>CM060928.1:805465722-807865722 GCA_030765085.1 Allium cepa
AGTTGACCGTGATGGTAATCTCATATAACCAAAAATACGAATCCTCTCTTGAAAAATGTTTCACTTCCAATGCTTCCACCCGATCCAACTGTAGTCATTAGATGGACATCATGCCATGATTTTACTACAATCAAAGCAGAGCTTCCACACTGAAGACCAACAGTATTCTCAAGTCATGTGAACTGTGTAATATTGTCACATCGATATTTTCTGTTTAACCTTAATTATATTACCACCCGAAAACTATCGAGCAATTAATTTCATAACTATCCAATAACTATCAGTACATAACCCCTTGGTACCCTCAGCGGTTATGGGTAATACATTGCCCAACATTTAGAGAGCGTTATGTACTCCAATCTCAACGGATGCATCGATATCTAGTCACGATACATCTTGACTAGGAATATTTGAAACTGATATGTTTAATTTCATTATGATAAATTACTTATGGTTACAAAACTTGGTAACTACTATCACAAAACATATCATTTTTGGATTTTCTATTAAATATACTTTTACTTAGATTAATTAATTAATACAACATGTTATATCAAGTATATAATAGAAAGAGATCACCTTTTATTTCGAACAAGATTGGCTATCGAGATAGATATATGTAACAAATTACATAATTCGCCTAGGGTATACCCCTTACTCTATCAAATATTTCATAAATATTAACTAGTTTTATTAATTTATAGCAGCTATGATTTAATTAAATTGGCTGGTAATAGGAGTATTCAATATTTCGATTTTGTGACTCTTAGGCGTAAATTTGGTCGGTGATTAATATCTTAGTTTAAATATCAATGTTCATAATTCACTCAGTGGGCGGTGCGATATTATGGCTAAATATATCGCTTATTTGGTATCGGAAAATCCAATTTTACTTTTTTAAGCATTATCTGGTAGCGACGATTATCTACACCACTTCTCTTTATCAAAACTATATCACCTTAGACTTGTATAGTTTGGTAATGGTAAAAATTCCAATACCTTCCATATTCATCTCTATAGTCAAAACACAAAGTCCTTGGTTCAATAATGATAACAATAATTAACCGAACTACATTGGCTAAAGATTTTGACTTTGAGTTGGCTTCAGATGACCGTGATACTAATCTCATATAATTGAGGAGGCAAATCCTTTCTTAAATGGTATTTCACTTTCAATACTTCAACTTGACCCAACTATAGTCATTCGATGGATATTGTGCCATGATATAACTATAATAAAAACAGAGTGTTCATATAGGAAATCAATGGTGTTCTCAAGTCGTGAAGATAGTATAAATCAATCACATCAATATTTTCTGTTTGACATTAATTATATCAACCAACAGAAAAATATCGAATAAGCCATTTTATATTTATCCAATAACTATTTACACGTAACTCCTTGGTGCTCTCAGCAGTTGTAACAACCTGTCCTTCATAATGCCTAGAAATCAATGTCTTACATCAATGCTTGACTTCCAAAAGGCATAAAAGACTGATTGTCGGGATAAAATTAAAACAAAACACTAAACAAGACATGTATATAATCTCACATTTGGAATGATGACATATAATATACCGAATATATATAAAAAGAATAGAATGAACAATATATAAGAGACTGCACTAGTATAAGGAACTGACAAGTTAATATCATTACAGAAAGTCATACATCGGCCCTAATAATACAGAGTTGTACATGGGCCTCGTATGCAAAATAACATGTTTGTCATATACCACTAAAATATCAAGTATACATATCAATAGTATTGATTTCACGCCTCTCAAATGCTCTAGTTGTGCATCCCAATAGCATATCCCCAAAAGCACCTAACCATTGAACCACTCGATTAAGTACGCAAGAGTTGTCATGACATAAATAGAAAAAGACAAAATGATGGTCAGGTTTAAATTCTGGTGCGAGGGAAAACAATCTCAAAATACAATGCATCAAAACTATATACAAAAAATAGGAAACTGTTAAGGCACAGCCGGTCCTTTCCACGAACGTAGCTCAAGTGTAATCTGGATTGTCCAAAAACAAGCAGACCAAACTATCTCAAAATGATGGGAAATCATACCATCACCTACTCTTCTCTTATTATCAATGAGTCATCATAACTAATATAATAACCGCCATGTAACGATATACTATGATGAAGTTACCCAGTATAGAAGTGTAAAGGCAATAAAAATGCCATAATATAAGTCTACAGTATGTTGCATATAATGGTAATATCAACTAACCAGTATAGCATAAGCATAACATAATAATGAATCGAATATATAATATCTACCATCGCCCATACTGAATGAAATATAAATGGAGCAACTATACCTTACGTGATCTGGATTTATATATACATTCTTACCGTCGAGAGTTTGTAAATGGACCCGACCGTCCTCACATAACCTCTTGTCCATACAACTGCCCCCATACAGACCAACACCGCTCTCTCGGCAACAATCCTACCACTATAGTGCTTCCTAGCATATATACCTACACTACCGCAGATGGGTAAAGTATCTCTTAAACGCTGCTTCGGACCCTGCTGAAGGCTAAAAATTCGAAACAATAAACAACGTCTAAATGGATGCATAACAATGGAACTGCACTATGATCCGAATCTAATCGCCTACTATATGATTACCTCGCCATGTACTTGCTTTGACCCCAACAGATTGCTTAAGCACAATAATGATTTGACCCATAGATTTTATGCTAACCATTTATCTACACGTTCACTTGATCTCGTACCAATCGCTGCCGTCACGTGTTCGCATATCTTCTTGAATTTGGTACCGACTCCTCCTAACACATGCTAACATGCTCATTCTTGCACGTTTACACATGTGTACACAAGCACACTTTATAACATGTTTGTGCCTAAATTGGTCACAAACCTCAAACGTCGTGAAAGTACCAGTGTACGAACACAGATCGACAATGAATGATCACTAATCATAGATCTAAGTTATGTAGAGAATAAAAATGAAGATTCACAAACTTAAAACGGAAAGAAATTAACAGAGGCACAAGATTTATAGTAGTTCGGCTATCTCCGACCTACGTCCACTCCAAAAGTTAATCTTTTATTGACTTTCCTTGTCGGTTATAGCTGATTACAATGAAGAAATTCGAGTACAACAGTAGCTTAGTAGTGCAAAAGTGTTTTCGGTAGAGTCTGGACGTCGGACAGCTAAAAGATCCTTTTTTTATAGGCTTTGGGGTGCTATTTATAGGCGCTCCATGCAAATATCTCACTCAAACTTCGAAAGACTTCTTCTGACACATGAGTGGGCCCACGAGATCGATCCCAGGCAATTTCGACTCGATCTATGATCGATATGAATGAATTTCGTATCGATCAAGATTTGATCCAATCGAGTCAAAATTTAGCAAGAACACTCCTTTGGTTGTACGTAAGCTCCAGTGAAAATTTCGTAGCATTTGGACTTGTAGATTGTGAGTTATGATCGATGTAAGTTCGTGTTCATCGGTTGGTTGTTGCGTTCGTATCGATACATTTCGTATCGATCTGATCGACTCGACTTCGAGCACGTGTATGCAAGGTGGCATGGCGTGAAAATCCTGGATCGGTCCACTTTTTGTGCTGAACGTTTGAGTCTTCCTCGTGCGCTTGCCTCGTTCGCATTGACTACTACGGTGCTATTCGTATCAATCACTTATAAGGAAATGATGTGTTGTTCGTATCGATCGATCGTGGTGATTTCGTATCGATCATGTTTTGTCTTGTTCGTGTCGATCGGCTATGATGTTTTGTGTGCGCTTTATATCGATCTACGATTGATCGATACGAAACTTCGATCGATACGAAATGCTCGAACGCTCGAAGCCCGATCAATACAAAATGCTCGAAACTGGATCGATACGAAATGCATGCCGTAGTCGATGATACGAACTGGATGTGTGAGTGACCGATACAAATTGATCGATATGACATAGCCACTTTCGGATGAATACGAAGAGTGTGGATGCGCAGAGGGTGGAGCGATGGATACGAATTCTCGAGTTTGCATCGATCATATCTTGAGCATACAAACTCCGATTGACCTGAAATTTGAAACGCGGCCTTTCCTAGCGTTAATCATCGTTCCCAATCGATCCCGCCTTGATTGGAGCTCAGAAAAATTTCGACGACATCGATCATAGCCTTGTTTCCAATCGTCTCCAATCCTGATATCCATCCTTTCCAGTTAATTTGTTGATATTCCAGCCTTGACCAAAGGGTGGAATAACATAACAAAATCATGTTTCGGACTTCACCGGAGTGATTACTCGGCCTGGAGTATTCTCACGCAATTTAGCGCATACAATAGTCGCTATGGCTATGTAAAATATCTGCAACGCACTTGTACATATAAAAAAATATAAATGTATTCAAACAATTGCACACACATATATAAATGAGGAAGCATACACAAATTGTTTTGATTGTTATATATCTTCAAATGCACGTATATGTATACTTACCCGTATATATATACATACATGCATATTTAAATAAGTAATTCATTTATTACCTAATTAAATCTCACTTTTATTTACTAAATCTTTTTTAATAAAGGTCTAATACGAGTTCATATTATTTTGTAGAATATCACAACTACTTTATAAAATAGATCATTAGCTTGTAAACCATTTGTAAGCCTTTAAATACTTAGTTACCTCATTAAAATTAAGCACATATTATATCACTATTCCATAAAAACTCATTTCCATTTTATAAAATCTGTACTTCATTTACAAAGTCATATAACCATATTATAAATGCTAAATCTGCCTTGTTTATACTATTTTATAAAATGCCACATCATTTTATAAAATACCTCTTTTACTTATAAAATCATTTCTTTACTTAAATAATATTTATAAATAAACCTTTCGTTAATGGAGGTCGCTTCTTTATTTTTAAATAAATTCATAAGTATTAGTTATGTCTTGTTAATCATTTAATCACAGTAATGATAAGTGTAGAATTCAAAATTCACTTAATTAGCTCACCAACATTTCTAAAACCATTTAAATCAGTTTCATTATTGCCAATTAATGACACACACTTAATTATGTCTTGTAATTAGTCTCTAATGCATTACAACTTCACGTATAATCATTCAATTAACTAAAAACCCATTCCTTAGCTTACTAACTATTTCAAAAATAACAATTAAGGTCCTAAACAAATAACGAGTTAACATAAGCATGTTTACAACATGATACAAGCCTAGATCATCACATAACATTCTCTAAATCATTATATATGGCTCCGTCATCGCATAAATACAAATTTATGAAGTATAACATGTAAAAATAATTAAAGAATCATCTCACTCATCTTCTTCTTCACCAAGTCAAGCTCTAATCATCACTCTCTTCAAATTTTGGATAAAGATCCAAACTTCGATTCAAGCTAATTTCTTGAGGAATTATGTAAGGAATTAGATGAGGGAAATGGTGGTGATTTTGGTTTGAATATAGGAATTTTCTGTAAAGGTATTAGAGTGGATATAGGGTTTAGGCTTAAGAAAATAATCAGGAAAGTGATTAGGATAATGAAATGAAAAGCAACGCGGAATGAAAATGAGACAAAGAGCAAGCTAACTTATGGATCTTAGCCCAAGAAATCATCGACTCCAAACAAACCAAGATTATACTTAATTTTGTCATGATATAATTGCGGTCTCAATGGAGGGTGTCTCGAGACCCAATTTTTCCGTCTTTGAAAAATCAAGTTTGATGGGTGTTCCATTAATTAACGATTAAATATTTAAATTAATCACTTAAATATTTAATCGTTACAATCGCAGGGTGTTACAATAACCATGAGTAATACATTGCTCAACATTAGAGGATGCTGCGTATTCTAGTCTCAATGGATGCATCGATATCCACTCTCGATCTTAACAGTGAATATTTAAGACGATGTGTTTATTATATTGTGTTACAATACTCATGATTACAACTGTTTGTAATTACTATCACAAACACATCATTTATGGATTTTCTATTAAATATAATTTAATTACACATTTAATTATTTATAAACTACACTAGAAAAGGCCTTTCGTAGCGTTGAAAAAAAACGCTACTAAAACTTTTAGTAGTGTTTCGGTAAACGCTCTGACACGACATGCAACTAAAAGTCTGAAAGTTTTAGTTGCGTTATGGTAAACGCTACCAAAAACATACATATTGTGGCGTTTTTGAAACCTACAAAAGTTTTCTTTGGCAGCGTCTTCAAAATGCAACCAAAGTGTTACCTGCACCTTTTTATTTTCTGAAGTGTTTTTACGAGGCAACTATATTTTTTTCATTGCATTTTAGTTACAGTATTTTTTTTTAAATTGTTTTTTTTTTTGTAGCGTTTTTGAAACGCTACTAAAACATATTAATTAATGTAAAGCACATTTTAGCCGCCGTTATTTATTGTTAATGGCTTATACAATTTCCAACAATCACTTATATATAATAGTCATATTTAAACCAACAATCAATCACATTATTATAATTTTCAAACCAATATCCATAATCACCTAATTCAAATAATTGAAAAAACACGTTAATCGCATAATCGAGTATAATATCCATAATCATTTCAATAATAGTATTTTAACAAAATAAGTGAATCCACATACCTTCTTTGATGCGGCTGTTCATCACTTCAAAAATGCTAATTACCTGTACACAAGTATAACGGTCAACAATTAGAATTACATACAAGTCCTGATAATTTACCATACATGTTGAACTTACCATGATATCTTAAAAGAAGCAGTTGACAAGTGTAACTATTCGGGACAATGTTCATCATGAAAGAATAAATATTCATCAAGTTGACTGCTTATAGATCGCCACAACTTATAAACAGAACAAGTTGATTAAAAGTCCATATAACAAAAGCAAACAATTCAGATATCCAAAGCTTGCATTTTAATACTTTTCAATAAAAAGGACGCCGGAGCTGGAATTGGACCTATAATCAACTATTCTGCTTACTAGTAGGTATCATATTCAAATCTTTATTGTTTATATTATCTAATAATATTAATAAGTATCATCATATTAACAAATATATATAGGAATATGAACATTGTCTCTCAAAAGCGATATTACATGTTGCTCTTATCCTTCATATGTGCATCAGTTTGGCGCATTAATTTGCAACCTTTTCCATATGTTCATTTGAACCATTCAATCATTCGAAAAATCAAATTTGAATTCTACAGCAAGTAGCTTAATGCAAATACAGTTCAGATTTCTATTTGTGTAGCATAAAGGCCACTATGTCAAATATTACGCAGCATGTAATTGAATACAGGAAACAGAGGCCTCGTGTTTGTTTTGGTGCCATGCATTTGGCATCTGTAGGCTTCTATATCACACTTTATCACACGTTAATCTCAATATGTATTGGTGTGGTGGGCGCCGAAACACTTATGTTTCAAACAGAATCAAGGACAGCCGAAATTAATAATATCATAAAGTCAATTGTAAATAAAATCTACCTTGTAGGAAAACAAATGGTGAAAACTATTTTTATTATTAGTTCAAACTACCTTATTGATTTTGTAAATACCAGTTCCAATAGATGTAAGTTCATGTCTAAATGTCTGGAAAAAATGAAGCATTCAGAATACTTGATTATTTCCAACCTGTTACTGTACCGATAGAGTAACAATAGAACTGTTACTTGATCATGTCTGTAACTTATTACTATCAGCATTTTAAATACTTGATTACATTCAGAATGTTTGTAAAACTCTTCTTGCTACTTGATCGTGTCTACATGTCTGACACTTAGTCTGGATAATTCTATCTCATGATTGATGGACAGAATATAGTTCGTCTAAGTAGACCTAAGTAGTAATGTGGTTATGATATGTTGGTTGACCTACCAATGCTTTCAATGAAATCAAATTACTAAATGCCAATCAAAGTTGGTTGACCAATTAATGTTTTAAATGCATCAGAATACTTCTAAATCCTTCGGCTTTTCAGTGTCTTAAATGATATCAAATTACATATAATTTCTACCATGTCGTAGGGGCGGAACTCAATACTAAATGCATGTTAATGTCCGGTCTTCTACTTTGAATTTAGCTGCATCTAATAAAATAGTTAAAATATTTGTATTTGTAAGCTACATGATAATGCAACTATGGATACACATAGTAGTCAAGAATCAAATAACCAGAGTTAAACTAGTTAAGGATGAAATGTTGAATATGCTTACTACTGTCACCCCTAAACTGAAAGTGATTTATTTATTTATTTATAATTTGTTGTTTTTCTAAGGTCAAGTTTACTCAAGAAAGCACATCAAGAGCATTCATTTTTATCCATGGTAACTAAACATCCACACTATTACATTTAAATCAAACACGAGCAGGTATAGAACAAGCCTGCTGGTAACTGCAGCTGTTAGTAGTTCATTAAATGATAAAGTTCACATTAAGTGCTAGCAGGGATGTGAATTAAAATTACATATCTGAATATTTGATTACACCATGGAGATTTACCGACAGCAATGAATTTAGGCAAATGTTAGAGTTAAGAATGAGAAGATGAAACTAAAAGGTCTAATTTTTAGTTTGGAATATGTTTTTATTATTATTTAGGTGTTTGGATAAATTTTAACCAAACAATAGTTGCTGAAATCAATATATGCCACAACTGTTTTGGTTTATTTTCAGCCACATTTTAACTCAAGATGCATCTACAGCATTAAAGAATTAACCATAAAACCTGTTAATTGAAAAATTAGCACTGTATTTTTCTAAACTAGAATATTACCATAAAAGCGCATATCAAAATTTTGATACACTGGTCAGATAAATACATATATGAAGATACCTTCCTCTCTATTATCATAGGACAAGTCGGCCTTTTCATACTTCAACTAATTAATCAACCGCTGACATCTGAAATACTTGATCTTAACTTTAACCCTCAATCAACATCCTTTGCTTGAAATTCAGAAATTGAACGAAGCCTACTGGAAGATGAAAGTGAACAGCACAACATATTATGAAATAATTAAGAAATACTGCCTAGCAATCCGCTTAACCTAAAAATTAAAACAAGGCGTATTTGACCGTGAGATAATTCTCATTGCAGGTAATTCTCAAATTTCTTTACCCTAAGTAGTATAATTATTTTGGAAAAATTGTATAATTTTCACAATAATGCGATGAATAATAATGTGATTTATACT
The DNA here is from genome assembly GCA_030765085.1 of Allium cepa. NCBI lineage: Eukaryota > Viridiplantae > Streptophyta > Magnoliopsida > Asparagales > Amaryllidaceae > Allium > Allium cepa. The sequence continues at coordinate 805,474,959 of CM060928.1, forward strand.
ACAATACCAAGTAGTAAAATATTGGACAATGTTGAATTCCATAATTAACAAGGCACTAATCAAATCATCGCATGGCTAAAAAGCATAATAGTAAGTCCAGTTGTTGTATTTGAGTTCTTCAGTTCCTAGCCATTTAATGGTTTCCTCTAATATTCAGAAAGAAACAAGCTTAAACTAGCATAAATAATATATGTCCTCCAGTTGTATAAAATGTTTGCCGGAGGATTTTAGGAAAATAAGTCGCACAAGCAAATTTATAGAAAGTTTATCCCTATGAAACTTCTCTTCAACACAATTAATTTACAGCGGTAGACTAACAAATATGATAGTAAACAAAAAGAATTTACCAATCATAGTACAATTTGGTGTTTATTTCTTACCCAGGCTTTTACACTTGCATGAACAAAAATTTCCACACCTTACTGACATTTGAGGAACCATTAGTAACTTCAGCAACCAAATGGGCTTCCATGATGCCAGCATATTTTCCTTTCTCAATAATGAAGATCTTAAGAAATAGCAAAAGACTGTTTATAGTGCATAGTTATCTCAACATTTCAAACTAATCTCACCATCATCTTCTACTACATGTATAAATTACCGAGTCCCTCCAACTCCAAAATAGTGCTTCTTTCCAACCATATAGACAACCCCAGAAGGTTTGCATAGGCACTGCTGTAACGTTTGCGATTTTTCGTCGTCGAAAAACCGAACCGTTATGGTTTAAGAAGAAGAAAAAGTTAGAAGAAAAAGAAAAAGGTAGAAGAAGACAGAAAAAAATAACAAAACAACACCAGAATCTCACAATTCGCAGCGGATCAACATATAATAGATAAATGAATAATCTTTAAACAAAGAACTATATCAGTTATTACATGACATCATATTACGTTACATTACATCATCAGAGTGTACAACAACAACAATCAGCGGAAAAGAAATATAATATACTAGTAATACGCCATGCCATCCAGCTTGCCTCCAGCAACTCCTGAATTCCAGAATATTCTGATAACCAAACTCTAAACTGCCCGTGTGGAAATTGGTGGGCACCCAGAGTTTAGGAAAGAAACAATAAACTCCGAGTCAGTCATGTGACTGGTGTGAGAACTTAAAACAGTTTATTTTTCTTTAAAATCAAAAGAGAGGAATATTTTTAAAGTCAATTCGCAATGCTTTTAAAAATGAGACTACCATAAGGCCTCCCGCCACACACACAATGCAAACGCAGAATTGGAGGAGATTTCTCCTTATGATAGTCAAAGATGCTTGATACGCATTAAAAGAAACATTTGATATTATTACTAGTGCATAGTGTAGAAAAATTCATTTCGAAAGTAAAATATAAATCTTAGCCAGCATACGTACCATGATGGTATGCCTACTATAGCTACCATATTAAATGGCAGTTTCTACAACTAAAACCGTACAAGGCACGTATTGTTTTGTTTTGGATTTCCAACAAATGGTCGGGCAAAGGAACTTCCCAAGTAAAATAGAATGCCTTTGGAGAAACGTTTCCGGATCTAACGTTACGGTTAGATCTCTGCTACACAAGACCGGGTTACCTTTCAAACTAGGTAACAACTGACACGGGTATGTAATCCCCCGGTTCTTTGGGACCTTAAACCAAGCGCTCGTAATCAACATCACACCAAAATAATAAATATAGTGTGTCCACAAAGTAAGTATCTGGGCTTCATACCATGATACTACTTATAATCCAGATAGGAAATGACATACCCTATGGAGGTGCGACCCCCAAATAACCTTGCTGCCACGATTCCTGTTTCGACCGCAACCGGTCTGTGAGGCTTGACGAAGTCTCGTTCACAAAGCCACGCTTTATATAAAAGCTGTGCTTTAATTCACAAATGCTCAATAGCACTTATATGCCACATTACCAACTTGGGAATGTATCACTAGTAACCATCAACTACATAACCTCTGAGCTCGTACGTCTCAGAGAAGCGTGTTAAGCTAAGAGAATAAATTCTCCGCCACCAACAGAAATATATTTGATAGAAACCAGCTTTACATCTCAAATTGTAATATCAGACACACATCCATACACGTACGTTCTGGGATCGAACGTAACCGAAGGCACTTCCAAAGAAGTCCTTGCAATCCGGGTATTCACAAACCCGATCAAATTTCCCATCACAAAGGAAATCTCCATACCGTAGCTAACGGTGCGGAAACAATCGATAGGTCATTCTATCGTTTTCATAAATACCCGGTCTTCAACACCGGTCTTCAAATGCAATGCATAACGACGTATCACATATTCGGAATGGGTTATACGACCCAAAGGTCCTTTCCTGGCTAACCCGAATAGTGAGTGCTTATTCAAAAATAAGTGTAGCATTCAAATTCAAACAATCACAACAAATACCTATTTAAAGGTAAATATTGATAGTCGGATTATTTAACTATCAATAGGCATGCTCAACATCACCAAATTCCAAATAATTTCCCAAGTTATTTACTTTCCAAAATATCTTTACTAGATATATAATTTCCACACTTCAACCATTTGAAAACAAATTTTCAAATCAATTTCCTTAAACGGAAACACTTCCAATTATTTATCCATTTTAAATTTAAAATGGTTCATTTAAATAAATCAAATAAATCCTTACTGATTTACTTTTTTATTTACGTTCCACATCCGTAAATTTATTCCCATAGTTCAAAAACAAATCAACGTTTATTTTTAAACAAATTCCCCTTTCTTTTATAAATTCCCTAGTGAATTTACAATTCCAAAATATCTATGAATATGCAATTTTCCAATCGATTTCTAATATTCATTTTCAATTTATCTTTAAAAGATAAAGTCCCAAAATATTCAGTTCATATTGGAGAACATTTCCATACTTATTAAATAATAAGTAATTCACAAATCCATTCATTTTCAACACTTGGAAAATCTTCAATATACTTAATATCGAAATTAAGTATATATTTTATTCTTTAAGGAAAACATTCACTTAAACACATTTGTTTGGGCTAAAACGAATGTTGCGTAAAACATCGTTACGACGACCCAAAATCACTAGTATAGGGATTCGAAATTTAGGTAGATATATAAATCCCAATACTATATAAAACATTTCCTTTCGGAAACCATTTACTATAACTACAGTGTTATAGTCCACCATTTCCTTATTTCTCGAAAACGTCTATTTCAACAATAAATGTTGAAATCTATGGTTTCGATTCATAATACATTTTAAAACATCTTTAAAATAATTAACTTCATTTCAAAATGTTCCTTCCCCAAAAACATATCCATTTCATTTAATAATATATTCACTGTCCAAAATTGTTCATATATTCCTATATCCAACTTATCAAATTCAATTGATTTCGGATTTATAAACAACGTTTATAAACTCCATTTATATTTTTATAAACTTCTATTTATAAAAAAAATCCTTTTTATATCTCATTTTAAATTCCAAAATCCGATTTATAAGGTAATTACTTATAAATCTTCTATTTCACAAAATCTATTCATTTTATAACTTCACAATTTATAAATCTATAAATTCCGTTCACTTATGAAATCCATTTTTATTTCATTTTTAACACTTATAAAAACTCGTTTTAATATTCCAATATTTTTAATTTATAAAATATCAATTTTTATAAGTCTATTGTAACGACCCAAAATTTTGAACAATTTAAATTGAAAATATTTAATTAATTTTAAATATTTGAATGATGGTGTGACTGGAATTTCAAATTATCAGAATGAATTTGGCAATTAAATTATAAAATTTAATCTATTGAAAGTGGATAAAAATTTGAATCTTTAATTTTAAGCTGATTAAATTTTTTTTTTAAGGCTTGTAAGATTCATATTGATAATACTGAAGATAATCAAAGCTTTAGAATTTAATTTGAAAGTGAATTGTTCAGTTTTAAATTAATATCGTTTGAATTGAATTTAAAAATAGTCGTCCGAGGCACAGTCTCAGAATTCGACGAAACCAGTTCCATTGAGTCCGTAATATTGAATTATTACTGGATTTCAAATTTCGTATCGATCGGAGATGTTATGTGAGCACACGTTGAGTAAACGTATTTAAATTTGAATCAAATTTAATTTGAATTTAAATATACCAATTGTCAACATCAGCCACCCTACTTTGTTCTTAGCAGACCTATTCCCTGATGCCTCGCGTACTTTGGTTCCCCTATCTCTTTTCAAAATCATCACGCAACTTCCTCAGCCCTTTCTCAGATTCAAAATAAGAAAAGAAAAAAAAACAATGGCCGAAGCCTGTAAAGGAATCACGCCACCCTCCTTTTTAATTCGTTCGTTTCCCCCTCCCTCTTTTAAAATTCATTCACGAAAAAAAAAACTCAGATCCTCTGGAAAAAAAAATGGCGGCCGAGCCTTCTTCCCATTATCTTCAAAATCGAACGAATAATGGCCGAAGCCAAAAATAATCGAAGTCGATTTCGATTCAAAAGAGTAGGAGAGTTGCTTTCGTGTAGCAGAGGGTGGCGCGCTGTAGCTAAGTTAGGGCAAGATGTCGTGAACGGCAGGCGATGGGGTGAGGGGCGTCGAGATTCGCGGTGGGCTAGGGCTCGCGACTGGGTTTGGTGGATGGCCGATAAGCAATACGATGCAAGGGGAAAGCAAGCGTGAAGGTCGGCGTCGCGTGGATCTAGGGCAGTGGCAAGTATGGCTCGTTCGCGATGGGGCAGCAGCTTGCGACGTCGACTGTGAGGCAGGAGTCTCGCGAGGTGATGGCAGTAAGGTAATTTTCAAGTTTTAAAATTTTAATGATTTCAAATTTAATTCAATCTTATAGATTACAGGAAATATTTGGCAGAGGATTAAATATTGAATTTTGAACATCTTGATTTAAATTATTATAGCAGTACGGTTGTTGATTTAATTTAATTTAATTTAATTTAAATAAAATGTATATAGATTAGAAATAGGATTTTAAATGTTGAAGATTTAAAGATGTTTTAAAATTTATGCAGTAAGTTATAAATGCAGTTCTATATATATATGCAGAAATGTATTTAAAACATAAAAATTCATGTGGGATTGAAAAGAGGAATTTAAAGGAATTAGTTAAAAATCACATTTTGAATTTTAAAATGAAATTGGTTTGGAATGGAATCATTTGTTCAAATTTAAATTGTTGGTAAACTAAATTTGTCAGATGGTGAGACAAATGATTTATTAAAGGAAATTTGGTAAAAATAAATTTTTGACTAATTTATTAAAGAGGAAATTTAGTTTTTATTTAGTCTTAATTAAATAAATTTATTTGAAAGGAAATCGGTTTAAAATTTTTAGTTATCAGCTTAAAACAAAATCATTGGATAATTAAAATTACCAAACAAAAATTGGTTATTCAATTTATTCGAATATTGATAAATTGTATAAATTATTTATACAAGGTTTAAAAATCGAGAAATCAAGCCGGAATGGAAATGGACTGCAAAATAAAAGCTAAGGTGAGAACTTCTCACTCAATAGGGTTATTTAAAATTTTAAATAGTTATATTTAAAATTTGTTGATTGATTGATTGTTTGCCTGATTATGATATTAGATATAGTAGGATATATATCTATATATAGCAATATATATATTGGCATATGTATATATTGCAGTTGATTGATTTCCCGCCTTGTATAGCGGATGAGACCCTATTGCGCCGCCTATTAAGCGGATAATATTTTATAAATCCCATATACCGCGATATTCGACCTTGAAGTGGAATTGGTATTGTGCTAACGTCTGTGGATGCAGGGAAACAGGTTGGAGGGATCCAACTGGATTCCTCACAAATATTTATATGATTATAGATATTGTGTGATTATTGATTATCATATCGATATATGATATTTGTGCCGTGATTGACTATTCGATGCTGTTGCATCATCGGATTCATTTTTAAAGTTAAAAATAACGATTTTAAAGTGATTTTTCAAAGAATATGTTTTATTAAATTTTTGTATTGATTCATTTTAAAATAAATAAACTTATAAATTTTTATGTTATAAAAATTAACATTTTTATGAAATATGACAGAAAGGTAATTTTTAAAATACATAGATTTTTATAAAATAGTTAAATTAGGATTTTGGATAAAATTTATTATCGGTTTATATAAAAGATTTTATAAATGGATATTTGTGAATTAAATTTATTGGAATTCTGAAACGGGTTTATAAAGTGTTGAGTTGATGTATAAAATGAATTTCATTAAAATTTATAGATTTATAAGTTGTGAAAGTTATCAAATGAATAGATGTTGAAAATAAAAGTTTTATAGGAAATTAACTTATAAACTGGCTTTTGGGCATTTAAATGGGATACTAATAGAAACAGTTAATAAAAGAAATTTTTTATAAGTTGAAATTGAAAGAAAATATATAAAGAAATCTTATGGGTAATAAGATTTAAAAAATTTGTGAAGTTCAAAGGAACGATTTGGTAAATAAATAATATTATAAGTATTCAACTTATAATATAGATTTTGGTTTATAAATGGGTTATATAAATTGAATTGGATTTAATAAAAGAGATTAGTAAATTGAAGTTTATAAATAGAGATGGAATTTATAAACATTGTTATAAATTCGGAAATAAATGGAATTTGATAAATTGAATATAGAATTTGTTAAAGGAGTTATATTCACGTTTTTGAACAGTGAATATATCGTTAAATAAAAGGGATATCTTTTGGGAAAAGGATGTTTTAAATAGAATTTAAAACGATTTAAAGATGTTTTAAAATGCATCAAGTATCGAAAATATAGATTTCAACATTCATTGTTGAAATAGACGTTTTCGAGAAATAGAAGGAAAGGAAGTCGTAGATTTCAACATTCATTGTTGAAATAGACGTTTTCGAGGAAAAGAAGGAAATGGTGGACTATAACACTGTTGTTATAGTAAATGATTTCCGAAAGGAAATACTTTGTATAGTATTGGGATTTATATATCTATTTTAAATTTTGAATCCCTATACTAGTGATTTTGGGTCGTCGTAACGATGTTTTACGCAACATTCGTTTTGACCCAAGTAAATGTGAATAAAAGAACGTTTTTCCTTAAGGAATGAAAAATATACTTAACTATGGTTTAAGTATACCGAATATTTTCAGATTGTGAAAATAAATAATATTTGTGAATCACTTACTTTTAAATAAGTATGGAATTGCTTTTCTAATATGAAATGGAACGTTTTTGAGAATTTATCTTTTTGAAGATAAATTGGAATTGAATATTTGAAATCTATTGAAAACTGTAGATCGGTAGATATTTTGAAATATAAATTCACCATGGAATTTATAAATGGAAAGGGAAAATTGTTTTCAAAATAAACGTTGTTTATTTTTGAAGTGTGGAAAATTATATATCTTGTAAAGATATTTTGGGAAATTAAATAATTTGAGAAATTATTTGGAATCTGGTGATGTTGCGCATCTTTATTAATAGTTAAATAACCGACTATCAATATTTACCTTTAAATGGGTATTTGTTGTGATTGCTTGAATTTGGATGCCACACTTATTTTTAAATAAGCGCTCACTATTCGGGTTAACCGGGAAAGGACCATGGGGTTGTATAACCCACTCCGGATATGTGATACGTCGTTATGAATTGCATTTGAAGACCGGTGTTGAAGACCGGATATTTGTGAAAACGGATGGATTACCGTCGAGTTACTCTGCATCGGCTGATCTCCGATACAGAGGTTTATCACCCTTAGTGACGGGATGTCCGGACGTGATTAGTGAATATCCGGATTTGCAAGGGCTTCTTTGGAAGTGCCTTCGGTTCCGTTCGATCCCGGAACGGACTTGTATGGATTGTGTGTCTGACGTTACAATTTGAGTTGTAAAGCTGGTTTCTATCAAATATATTTCTGTTGGTGGCGGAGAATTTATTCTCTTAGCTTAACACCCTTCTCTGAGACGTACGAGCTCAGAGGTTATATAGTTGATGGTTACTAGTGATACATTCCCGAATTGGTAATGTGGCATGCTGAGTGTTGCTGTGAAATGATCGTTGAATGATCATTTGTGATAGGATCATTTGTTTGATCGTCTATCTTGATGATCATTGCTTTGATCATTTGTTGACCCAAAGCACTGCTTTTGAAAAGCGTGGCTTTGTGGACGAGACTTCATCGAGCCTCACACCCCGGAAATGGTCAAAACAGGAAAGATGCGGCAAGGTTATTAGGGGGTAGCTAGGGCTGTCAATTTCCTACACGACCCGAAACCCGCACGGAAATTAGCAGGTTAACCCGACCCATTTAATTGGCGGGTCATTTTCGGGTCAACCCGAATTTGACCCGTTTATAAACGGGTGGGTTTCGGGTTGACCCGCCAACCCGAAACTGACCCGTTAACAACCCGTTTATACAGTATATAGGTTAAGCTGACCCGTTTACGACCCGCTCCGACCCGTTTATGACCCGTTTGTACCTTATACGGGTTATACGGGTTGACCCGACCCGTTTACGACCCGTTCCGACCCATTTACGACCCAATTATACCTTATACGGGTTGACCCGACCCGTTTACACCTTATACGGGTTGACCTGACCCATTTACGACCCGACCCGACCCGACCCATTTATAATCGGGTTACACGGGTTGGGTCGGGTCAACCCGTTTATAAACGGGTCGGGTTCGGGTTGAGCGTTTTCGACCCGTTTAATAAACGGGTTGACCCGACCCATTTAAAATCAACCCGAACCCGACTTGACCCGACCCAAACCCGACCCGACCCGACCCATTGACAGCCCTAGGGGTAGCGCCCCTTTAGTGTACGTCATTCCTTCTGGATAGAGGTGGTATCATGGTATGGAGCCCAGATATTTAACCTATGTGGTTACTGCAAATTTATTACTTTGTGGTTGTTGGAAATCGGGGATCCTCGGATATAGATCGGTTACGATCGGGGAATGACATATTCGTGTCAGTAGTTACCCAGTTAGGGGTAACCCGGCCTTGTGTTGGCAGAGATCCGGTTAGGTTCTCGAGATGTCATTCCAGAGGCGTTTCCATGTGGCAATGGGAAGTTCCTTGGCCTGACCATTTGTTGAAAATCCAAAGAAACAATACGTAACTTGTACGGTTTTAGTTGTATTACCTGCTATGGAATGTGGCGGTAACCTGCTATTGAACATAGTAGCTATAGTAGGCATACGATAATGGTCGTATGTTGGCTAAGATTTATATTCTACTTTCGAAATAATTTCTACACTATGCACTAATAATAATATCAAAAATGATTTGATTTTTGCGTAGTAAGCATCTTTGACTATCATAAGGAGAAATCTCCTCCAAGTCTGCGTTTGCATTGTGTGTGTGGCGGGAGGCCTTATGGTAGTTTCATTTTCAAAAAGCATTGCGAATTTTCTTTTAAAATTTCTCCTATTCTTTGTTTAAAAGATAAATAACTGTTTTTAGTTCTCACACCAGTCACATGACTGACCTGGAGTTTATTGTTCCCTTCCTAAACTCTGGGTGCCCACCAATTTCCACACGGGCAGTCTAGAGTTAGGTTATCAGGTCATTCTGGATTCAGGAGTTGCTACAGATATCTGGAGGAGAGCTGGATGGCGTAGCATATTATCTATTGTATATAGTATTTCTTTTCCGCTGTTTGTTGTTGTACACTCTGATAATGAATGTAATGTGATGTAATGTATAAAATGTATAGTCCTTTTGTTTTAATGATTATTCGTTTATCTATTATATGTTGTTCCGTTGCGATTGTGAGATTCTGATATTGTTCTGTTGTTTCCTTTCTGTTCTGTTTCTCTCTTTTTCTCTCTTCTTCTACCTCTTTCTTCTTTCTTCAACCATCATGGTTCGATTTTCCGGCCTTCGATTAGGCGGCATTTGATACAGTGGACGTATTAATGTCGATTTTCGGAAGTCGAAGAATCGGGTCCTGACATCTTTTATATACATCATTTTTAATAATTCAAAAACCCCAATTTAAACCAGTTTATTCTTTTAATAACTTAAAAAAATCGTTATTTAAAGCTTATATACTTCAAAATCATACTTAAGCATTATTTTCCAAAAATCATAACTTTTATGAAAATAAAATTTTAACGTTTATTTATTTTAACAATTCAAATTTAATAAAACGTATACTTTCGGAAATCACTTTAAAATTCATCTAAAAAACCAAAATCATTATTTAAAACTTCAAAAATGGATCCGATGATGCAGCAGCACCAAATAGTCAATCACGACATCCAAATATCATATATCGATATGATAATCAACAAATATCAAAATATCTGTAAATAAATCAATATAGTTGAGAAATCCAGTTGGATCCCTCCAACCAGTTTCCCTGCATCCAAAGATGTTAGCACAATACCAATTCCGTTCCAGTACGGAATTATCGCGGTATATGGGATTTATAAAATATTATCCGCTTAATAGGCGGCGCAATAGGGTCTCATCCGCTATAAAATGCGGGAAATCAACAACTGCAATATATACATATGCCAATATATATATATTGCTATTATATATAATACCAATTTCACATACGGTGAAATATTCGCGGTATATGTTTTTAATAAATAACCTCCGCTTACTAACAGCGCATAATGTCTATTTTTAACAATCAATAGATAACAATCATCATTCATCATACAATCAACAATTTTAAATCTAACTATTTAAAATATGAATCGAAACTGATTCGATTGAGTGAGAAGTTCTCACCTTGGTTTCAATTTCGTTTTAGCGATTTATTTCGAATAAAATTAATCGTGCGTTTAATTTTACCCAAAATTTTTGCTAACTCCAAACGACTCCAATCCAATTCCATAGCGTAGTGCTCGTACATACGATTCCAACGCAACTGGTTTCGCGCGTTTTCGACCTCGTATGAAAAAATACGTATTTTTGAAGTTATACAATTTTAATATAAATATATTGCAACATTTTTCTTTATTTTCCAAACCTACACTAATCACAGCCCTCCATCTTACTGCCTGCAGATCTTGGCCGCTCCTTGTTCATCTTCCATCTCACACGTATCATCAGGTAATAAACGCACAAAGAAACCCATCGTTCACGAACTAGGGCTTAAGGCCCCGACCCACTCGAGCAACGTGAAGCCGATCAGGAGCCACCATTGCGAAGCTCGTCACAAACTCCACCACCACCTTCAATCATGATGAACTCGGCCCCCTCCCCATGCACAGAAACGCGTGCGAACGTGGCCTATACACGGCCAAAATCGAGCTCCTACAGCACTCAAATCTCGATCATCACCGTATAGATGTGAAGGTCTCGTTTAGATCTTCAATTTGTTAGTTGAACGTATTTCCTAAAAGCTTATGGATTGAGAGTGATTGAGGAGGAAACGAAGTCGATTTCTGGCCATTGATTGTATAAGAGGCGGCCTGACCTAGTTTCTAGGATTTTAGTGAAAAATGAAATATTCTAGGGGCTTTTATAGAAAATTTACCGAACACTATTCATCTCGGATTTTCCGAACTCCAAACGAAGCGTGCCGGTTGGCGTTTCTAAGGTTTACCCCATATTTCGAACATAATGGAACGTGTTTCGGGAGCTAATTCGGTCATTTGTGCGAGTTATGGCAATAAACGTTCAATTTAAAATTAAACCGATTAAACGATTTTCTAGGCGTTTTAGCTTGCACCGGACAAACGGTAAATCCGATTGACACGAAATTTGAAACCATACAATAATATCACATTACGGATCCGATGAAACTAGTTTCGTCGAAATCCGAGACTGTTTGAAAAATGACTATTTTAACTCGCCAAATTAATATTAAAAACAATTTCGATGCGTTTCGAGCTGCCACGATCAAACGAAACTCCAATTGCTATGAAAATTGAAATCCGGTAATAACAAACTATTACGGATCCAATGGAACTAGTTTCTTCCAATTCTGAGACTGTTCGAAAATTGGCTAATTTCACTAGTCGATTAAATATTAAAATATTCAATTTTCACAAATTAACTTTTAATTCAATTTTAAAAGTTCTAAAATATCGTTCTAACTTCAATATGATATAATAAAATTTTACAAATCATTTTCAATTATATTTTACCCAATTTTCAATTATTTCTGTATTTTCACATATTAAATTATCGATTTAATTATCCAATTAAATCCAATTATTCAAAATAAAATTTATTCGACTTATAAATTTCACTTATTAATATTTAAAATTAATTAAATATACAAATTTTAATTAATAAAAATTCTGGGTCGTTGCATACTTCCCCCCTTAAAAGAATTTCGTCCTCGAAATTACCAAGTAAGAAAGTTACAGAATGTATTAACTTTCCCAAAATCCATAGTTAAACTTCTTACAATACTTTACTAAGTTTTCAAATCATACTTAGTTATCTTTTCAAAATCGACTACTATTGTTTAACTTTCAATTCCAAAATCAAAGCTAAAGTTTTCAAAATTTTCCAATTTTCTCAAAGTATTTTCTAACGCCTTAAATTTTCGAAAAAATTCGCCATAGTCTCCTTTGCGCGGCTCGATCCGGAAAAAAAAATGACAGTATATATATCACAAATATACATCTCATCAAGTGATGAGGCATCCCGCAGGGAAAAAGTGTAAAAGTACGGTATGTAATCCGAGATATGTACCTTATTTATTATTAGCGAGCATATACGGCTAATATAGCGCGAAAGCGAGCTCCAAATGAGAAGCAAGCGCAATCCGCACCTACTAAACACTAAATCAAACATATGAGAACATGTAGATATGAAAATAATATCAATATACATCATATAGCAACATGACAACTACATGTGCCAACATAGCAAATGCAACAAAATAACAAATGCAAACATCAACCAACTATCATCCATAACCAAATCAATATTCATTCATATTCTCATTAATATTCAATGAATTGGTTTTCCATTTAAATCACATTTGATTCATTTATATTGGATTTTACTAACTTTCATTCATATTCAATTTCAATTAGTTTGCATCCACTAATTTATATTCAACTTAGTTTACTTCCAAATCAAATCAAATCAAATTCAATTCTATTCAAATTTACATATTATCCATTTGAATTCAATTACATAGCTTCCAATTTCGCTAATTCAATTTCATTAACACTTAATGAATTATATACAATCAATCAACAATCAAATAACAACCAATGTTTATCCAACACAACCAAATTTATTCACTTTATATTCAATTTGGTTTAACACTTTTAATTCCAATTGAATCATGTTAAATTGACTTCCATTCAATTTATTCAACTTCTAATAACATTAGCTTCTAATGAATTAACACTTACATTCATTATTTCATATCAATTATTTACATTTAATTGATTAACATTTAATCCATTAGTTCAATTCAATTACTAATTCCTTTAACAATATAATGTTGAATTTCATTTATATAACTCAAGTTCACATTCTTAATGACTTCACTTCATTAATTTACTTATTAATTTACTTTGACACCAAAAATCAACTTCATTCAACATCACTTAAGTTATATTCCATTTCAAACATCTTATCAAATCCAAATCAAATCCAAATTTTCCAAACAACTTTCTTTTAAACAATTTGGAAGCAATCCCTCTTTTGGAAACCCGAAAATGAACACCAATGATGTCGCGGTCATCATCGGAATTATTTTCCAGCGACCGAAAAGAGTTTAGAGCTTTAATTTCTCCAAAATAATTTTTCTAAATTATTTAATCATTTCAAAACACTTCCCTGGAATTTTATTTTCAGATTATAAATCACATTTATAAATCTTTTACTTATATAATTTCACTTCTTATATATAAGATTATTTCACAAGTGTAAATCATTTTAATTATAACCCCATACTTATAATTCAATTGCTTATACAATTATTCTTTTACAATGTGTTGTTTTAATTTAACTTATTCAACAACCAAACAATCAACTTATATACACTTTAATAATTCTGAAAAATTATTACTTTATATATAAAATATAATCAAGGTAAAATTATTTCATTTACCCAATTCAAAATGATACTATGTCGACATGCCTCGTTTAAGTGTTTAGAAATCCCTATCGATAATATGACGTCCCACACACCGACCAGAATTCACAAACAGTTCAACGGATAAGCAAACACAATATAAAACAATTTATATTCACTAACAAATACGCACTCATATCTATTATTACACTCACACTCATTCCAGAGTACTGCTGACTCTATCTCTAATGAGTTATACCCAACAGAGCCATGGTTGTCGCTTAACCATAAGCTCTGATACCAAATGTAACGTTTGCGATTTTTCGTCGTCGAAAAACCGAACCGTTATGGTTTAAGAAGAAGAAAAAGTTAGAAGAAAAAGAAAAAGGTAGAAGAAGACAGAAAAAAAATAACAAAACAACACCAGAATCTCACAATTCGCAGCGGATCAACATATAATAGATAAATGAATAATCTTTAAACAAAGAACTATATCGGTTATTACATGACATCATATTACGTTACATTACATCATCAGAGTGTACAACAACAATAATCAGCGGAAAAGAAATATAATATACTAGTAATACGCCATGCCATCCAGCTTGCCTCCAGCAACTCCTGAATTCCAGAATATCCTGATAACCAAACTCTAGACTGCCCGTGTGGAAATTGGTGGGCACCCAGAGTTTAGGAAGGAAACAATAAACTCCGAGTCAGTCATGTGACTGGTGTGAGAACTTAAAACAGTTTATTTTTCTTTAAAATCAAAAGAGAGGAATATTTTTAAAGTCAATTCGCAATGCTTTTAAAAATGAGACTACCATAAGGCCTCCCGCCACACACACAATGCAAACGCAGAATTGGAGGAGATTTCTCCTTATGATAGTCAAAGATGCTTGATACGCATTAAAAGAAACATTTGATATTATTACTAGTGCATAGTGTAGAAAAATTCATTTCGAAAGTAAAATATAAATCTTAGCCAGCATACGTACCATGATGGTATGCCTACTATAGCTACCATATTAAATGGCAGGTTCTACAACTAAAACCGTACAAGGCACGTATTGTTTTGTTTTGGATTTCCAACAAATGGTCGGGCAAAGGAACTTCCCAAGTAAAATAGAACGCCTCTGGAGAAACGTTTCGGATCTAACGTTACGGTTAGATCTCTGCTACACAAGGCCGGGTTACCTTTCAAACTAGGTAACAACTGACACGGGTATGTCATCCCCCGGTCCTTTGGGACCTTAAACCGAGCGCTCGTAATCAACATCACACCAAAATAATAAATATAGTGTGTCCACAAAGTAAGTATCTGGGCTCCATACCATGATACTACTTATAATCCAGATAGGAAATGACATACCCTATGGAGGTGCGACCCCCAAATAACCTTGCTGCCATGATTCCTGTTTCGACCGCAACCGGTCTGTGAGGCTTGACGAAGTCTCGTTCACAAAGCCACGCTTTATATAAAAGCTGTGCTTTAATTCACAAATGCTCAATAGCACTTATATGCCACATTACCAACTTGGGAATGTATCACTAGTAACCATCAACTACATAACCTCTGAGCTCGTACGTCTCAGAGAAGCGTGTTAAGCTAAGAGAATAAATTCTCCGCCACCAACAGAAATATATTTGATAGAAACCAGCTTTACATCTCAAATTGTAATATCAGACACACATCCATACACGTACGTTCCGGGATCGAACGTAACCGAAGGCACTTCCAAAGAAGTCCTCGCAATCCGGGTATTCACAAACCCGATCAAATTTCCCATCACAAAGGAAATCTCCATACCGTAGCTAACGGTGCGGAAACAATCGATAGGTCATTCTATCGTTTTCACAAATACCCGGTCTTCAACATCGGTCTTCAAATGCAATCCATAACGACGTATCACATATTCGGAATGGGTTATACGACACAAAGGTCCTTTCCCGGCTAACCCGAATAGTGAGCGCTTATTCAAAAATAAGTGTAGCATTCAAATTCAAACAATCACAACAAATACCTATTTAAAGGTAAATATTGATAGTCGGATTATTTAACTATCAATAGGCGTGCTCAACATCACCAAATTCCAAATAATTTCCCAAGTTATTTACTTTCCAAAATATCTTTACTAGATATATAATTTCCACACTTCAACCATTTGAAAACAAATTTTCAAATTAATTTCCTTAAACGGAAACACTTCCAATTATTTATCCATTTTAAATTTAAAATGGTTCATTTAAATAAATCAAATAAATCCTTACTGATTTACTTTTTTATTTACGTTCCACATCCGTAAATTTATTCCCATAGTTCAAAAACAAATCAACGTTTATTTTTAAACAAATTCCCCTTTCTTTTATAAATTCCCTAGTGAATTTACGATTCCAAAATATCTATGAATATGCAATTTTCCAATCGATTTCTAATATTCATTTTCAATTTATCTTTAAAAGATAAAGTCCCAAAATATTCAGTTCATATTGGAGAACATTTCCATACTTATTAAATAATAAGTAATTCACAAATCCATTCATTTTCAACACTTGGAAAATCTTCAATATACTTAATATCGAAATTAAGTATATATTTTATTCTTTAAGGAAAACATTCACTTAAACAGATTTGTTTGGGCTAAAACGAATGTTGCGTAAAACATCGTTACGACGACCCAAAATCACTAGTATAGGGATTCAAAATTTAGGTAGATATATAAATCCCAATACTATATAAAACATTTCCTTTCGGAAACCATTTACTATAACTACAGTGTTATAGTCCACCATTTCCTTATTTCTCGAAAACGTCTATTTCAACAATAAATGTTGAAATCTATGGTTTCGATTCATAATACATTTTAAAACATCTTTAAAATAATTAACTTCATTTCAAAATGTTCCTTCCCCAAAAACATATCCATTTCATTTAATAATATATTCACTGTCCAAAATTGTTCATATATTCCTATATCCAACTTATCAAATTCAATTGATTTCGGATTTATAAACACCGTTTATAAACTCCATTTGTATTTTTATAAACTTCTATTTATAAAAAAAATCCTTTTTATATCTCATTTTAAATGCCAAAATCCGATTTATAAGGTAATTACTTATAAATCTTCTATTTCACAAAATCTATTCATTTTATAACTTCACAATTTATAAATCTATAAATTCCGTTCACTTATGAAATCCATTTTTATTTCATTTTTAACACTTATAAAAACTCGTTTTAATATTCCAATATTTTTAATTTATAAAATATCAATTTTTATAAGTCTTTTATATACATCGTTTTTAATAATTCAAAAACCCCAATTTAAACCAGTTTATTCTTTTAATAACTTAAAAAAATCGTTATTTAAAGCTTATATACTTCAAAATCATACTTAAGCATTATTTTTCAAAAATCATAACTTTTATGAAAATAAAATTTTAACGTTTATTTATTTTAACAATTCAAATTTAATAAAACGTATACTTTCGGAAATCACTTTAAAATTCATTTAAAAAACCAAAATCATTATTTAAACTTCAAAAATGGATCCGATGATGCAGCAGCACCAAATAGTCAATCACGACATCCAAATATCATATATCGATATGATAATCAACAAATATCAAAATATCTGTAAATAAATCAATACAGTTGAGGAATCCAGTTGGATCCCTCCAACCTGTTTTCCTGCATCCAAAGATGTTAGCACAATACCAATTCCGTTCCAGTACGGAATTATCGCGGTATATGGGATTTATAAAATATTATCCGCTTAATAGGCGGCGCAATAGGGTCTCATCCGCTATAAAATGCGGGAAATTAACAACTGCAATATATACATATGCCAATATATATATATATTGCTATTATATATAATACCAATTTCACATACGGTGAAATATTCGCGGTATATGTTTTTAATAAATAACCTCCGCTTACTAACGGCGCATAATGTCTATTTTTAACAATCAATAGATAACAATCATCATTCATCATACAATCAAAAATTTTAAATCTAACTATTTAAAATATGAATCGAAACTGGTTCGATTGAGTGAGAAGTTCTCACCTTGGTTTCAATTTCGTTTTAGCGATTTATTTCGAATAAAATTAATCGTGCGTTTAATTTTACCCAAAATTTTTGCTAACTCCAAACGACTCCAATCCAATTCCATAGCGTAGTGCTCGTCCATACGATTCTAATGCAACTAGTTTCGTGTGTTTTCGACCTCGTATGAAAAAGATACGTATTTTTGAAGTTATACGATTTTAATATAAATAAATTACAACATTTTTCTTTATTTTCCAAACCTACACTAATCACAGCCCTCCATCTTACTGCCTGCAGATCTTGGCCGCTCCTTGTTCATCTTCCATCTCACGCGTATCATCAGGTAATAAACGCACAAAGAAACCCATCGTTCACGAATTAGGGCTTAAGGCCACGACCCATTCGAGCAACGTGAAGCCGATCAGGAGCCACCATTGCGAAGCTCGTCACAAACTCCACCACCACCTTCAATCATGATGAACTCAGCCCCCTCCCCATGGACAGAAACGCGTGCGAACGTGGCCTATACACGGCCAAAATCGAGCCCCTACAACACTCAAATCTCGATCATCACCGTATAGATGTGAAGGTCTCGTTTAGATCTTCAATTTGTTAGTTGAACGTATTTCCTAAAAGCTTATGGATTGAGAGTGATTGAGGAGGAAACGAAGTCGATTTCTGGCCATTGATTGTATAAGAGGCGGCCTGACCTAGTTTCTAGGATTTTAGTGAAAAATGAAATATTCTAGGGGCTTTTATAGAAAATTTACCGAACACTATTCATCCCGGATTTTCCGAACTCCAAACGAAACATGCCGGTTGGCGTTTCTAAGGTTTACCCCACGTTCCGAACATAATGGAACGTGTTTCGAGAGCTAATTCGGTCATCTGTGCGAGTTATGGCAATAAACGTTCAATTTAAAATTAAACCGATTAAACGATTTTCTAGGCGTTTTAGCTTGCACCGGACAAACGGTAAATCCGATTGACACGAAATTTGAAATCATACAATAATATCACATTACGGATCCGATGAAACTGGTTTCGACGAAATCCGAGACTGTTTGAAAAATGACTATTTTAACTCGCCAAATTAATATTAAAAACAATTTCGATGCGTTTCGAGCTGCCACGATCAAACGAAAACTCCAATTGCTAAGAAAATTGAAATCCGGTAATAACAAACTATTACGGATCCAATGGAACTACTTTCATCCAATTCTGAGACTGTTCGAAAATTGGCTAATTTCACTAGTCGATTAAATATTAAAATATTCAATTTTCACAAATTAACTTTCAATTCAATTTTAAAAGTTCTAAAATATCGTTCTAACTTCAATATGATATAATAAAATTTTACAAATCATTTTCAATTATATTTTACCCAATTTTCAATTATTTCTGTATTTTCACGTATTAAATTATCGATTTAATTATCGATTTAATTATCCAATTAAATCCAATTATTCAAAATAAAATTTATTCGACTTATAAATTTCACTTATTAATATTTAAAATTAATTAAATATATAAATTTTAACTAATAAAAATTCTGGGTCGTTACAACTGCAACATAAATTTGGCAAACTTAGTAACATTTATAATTGAATTTACAATGTGCGAATCCATTCGCGTAGTTAAAAAATTAGAGTAGTTTGGATTTAATTTGCTCTTCCATCCAATTACGACAGCGAACTATTTGTAAATCTTCTTACACATCATAATGAATATGATAAACATTATTTTTTGCTAAACATTAGCTCCTGCAGCAAAATGTCTTTGATATGCCAAAATATTACTCTCCTCTTACTGATAGTATGGTATACATTAATATAACCTTAACAATACCAATATCCCAAATACTGACAGTAAAGAATTTAGAAATCATGGAGATTTACGGACAGTATGTATACATTTTTATAACCTTAACAATACCAATATCCCAATATCCCAAATATCGACAGTAATAAATTTGGAAAGCATGGTGATAGCATGGAGATTTACTTATAAAGGTGTTGACAGTAATGAGTTTTTTTAAGCTATATGATCATGACAGACATGAGTATCAGAGGAAGTATGTCTGTCTGTTATTAATCAAAACTCAGATAGAAACCCCAACAATCATTTCTGAAAAAACCTTTTTTACATTCTAGTTTCCACTTCTTGTGTTTGGTTTTTCCTAATTATTAACCCAGATAAAATAAGCTTTGACTTTTCTTAAGTTATAAATCTCATTTTCCTTTGGTTCAATCATTGTTTTTCAAACTTGAAAAAAGCAAACATTTTTCCATTTGACGTTGCATCGTCCATGATTACACATAAAATTGTCAAGTTAAGTCCTTTTCTTGATTTCATTTTAAATACAATTTTAATATATTTAAGTATATCAAACACCTAAGTTAAACTTTTATTAAATTTAAATATTTTTATAAAATTCAGTTAACTTAGTTAAAACTTTATAAAACTTGGTTAATTTTCGTAATAAACTTATTTAATTTTTAAAAACTTATTAACTAAGTTAAATTCTAATAAAACTTAGTTAATTTGTATAAATTTATTTAATTTTTATAAAGCATGGTTAAATTATATAAAACTTAGTTAATTTTTAAAATTTTGGTTAATTTTTATAAAAATTAGTTAAATTTTTATAAAGCTCGGTTTTATATGAACTCAAACTTATAAGTTATCTCAATTTCTAAAACTTAAATATCATAACTTTTTTTTGGCAAGGCCAGCCGGTTTTATAGTGGACCGTCCACTTTTATTACGAATGTAATAAAGTTGAAGTACAGGAGCAAGGTAAAAACACCTTAACTACTAAGGTAAAATAAAATACAGCACAGGTATGTGACTGAGATGTCACAGTAACTAGAAAATCACTAAGACTAAGTTTCCTCCAAAGAGGGAGTGACATCGTCTTCCACAGACACCTGGGATGAAACAGAAGGATCATACCCACAATGACCAGCAAAAGGGCGGAAACGGATAGCAAGAGAAGGATCGTATCCTAGAGCATCAGATGAGTAAATGAACGAACGATCCCAAGAAGAATCGGCAAGCAAGACAGAATTCTTAGTCGCATACAAACCATCCATGTCAAGAACTAAGGAGTCACCAGACGTTCTGTAGTAGAGGCATCTAAGATCCGTATGATCATCAGAGACAAATCTGAAATATGAATCAGCCATTGGGTTAAACCTCACATCAGAAATATGATCAACCCAACACCTCTCTGACTCATCCCAAAAAACCGGATTTGCAGGGGCAACACAAGGCACATCAGAAACAGAAGGAGCAGCATAACAAGGGATAGGAAAAGGATCAGGAGGAGGGCCTAGAATAGAAGGAGGAACAGCGGGAGGGGGGGCGATCTGTGCGGATGAAACCTTAGGAACCCATTTCCTTAAAGGCGGACGAGGCAGAGGGATTTTCGGAGCAGCAGCAGACGCATCAGAATGTTGGCATGAGATTGCTAGATGACCAAAGGAGTGACAAGAAGAGCAAATGTATGGTACCCATCCATAACGAACATGAACAACCTTAATATGCCCAACAGCTAGCTGAACAGGGATAGAAGTTGGGAGAGGCTTAGAGGGTGATATCTCAATGAGAGCCTTTGCAAACATCAATTTATCACGAGCAACTGTATTAGTATCAAAGCATTTCAATTTACCTACATTACAAGCTAGCCAATTCAAACCAATCAGAGGTTGAAGTGCAGACGGAATCTGGGAGAAAAAAACCCAACCAGGAATAGAGAGAACCTGCTCACGAGCACTCGCCACAGTAGGAGACCAGGGAGTTATAATGAAGGGTCTACCTTCAAAAAAAGTGGGCTCAGCCTCAAGAACACGCCGATGATCATCAGACGAGGAAAACTTGAGAAAATACATAGAATCGATGAACTTAACTTGAATTTTTCCACTCAGCTTCCATACACGCCTACAAATCGAGGCCGCATCACGAAGGCGATGACTTGGTTCTAGAAAGAAGCCAACCAGATAATCAGACCAATAGTCTACGCCGGCTTGCATAACGATTGGAGGAGGTATCATCACCCCATTCTCTTCAATAATATCAAAATCAATAGGAGAGTAATCTCCCACATTACGGGGAAGCGATTTGAACAGCGAAGACCATGATTTGGGAAGAGCCAACGGCGGAGAAGATAAACCAGATTGTTCCACAACATTGGATTGACTAGCAGGAGCATGAGAACTGGGCACGTTTGGAGAATTTTGACTGAATTCAGGAACAATTTTCTCAGGAGCAATAACACAAGCATCATGAGTGCGAAGAGGCAGACCGGAGAATAAAGGCGATAGCTTGCCATCCTCACGACCGGCATAAAGATCAGAACGCTGATCATCAACAACAGAGTCCGTGTCGTGCATATCCATTACACTTGCATTGTTCAGATGGGAACTAGCAATACTTCCAGACACCAAGGGATTAGGAAACTCACCAAACATCGACGAAGGCAGTACTCTGGATGCATTAACAATTGAGCAGGGACTGTTAGATAACTCATTTGAAGAAACATTCGCCACATTTGGGGTATTGAAATCAGAAGATGAGATAACCGTCCCCACAGTATTAACAGCGCACACAACCCCTATATTCAAACCATGACGAGCTACAACATCAGGCGAAGACTGCTTGGAACAAGAGAGGGGAGGAAACTCGGCATTCGATAGGGGAAGAGGAGATTTAAACCCAGCGGACATGACCTTGAAAGCTTTACCAGATCTGGTTATAGAAGGAGAAAGGAGGTGCGGCAGAGGAGAAAAGGGCATAGGTGATGGAGAGGAGGGGGAGAAGAAACGAAAAAGAAAATGTGGCGAAGGAAGGGGTCACGGAGGCGTAAAGGAAAACGCGGTTGCCAATGAGAAAGTCGCAGACGCCATGAAAATATTTTGAGAACTTTGGGGACTGAAAAAGGATGGTTTTGAAGTATATGAAAACTTATAAATTAAACTTATAAATTATCAGGATGGTTTTAAAATATCATGACTTATATTTTAATTAACTTAAAGTTATAAATTACCCTAAACTTAAACATTATTAACTTGGTTAATTTTTATAAATTATCTCAAACTTATAAATTTTTGATAAACTTAATAATTTATTATTAGTATTGTTGTTGTTGTTGTTATTATTATAAACTTAATTAATTTTTATAAACTAGTATATTTTCTTATAAAACTTAGTTAACTTAGTTAATTTTTATAAACTTAGTTTCTTAGTCAATTTTTATAAACTTAGTTTTAGTTATTATTGTTGTTGTTGTTATTATTATTATTATTATTAATTGTAAAACTTAGTTGACTTTATTAATTTATTATTATTATTATAAACTTAGTTAATTTTTTATCAAACTTAGTTTATTCTTATTAATGTTATAAACTTGTTGATTTTTATAATATAAGCTCCCAGTCTACTATAGAATAATCAGGTATAGGTGTGCTCGCATGTACATACATAACAGGAATCTCTAAGAACAAAATAAGTAGATATATGTGTTAATCAAATTACAATATATAATGCACATATAAAAATGAGGACAAGATGAAATGACATATGTTGCATCATGGTAGAATGCTTGAATATATAAACTACCGCATGTGCATCACGATTCATTATAGTCAATAGCTTGTGGGCAAGTTCATTCTAGTTATAAATCCAACTTCAGATACTTGGTTTCTGCTGTACTAGGATAAGATTTCCAACTAAATTTTGATATAATCAAGTTTGATAAGCGAAAAAATATATGAAACTATGTTTGAAAACCTCAACTTTGTTTCTGTTGATACCTTGGCTCCGGTTCTGTTAATACCTCACCTTGGAGCAAACACCTCCTTATTTAAGCATCGTTGAACAAATATTATTAAATCCCACTTCCAAAATTGACTATAATACCTTAAAACAGTAAAACAACAAAGTATCTTTTATCGGCAAATTCTAAAGACTGGTTCAATATAGATAAGACTAGAAAACATATTACTGTGAAAGTGCATAAAAGTGAACATGTAGTTATAGGAGTGATACCTGCATCCTATGATACTTAGGGAATCATGTTTGAACTCCTAATCTTATATTCAGAGGAAAGTATTGTGCACTTGGTTATGTCTACCAAGCAGTGCATGTAAATTATAACTGTTTGGATATTGTGTTCCTTGAAAGTTAGAGGAGTTGGCTGCCCTGCATTGCCTTCACCTATACATTCATTTAATAACATAATCAAATAACAATGCAAACGAGAAAAAGTACTCACCATTTTCCTAACATGTTCATTACCCAAATTCATCAATTAAGTATTCATCGTTTTTATTCTCAAGCACTCACCCACTCACTCACTCACTCATTGACTTATCAACGATAGCATGAAAGGCTAACGAAAACAAAAATGATGCAGCCGTAGATTGCCAGACCACTTGTGAGTTACCCGTCTTCTTTAGTTACTAGTGCGTGGCCCATGCTACGCACACGGGCAGTGCTGGCATTTCTGTGTAATTGTAGGTCCAATTGAATGTAATCCAATTGTACGTTAAAGTAGTATGTACTGCCCATGTATAGTGCTGGTTCTTAATCCCTTCAGCTTTATCTTCACTCCTGAGGTAGTAGGAAACTGTGGTAAGAAAAAAATATTGTTGAAAATTTGCAATAGGGACATAACCAAAGTGCAGAATAGTGTGTCTACAGTTATTCGTTTATAGGAAGGCAATATTGTAAGGAAAAAGTTAAAACCTTATGTAGTAAAATCAGTCTATCTTCTTTGACTTCAATTTATTTAGTTTAAATCTTGTTATGTATAGCTGAAAAATGTTAAAGGTTCAATTTGTTAGGGCCTGGTTGGCTTATAATTAAATTTTGAGTTTTGAGTTTTTATTTTGTATTGAAAGAGTTGTGGGAGAAGAAGGGACGTGGAATGGGTTAGAGAGAGATTTTGCTAATCCTCAAGAAGTGGGGAAGAATAAAATTTAGTTTTGAAAAACTTGTTCTTTGTCCTCTCAGCTCCCCTTTATTTCTCACCGTGCCACATTGTTATACCATGCCATTTGATGTGCAAATTGATACTGGAAAACTAAAAAAAATATTTGGAAATAAGGTAGGTCTTTAGTTGTTTATTTTTTGGTTTCTTAAAAAATAGGTTAGCTGCAAATTTTTGGAAAATAAAACAATTGGTACAGACAGTTCGGTAAAAAACATGTTTGTTTTTTAAACTAAATTAGTTTAGGTTTTGTAACTGATTAAAGATGGATAATTTTACGTTGTTTAAATCACATTAAAAACCAGAAAATGCATTGAAGAATGTAAAAATGAAAAGTTATCAAGCGTTGGTGCGGTGAAACCCAACCAAGATGCACCGTCAATCAAAGGCAGTAGGTAATATAATGACTGTTGTTTTTCAATTCTAATTAAAGTAAAGAAGTTATTCTAACCAATAATAGGTACGTCCACTTTTTCAGTGTAAATTTCATTTTTGTCAAATACAGTTTCAAAATGATATGTACATCCTAAAATATATTAGTACAATAAATACCACCTAAAATGATACAGTGAAATAGTAAGTGATGTATATGATAACGGTGTATAAAATTGGTAGCTCATATTGGACTATGATTCATGTAGAATGAATGAGTTTACAATCCATTACCAATTTAAATTCTTTAGTAGACTGACGACCCTTCTTTGCAAATTTATAGTACAGAGTAGGAGTAAGTACCCCTATAAAGTGGACCTTGACACCATCTACTTTCTATGCATCAGTAGCTAGTAAATATATTATGAAGGTCGATATTACTAACGTGACTCATGGAAATTTAATATAGCAATATTATGAGAAAGAGTGAAAAATAATTTTGTCTACAATATTTTAGTTACCAAACTATATTCCATTGTATTGTTTACGAAATATATATGTAGTGGCCAAAGGAAGAAAAGCAGAACGAAACTTTGATGATGTGTAGAGTTATGCAGTAAAATAAAGTTGCTAGTTGAGAAGAGTTGATTTATATTACAATTTTCCTGTAAAATTAATGGTAGGATCGCGGTCTACATATATTTTCAATCTATACAGCTTGAAATTAACAGTTTGAACAGAGAATACTTTTATTAGTGGAAAAATGGATAGCGGTCAGTAAGTAACTGCTCACGAAATTTTAGTTTGTAATAAATGCAAATTATCATTAATATTTGTAGTAAAAAGGAGGGTAAGAGGTTCAGTGAGTCTAACCATCATAAAAATGTGGGAATAAGATAGAAGGCTACTAAACAAAATCGCTGAACTTTTGTGGTCGTCTATGTTTGACCCATCTTTGTTAGATCCAATTTTTATTTTTCATTTAAAAATAAGTGTAGGATCCACTATTAATAACCAACCATTAATAAATAAAATAGGAGCATAGCCAGTTCCAGTGTGGCCCGTGCTACGCATACGGGCATTGTTGGTAATTAAATTGATGTTAAAAGTTGTTATAAAATATAATGTATTAACGTAAAGGAATTTTATATAGGAGAGAAATGTAGATTTTTGGTATATTTTGATATATATATATATGTGTGTAAATGTAGGATGTATATATAGGTTTGTTAAAATATTGGATTTTTAATATGAATTGACATCTTCAATTTTTTCTTCAAAATCCTTGTTTAAAGTATAGTAAAATACAAATAGAATAGCATAGAATGAAAAAGCAAAAACAATTAAATTTCGATCATCATTTATGAAGTTCTAAAAAAGTCAAATTTGCGTACATCTTGCCTTTTTGAAGAAAAAAAAATCAAATAATGTCAAAGTAAGGACATACCTAGTTCCAATATTAATCTTTTTATTGGCAAGCATTGCACTTAGAATTGAAACGTAATGCACGAATAAGTTATATGTATATTTCTAGACCTACAATCATATGCAAAAAATAATGTGGAGGGCGTAAAATAATGAAGATGAAAAAAATGGGCCACACAAATTACATGCAAACAATAGCGGATGGCACTCTTCTACTTTCATCATACATTGGTTGGTTAATGAGATTGATATAATCTGTCAAATGAGATGTATCAAATGCTGACAAATTTTGGCAGTACATACACCAAACATAGACAACACATAGGTAAATTGTTCAATGTCAGAAACAAATTGAGCTTATCAAAAAAGAACTTACAGATGCGAATATATCCATGCAAAATTCTACATATATGAAATACAAATATCAGTTCACAACAACTTGTTACATAAATTGAATACATTAAGCAATCAGTTTACAGTTGTGAAGTTTTTTTCTGATCTCCATCAGTGGAAGCGAGTACCTCAATCAGACCCATTTTCACCGCAGTCGCAGAAAACAATATGTTCCAAAGCAGTTCGATAAGTGCATTCTCTTTCACTTTTCTTGTTATTGAGATAGTTGAACCAACCACCTGATTTGACATTAATTGAACCTGGATTGCGTGAATGTTCTTGTAGCAAATCCTGCATAATTTATTTGGTGTTCTTTTATCGATTGGAACAGTTAGAGTGGGATTCCTCCTAACCCGTGGAACAGCTAAGTGACAAAGTAGGCATGTAAAACAATAGAAGAAAAGCAAGCATAAAAACTCAAGCTGTGATGAGCTGGGAAGAGGGCTTCGGTAACAATTTTAACCACAAAAGACACAGCCACTTAATTTAATTTTGTGATTCTACTATTATAAGTACAGACGTTGATATTTAAGGAAGAACAATTTTCCAATATGGAAGGGTTTTAAAAGCATACATTAGTGACGTCTTGTATATTTACAGTCAGGTATGTCTAAATTTTCCAATTCCAATTTATAGTTTCATAATCTCAGTCTTCTCTATAATCTTTTTGTGTCACAGTTTTGATGTAGAGAAATATTCTTGCATTGCAGCTAATAATATACAACAACTATTAGGAATACATGTTTTTTAAGTGTTAACAACTTTTATATTACATGTATACTATCAGATTTAATCATTCCACAGAAGAAGGATAGTAATAAATATGTTGCAGTAATATATATGAAAACAATTAATGTACAGGGAGAAAACTTCATTTTATCATTAGAAACCTAATATAAATCATCAAAAAATTACAAACATTGAAAGTCAACTTTTTTTGAGGACTTCGCCTAATCACTTTTCATATGCATATCTATTTCATTTCAAAATCGACTAAATCCATTATGGTAAACCTAAAATTTTCCAGCTAATCCCAGCCCTTCTTCTATGAAGGGACCCAATATTTGTAATAGTGATGTTTCAACACATACCAAGCGACCTATAACTTCCTTTATGCCATTTTACTTCATATGTTTTCCTATTTCTGAACTCAAGATGCTGAAAATCTCTATACAGAACCTCCTTCAAAACTCTTACAGCCCAACTCTATCCTCAAATATAAGTTAGAAGTCTAAGTCGAGATAATTGCACAAGTGTAGGAGAATGTCACAATGTTTTAACAAAACCATTAAATTGTTTACTTATCTAAATTTCCATGTCCTCATCCTTTTACAACCAGAATATTGCATGCACCAGAAAGCTCGTGTCAGAAAAATTATTGGCAAATTTCTTCCTAGTGTTAACCTTTAGACATATATAAAATTAAGAAATTTTGTACTTCCCAAACACTCTTTGACCTTTCAAAGTTCAAAATTTTACGATATGAATCTATAGAATAAAATGTATCATGTTGGTTTCCTTTTTTTATGAAAAAAATATGATTCAAATGTCAGTTTAATCCATCAATTCCCTTTAAATAGTCTCTGCATAAAATGAGGTAGCTTAACCAAATACAATATCATGTCATGCATAAATAATGTGTAGCACCAAAATGAAAAGAATAAAGAAAAGGAAAGACATGCTTACCATTGGTCATTGGTTACCGAACATTTCATATCTGAATCGAATTGCCCGAAAGCTTCACCGAATCTCTTAACATTGTAAATAGTTTTGATAGTCGAGTAGCTATTACCATTCCACTTTAGAACAGACAAAATTTCTATGGGCTTCGCAACAGCCATATACATGCCAGCAACAATGCTTTCTCATCTTCCCTTAACCTACCAGTGTAGCTATGACCCTCTCTCTTTCTAGCTTTTCCCTTCTCTAGTTTTTCACAATCCTTAGTATTTTTGCATGGCTTCTAAACACATCGCCTATGTCATAGACAAATATTAATCCGGCTTTGCGTTTAGCTATGTTTTTTCATCTGATTTTATGATGATGATTATTAAGCCTAGATAGATTGCCTTCTGTACCATATTGGTTCTAAAATACGAATCAAGCTAACTTAATTCTAGAGTTAGGAACTAAGATAAGGTATATGAGATAACATGCATTTGAAAATAATAACTGGGATTTTACATTATACACTATAAATTCTGAACTAACAACAAAATCCAACAAATTCTTTTGATATAGTAATTTGCAGTTATTTTGGCTGAGAGAATTAGTAATAGTACTGTAGGGTGCAAAGTACGTAGTAATGTTACATTGAAGTGCTTTTTATATTGAGTTTGTTCATAGAGTTGTTGTGGACATGTGACATTTGAAATGGAGAACGGTGATTGTTAAAGTTTGTTGATTGATAGTTGCATATGTATAAAGTGTGAAATAGAATGGTAATTTAAAATTTACCAGAACTGCAATGGATTGGAATAGTCAGTGACTTGGGATAGGAAAAAGCATGAGGTAGTTCAACGCATGCACTATTAAATAATTAGAAGATGAAAACATTTTGTTTCCCAAGAAAATAGCCAAATGTACGGAGATAAAGAGTAAATATTGCAAGAAGATGGTTTTCTTCCCCTTTTTGGTAGCAATAGTCACTGTAAAACATGATCAACTGAGCATTTTTGTAGTAAGTAATAAGTATTGTACAAATTACTGGTTAATATGGCACATTTTAATGCAAAGTTAACCAAAAAACGAAGAAAAAAAGCACAATCGATATTGCAATAGTAGTAAAAGTGATGCATTTAGTGAAGTGGTACAATAACAGACTGAATAAAGAAAGAACAAAATGAAAAAACATTCACATTCATGCATGTAATTAAATAATACTAAAATAGACAGGCTACTTCCGTAAACTTAATTTCCCTGTTTTTGGTTGCAGATGAACTTACACAATTCTAGATTTAGTCCTCTTTTTTAACATTAATAGTGACATGCATATTAAAATTTACTCACATGGTCTGGCATTTCGTTGAAACAGAAAGAAGAATCTTAATAGAAGAAATATATAAACTGTTACATGAGAAGATATAGTAATTCAAGGAAAACATAGAGTAAATTAGTCTTACTTTAAGATCGTTCCTTATCATGCATGAATAAATATTATAATTCTAGTAGAATAAAACAGTTCTCTAAACTATATGATATCATTTCCATTATAGGCAGTTGGAAGTGTATCTGAATAAAGTGTACCCAAAAGGGGGTTGCCAATTACAAACCCAAAAATTATAAAGCGAATTTCAGCAAATAAACACACGAAACAATGGTGAAAATATGCAATCTTCATTTAGCCTTTACACTATACAAAGTATAATTAATTAAAGACTACCGATTCAAGTGGAATGAACCCGTTTCATCTCCTGAAATTATATAAAGCGATTCCTTCCAGTTGGGTTGTTGCCATAATTTCCATTGTCAATAGATTAATGCATTATATTTTACATGTAACCATGCTTTCTTAAAACTTTTTTAGAGATAATCCAGACGTAGTGCATACTTAATTATATTCTTATATAGGTTAGATAAAATTTAGTAGTGGAGTATCCGAAGGGTTGTGCCTCCAGTTATAATATATTGAACTCGTACAAATAATTTCTACTTGCTGCCTTCCTTAATCAGTGGACAACATAGCCAAAATGATAAAATCCGCATAACCATTGTATTTAGAAGTGAGATCGTAGTAACTGAAAAGGAATAAAATACAATGATAGGATAGAGGAAATAAAAAAAACTATTACCAGGACACAGTCTAAAACTGTGGAAACTTCATACAAAATAATATTATTCTCCAATGGATGAGAATATTCAGAAAATACATGGCTCAGATTTACTTATGTTTAGAAAAAGAAACATGAACATAAGAATTTAAAAGCTGAAAATATCAACGTAGTAGTAAGCACAACGTTAAGAGGAGGAAAAACGATTGGAGCATGCATTTCTTTCGATTCATAAGGAATTAAATGTAGGAAACATTATTTTAGTATAAAGGCATGAGGGGAGCTATACTTGAGTAAGAAGAGAGTCTTAGGATAGAGAGAGAAAAAATTTGAACTACGGTATCAGGCACACCCTGGAGGTATCATTTAGGTGCTACTTTGCAAGTTTAATGCTTACATTTTTACTTTGGGTATTTCTTTCACCCTTTGTCCAAGTTATGGCATGAACGCTAATATATATAATTGCAAATACGGTACCGTAATTTACCACATAAAAAGTTTGCAGTAGTAAATGGACAGCAAAATTGGACAAAAATATCCAAATAGTTTTTTAATTTTCCTAGTGGTGGAAGTTTTTTTTACACATGAGCATTGCACTCCACTGTTGAGCATTTCACATGCTTAAACAAAGATGTACTATGCAAATGTCGTAGAATATCAATATTACAATGGATAAGAGAAATGATGGGTGGAATATATTTGAACCGTTAAATTTATGTGATACATAATCGCATTTAGAAGAGGAATAATATAGAAAAATTGAAAAGATGAAATTCAGAGTTTTCGAAGTTAATATTGCGTATATAAATATGCATAATATAATAAAGAAATAAATTTTACTCTTTTTAATTGTATGGTAACAATTTTTTTACCGTTATATGCTTGGTGAGTTGAACACAAAGCAATTTATTGCTATAAATATAGACGGGTATGAGTCAGTAGTATGTACTTCAAAATTCATCTTCTAAGTTAATATGCTGTTATGAGTTGAATGCATGCATGCTGATGTTAGAATGAACATGTCATGGAAGAAGAGAAATATCACCAACCTTGGTTATTTGCAATGAAAATTTTAGTCAGAAATTTTATAACAATCAAAAAGTTGTGCCCATTTAGATGCAGCAAAAGGAATCTGGTACATTAAATGTATATGAAATGCATAAAGAAATGAATTGAACAACTGTTTTTGTAAGAGATTGAAGGATGTCAATTTGTGTGCGCGCATAAATAATCATAAAAAGTAATAGCAAAATTTTCATGTGGATATATTTGGAAAGAGCTCGGTAATGACAACACGTAAAGTAACACAGCTTGAAAAATAAAACTTCTCAGAAGAAAGTAATGAATTAAACATGATGAAACAACTACACAATTAAAATGACAATGTATTACCATCATCTTGTAAAAATTTAAATGGAAACAAAATAGCAAAAGAAAAGAACTTAAATATTGATATTATGAATAGTAATCAACATATGTGTCACAAAATTTTTGGATGACACAAGATATTTTAATTCGAACAATTCCTACGGCTTCATAGTATGAATACAGACAAAAAATACACGAATTTTAGTTTCTCGCAGTTAGTTACATCTAATGAATTCGAAATGCGTTTAAATACCAACATCTTCAACATCAAATAATCATAACTGAATAATCACAATCGTAAGTGTAGTAAAATATACATGCAAATTATGTATGATAATATAGAGGAATTGTAAATACTACTGTCATTTTATGTTCAGTATGTCGACTGAATAAAACCCAACTATTAAGTAAAATATCAACAAACAATTCACATAATGTCGAAGAAGTTTATGTGCAAATACATTATAACATATCCCTAAATTAACAGTACTAAGTAAATCAAACAAATCGAAGAAAAATTGAGAAAATCACTACCTTAAAAGGAGGGGACATAATTTTCCATTTTGAGTTGAGAAGGCGTGAAGTCGCCAATGGAGAAGAAGAGGGCGCCTCCATTGAAGTGAATGCCACTGTCGCATCCACAAAGTTCTAGGTTTTACTTGAAGTCTCCGGATAAAAGGAATATACTGATCAGTAATTCTAAATACAGTCTAACATATTCCTAAATTAACAGTACTACGTAAATCAAACGAATCGAAGAAAATTTGAGAAAATCGCTACCTTAAAAGGAGGGGACATAATTTTCCATTTTGAGTTGAGAAGGCGTGAAGTCGCCAATGGAGAAGAAGAAGGCGCCTCCGTTGTAGTGATTGCCACTGTCGCATCCACAAAGTTTTACGTTTTACTTGAATGTCCGGATAAAAGGAATATACCCATCAGTAATCCTCATATTTGTGGGTTAGAGATAATGAAGAGGGCGTATGAACAGTTATCAACTGACTTGGTTATTTTTTTGTGGAAAAAAGAAAATAAAAAATGAGGCGCACGAAAGTTGTATTAGAGGACACATGTCAATTAATTAGAGCGTTGGTTTCTGTTTTCCATTTTAAGCAATAGATGAGGCCACTCATAACTTTTTTTGGTACGAACATGATTCTTGCGTATGCAAACCATATTTAGTTAACATCAACAACATCTTTGCATCATAAGCAGTTCTTATCGACCATCTTCATTCTTACGCACCACACGTCGAGCTAACTTCTTTTGCACTAAAAATGTATGGTTTAAATCCTCATAATATCAACAGAGCATGTATCACTTAAAGACTAAAGGCATAGAATTCATATTATAGCTACTAGGCCATCTTCATCCAACTCCAATATAATGCAAGTTGTTTTCTAGTTGAAGAAGTTATTTGGGAACAACCTGAATTTATAATAACAATATTATTTTTTACCAAACTTATTTTTATTATTGTTGTTGCTATTATTGCTGTTATTATTATTATCATCAAAATATAAGCTCTCAATCTACTGTAGAATTTGGTTACGCACTCAACCTCATGTTCTCAAGCTCTTGTACTCAGACTCCCATTAGTTATTTACTGAGTTGATTGATTATTTTTTATATATATGTAAGTATAAATTTTAGTTTTAAATATATTTATATGGTTATTGAATACATTCTCTCACATAATTTTTCACTTTCACCTACCAGATCTGTCAAATTCACAGGCACCTAATTTAAAATACAACATATTAATTACTTTATATATACTAGTATAAGCTGCACGTAAGTGCATCTAGTTGCTGGAGCGGATATGTGTTGTAAATGAAAAAGTTTTGGTATCACAACGCTTTTATTTCAAGTTGTTTTGTTGGTGGTGTCGGCGGAAAATTGGTCGTAAAATCCCGTTAATGGGCCGTTGAGAAGGGATGGTGGAGAATGTTGCAAACTAATAGTAGGTTTCCGTTAATGGATAAGGGTATTTTGGAATTTCAAAAAGACACCGTGGAAATGATAGTTGTTGAATTCTCTTTATCAGTAGTAAAGATATATATATATATGTGTGTGTGTGTGTGTGTGCATTTGTTTCCTTTTTAATGTCCTTTAATATACAAATGTAAAAGTAATCTCTTATGGGCATATACATATACACATATAGCAACGTATTTTTTTACTCAAAACTTTTGTTTCACTGAACTGTTACCGTTGGAAGTTTTTCTACCATATCTTCTTATCATTTCATGTGCCAACAAAGAAGTTTTTTGGATGATTCTAGTAGGAATGAAGGCGCTTTGGTTGATAGAAATTAAATCATCCATTCTTCCACATAATACGTTAGCCAGCGTTTTACATATTATGTTACAACATAATATATGCTTGAAATTAGTTATAGAGACTGGATTGTTATGCTTTGGAAAAGTACAATAAAAGTATGATTGACTTCATTGGTTATTTTCCCAAAACTATACTATCAATAGGACTAGATAAGTCATCTTTGATTATCCTCATCGACCATGAACACGGCTTTCTTTAATTCATAAAAATTAACTATAGCTTCAATTTTCCTTGAGCTGATTTCTTAATTAATTTTTTTGCAGGTAATGAATGAAATTGTAGCTTCAAGTTATCTCCACAGTCCAAGTTCTGGACATAGCTTATCGCTTGGTCTGTATGTATATCTACATTATTAATTATATCACCATAGTTGTCTCACTAACGTCCTTTCCTTGTTTGACGACATTTTAGCATAAAGTATCTTGTATGCCGATCCCCCTGGGTGAACCACTTTATTTTGGCTTTTCGGTTCAACTCTATAGCTCGAGAGTGAACCGTATTTCTCAAACAATCCAGGCTGGCTCTATAATCATTTATAAGATCAGTGTTATTTGGATCAACTAAAATTTGAAGGTAAAGTTGATTACTCCTTTCTTTTATGTCATCTACCTGTTTCTTTACACTCGTATGTTCTTATTTTGTACGTTTAAGTTATGTTTAACTGTCTGTAACTTTGCAAGAACTGATAAAGAGGATTATACCATACGAGGAGAGATTAAAAGTACCTCAGACAGCTTTTTTGTAACCTTTCAACTCTATCCGAGCATTATTATAGAGAAGTGGTATGTTCCTCTGTCATAGGCATGCAATGTGTCATTGAAGTATCCTGCTATAAGCCAAGTCATCTTGATGTCGCTTGCTTTATCAAAAGTAGTTCCAGATCAGTTTTTATCGAGTTTGATCATTAGAACCATAAACTACGGTGATTATGACTGCTATTCCCTTTTATTTTGGAGTAGACAGGTTATATATTGGTCTATTGGCTCTAGAATAGTTGGTGCCCAAATATCAGGATTCCAAATGATCCAAATCCTCCTCTGTCACTGGCTACATTATTAATTTATGCTAAGCAACTTTATAATAATGTGCAAGGTTTCAGTGTAACGACCCAGAATTTCTATCATTTGAAATTCGTATATTTAATTGATTTTAAAATATTAACAAGTAAAATTTGTAAGTCGAATAAATTTTATTTTGAATATAGTGATTTAATTGGATAATTAAATCGATAATTTAATATGTGAAATTACAGAAATAATTGGAAATTGGGTTTAATGTGATTAAAATTGATTTGTAAAGTTGTATTAAATCATATTGGAGTTAGAATGATGTTATAAAACTTTTTAAATTGAATTAAAAGTTAATTTGTGAAAAATTGAATATTTTAATATTTAATTGACGATTTAAAATATCCATTTTTCAAACAGTCTCGGATTTCGATGAAACTAGTTTCATCGGATCCGTAATCTTATATTATTGTATGGTTTCAAATTTCGTGTCAATCGGACTTATGGTTTGTCTGGGGCAAGCTAAAATGCGTAGAAATCGATTCGAGTGAATTTTGAATTTAAATAATTGATTCAAAAAAACCTATCATTCAAATACTTTCGAATTGGCTCTCGATATATTCCATTGCGTTCGGAACGGGGGTAAAACATTATAAACGCCAGGCGGCACGCTTCGTTTGGAGTTCGGAAAATTTCGGGTGAATAGTGTCGCGTAAATTTCTATATAAGGACCTCAAATTCATTATTTTGCATCAAAACCCTGGATAGGGTTACAGCCGCCACTTCTTCAATATCAATGGCTGAAAACTACTGTTGATCATCCCTCAAATCCTCCTAATCCAAGCAGAATTAGACTGAGGCTTCAACTACAAAGTTAGAGAGCTTCACGAGCTCGACGACTTCAACGGTGGAGATCAATTTTTACAAAGCCGATTGACGGCAAATCGAGCTTGAAGTAGCGGTTTTCATACAAGTTTTTCTAGGCATAGGGGCGACCGAGTTCGACCAACCTCTGGCCAAAGGTGGAGTAGGCGAAGGGCTTCAAAATGGCATCGCTCGATCGACGAATAGATGATCGTAAGGGGATCGGCTGTCAAGGGATCAACGTGATATATGGGTTCGGTTGCGTTTTCTAACCTGGGGAGAAGAAGGGAGAAGTCACGGCCGTGATATGCTTAGATGAAACGAACGGCCCAGATGTTGAAGGTTATAAAAATTGAAAAGAAAATTGTATATTAAACTATATTTTAAATCGTATAAACTTTGTAATGCTATATCTTGGTCATACGAGGTCGAAAACTGACGAAACGAATTGCGTCGGGTTTGTATGGACGAATGCTACGCGATGGAGGTGGATTGGAATTGATTGGAGCTAGTGAAAATTTTGGGTAAAATTAAACGCGCGTTTAATTTTATTCGAAATAAAACGCTGCGACTGTATTTGAAACAAGGTGAGAACTTCTCACTCAATCGAAATTGTTTCGATTTAAATTTTAAATAGTTAGATTTAAAATTGCTTGATTGTATGCTTGGATGATAAATTATTATCTATTGTTTTGAAATAGACCATATACGTTGTATATTAAGCGGATGTTATTTATTAAACACATGTACTGCGATATTTCACCTTGATGTGGAATTGGTATTCTATATGTACTTGGAGTTGATTTTCCCGCATTAAATAGCAGATGAGACCCTATTGCGCCGCATAATAGCGGATAATATTTTATATAAACCCATGTACCGCGATATTCGTATTGACACGGGATTGGTATTGTGCTAACATATGTGGATGCAGGAAAGCGGGTTGTAGGGATCCAACTGGATTCCTCACCCGTATTGATTTATTTACAGATATTGTGATATATTCTGTTATCATATGATATATGATGTTTTGGATGCCATGATTGTTATTCTTAGTGTTGTTGCAGCATTGGGCATATTTTTGGAGTTTTAAAAATGTTAAAATAACGATTTCGAATTTAAAAGGATTTTGAAGTGATTTTTGAAAGTATACGTTCTATTGAATTTTGGAATTGGTTCATTTTAAATAAATAAACGTTATAATTTAAATGTTATAAAAATTTTGATTTTTAATCGAAATGTAATTTTCGAAATAAGTAGTTGATTAATTTGTAAAATGGTTTAAAATTGGGATTTTTGAATTATTATAAACAATTTATATAAAAGATTTATAAGATTGATATTTATAAATTAAAAATATTGGAATTATAAAACGAGTTTTTATAAGTGTTAAAATGATGTTATAAATGGGTTTTATAAGTAAATAAGATTTACAGATTTATAATTGATGAAGTTATAAAAGAATTAATTTCTAAATAAGAGAAGTTTAAGTAAATTTACTTATAATTTGGATTTGACAATTAAATAAGATATAATAGAATTTGTAAATAAAGTAATTTTATAACTTGAAGTTTTTATAATATATAAATGAGAATTTATAAACATTTATTTATAAATTCAAAATTGATTGAATTTGATAAGTAAATATGGAAGCTTATTAAAGGAAATATACCCACGATTTTGGACAGTGGATAATCCTTTAAATTAAAAATATATAGGAGTATTGAATTTGGTTAATGATTTATATTCACGATTTTGGACGGTGAATAATATATTAAAGAAATGTTTTGGAGAAGTGATCTTTTAAATAGAATTAAAACGATTTGAAGTTGTTTTAAAATGTGTTAAGGATCGAAACCATAGATTTCAACATTCATTGTTGAAATAGACATTTTTGAGAAATAAGGAAAAGATGGACTATAACACTGTTATTATAGTAAATGATTTTCGAAAGGAAATGTTTTCCATAGTATTGGGATTTATATATCTATCTTAATTTCGAATCCCTATACTAGTGATTTTGAGTTGTCGTAACGATGTTTTACGCAACATTCGTTTTGACTCAAATAAATGTGTTTAAGAGAATGTTTTCCTTAAAGAATAAAATACATACTTAATTATGATTTAAGTATATTGAATATTTTCCAAATGTTGAAAATAAATAGATTTGTGAGATTACTTATTATTAAATAAGTATGGAAATGTTTTCCAATATGAAGTGAAATGTTTTGAGATTATATCTTTTAAAGATAAATTGAAAAGTGATTTGAAATTTGTTTTCAAACGGTTGAAGTGTGGAAAAAAATATATATCTAGTATAGATATTTTTGGAAAATAAATAATTTGGAAAATTATTTGGAATCTGGTGATGTTGTGCATATCTATTGATAGTTAAATAACCGACTATCAATATCGACCCTTAAATGGGTATTTGTTGTGATTTGCTTGAATTTGAATGCTACACTTATTTTAAAATAAGCGCTCGTTATTCGGTTTAGCCGGGAGAGGACCTTTGGGTCATAAATCCGATTCCGAATAGTGATACGACGTATATGAATAGCATTTAAGACCGGGTATTTTCGAGAACGAGAGGATAACTCGTTAATTGTCTCTGCACCGAGTCGCGCCGGTATAGAGATTCCCTAAGTGATGGGAAGTCCGATCGGGATTGTGAATACCCGGATTTGCAAGGACGTCTTTAGAAGTGCCTTTGGTTCTGTTCGAACCCAGAACAGACTTGTATGGATTGTATGTCTGACATTACACTTTGAGATATAAAGCAGATTTCTTTCAAATACATTTCTGTTGGTGGCGGAGAATTTATTCTCTTAGCTTAACATCCTTCTCTAAGACGTACGAGCTCAGAGGTTATGTAGTTGATGGTTATCGGTGATATACTCCCAATTTGGTAATGTGGCATGCTGAGTGCTGCTGATCATTTGTTGATCAAAGCGTGGCTTTTGTGAAAAGCGTAGCTTTGTGGACGAGACTTCGATGAACCTCACAACCCGGTTATGGTCGAAATATGAATCGTGGCAGCAAGGTTATTTGAGGATAGCGCCCTCTGAGGGCATGTCATTTCCTTCTGGATTATAAGTGGTATCATGGTATGGAGCCTAGATATTTACTTCGTGATTGCTGCATATTTATTGATTTGTGGTTGTTGGTTGAGAGGATCCTCGGATAAAGATCGCAAACGACCGGGGGATGACATGCTCGTGTCAGTTGTTACCCAGCTAGGGGTAACCCGACCTTGTGTAGCAGAGATTCGGTTAGGATCCGGGGACGTCACTCCAGAGGCGTTCCATTTTACTTGGCAAGTTTCTTTGCCCGACCATTTGTTGGAAATCCATTCATCCAATACGAGCTCTTTACAGTTTTAGTTATAGAACCTGCCATCTAATATGCTAGCTATAATAGGCATACTATAATGGTACCTATGCTGGCTAAGATTTATATTCTACTTTCGAAATGTTTTCTACACTTTGCACTAATAATAATAATAATCAAATGATTCTGCGTAGTAAGCATCCTTGACTATCATAAGGAGAAATCTCCTCCAATTCTGCATTTGCATTGTGTGTGTGGCGGAAGGCCTTATGGTAGTTACATTTTCTAAAAAGCATTGCGAGTTGACTTTAAAATATTTCTTTGTTGTTTTTAAAGATAAAATGTTTTAAGTTCTCACACCAATCCCATGACTGACCTGAAGTTTATTGTTTCCTTTCTAAACTCTGGGTGCCTACTAATTTCCACACGGGCAGTCTAGAGTCAGGTTATCAAGCCATTCTGGAATTCAGGAGTTGCTGTGGAGATCAGGAGCAAACTGGATGGCATGGCGTATGAACTAGTATATAGTATTTCTTTTTTGCTGTTTGTTGTTGTAAACTCTGATAATGTAATGAAATGTGATGTAATGTAATAACTGATATAGTTCTTTGTTTTAAAGATATTCCTTTATCTATTATATGTTGTTCCGCTGCGATTGAGAGATTATGTTATTGTTCTGTTGCTTTTCTTCTTTCCTTCTTCTTCTACCTTCTTCCTCTTCTTCTTCAACCCTAACAATTCGGTTTTCCGGCCTTCGATTTGCTCGGCAGTTGATACAGTGGGCGTATTGATGTCGATTTTCGAAAGTCAAAAATTCGTGCATGTTACATTCAGTTAGCTTACACTACTATTGTAGGTTGTTCGATTATCAAAGCTCCAGCACTGCATCATTACAGCAATAACTTAGATCCGAACCATATATTACCTGATTGAAGGTGCAACAGAAAAACATGTTCACAAATCAGTCCGGCAATGCAACCCAGATCATGTCAATTCAAACTATGCTAACACAGTTCAGCGTGTTGGCATTAACATCAAAATTTGCTTCTAGCTACTGGAAATCTTTGAAATGCCTTAAATATTGAGATTTAACTCTTTAGAATAGATGTAATGTAATTCCTTTATGCCAAAGATTGCTCCTATGTGATGGACATTAAGTTTTTTTCTAAGGTTAGATGTAATAAACAACACAGTGTAAAAAAACTATACATAAGATTATCATAAACTTAAACTTATAAATTATCTTAAACTTAAACTTAAACTTACAAATAATACAGTGCAAAAAAAGTATACATAAGTTATACATTTAATCATTGCTAGTTTTGTTCAGTCATGTCACTCCACATTGCCAATTTTGTTCATTGCTTTGATCATTGCCTAAGCTCAGTTTGTTGATTTACACATAATGCCTTAGCTCAGTCATGCCATTACACACTATCATATAAAGAACAACTCTATCAACTAAAGAAAATATGAATTTTTCCATGAATCATGAGGAAATACACGAGTAAATATAATTTGGTAATATGTAAAAAAATAATATATAAACTTGTATAGATACCAAAATTTGATAATGAGCGGAGTTTTACTCCTACCTTGAAGATCTAAATGGAACTTTACTCCCACCTTACAGATCTAAATGAAACTTTACTCCTACCTTAGAAATGTCTATACATCCCATTTTTGATTCTTTACATAGTTGTATCATGAGAAACAAAACTGTCAGTGTATATAATACAAAATAAACAGTATTAATGCAATTTTTTGCATGGATGCTTACAGCCCAATCAACAAAGAAATGAGTATCACTATCACCAGATATATCTATATCTACCTGAATGAGACAAGCTTTTTATTCCGAAATAGCTCATTTTTATAGTTTTTATACTTGTGTTAATCAGTACAATAGTAATATATACCGTGGATATATGAACATGCACATAACACGATAGGTAGGTATATCCATATAAGAAAGATAGAGTTGATGCTTTTTCCATTGAGAATTGCAGGGGTATCATCCAGAATAACAACGATGACCATTCATGCACACTTTTACTAAAAAAGACAACCGCTGCAATTCGTATAAGTCCTAAGATAATTGATATTTATTACCCAGATTAATACACATGTTTATGAGACAGCGTTGCATCATGAATATCTTTTAATTAACTGCTCTTTTTACATGTTTCAGGAAAGAATTGCATAGGGCTCTACCCTAAAAGATAATGAACACGAAAGAAAATGACTTAACATTAAGCTTTATTACATCAGTTTCCTTGCCTTCGCTACAACATCACACTGTCAATTTCAGATCACAATTCACGTTAAAAGATACTTTATTTGGTAAATTAGAATTCCATTACATCGATCTATTTTTAAGTTACTGCAACAATGTTGTTATGAAATTATGGATAAGTAGGAGGATGAAATCATGAACTGTAACAGAGTAAATCAGAATTAATCTAATAGGTGTTACACGGTTCCTTACATCTATCCACTAACCTATGGCCATACCTTTTGCTTGAAAAGTTTAAAAGACTTTAAAGCCATTTGGATTTTCTCCTCTAAGCGTTGTTCAGCACTCTAATTTAATACTATATAATTTACAGAATTCTTAATTGATGGTTAATACTTTCATATGGCCACGTTTAGGAAGTGTTACTAACGAATGTAGATTATCATTTAGGAAGTAAATTAGCTGCATTTTATTATTACAATAATATTTTGGATAGTTATCAGTGCTGATAATATTGTTATAGGCCTTTGAGGATTGTGTTGTCATGCACATTTTTTGACTGCTGTATAACCACTATATCCATGAGACAAATGCAAAAATGAATCAGAACTGTGATTCCCAATTTAGTACTTTAATGCATTTGATTTGCTTTAATATGTATATATTATACTGTTTCTAGTTAGATACCATGATTGATTCATGTGACATCAATATGATTATTCATTTGACAATCGATTTGAGAAGCTTTCCACAATCCTTGAGAATTTGCTTAATGGTATTGCATACGTAATATCATATATCTTAGTCAAACAAATTTAAAAAATACAAGTTTTGGCGTTTCTTAGGCCTTTGTTAATGGTTTTTGCATTTATCTATGATGTACAAATTTGCAACGACATAAAATGAAAGGTTACTGATACAAACATCATACATGTAGTTTTTCGTAAGTGTAAATGTAACGACCCAGAATTTCTATCATTTGAAGTTCAGATATTTAATTGATTTTAAATATCAACAAGTAAAATTTGTAAGTCGAATAATTTATTTTTCGAATATCTAGATTTAATTGGATAATTAAATCGATAATTTAATATTTGAAATTGCGTAAAGAATTGGAAATT
Source organism: Allium cepa (assembly GCA_030765085.1). Classification (NCBI taxonomy): domain Eukaryota; kingdom Viridiplantae; phylum Streptophyta; class Magnoliopsida; order Asparagales; family Amaryllidaceae; genus Allium; species Allium cepa. The sequence continues at coordinate 805,518,243 of CM060928.1, forward strand.
GGGTTTAATGTGAATAAAAATGATTTATAAAGTTATATTAAATCATTTTGGAGTTAGAACAATGTTTGTGAATTGAATTAAAAGTTAATTTGTGAAATTGAATATTTTAATATTTAATCGACTAGTGAAAATAGTCATTTTTCAAACAGTCTTGGATTTCGACGAAATCACTTTCATCAGATCCGTAATGTCAAATTATAGTAAGGTTTCAAATTTCGTTTCAATCGGATTTACGGTTTGTCCGGGGGAAGCCAAAACGCATAGAAATTTGTTTAATCGATTTAATTTAGAATGGATCGTTTATCTTCGTAACTCGCACAGATGATCGAATTGGCTCTCGATACCTATTCCATTGTGACCGGAACGTGGGATAAACCCTAGAAACGCCAGCCGGCACGCTTCGTTTGGAGTTCGAAAAATTTCGGATGAATAGTGTTTTGGTGAATTTTCTATATAAGGACCTAAATATTCACAATTGCAAACAAGACCACCCCTAGGGTTTCAGGCACCACTATCTTCATTAATGGTCGAAAAACTCTCGAATTCTTCCTCAATTATTTTCAAATCCACAAATCAATACGAAAAACTTCCAACGCGAAAGATGAAGAGCATCGAGAGAGCTATATATCCAACGGTCGTGATGACTTATGGCGTGGCGATGGCGAAGTTAAGGGGCCGCGTTCGTCGGTCGTTCACGCTCGTGTTTTGAGCTGGGGGCGACCGAGTTGGCTAGGAGTTGGGGTGGTGGTGGTGTTCGTGATGGCCTTCGTAGTGGCGTAGGCCGATCGTCTTCAAACGGCACGAAGGTGGCTCGATAAATGGATGTATATCGGCGGTCGTGGGTTCTTTGTGGCCTGGAAAGAAACGCGTGAACGAAATGGGAGAAGACGAAGTATGCAGCCATGATCTAGGGTTTTGGAAATGGACGGCCCTGATTTCATTGAGGTTTAAAAATTAAAAGAAAATGTAAATTAATTATATTAAAATTTGTGTAAACTTTGTAACGCGATAACTTTTTCGTACGAGGTCGAAAACGCACGAAACGAATTGCGTCGGGTTCGTTTTGTCGAGCACTACGAGATATAGCTAGATTGGATTCGTTTGGAACTAGTGATAATTTTGGGTAAAATAAAACGCGTGTTTAATTTTATTCGAAACAAAACGCTATAATTGTTATCGAAAACTCAAGGTGAGAACTTCTCACTCAATCGAATCTGTTTCGATTTAAATTTTAAATAGTTAGATTTAAAATTGCTTGATTGTATGCTCGGATGATAGTTATTATCTGTTGTATTGAAATAGACCCTATACGCCGTATGTTAAGCGGATGTTATTTATTAAACACATATACCACGATAATTTCAACTTGATGTGGAATTGGTATTATATATGTACTTGGAGTTGATTTCCCGCATTATATAGCGGATGAGACCCTATTGCGTCGCATAGCAGCGGATAATATTTTATAAATGTCATATACTGCGATATTTCACCTCGAAGTGGAATTGGTATTGTGCTAACATCTTTGGATGTAGGGAAACAGGTTGGAGGGATCCAACTGGATTCCTCAAACATTTGAATTTATTTCATATGTTGTGTGTTGGTTGATTTATAATCCGTGTGATTATCTTTGTGATTGAGATTGTTGAAGGCTATAGGTTAGCCGAATATATTTTTGGTATCATTGGATACCGAAAATAGATAAACATTGGATTTTTGAAATTTCAAGTTGAAAGTTATAGTAAAAAATTTATTTTTGAGAATTGGATAAGTTAAAAAGGAGTTTTAAAAAGACAATTATTTTTGAAACCATATTGAATAAAATTCCAAATTACGGGAAAAAAAGGGCTAAGTAAATGGATTTCGATTTATATTATTATAAGTTGAAGAAATTTATTTTAAAAGGAAATGATTTTGTAAATTCATTGGAAATTTATTAAGCAGAAATTAATTGGTTTTGGTAATTAATTAAGAATAATTAATCAAGTATTAACTATTAATTAAGAGTTAATTAATGATCAATGAAAGGATAATTTATTAAATGTTTTTATAATAAATTAGCTATTAATTTACCATAACTAGCAAATTTTATTCATAGAAATTTATTTGATTTAAATTAATCAGATGATTAAATTTATCCTACTTATGGATGTTTGAATTTTATTGGATGTTGAATTGTTTGATATCTTTGATATGTGATGCTTTGTGATATATCCCGATGTGTGTTGTGATCTGTAATTGGTTTATCTGTGATATATATATATATATATATATATATATATATATATATATATATATATATATCTGTGATCTGTGAATGAAAGGTAAGCATTATAGTTTATACCGCTTATTAAATATATTGTTATATTTTGATCTGTGATGGTTGAATGTTGTTGCACTATTGTGTTAAACCCTTAGACTACACAATACACACACAAAATGTGGATTTCACGTGGAAATCAGTTAAGTCACAGATTTTTGACAATTCCAAAGATTGAATTTTTGAATCCAAATTAGTTTTGGAATTGGGATTGAAAGTTTTTGAAAATGAATTTCAAAAATAAGAGTTATTTTAAATAATTTAATAAAAATTGGAATTTAAATCATTTGATTTAAATTTTGAATTCAATATTTGAAATTGAATTCAATGATTTGGGTACTATGGTCTAAAAGATTGTACAAGTTATAAAAGGTGTTTATATGGGTTTTTAACCATTTAAAATATAGTTTTGGAAATTTTAAATTTAAATCCAAGTTTAAACTTGAGTGGCTTTAACTCATGAAAAATTGTAATCAGTTTTTACCAAAACGAAAACTATCTGTTTTCAAATAATAATAGCTTTCACATAAGGAAAGAAATTCCCATTTGTGTTAAAAGAATGTAAATTTGAAATTAAACTATTTTGAAGGCTATGAATTAATCTTTGTGAAAGGTTGTTGAACTTGACTTGAAATAAAGGAGTATTTCTAATGGTGTATCTTTTATATTATAAAAGACTTGAATTGTGAATAGTTTTGAAAGCTATAAGTTAAATCTTGATTTAAGATTTAATGAGTTAATCCAATTGAAATGGAAATTTATCTGGGAATCTAGGAATAAATCTTTGTGAAACTGGGTAAAATTTGTGAAGTAAATCTTTTTGTTTAAAGATTTAAAATGGTAATTTGTTTAAACTATTTGAAAAAAAGAGGTTTGGGTAATAAGTTGTGACTTACTTGAAATCCCAATATCCATATGTTTTAAAAATATCGCGTTCACTATTTGGATTTGCCGGAAGAGGACCTTTGTGTCATATAACCCATTCCGAATAAGTGATACGACGTAATGGATAGCATTGAAAACCGGTGGTGAAGACCGGGTATTTGTGAAAATGATAGGATGACCTATCGATTGTCTCTGCACCGTTAGCTACGGTATGGAGATTTCCTTTGTGATGGAAAATTCGATCGAGATTGTGAATACCCGGATTGCAAGGGCTTCTTTGGAAGTGCCTTCGGTTCTGTTCGAACCCGGAACAGACTTGTATGGTTACGTGTCTGACATTACATTTTGAGATATAAAGCAGATTTCTTTCAAATACATTTCTATTGGTGGCGGAGAATTCATTCTCTTAGCTTAACACCCTTCTCTGAGATGTACGAGCTCAGAGGTTTTGTAGTTGAAGGTTATCAGCGATATACTCCCAATTTGGTAATGTGGCATGCTGAGTGTTGCTGTGTGATGATTATTTATTGATCATTTGTTGATCAAAGCGTGGCTTTGTGAAAAAGCGTAGCTTTGGGGACGAGACTTCGTCAGACCTAACACCCCGAAAATGGTCGAAACATGAATATGCGGCAAGGTTATGAGGGTCGCGCCCTTTAGGGTATGTCATTTCCTTCTGGAAAAGGGTGGTGTCAGGTATGGAGCCCTGATGGTTAACCTATGTGGTTGCTCTAATCTCATTTTCTGTGTGGTTGTTGCTTTGGGATCGAGGGCCCTCGGATAAAGGTCTCAAAGGACCGGGGGGTGGCATACTCGAGTAGTAGTTACCTAGTTACAAAGGTAACCCGGCCTTGTGTTGGCAGAGATCCGGTTAGGTTCTCGGGACGTCCCGCCAGAGGCGTACCCATGTGGAAGTAGAAAGTTCCTTAGCCTGACCATTTATTGAAAATCCAAAGAAAAAATACGAGCCTTGTACGGTTTTAGTTGTATAACCTGCCATGGAATGTGGCGGTAACCTGCTATTGAACATGTTAGCTATAGTAGGCATACGATAATGGTCGTATGTTGGCTAAGATTTATATTATACTTTCGAAAGGTTTTCCACTGTGCACTTATAATAATAATATCAAAGAAATTTACGTATTAAGCATCTTTGACTATCATAAAAAGAAATCCACTCCAATTTTGTGTTTGCATTGTGTGTATGGCGGGAGGCCTTATGGTAGTTTCAGTTTCCAAAAGCATTGCGGATATTTTTCGCTTCCCTTGTTATTGTTGTTTAAAAGATAAACTGTTTTAAGTTCTCACACCAGTCCCATGACTGACCTGGAGTTTATTGTCCTCTTCCTAAACTTTGGGTGCCCATAATTTTCCACACGGACAGCCTAGAGTCAGGTTATCAGGTCATTCTGGATTCAGGAGTGCCATGGAGCTCAGGAGGCGAGCTAGATGGCGAGACGTATTAGTTGTATATGATATTATCTTTCCGCTGTAAATTCACTTGTAAGGACATGTTTGTATAACTATCCATTGTTTTGTTGTGTTGTATATTGTTGTTGTACACTCTGATGATGATGTGATGTAATGTAATAACTGAGATAGTTATTTGTTTTAAAGATTATTCATTTATCTATCATATGTTGTTCCGCTGCGATATGTGAGATTCTGATATTGTTTCTGTTGTTCTTCTTCGTTCTATTTTCTTCTTATTCTATCTTTTTCTTCTACCATTTTCTTCTTCTTAAACCCTAAGGGTTCGGTTTTCTGGCATTCGATTATTCGGCAGTTGATACAGTGGACGTATTGATGTCGATTTTCGGAAGTCGAAGAATTGGGTCCTGACAATGTGGTATCAGAGCATATGGTTAAGCGACAACCTTGACTCTGTTGTAGATTACTCATTAGAGATAGAGTCAGCAGTACTCTAGAATGAGTTGAGTGTAATAATAGATATGAGACCGTATTTGTTAGTGAATATGAAATTGTTTTGTATTGTGTTGACTTATCAGTTGATTGTTTATAGATTCTGGTCGGTGCAGTCTAACTAACTGTATCGATAGGGGTTTCTAAACTCTTAAACGAGATAAACCGACATAGTATGGTTTTAAATTGGGTAAATGAAATAATTTTACCTCGATTACATTTTATATATAAAGGAATAATTTTTCAGAATTATCAAAGTGTATGTAAAATTGAATTGTTTGATTGTTGAAAATTTAAGAAAATATATAAGTGAATCAAAGTTGTTCGAATAATCTGAATAAAAAAACAACAGTTGTAAAAGAAGAAATTATATAAGCAAATGAATTATAAAGATGGAATTATAATTAAAATGATTTACAATTGTGAAATGATCTTGTATAGGTAAAGTTAAATAGGGAAATTCTATAAGAAAAGATTTATAAATGTGATTTATAAATAAAAGAAAATTTTGAAAGAACAAAAAGCATTGGATTCACTACTATTGCTGGGGAATAATAAGGGTGATGACTGCAGCATCATCAGTATCATTTTCGAGTTTCTGTGTGATGGATTTGCTACCATAGTAAATCGAAATTGAATTTTGTAGTGATAGACAAATTTGAAATTAAAATCCAAGTTGAAATTGATGAATATAAGTAATCAAGTTTTGAGCTTATAATATGAGATAATAAAGATTTAACTGTAGTAAAGTTGAAATAAATTTGAATTAGTATGATAAAATATATGATGTGAAATTTAACTAAAGGAAGTTAAATAAATTAAATCAGATTTGGAAGTTGAATAATAAGTTGTATAACTTATTAAATGTGAAGATGTAAGTAAAACCAATTATTAAAATGGTTAAACAACTTTGTTAAGGAAAACGAGGTATGAATCTGAATAAGTGATAAAATTGACTTTGGTAAAAGTTAAATAGAATTTACTTTGGAGTTGGAATCTGAATTGGATTTATAAGTGGAAACTTGAAATGGAATATAACTTAAGTGATGCTGAATGAAGTTGAATTTGGCATCGAAGTAAAATAATGAAGTGAATTAAATGGATGTGAACTTGAGTTATATAAAGGAGATTTAACTTTATTTGTAAAATAAATTAGTAATTGAACTAATGAATTGAATATTAATCAATCGAATGTAATGAACTGATATAGAACAATGGATATAAGTGTTAATTCATTTAAGACTAACTGAATGTTAAACCAAATTGAAGGTAAACAAAGTGAATATGAATGTTGAATGTAAAGAGAATAAATTCGGTTGTATTGGATATACATTGGTTGTTAGATTATTGTTAATTGATTGAATAGAAATTCATATGCAATTGAATGAATAAAATTGAAAGCTAAAGCGATTAAATTCAAATTGGAAGCTAAGTAAATTTAAATTGAATGGAAATTGATTTGAATTGAAAGTGAACAAATGTGAATGTAAATTAGTGAATTAAACTAATTGAAAATGAATAATTTAATGTCCTTGTATATAAATTGGTTGTAAACAATTACAAGTAATGTTGATAATGGTCGTATGTTGGCTAAGATTTATATTATACTTTCGAAAGGTTTTCCGCTGTGCACTTATAATAATAATATCAAAGAAATTTGCGTATTAAGCATCTTTGACTATCATAAGGAGAAATCTCCTCCAATTCTGCGTTTGCATTGCGTGTGTGGCGGGAGGCCTTATGGTAGTTTCATTTTCCAAAAGCATTGGGGACATTTTTCACTTCCCTTGTTGTTGTTGTTTAAAAGATAAATTGTTTTAAGTTCTCACACCAGTCCCATGACTGACCTGGAGTTTATTGTTCTCTTCCTAAACTCTAGGTGCCTATAATTTTCCACACGGGCAGCGTAGAGTCAGGTTATCAGGTCATTCTGGATTCAGGAGTGCTATGGAGCTCAGGAGGCGAGCTGGATGGCGAGACGTATTACTTGTATATGATATTATCTTTCCGCTGTAAATTCATTTGTAAGGACATGTTTGTATAACTGTCCATTGTTTTGTTGTGTTGTATATTGTTGTTGTACACTCTGATGATGATGTGATGTAATGTAATAACTGAGATAGTTCTTTGTTTTAAAGATTATTCATTTATCTATTATATGTTGTTCCACTGCGATATGTGAGATTCTGATATTATTTCTGTTGTTCTTCTTTCATTCTATTTTCTTCTTCTATCTTTTTCTTCTACCTTTTTCTTCTTCTTAAACCCTAAGGGTTCAGTTTTCCAGCATTCGATTGTTCGGCAGTTGATACAGTGGACGTATTGATGTCGATTTTTGGAAGTCGAAGAATCGGGTCCTGACAGTAAACATGCCTGAAAGTATAAGGCAGATCATAATAAAGTAGTTTCTCTGTGACTGACAGGAGTAATATAAAGTTGCACTGTTTGATTTTAGTAATTTGAACCAGTTTCTGGTCTACCAGATCCAAGTTATTGGTGGTTAATGGGCCATTTTTCAATTGCTTTTTAAAGCTAGTTTTTTAATTAGCATAATCAGGTGTCGATACAAGAAAAATATACTTCTTTAATAGGAAAAAAAATCAGACATAAGTTGAACTTACAAGTTTACAATTTTGCAACTGCAGACGTAAATATTGATATCAACATCGTACTGCTTTTAGCAAGGGCAATTCAGTACTTCTGCAACAAGTAATAAGGTAAAATTGTCATCTTAGTTCCACTTTCCCAAATATCGGTCAATGATTCTGTACAATTATCAGTTCCTCACATAATGCTCATAGAGTTAAATAAAAAAAGATACGTTAAAATATCTACTTTATTAAATTAAAGGTAAAACACTAAAATATCATTGTTTGATGACCAGGCAATGAATCAACTTTTGTGGAAAGGGACAGAATCAATCAATTTTCGCTACTTCACTGCATTAAGGTTTCACATGATGAAATCATCGATCCAAACAATTTAAAGCAGTCAATTCATAGAACAATATGATTTCAAAAAATTTAAAGCAGTCAATTTATAGAACATCTGATTTCAATTACAAGGAGAACGTTATGATTAAATGAAATCAGACCAATGGATTAATAATAACAAAATATAGTGATCAGGGTTTTGTAGTAACATCAAACATAATACAAAAATTAAAATATCTCAGCCAAATTAGGGCTTTTCAATTACCTTGATTAGTCGATTTAGGCCTTGTGAACGAAATCTCCAGAAAGAAAACGCGAGCATATTGAAGGAAGAGTGGATCGATGAAGTAGAGCAGAGCAGATTTGATCGAGATAAGTAGCGGAGATGGAGATAAGCACAATGGATCGATGAGAGAAATTTTTTTAAACGAGGGTAGAAACGTAACAACGGAGAAGAAGGAGATGGAAAAAACGCGATGAGGTTTTTACAATTGGGCGACAAGGCGACAAAAATTTGGCGGCGTTGGATTAAAAAAAGAGTAAAAAATAGTATTTGTTGCACTACAAGCGCTGCAAATAAATGCAACTGAAGGTAGATTTTCTTGTAGTAATAACACATTATAAAAAATACATAACAGAAAGAAAAAATCTGTTATTACGAAGGAGAATCGATTACAGAGTAAATAATTTATAATAAATTATAGAATTGTCCCTATGGCCTACCCCTAACTCTATCATGGATATGCAGAAACCTGAAAGCATACCCTACGTTTCGAAATAGAAAACTATAAAGTAATTGGATGCTCTACGTCAAATTCTATAAACTATAAATATCGGTGCCAAGGACGAAAAATAATATTGTTGTGCCACCTCAAATTCATTTGTTGTCTGGCCTACATCAACGCATTATGTACCTATGTACAACATGATGTACATGCACAGGGTTCCTCCAACAATGTAATCTGAGAAAGTAAATATATAAAGTAGTGTTTTCATTATCAACAAGTTGTGAGTGCATGTTGATCGTATGCTCATAGTACCAAAATGGGAGAATGTATCCAACACCAACATTTGTCTAAACTGTTGTAGCTCATATTTATTTGGTGCTATATATAAATATCTAAGGATTGCAGTACCGTAGTTGTAAACACAAAGTCCATTCGTATTTACTAACCCAACTAGATATCCACGTCTTATCATGTTTTGCTGTTTGAAAAAAAATGGAACCAAACAGATATAATAGGAAGACACGTATGACAAGAGTATGTATCTCATTAGTGTCCCTACAGTCTACTGTATACCTATATAGACACATCATTGTAGTTGCACCCCCTCTAACCTCATCCTCGGCCAAACTAAGTAAATCTGGAAAACATGACACAAACTTCTCATATGCACTATTAAAGGGTACCAAAATAAGGTCCGGTCACTCAACCTCTATACTAATCAGCATATAAAAGTCCAAAATATCAGTCTTAACTCAGAATTTATAAAATAAAACATATGTGCGGTAGTCAACCATCTCTTTGTAAGCGCCTTTGCCACACAATGGTTGACGTATGCAAATGTAGGAAACCGTAGAAAATCATCGAATGATGATGCATATAGCATATCCTTAATCGACTGAGATAATATGGTAAAGTACTCTGTAATGCACTTATGTCAACTACTGTTTATAACTATGTGACCGACATATTAAGTAATTATTTAATATTATTAGTAAATCAACTAAACGGATAAAAATTTACAATTTATGATAGACATGTTTATCTGATAGCTGTGTATTAAAAATACACCCATGGCGACACTGCACTCAGTCTATGTGTCCTTGTATGTGGCAGCTCGTGCAAACAATGAAGATCATCTGTGGTCACATTAGCATCTGGAATGACATGAATTGCACAAGCATTGGCATCGCTCATGTAACGGACGACTCATATAGCAATTTCGATGGATCATAGAGACATTTGGATGTATTTTTGAACAAAAAAGCTGAAATCTAAAAGCAGGAGAAGTAAAAAATGAGGAAAGCGAGGAAAAAAAGCCTAATATAGATGGTGATTGTTAGACGCTTGTTCAGAAGCACCTAAAAACCAACGCTTGTTCAAAAGCTGCTAAAAACCAAATGCTTGTTGAACAAGAGCCCTATTCGGTCTTCTCTCGGAAAATCATATAGTTTACATTTTGTAACTCATCTATTAAATAATAGTAAAGTAGAAGAATTTCCAGCTCTCTCATTGATTCTAGAAGTTTTCTCTCTTCTACTTAATTCTCTCTTAATATTTTATGTTAGAATCTTTTAATTTATCAATTACATTATTTAACCAAACTCTCCCATCATTTTACAATCTGGTATATACATTTAAAAGTTTATATAATTATTTTTTTACAAATAATTCATCAATAGCTTCTAACATTTTATATTCAAATCCACATACTTAGATTAATTACATAATCCAAAATTTAAATAAATTCATTCAACTAGTATATTTATTAATATTTCTAATAAATACATTAGAGAATGACAATTTATTATGCTTACGACTATTATACAGACCAAAGCGAAAAACTAATTTTTATTCGATTGTGATGTATAAATCACATGAAACTATAATAAGAAGTTTAATTTTTTATTTGTTTGTCTCAATAAATTTATCATACATTGCGTTGCAAAATTCCACTTTTAACTTAGAATACCAATATTTAAAATTACCATAATTATTTGCAAAACCCAACTCACTTTCTTCCAATCTTTTACGTTTCAATCCATGTATTTAAATTAATTATACAATCTAAAGGTTGAAGTAATTAGATAAATATAATTAAATGATATTTGTTAGTTCGCCTACTGTAAAGGCCCGCAAATCCGCACCCCTTTTGAACTGGCAAAATTTCACAACAATTCAGCCCAAAGATGAACAAATGTACGAGTCTTTAGGGTTAAATAAGAAAGAAGGTAGAAGAAGAAGAAAAGAAAACAATGACAGAATCTCACAATTCGCAGTGGGACAACATATAATAGATAAATGAATATTTTTGAAACAAAAGCACTATATCAGTTTATACATCACATTATCAGAGTTTACAACGATACAATACAAACACTGGCAGTTATAGTCACTTGTGTACAATAAAATTTGACTTGCACTAACCCAGACGCAACGGACACTACATAGTATAAGTGGTACATCTCGCCATCCAGCTTGCCTTCAGATCTCCATAGCAACTTCTTGACTTCGCTCCCGAATAACTGATAACCTGACTCTAGGCTGCCCGTGTGGAAAAATTGTGGGTATTCAGAGTTTAGAAATGGAACAATAAACTCCAAGTCAGTCGTGCAACTGGTGTGAGATCTTAAAACGGTTATTTTCACAAAGAAAATAAAAAGAAATCTGCTATGCTTTTGGAAAATGAAACTACTATAAGGCCTCCCGCCACACACACAATGCAAACGCAGAATTGGAGGAGATTTCTCCTTATGATAGTCAAACATGCTTAATACACAAAATCCTTTCTATATTATTATTAGTGCATAGTGCGGAAAACATTTTGAAAGTATAATATTAATCTTAGCCAGCATAGACATTCCGAACTATGCATACTATAGCTACCATCTAAACAGTGGTGACCACCATAAGTAAATGGCAGGTTATACAACTAAAACCGTACAAGGCGCGTATTGGAGTTTGAATTTCCAATAAATGGTCAGGCTAAGGAACTTCCTACTGCCACATGGGTATGCCTCTGGAGGGACGTCCCGAGAACCTACCCGGATCTCTGCCAACACAACGCCGGGTTACCTCTGCAACTAGGTAACTACTACTCGAGCATGCCATCCTCCGGTCCTTTGGGACCTTTATCCGAGGATCCTCAACCACAAAGCAACAACCACAAAGTATAATAAATTTGCGGCAACAACATAGGTAAAATATCTGGGCTCCATACCATAATACTACCCTTTTTCAAAAGGAAATGACATACCCTAAAGGGACCGACCCTCATAATCTTGTTGCATCTTTCCTGTTTCGACCATTTCCGGGGGGTGAGGTCCGACGAAGTCTCGTCCACAAAGTTACACTTTTCACAAAGTCATGCTTTGATCAACAAATGATCAGCAACACTTCGTATGCCATATTACCAAATTGGGAATATACCACTAATATCCATCAACTATATAACTTCTGAGCTCGTACGTCTCAGAGAAGAGTGTTAATCTAAGAGAATAAATTCTTCACCACCAACAGAAATGTATTTGATAGAAATCAGCTTTACATCTCAAAGTGTAACGTCAGACACACATCCATACAAGTCTGTTCCGGGATCGAACGGAACCAAAGGCACTTCAAAGAAGCCCTTGCAAATCCGGATGTTTATTAATCACGTCTGGAATCCCCATCACAAAGGGTGATAAAATCTCTATACCGAAGCAACCCGGTGCAGAGACATTCGGCAGGTAATCTTTTCATTTTCGAAAATACCCGGTCTTCAACACCGTCTTCAAATAAAAATCCCATTTCGTCGTATCGTTATTCGGAATGGGTTTGATGACACAAGGTCCTCTCCCGGCTAATCCGAATAACGAGCGCTTATTTTTAAAAATAAGTGTTCATTCAGATTTCAATAAATCACAACAATTTTCCATTTTGATCTTTTAAATAAAAGATCCATCACAATCACAAAGGTTCGATGTGGTTTTCGGATATCCACTTGGAATCCAACCCCAGGTCGCATCGAAATTCAAATGTCGTTCAAAGGCAAATATTGATAGTCGGTTATTTAACCATCAATCAACATTCACAACAATTACCAGATTTAAATAATTTTCCCAATTATTTATTTTCAAAGATATCTTCGTAAGATAAAATTTTAGCACTTCAACTATTTGAAAACAAATTTCAAATCACATTTCACTCGCTGAATAAGAATTCTGATATTATTTATTTCCACTGAAAGTCTGCCGAGTTCAAATATTTTAAAATACTTTAAATCACTTATCTGAAATATATACTCGGAAACATTTAGATAAAATTATTTTAAAACATCATTTAGATATTAGTTATGAAAATATTATACCAATATCTCATGTAAAACTTCAAGTCTAAACTAACTTTAAAATGAAATTAGTAGATAGGGTATAACTATTTTAAATAATCGTTTTCTAAAACAATTATCAATTTAATCTTTAAATAACCACTTCTAAACTAATATATATCTTTACTTTAAAGATTTTTAAAATAACCCAAGTAAATAATTTTTCCAAAATAATCTTTTCTTAATACCATCTTCACAACTTCAATTTCATATTTATAGACTATATTGAAAACATACTCGGCTTTTCAGGGAAAGTACACCTTCCATTCTAAAATGGTTCATTCGAATCAATTTGTAAATCCTTTTGGATTTATTTTAAATTTACGTTCCAAATCCGTAAATTCCTTTCACATTTTTAAAAATAACCGAATGTTCAATTTTAAAACAAATTTTCAAATTTATTTTCATGTACCAAATCAATTTCTAAATTTATTTCAACACCACATTTATTATCTTTTGAAACAAATTCCTTCTTTTAAATTTATTCAATTTTATAAAATTAATTTACTATAAATTTTCTACTAAATTTCAAAAATCAAATTTTATCTATTTCTGGTATCCTACGATACCAAAAATATATTCGGCTAAACTATTGCCTTCAACAGTTTCAATCACCAATAGTCACACACAGATTATAAATAATCAACACACAATATTGAAACCAATTCAAATATTCGAGGAATCCAGCTGGATCCCTCCAACCTGTTTTCCTGCATTCACAGATGTTAGCACAACAATTAAATACCAATTCCACTTCGAGGTGGAATATCGCGGTGTATGTGATTTATAAAATATCATCCGTTATTATGCGGCGCATAGGGTCTCATCCGCTATATAATGCGGGAAATCAACAACTCCAATATATACTATATACTACTATATATATAATATCATCCAGTGAATAATTATTATAAATCAATCATCCAAGCATGCAGTCAATCAATTTTAAATCAAACTATTCAAACTTAAACCAGAACGATATTGATTGAGTGAGAAGATCTCACCATTTATTTGCAATCCATTCCAACTCATTTCCATTCCGGCTTGTTTCTCCATTTTAGACCTTGAATAAACATTTATATGATTTTATTAATATTCGAAATAAATTCGAACAATAAATTTTCATTTGATAAATTTTTATTTTTTTTAAGAATTTTAATTTCAAATAAATTTTCTTTTAATAAAACATTTGAACTAATTGAATAATCACTTATTATTAAACAATTTAATTAACCAAAGGATTTTAATTTAAACTAATAATTGGGTTTTAAACTAAAATTTTTTCCTTTTAAAACTATATATGTAATTATAAAATACACATAGACAAAAAATCTGATTTTGTTAAACCTAAAATTTATTAATAATCCGCCTGACTCGCGACTGATTCCACGATGCTATTTATCACGACTGGCTCTACGATGCTATGAATCACGTGGCACTCCCAACACCACCCTCGATGCTCGTGACCCCCTCCCTAAAATCTCAAACTCCGAGTCGACACACAACAGCACATCACGAATCCAAACATGACTTCGCCGAACTTACCCACGCATACGCGACCATCGCGACACCTAAAAATCGAACTGATGCCCTAGCTTTGCCGCTATCTCGAGTGCAACCTCCCTCTACCATACACCAATTGCCGATGCTGACCCTTGGCCCACTCGCGAATCTTACCCACTGCTTCGTGTGCTGCTATTCCCTCCAATCCCTAAATCTCGATTAGAAGATGGACTCGTATTTGCATTATTAACACTCGCAAATCTCGATTTGAAAAAGAAAGAAAGCATGCGGCTTGAATTTGGAAGAGGGGATTTTGATTTTTGCCTGCCATTTTTTTTTGAATTTCGTTTATCTGAAATGAAGAGGAAGGCTGGTTCGATTTATACTTCGGCCATTCGATTTTGATTTTGAAACGAAAACAGTTTTCGATTTTGATTTCAACGATATCTCCATATTTTGATCGTGCCCATTACTTTCTGAGAGAACAAACTGATTTATTTCTTGCTTTTCTACGAACTGAAGCATGGGTATAAAAAGAAGAAGGAAGATGCTTAGCGTGCGATGAAAGATAGAGAAGATGTGAAAGCTGC
Organism: Allium cepa; assembly: GCA_030765085.1. Lineage (NCBI taxonomy): Eukaryota > Viridiplantae > Streptophyta > Magnoliopsida > Asparagales > Amaryllidaceae > Allium > Allium cepa. Next base: position 805,533,488 of record CM060928.1, read on the forward strand.
GTTGAATGCCTGCTATAGAGAAGGCAAAAAGTTTTGATGTTGAAGGAAAACAGTCTGGGGAACGAATCCTGTTGTTGACTTAGATATTTAAATTTATATATTAATTAAAATAAATTTTAAATTATCTCGATAAACGCAACACGAAGTTTTGACCTCCTATCGAGGCATGCCGCCCGGCATTCATAACGTTATACCATTATTTCGAACGCAATGAAAAAGGTTTCGAGCCCTAATTCGATCATGTGCGCAAGTTACGGAAGTAAACGATCAATTTTAAATTGAATCGATTAAAATAGTTTCTATGCGTTTTGAGCTGCTAGGGTTAAACGACAACTCTGATTGCTACGAAAATTGAAATCCGATAATAAAACAATATTACGGATCCAATGGAACTGGTTTCGTCGAATTCCGAGACTGTGCCTCAGAAGGCTATTTTCAAATATCGATTTAAACGATATAAATTCAAAACTAGACAAATCACTTTCAAATCAAATTCTGAAGCTTCTATTACCTTCAGTATCATCAATATAAATTTTTTAAGCCTTGAAAAATATTTTTAACAAGCTTAAAATTAAAGATTCAAATTTTTACTCAACTTTTCAATAGACTAAATTTAATAATTTAATTGCCAAATTGATAGTTATATTTGAAATTCAAGTTAAACTAACCTCCAAATATTTAAAATCAATTAAATATTCTATTTCAAATGTTAAAAATTTCCGGATCGTCACACCTACTAATGAATATATGAAATTTTTAATATGTACATCATGCTCATATTGAGAAAAATGATAAAATAATATTTTCATTAAAGTAAGATACATAAGTCACATGATACACTATATAACATAAACAATAGGGAACTTTTGTAACATATCCTTTTCAAATTTCAAATACACGGTTATTCCTTCTCTAAAACATATTTAAAAAATACTATTAAATTTTAGTTTCAACAAACTGTAAATAATTATGGTAAAAACCGCAAATCTTTTCCACTTTTGCAAAAAAACTTCAAATATTTGCACATTTATAAAGAAAAAAAAATCAATTTTATAAACATATCACCTTTTGCCTTTTCCCCCGGTGTTTTTATAAAAGAAAAATGCACAACCCACTATTTTCCCTTCCCACCCCGTTCCATTACTATAATACCCTTACCATTTCACTCTCTCGTTTCTTTCTTCCTCCCCACTTTATGAAAAAGAAAACTATAACTATTAAATAATGGAAAATGAAACCAGATCGAAGCACAAACAAGGTAACTTCTTCTTCTCGTTCTTCGCCTAAAAATGCAATCCAAACTCGTTGGTATAATCCATGATAATTTTTATATTTTGTTTTTCATCCAAACTCGTTGGTACCAGAACCATGAGCATTGAGTTTTAGATCATAGGACTAGAGAACATGAGCCTAAGACGTAGATTTAGTTTTTGACCAATATTACTGTTAGTATCATTATTGCTATTAGTATTATTATTATCATTCCTCTTATATATACATATACATTTTTATTTTATCTTGTTTTACTTAGTTGTTATTATTAATTTACCTATTTGACTTTATTATTATTATTATTATTATTATTATTATTATTATTATTTAGGGTTCCATCTCTAGCCGACCCCAACTTGTTTGGGAATAATGGCTTTGTTGTTGTTGTTGTTTTTCATCCAACGATGCAATTTGAAAGAGAAGTTTGATAAAGTGAAAAACTAATTAGAAAACTAATACAATGTATTTCACTATATTAGGTTTAATACCATTCCAAGTGTGCTATGCACTATGTTGATTAACAATCCAAGTTAGGCATAGTCTTTGTGGCATCAAATCCTAGTTACTTTGTACAAAACCCTAGAAAACATGCGTTCAATTCCAGCAAATCACACACGCAAGTTAGCAAATACCTGGGATTCAATTCCATCACCTTCTTAAAAAACATTATCTTCTTCTTCTTCTAATAAGTCGTCTTCTTCAAAAATTCCATCTTTATGTTCATCCAAGTTTACTAGTAAAAAGGAGAAGAAAAACCAACGAATATGGAAAGATATAAAATACATCAGTCTAAATAATTATGAAAGTAAATTGGTTAATTATTATTTTTTAAAATTAATGGGGCGAGAAAGGCAAGAAATGATGTGTTAATAGAATTGGCTAAAAAAATTTGTTCATGAAAATATGTGCTTAAGTTCGAATTTGATTTTCGAAAAAAAAATCAAAAGAATATAACAAAAAATATAAGAAAAAAAATTATATCAATAAGTTCATCAACACGGTTATGTTTCTTTTTTACTACATATACCATCATTTTAAACTTTCTATAACCTTGTGCAGAACCCCTTAAGTTCCCTTCTAATATTTCACATTTAACTTTGTATGTTAGAATTAATCATGTAACCTTAAAACTACTTAATTAAATTCAGTAAACTACTATTTGTTGATTTGTCTGGTAAATTATAAAACTATGTCAATATTTGTACCATTTTAATATTAACAGAAACAGTATAAAATTCATTTAAATGCATAAATAACATAACATAATTATAATGTGTTGCTAAGGGCATCTCATTTTCCTCTTCCTAATACTATTGCTAAAAAATATCATAAAATTTTATGCAGCACTCTTCTTAATAACATACCTTTTAGGAGGCTACCAAATGCATCATTTTCGAATTTTTATCACAGCGAACAATCGTCGACCAACACCATTTTCTACAGCCATCAACCAGCGAAACGACTTTACGCGGTGATGGCCGTGGAAAATGGTGTTGATCGACGGTTGTTCGTCATGCAAAACGACTTTACGCGGCGGTTGATTGCCGTGTGAAATGATTTTGGTATTAGAAAGCACGCTAATTTTATTGTGTTTATTAAATTTTTCTATGGTATTGGAAGATGAAAACTGGAAGCCTTTAGCAACACACTAATTATATACGTAAGCAATAATAACAAATTTAATTTTGTGATTCATCTATATCAATATATTAACGCATTTCACTGTAAAATCCATATTTTAACTTCAAGTATCCACACAATGAAATTTCTACATATATTTACAAAACCAACTTCAATATCACATAAATTTGTACATTTATGTCAATATATTTTAATTAATTATGTATGGATTTAAACTGTTCAAATAAATGCAGTGAATAAATATTCATTAACTAATCTGATAAATCCTAAAATATGACATGATGAATTTTCAACATGTATGCTGCATTCACATCAATAAAAGTGGTAAAAATGATTTTTCATCCAAATATAAAGATATATAAACCAGATACCACAAATAATGTACATAAACAACATTAACAAATTTAATTTATTATTCATTTACCTAAATAAATTTATTATATACCGCATTGTAAAATTCTGTTTTTAACTTCAAATACCCACAATTTAATATTTCTACAATTATTTACAACCTCTCTCTCGATTATTTCCTAATCTTTCATGTTTAAATCCACATATTCAAATTGCTTATGAAATTTTAAACTTAAACTATTTGAATTATCTTAGTAAATAGTTAGTCCATTCTTCTAATAAATCCAAAAAATATGTAACAGTTATACACACACGCATATTAATAAAAAATGTAAAAAAAATTGCATTCAACTATAAAGATATATAGATCACATACGTAATTTGTGATAAAGTTAATTTGTAAACCAATTATAATCATTTATCTCAAAAATTTATGATACACAACATTACAAAATTCATTTTTTTAAATTCAAATAGCTCCACATTAAAATCTCAACAATTATACAAAATTATTCTCAATTCTTTTATACTATTTACCTTTTAATCGATATAATTTAACTAGTTACGTAATTTCAAATTTATTATATGTAAAAAAATCCGATTAAATAAAATTTGTTAGTTTATCTAAATTCATTAAAATGTGTCAGTTTCAAAATGGATACCAATTCATACCAACAAGAATAAATAAACTACTATTTTTATGCAAAAAAAACATAAGCTACATAACACAAACCATAGATAAACAATGATAACAATTTTAATTAATATTTCATTTATCTCGCTGAATTTGTAATAAAGTTTTAATTTTGACATTAAAAGTTTAAATACAATATTTTACAATACTATCGTGTGTAATGCACGGATTACACAAATCGTAAGATTGAAGCAAAATTTGGTCGGAGATGCTCCAAGTATGAAAATAGAGGGAACCCAGCAAAAGGCAACCCAGACCCAACTTAGCCCGACCTGATATTTAAACCCTATCTAATCCGCTAGCATGAATGTTTCTCTCGAAGCTCATCTCCTCTGTTTCTCCCCTTCGAAAACCAAATCCTTGTCTTAGGGTTTTCTCCACAGCCGCCATGTTCCAAATCGAATGGCCTGCATCCAAAGTTCGCGAAACTTTCATAAAATATTTCGAATCGAAGTCCCACGTGAATTGGAGATCGAGTCCAGTGGTTCCACATGACGACCCAACTCTGCTATTCGCGAATGCTGGAATGAATCAGTTCAAGCCAATTTTTCTCGGCACGGTGAACCCAAACATGCCGTTAAGCAAGCTTACACGCGCTTGCAATACGCAGAAGTGTATTAGGGCTGGCGGTAAGCATAACGATTTGGATGATGTGGGGAAGGACACATATCATCATACGTTTTTTGAGATGCTTGGGAATTGGTCTTTTGGGGATTATTTTAAAAAGGAAGCTATTGGATTTGCTTGGGAGTTACTTACTCAGGTACTGAATGAACTTTCTGTAGAAATGAAAACAGCATCAATGACTGTTATATAGATAATCGATCTTTGACAATTGACACATATTTTTTGTCACTATTTGCCTACATATTCATCCTTTCTTGCCCACATCATTGGATTTTGCATCATCAGTTAATTCTTGGGCACCTTATGCAAAAAATTATGTCTTTTTTCCGACAAAATCTAGTGGTAACTTCTTTTGCCTCAACGTGGATGATCAAGTTCCTTTCTATCATGCATCGAGCGATATAGGAAATATGCCCAGAATCGATTAAGCACAAGCAAACTCACATAATTCTTCGCAATGAAAACTGGTCCTGTGAATCACCTAATATGCCTTATTATACTTGTAACAGCACATATTTTATCCAACCTAATCACCGACATCTTTAAATCAACCTGCTACATTATTCCACAACAGCTTGTTATCATGGTATGTTGTTAACCACTGTACACTCCATCTTCATCTCTGTTCTTAGTTCACACAAGCTACTCACAACTTATTGATTACTTATGATTCAGCATGAAAACATATTTGTTATCATTTACAATGCAATACACTCATATGCACAGATATTGGATTCAGCTTAACCACCCTCTTGAAATTAGCCAAGTCAAACTGTTATTGTTTATGAGACGGCCTTAAATTTATTAGCAGCGATGAGTTTGTTTTTTCGAAAGAAGAGTTATTGTTTACATGCCAAATCTACTTTCGAATCAATCCATATAAATCTTGAAGGCTATTTACCTTTTATGTCACGGGCTTACTCTTGATAGTAATGGATGAGTTCTAATTTAGAGGTTCCAAGAAAACTTTTTGGTCAAACTTTGTTTTTCTTCTAATGTACTATTTTTTGCTTAAGTAATCATTATATAGTTTTCTTTAATTTTTCCGTAAATGTTTTGATAGAAGATGTTTTTGGAGGTTTTTGCTAAATTACTGGTCTTGGCTTGTGTGAGGTCTGTAATTTGTGCAGTGTTTATACTCAGACCACTATTTTGCAACTAGCATAAAAATGTCTCTTGGAAGGCCTCCTACCATAATTTATTCTCGTCAGGTATTACCTAGAAAGAATAAAAAATCTTTCGTATCAAGTTTGAAATGTTGTACCTTTTTGTGGTCATTGACCAATTTAGTTACACTGGGTTTTAGGTTTCATATCTGTAATTGATTTCACTATAGTAGCATCAATCAGAGAGTTATAATGGGTTGTGTGGTTATTAAGTGTTCATTAGATACAAAAAATTAAATCTGACCCAAAACATTATTGATTAGTTGATTCTTAATGTAGGTATACAAATTACCAACGGACAGGATCTATGCTACATATTTTGGTGGCGATGAAAATTTAGGACTTGCTCCTGATGATGAAGCTAAAAATATATGGCTCACCTTTCTTCCACCAAATCGTGTGCTACCATTTGGTTGCAAGGTCAGTAACATTTGTTGAATTTCTCCAGCCTTTATTACGGTATTGTGTACTCTTCAACCATCATCAGGTTTTTCTTTTCTTATTTCACATTTATGATTATTTGTGCCCTGCATCCTTCAACCGTTAATTAGTTTTATTTTTTTAATCTAGCACACAAGATGGAAAGAGTAATTGATATGTCTTATAATCATTGTCAAAATCTTAAAAGCTTGCGATTTGGATCCCATTTCAAATCGAATCTTTCCTGCGATTTGTTTTATATTGAGATTCAAACCTAGTTGAAATCGTATTTGAGAGAAATCATTCAATCCATACTGTTATATTCAATACACTTATTTGGATCCACAATTCTAGTTCTAATGTTTTCTAAACAAAATAAAAATGAAGCATAAGAGAAAATTGAGTTTTAGATTTAGATGTAAAAATTTAAACATCATAATCAACTCCAAAGCGTATGTAGTAAACCTCAAAATATGTATTTTTTTGACAGTGTTAAAATTGAGGCTCCAGGCTGAGGCTTTTTTTTGACTTCTGAGGCGCCATGGATGCACGAGGCGCCGGAAAAGCCCCAAGGTGCTGCCTTTTGAGGCGCTGTAAAAGCGCGCCTTGGGCTGCTTTGTTGGAGAATTTTTTTGGGTCCAATATGAGCCCAAACACATAACTTCCCTTCAATTTATCCACACCCAATAATCACCCAGCTCAAAAACAAATTCGTGCCTAGCCCCAACTCAAAATCAAGTCGATCAAATTAAAATACATAACGTAGTTCGAACTTCGAGAGCCGTCCAGACTGCTCGCCGCATTATGTTCAAGGCTCCCAAAAAAGCCCTAGGCGCAAAAAAGCCCTTGGGTCCAGCTTGGTGCTTTTTTACGCCTTAGCGCCTTAACTACCTTGTTTTTTGAATATATGATTTAGGATTTGAGTCCAGTTTTGGTATAAGATCTATACTTTACAATTTACGATTTGATTCCGTTTTGGAAACCATGTGTCTTATTAATTTTTAATTGAAATAGAAACTACAGTTGCTATGTCATTATCGTTGAAATGCTCAGTAGACCAAAAACAGCCATGCCTCTATTTTTTATGATTTTCAAGCTTTTTACTACCGAGCTTTTGCATACACTTGGAACTGACAAAGACCATTTTCAAATTAATTACTTGTGAACATTGATCCTGAGCATTTGTTTTATTGTCAGGATAACTTTTGGGAAATGGGGGATACTGGCCCATGCGGACCTTGTACAGAAATCCACTTCGATCGCATCGGCAACAGAGATGCTGCATCCTTGGTTAATAATGACGATCCTTCTTGTATTGAGATCTGGAACCTTGTGTTTATTCAGGTGACTATAATCTGTTAACCTGTTCGAACTTATTTTGTGACAGGGTTTGATTATATATGTATTGAGCTTTACATTTACTTTGTTGTGCAGTTCAATAGAGAACAAGATGGTAATCTTAAGTCCTTACCTGCAAAACATGTAGATACCGGAATGGGTTTTGAGCGTTTAACTTCAATTCTTCAGAAAAAAATGAGCAATTATGATACAGATGTTTTCATGCCTATTTTCAATGCTATCCAGAAAGTAAGACTTCTACACAACTTCCAGCATCTAGGATGTACTATAAATGTCGTTTACTATCTATACAAACGACATTGGGGTTTAAGTTGTCCAAAAAATCATTTGCAGGCAACTGGTGCTCAACCATATTCTGGAAGAGTTGGGAAAGATGATGTCGACCGAGTTGATATGGCTTACCGGGTGGTAGCAGATCACATAAGAACTCTTTCATTTGCAATTGCTGATGGTTCTCAACCTGGTATGGTACTGTATACCACCTGGATTGTCAGTGGACTACTATGAATTTTTGGAATTTACTACATAATTATGCATTTACGAAAGTTTGACCGCTGTATGTTTTAGAAATTGTTCTTTTGGTTATAATATCATGACCAACTCACTCTAAACTAAATTCCATTACCAATACCAATACCATATACTTAACTGTGTCTAAGTTGAGCGTTGATTTTCAATGAAATTACCTTCATTAGAGGCAACATGGTCCAGTAATTTTTTTGGCACATGTTGATCAGCCAGTCTCTCTTTAAAAGCTCAACAAAATTATTGGTCCAGTAATTTGTTTAATAAATTTATGTATTATGTGCTGGAAACTAACCACGGTAGCACTTCAAATCTTTAGTCTCACCTAGCTTTAGTAATTAGTTAGTGTTCCATTTTGGGTCAGAGTAATTATAGCGACTTATTATCAACGTGGTTGCTTCGTTTGTAGTTATATCAAATACTAATGATATAGCTTCGTTGTTGGAATATTGTTCTCTCCAATGTTCCACTATTTGACGGATTTAGACCTATTCATTATTGAGTTGGGTACTGAATCTGGATCTCGATCTGTTAATTTTTATTGGTTGCAGATCCAACCATTTATCTGATGGATGTACACCGTATAGACCCTTACCCATACACATCACAAATTGACCAGGTCCGTACACCATACCCGCTTGAAGTAATCATGTATTTTAGAAACTACAAAATTTAAAAGATGTAAATTTTAATCTAAACCTCGTAACAACCATCAACAAATTTAAAAATAAGTTTAGTGTTTATATTATATTCATGAAAACGAGAATAATAATGATTAATCAAACGAAGATATATGTACTAAATAAACTTGATGTATGCAAATTATACGATCCTGCGTGAAGTAAGCAAAATACGCATGTAGAAATTCTAAAAATTTGGAAACCAAAAAAATCTATGATTTTGAACTATGCGGTGATGGTAACAAATCAGAAAACAAAGAAAGCAATTAAACAAAATTTATTTTTAATTAATAATTTAGATGCATTTAGTTGTATGGGATTTGATTACACGGGTTCAAGTCATTTTACATGTGAAGGCCCGCATGCTATCCATTTACTTAAATTGTTAATATTATGGGTGTGGATCAGATCTGAGTAAATGGGTTTTTAATGCTACATAAATTCCTTTTTATGGGCCCGACTCAGGTTTGGTTCTTTAATCTAGTCTAGATTCTTTGACCCATTGATAAGCCTTAAAAAATCAAATTATAAGCAACATGATTAGGAGCCCGTTTGGCGATAATTTATTTTGAAACTCCTAAAAGGAGGGTTGAATAATAACTTTTAACTAGTTTTAAATATCAAGTTATAAGTAGAAGTGTTTGGATGTAATTAACTTATAAGTAGAAGTGTTTGGATGTAATTAACTTTTGAGGTGAAGTAAACAAAATAATACGATCAAAACTACCTATGAAATTTGTTCATAAGTCATAAACATTAAGTTGTCGCTTACCACATTTTTACTTATGACCGCTTTTATAAGGTCGTTTTAAGTTGGTAAAAACTAGAATTGACATATGTTTTGACCACTTATAAGCAATTGCCAAACATGCTCTAAGAGAATGGTTATAATTCTATTCGATGAGTTTTCATTAGAAACTTGTGCGAGAATCAAGTATATTTGTCAAAAACCAGTTCAATTATGTATGTGCTCATATGTTTTTCTACCTACGAGTTGCTTTTGTATGCTCTTTACAAGGAGTTATCAAACGCTAGAATCGAAATAAGTTTCCTATAGGCTACAAGTAGTTTTGACTACTTGTAAAAGTCTATTTGACAATAACTTAATTTGAATGTTCTTAAAAAGAGTTTTGAACAGTAATTTCTAAGTAGAAGTGTTTTGATGAAATTTACCTTCTAAGTAGAAAAGCTTGGTCAAAATTGCTTAAGAATAGCTTCTAAGTCTTAAGCAACACAATAGTTGTTTCTCAGTTTTCTACTTATTAGTTAACTATTGCAAGCTCCTTATAAAAATGTCTCAAACGCTAAAATTGAAAATAAGTTATGTGTAAACATTTTTGGCTACTTATATGAGTCGCCAAACATGCTCTAGGCAGTTGCCAAGCATGCTCCAAGGGGATGCTTACAATTTGAACAATGCTAGGAGGCTTAAAAGACAGAGGTCAGGATAGAGACAAAAAACAAGGCTAAAACGTAGGAATTCAGGGAATCCTAGTTCTCTCTATGCCCGACAAATTGCTCAAATTTCTTTCAGGCCTTCTAGCTTATTCCTTATAGTTTTATCGAATGAGTGTTCACTAGCAATTTCTTTCAGGTCCAGTACTGACCTGAACTTTAGGGGTTCCACTGAATTATTTGAATTGCCTATATAATTTAATTCTGATACCTGGATGTTCTACTCATTGGAAACAGAGAAAGGTATCAGAAATAAAATAGTTGACTGAGTAGTATCAACTCCCTGTCCCCAAATGTGTAGATAATCACACATGATGTGGCAGATACAATCATTTAATCATTTGAGCCGCTCTACTATTGTTGTTTGGTTGAATTAATTTATACGAGATATATCATTGTTTATTTTTTCTATTAGTATTATCTTGAAAATAGCACTTATCTAAATACTGAAATTGTCGAATTCTTTCCTTACTGTTATTTTCCAAAGCTGTTACCCAAAGTATGCTTCCATTTAATAACGAGTGTACATGTTATGCTGTGTACCAGGAAACGAGGGACGAGAGTATGTTTTAAGACGGATTCTTCGACGGGCTGTCCGTTATGGAACTGATTTCTTGAAAGCAAAAGAAGGATTTTTCAGCAGGTAAGACGAATGTCATTTATTACAGAGATATATTTTGCAACTTGGTCTTCTTACATGTCTGTTAGTTCATATTGATATGAGATAATGTAGGTGAACTTTTTTGAACCAATCAGATAGTATCGCCCTGAGTCAGCAATTTTTAGTGGTATCTCTGTAGTGTCTAACCATGTACCGTTAATCAAGCTATCTGCAGTTTAATGCTAAGCCTCTGCCTAAGCAAAAATATATCTATATGTTCTTGGCTTTATTTTCCCTGCTAAATGTTCATACACAAATGTAAACGTTGCCTAAACTCAATGAAATGTCAAATTAAATTTTGTTTTCTTTATACAGTCTTGTAAGTGTTGTTGTAGAAGTGATGAGCGACGCTTTTCCTGAGCTTAAGCAGCATGAGGCTAAGATCAAGGGAATCATTGCAGATGAGGAGGCGAGTTTTGAGAGAACATTAGACAGGGTATATATGTTTAGCCAATAACGTTTCTAATGTTTTCTCAGTCAATGATCTAGATTGGTAGATGAGCAAGAAAGTGTTTATTTATTTCCAGACTTGAGTAATTTCCATAAAATATAACACTGCCAAGGGTTATCTTTTTAACAGACAAATCTATTTTATACCGCAGTATTCAAAACTACAAGTATAATTATAAGTAATTGTCGGACAAAATTCGATATGGTATGTGAGCTTATACTCGAAGTTTTGTTTGTTGACTTGAAATGTAATTCCTTGTTAGAATTAGGATCAATCATGTTGATGCTTTATTCTTCTATCATCCTTCTTCATTACCAATTTCAGATGGCCTTCTAATCTATTTCCCATGTATTTATTCATCGTTTTTCTTTCAGAAAACTAGGAACAATTAATCAGTTGACTATTTATGGTTGACTAGTAAATTGCTTGCTGAAGATTGTAACAAAAATATGCTAGATAACAAGTCAGAAAATTACCAGCTAAGAACAGTGGGACTGTACTTAAGGTGAACAAGACTGATAATCAGCTTAAATATTCAGTGAAGTAGTAACATCACTGGCATTAGACGCATCGTTATTCTCTATCACTGTTCAAGTTTAATTAGCTCATTATGGAGCACACTTCACCACAGTTGGGATATATGGATTGATTCACTGATCGATCTGCTGCTTACCTTTTAAATATTTTATCTTTTACTGCACTTGTGTTGGCAACTTGGCATAATCATGCCAGGATCTGGTTAGAACGCAGACATAAATATTTTAATCTGTAGTAATTGCCCTGATAAGCATGTGTGTGTGTGGGGTGCACATATACATGTATGTATATATTATGTACACATACATATAAACGCTATGCAAATCTGTTTGTTAATTTGTAACTTAACACAAGTAGACAACTTTTGAAAGAAAACTCCATAGCAATTTAAATGAACGAGATTTTTTGGCATGTGGATATAAAAACCTTTACATGATGATATGAATTCCTTAAATTATAATTTTTTACATGGTTTTGATAAGTAAAAGTTCATAATTATAAATAAAAATATTGCGAAAATCATGTTGAGATTGGAATTTGAACCTGTGATGTAATTTATGTATCAAAATATTCATTTGATGTTATTTTGACCAAGATTCGAACTTTCGTTAAATTTTAATTTTTCATATAGCTTTGATAAGTAAAAGTTCGAAATTATAAAAACATTATGAAAATTACGTTGAGATTAGAATTTGAACTTGTGATACAATTTATGTGTCAAATATTTCATTTGGAAATAGATTTTGAACTCCCGATCTCTTATTTGTATATAATGACATTTTTGGAACTTCACGGTTGGACCAAAAAATTGCTACTCTATTCCAACTATTAATTAAGATTAAGATATTACATTCTTATTGCTTGCAGGGAAGAGAGAAATTTAAGAAGGCTGCTCTCGATGTTAAAGGAAATATACTAAGTGGGCAGGCAAGTTTACTTTCTTCTCGTGTTACTTTAGTCTGTTTATATCTTTAAAAGAGACTTTCGCTAGTTTTCACAAGTATGTTGCAATTTGAGAAGAATTATCTGAAATCCTTCACTATTCGTAACATGCTCTATATTTAAGTTACGTCGATCCCAACTTCTTAATCAACACAAGCTTCAATGCAAAGATAATCAGGGAAGGAATGAAGAGTATAAGTCATATGCCACACCGTCTTTCTGCTCCATTGTATTTCTATGTCTGAAGAGTTGAATGAGAAATAGATGTATCAGTTTCTTAAGCTTTGAACGCATTTGCCTTTGTGGTGCATCGTGAAGGATGTCATTTTTTGCCCTACCATAATACGGTTTGTGCACGTAAATAAACTATAAAACATACTTGTATCCTTAATATGCATGCGTATATTCGTTGCATGGATATTAATGTTTTGCTCTATGGTAATAAAAGTTAATGCTTTCGGGTATCGGCAAACGTGATATTGATGGATAAGCTCTGTTTCCCACACTCAACCTCTATCTTGAGTTGTAAATGCCGATAGATGATGCATCTACTTGAATAAATCTGTGCGTTATGTCATTACCTCATCATCGTTTTCCCTGTCTTACCAACTCATTTTTTTGGGCATTCAGGACGCATTCATTTTATGGGACACCTATGGATTTCCACTGGATTTGACTCAGGTATACCATCGCATCAATTTTGTATATCAAGAAATAATGCCATGGTATTAACTGGAGATTTAATTATATCTCATAGCTAATGGCTGAAGAAAAGGGACTGACAGTTGATGTGGATGGTTTTAATATCGCCATGGATGAAGCCAGACAGAAAGCACGCAATGCCCGAAACAAAGTATGTTGTAATTGTTTGATAATAATGTTTTTAATGTTCTTTTATGATCATTCCTCTATTAATACATTTTTTCAATAATATTTTTAGCTAGAATATCTGTTAAGCTATGCATACATGATCATCCATGTAGAACTCCTTACATAACATGCTTGGTTAACATAAGTAAAGAAATCTAAAGATTAAAGTAATTGCATTGTGCCTTATTCTTAACATAGCTGTACAAGAATAATTACTTTGCTACACATTCTACCTTTCAGCTATATAACCATGTTTGGTTGATAAGATTTATTACACAACGTTGAGAAAAATTAACATGTCCGTAGGACCATGGGGGCATTTCTCTTCATTATCTTGTTATCTATTAATTCTGCATTACCATTTTTGCAAGGACAATCTATATTATATTAAATTATACTCTCTATTCCTTAAAAGCTAAAAAGTCCGTAATCCAAACTGTTAAACAAATATGTATGGCATTATAGAAAAATTACTGTTCTTAACAACTAGAACAGTGTGTTTTCAGCCAATCAGGCAAAGAATACTGAAAATTGCTGCAAACTTTAGGCACAAATGTTTGAAATGTTAGATCTAAAGTTGAAAATATCAAATATCCAAAATAGCAATAGAAGTTCAATACTTAACTGCCATGAATGAGACATCTGTCCTACATCAAACGTTAGATCTTCAATACTGAGCTTTATTGCTGAATGGATAAACCGAGGATTAAAGAATTCAATAACCTTAAAAATGTTAATATAGCATCTTATTAACCCTCCAAATGTATATATAACATCTTATCTCCATTTGCATTACCTGAACTGACATCATGCTATCATTTGAATGCTTAACGTACCTCACTTGCATTTTGAACCTGATTGCTCTTGTATTCATCTCATTAATGAACATCCATGCTTCAGCTGTATTGCTGTGTGCAATTAATTTAACACTGAAGAATTAGAGCACATTTAGCTCTTAAGTTATGCTTGGTTCCAGCCAGGAATTGGTGATCATCGAGGATCCCTTGAGAGTTGAGAAGCACACAGTAAAAAAAAAAGTTGGTTTGTTCTAGGATCCATTTGTTTAAGCTTATGATTCACATCTGCTCTTGCAGGCTGTTGGTGAGACAATAGTTATGGATGCAGAAGCTACATCAAATTTGCATAAGCAAAATGTGGATACAACTGATGATAGCTACAAGTTTACTTGGCACACAGTTAGTCTCCTGTTGCTCACATTTTTGTAGATTTCGGCTATCCTCAGTTTCTGAATATTCATTGTCATATCACATACCTTAAAATAATTTTTTTTGTTCGGATTAACTAGTGTTTGTGACCCCTGCATTACTTTTTTGTAACCGCCTTCATTCATTGTTTATTTTATACCCATTACTGTAAATACTATATATTTTTGTCAATTTAACAAGCCGTCTTTTGATTTTATAATTTATTGTTACTTTGGTTCTTTGTTCTCAAAATTTGTCGCCTTAAGATATGTCAATGCCCTCAGGAACCAATTTAAGTTTCGCTATTCTTTGCAATGTTTTGAAACCTATATGTTATTTATGTTTCTTCTTACTTTCCTCTAGGATCATAAAACTGTGGTGAAAGCCATTTATAATGGCTCCAGCTTTATAAACACTGCTGTATGTGGTTCTGATGTCGGCATTGTTCTGGAAAGCACGAGTTTTTATGCTGAACAAGGTGGTCAGGTGCTTAGTCTATGTTTTGTCCAAGTCCTTGATTTTCTTCATTATTGACCTTTAATGTATTATACTATTTTTTAACACACTGGGTGCTGTATTAAGTTGTTTGGGTTGTACTTGTTCAGATATATGATACTGGTCTACTGGAAGGTTCATTTGGGTCTTTTGATGTTAATAATGTTCAAGTTTACGGAGGATATGTTCTGCACATCGGCTCTTTCTCTACAGCAACCAGTAACTTGTCAGTTGGCGATAAAGTTGTCTGCAAGGTGAATTATATGGATATGTCATGTGATTATCAATCTGCTTCAAAATGTGTAAATACAACTAACCATTTTTATTGGTCACCAATGTCATATAGGTTGATTATGGAAGACGTGCCCTCATTGCCCCTAATCACACATGTACCCACATGCTTAATTTTGCTCTTCGGGTATGCTGGACTTATACTGGATCAATTTGAATTTCTCCCTTCCCTGCTTATCACTCTTAGGTTTTAACATACTGCAGGAAATACTAGGAGACCATGTTGACCAAAAGGGGTCCATAGTTCTTCCTGAAAAACTGCGATTTGATTTCTCACATGGTAATTGGTTATAGCAAGCATTCGTATCTTCATGATCCCAAATTCAACATGAATTAAATTTGGACCTATTTTTCAGGTAAACCTATTACACCAGAACACTTGAGAAAAATCGAAGACATTGTTAACAAGCAAATCAAAGAAGAACTAGATGTGTTTGCTAAAGAAGCGGATCTGAATGCTGCGAAACGTGTTAATGGATTGAGAGCTGTTTTTGGAGAAGTAAGCCTGAACACTTTCACATTCAAAATATCATGCATTCAATTTGCACTTGTGCTCTCTTGTACCATTATAAATTCAGTGTTGACATTTTTATTATTGGTTAAAAAACTGAAATAATCCGAGACCCTGGCTTTTCTCAAAATAACATAATAATTCTTACAAGTATTTCAGACCCCCCCAAAAAAAATATCATGGTATTTTTGGATACCCATCAATACTGACCAGAGTTGGTTAAGTTATTTTTGGTACCTCAAACCCTGATATGATGTACATACTTGGACACACATCAAAGCCTTCAGATTCAATTTATCAGGGGACTTGGTGCAATCAATTTTTATACAAGCGCAGTTATCTTGCCCATTTTGCCATTAATGATAGTAGCATGAGGGTGCTTGGATGTTATGCCAAAGGTAGTTTGGATGTTATATTGCCCATTTTGTCATTTATGATAGTAGCATGAGGGTGGTTGGATGTTATGCCAAAGGTAGTTTGGATGTTATATTTGCCTATTTTGTCATTAATGATAGTGGCATGAGGGTGCTTGGATGTTATGCCAAATGTAGTTTGGAATAATGAACGTTAATTTCTTTTTGGTGTTATACAGACTTACCCTAACCCTGTAAGAATTGTGTCGATTGGTCGTAAAGTTGAAGATCTCTTGATGGATCCTGATAACAAAGAATGGTTATCTTACTCAACAGAACTCTGTGGAGGTGTTACGTAATGTTATTTTATTGTCTCTTCTTGTCAGCTACTTATTTTCTACAATGAACTCATTTTTTAAATAATTATTAGGTACTCATATATCAAACACACGAGAAGCCAAAGCGTTTGCTCTTCTGTCAGAAGAAGGAATTGCTAAGGGTATTCGAAGAGTAACAGCTGTTACCACTGATTGTGCCATCAATGCAAATGAGTTGGCTGATTCTTTTGATGCTGAGATAAGCGATGCTTCAAAAGCAGAAGGAAGTGTACTGGAAAAGGTAAACTTTAATAAATTTGTTGAATTTTTTATTGCAAATTAGCAGTACACATATAATGTCTTTAATTGCTTATGTGTGTATACACGTGCATTCAACTTTTATTGTTTATAGTACTCCATCACAGGAAGTGGGATATCTTTATGAATGAGTGTGCCTAATCACATTATTGTCAGTTATTACTAGCCTATCAGTGGCTAATTACCATGTGTTGGGACTACTGATTCCATTGCGTTCAGTTTAAAATCAGGCAATATTACAATGTTTCATAATGCTATGTCAGCAACATACTAGTCTTCCCTATGTCCATTTAGATTGTATGATACTTGTTACCGGACCACTATCTATTTATTCTTCTGCCAATTCTTGCGACCTTTATCTTTTATTTTCTAAGAGCTGTGTATTGATTACTGCGCCTTCCAGAAAATTGCATCTCTTAAAAATAGGACAGATGCAGCGGCTATTCCAGCTGCTAGAAAAGCTGAACTCAGGGCCAAGATATCCCAATTGCAGGTAATATATTCTTTACTGACATACTAATCATGTTTTGCTTTACTTGTTTGGATGCTTAATGAAAATGCTTCCTGTTATTAGGCTCAACTTATTGAGGAGAAAAAGCGGGTCAAAGAGGAAAATATTCAAAAAGCAATCAATGTAGCAACTGAAACAGCGGAAGCTGCTGCTTCTGAAGGAAAAGCTTTTTGTGTTATTCGATTAGACATGAGTGCTGATGTTGCTGCTGTCCAGCAGAAAGCAGTTCTTAAAGTCAAGGATCAAAAGGTCTTTATCACATCACTTCACCTTGTTATTTCTACAATCTTTTATTAGCCACCCCTTCAGTCTATTTTAATATCTCATTGCAAAAAGTCGAGGCATATTTCCTATGGCCACCTATTGTTGTAGAATTGAAATGCAAAAAGTTGAGCCATATTTCCTATGGAAGCTTGTGTTGAAACATCATAGATAGTAGATTCAACGAAAACATATTCTAAATTGTATAGATGCTTATGTATAGAAACATTGCTCTAATAATATTTACGAGACAGTATCACTCTTCCATTTTTCAACTGTATACTGCTCAAATAATATTTATATGGGACACTTCTCCATTTTTCAACTGGATACTGCTCAAATAATATTTATGTGGGACACTTCTCCATTTTTCAACTGGATACTGCTCTAATAATATTTATATGGACCTCATAATATTTATGTGAAAGTATCATTTCCATTTTTCAACTGTATACTGTTCTGATCATATTTATGTGAAAGTATCTTTTTCCTTATATCCAGCTGTTTTTGATATTTTTTGAACTTCTAAATAGAAACTAAACGGTCAATTTTCCTGTTTTTGTTTTTTGAACTTATAAACTGAAACTTGACTTCCAGGTTCTTTTCTGTTCCTTATTTTGTTTTGTAAAAAATAAAGGTCCATTTGGTTTATTTCATATTTTGTATTTTGGGTTTTTAACATTAATTATAAAATATGAGTAGAGTGAAGGGACGATGAAGGGGTTGGAAAGAAGATGGACGGGACGACGGAGGGGATGGAGGGACGACGGAAGGAAGAATTGTTTTTCATTCTTCCTTTATTTCACAAAACACAGAAAAAAAGTTGTTTTTCTTTTTTCTATGTTAACTTCGTTTTCTAAATTGGTTGTTTTTCACAATATAGACGCGTCGTGCACATTTTTTTATGGGCAAAAACCCAAAACTAAAAAAGGTAAACCAACTACATCTTAATATTTTGGATTGGGTACTTACACATATGTATCTTGATATTTTCATTTTGGCGTGGATTTAATGATTTTCTTGTTTGTGATGTGGATAGAGTTTTGAATCGGAATTTGAAAATTGTACACAAAAATTTATTCTAATCTTAAGATATTTAATTCTTATAACAATTTCTTCTAACCAGTGCCTTTTAGCATACAGGGATTGGCTGTTATGATTATAAGCATCGATGAATCATCAAACAAAGCACATGTGTGTGCTGGAGTGCCAACAGATAAATCGAAAGATGGCTTTGCTGTACTGGAGTGGCTGAAAGCTTCAATGGATCCCATAAAAGGAAAAGGGGGTGGGGGTAAAAACGGTATTGCTCAAGGCCAGGTTAGTTTTCTTAACATAATATATACAGATGCTTAAGTTTCATTTGCTAATAGTAACCTTTTAATATATAACTGAAACTGCAGGGAACTGATATTTCTGGTGTTGAGGAGGCCATAGTCCTTGCTTCAAAATTCGCTTCAATGAAGTTAAGATGATTATTTATCATGATGCATGAAAGTACTGTGTAAATGGCCTTGCTAACTTATATTCTGGTTTCACAATTGATTCCAGGGACACATGTTACCAATTATCACGGAAACATTGATGTTGCCCTCTCTATTTATTTAAAATTGAAGTTCTGTTATGATAGTTTTTGACCTAGTGACAAAAGAATTCAATTCAATGTTATTATTACAATTATAAATTGTTGGTTAAAATGAGGGCGTGCATGTTTCTTGGTACTTTTTTGGCTTGAATGATGTTGAAAACAGTTTATGTATCGGCATGGAAATGGCTACTGATACTACATTACTTGATAATAGGATAGAACGGTGCGTTAGGCATTGCAATGATACTATTGTATGCATGTGCTAGAATAGTTGAATTTCAAATTTTGCTTGTAGTTTGCCAGTTGACAGCAGCATGGTCCGGTTGTAATGTTTTTTCTTCTGTTTTGGGAGTGTAAACTTATACCAACCACTGCGTGTGGATACACAGGCGACGCTGAAACTTCCACATGTAATTTATCATTTTGCTCTACAGAGTTACCTGCATGTGATAGTCTTATATAGTATGTTCGTAATTTTGAGTATGTTGCATGGGTTTTTAGCTTTGTTTATTTTCAAAATGTTGCTACAATGCTTGGAATTATACCTCAATTCTTATGGTTAACTAATACCAAGTAAAATAATTGATCGCCTGGAATTTATATTTAAATTTGCCAATTTAACCAGTTTTTACTCCTATTAAATCAGAAATTAAGGCATGTTAAAGGGTGTTCAATTTTTCGATGAGGGGACGTCCCTTCTTCTTCTTCTTCTTTTTATTTTTTTTATTTTATTTTAATTTTAGTAAAATTACCATGGAGCGTAGCAAAAAGAGTATCAAAAAAATAGTCTTTTTTAATAGAAAATAAAAAACATTGTATGTGTCTTCTTTATTTTGGTGTTTCTCCGCTGATTTTCAACTTCTTTGGCGATCAAACATTGTCGAAAATGTTTTTCAATGAACAACAATTGTTTTTCTTAAGATTTTCGTTAGAATTTTGCTTTAGACCTGGTTAAAATTACAAAACGCTTTATTAATTTTCATTTATCATGATTACCTTTACATTTGACCTCCCTGTATCCAACCCTTTTTTTTTTACCATGCCACTTAAATTAATACTGTGGTAAGTATAATACCTTTTACTTTCAGGAATGGGTAGCCTTTTTCGTAAATTTCCGGGAGTTGAGAGGGACACAAGTCACATAATTTGGGTATATGAGGTGGCGAGAGTACCGCCACGAGGAACACGAGGATACTGCAACAGAAATTGTACGTTGAGCGATGGTTAAACTTGGGAGCAAATGAGCCCAAAACGATTTTTAATGTTGCCACGTGATTTATTTTTTAATAGCAGACCCTATTTATTTTATCACACAGCCACGGGAAAATATTGATATAAATATATGCCAGTGTATTTTGACAATCAGTAATTAGAAAGCAGAACTCATATGCTCTTCAGCACTTCTTTTTGTGGTTTGCTTTGAATCTCATCAATTAAAAGGTAATCTAATTTTCTTTCGTTCTATTTACTCTTACATTGTATACATTGCTTTTACAATGTTATGAATGGCAATTACATTAGTTTTATTCAGCCTTTTCACAAGTCAGTCAAACACTGGTTCAGATATTTGAGCAGCTTGTATGAATAAAGGGTTTCGTGTTTAGGATTTCAAGGAATTTGAGAAATTGTCTCACAGGAAGAACTGCAAGAAAATAAAGATTACAGAATTCAGCTTTTAAATAAAAAAAATTAAACAGATGACCATTGAGATCAAACATTTCAAACAAATGTTATCTTGTAAACAGCTTCACCAATTGATAAAGTTAATTCTCATTGACATTTAATCATTTCATATAATACTTGTTATAAAAAGAAAGTAGTTAAGCCCAAAAAAGAGTTTACAAGAATAAATATTAATTGGGAAAAAAATAAAATAAAAAATAAACGAAACATTGACTGCGCTTAGCATGTTAAAATTGCGGATCAATCTGCAGCAGCAGAACAAGTCGTATTCTTCTGCTTACATTTAGGCATCTTATTTCTCAGTTATAAACTGTATGTTTCTCCACTTAACCCACTCCATTTTCTGTGATTAATATTCAATAGCATCAACCACAACAATGACAATGTCGGATCAACTACACTCACCTCCTCCTCGCCCGATCCGAAAGAAAATATGGGTGGACTATTTGGTCGATTTCCGATGGATAATCATCGTCTTCATAGTCCTCCCAATATCTGCCATCATCCACTTCATCTCCTACCTCTACGACCTAAAAGCCGAGCTCAAACCCTACAAGCAACGCCAGCAAGACCACGAGGAGAAAGTCCGAAGAGTCGTATCCCGCCTCAAGGCCCGCAACCCCAAAAAGGACGGGCTCGTATGCACGGCCCGCAAACCCTACATCGTGGTCGGCATGCGCAACGTGGACTACAAGCGTGCCCGCCACTACGAGGTCGACCTCTCCGACTTCTACGACATCCTCGAGATCGACACAGACCGCATGGTTGTCCGGGTCGAGCCCCTGGTCAAGATGGGCCAGCTCAGCCGAGTCACCGTCCCCATGAATCTGGCCATACCTGTCGTGTCCGAGCTGGACGACCTCACCATTGGTGGTCTGGTCAACGGGTACGGTATCGAGGGCAGCTCCCACATCTACGGCCTGTTCCAAGACACCATCGTGTCCCTAGAAATGGTTTTAGCAGACGGAAAAGTCATCAGGGCGACAAAGGACAACGAGTACTCGGACCTGTTCTACGCAGTGCCCTGGTCGCAGGGTACCCTAGGGTTCCTACTATCGGCTGAAATAAAGCTCATCCCGATCAAGGAGTACATGCGCTTAACGTACACGCCCGTACGTGGAAACCTGAGGGAGCTGGCCCAAGCATATACAGACTCCTTCGCACCAAGGGACGGAAACCCGGATTTGGTCCCGGACTTCGTTGAAACGCTGATCTACAACCCGACCGAAGCCGTACTGATGACGGGGCGGTACGCCTCGGCAAAGGAAGCACACGGAAGAGGAAACTCGGTAAACAGTATCGGGTGGTGGTTCAAGCCCTGGTTCTACCAGCACGTGGAGTCAGCGCTTAAGAGAGGAGAGTTCGTTGAGTACATACCGACTAGAGACTACTACCATAGGCACACTAGGTCCTTGTTTTGGGAGATGAAGCTTATTTTGCCCTTTGGGGATCAGTGGTGGTTTAGGCTGTTGATGGGATGGACCATGCCACCTAAGATAGCCCTATTGAAGATGACCCAAGGTGAGGCCATTCGTGAGTACTACCACAACATGCACGTCATTCAGGATATGCTGCTGCCTCAGCATAAGGTCGCCGATGCCCTTGAGTTCCTTCACCAGGAGATGGAGGTAACTAGCTTTGTTTTCAAGTAATACCAACTTAGAAAAGTAACTTGTAAGTTGATTTTTGGATATTTTACAGGTGTACCCGGTATGGCTATGCCCGCACCGCCTATTCAAGTACCCGATGAAGACAATGATAAATCCGGAACCCGGATTCGAGAGGAACCCGACCCAAGGAGACACGGAGTTTGCGCAAATGTACAGTGATATAGGAGTGTACAATGCACCAGGGCCGGTATTGAGAGGAGAATTGTTTGATGGAACAGAAGCGGTTAGGAGACTGGAAGATTGGCTGATCAGAAACCATGGATTCCAGCCTCAGTACTCGGTTTCTGAACTGTCGGAGAAGAACTTCTGGAGAATGTTCGATGGAGAGCTGTACGACTACTGCAGAAGGAAGTATGGGGCAGTTGGGACTTTTATGGATGTTTATTATAAATGCAAGAAGGGGAAGAAGACGGAGAAGGAGGTGGCTGAGGCCGAAGCTGCCATTAGAGAGAGGGTTAATGCTGATAAAACGGATTGAAGATGGATGAAAAAGTATATATACATAATGATTTGGTGGAATTTTTATGTTTGCTTGCTTTTTCTCTGTTCAGTTGTATTTCTTGTCTCGCGTCAAGGATTTGGTGTTCTTTGTAAGTTTGAAATGCTTCTTGACTTACGATCCTTAAAAGCATTTTTCCTTTGTTGGTTTAGCTGTTTATCAATAATGAAACTATCAAGGAATTGGTAATATACTTGGATCTCTTTTGATTTGATGTTCAGACCAATTGATGCATTCTGCCATGCTTAAGTTTTTTTTGTTTTTTGTTTTTTTAAAAAAAAGCACAAATTAGTCCGAACTGCTAACTTTGATCCAGTGAATTGAAAGGCGATAACAGCAGGGATGAACATCTTTGGTTAAAATAGAACAAAGTTAAAACAAATGAACCACTCGAACCAATCCTTTTGGATCAGTTTGATTTGGTTTGGATCAGTTTGATTTGGTTTTAAAACTAGATGAGTTTATAATTTGACCCGTACAAAAATACAGTTAATAACCAAACTTTTATTATAATTTCAAAATTACTACTGTTATAGTAATAATTTTTAAATTAATTTAGTAATCTAAATAAATTTTGTTTGTTATATACACGTGAAAATTATTATTAAAAAACATAAGAATGCAAAATAAGAATATATTCATATATTTAGATTTTATTTCAAACTACAAAGAATATTTTAAACATAAAATATAAATAGTATCTTGTTTGGTTATCGGACAAGTCAAACTTAATTTGGTTGGTTTGGTTTAATTTCATCTTTGTTGGTTTTAGTCAATTTTAATTCGACGGCGGACATTCTTAAACAGTATTATGAATGACTTTTCAATAAGAAAGCAATGAGCCTTTGGCAAGACATTCACATTGCCATGGAAAATTCATTTGGTAAACAAAATTGCCTGAATACAACAAAGTTATAGGTGTAAGCCTTCAATGAATACATTTAAGCATGAACAATTTATACCTATTAAAAACCAACCAAACACACTCCATAAAATACCAATACTATAAAATACCAATACTCCTCCATTCATCTTTGGATCCTTTCAGAAACCTCTCGTTTAGGGCTGTTAATTTTGTATGAGTATCCGATGTCCGTTCGTGTCCGTGGTTAAAATACGTCCGTCCGAGTTCGTTTGATTTTCAATTAGGACACAAGCCAGGACAACAAAATTTGTACGATCCGATCCATATTCGTTCGAATTCGTCCGAATTGCTTATAATTAAGTATATCCTCTATGTTTCTCAAAACATATATGACAACTATTTGATCGGTTGATTGAGTAAAGATTCATAAAATGCTTATACTCAATACACATCGATAAAAATAATATGGCTGATGGAAATTCTATTAAACGACATAAAATTTGATATAAATAGCAATGTCCATCCGTGTACGTTCAAGTCCGTGTCCGAAAAACATATGTAAGTGTCCGTCCGATTTTATTTAGGACACAATCTAGGACAATAAATTTTTTACGAATATAAATCTCGTCCGGTCCGTGTCCGGTCCAATTTTATTTAGGACAGAAACTGAACATGTCTCCGACCTGTCCGATCGATTTACACCCTTACTCTTGTTCACCACCAAAGTCACTTCATTCACCCAATGAAACAACTCAACCGAAATATTCATCCTCTTGCATCGTACAATTAAACCTCAAACTATCCTTAACATTCAAAATCGCTCCTAGTAACACCTTTTAGCCCCTAAAAACACTGCACCAAGTAACCATGCAAGTGTGAGCTACTGCATTGGAACCATAGTTTTGAAGAGATACTAACTGTTAACATATACAAGAATCCACACACAATTCGATTTAAGAAGATACAAGGAGAAAAGAAAAATAATACACACAATTTTCTCCAAACAAATGTAACGACCCGTTATTTTCTACTATTCAAATCGACAATAATCCATACATGTCGGACATGAATAGTACAAAATAACAGATTGTAATAAAATTTCGGAGCAAATAAAATCAAATCACAGAATCACAGACACAGAATATCAGAATATCTCGCAGCGGAAAATAAATTACCATAGTAGTTCATGAAGCTACTATCACAAAGTCTCAAAACCAAATACAAAATACATAATATATGTCTGAAAGTAATACGACATCAAATCCCAAATACAAAGAAGTCCTCTAATACAAAGCTGACAACATAACAACAGAACTGAAATAGAGGTAACTAGATAGGATGATAAATCTCCAGCGATTCCAGACCTCCAAAGAGTGGAAATCCAAATCTGTGAATAAACTCATGCTAACCCGAGCGCAAAAATAAAACACAAACACTCGAGTCAGGACATACATACTTATCCAATGTAAACCAACTCAAGTGAACTGTAGTAAAGGTACAAATAACTTAAAAGATGCTTGGGACCGCCCATCCTCTAAGGATCCGTTAAATTATTTACTATGTAGTATATTGCGCTATTATAATAATGTCTAACAGTAAAATAAACATACTTTTAAATAGCGTTACGGAGTGACCCAATATTCCCCTTAACACAAATAATACCAATAGTCTATACATTACCTGCATATCTCCTGATCGGGAGACTACGAGAAGATACTGCGTAGGTACGACACAAATAGAACCTCGTAGTAAAGGCTCGATATGTTAGGTGACACGGCACACAAGGCAATGCCAGGGTAGATATACCAATTACGACACTTGGGCTGGTGGTAACGTAGCAACCACATACGCCTACCACGGAACACATTCTAAAATCGGAGGGTGGCCACCAAACAATCACAAGTAATAGAATAGCGTCGAAGAAATGCATCCGCTACGAGGTGCGACCTCAACTGCCCCGAGATCGCTCCTGTTTTAGTCACCTTATGTCAACTCACGGGAGTTGGATCCACGTAACATACCACAAGAACGTCACCACTATCCTACTTCATTCTGAAATCTCCACCGCGTACACAGTTGTCAAAGAGGTTTTCGGTATCGACAGAGAGTATGTCCATATCCGATCCCGGTCTCTTTGCCAACCAATCGTTATTATAACCCGTGTTATAACTTTAAAAATAATACTTTATACTTCAAAACTAAATATCATTCCAAACCTAATTCTTTATCAAAATAAAGATTAAATCATTTCCAAATCATTTCAATATTTCAATATATCATATCCTTTCGAAACTTCCCTTCTAATCATTATTTGTAATTCAAATCCAAATACCCAATTTAAATACCCTTTTATATTCACAAGATAACATTCATTTACTTCAATTCAAATTACCATTTAAAATGATTTATTTCCAATTTAATTTATTCATTTAAATCATTTTAAAAGTGGATTTATTATTCTTTCAATTCAAGTATTCAATTTCCAAAGTATCAAACCATTCCGAGTACGTTTACTAAGTCAAAAACCATAATTATTAAAATTTCAGCCTTTCGCAGCATTTAAAAAAAAACTGTTATAAGTTATACTTGAAAACATTTTAATTCAGCAAAGACAGCACTTAAACTGCTGTTAAAACACAGTTTTAGTTAAATTTTAGTTCAAAACAACAAAGATAACATTTCCAGAAGTGCCGCAGTAGCTCAGATTTCAAATTAAAGGTTTTATTTGATTTCAACAAAGACTGCAGACCACTACAGCATTTTACAGAAATGCTATAATAGACCCGAGTTCAATTTTAGCTTATAAGTTCAACTACAACAACTACAACATTTCAGAAATGCTGTAATAGCTCTTTTTATTCAATTTTAGTTCAATTCAGAAATCATAGCATTTCTGAATGCTATTAAAAGTGAATTCCAGATTTTAGTGTATTTCCAGCAAATAATAGACTTCATTTTTAAACCTTTTAAACATTTTAAAAATCATAATTTAACATTAAATTGTTCATTAACATATCATTAACATAATGTTTTTATCAAAATAAATTCCTTATAATTAAATCAAATTTCAACAAATTCCTTTAATAATAAATTCAAGTGTAAAAAATTCCAATTCTTCACATTTTTAAATAAACAACTTAACACTAAAATTTTCTTCATTTTTTTCAAACAAATTAAATTTCAAATTTTATTTATACAACTTAATTTATTTAACTAAAATTTCAATTTTCCACTTAAGTTATATTTCAAAAATTCAATGCAACTATTCATTTTTCTCACCTTTTAACTTATAGAAAATTCCAAAATTTCTTTATTTAATATTTTAAAAATCCAATTTAAATCAAATGTTAATATATATACACTTTTAAAATTACTTAAAAATTTCCAAAAATTTATAAAAATAACCACGGGCTTGTATATAGTTTTCTAACCTAGGTCAAGTGATACGGATCCAGGTTTTATCATTTCAAACCTGCAATCCCAAGTCAAAATAAATAATTTAAAAACCGTTCAGGCCTATCATTTCAGCCCATGACGATTTTCTCTTATTCTAAAGTCCGTTCGGGTATGTATCATTTCAACCCATAGTGAACCTAATCTACAGGGAACTTGCAGTGTGATAAACAGATATAAATGAACAGTTTAACCATATACAACAGTAACAGGTGATATAACATGTAATAGGTGAGATGATATGCAATTTAACAGGTTAACATCATATATATAAAATCATATGACAGTTATAACATCACAAATATTTCTACACATTCATATGACAGTTATAACATCATAAATATTTCTACACATCCAGTTGTTGTTGTTTTACAACTGCATAAGTATAATTGTCGTGTGAGCTTTACTCACCTCTAATTGCTGAAGATTTCAAAAACCAAAAGCACAATAGAAAACCAAGCATGATGACATGACAATGATTTGAGTGGAGAGCGAATCCAAGCTACAACTCTTGTGTACAACCCAAAACAAAAAATCAAACAAAACAATTTCAATTCAACTTTAAAATGAAATAACTTTGGAATAAAAGCGAGTACGAATACCAAAATTTTTGCCTTGCTTCTCATATGCTATGTACGACCTAGGGGTTGCATAGGGTCAGGTTTTGGTCAAGTTTAGGTTCGGGTTTGGGCTAGCATAGCTCGGCCAAGATGGTGAACAATGGTGGAGTTATGAACATGTGAAGGTGAAGGGGTTTCTAGGCAAATTAGTGGAAAAGTGGTCAAACTAAGGCTCGGCCATGGATTGATTAGGCTCGGCCAGAGGGTCCAGGAGGTAGATCAGGGGATGGAGTGATGAGGTATGGTTTGGAAAAGGTGGCAGCGTCGGCCAAAGATGGTGGTGGTGATGGAAAATAGAGTGGCGATCAACTAGGTGCTCGGCTATGCATTATTTTGGACATTGTTTGCATTTTTGGTGAAGTTTGACTTCAAGGAGGGTTCGGCCATGGTCTAACCTAAAGTGGTGGGTGGTTATGATGCCAAGGAGGAATGGTAGGGGATGGTGGTCGTGGCTATGGCGAGGAGGCCATGCAAATAGAAGAGGAAACAAGGTATAAAGTATGAAAAAAAATGGAAGAAAAGTGTAAAAGAGGAGGCTATTACCAAGGAAGTTTGAAGAAGCCGTGAGAATGAGAAGTGCTGAGTTGTTTTTCACGTAAAAAGTAAAATTATACATGGCCAAAATTGAAGAAATGGACAGCAAAATGAATTAAAGTGAAGGTTATGGTATTTGAAAAGTTTTGAAGGTGAAAGGACTTATGTTTTGCATGTTTTTAAAACCTTTGGTATTTCCTTTTCTCTTTGATTTTATAAAAACAAAATAACTTATAAATATACTTTACAAACCGAAACCAAGTAAAAATATAAGAAAATAAATAATTAATTTTGAAGAAAATATAAAAAGAATGAAAGAAATTACTTAAAAATACAAAATAGTATCTAGAAATTACAAATAAATCATTACTAGTCTTGGAAAAATATCCACTTCATTTTAAAAATATTATGAAGTGAAAATTTGAAATAAAATAATTTATTTATCATTTTAAAAATAAAATAAATAATTAAATTGAAGAAAAATAGAAAAAGGAATAAAGAAATTGTTTAAAAATAGCAAACATGACATAAAAATTACAAGAAATTTACCAGTGGCTTTTGAAGACAAAATTTGAAATAAAATGATTTTTAAAACATTTTCAAAGTGAGTTAAATAATTAAATTAATAGGAAATATCAAAAGAATTGAAGAATTTGCTTAAAAATAGGAAACAGAACCTGAAAATTTCAATAAATTACCCTTAATTCTAGAAAAATTTCTACTTCACTATAAAAATAATTTAAAACAAATAAAAATAAATTTCAAAAATATTGGGTTGTTACAACAAAACTTTATTGAATTCACCAAAAAAATAACAAAAGAAACCCTCCAAAATTGAAATTCAATGTCTATCACAAAACCCTACTATTCCATATCATAATGAATCTTAAAAAAGTCTATTTATAATAGATGTAATCCCTATCATTGAACTGAAGCTCTACACGAACCTATGAAGAAGACTTCAAAATACCCTAGAAACGACGAATTGTCTTTGAAAATTCAAACCCAATTTGCTTCATAAAAAGCTGATCCGGTCAACTAAAAAAGCTTGACCAATGCCATTCGATGGGTAGGGAATTTTTAGCTGACTTGAAACATAAGTGCACTCGGGTTAGATAGTCTACCAGTCGACTGATAGCTTAAAACCACCGAATGGACGCCTGTCTTCTAGGACCCCTTTTCTTTTCGTCTTTTTGTCATTGCTTCTTCTCATATTTCCAAACGACACACCATCTTCATCCACGTGATCTTATCGTCATCTTCTTCGAATTGAAAATTGTAACGACCTGCCTTTCTAGACGGTTTAAATCGACGATAAAACACACACGTCAGACTCAAACCATTCGAAATGGCATATTGTTATGAGATAAATAAGAAAAAACAGAGAAAGAAAGAAAAGAAATAAAGAATATCGCAGCGGAATGATAAAAATACAATAATCAAATAAACAGTTCATGAAGCTATTTACAAATAACATTGATTATACTTTTATAATATAGAATAGAGTTACATACAATAAGAATAAATAATAAATAAATGCAAAAGAACAACATGATATGGTGGAATAAATATAGTAAATAGTAATAGTATAAATCTTCGTCTTCGACCTCCAGAAAACAGTCTTCGATACACTAAAAATCTCAGTCTGACCCGAGCATAATGAAAAGATAAAACACTCGAATCAGAACTAAATTTTTTTATGTAAGTTAAATCAACAGTAACTAAATATGAGTGTAATGGTGTCGAAGACGTTTACAGAATTTGACATTCATATCCAGTGTCTAACGTGAGTGCAGTAACTTAAGAGATGTTTGGAATTACCATCTCCTAAGGATCCGTTAAACTATCTACCATGTAGTACAATACGCTGTTATAATGTGTATACAGTAAAGTAAAGTATTAAAATAACATTAAGGCATTACCCATATCCCCCTTAACATTTTTTATATATTCCCATAGTCTATACAGTACCGTAATTCCTCCGTACACCGGAGGGCTATCAGAGGGCACTCTATAGGTATGGTAAAAACCAAACTCGTAGAAGACACGCTAGGGCATGTGAAAACGACACTCGAGGCAATGTAGGGTACATATACCAATTGTGGATCCAAACTGGTGATAACGCATAACAGCTACTACCGTCCACCTCCGAACACACTCCCTAATCAAATCAAGCGGTGGCCACCATATCATAACAAAGTCATAATATGACATCGAGTAAATGCGTCCGATTGGAGGTGAGACCTCACTTGGCCTGGCATGGCTCCTGTTTTAGTCACGTCTAAGCTGATTCATGAGAGTCAGAGTCACGTAGATACCTTATACATAATCGTTAGCCAAACCATCCTATTTCATTTCTGGAATTTCCACCATGCACACAGTTGTTAAAGTAGTTTTTGGTATTGGCAGAGAGTATAATAACATTCGATCTCGGTTTCTTTAACAACCAAATGCTTATTACACACCAGATGGTTCTTTTACATTTCATAAAAATTAATTCATAATTGATACTTAAAGTATCATATTCGATTTCAAAACATATTACTTCCGAAATCATACACTTTTAAAACCATATTCAGTTCAAAATTATCAATAAGATAAGTTAATTAAATCCTCATTCCAAAATCATCATATTTACTCAAATATGTCATTTCACAAAAAGGTATCAATTTCAAATCCCAACTTAGGTTGTATCATCATCAAGGATTTAAATATAAATACTTCAACTTTACACAGTCCGAAATTTAAAAAATAGTTTAGATAGTCATAAATAGTTTCAATAATTTTAAAAAGAGTTTGAAATAGTTAAAATACTCTAAAATAGTTTAAATGGTTTAAAATAGTTTAAAATGGATTAAAATAGTTTAAGTAGATTTAAATTTGATTTAGTTAGATTTAAAATGATTTAAAATAGATTTAAATTATATTAAATAGATTTTAAACAGGTTAAATAGATTTAAATTATGTTAAATAAATTTTAAAATAGACTAAACAAATTTAATTAGTTTAAAGTAGGTAAAATAGATTAAATTGGATTAAACAGGTTATAATAGATTAAAATAAATTAAAATTGTTTAAACTGATTGAAATAGTTTAAATTAATTAAAATAGTTTAAATTATTTTAGAATAGATTTCAAAATTATATCCAAACATTTCCAATAACTCAATTCCGATAAATTCATTTATATTTGACACTTCAACTTCGAAATTCCAATTTAAATCCTTTGAACAATTCATTAAATCAATTCCAATTTCAACATTAAAGCTTGGATTATTGAAAATAATTCAATATATATAAATTAATTTCTATTTCAAAATGCCACTTAACTGAATTCAAAATTTAAGAAATTAAAAATCATTTAATTTAACCAATCCGGTGTCCGTATATAATTTTCTACCCTACGGTCAAGTGATACAGATATTTATCATTTCAATCCGCAATTTAAAATTTTTACCGGTATATATCATTTTAACCCGAAATCCTAAAATTTAATTTCAAATACATGAAATAGCTGGAGTCTATCATTTCAACCCATAATGATTTCTCACTAATCTATCAGATCATTCGGGTATGTATCATTTCAACCCAATATCAACAATCGAACATCCATCACAATCATCATCCAAATCAATGGATAAACATCAATAGATAACCGATTATCATTAACAAGTATAAACTGGCGAATTAAAATTTTAATATTACATTAAATAACGATTAAATGCAATAAAAGCCATATTTAACTGGAATGACAATTTAAACATACCAAACATCAATCAATCAATTTCAAATCACATCATAAATTTAACTTAACTAACAAAAGATAATTTAGTTGTTATGAGTGGGTTAAAATACTCACCTTTGATTTCAAATTGATTTGAAATCCAAAATAAGGCCCAAATTTAAACAGTCTCAAAATTCATCCTAATCAGCGTCAAAATGTCCAAAATTTTGATACGATGCCAGTGGAATAAACCGCACATGAATCCGACCTCATATGTAAAATTTATATGAGTTAGAACGTTTGGAAATTCAAATTTAAATTAAATAAACAAACAAATTATACCCGCCACGCCAGCACCTTCTGCATGAAACCCTACAGCAAAATCACATACACAAATCACAGCCGCTCCCTCCTAAAGCACGACGCCACATCAACCACGACTTGCCGCCGCAAGATCCATGCTCGCCATGAGCTCCGCCCTAGATGCCGCCCCTCATCGACCACGCGCGCAGCCCTGAAGTCGCCAGAGAATGCCCCTCTACCGTCACGTCTATCACCAGATTCCAATGAACCACATTGCTTCCATACCCAAGTAACCATACAAATGGACTCGCCTTGATGGTCTCTACACATTGCAACTTTCTAATCGACAAACGGTCGACAATTCACTGTTAAATGAGAACATGCCCTACGGACGACCGAAATTAAATCACAAATTTATGAACAAACGGTGATTCGAATAGAGAAACAAATTGCACCAGTGAATCACCCTCATCGAGAGCTTTGAAACGGTATATAATATGT
This sequence comes from Allium cepa, assembly GCA_030765085.1. Lineage (NCBI taxonomy): Eukaryota > Viridiplantae > Streptophyta > Magnoliopsida > Asparagales > Amaryllidaceae > Allium > Allium cepa. The sequence goes on from CM060928.1 coordinate 805,566,840, forward strand.
TGAGGTTTGGAGGAATTTGAATTTCGATTTGATTTTGATTTGTAACTGAATTTGGAATTGGGAATTTGGTTTTGGTTTGTCTGTCATAGGAAAGAGGAGATGAGAAGGAAATGTACGTATAGATAATAGAAAATAAAAAGGCTGCTAGAGTTTATAACGGCCTACATATAGACAGAGCTGAAATAGAAAGAAATGGACCGGATTGGATTGACCGAAACGACTACGCGACCCAGAAAGCCCGTTCTGACCTTGAAATGAAACCAGGTCATCTCGTATATCGAAATAGATGTTTTCGATATTTTTAAATGCAATGGAACATGTTTTAAGTCCTAATTCCATCATATAAAGAAGTTAGTTTCAATGCCAGCTTATTTCAAATTAATTTCAATTAAATTGATTTCTACGCGTTTCAAGCCCTTACGATCAAACGACAAGTCCGATCGCGACGAAACTTGAAATCCTACAATAATTTACCATTACAGATCCGATAAAACTGGTTTCGTCGAAATCCAAGACGGTGGCCAAAATGGCTAATTTCACGTTAATTAAATATATTATTATTAAATTACTTAAATCATCTTTTTAATTCAATATTTATAAACTAATAATTTTCATCATTTTTGATTACTTAGAAATTTTCAATAATTTAACACAAATTTACATATCAATTTAGTGTTAAATATTACACTAATTACAGTGTTCAATTTTAATTGTAATTAAATCCAATTAATTACAATTTAATTCCAATAAATTGATTTAATTTGGTTTCAATCTTTTTATTAAATCAATTATTGCCTTGTGAATATAATTAATATTTCTATACCTTTTGTTATATTGATAATTTGCAGTTATCGCCTTAACTCATATTAACGTGATATTTAGTTGCATTTAATTTGCAATTGATTTCAAATTTAATTCAACATATTAAATAAATTGGTAACAAATGACAATCGTTACCTTTTCTTAATTTAATAACATTTGTAAGTTTGTTATCTACACAAAATGCCCTAACTACTTCCATAACACTACTTTTACCAATTGCAGTTAATTACATACTATTTCATTAATTTATATATATTTAAATGATCAATTACACCTTTTATCTAATTTATTAATTAATACACTCATCATGAAAATCAATTTACAATCTAAAACCAGTTATAACTTTTTAATCAGTTTAATTAAATGGAATTACATTTAAAGCAGTTATCAATTACCTTACATTAATACTATTACATTTTATTATAGTTATATTCTGTAACGACCCGTAAATTTAACTAGTTTAATAACGTTATTAATTGAAATTTTATGGAATTTTAAACCATAAAATTTTGAAATATAAATTTGATACTTGGAATGCGTCTAGTTAAACATAGCAACTGGTGATTTTTCGTCCAAAAATATGAAAGTTTATTTCGTGTGTAATTTTATTTCAATCTAATCAGTTAAAAATCGATGAAAATAAAACGTTTTCAAAACCTGAATATTTTTACATAGAAAAATTCTAAATCATCTTCTGAGCAAGACGCCATTTTTCGTTTTTCCAAATTCGGACTTCTTTAGCTCCGTCGATCTTATTTTCCTGCATTTTTCTTGTATTTTCCGCTAGTACAAAATTTGAATTTTTATAATTCAATCGTACCACTGATATTTCTATACCATTTTGATCATCTCGTCGTGCTGATACCTGCGGTATATTCGTTTCTGTGTTTTGAAGTTCGGTACGCTGTGAAAACTACGAAACAGTTACCGTATTGGTACCTGTTTTAAAACTTTTTATTTGAAAGCAACATTAATTTACATTTCTCTATAGCCTATTTACATTCTATAACCAACCTACCACATTTATTTCGGATTCATTTTTCAATGGACTTTTGTATTGAACTATTTCATTTATCGGAACTATCAATTTAAAATTTCCACTGGTTGCTTTTATTACTTTCTCTGAACCTCTCCCTTCTTCTTCATCAAAATCACGACTCCTTACCTTCCTCTTAAAAAAAAGAAGAGAAGTGACAACAACCCTCACTAGACCGAGACATAGCAACCCACCCACCGCTTCTCAAGTCGGCATAGCAACCCACCCACCGCCAATACTCCGACCATGCACCTCCTCGCCCACCCCCTCGAAACCCGCGCAGCCTTTCAACCAAGTCCGACCCGTTAATCACCTCCGGCATAGCAACCATCGAGCCTACACCATCAAACCGAGCCTCCTTCCTTCATCACCCATCTCATCTCCTCCGCCTGCCTAACATTAGCTCGACCAAACTCCACCTTGCTTCGTGTTCTCACCTCTCTCCTCTCGCGCCTCAACGACAACACCACACAACCCAGCACCTTGAAATGTGAGCTGACCAAACCCACCTCCCTTCACGCAATCCACCTCCGGTCCCTACTTCCCATCATCCAGTGCCCCAGCATGGCCGAGCCTTCGCCTCTAAATCTTCCACTCATTTACACATCCACCTCCTTGTCCTATGACAGCACAATCACAGCCGAAGCATGCAAGGCAAATCTCCTTCTCCAACCATCAACAGTCGTTCGCGGCCTTCCATCACTATTGCTAGCATCGGTATTCTTCATACTATATATATAGTTTATATTATAAATTTATAGCTAATACTAGTCATGGTTGCGGTATGAAAGTTTATATAAAAAAAATCCATTCAGTTTGTATATGAGTTACGTATATATAATATAAGATGAAAGATTATGTATACTGCATTTATATATGTTCACTGTTTATAGTCTGTAGATTTCATATTTTCTGATTTGTTTATGGATTTCGAGTTTTTATTATATCAGGTTGTGGTTCGATTTTAAGTATAATATACGTAATGTTTTTTTTTTTAAAAACTTTAAGTTTTAGCCCGTTGTAAGAATATATTATTATAAGAAAGCTATGTGACAGAGTACGTATTTTTAGTTGTTACAACATACCTGATTTATGAAAGAAGTATGGCAAGCATATGAGTTTTAAATATACCTATGTTATATATTAGTTTATAGGTGCAGGCTATCTTATTAAGTCTTGCATGTCTACTTGATTCAGTAGTATGTATTCACTATTGCATATATAGTCTGGAATTTGCAGTATGGCCTGAATATAAACATTTTTGTTTACATGTTATATAAGTTTTGACTAATTATGTTTTATACAATTTATATTTTAGTGTTTGCGTACAAAATATTTTTATATATATGTGTTTGCTTTAGAGTTTGTTTATAGAGTTGGTGGTCTGCATATCGCATACATATAATTTGTTATTATATTTTATATGTAAGTTTATATATATAAAGTGTTATAGATACACATATAAATTAATGTTAGTTATATGCATATACTTATGATACATTTATATATATATATATATCTATATAAGTTTTATTCTAAATAATATTACGTATATGTATATATATGGATTTTTATATATGTGTTGAGTAAAAACGATGGATTTTGAAATATATATACTCATATTTAATATGATATATGTTTGAATTCTGGACATGAATTTCATGTATATATAGTTTATATAGTTATATATAAGTTCACTTATACCATTTTTCACCAACGATCTAGTTTTGATTTATTTAATCAACTCCTGTTATCAGCTTTGATTGTTGAATTCGTGCCGACTTTACTTTACTTGGATGCGTAATTCAAATTCAACGTCCGTATTAATGTGTGCATCTGTGTCATCTTCTCGTTCATCTCTAGCCTCGAAAGGTGAGTAATCACTCGGATTAACGTTCTTTTATTTATTAAATTTGATTTCAATTGAAACGACAATTGAAATATGCTTCTGTTAGTTATTTACACTGTTAAATATATGCTATTACCTGTATCAGTTCACCTGTGATATTTGACACCATCATCTGTTAATTATACGATGATAACCTCGTTTGGTTGATAATTGATTGATTGTTGTTGTTAATATAGGATGTTAAATTGTAATGTATAAAGTGATAAATATTACGCAATTGAATTTGACGTAGGGTAGTTAAAAAATTTGAATCGATATATGTGTTGAATTTGATTAGTTAAATTTGTATAATACGACCCATTAAATGTTTAATTATTTGACACGTAGAAAAATGGTTAATTACCCTTGAACCATTTGAAGTTGTGGTGTATTAATTGATGAAGTATGAAATTGAATAATTGATGTCAAGTGTAGAATTGCATATAATAATTAGTGTAATAATCTTTAATCTACATGAAATAATAGTGTAGATTCTAGAAATAATTATATTAATTTGCACAAACAACAATGTGAATTAACACGATTATTTCGAGATTATTTGAATAAATTATTGGATTGTTATTGATGTTTCCTATTGCTTGTTTATTTACTTTGACACTATCCCAGTTATCCTCTGGAAGTTCCATTTGCTGTGCTTTATTTTGAATTGAAATGGAATCGGGTTGAAATGATAAATACCCAAATAAAACTTTGACTTAGGATAGAGAATTAAATAAAATCCGATTGGTCAATAATTTGATTTAAAAATAAAAATAAAGATTTTATTTGAATAAAATAAAAAGTGTTTTAAATGAAGTTGGAATTTGAATTCTAGTGATATTTAAATGTTAATATTTAATAATCTGAAATAAAATATTAACAAAGTAATGGGTGAAAGAACGTAGTTTAATTTAAGAAATTATTGGATTAGTTTGAAATTATTTAATAATTAAGTTTGAAATTATTTAATAAGTAAGTTTTGAAATTATTTAATAAATAAATGAAATTAAACTTTTGAATAGGTGAATTTGAACTTCATTAATAAATGAAATTGGGTTTCTTTATTAATTAAGTTTTTGAGAATTATTTAAGTAAGTTAATAAGTGAAATTGAACTTCTTGAATATCTGAAATTTAGTTTCTTTATTAATTGAGTTTTGAAATTTATAACTAAGTAAATAAATAAGTCAAATTGAATTTCTTTAACAAGAAATAAAATGTGATTTATTTGAGTAAATATAAGACATGTAATTTAAAGAACTTGATTGACGAATCTAATTGAATTCAATTTGAAGTTTTGATATAATGAAGTTGAACTTAAATAATTGATTTAATAAATTGGAAATTAAATAGAAATGGTTTGAATGACAAATTTACTTGATGAATATTTAATAAAATCGATCAATGAATTTAATTGATTTGAATGTTAAATTAAATTAATTTAAATGATTTCAGAATGAAACTTATATTCGAACTTGAATCAATATTTGAATTGTTTCAAATAAAAATTGAAATTGAATTATGAAATGGTAAATTTAGAAGTTATGAAACGTAAATTATGGAAATTGTTTTAGAAAGACAAATGAAATGCTGGTTTACAAAATTCTAATTCATATTGAAATTGATTTGGTTTTTGAAATTTATTAAACGACCAATCGGTGTAATAAATACGAAAGTTATTAAAGAAATCGGAATCGGTTATGGACATACTCTCTGTCTAAATCGAAAACCACTATAATAACTATACGCGGAGTGATGATCCAGAATGAAGTGGTTGGAATGATGTACGTGATGACTGAAGAAAAAGAACGATAATGGATAGCCTTGACACTTGTGTCAAATTGGAAACGACTAAAACAGGAGCCGTGCCGGGCCAAATGGGGTTAGCCACCTCGAGCGAACACACTTCTTCGTAAACTACTCATTACTTGTTATTGATTGGTGCACCCTCGGAATTTTGAGAGTGTTGTTTTGCGGTGTTGCAATTGCTGCGGCGATGTGTTCTCACCAGTCCGGATCAGGCAAACGATAGTTTCACTACCTTAGGTATTACTTATCATACTTGTATCCCTATATACGCGACCAATACGAATTTTTTGTGTGTTATACCTATGGAGTACTCCCTGATATCCTACCAGTTTACGGTGCAGTTTACAGTGCTGTATAGACTATGACATTTATATAAAATGTGTGAAGGGGGATAATGGTAACGCCTTAACACTATTTTGATATTTTATATTACTGATAGACATTATCTACTTAGCGTACACTACTACATAGTAGATAGTTTAATGGACACTTAGAGGATGGTTATTCCAACATCCTTTGAGTTACATGTACTTCAGTTGTTATTTCACTTGAGTTGAATTTATTGATATAAGAATGTTAATCCTGACTCGAGTGTTTCGTGTTTTGATTTACGCTCGGGTCAGACTGAGTGGTTCAACTTTCGAGACTCACTTTGGAGTTGTAGCTTCACCTGGAGATCCAGCTATCTATCCAACTTTCAAATATTCAGTTGATTCGTCTGATGTATTCTGATTCTTGTATTTGACTATTGTATTCGAGCCTTCTGTTGTAACTTATTTAACTCTTTTATATACATATAGCAGCTTCATGAACTACTATCTTTTGCTTCCGCTGCATTATTACTCTGTGTCTGTGTTCCTTGATTATTTATTTACTGTATATGTTCAGTTTTGCCAAATTTAAATTAACAATTCGGTATTTTGAATTATTCAAGTCCGACATGTGCGGATGCGAATAGTCTAAAATAGCGGACGTTACAGTTGGTATCAGAGCTTTGGTAGCTCTAGGCAAAACTCAACATCTATGGTAAATGTATTTACAGAATCACTTTCATTCGAGTTTGAATCTCCTCCTTCTTGATTTGATTCCTTTGAATTTTGAAACGTTTCCTACGGTTCCAAAATCCATTCGCGTCCCTCACTATTCGTCTTCTTTCAATTCTGGAGTATCCCATAACTCCACTTCGAATGATCTTTATAATGAATTGGCGATCTCGCTAATCTTCAAATGATTTGTAAATGTGAGAAACTCCTTTATAATAGGCATCGATTTACCGGAGATTTCTTTATCCTCGGTTTACGATGCTATCTATCGCCTACTATGCCTGAATTCTATCTCTTACGATCGAATGTCGATTTGCCTCGGAATTCTGCATCGATCTTATCCTTTAAGTCACGGTTGACCCGCAAGGTTGCCCGTGAATTAAATAAGCTTATCCACCTCCCAACTCTGTTATTGAATCATCTTATCCTTTCTTTCGAACTTGTCTTCTAATTATAATTCTCTTTAATTTGAGTCCATCAAATTTGAATCCTTATCCTTGCTTTGAAATCCATCCTTGTATCGTCGAGCGAGGAAGTGTATTTGTAAATCTATATTTTTAAATGTTTTATATATTGTGTTGTTTGAGTTGTTTATGTTGATTTGGATTTTCGATCGATTCGTTTGATCAACGCTATCGATAGGGTTTCCAAAACACTTGAACAGATTAAACCGACACAATTGTTTTCAAAATGAAATGATTTTATGTTATTATATTATATTATATAAGTAAAATTTTAATGAAATTAAATAGTTAACTGAATTGATTGATAAAATGATTTTCATTTATTATTTTGTACGCCATTGATTTTACCAACATAAATGATTGAAAATATAAGCATGGTTTATAAATTGATTTAGAGTTTAAAATGAATTTAAATAAAGAATTTGAGAATTCAATTTTCGATAATTTTGAATTATGGTTCTAAAGTGTTAAATTGTATATTATTTAGAATATTTTCAAGTAGAAATGGCTCAAAAAGAAAACTTTTAATGCTAAATCAGTGCTCTTCTCTTTTGTCGCTGGAAAATAATTTCGGTGATGAAGGCCGCATAATCGACATTCATTTTCGAGTTTCAAAGTGGAGAGACCATTCTGTAGCTTGGCTACAGTCTTGTTTTGGAAGTTTAAATTGATTTGGATTTCTAGAGTATGACATGATTTATAATATACATTGATATATGATTTTTGATTTGATTTGATGTATATTGTGTATATATATATTTATTCATCTCTAAATGGTTTGAGATGAATCAGAAATTTAAATTCTAAAATTTTATTGAGGATAATTTCAATTACAAAAGGAAATTAAAATTGTGAACAAATATTAAACATAAAAATTTGAATTGGGAAATTTTACTTATATAATTGAATAATTTATCATGAAATTTTTTTGTTAAAGGAAAGTTTATGAATAAAGTTTGAGTGGGTATAATAGATGTTATACATTTAAATTTTAGTTATAAAAAGTTTAATTGAGGCAAATAGAACAATAAGTTGATGGAATAATATATTATACGAAATATTGCTAACGGAATTGATATAAATTTGAGTGGTTATAATAAGTGTAAATATACTTAATATATGTGATAGGATATATTAAGTGGAATAAATTTAATAATAAATTGGAACAAAGAAAATTTAAATAAAATATGATTATAATAAATGACTATTCAAATTTGTGATCTTTGAAATTGTTAATTTAAGATAATTGAATAATATACAATATAAATTGTCTTTATAAATAAAATTTGAGTGCGCATAAAAATGTTATACACTTAAAGTTTAATTATAAAATGGTTAATAGAGATAAATAGAATACCGGGTTAGTTGAATAATAAATGAATTAATAAAATAAATTGTTGTTTGAAATAAATTTTGTAATAAACAATGATAAATTGAAAATAAACCAAGTTAATGAAATTCCTTGAATTTAAAGTCAATTGTTGAATATAAATTAATTTAAATTGAAATTTATATGGTTTAAATTAATTGTTTTATTTTGTAATTCAAGTCTATTTTCTTCTGGTTGTTTCTATCCTCCTACCTCCTTCCTTTTCAAGGACGAAAAGTTTTGAGTGGGGGAGAGTGTAACGACCCATAAATTTAACTGGTTTAATAACGTTATTAATTGAAATTTTGTGCAATTTTAAACGATAAAATTTTGAAATATAAATTTGATATTTGGAATGCGTCTAGTTAAACATAGCAACTGGTAAATTTTCGTCCAAAAATATGAAAGTTTATTTCGTGTGTAATTTTATTTCAATCTAATCAGTTAAAAATTGATGAAAATAAAACGCTTTCAAAACCTAAATATTTTTACATAGAAAAATTCTAAACCATCCTCTGAGCAAGACGTCATTTTTGGTTTTTCCAAATTCGGACTTCTTTAGCTCCGTCGATCTTATTTTCCTGCGTTTTTCTTGCTTTTTCCGCTAGTAGAAATTCGAATTTTTATAATTCAATCGTACCACTGATATTTCTGTACCGTTTTGATCATCTCTTCGTGTTGATATCTGCGGTATATTCTTTTCTGTGTTTTGAAGTTCGGTACGCTGTGAAAACTGTGAAATAGTTACCGTATTGGTACCCGTTTTAAAACTTTTTATTTGAAAGCAACATTAATTTACATTTCTCTATAGCCTATTTACATTCTATAATCTATCTAGCACATTTATTTCAGATTCATTTTTCAATGGACTTTTGTATTGAACTACTTCATCTATTGGAACTATCAATTTAAAATTTCCACTGGTTGCTTTTATTACTTTCTCTGAACCTCTCCTTTCTTCTTTATTTTCATGCATGCCTTACTCCTTTCTTTTACACACAACACGTCATTTCCTGTTTCTTCATCAAAACCACAAACTCCTTACCTTCGTCTTAAAAAAGAAAAAAGAAAAAAAACAGAGAAGTGACAGCAACCCTCACTAGACCGAGACATAGCAACCCACCCACCGCCAATACTCTGACCATGCACCTCCTCGCCCACCCCCTCGAAACCGCGCAGCCTTTCAACCAAGTCCGACCTGTTAATCACCTCTGGCATAGTAACCACCGAGCCTACACCATCAAACCGAGCCTCCTTCCTCCATCATCCATCCCATCTCCTCCGCCCGCCTAACATTAGCTCAACCAAGATCCACCTTGCTTCGTGTTCTCACCTCTCTCCTCTCGCGCCACAACGGCAACACCACACAACCCATCACCTTGAACTGTGAGTCGACCAAACCCACCTCCCTTCACGCAATCCACCTCCAGTCCCCACTTCCCATCATCCAGTGCCCCAGCATATATTTGACAAACACAGCCGAAGCATGCAAGGCAAATCTCCTTCTCCATTAATTATACGGCTGTGATATCTGTTAGTTATTTACACTGTTAAATATATGCTATTACCTATATCAGTTCACCTGTGATATCTGACACCATTCTCTATTAATTATACGTTGATAACCCCGTTTGGTTGATAATTGATTGATTGTTGTTGTTTATATGAGATGTTAAATTGTAATGTATAAAGTGATAAATATTATTCAATTGAATTTGACGTAGGGTAGTTAAAAAATTTGAATCGACATATGTGTTGAATTTGTTTAGTTAAATTTGTATAATATGACCCCTTAAATGTTTAATTATTTGACACGTAAAAAAATGGTTAATTACCCTTGAACCATTTGAAGTTGTGTTGTATTAATTGATGAAGTATGAAATTGAATAATTGATGTCAAGTGTAGAATTGCATATAATAATTAGTGTAATAATCTATAATCTACATGAAATGATAGTGTAGATTCTAGAAATAATTATATTAATTTGCATAAACAACAATGTGAATTAACACGATTATTTCGGGATTATTTGAATTAATTATTGGATTGTTATTGATGTTTGCTATTGCTTGTTTATTTACTTTGACACCATACCAGTTATCACCCTGCAAGTTCCTTTTGCTATGCTTTGTTTTGAATTGAAATGGAATCGGGTTGAAATGATAAATACCCAAATAAAACTTTGACTTAGGATAGAGAACTAAATAAAACTCGATTGGTCAATAATTTGATTTAAAAATAAAAATAAAGATTTTATTTGAATAAAATAAAAAGGGTTTTAAATGAAGTTGGAATTTGAATTCTAGTGAAATTTAAATGTTAATATGTTTAATAATCTGAAACAAAATATTAACAAAGTAATGGATGAAAGAATGTTGTTTAATTTAAGAAATTATTGGATTAATTTGAAATTATTTAATAATTAAGTTTGAAATTATTTAATAAGTAAGTTTTGAAATTATTTAATAACTAAATGAAATTGAACTTTTGAATAGGTGAATTTGAACTTCATTAATAAATGAAATTGGGTTTCTTTATTAATTAAGTTTTGGAAAATTATTTAAGTAAGTTAATAAGTGAAATTGAACTTCTTGAATATGTGAAATTAAGTTTCTTTATTAATTGAGTTTTGAAATTTGTAACTAAGTAAATAAATAAGTGAAATTGAATTTCCTTAAAAAGAAATAAAATGTGATTTATTGGAATAAATATAAGATGTGTAATTTAAAGAACTTGATTGACGAATCTAATTGAATTCAATTTGAAGTTTTGAGATAATGAAGTTGAATTTAATAATTGATTTAATAAATTGGAAATTAAATAGAAACGGTTTGAATGACAAATATACTTAATGAATATTTAATGAAATCGATCAATGAATTTAAATTGATTTGAATGTTAAATTAAATTAATTTAAATGATTTCAGAATGAAACTTATATTCGAATTTGAATCAATATTTGAATTGTTTCAAATAAAAATTGGAATTGAATTATGAAAATTTGAAATGGTAATTTAGAAGTTATGAAACGTAAATTATGGAAATCGTTTTAGAAAGACAAATGAAATGCTGGTTTACAAAATTCTAATTTATATTGAAATTGATTTGGTTTTTGAAATTTATTAAACGATCAATCGGTGTAATAAATACGAAAGTTATTAAAGAAATCGAAATCGATTATGGACATACTCTCTGTCTAAACCGAAAACCACTTTAATAACTATACGCGGAGTGATGATCCAGAATGAAGTGGTTGGAATGATGTATGTAATGACTGAAGAAAGAGAACGATAATGGATAGCCTTTACACTTGTGTCAAATTGGAAACGACTAAAACAGGAGCCGTGCCGGGCCAAATGGGGTTAGCCACCTCGAGCGAATACACTTCTTCGTAAACTACTCATTACTTGTTATTAATTGGTGCACCCTCGGAATTTTGTGAGTGTTGTTTCGCGGTGTTGCGATCGCTGCGGCGATGCGTTTTCACCATTCCGGATTAGACAAACGGTAGTTTCACTACCTTGGGTATTGCCTCATGTGCCTTGTCATACTTGTATCTCTATATACGCGACTAATACGAATTTGTTTTGTGTTATACCTATGGAGTATTCCCTGATATCCCACCAGTTTACGGTGGAGTTTACAGTGCTGTATAGACTATGACATTTATATAAAATGTGTTAAGGTGGATAATGGTAACGCCTTAACACTATTTTGATATTTTATATTACCGATAGACATTATCTACTTAGCGTACACTACTACATAGTAGATAGTTTAACGGATCCTTAGAGGATGGTTATTCCAATATCCTTTGAGTTACTTGTACTTCAGTTGTTATTTCACTTGAGTTGAATTTATTGATATGAGAATGTTAATCCTGACTCGAGTGTTTTGTGTTTTGCTTTACGCTCGGGTCAGACTGAGTGGTTCAGCTTTCGAGACTCACCTTTGGAGTTGGAGCTTCGCCTGGAGATCCAGCTATCTATCCAGCTTTCAGATATTCAGTTGATTCCTGTGATGTATTCTGATTCTTGTATTTGACTATTGTATTCGAGCCTTCTGTTGTAACTTATTTAACTCTGTTATATACATATAGTAGCTTCATGAACTACTATCTTTTGCTTCCGCTGCATTTATTATTCTGTGTCTGTGTTCTGTGATTATTTATTTACTGCATATGTTCAGTTTTGCCAAATTTAAATTAACAATTCGGTATTTTGAGTTATTCAAGTCTGACATATGTGGATGCGAATAGTCCGAAATAGCGGGCGTTCCATATTCTTATTATTAAATCACAAATTTTTATTTCTTTCAACATTAAATCACCAAACCTCATTAAATCAACTATTTTTAATTACTAAAAATTACGGGTTGTTACACACCCCCCCACTCAAAACTTTTCGTCCTCGAAAAGGAAAGGAAGAAAAATGAGGAATTAAGTAATCAATATATCTTATTCAAAATATTAAATTAATAAACAATTAATTTGCATAATTAAATAATTTATATAAAATATATCAATTTATAAATAATTAAATCCTTTATATTCAAGTAATGAAAGTTTGGAAGACATTTCACAAAAATTTTCTATGTCAAAAATTCATGGAAAATTTTGGTAGTCCCTTCTTTGTACGGAGAGTTTTGGGAGAAATAGTAACGTCAATAATACAATATATATCATATTTTTCAAAAATAATATATCCCAACTACGGAAAAATAATAATATCACTATAAAACTGTATTCCGAAAGCGTACCTATTTGTCGGGGAAACAAATCTTATTTTATGAAACCAAAAGCAGTAGCAATTGCTTCCATAGCCTGTATTTCACTTATATAATTCAAAAGAGTTAATAATTATATAAAAGGGAATATTTATGTTATCTCTATTAGTCACAACCAAATCAACACAACATACAATAGTCACAAGCAACAAAACAATACAATCATCACATGCAATCAAAGCAATCAACCATCCATCTATTGCACTCAAAACAAAGGGTTTGTTTAGGTTCATAAACTTTTAATCGTATAAAATGATAAATAAACTACTAAGTATACCATACACTCAACAGTCTTAGATAAAACTCAATAGATCGTTTATTCATCCTACACAATAAAAGTATACTTTCCCAACTAATCATGGGTCAATAAACAATAATTTCAAATAATATTTATGCTTTATTCATATTACTCTTTCTTTCATATTATTCACTGTTCGTTTTCATTTGTTCATACTATGCTTGTTTAATTCCTTTACATTTCTCGCTTACAAAATTCATTTTCCATTCATTTATATAATAACATTTTTCTTTTCATTACTTTACATTCATTGCTTATATAAGTTATTTCCATTTCAATTATTAGATTATTCGTTATTATGTAAGTCCCTTTACAATTTAATTCACCATTAATAGATTATTTCTTTTTCATATTCATTCTTCCATGTATAGTATCATTGAATATTAAATCTATTTTTCAATCATTTCAATGTTCTCTGAAGTTATAATCATTCAATTAATATAGTACTCACTTTAATTATAAATGGCTTCAACATTAACTTTGACCAGGTTGACAGATTTCCTTCTTAGCTGCTTCATATCTCGATCGACGATACGAAGTGGCTTCCTCTCAACAGTCAGATTAGGTTCAATATCCAAACTATCAAGAGCAGAAGGCTGGATAATAAGAGATGTATCATGCAAACAGCGGCGAAGGCGCGATACATGGAACACATTATGTACTCCAACAAATTTCTCTGGCAAATCCAAACGGTAAGCAAGAGACCCAATCCTTTCCAGGATGCAAAAGGGACCGATGAACCTAAGAGCAAGCTTCCCTCTACGCCCAAACCGAATCACATTCTTTAAGGGAGAGACCTTAAGGAAAACTAAATCACCAACAGCAAACTCCAAACTTCTCCTACGCCGATCATCATTCTTCTTCTACCTATAATGAGCAATCCCCATCTTCCTTCTAATCTCCTTAACCTTCTCTGAAGCCTCCAAAATCATCTCAGGACCAAGAACCAAATGATTACCGGATTCAATCCAACAAGATGGAGATCTACAAGGTCGCCTGTAAAGAGCAGCAAACGAAGACATCTTAAGACTAGCCTGATAATTGTTGTTATAGGTAAATTCAATAAGATGGAGATGATCTTCCCAAGATCCTCCATAATCCAAAACACAAGCACGAAGAAGATCCTCTAGAATCTGAATTACTACATAAACTTAACCATTCATTTATTAACATATTTAACTCTACATAAACTTAAGATAGTAGAAATTTGAAGTATAAATTTAAATATGTTAGTGATTTTCTACAAGTTGACCCGGATGGAGATGATCTTCCCAAGTATTAGTGATTTTCTACAAGTTAAATATGTTAATAAATGAATGGTTAAGTTGAAATTTGAAGTATAAATTTATTTTGAAATTTGTAATTTTTAAAAAAAATAGAGTTTAAGTTAAGTAAATAAAATATAATTATTTGATATAAATTTGAATCTAAAGTAAATTAATTTAATGTTATTGAGTTTTATATGAATTAAAATGGTTAGATCAATGTATGTTTAAAAGTGGAATTTGAGATATAACTTGACTTGGAAATGTAAAATTTGGTTTAAATAATAGTAAAGAAAATAAAATGGAAATGTAGCTCAATTTATGAAATGATAAATTAAATTAAAAGTGTAAAGTAAATGTAAAAGAATAGAAATTGTACATTGACTTTAACAAGTGAAGCTTTGAAAAATTTGATATTTATTGGTGAAATATACTTTATAAAAATCATAAGTTAAAGGGTATTTAAATAAACAAATTTCAGTGGAAAATATGATTCTTATATGTTAAATTGGTTTAAATTGAAGTTAAATTATTGCTGAAATTGTATTGAGTCTGATAATTTGATGAAATAGATTAAGTCCGATAATTGAATGAAATGATGTGACGACCCACATTTTGAAAGGTTTAAATAGATAATAATCCACACATGTCCAACTCAAACAATCCAAAATACAGATAATCAACGGAGTTAATTAAGAAAAATAAGAGAAGAAGAAAACAAATATAGAATCTTGCAGCGGAATGATAAAATATAATAATCAAATAAATAGTTCATGAAGCTGTTTATACATACGTCTGATTAAATTTTTATAACATCTATCAGATTTATATATGTACAACAGAACAATAGAAATGCAGCAGAACAACAATGTGGTGAAATAATAATAGTAATTATATTTATCAAATCTTTGTCTTCGTCCTCCAGAAAATAATCTTCAATGCGCTGTAAACTTAGGGCTGATCCAAACGTAATAAAAAGACAAAACACTCGAGTGCGAACTAAAATATCCTTAAGTGAGTCAAACCTATATAACATATGACAGGAGTGTAATAGCGCCAAAGATATTTATGGGGTTTCACATCCCCTATCTAGTGTATAACGTACGTGCAATAACTCAAGTGATGTTACGGGATTTTTCATCTTTTAAGGATCCGTCAAAATATGTATATATAGTAGAATACATTATACATGTAATGTCTTATCAGTAAAATAAATATTTTTCTTAGCATTAAGGCTTTACATTAATCCCCCTTAACGCGTTTTTATGCATTGTCTTACAGTATGCGTATAACGCCCCAGTAGCATGTTGGGGGATAGAGATGCACCGTGATACGACAACGCTAAACCAAAAGCGTTATGACGCCCCACCTCTATACCCACGCTAGCCAAGGACACTACGGGGTAATGCCGTCAACTAGCGCGGAGAATAAGGCTGTTGAGGAGCGACCATCCGTGTAATTGCTTTGTGCGAGCACCGATATGTCGGATAGAATAACATGCAATTCATTTCGAGAGGAAATCCGACATACCGATACAAACTCAAAGCTACTACACAGTGGCTATAATATCTTCGGAAACAAATATGGAAATAAGTATAACATAAATCAGTCAAGTTAATTCATATCACAAAGGCGGAAGAAGATATGAATATATAACTAACACATGAAAGTGTACATCAGAGTAGTGGTCAAAAAGATCCACAATAATACAAAAGAATAGCAACACGTGCTATACAAATGAATACAACTATGAGTCTATATCTCAAGTGTATACAACAAAAACTGTTAATCTAAATAGTTAGCCAAAAGTCAGAGTAGCAAATCCCGGGAAGAAATCAAGCAGAAGCACCTGTAACATCTCGGTCTGACCCGAGTATTATTTATAAGAAAATAATAAACGGATCAGTCTAACTATAAATATCAGATGACATGATATAAAGTAAAAGATATGTCATAAACATAAAGTATCCATACTGACATACTACTATAAGCATGTAAATGACAATCAACAAAAGGTTAATCAATATCATAAGAATCTTCACAAAGATCCAAAAAGAGGTTTCATACCCCAAAACTTGTATTCACAACAAGTCAATGACACACGAATCCACTAATGCACAAAAAAATTGATAAATCATATCAATGAAAATCACTAAAATTGGTGAAGCATAAATTCTAGAATTCAACACACGAAATCCAGAAATCACAGAAAAGGGAAAAGAGGCCTATCACACGAATGGTCCGAAGACCATGGGGAGCTACCCCATATGGGTGAGTCGGAATCACCCAGATGAGGTCTAGGCTAACCAAAAAGCAAAAAGGTATGTGTGAGTCGAAATCACACAAATGGTGTCTAGCCTAACCTCGCAAACAGAAAAGATATGTGTGAGTTGAAATCACACAAAAGGTGTCTAGGCTAACCAAAAAGCAAAAAGGTATGTGTGAGTCAAAATCACACAAATGGTGTCTAGCCTAACCTTGCAAACAGAAAAGATATGTATGAGTCGAAATCACACAACAGGTGTCTAGGCTAACCAAAAAGCAAAAAGGTATGTGTGAGTCGAAATCACACAAATGGTGTCTAGCCTAACCGCGCAAACAGAAAAGATATATGTGAGTTAAAATCACACAAAAGGTGTCTAGGCTAACCAAAAAGCAAAAAGGTATGTGTGAGTCAAAATCACACAAATGGTGTCTAGCCTAACCTTGCAAACAAAGAGACATCGCCCAATTGCTAGTCTAAATCATAAAATGATCGTCATGATCAACGAGAAGTGTCAATTACAAAAAGCTAGTAAATATATGAGCTTAGCTTCATGTCCCATAACCACTAGCTTAACTTAAATATTTACGAACAAATTGTAGATCTCCACTAGAAAATTTTCACAAGAGATTCAATCGAACAAGTCCAAGAATTAACCGACGAAGTAAACGCAAGTGTTTCATACCACTTGTTTTACTAAGCCGTTTAATTAGATTTCTCATACGAATGAGGTAAAGGTTTGTATATGCTAGTAGATTGGAAAACGGTTTAAGAAATGAGCTTTGTAATAAAATAGTGTTGAAATCGTTTTAATGAAAGGGTTTTGATATTTACTACTAGTATTGAAACCTTTGTATATTTTGAAGTGACAAATCACAAAGATGATAGTAGAACAATCGATCATCAAAATTCACATAGGAAGACGTGAATAAATTCCAAACAAATCGATAAGAATCCATCGAAATGGACATTCAAAAATCCCTAAAAAGGAGTCATCAAAGTCATAATAAAGGATAACAACAAATAGGATCATCACGAATCGATTCAAATTGGAAATTCAATCCTAAAAGGCAAACTGGACTGAAACAGCTGGTTCAGTCGACTGAACAGAGTTTTCAGTCGACTGACCCTGTACCTGGAAATTTTCCAGGTTCAGGAAACTTTCTGTTTCCAGGTTCAGTCGACTGAACAGAGGATTCAGTCGACTGAATCATACCTGGAAACTTTCGGGTTCCAGGTTCAGTCGACTGAACAGACTTTTCAGTCGACTGAATCTTGCCTGGCCTGTTTTTCAGCCTATCCAAATGAAGAGCAAACTCTTCCAAAATGCAACCGGACGAACATTGGCTCTAAGGGTTTATGCCAATCGGCAACCCGACCCTATATGCTCCTCGATGCATCATACAAAACTTGATCAAACATCCATAAAAGGATTTTCACACAAATTTGACTTAAAAACTCAAAAATTGGAATATTTGCAAAACCAATCCAAATCAAAATCAAATGCACATGAATAAGTGTTAGGAATTCATACCTAACAACCAAAGATAACTATAGACATAGATGTGAGATAAAAATCTCACCTTTAAACCCAAAAACAACGAATGAGAAGCTTGAAGACAAGGATGATCATCCACTCTTCAATCCCAACTCAAGAAGCTTGATTCTAAGTTTAAAAGAGAAATATTTCCCAAATTAGTTTTAGGAATTTTTTCTGAAATCAAAGAGAGAATGAGTTGGAGAAGATGAAGAGAAGGCTTACCAATGGGTTCTCTTGAATTTGGAGCTAGAAGTTGGATTTGCAAAGAAAGCTAGGGCTTAGGAATTTCCATTTCCAATCTCTTCCACCATTTTTGCTTTAGCTTGAGGTATTAGGAAATGAGGAATGAAGTAATAAAGAGTAGAGGGGGTTGGGACTGAGTTAGTAAGTGATTAAAGGGTTCAGCCTAAACCAAAGCCCTAAGTGAAAAAGTAGCAAAAATCAACTTACTCCAAACATATCGAACCTTATACTCGAAAAGGTTGCAAACGACATTTTGAACTCAATGGAAGTGGTCCCGAGTCCTAATTCGACCGTATGCAAAAAGTAGCTTTTCGGACTAAATTCCGAGTATCGATAAAATATTTAAATAAAATATTTAAATATGAAATTGATAAATATGCGGGTTGTTACAAGCGTAGTGGTCTCGTATAAGGATAAAAGTATGACAAGGCACGTGAGGTAATGTCCAAGGTAGGATACTACCAGTTTGGGTTGTAGGGATGGTGGCAACGCATCGTAGCCATGATCGCCCACTGCGTACATCCATCCTATACCGAGTATAAGGAAGGTTATCCAAAAATCAAGATGCACCAATCGAAACCAACATCAAGAATAATAGTATAGACCAAGTCCAAGAAGAAAATTGAAGAAGGGATGTCCGCTAAGGGTAGCTAGCCCGCTTGGCCTTGTCAAGCCGTCCCATTTTAGTCATTTCAAATTGGCACAAGTGTCGGGTCTATCCATCATCGTTCTCTTTCTTTCAATCCAACAAACGTACGCCAACTCCAGTCACTTCATTATAGAGTCTCCTCTGCGTACACGGTTGTTAAAGTGGTTCTAGTATTGACAGAGAGTATGCCAATAAGAGGCATCGGTCTCTTTAACAACCAAACATCATTTTACACACCGGTTGGTACTTTTACATTTTGAAAATGATTCATTCTTAATATCAAAATATCATATTCACTTCATAATATTATTTCATTTCAAAGTCATCATATATACTCCAATATGTCAATTTCCCTTGAAAATCATTTTCGCCTCAATATCCAAATTTCACTTCCAAAATCATTTTGAATTTCAACTTAGGTTATAACTTCGTTTTAACCCAATTCACATTTAAATCAACAATTTAAATATAACCATTCCAACCTTGGCCAGTTTGAATTTTTAGAAAATAGTTTGAATAGTTAAAATAGTTTAATATAAAACAGCTTGAGTATTGAAAACGGTTTATATAGTAAATGTTAACCTGCCTTTTGGCATGGCCATGGATAGGCGGATTTAACTAAATCAACTACTCGTTTGTCGAAACTGGAATATGATGAGTTTTAGTCGACTGAATGGACAAACGGTCGTTAACGGATGATAACCATGATTATGATGCTAGGGTTTGGCATGGCCGATGGACAAAAGTTGTAGGATACTCGAAATATGGGTTTTGAAAAAAGTTGAGTTGTCGCGAGTCAGCTGGGGTTTGCCTCGAGTTTTCATGGAGTTTGCTTCGGGTCAAAGTGAGTTGTGCTTCGAATTGCTCTGGGTCGGTAGGAGTTTACGAGTAGGTCGATAGTGTCGTGGGTCGGTGATTGAAGGTGGCTCGATATTTGGACGGTTCGACATTGAAGGTGGGTCGGCACTTGGATGGTTTGGCATTGAGGGTGGCTCGAAACTTGGACGGTTCGGCATTGAAGGTGGCTCGGCATTTGGATGGTTCGACATGGAAGATGGATCGGTATAGTTTGGATTGGCAGGAAGGATAATGATTGGCTGGAGTGGATCGACATTGAGGTGGCTCGGTCAAAGTGGGTAGGCATCGGCCGGTCGGCATGTGTGGGTCGGCTAAACTCGATAGTTTGGATGGATCGGTGAGCAAGGGTATCGACATATTGAATGAGGTCGATAGCTTCAAGTCATAGCTCACTTGCTTCGGGTCGGCTTCCTCTAGTCTTCGGGTCGGCATATGTTAGTCTTCAGATCGACATGGGTGGATAAGATCGGCTTATGAAGAGTCTGGATCAGCTAGGGTATTGATTGGCCTGGACCACTCAAGAAGCCTATTAACCCAGGATTTTCCTGTAAATACAGCATGAGGGGCTTCAAAAAGGGGGATCTGGAGTCTATTTCCCTCTACTTCCTCATTAAGGCACTCTGCCATTGTCATTTCAAAAACTTTGGATTGTAACTGTAATTGCTTTTTATATCGATAAAAAGGAAATTTCTGGAGTGGACGTAGGCCGGAGTCAGCCGAACCACTATAAATCCTCTGCTATTACCGCTTTCTCTTTAATTTTTATACTATGCTTCATATTTTTATTCTCTAAATACAGTCTATCTGTGATCTGTGATTGTGGTTTGGTCCTTTCATCTGGATTTAGATGTTAGTGACCAATTTTGGCGCTAATAGTAAAATAGCTTGAAAATCAAATAATTTGAATATTTAAAAAGATAGATTTTAAACAGTTTATATTATATTTTGAAAATAATTTTAAATCAAACTGTCTCTTTCAATTTCAACAAATTTAAACTTTGGTCCAAATTCCAATCAAACCGATTTAATTTCAGTTATTCCAATTCAAATCATTTTCAATCTCAATTCAATTAAAATCGACTCAATTTCGATTTCAGTTCAAATCAATTTCAATTTCAATTTCAATTTCAATTTCAAGTTTGATTCAGCTATTCGATTCAATGGTTCAAAATTTCAATTCAATTTTCAATGCTAAACCATTTACATTTATACAAAGTCGAGTTCAATTTCAGAATATCGATCTAAATAATTTAATTCAAATTAAACTTCCATGTTCGAATCTAGATTCAAATCTTCAAAATAATTCAATTCCAAGCTCAAATTTGAAATATCCATTTAAATTACTTTCAGTTGGATTTATTTCAAAGTTAGAATAAAAGGCCAATTCTTCTAAAACAAATCAATTGTCGAAATTCAAATCATATTTCTATTATAACTTCAAAATCTCAAATTTCATTTTTAAACAATTTCGTTTAACAAATTTTAATTTCATATTTCCAAACTCAAATTTGAAATTAATTAAATTTCCATATTTCAGTTCAATTTTATTTTGACAAAACGAAATCATTTGAATAAATTCAAATCCAAGAATTTAAAATCATTTGATTTAACTAATCCGGTGTCCGTATGTAATTTTCTACCCTATGGCCAAGTGATTAATTATTTCGATTTAAATTTCAGGGATGGATATATATCATTTCAATCCAAATCAAAGTGTCATAGGTATATATCATTTCAACCTATTTCTTAATTTATTCATAATAATTCAAATAACAGTTATACCGTAACGATCGATTTTTCGACTTCTGAAAGTCGACATCGATACGTCCACTGTATCAAATGCTGCACAGTCGAATGCCCAAAAACCGAACCGTTAGGGTTTAAAGAAGAAGAGGTAGAAGAAGAAACAGAAACAGTAACAGAATCTCACATATCGCAATGGAACAAATATAATAGATAAATGAATAATCATTAAACAGAATCACTATATCAATTATTACATTTACATCACATTACATTACCAGTGTGTACAACAACAAACAGCGGAAATAAACATTACATATATAAGTGATACGCCTCGCCATCTAGCTCCAACTCCTGATCTCCATAGCAACTTCTTGACTTTGCTCCCAAATAACTGCTAAACTGACTCTAGGTTGCCCGTGTAGAAAATTGTGGGCACCCAGAGTTTAGAAAGGGAACAATAAACTCCAGGTCAGTCATGAGACTAGTGTGATATCTTAAAAACAATTATTTTCACAAAGAGAATAAAAAGAAATCCGCTATGCTTTTGAAAAATGAAACTGCCATAAGGCCTCCCGCCACACACACAATGCAGACGCACACTTGGAATAGATTTCTCTTTATGACAGTCAAAGATGCTTAATACGCAAATTTTTTTTAATATTATTATTAGCGCATAGTGCAGAAAACATTTCGAAAGTATAATATTAATCTTAGCCAGCATAGATACCATTATATTATGCCTGCTACAGCTACGATTTTAAATGGCAGATTCTACAACTAAAACCGTACAGGGCGCGTATTGTTTCTTTGGATTTCCAACAAATGGTCAGGCTAAGGAACTTCCTACACCGAAATGGTACGCCTCTGGAAGGACGTCCCGAGAATCTAACCGGATCTCTGCTAACACAAGGCCGAATTACCTCACGCTTCTGGGTGCAATGAAGTTGTAACTAGATAACTCCACACAAAAGTATGCCATCCCTGGTCGTTACCGACCTTTATCCGAGGATCCTCAACCACAAAGAAACTTCACACAGTAATAAATTTACAGTGTCCACATGAGTTAAGTATCCGGGTTCCATACCATGATACCACCCTTTATCCAGAAGAAAATGGACATACCCTAGGGGCGCGACCCCTAAAAAACCTTGCTGCAACATTCATGTTTCGACCGTTTTCGGGTTGTGAGGCTCGACGAAGTCTCGTCCACAAAGCTATGCTTTTTCACAAAGACATGCTTCGATCAACAAATGATCAGCAGCACTTCGTATGCCACATTAACAAATTGGGAATGTACCACTAGTAACCATCAACTACATAACCTCTGAGCTCGTACGTCTCAGAGAAGGGTGTTAAGCTAAAAGAATAAATTCTATGCCACAAACAGAAATGTATTTGATAGAAACCAGCTTTACATCTCAATTTGTAACGTCAGACACACATCCATACAAGTCCGTTCCAGGTTCGAACAGAACCGAAGGCACTTCCAAATAAGCCCTTGCAATCCGGGTATTCACAATCCCGATCGATCTTCCCATCACTTAGGGAATCTCTATAACGTAGCTACTCAGTGCAGAGACAATCGATAGGCCATCCTATCATTCTCGCAAATATCCGGTCTTCACCATCGGTCTTCAAATACAATCCCATTTCGTCGTATCATTATTCGGAATGGGTTACATGACACAAAGGTCCTCTCCCTGCTAATCGGAATAACGAGCGCTTATTTAAAAAAATAAGTGTTCATTCAGATATCAAATAAATCACAACAATTTCCACTTTGATCTTTTAAATAAAAGATCCATCACAATCACAAAGGTTCGATGTGATTTTCGGATATCCACTTGGAATCTGACCCCCGGTCGCATCGAAATTCAAATGCCATTTAAAGGCCAATATCGAAAGTCGGTTATTTAACAATCAATCAACATTTATAACAATTACTGGATTTCAAATAGTTTTCCCCCAGTTATTTGTTTTCAAAAATATCTTCGCAAGATATATTTTCACACTTCAACCATTTGAAAATAAATTTCAAATCACATTTCACTCGCGGAATAAAATTCCCGATATTATTTATTTCCACTAAAAGTCTACCGAGTTCAAATATTTTAAAATAATTTAAATTACTTATTCAAATATATACTTGGAAATATTTTAAAGTAAAACTATTTTTAAACACTTTATTTTAAAATATTAGTTATAAAAATATTATACTGTCATCTCATATAAAACTTCAAGTCCAAACTAATTTTTTTAAAATAAAATCAGTAAATAAAGTATAATTGTTTTAAATAACTACTTCCTAGAACAAATATCAATTAAATCTTTTAAAACAGTCACTTCTAAAAATTAACTTAAATAAATCTTTACTCTAAAGATTTAGAACCAATTTACAAAAAAATATTTTCTTCCCAAATATTCTTTTACAAACCATTTTAGAACTTTAAAATTTATATCTAAAAGCTACTTTCAAAATATACTCGGCTTCTCAGGGAAAATACACTTTCATTTCAAAATAGTCCACTTAGACCAATTTAATAAACCCTTCTTGATTTATTTCGAATTTACATTTCAAATTCGTAAATCCCTTTCCACACTTTAAAAATAAACAACTTTATTTTTAAAACAATTTTCCTTTCCTTTATAGTTTCCATTGTGAATTCAAATTCCCAAATATCCATTGATATACGATTTTCAAATCTCTCCCAATTATTCACTTTCAACACCAAATCAAATTTCCATATTGATTTCCCAAATTTGTTTCAAACACCCTAAATCAATTTCCAAATGGATTTCCCAAAGGTTTATTTTCAATCACCAAAATCAATTTCCAAATTGATTTCTAAATTTTGTTTCAAACATCGAATCAAATTTCAATTTGATTCCCAAGGATTTGTTTTCAAATACCAAAATCAATTTTCAAATGGATTTCCAAATTTATCATCTTTTAAAATAAATCCCTTTATTTTTTCTAAACTATTTAAAATCCATAATTTAATTAAACCCTTCAACTATCAAAAATATTACACAAAACCCATTTATTAAAATCTTTCCCCATATTTTGGAATTTATTCAATAGGATTTCACTATAGATTTTTCTACTTAAATTCAAAAATCCTATTTTATTTATTTCTGCTATCTTACGACACCAAAAATATATTCGGCTAAATTTAGCCAACAATGATTCCAATTACAAATATAATCACACAGAGATTATAAATAATTTAATACACAACAAATGAAACAAATTCAAATGTTTGAGGATTCCAATTGGATCCCTCCAACCTGTTTCCCTGCATCCACAGACGTTAGCACAACAATTAAATACCGATTCCACTTCGAGGCGGAATATCGCGGTATATGGGATTTATAAAATATTATCCGCTATTATGCGACGCAATAGGGTCTATTTCAAAACAAATAATATCAACCATCACCCAACCACACAATCAACAATTTTAAATTCAATATTTAAAATCAAACTGGAAATTCCAATTTAAACTCGAGTGAGAAGATCTCACCTTTGCTTTTATTTTGCAATCCGTTTCCAATCCTGATTTTGTCATCACGGTATTAAACCTTGTATAAACAATTATACAATTTATTAACATTCGAAATAATCGAATAATCGATTTTTTTCATTTTGATAGTTCAATTAACTCATATTATTTTTAAACTAATTTTTCCTTTAAACAAAATATTTTAGAAACCAAACTAATTACATAAGTTAACTAAACAATTTAATTACTAAAATAAATTAGTAAATTGTATTTTGTCTCTATTTTCTATTTTTCAAACTGTATATATAAAAACAGGCTATACGGGTTATAAAGAATCTTATCTTTATATATATGATTTCTTTTTTTTATTCTTTAAATACAAACTTCACCTGACTGTAAATCATTTCCCTAACATATATACATATATAGATATAAATTAAAACAGAATTTCCTTTCAATATATTTGCAAAAGCTTATGCTAAAATTACTTTCTCCATTTTACATGTGTGAATATATATTTATTTATTTAAATAAAAATGAAGACGATACCTTACTGGAAATCGAAAATCTAGGCTCGCTCGAAATCTCTGGCCATTGCTCCTCGTTGCGGCCCAAAAATTTATCGCGAGCACCACCGATTGCTTCCACCTCCGGCTACGCGCACTTGCGCACGATCAAAATTTCCTGCATCCACACACTGCCTCGACTTGCGATGAGTCTAGCTCCCCCGCGCGCCGCTGTCGCTTGGTTTCCATTGCCACCGACGACCGATAACTTGAGGTCGAGCTACTCCTACACGCCGCCTTTAAGTCGAACTCGAGCCCCTGGTCGCTCTCCTCTTCCTACTGAAAAATCGTAGACCCTAGAATCAAGTTGCCTTACGCTTGCACCTAATCGCGATGCGAACCCTAGCATCCGTCGTCGCCTTGACCTCTTTGATCAACGTGCCACCACCCTAGCTTAGAACGAATGACAACATCGCGCACCCCCTGACTTCAATCGCGAGCCTACTCGCGACAACGATCGATCAATCGAGGCTTCGTCCCCCATTTTTTCTATGTACTGTCGATTTTCTTTTGTTTTCTTAACTAAAGAAGAGGGCTTCGGCCGTTTGATTTTGATTTGAGCAGAAAAGCGGCGGCCATTGATTTTGTTTTATTTGAACAAAAATTATAAACGAAGAAGCTCAGCCATTTTTCTTTCGTTGGTTTTGATTTGAATTACCGGGGAAGATAAAGGAAGAATGGAGAAGATACTGGCGTTTTAACGAAGTGAGATGGCTTCGATTGTACGCTAGGCTAAGGTTGACTTGACCCTTTATAATATTATTAAATTTTTGAAAATATCTTGTTAAGCATAACTCAAAATCTCGAACTCCGAATCAGACATGCCGCCAGGCGTTTATAATGTAATTCCAAATGCAATGGAAAGGTTTCGAGTCCAGATTCGACCGTATGGGCAGGATAGCTTTTTTTGAACAAGTTATTAAATTAAGTTTCCGATAAAACTTCTGCGCGTTTTCTTATCATACAATCACATGACAACTCCGAATGCTACGAAAATTTGAAATCCGATAATAATACAATATTACGGATCCAACGGAAATGGTTTCATCGAATTCCGAGACTGTGCCTCGGAAGGCTATTTTTAAATATCGATTTAAACGATATAAATTCCAAACTGAACAAAATAATTCCAATTTCAACTCTGAAGCTTCCATTAGCCTCAGTATTATCAATATGAATTTTCTAAGTCATCAAATTATTTTTAACAAGCTAAAAATTGAAAATTCAAATTTTTACCCATCATTAATAAATTAAATTCAATAATTTAATTGCCAAATTCATATTTATATTTGCAAATCAAGTTAAACTAACCTCCAAATATTTAAAATCAGTTAAATATTTCATTTTCAAATGTTAAAAATTTCCGGGTTGTCACATCCTTCCCCCCTTAAAAGAATTTCGTCCCGAAATTACAAGTTAGGAAGAATGATCCTCAACCCGATTAATATTTTTCAAACCAAACAGTTTTATCAATTTATCAACCCAAATCTTTTTATTAAAGATTCATTTCAACTAACTCTCCAAAGTCTTCCATAGTTTCCAAACAACTTCATTTACTTCACAATTCAAATTTGAATCCAAATTCAAAATTTTCTCAAAATTTTTCTAACTCCCTAAATTTTTGAAAATTTTCGCCAGTGTCTACTTTGCGCTGCTAGCTCGGTACGAGTACAAAATGGCACCACAGGCCCTCAGATTCAAAAAGAAAACAAAAAGCCAAGTGGCTGGACAAGAAAATCACCAAATTGCATATTGAAATTGAAATACATACCTTTTTGTCGAGCAATTCAAATTTTATCTTTGAAATCAAAATCCCATTTCCATTTCCCTGTACATATCTGTATATTCTAATATCCATAATATCTAACTACAACATTCAAATATCATTTTACACATTCCTTTATGGAATTTCAATATATACTTCTTATACCATTTTTACCTTACTATTGAAGTTATATATCCATTTTTATTCAATTTTTGCATTCTCAATTTCATTTGAATTCGATTTACACTTTCAATTCTACTTGGATTCAATTTACCTTCTAAATATTGAATTTTATCTTTCAATTATAACATATTCATATTACTATTTTAAATTAGTTTCATTCACTAATTTACTTCAATTCCAAATTTGAAATCGTTTGTCGGTAATAAATTTTTTTTCAAAAATTTTCTAACTCCTAAAATTTTCAGAAAATTTTGGCAGAGTCCCATTTGTATAGAGGAGCTTTTGCAATTTGACAAAAGATATAAATATATATACATCGACCCACCCGGTCGGAAAAAACAAAAACAGTTCATATTTTCTATTTTTATTGCGTAGGCATACCTTATTTAGCATTTTTAAGCAAAGCGGCTTATTTATTAGCATTTTAGCGCGACCAAATCCAGCCAAACGGCCCTCCTGTACCTGTATTTACTCAATTTAAACACATAAGTGACATATATAGGAAATTCATTTACATTTCACTTATTTTCAATAGTAAACACGTAGCTTACACAAGCAAAATATTCAAAATTATTTCCATTAGCAATTTATATGGTTTCGATACAATTTTTAGTTGCTTACAACTCAATTACACATCATTTCCATTCAATTTCAATGGTTTACAACACACTTTCTTTCTTTCAATTCATTTTTTTAACCGAAACAAACCCATATCCATTTCAGTTGATTCAAAAATCAATTTTATTGGCTTTCATTAACTCATAGAATTTTATGCAATCACGTTTGCGTCATACGACAACCATTTTTATGCAAATTCGACGATATTCACTTGATAAAATATCCAATCTAGTTTATAACTAATTTAAATTGATACCAAATCAATTTACTCTTTATTCTATTTCGTTTCCAATTGACTCCGTTCAATTCATTTTGCATTCCATACAACTTGACAACAACCATTTCACAATTTTACTTAAGTTGAGCTTTTATCCAATATTTACTTAAGTTATTTCTATTCAAAACTCAAGTTCATTTTCCTTGTTAACAATTCCCAATTTTAAATCCTTGATTTGAATTTTCATTTATCAAATCCATTCCATCTACTAATTTAATTAAATTAGTTTTACTCACTTATCCATTTTAAATTTCAACTTTCCATTTTCGAATTCATTTTATTAATAACAAGAAAATTTTCAATCTATTTCTACTTACTTGAATTTATCTGCAAATTTAACTCGCAATTAAGTTTTTAATTTAACTAATTCAACTTCCCTATTTCATGAATTAATTAATTATCATATTAATTTACTTGGATTCAATCCATTTTATCTTTTTTTTTCCAAAGTTTGGATTTTTCTTCAACTTGGTCCAAGTCAAAATCATTCCATTTTTCAACTCCAATTCATTTACTCACAAATGTTAACTCATTTGTTCATTCACAAATTTATTCCACACTTACTTTTATTTATCCCTTTTCAATTTGAATCTTATTCCAATCAAATTTCAAATATTTATGAGTTATCAACTTATTTAGATATCATAACATTTTAGAGATTTCCAGAATCTTTTTTAACAATTATTCACATTTCAAAACCAACTTTGAAATCAATTATATCCCTTCAATTTTTTTTCCAAATCTCCAATTTTCAAATTCTTTTCAAAACATTTCTCTGGAATTCCATTTCAAATTAGAATTCACATTTACAATTTATATTTACAAATTCCATTTGTATATGGATTTTATTCCTCAGCTTTAAGTTATGATTTCAATTCCTTATTCAATAACAATGATAATAATTTAATATTATCACTACTTCCAAGCAACCATATATTTTAATAATTAATGGAAAATTATTTCTTTTATATACAAAAATAGTTTGGGTAAAATTATTTCATTTACCCTATTTTAAACAATACTATGTCAATTTATCTTGGTTAAGAGTTTAGAAATCCCTATCGATACAGTTGGCCAAACTGCACCGACCAGAATCTATAAACAATCAACCGTTAAGTCAACACAATACAAAATAATTTTATATTCACTAACAAATACGCGCTCATATCTATTATTACATCAACTCATTCTAGAGTACTACTGACTCTATCTCAATGAGTAACACCCAACAGAGCCAAGGTTGTCGCTTAACCAAATGCTCTGATACCACTTTGTAACGACCCGATTTTTCGACTTCCGAAAGTCGACATCGATACGTCCACTGTATTAAATGCCGCACAGTCGAATGCCCAAAAACCGAACCGTTAGGGTTTAATGAAGAAGAGGTAGAAGAAGAAATAGAAACAAAAACAGAATCTCACATATCGCAGCGGAACAAATATAATAGATAAATGAATAATCTTTAAACAGAATCACTATATCAGTTATTACATTTACATCACATTACATTATCAGAGTGTACAACAACAAACAATGGAAAGAAATATTACATATATAATGAATGAACACTTATTTTTTTTAAATAAGCGCTCGTTATTCGGATTAACCGGGAGAGGATCTTTGTGTCATATAACCCATTTCGAATACTGATACGACGAAATGGGATTGCATTTGAAGACCGGTGGTGAAGACCGGGTATTTGCAAAAATGATAGGATGGCCTATCGATTATCTCTGCGTTGAGTAGCGACGGTATAGAGATTCCCTAAGTGATGGGAAGTCCGATCGGGATTGTGAATACCCTGATTGCAAGGGCTTCTTTGGAAGTGCCTTCGATTCTGTTCAAACCCGGAACAGACTTGTATGGATGTGTGTATGACGTTACAAATTGAGATGTAAAACTGGTTTCTATCAAATACATTTCTGTTGGTGGCAGAGAATTCATTCTCTTAGCTTAACACCCTTCTCTGAGACGTACGAGCTCAGAGGTTATGTAGTTGAAGGTTACTAGTGATACATTCCTAATTTGGTAATGTGGCATACGAAGTGCTGTTGATCGTTTGTTGATCGAAGCATGGCTTTGTGAAAAAGCATAGCTTTGTGGATGAGACTTCGTCGAGCCTCACAACCCGGAAATGGTCGAAATAGGAATGTTGCAGCAAGGTTTTTTAGGGGTCGCACCCCTAGAGTATGTCCATTTTCTTCTGGATAAAGGGTGGTATCATGGTATGGAGCCCAGATACTTAACTCATGTTGACACTATAAATTTATTACTGTATGATGTTGCTTTGTGGTTGAGGATCCCCGGATAAAGGTCGGTAACGGCCGGGGATGACATACTTTTGTGTGGTGTTACCTAGTTACAGCTTCATTGCACCCAGAAGGGTGAGGTAACTCGGCCTTGTGTTAGACGAGATCCGGTTAGGTTCTCGGGGCGTCCTTCCAGAGGCGTACCCATATCGGTGTAGGAAGTTCCTTAGCCTGACCATTTGTTGGAAATCCAAAGAAACAATATGCGCCCTGTACGGTTTTAGTTGTAGAACCTGCCATTTAAAATGGTAGCTATAGCAGGCATAATATAATGGTACATATGCTGGCTAAGATTAATATTATACTTTCGAAATGTTTTCTGCACTATGCACTAATAATAACATTAAAAAGAATTTTGCGTATTAAGCATCTTTGACTGTCATAAGGAGAAATCTCCTCTAAGTGTGCGTCTGCATTGTGTGTGTGGCGGGAGGCCTTATGGCAATTTCATATTTCAAAAGCATAGCGGATTTCTTTTTATTCTCTTTGTGAAAATAACTATTTTTAAGATTTCACACCAATCCCATGACTGACCTGGGTTTATTGTTCCCTTTCTAAACTCTGGGTGCCCACCATTTTCCGCACGGGCAGCCTAGAGTCAGGTTAGCAGTTATTCGGGAGCAAAGTCAAGAAGTTGCTGTGGAGATCAAGAGTTGGAGCTAGATGGCGAGGCGTATCACTTATATATGTAATATTTCTTTCTGCTGTTTGTTGTTGTACACTCTGATAATGTAATGTGATGTAAATGTAATAACTGATATAGTGATCCTGTTTAAAGATTATTCATTTATCTATTATATTTGTTCTGCTGCGATATTTGAGATTCTGTTATCGTTTCTGTTTCTTCTTCTACCTCTTCTTCTTTAAACCCTAACGGTTCGGTTTTTGGGCATTCGACTGTGCGACATTTGACACAGTGGACGTATCGATGTCGACTTTCGAAAGTCGAAAAATCGGGTCGTTACATATACGGTCAAATAATTTACAGGGTGATAATATGATATACATCAAAATAAATAAACATCCAACCATCCAAAATACCAACCAATAGACATCCATCATAACCAACATCCAAATCATTCAAAATATCACGACAATTAATTAGTTATCATATTGAACTGTCAAATTAAATTTCTATCCATCCAATTCATATGTAAATTTTAAATGTCAATTAAACTACTAAACAACAGTCGACTAAATAAATCACTTCATTATTTTAAATTTAACTAATATAAAATATTTTAATCATTTGTGAGCATTTTAAAAAACTCACCTTTTATTTGAGGCTAAAAATATTTTCAGCTTCAAATAATTTCTAGTTCCACTCCACGTCGTAGGCGACGTCGATACGATCGCGACATGACTCATTCGCTCGAATCGGACCTCGCATGAAAAAGATATGATTTAATTAATATAAATGATTTTAATTAACATTTTAATTAAATAATTTAATTTAATTAAAAAAGCAAACCTTCTCAACGCACGCATTCAGGCTCCCCTTTGACCCCGCTTCTTCCCGGATCACACGCGACTACCATCCTTTTTTTATATAAACGATAGATTGCTCCTCAGCCAGCACCGCCGCCGATGCTCCCCAGGCCGCCGCCCTCCAACAGCCGCTTTCCCATCGCGCACGCGTGCTCGTACTCCGCCCAGTCGAACACGAAAACCTAAAAATGCGGTGTCATCTCGCACCGCCGCGTGCCTCCAGCAAGCCTCCGCCTTCCAGCCTCCATCGCGCGCTAGCACGTGCTCGCCATCGCTTGTCCAGTCACGCCGGATTAACATAGTAATAGGAAATGGAAGAAAGGATATTATCCATGCATATTTATATGTATGTTCCATAAAAAACAAAAATTTTCGTTTTTTTCTTATAATTGTTTCCGATTCACCAATTTTTATTGCTTTTCAAGAAAACAATAAAAAAATGAAAAAAAAGATATGAAATCTTAAATATTCTTATTTTACATTTTTCTTATTTTTTTCAGATATTTCAAAAATTTGAAAAAGTTATAAATTGTTGCTTAAATGCTTTGTCCAAATTGAGGGAAAGGATGGTGGATGTTATGGGGATAGACATTAATGTACCTAGCCTTGTACGAAATGTTGGAGGTGTAAATATATATTATTACAATCAGAAAATATCTTGCTTCATGGCGTCCAAAATTCTCGAATTTCAAACAAAGCGTGCCGCCTGGCGTGCTATATGCTATACCCTCATTACAAACACAATGTAACTAGTTTCGGAAGCCAATTCCGTCATATTAAGAAGATATCTTTTTAAAATCAAATTATTTTAATTAAATTTCTTTAATTGATTTCTACGCATTTCAAGCTCGCATGGCCAAACGGTAAGTCCGACCACTATGAAAGTTGAAATCTTACAATAATCCACTATTATAGACCTGATGAAACTAGTTTTGTTGAAATCTGAGACAGTGCCCAAAATGGCTATTGTGATGGCCCACAAATCTGTACCCTTTGAATCGACAATAAACAACAATTGTCCGACCCAAAAAGCACAGACTGATGGAAAGTAAAGAGAAAGAAAAGAAGAGAGAAGAAGAGAAGATAGAATCAAACAGAGTAATACAAAATCTCACATCGCAGCGGAAAACATATAATATCATATCAAAGATCTTTACAAAACAGAAACTGTATATACATACCAGTGTAGTTAAAGCCCCGCTATTACACCGCTATAACTCCGCTATATCTCATAGCGGATTTCTACCGCTACGATTTTTTCATGTAGCCCCAAAATATAGCCTTTCCGCTTTAAGCCCCGCTATTTTCGCTATATTCTGTTATTCCTACTATATTTCGCTATTTCATCTTCTTTAATAAAATGAACTGAAAAATTGCATTTATGCATTATAAAAATTATGAAACTAATTAATTTAATTTAATTTTTAATATATTTTCAGAAATGAAAATACTCTAATATTCTACTAAATTCAATTATGTTATATACCAGTTTTACGTTTATTTAAAGTACATTTGCACATGTTTTTATTTAAAATTATTTATGTATTAATTATAATTCAATTGAATGATGATTTTCATTTAATTACCATTTATATATTTGTAAAAACATTAAATACGAGTTTTATATGCTATTTTAAAGTCATCCCCTATATCCCGTTATATCCTCGCTATATCCCCGCTAGGACTTTTTGCACCTCCACCCTTTTGAATCTGTCGAGCGCATTAACTACATAGATACATACATCAATCGGAGTACAACAATCAAACAATAATTATGAGCTTGGGCAGTTATAATAATCTGTCCTCATAATTTCCGATAATACAAACAACTAAGCAACGGATAATAAATAGATACGTGTATATGAAAATGAAGATCTCTAGCTCTCCTACTGAAGCTCCAAAAGCACCAAAACTGAATCTGTAAATATACTCGATCTGACCCGAGCATTGAAATGGAAGAACGTCCGGATCAGTTTGGTAAACCAGCGTGGAAAACACACAACTGAATTTATTAAATTACCAAACTTTTACTTTATCAAAACAAAAGTATCTCATAAAACACGTCCACACATAAACATGGACATGTTTTTATCTTATGATAACTAAAACATCTCATATCAAATCCTTTTATATTACAATAGTGTCTATTGCACAAATAATAATCAAAATAGCCGAAATTGTTACCATTATTAAATTTCAGCATCAAATAAAAATGGTAGGTACGTAGTGGAGTTTGGATTTCCATACAAAGGACCAGGTGAAGGGACTACCTTCCGATGGGTACACCTCTAGATGGATGCCCCGAGGCACAGAACATCTGCCCTCTACTAACACAAGACTGGCCTACCTCTATAACTAGATAGTACCGAATATGTCATCCTCTGGTCGTCACTAACCTTTTCTGGAGGCCCTCTAAGAATACAAACCACAATAATCAGATACACGACGTCATAGCGTGTAAAGATATATCTGGAAGAGGATGATCATACCTTACTTGAGAGCGACCCACTTAGCCTTGCCGCATCTAAACATGTTATGGTCATTTTCTGTTGATGAGGCCAGAGGTAATGATTACCTTTCACAAATCACAATCACATCACTTTGAATGCCGTACGGTCATTTCCGTTGACTACTAATTGCCTTCTACAAAAATACAACCCTTAAGCTCATACCTCTCAAGGAGGGTGTTAAGCTAAGATAAGTTGCCTTCTCTGCCACCACTGATGTACGTATTTAAAAACCAATGTACGTAATCTTTAGAAACGCAATGGTAGACAAATATCCATACAAGTTATGCAGGAACAGGACAAACCGAAAGTACTTTCCTACCACATCATATCGGAAAATCCCTAGGATTAGTAGCGAATAGTCTTCGCATTGGTTATTTCATAATGAAAAGACCACTGCTACTATATGTATATTGTGATTTAACCCAAACATTCAACAAGAAGTCCTCCACTATGAAAATCCTGAATATCAATATCATCACAATCTGCGCAAATCGAACCATATATGTTGATCAGAAGCGGGTTTCGGATAAACCGATCATCGTCTCTTTGCACCAACAACGCAAAAGAAGTTCCCAACCTCATACAGAAACTAAGTCTCACTGACTTATCACGTCTCCAACTTCAACTTGTTATCCATCGGGCCAAGAAGGAGGCTCGATAGATTGGAGTAATACTCCGCACTACACGAATCAACTTCCTTAACACAAACGATAATCAAGCCCATACAGAAGGCTACGTACTAAGTGTACGACTAAATAGTTCCCACATCAAGTGGAGGAACTAAAATGGCCAAATTTGATAGCCGGTTATTTAACTATCAAAACAAACAAATAAATATTTAGCACCATAAGCAATCACTAGGCCCTTTTTAATTAATCTTTTATTAATTAAACCATTCATCAAATGTTCACCTCAAATTATCATTAAAAAGATATATTCTCAACACCATTTCAACATTGGAAAACATTTCCATATACTTATTTAATAATGAGTAAGCACAAATCAATTTATTTTCAACACTTAGAAAATATTACATATACTTAAATCAGGATTAAGTATATATTTTATT
Organism: Allium cepa; assembly: GCA_030765085.1. Taxonomy (NCBI): domain Eukaryota; kingdom Viridiplantae; phylum Streptophyta; class Magnoliopsida; order Asparagales; family Amaryllidaceae; genus Allium; species Allium cepa. Next base: position 805,603,206 of record CM060928.1, read on the forward strand.
CTTTAAGGAAAACATTCTCTTAAACATTATTTATTTGGATCAAAACGAATGTTGAGTCAAACATCGTTACGACAACCCAAAATCACTAATATAGGAATTCGAAAATTAGATTATATAGATCTCATATACTATACAAAACAATTCAGTTCGAAAATCGTTTACTATAACAACAATGTTAAAGTCCATCATTTCCTTACTTCTCGAAAACGTCTATTTCAACAATCAATGTAGAAATCTATGTGTTCGATACTTAATACATTTTAAAACATCTTCAAACCATTTTATACCATTTAAAATATCACTTCCTAAAGATATCCATTTTATTTAATATATTATTCATTGTCCAAAATCGTATATATAGTCCATTCACCAAATCCAATTTCTTTACACATTTATTAAAGGATAATCCACTGTCTAAAATCATGGATTTAATTCCCCAACCAAATTCGTTACTTATACATAGTTTATTAGAGGATTATCCACTATCCAAAATCATAGATATATCTCCTTTAATAAACTTATATATTTAACTTATCAAAATAAATTGATTTCGGATTTATAAAACAATATTATAAATTCACATTTCTATTTTATAAAGACTTTAACTTATGAAATCACTTTATTAACAAATTCTATTTATATCCCATTTACATGCCAAAATCAAATTTATAAGTAAATTACTTATAAGTCATTTATTTACAATTCATTCTTTTACAACTTCGTCAATTAATAAATGTATAAATCTTATTTACTTACGAGATTCATCTATACTTCATTTTAACACTTATAAAACTCTTTTATAATTCCATCATTTTTTATTTCTAAAATATCAATTTTATAAATCTTATATATAAACTGTTTATAATAAATTCAAAAATCTCAATTTAAACTATTTACAAAATAGTTAATTCTATATTCCAAAGATCATATTCTGATTATATTTCACAAAAATCATTATTTATAAAACATAAAAATTATAACTTTTATTTATTTAAAATAAATCCATTCCTTTATAACAATTCAAAATTTAATAGAACATCTATTTCCAAAATCACTTGAAAATCCTTTTTAATTTGAAGTGAATTCAACATTTTTAAATTATCAAAAATAGGTCCAATGCTGCAACAACACGAAATACATCAATCACGGCATCAAAAACATCATATATCACATGATAAAAACATATATCAGAATATCTGTAAATAAAACCAAAACGGGCGAGGAATCCAGTTGGATCCTTTTTACCTGTCACCTGCAACAAATATACTTATTAGAATATATGTACAATGTCCGCTTCAAGGTAGTCGTGCGTATAATTGGTCTTCGACTCATATACGAGAACGTATACGGTCTCATCTACTCCAATAGGCAGGAATATATCCAAATACCAATCAATATATATACAACATATCATATATCATCGAAAAAATCATCAATCAACATAAATAATATTTATTCTAACTTATATAAAAATATCATTGAGTCAGAAAGAGTGAGTTGTACTCACATTGATTCCAATAGCAGTTGCAGTGTTTTATTTCGAATAGAATTAAACGAGCGTTTAATTTTACCCAAAATTTACACTAGCTCCAATCAACTTCAAACCAGCTCTAAAATGTAGTGCTTGTCAATACAGATCCAATGCAATTCTTTTCGTTGAAAATAGACCTCGTATGACAAAGTTACGACATTTAGAAGTTTATATGAATTTATAGAAATCAATTTACAATTAATTTTTATTTTTTTAAACCTAGAATCAAATCGCGGCCGTATATTTTTTCTTTTCACATCAGGCCGTGAATTCATCTTCTTCTTCCAGTTTTATCACGTTCGAACAACCCGATCGGCCACCCCTTGTCATTAATTTTCGCCACCACATCCCGACGTTTGAAGATGATCCATGACCACCGATCGAATGCCACCTCGTGAGCTACCATGGATACAATCTCCACGAACTCGGTCGTGTATGTGCTTCGGGATTTGAGCTTGAACGGCCGGCCTTCATGATCCAATCACCGTTGATCTACATCGCCCAACTCAATCTCGACCGTTGATCTTGTAGATCTTAATGCCCTCTACGTTTTTGTAGTTGGAGATTTTTCGTATAGGTTGACGGATTGGAAGAAATTGAAGGTAAAAAATGGGAAGATACCGGCCATTGAATCAAAGCTGGCGGCAAGCCCTAGCCCCTCTAGGGTTTTTGAAAAATAGAAAATATAGCATCCTTTTATAGAAAATTTCGCGACACTATTCACCCAAGATTTTTTCGAACTTGAAACGAAGCATGCCGCTTGGCGTTTATAATATTTTACCTCTATTCCGAACACAGTGAAATATACATTGGAAGCCAATTCGATTGCATTTGAAAGATAGGTTTTTGAATCGACTATTTAAATTTAAAATTTAATTAGACAAATTTCTATGCGTTTTAGCTTACCTCGGACAAATCGTAAATCCGATTGACACGAAATTTGAAATCCTACAATAATATAACATTAAGGATCCAATAAAACTAGTTTCATTGAAATCCGAGACTGTTTGAAAATGGCTATTTTTACACGTTAATTAAATATTAAAATATTCAATTTCTACAATTTATCTCTTAATCCAATTTTAAAAGTTTACCAACATCATTCTAATTGAAATAGAATTTAATACAACTTTATAAATCATTTTCATTCGCATATAATTCAAAATCAATTGTTTACGAAATTTCAATTATTAAATGAACGATTTAATTGTCCAATTAAATCCTTATATTCGAAATATAAGTTATTCAGCTTATCAAATTTACGCTTTGAATATTTAAAATCAATTAACTATATGGATCTCAAATGACTAAAATTCTGGGCCGTTACATTCTCCCCTACTTAAAAAAATTTCGTCCCCGAAATTACTAAATAAGAAAAAAGTCACAACGTCCATTTACTTTTCAAAAACAATTCGTTCAAATTAGATTACCAAATCTCTTTTAGTGTTTAGCTTTCCCGAAATTGTTTAGTTAAACTTCTTACAAAAACTTTTCTATGTTTTCAAATCCATATTCAGTTATCTTTTTAAAACTAACTAATATTGTTTAACTTTTATAACTCAAAATCAAAATTTTAGTTATCACAAATTTTTTCCAATTTTCTCAAAAAATTTCCATCGCCTTAAATTTTCAGAAAAATTCACCAACGTCTCCTTTGCGTTGTTCGATCATAGTAGGATCACGACATATATATATATATATATATCACAAATGTACATTTCATCTTCGAGGATGAGGCATCCCGTAGGGAAAAAAATATAAAAGTACGATATGCAATCCGATATATGTACCTTATATATTATTTGCGAGCATATACGGCTAATATAGTGCGAAAGCGAGCTCCAAATGCGAAGCAAGTGCCATACGCACCTGTTAAACACTCAACAAACAATGAGAAATATGTATATATGAAAAGTAATATCAATATACAACATATACCAATATAACAACTATATATTCCAATATAGCAAATGAAATCAAAAGCAACAAATCCAACCATCATACAACTATCATCTAATACCTATCCAATCAATCCATAACCAAATCAATATAAATTCACTTTTTATTAATATTCATTGAATTGATTTTCAATTTAAATCATATTTTATTTATTAACATTGGACTTTACTAACATTCATTCATTCATATCCAATTAGTTTACATTCACTAATTTATATTCAAGTTTGTTCACTTCTAATTCAAATCAAATAAAATTCAATTCTATTTAGATTCACTTACTATCAATTCTGAATTCAATTATTTTAGCCTCCAATTTCATTGACTCAACTTCATTAACATTTAATGAATCTCTATTCAATCAACTAACAACCAACGTATAACCAAATTTATTTAATTTACATCTTAAGTTGAATTTCATTATATAACCCAAGTCCATATTTTTCAACCACTTCATTTCATTATTCACTTTATTAATTCATTTTGATATCAAATTCAACTTCATTCAACATCACTTAAGCTATGTTTTATTTCATTCTCATTTGCATTTACGTTCACTATGCAATTTAAGTTCATTTCTAATTTGATTCAAATTCTATTTTATTTGTCTTCAACTTATGTCAAATTTTATATCACTATTCAAATTCAAATTTTGTTTTGCTTAACAAAATTGTTTAACCATTTTAATAGTTGATTTTACCTAACTTTTCCCATTCTATAAGTTGTACAACTTATTATTTAAACTTCCAAATTCAAATTATAGGATCACTTTAACAGTCAAGTTTCGATTTTCGTTTCAATAACGTAGCTAATCCGGTTCAAATCCGATTCAATTTATTTAACCTTCCTCTAGTTAAATTTCAAATCATACATTTCATTATGCTAACTCAAATTTATTATTTCATATTATAAGTCCAAATTAATTCTACTTATATTTATTAATTCCAACTTGGATTTTATATTCAAATTTGTTTATCACAACAAAACTTAATTTTCAATTTACTATTGGTAGCAAATCCATCATAGAGAAACTCGAAAATGATACTGATGATGCTGCAGTCATCACCCTTATTATTTCCCAGCAACGATAGTGAATTCAGTATTTTATATTCTTTTAAAAAATTCCTTTTATTTATAAATCACATTTATAAACTCTTTTTACTTAATTTATTTCACTATTCACTTTACCTTTGAAAAATAACTTTCAAAATCAACGGGATTCAAATTTCCAAATCTTAGTCTAAATTCATTTTTATTTATAACTCATATTCATAAATATATTCATGTAGTTCCACTTCTTATATATAAGATTATTTCACAACTGTAAATCATATTAATTATAATTCCATACTTATAATTCATTTGCTTATATAATTTATTCTTTTACAATTTTTGCTTTTATTTAGATTATTCAAATAGCTTTTATTAACTTATATATATTTACATTTTCAAACAACCAAACAGTCAATTTATATAAACTTTAATAATTCTTGAAAAATTGTTTCCTTTATATATAAAATATAATCGAGATAAAATTATTTCATTTTACCCAATTTAAAATAACGCTATGTCGACTTGCCTCGTTTAAGTGTTCGGAAATCCCTATCGACAACATGGCGTCCCGCATACCGACCAAAATTCACAAACAACTCAACGGATAAACAAACACAATATAAAACATTTTATATCACTGACAAATATGCGCTCATATATATAATACACTCAAACTCAATCTAGGGTGCTGCTGTCTCTATCTATACCGAGTATACATCAAAGCTTAGGAATATACGAATCTAAGCTCTAATACCAACTGTGACGACCCGCAAATCTGTACCGTTTGAATCGACAATAAACCACACATGTCCGACCCAAAAAGCACAGACTGACGGAAAGTCAAGGGAAAGAAAAGAAGAGAGAAGAAGGGAAGAGAAGAAAGAGAGAAGATAGAACAAGCAGAGTAATACAAAATCTCATATCGCAGCGGAAAACATATGATATCATGTCAATGATCTTTACAAAACAGAAATTATATATACATACATCAATCAGAGTACAACAATCAAACAATAATTATCAGCCTGGACAGTTGTAATAATTTGTCCTCACAATTATCGATAGTATAAACAACTAAGCAGCGGATAATAAACATATACATGTATATGAAAATGAGACCTCCAGCTCTCTTGCTGAAGCTCCAAAAGCACCAAAACTGAACCTGTAAATATACTCGATCTGACTTGAGCATTGAAAGGAAAAACGCCCGGATCAGTCTGGTAAATCAGCGTAGGATACACAATCAACTGAATTTGTTAAATTACCGAACTTTTCCTTTATCAAAAAAATAGTATCTCATAAAACACACCCACACATAAACACAGACATGTTTTTCCTTACGATAACTAAAACATCTCATATCAAATCCTATTATATAATAATAGTGTCTATTATACTAATAATAATCAAAATAGTTGAAATTGTTACCATTATTAAATTTCAGCATACTAGGATCTATAAATAAAATGGTAGGTAAGTAGTGGAGTTTGGATTTCCATACAAATGACCAGGTGAAGGGACTACCTTCCGATGGGTACACCTCTAGATGGATGTCTCGAGGCGCAGAACATCTGCCCTCTACCAACACAAGACCAGCCTACCTCTATAACTAGATAGTACCGAATATGTCATCCTTCAGTCATTAACGACCTTTTCTGATGGCCCTCTAAGCATACAAACCATAATAATCCAATACATGACGTCATAGCGTGTAAAGATATATTTAGAAGAGGATGATCATACCGTACTTGGGAGCGACCCACTTAGCCTTGCCACATCTAACCCTGTTTTGGTCATTTCCGGTTGATGAGGCTAGAGGTAACGATTACCTTTCACAAATCACAATCACAATCACATCACTTTGAATGCCACACAGCCATTTCCGTTGACTATAATTGCCTTCCATAGAAATACAACCCTTAAGCTCATACGTCTCAAGGAGGGTGTTAAGCTAAGAGAAGTTGCCTTCTCCGCCATCACTGATGTACGTTTGTAAAAACCAATGTACGTAATCTTTAGAAATGCAATGTCAGACAAACATCCATATAAGTTTTCCAGAAACAGCAAAAATCGAAGGTACTTTCCTACCACATCCTGTTGGAAAATCCCTAGGATTAGTAGCAGTCCTCGCATTGGATATTTCATAATAAAAAGACCACTGCTACTATATGTATATGGGATGTTAACCCCAAATGATCAATAAGCAGTCCTCTACTATGAAAATCCTGAATATCAATATCATCGCAGTCTACACAAATCGAATGCATATATGTTGGTCCGATGTGGTTTTCGGATAAACCGATCTCGGTCACTTCGCACCAACAACGCAAAAGCGTTTCTCAACCTCACACAGAAACTAAGTCTCATAGACTTATCACGTCTCCAACTTTCAACTTGCTATCCTTCGGGCCAAGAAGGAAGCTCGATAGATTGGAGTAATACTCCACACTACACGAATCAACATCCTTAAAACAAACGATAATCAAGCCTACATAAAAGGCTACGTATTAAGTGTACGACTAAATAGTTTCCACATCAAGTCTATGAACTAAAAACCAAATTTGATAGTCGATTATTTAACTATCACAACAAACAAACAAATATTTAGCACCATAAGCAATCACTAAGCATTTTTAATTAATCTTTTATCAATTAAACCATTCGCCAAATATTAACCTCAAATTATCTTTGAAAAGATATATTATCAAAACCATTTCAACATTGGAAAACATTTCCATATACTTATTTAATAATGAGTAATTCACAATTCAATTTATTTTCAACACTTGGAAAATATTACACATAATTAAATCAGGATTAAGTATATATTTTATTCTTTAAGCAAAACATTCTCTTGAACATTATTTATTTGGGTCAAAATGAATGTTGCGTAAAACATCGTTACGAATACCCAAAATCACTAATATAGGGATTTGAAAATTAGACAGATATATAAATCTCATATACTATACAAAACAATTTCGTTCGAAAATCATTTACAATAGAAAGAGTGTTATAGTCCATCATTTCCTTACTTCTCGAAAACATTTATTTAACCAATGAATGTAGAAATCTATGTATTCGATACTTAACACATTTTAAAACATCTTCAAACCATTTTATTCCATTTAAAGTATCACTTCCCAAAGAAATCCATTTTATTTAATATATTATTCACTATCCAAAATCGTGATACAGTCCATTCACCAAATCCAATATCTCTACACATTTATTAAAGGATAATCCATTGTCCAAAATCGTGGATTTAATTCCCTAACCGAATTCGTTACTTATACACATTTTATTAAAGGATTATCCACTGTCCAAAATCATGGATATATCTCCTTTAATAAACCTATATTTAACTTATCAAAATAAATTGATTTCGGATTTATAAAACAATGTTCTAAATTCACATTTCTATTTTATAAAAACTTCAACTTATAGATTCACTTTATTAACAAATTCTATTTATATCCCATTTACATGCCAAAATCCAATTTATAAATAAATTGCTTATAAATCATTTATTTACAAATTCATTCTTTTATAACTTCGTCAATTAATAAATCTATAAATCTTATTTACTTATAAGATTCATTTATATTTCATTTTAACACTTATAAAACTCCTTTATAATTCTATCATTTTTGATTTCTAAAATATCAATTTTATAAATCTTATACATAAACCGTTTATAATAAATTCAAAAATATCAATTTAAACTATTTACAAAATAGTTAACTCTATATTCCAAAGATCATATTCTGATTATATTTCACAAAAATCATAATTTTTATTACATAAAAATTATAACTTTTATTTATTTAAAATAAATCCATTCCTTTATAACAATTCAAAATTTAATAAAACATCTATTTTCAAAATCACTTGAAAATCCTTTTTAATTTGAAATCATCACTTCAACATTTTTAAATTACCAAAAATAGGTACAATGCTGCAACAACACTAAATATATCAATCACGGCATCCAAAAGCATCATATATCACATGATAACAACATATATCACAATATTTGTAAATAAAACCAATACGAGTAAAGAATCCAGTTGGATCCCTTCCACCTGTCACCTGCAATAAATATACATATTAGAATATGTGTACAATGTCGGCTTCAAAGCAGACGCACATACAAATGGTCCTCGGCTCATACACGGGAACGTGTAGGGTTTCATCTGCTCCAACAGGCAAGAATATATCCAAATACCAATCAATATATATACAACATATCATATATCATTCAAACAATCATCAATCAGCATAAATAATATTTATTCTCACTTATATAAAAATACCAGTGAGTCAGAAAGAGTGAGTTGTACTCACATTGATTCCAATAGCAGTTGCAGTGTTTTATTCTGAATAAAATTAAACGAGCGTTTAATTTTACACAAAATTTACAGTAGCTCCAATCAACTTCAAACTAGCTCTAAAATATATTGCTCGTCAATATGGACCCAATGCAATTCGTTTCGTCGAAAATAGACCTCGTACGACAAAGTTATGCCATTTAGAAGTTTATATGAATTTGTATAAATCAATTTACAATTTAGTTATATTTTTTTAAACCTAGAATCAAATCGTGGCCTTATATTTTTGCTTCTCCACATCGGGGCATGAATTCATCTTCATCTTCTAGTTTTATCATGTTCGAACAACCCAATCCGTCGCCCCTCGTCATCAATTTTCACCACCACATCTCGACGTCTGAAGATGATCCAAGCCCACCGATCGAATGACCACCACGTGAGCTACCCACAGATACAATCTCGACGAAATCGGTCATGTATGTGCATGGGGATTTGAGCTTGAACGGTCAGCCTTCATGATCCAATCGCCGTTGATCAACATCGCCCAACCCAATCTCGATCGTTGGTCTTGTAGATCTCAATGGCCTCTACGTTTTTGTAGTTGGAGATTTTTCGTATAGGTTGACGGATTAGAAGAAATCGATGGAAGAAAATGGGAAGATACCAGTCATTGAATCAAAGCCGGCAGCTAGCCCTAGCCTCTCTAGGGTTTTGAAAAATAGAAAATATAGTGTCCTTTTATAGAAAATTTCGCGACACTATTCACCCGGGATGTTTTCGAACTCGAAACAAAGCGTGCCGCCTGACATTTATAATGTTTTATTCCTATTCCGAACACAATGAAATATATACCGAAAGCCAGTTCGATCACATTTGGAAGATAGGTTTTCAAATCGACTATTAAATTTAAAATTTACTTAAACAGATTTCTATGCATTCTAGCTTTCCTCGGACAAACTATAAATTCAATTGATACGAAATTTGAAATCCTACGATAATATAACATTACGAATCCAATGAAACTTGTTTCGTTGAAAACCGAGACTGTTTAAAAATGGCTATTTTTACACGTTAATTAAATATTAAAATATTCAATTTCTGTAATTTAATTTTTAATTCAATTTTAAAAGTCTACCAACATCATTCTAATTCAAATAGAATTTAATACAACTTTATAAATCATTTTCATTCACATATAATTCAAAATCAATTATTTACGAAATTTTAAATATTAAATTAACGATTTAATTATCCAATTAAATCCTTATATTCGAAATATAAGTTATTCAGCTTATTAAATTTACTCTATGAATATTTAAAATCAATTAAATATACGAATCTCAAATGACAAAAATTTGGGTCGTTACAGCTATTTTCACTCGTTAATTAAAACGAGAAAGTTCATAAAATAAATTTAATAATTTTAAATTCAAATTTAAAATTTAACAATCTTCATTCTTTTTTAAATAAAATGTAAATCAACTTTTAAAATCATTTTCATTCATATTAAATTTAGGTTTCAATTATTTACATAATTTCCAATATTAAATTAAAAAAATTAATTATCCAATAAATCACCATATTTGGAATATACTTTATTTAACTTATAAAATATAACTTTTTAAAACGAATTTAAATAATAAAACAACTACTACACTTAGTTCCACTTCTTTATTTTAAAGTATTACAATAGTCCAATTTCGATGAATTCCAATATTAAAATTCCAAATAGTAGATTTCAAATGAATTTTATTATCAAACAATTAATTTGTTTACATCCAAATAATTAAACATTTATTGATCAATCCCAATTATTGACTATAAACACATCCAATATATTGAACCTTATTTCAATACTTTTTATGGCCTAAATCTTCGAAATTGATTATTTCAAAATTTTATTCAAATTTATATTTAATAAATCATTAAATTTTTATTTCTAACCATTTTTATTCAATAATTAAATTAAATTAATTAATTTAAAATAGTTAAAATATGAGTCGTTACAAATGAATTAAGTCTCATAATTGAATGAAATGGATTAAGTTTGATAATTAAGTAAAATAGAATAAAAATTGAAGTTAATGTAATGAATGTAGTAGCATCAATATTGATGATAGAAAATGAGGGGCGGTAAATGAATTTGATAAGCGAAAAGTTAAACGCATAGTAAAATGAAGACTCAGAGTCAAATGTAAAAGAAGTAGAGGCAGTAAAGAAAATGTAAGAAGAATAAATATACATGAATATGAAATATGTATATATGTAGCCTCGGATATGCGTTTATGACGAGTGTGAATAATTATAATTTATGTGTTATAAGTATAGAGAATAGATGACTTAAGGTCGTTAGACTGGGTTGGGATGTTAAAAGTATATCTAACTAGTAGGACCCGTGGAGAGTATACGCTTATGTATAGCTGAAGGGATACCCTCTGGTTAGGTATGCTTGAATTGGAACCTCTATAATTGCAAGTACATGGCTTACCTTTTAAGGACGGCGAGACTGTACAAGCACTAGTGGTCTTTTTCAAATTTATCTGAGGAGGGTATTGCCTTGATTGCACTAAGCAATCTAAATGTACGATATATGAGATTAGACATATGCAACATGGTGTGTAAAAGCCCGACGTGCATAGGTACCAAACGAGTTGCAATAGGGTGTGTAAAGGCTGGGTTATGTGGGTACCAAAACTTGGGATAGGAGTTACATATTTAGCAAGCACATCATCAGTCCCTTACGGTCAACGGAAAGGACAAAGTTACACCTAACTGGTCTCTGCGGCCTACAAGGATTGCTTCGGTTGGGTTATGCACCATCATAGTTATTTGTTAGTTTGTTTGATAGGGCAAGGTTAGCTAACCCATACATAGGTTCCTTTAAAACATGGATGGGATGGAGCAGCTTGGGGCCGAAAATCCACGATAAGAAGCAGACAAAGGTGCGCTGAAGGCCAGCATATGTGGTGAAAAGTCCCTAAAGAATACATGGCCTTATGGATTAGAGGTCGTCGGCGTGCACGGTTGGATTTCATTAGGTGATACGATGATCATGATGTAGCGAGGAGATGTATCCTTACTAGACGCCGAGTGGTAGATACTAGTTGGGATAGTTTCTAGGTCTTTTAGTGGATGATGGGATACACACACACATATGGTGTAGATGGGTATGGCTTGTACACAATAATGTGGTCATAATGACTAAGGATAAAGTCTGACATAACATGAAATGATGAACAATTGATATAAGCTAGTGTTATATATGAGATGTATAATTTACCAGTTAATAGAATGTTGTTTTGAACCCCTCTTCATTACAGCTTGTAGGATTTAGAAGGGTAGGTACTGGTATTGTGTAACGACCTAAAAATTTCGATCCGAAAATTCCAGATAGTTAGAAAAAGAAGAAAGAGATAGAAGAAGAAGAAACAGAAAACACAACACAGATTCTCACATTCGCAGTGGATCACAATATAATATCAAATAATTCCACTTTACAAAGAATACTGTATCTATTAATTATATTTTTGTACATCAGAGTTACACAAATACACAGCCACTGAACATATACAAATCAACATATCTCAGATAAACAGAAATATATCACAGCGGAAACACTCCATACGTTCCTGCCATCCAACTCGTCTCCTGATTTCCAAAACGTCCTTACCTGAAAAATCTGTAATACTCGGTCTGACCCGAGCATTATATCAAAGAAACACCCGGGTCAGGCTGGAAACCAGCGTGAGTAAACCCATCTAACATGGAACACAAAAGCATACAACTTATATAAACTCGGGGTAACTTGTATCAATTTACAACTTCTCAAGTCCTTATAGACATCACTTACATCACACATCTATTTCTAAGTATCAAAAACTTAGATTGAAAGGTCCAATTCACTTAAATCATTCCATTTAGCCTATTTATTTCACATATCAACTCTATAAGTAATTTTATTGAAGATTTACAAATCGAAGTGGTTTTGGGCATTTGCAAATGCCCGACTTCGGTCTCTTCGAATTCCATGTCATCTTAACCTAAATTATTCAAATGAAATATCCTTTAACTTAAATACAGGATGTCACTGTTTTAACCCAACATTTTAAATCACATAGCATCACACATCACATACCAGAGATATCAACTAATCTAAGGCACACAATATCATTCAATCATTCATGAGCAGGATTAATCAACCATATCATCTCTAATTAATTTAACTAACCACAATTGAATTAAATCAATTACTTTAATTACTTTTAAATCCTGCTTATTAATTAATTTCAAACTAATTGATTAATCATCATTCTTAATTAATCCTCCTCGACTAATTATTCTTTAATTACAAAAATTAATTAACCTTTAATTAATTACACAAATTAATCACCTTATAATCACTTACATTGATTAATTATCCTTTAATTAACCATACTCATTGATTTACTAACCCTTCATAAATTTCTTTAATTAATCAATTCTTTAATTAATTACACTGAGCAATTAATCCTTAATTACTTCCCTTAAGTAATCTTATTTTAATTACTTTCATCAAGTAATTATTCCTTTGGTTAACTACCATTTTATTAGTATTAAAATTTTGAAAACCAAAAACCCAAGAAAATCTCAGGTTTACTCGAGTCCAACCCGAGTTTTCCCACTGTCTTCCCCTAGTCTTTCTCTTCTACTTTTAATTATCATCAGTAATTTTTTTTTTGAGAATATGGTACTAAACAACACACGCGAGCAACCATGAAACTCGAGTAAAACACTTCCTTTCCCGGAGTATACTCTCGAGAACCCAAAACTCAAAATACACAAACGTGCACACGACCAACTGTGCACGTGCACTCACCGCCAACGAACCTCCAGCGAACTACGCTTCCTCCGACATGTCATATGCCATCGCCACACACGATTACAATGAATGACTCGATGCCAAAAACTCCAGAGCAGAATCAAGTCTTCCGTTCGAAAACTGGAACTCGAGCTCACCCAACAAAATCACTTTGCCCCACTCACGCCGACCATCGAAGGTGATACGGCTTTGGCCTCACCTCGCCGATTCCCCATACTACTATTTCCTTGAATTTCATGCAGCTCGATCAACCTGAGGTGACGAAATCATCTTGTTTCCAACGACGACAAACTCGAGCGTCAAACCCTAGATTAGCCTCGTTCCACCATCGCCGGAAATTGGAAAAATCACCGAACATTTTTCCCGACTTCATCGATTGCCAAAGTTGCTTCTTGCAAAATTCCAACATCCAACATTTCTTCGATCGCCAAAAATCGATTAAAACGCATTTTCTGTTCAACTATAAACCGCTCTTCACATACCAAACAAAAAACCACCAGCCAAGTCTTAAAAATCCTATTTTCTAAAGAAGATTCCGGCTATATATTTGAACTAATAATTTATAACATTCGAATTTAACATATATTTAAATTTTACTCTGTAAAACTAAATTTACATAGGCAATACATCACTATCATGCTTAAAAAAAATTTTTAGACCACAATTTATGTTTAAACAAACTTGTTTTGTTTGAAACTCTAAGCCTAACAATGGCCAGATGAAGATATATTGAATCCTTTTGTTTGTTTTCCACTCTATAACCAAAAACAGCGAAGAAACAGGCACATTCTAAACACATAGAACAATCACACATATATACACAGAGTTACATATCTATACATAAACATGCAGCACCATCAACATCAAAAATTTCACATGCATTAACATTTATTACCCTAAGCAATTTAGTTAAGTGTTTACTCACCGTTTTATTTTTACTTTTTGAAAAGGAAGACACTGCTTTTGCTTTGATCTGCTAGCACTTGATCCCATAAAGCCTTAATGGTAGCCTGCATTACTCTTATTGTTTTGATCTTCCTCGGTATAGTGGTTTCGTTTTCTTTAAGTTTTGGAATACGGTGGTGGTACCTCTTTTGTTATACTTAGTTTGAATCCAAGAAATTGAAACGGTGAGGAGGTATATATAAGGAAGTATAGGCTACAGCTCTATACACTGAAAGCTTCTTTATTTTTAATTTTTATTATATATTTCCCTTTTCCTATGATTTGATTTCTTATGAAAAGTGATTAGATTTCATAAAATAGCTTTGATGTTATGTTTTGTATGCTTGAAAGGATATGCATTTATGCGGTTGTCCCCTATTGTGTTTACAAATACTATTATATGAATTTATATATGTGTATATATATCTTTTTTATGTTTGTATGTATATATATAGTTATATATTTTATCCGTAATGTTGTTGTTAATATAAATATATGCTTGCATTTCACTATTTAATATGAACATATGTCTAAATATTATATTCATATGCCTTGGAATTCTTCATCTATGAAACGTGTACCTTTCGTATATACACTTACTTTCATATACAATGTTTCTCAACTTGTTCATTTACCTAACCACTCTTTCATCTAACCATTATACAAACACACACACCCATACTTATATATCTTTAATCCTCATTTATGTACTTATATATTTATCTCTAAACATCATAAAACTTGTCTATATATGTAGATGTATTTGTGGATATTTTATCTTGGATTTAAATGGTGAAGTATATAATATTTTTTTGTAGGACTCATCATATCCGGGAATTCATACTCCAACATTTAATATAGTTTTTAAATCAATTTATACATAATCAAACATTTAAATATCAGAAATTTATTTGTTAGACTTAATAAATCAATATCTCAATAATAATAAAAACAGCTAATTACACAATTAACCGCCATCAAAAACCCGGGTAGTCACATTCCTCCCCCCTTTGAATCTTTTCGTCCTCGAAAAGGAACGAAGCCAGAGTTATTAAAATGCATAAAATCAGATAAATTTTCTTTGATCATTTTTTAAATACTTTAAAAATCTATATAATATTACTAAAATAGTTTTTATAAAAATAATTTTATAACTCGATGTTTCGACAAGTCCATCCTTGTTCTTACAGAAATTCGGTCATACGTTGATCAGGCGTAGTAACGAAAATCTATAAGTACTTGGTAAATCCGTTTTCAACGCCCAGTGAAAATACTTGGAAAAAAACTTTTATTGGAAATATATAAATCATTTATTTTGAAAATAAAGGAAATATCTTGGTGAAAATGCTCTGGAAATCATCACCCCCATCCATGGTCGCAGTTAACCCGATGGTTACGTTGCTATCCTGGCAAAATCCGTAGATAGCTGTAGGCCTCCGCGCCCCTCGATTACGCCATGGAACCCGCTACAGATCGTAGTTATACCCGGGCTTTACGTTGCTATCACAGCAAAAACCCATATAAGTGTTGGCATCAGCGCCCTCGAATTTCGCTGCCAAAAGAATGAAACTTCTCCACTTGACCATAGATCGCAGTCTACTGATGTTATGCTGCCATCCCAACAAAATCAAGTGTAGACTGTTGGCTCTCATCCTCCACACGATTTTCGCCATGGTCCACATAGTAGAACGCGGCGACATCGAGTTACGCTGTCGTCACAGCATAACCCAAATGCCCCTGTAGGCATCAACATCCACTGCTTTCGCTACCCAACAATCCTCAGGAACTAGTTTGTCTGGACTCCTCACTGGGTCAACTTTAGATCCTCCCCCTCTTTGAGGCTCAAGGCAGTCCCACACTATGGCACTCTTGAGTAGTTCATTCCAAGGGAGCGCCTTTTTCCCCAGAGCCACTTTCAAAACACTTTGTATTATACACGCATAGTATTTTCCAAATCATACACCTAGTATGAATCTCATATAAATCTTCTTTCTCAAAATCGATTATCCCAAAATCGATACCTTCCAAAGTAGGCTTTTCAACCTTCCCAAATTGATTTTCCTCAAAAATCAAAAGCCTTTCCAAATCCAAATGTTCCCAAAACCTTTCTCAAAATCATTTTCACAAAATCCTTTTATATATATATACACACATATATATAATAATCTTGGAAAATCCTTGAATCAATTCATATTTGTATAAATTCCTTTTTTTGTACTTCAAAACCCTTTTCTTCTGGCAATATAAAACAAAGATATATAACTTTGTTTATTCCAAATCAAATTTTCACTTTATTTCATCATATATTTTTCAGTATATATTTCAAAAATCATTTTACATTTCTTGTCCACAAATTCTTAACACCAATTCCATTCAGACCCGTACGATGTACACATATCATCCATACGCTATACCAATCTGATCGCTCACTCGATCACACAATTTCACTTTTGAACTAGTATCGTCCACCCGACTTCCTAGTGTGAACTCGGTTATGGTTTCTTGATCAGAAACCATCATTCTCCTTGCATAGTAACAATTATGATAGAGAATATCTAGAACCAATCAAAAATCCATTTCCAGGTCCGCCGTCGAAAATCGAGTGAAAAATCCCAATTCGAATCAATATACTATCTTGAAATTCTGTGCACGAATCCGGATAAAATCACTACGTGAATAGAATAATATACGTACATCCTATGTATTTATCTTCATTGATTATTAACCAAACCAATTACCTTTCCTGTTCACATTCACTTTTGATTTCTAATCACTTATTCATAGTTGCTTCAATCCCCTTTGGATTATTACCTTAATTCTTATCCCAACTGGGTATTTAATCATAAACAGTTTGTACTCTAATCAGCTTAAATTTAGAAAATAGCCTGAAAAATTAAGAATAGATAAGTAGTTGAAAATAATTACTAGATTGTAAAATAGCTATAAAATAGTTATGTATTGATAAAATAGTTAAATAGTTATAGAAATTTTAAATAATTGCAAAATAGTTGTAAAATAGTAATTAATCTGTAAAATTGTTCAGAAATAGTAATTAGTTTATAAAATAGTTGTAAAATTGTGAAATAGTTTAAAAATAATTGTAAAACAAGTTTAAGATAGTTTTAGGTTTAAAAACAAAAGTTTTATAGTAAATAGTTTGAAAAAATAGATTTATTTTAAAACAATTTATTTTGAAAATAGTCCAGAGCCAAACTGCTCAATTCCCCATTAATTCAATTTAAATTTCCACTTCCATTTAAATTGACTCAATTCTAATTTGAATAACTTCAATTTCCCTTGAACTTGATTTATCCCCAATTCAAGTTGAATTAACCTCAATTTCTTTCCAAATTCAAATCAAATTCCATTTGATTTTAAACATATTCACTTTAATTACAATTTCAAATTATTCAAATCAATTTGGACTAATTTCAAATTGATTCCACATAAATTTTCAAATCATTTCAATTTCTATATGAATTAATCCCAATTCCCATTTGAATTTGAACTCATTCAATCTTCAATTTTATTTCAAATTAATCCAATTCAAATTTTCCGTTTGAATTTTGTACTTATCCATCTTCAATTCTAATTAATTAAAATAAATTCAATTTGAACTAATGCAATTTAAATCTCAACTTCAAATTATATAAATTTGAGTTAAATTTCAAATGTTGATTTAACCCTTTAAATCAAATTAACCTTTATTTTTAAATCAACAATCCAAATCTTTACAAAATTTAATTCGGATTCTAATTCTCAAAATTCCATTTTAAATTATCTTTACTTAACTTATTTCAAGTTCAAATAAGTGTTCAAAACAATTTTATCTTAAAAATTCAATTTATTACCCAATTTTATCTTCCAGTTTGAAACCAATTCTTAAACAACTTTAATTTGCAAATGTAATTATTCACTTTTTAGTTCAAAGTAATTCCATATCCTTAATTTCAAATTAAAGTTTAATTTCCCTTTTATCTCAATAATGGATATATTACCACACTTCATTTCTCATTCATTTAAACAAGTCCGATCCACGTTTTGAAGATTTTTAATAACAATAGGATGATATCATCCAATTTATTCTAAAACATCCATCCATTTCAATTTTCAGATCTCAAACCCATTTTGAGCTCACACAAACTCCCAATTCAAATTAACCATTTAACTTCCCATGTTAAATCCGAATTTCATCTTGAAATTTCCAATTCAGGTTGCGTGTTAACTTATTTTACTTTCCCAAAGTTAAATTGAATTTACTTAATCCAGCCAACCTTACCCAATTTGAATTCCCATTTCAAATTTTGAACTTCACAATAATAATCTTATAATTTCGAAAACTTATCCCCTTGAGTATCACATCTCATTCCCAATTTTAAACTCAACATTTAGTGTTTATTTCAAACTATTTTTGATATTATGTATATTCCTCATATATACATATTATTTCCTTTACACACTAAGTTATCCTTTAATTTTAAATCACCTTTGGTTTTTAATTCAAAACAAATTCCTTTAACTTTTCAAACAACACTTGTTTGAAATATAACCCTTTTATTTAAATAATACTTATTTATTATTTCTTTTAGCACTTTGAAACAAATTCTAAATTTTCTGGCTTAGATTTAAAACTTCACAACCCAGATCATCTTCAGTTCCAATTCATAAATCATACTTATAGCGACCCGACTTCCTATCTCCAGGAAGACGCATCACTAATGAAGAAAGAAAGGGATAGAAGAAGAAAAGAAAGAGAAAGAAGAACACAACAACATCAGAGAACTCACAGCGGAACGAATGAAATATAATATATCACATAAAATATTACATAGTATCATATTACATCAGAGTACACAACTTATACAACAGATGTTAGACAGTTATAAACAGCTGTCTAACTATACAACTCAAGTACAACAGATACAGATACCATACAATCACAAACACAGTAGAACAATAGTATATCTCCACGTGGAAGCCTCTTGCTCCATATCTCCTCCAGAATTCATCAAGCAAACCCGAATCACTTGACTACTCATACATAATATGAGTACCCAAGAATTTAATAAAACAAAAAATAAACACTCGGGTCCGACATGGGTCATGTGTGAGTAAACGGGTTAAAATTGCTTAACTTTAGAAAAACCTTTGAAAATAAAAGGTATCACGTAAGACTTCCCACACATAAACATGGAAAAGTTTTTACCTTACGCTAACCAAAACATTTGATAGGAAATCCAGTGATATTATAATAGTGTCTAGGGTTTTCAAGTAAATAAGAAATAGCCGAAATTGTTACGTGATTAAATTCCAGCTACTAGCCACAAAAGTGGGTAAAACAAACAAAACTGTAGGGTCTCGTAGGAAGAATGAGTTTCCATCAATGGCAGGGCTACTGGGGTATCGCCCATCACAGTACGTGGCCTAGATCAACGTACCGAGGAGCCACCATACTTCCCCTGCAACACAAGGCCGGAACCGTTCCTTACTGAACAGTCCCGAACAAGACAACCCCGCAGTTGGTCACGACCAAACTGCCCACACGGCCGAATAAAAGGGGACTTCTAGACAGGGGAAAATCTTGCCCTGAAATGGGCACTACCCACCTAGCCTTGCCGTACCTCCCCTATTTTAGCCATTCCCGATTGATGAGGCTTGCGGCAGCGATTATCTTTATAGAACACATCTACCTTAGAATGCTCATCGTCCACCTGACGATGTTCTGAAAGCATTCAATCCATACAAGTTCGTTCCGGGTTCGAACGGAACCGAAGGCACTATCTCGTTGCACTTATTTTGGAATCACTCTCAGAGTCAACAACCACAGCCCTTGCACTCTAAATCACCATCTCGAACCTATAAGTACTATCCCGTCAAACTCATTACGGAATCACCCACAGAGTTATACCGACGTATAGTTCTTACACCTCGAGTCTTCACTTGCTCCACTTGGATTCACGACCTAACGTTTAATTGGAATCGATGTGGTTTTCAGATATCCAAATATGGAAACCCGATCCCGATCTCACCGAAACCAAATGCCATTTTAATGTCCAAGTTGTTTAAGGGTTTTAAAACAATTAAACTTATATTCAGGATGATATAAACAGATAGATGAATCATATTATCACAATAGATAATTCATAACAATCATTCATCTCACAAAGCAACATATCGCACATATCATCCATATCCAAATCATCCAGTATTAACCAATCACCCAATATCAATCATCCAATATCAACCAATCATCCAATATCAGTCAATTAACCAATATCAATCAATCATCCAAAGCAGAATTCATTAACTCTTAATCAGTTGGATTAAACTAAATCCTTCTTCATTAATTTATTCCAAATAAATTAATTAATCATTCTCAATGATCTTCCTTAATTAATCTTCCTTGATTAATCATCTTTAATTACATTTAAGTAATTGTCCTTAACCATATACAGTAATTAACCTTTAATTACTATCATTAATTACAATAATTAATGATCCTTCATTTGTTTCCATTAATTAATTAACTATAATTAATTACATTAAACCTTAATTAATTACAATTAATTAATCATACTTAAATTAATTACTTTTATCAACATTGATTAATATCATTAGTTACATTAATTAATTAATGATCCTTATTAATTAATAATTCCTTAAATTAATTACATAATTAACTTGTAATTAATCATCTCATTAATCACAAAAGTAATTAACAATTTTTAATTACTTATCTTAATTAATTAACTTCTTAATTAACCCTTTGATTAATTAATCTAATTAATTAATCCTTAATTACTTCATTAAGTGATTATTAATCAATTAAATAAATAAATAATCCTTAATTAATTACTTTATAAATTAATTATATTTTAATTAATTACACTTAGTAATTAATATTAAATTAATCTCATTCATTAATTAATTAATCACATTAATTAATTAACTAAAATTAATTAAGTAATTGATCCTTAATTACTTACATAAGTAATTATCTCTAATTACTTCATTAATAACTCTTTATTACTCTCTTAATTAATTACTTAACAAATAATTAATCCCACTATTAATAATCCATAATTAATTAATTAATTATTCCATAATTAAATAACTTCAAACAATTATATTAATCAATTCCTTAGATTAATTTACATCATGTGATTATCCATTAATCACATCAACTTAATTACTCCCATGAGTAATTTCTCTAATTACTTCCATAAGTAATTACTTCCATTCTTAATTACATTCAATAAATAACCATTAATTACTTCATTAAGTAATTACACTTAATTAATTCATAATTAAGTGATTATTTAAAATTTAATAAACAATTAACTAATTATTTAAAATTAATCAAATAATCAATTAATTAACTTATTATATTTCAAAATCCTTAATTAATCAAGAAAACATTAATCTTAATTAATCTTTACTTATTAACAAATTATATAATCAAGTATTTTTAAATTAATAACAAAGATAAACTAACCCTATCTCTCTTTATAATTAAATTATTTGAAAAAATCAAATTTTAATAACTTAAAACAAATTACTTTATTTGGAATTCAAAATTATATCAATAACCTTATTTGAAAATAAGGCACTAGAAAACAAATTTTAAAATTTAAAATACTTTAGTTATCTAACTTAAAACTTATTCATTTTAAACAAAATTTGAAACTTAAGTTTTTAAACATTACTTTAAAATTTTGCTTAAAACTTTGGTTTAATATTTAAATTCAAAACACCTTTTAAATTGGATTTCAAAATTTAATTAAGATAATCACTTTCAAAACAATCATCTTGAAACATTTTAAACTTGGAATATAGATTCAATTTACACTTTTATAAGTTTGATTAACATTCACTTTTTAAAGTTTTGGTTTACAATTATTTTAAAACAACAAGTTTAATTTTGTATTTTGGTTTCTTTTATAAACTTGTTTATAATACAATGCTTACTTTCAGTAATTCAAACATAAGTTACTTAGCAACTTATATCACTTCACAGCACTAACCAGAAGAACACGCGACAGAAATCTCGAGTCGAACACAGAAAATACTCGAGACTGCCTCGAAGATCCCTAGCTTGTAATATCCCGGAAATTTGGACAATATAAATTTGATAATCTGTGTTTAAATTTATATTGAATTGATAATTTTTGTTAATAAATTGGATTTGATTCTATAATCTTCTTTATTTAAATATTTAATTTGTGAAATTATTTTAATAAGTTAATAAATTGTTTTCTATTTAATAATGTATATGTATTTGTATATATTTTAAAATAGATAAGTTGTTCTTAATTAAATTAGGATAGCATAATTTTAATGTTTAAAAATGGAAATTTTGATTTGTTTTTTATTTAAACTTTTCAAAAATATTTAATAAAATACTATATGATTTTAAATATGTAGGATAAATGTTTTGTTGGTTTAAAATTCATTTATTTTATTCAAGTTTGAATATTAAAATAAGTTACAAAAAATATATATTTGTGTTATTCTTTTTAAAATAATGATTTATAAAATGTGATTTGTACATTCAAAATACAATTTAATTTATGAAACATGTATGCATTAAGTTACAAACTCTTGTGTAAATTTATTTTAATTGTTTAAAAGTTTCTTTTTAAAAAGATTAATTTGTATGTTGTTTTATTTATTTTAATACTTTGCTTTATTCTTTAGAAATTGTTTAAATACATAACTCAGTATAAGAACTAGTTAACTAAGTTTAAACATTCATTAAGTTTAATTTTATTTAACACTTAATTTAAAATAACAAATCATTTAAAGAGACATATGTAAGTATAAAGATACATGTGTATGTAATTTAGAACATGGATTTACATGTGTTGATAGCTTAGGACAAGTGTCAATTTCATTTTAATTTTTCTTTTAATTCATTAAATCTGAAAATTTCCTTTACATAAACTTGCTTCTTCATTCATATTTATTTTCTTTTACATTCCTTAATCAAAGGAAAGACCAAATTTCATTTTTCCACATCCATAATCAAATCTGCAATTCTTCAAACTCAAGTATATTTGCATTATTCACTCTTCTTAAAAATCATTCCCTGTAACTCCTCAAACTCAAAATACAAATATGCAACCATGAAAGCATGAAGGTCTGCATTCATGTTTTCAAGACAATCTGGATCTGAAACTACAAATACAAGTTGCATCTGCATTACAAACAAGCCTGTAGCTCCTCAAAATGCAAAATACAAGCCTGCATGTTTTAAAAAGCAACATTTAAGTTTAAAAAGTATTCAAGCTACTGCATGCTAAAAATCTGGAACATGCAATTGGAATGGTGCTCTGCATTTTAGTCCAGGTGAGTAACTCACTTATAAATTTATTAAGTAGGTAAAGTTGTTTATGTTTTTTTTTTAAATTTGATATGAACTTATATGAAATGGCTGTGAATTTTATACCTGTGATATATGCCTGTATACTTGATGATGAAAGTTTCATGTCCGTGCTTCAAATTTCCAAACTCATGTTTGATCTCTGAGTTCTTTTCTTTGACTTGTTTTTTTGTTGTTGTTATGACTTAACTTTGAATAAATCATGTTTGTTTTAGTATAGCATAAGTTTAAATTTTACGTAAACTAATTAGAATTGGCTGTAACCTAAAAAATCATGTTATACAGAGCAAAATAACATAGAGTAAAATTTAAACTCAGTAATTTAAATTGTTTCAGGCTTATTAATAGAATCATTAAGTGAATTCAAGAATTTTAAAACAAAAATTTCAATTTGTAGTGCTATAAATAAGGTGCAGTTCCAAATTAACTGCATTTTTCATTTTGGTCAAGTTCTGTTGAATCCTGCAATGGATTGGGTTGAAATTGTTTATGGAGATAGTGTATCTATCAGGGATTATAGGAAAATTAGGAATTTAGGTTACTTGTCATTACTGGGGTTGTAATTTGGAATTTGCAGTAAGAACCCTAGTTTATATAGGTCACTGATTTTGTTGGACTGCAGCTTCATCAATGAATCGAGTTCAGAGATACTTTGGGTATTGATAGATGATGGGTTGGTGGAGTAGTCACCGGAGTATGGAAGTTGATGATGGTCGAGAAGGGGAGAAATTGAGGTTGACAGGTTTGATTGGGTTGTGGTCACTGAGTTTTCAGGTTTTGACTTTATACCTGAATTCAAACTCGAGATGGATGTTTTTGGGATTTGAGGGTTGAAGGGTATAATGTAGTCATTGGTCGATGGAGGATGACTGTTGATGATCGCCAGAGATGGCCGGAGTTGGGAAGGGGTGCACAGGAAGGAGATGTGCAGGTTTGTGGTGATTTTTGGTTGCAAGATTTTTGTCTCGGGATGGTCTCGGGATTATTGAGGGGAAACTCGAAGTAGGTGGGGTATTGACTCGAAGTCAAATAAGGGGTGGTTCGAGAGTATTGGTGTTTACGGGTTTTTAGCAAAACAGAACCTGTTTTGCAGTTTTGAAATTAAAGTTAAGTTTAAATATAAACTAAAAGTTTAGCTTAAGATTTAAACCTGAATCTAAAGATGAATTCAAATAGTTTGAATTCCGATTTTGAAATAATTTGAATTAAGAAATTTAAGTTTGATTTAAAATAAAAATAAAAAAAAGAACAGGAAAACTTGTTTCCAGTTTTATAAAGTTTGAAAGAAATGCAAACTAAAATTTTAACTTAGGATTTTAAAACTGAATTTAAATATGAATTCAAATAAGTTTGAATTCTGGTTTCTTTGAAAAAAATTTAAATTCAAAAAATTTTAAAGTTTGGTTTTTAAATAAAAATAGAAACTGTTTTCTGTTTTAAATGTAAAGGTAAGGTTTAAAATTTCAGGTGGAAATTTATTCTGAGTTTTTAAAATCTGAAATTTGGACATGAATTCAAATTTGTTTGTCAGAGATTTAAATTCATTTATGTTTTAAAATTTAAATCTGATTTTCAAACTCACAAGTGTAAATGCATATGTGATTTGCATTTGAATTGAAAGGTTAAATATTTAAATTAGAAATTCAAAGTGAATTCAAAACTGAGTTTTTAAATCTGGGATTTAAAATTCAAACTTCAGATTTTTTTTAAAATAAAGGTTTAAATTCAAATTGCTTTTAAATGATTAAATGATTTGCATTTGAATTAAGGGTGTAGATTGTAGGAAGAATTTTAAAGAGTTAAAACTAAAATGAGTTTGGAAGTAGTATTTCAATTTTGAAATTTTAAAGTAATTTTTAAATTGATTTGAATTTAAATTGAATTTTAATTTAAATTGTTTTAACCTATTGATAAGTAGATGTTTCTTTTAACATATATGATAAAAAGTTTTGAATTGTTTTTAAGATTTCATTTAAGATGAATTTGAGTCTTAAGTTTAAAATGAAGTTAAATAGAATTTAAAGTAAATTTAAAAACATTTTGTTTTTAAATGCTTGATTAAATAAGAAATGTTTATCTAAAAGATAAATAAAATTAAATGGTTGGATTCATTTAATTATTAAGGTAATTATGATGAAAATTAATTATTTAATTCATTAATTATGTGGATGTTTAATTTAGTAATTAATGATTTTTAAGTTAATTAATTAGATTTGAGATAAATTAATTAAGGTTAATTAATCTATAATTAAGGATGATTAATTAAATTTTAATTTATGATTAAGATTTATTTAATCAAGTGATTAGAGATAATTTAGATTTTAATTAACACTTAATTAATTAATAATTAGTGATTAATTAAGTTGTAATTAAGTATTAATTAATTGATAATTAATAATGATTAATTTTAGTTAATTCTTAATTAAGTAATTAAGAAATGTTAATGAAGGTCATTAACTAAAGATTATTTAACAATTAATTAATGTGATTAATTTTGATAATTAATTAGATTGATTAATTAATAATAATCAATTGTTTATTACTTATGAAGGTAATTAATGAATTAATTACTTGGTGTAATTAATTTGATGAATGTGATTATTTTAGATTAATTAAGTTAAATTAATTTAAACATTTATGGATTGTTTGATAATTACTTAATGTAATTTATGAATTGGTAATTACTTAAGGAAGTAATTAATTAATGATTACAGGATGTAATTAAGACATTTGATATTGAAGTAATTGGATTTAAATTACTTTGAAAATTAATCAAGGGGATTAATTTAGATAATTAATTAAGAATAATTAATTATGGGATGAGTAATTAAAGTAGTAATTACTGAATGGTTATTAATCATGGGTGATTTATAAATTGATTTGAAATCAATGGATGGTTAAGTTAAGCATAATTTTAATGATGAAGTAATTAATTTAATTCATTTTAAATTAATTAGAGATTAAGTAATTAATTTAATTCATTTTAAATTAATTATAGGAAGTGTGATCATTAGATCATTGCTTATGTTTGATGAATGGTATTGGTTGCCTAGTATGGTTTGTAATCTCAGTTATGAGATAAGTAGTGTATGTGATATGGATGCATTGGTTGCTTTTGGATGACAATATGGATTATCTGATTTTGATATAAATTATCTATTGCTAATGATAAGGTTGATTATCTATTGTGTTGTGAAGTATCTATCTGTGTATATTTAGATAATGAATTGAATTGCTTTAAACTTAAAACAACTTGGACCTAAAAGACACGCTTTGGATTTCGATGAGACTGGGATCGGATTTCCATATTTGGACATCTGAAAACCACATCGATTCCAATTAAACGTTAGGTCATTAATCCAAGTGGAGCGAGTGAAGACTCGAGGTGTAAGGTCTATACGTCAGTATAACTCTGTGGGTGATTCCGTAATGAGTTTGACGGAATAGTACTTATAGATTCAAGATGGTGATTCAGAGTGCAAGGGTTATTGTCGTTAACTCTGAGGGTGATTCCAAAATGAGTGTAATGAGATAATGCCTTCGGTTTCGTTCGAACCCGGAACAAACTTGTATGGATTGAATGCTTTCAGAACATCGTCAGGTGGACGATGAGCATTCTAAGTGATATGTCCTATAAAGGTAATTGTAGCCTCAAGCCTCATCAACCGAGAATGGTTAAAACAAGGGAGGTGCAGCAAGGCTTCGTGGGTCGCACCCACTGAAGAGTAAGATTTACCCCTGTCTAAAGGTCCCTTTATGTTTCGGCTGTGTGGACGGTTGATCATGACAACCGTCGGGGTTGTCTTATTTGGAACTGTTCAGTAAGGAACGGGTCCGGCTTTGTGTTGCAGGGGATTGGGAGTAATCCTCGGTACGGTGATCTAGGCCACGTACTGTGACGAGTGGTACCCCAGTAGCCCTGCCATTGTATGGAATTCAAAATCCAATAAGTGCCAACGGTTTTGATTGTATCACCCACTTTTGTGGCTAGTAGCTGGAATTTAATAATGTAACAATTTCGGCTATTTCTTATTTACTTGAAAACCCTAGGCACTATTATAATATCATCGGATTTCCTATCAAATGTTTTGGTTAGCGTAAGGTAAAAACTTTTCCATGTTTATGTGTGGAAAGTCTTACGTGATACCTTTCTTTTCAAAAGGTTTTTTAAAGTTAAGCAACTTTAACCTGTTACTCACACCAGAGCCATGTCTGACCCGGAGTTATTTCTGTTTTCTTTAACTCTTGGGTACTCAAATTTTTATGAGTAGTCAAGAGAATTCAGGTTAGGATTCAGGTTAGCTTTGATGTGGAGGAGCAATGGAGCAGGAGGCTTCTGCGTATAGTTATATAGTTCCGCTGTGTTGGTATCTTTGAGTGTTTCTGTATTGTGATTGAGTTGTAATAACTAGACAGGTGTTTATAACTGTCTAGTATGTGTTGTATATGTCTGTGTAACTCTGATATTTGATGTATACTATGTTATACTTATGTTACTAATATAATTTATTCGTTCTGCTGTTGAGATTCTTGTGTTGTTTCTTCTTTCTCTTCTTTCTTTCCTTCTTCTATCCCTTTCTTTCTTAATTCATGATGCGATTTTCTGGGAGTAGAAAGTCAGGTCGTGACATAGCTCCCCCTCAACTTCGAGTCACCCTCGATGCTTGCACGAAACATGCCCGAGAGAACCTCGTCTTCTCCAAAGCAAAGTTCCAGCATATCAAAACCGTGCACGCAATAACCCACGTGCACGTTGCACGGCGAACCCATCGTCGTCGAGCCATTCTCTGATTGTCGACCCATTCTCTGATTGTCGACCAACCCCACTCGTCTACGACAACCATTATCTAAACCCAGATCCAACAACTGGTACGCGATTCAAAATTTGACCATAGTACCAAAATATAGCAGCAACCACTACCCAAAAACAACCCACGGCTGATCACCAAGTCGCTGTTTCACCTCGCCAACCCCACCATCGAGTCGCCATGACCATGAACAATAACTCTTCCAGATGCGCACAACTTCGGCACCATATCTAAGTCACGAAGCTTTGGCATCCAGGCCGAATAAAAGTGCAAACTTAAACCCTAATTTACTCGAATTCAAACAATTCACATTTTGGAAAAATTAAATTGCATTTTCCCCATCTTCCATGATTCATAAGCAAGCTTCGACCCAAGTTCTAGCTTCAATTATCTTGTATTTCATTAGCAAATCACAAAAACCCCCCAAACGAATAAATCCCAAATTCTCAACGAATACTCAACTAAAAATCACAAATTACATATCAAAATTCATGATTTTCTACAAAGATTACATGCATGTAATTCAATTCAGAATTTAAGATAGTTAATTTTTAACAAATATCTTAGTTTCACTGTGAATCTTTTATTTATACTTATCTGTTACTTTAAAAATTATGGGACTAATTTTAAAATTACTATCAAACTATAACATGCATTGTTCATTTACATATCAAATTCAAATAAGGCTTAGATTTGCAAGATTTTGAAATTTTTCTAAAGAAGAATAACTCCAGTAAAAAAAAAACAGAGGCAGACTCCTTTTATACATACAGGCTCATCCAATATTCAAACATGCATTTACTTCCAGCACATATTCAAACAATATTATCACACCAAATTCAATCATATGCATTAAATTTTAAATCTCAGGTTTAAGCTCTTTTTAGAGAATGTATGTTTACTCACCTTATTTAAAATATGCAGATCAGTTTTTTCTTGAATTTTCCAGGCTCTGATTCTTAAATTTGAAAAGCTTTGATATGCTTTTTGATTTGCAGATGAAACCTTTGTATGCCTCAATCTGATGCTTTTAAACTTGCAGTTGCCCTCAAATGAAATGCAGGTTGAAGTTGATGTTGCAGTTGAACATCCATTTGCATTTGCAGGTTGAGGCTTTTTAATGGAATACAGATTGAAGGTTGTAGATTTCATTGATGTAGCAGGTTTGAACATTTCTTTGAATTGCAGTAATTTGATTTGAATTTATATTTGATTTTGCTTTTGATTTCCATCTGCTTTTGGATTTTAATTTCAGATTTGAGGAAATTCTGGTTTGAGCTTTAGAAAAGAAAATACGAAAAATGAAAGTGTTATGAAGAAACTAGTTTTCTTCTCAAAATATTTATTAAAAATTAAGATTAGTATATTGCCACTTGTTATAAAATTAAACAAGTGTCTCAAGCATGATTTAAAAAGTTTACAAGTGTTATTAAGGGTATTTATTATGTTTACACAGGTCTTAAGTGTTTTTAATATAATTTTATTGAATTCAAATGTAAATATAAACTTACATATTTAAATTCCTTAATTAATAAATGTTTTCATATGTATTTACAAATTTACTTTTAAGAGAAAATATTCTAAAACTAATTAAAATGCAAATAATTCTTATACATATATTTTAAAATCTAAAACATTTACATTTATCATTTATAACCATTTTAATTTGAGCATTTTAAAACAAAGCTTGTTTAAATCCTTTTTAAACTATCACATTTAAAAATAAATAATTATCTTATATTTTGAAAACAAATGAATAAATGTTTAAATTAACTTTTGAAAAATATTAAGTTTTAAAACAAAGCTTTCAATTACAATACTCATTCATATATATAATACCAACAGATTACATTAAATTTAAAAACACATCAAATTATAACATATACAAACATATATATTACAATTTGAAAATTCATCTTTATTTAAAACAAAAGATATTCTTTTCACAATATATATCAAATATATATTTTATAAATAGAATAAATTTTTATTAGCTTTGAAAAACAATTCTTATCAATATTGCCAGATTAAAAATTTATTAGCCTTTAAAAGATTAAATTTACCAATCTAAATTAAAATTATAAAGAAAAATTATCAAACCAAATAAATTATTAATACATATTATTAAATTTATATTGCCTAAAATTCCAGGTCGTACAATACTTATCTAAAACATTTCATTTTGCTTACGCATTAATACACATCTTATTATTGAACACAATAACCAAGATATCATATCTACAAACCAATTCATTATTATCTTATTCTGAAACTTTCCCAAATTCAAGATTTAATTTCAGTTTGAATCCATTTCAAACTTACCTTTATTTAATTTTAGTTTGGTTGTATTTCCATTACCTCTTAATTTAATCCCAATAATTTAACAACCAATTACCTTAATATTTATTAGAAAGAAATATTTCTTTATATATATCAAAATATATTCTCATATAAAATCGTTTAAAATCTTTATATAAGAAAATAACAAGTACGCTCTCATATACACACACACACTTAACTCATTTTAGGGCACTATTGCCCTTATCCTTAATGAATACACCCACCAGAGCCAAAGTTCTCGCTTAACCTTCGCTCTGATACCAAATGTAATGACCTGAAAATTACAATCCCCAAAAATTACAGATAGTTAGAAAAAGAAGAAAGAGATAGAAGAAGAAGAAATAGTAAACACAACACATATTCTCACATTCGTAGTGGATCAAAATATAATATCAAATAATTCTAGTTTACAAAGAATACTGAATCTATTAATTATATTTTTATACATCAGAGTTACACACATAAACAACCACTATACATATACAAATCAACATACCTCAGATAAACAGAAATATATCACAACGGAAACACTCCATACGTTCCCGCCATCCATACTGTCTCCTGAGCTCCAAAACGTCCTTACCTGAAAAATCTGTAATATATGGTCTGACCCGGGCATAACATCAAGGTAACACCCGGGTCAGGCTGGAAACCAGCGTTAGTAAACCCATCTAACATGGAACACAAAAGCATACACCTTATATAAACCTGGGGTAACTTGTATCAATTTACAACTTCTCAAGTCGTTATAGACATCACTTACATCACAAATCAATTTCTAAGTACCAAAAACTTAGATCAAAAGGTTTAATTCACTTAAACCATTCCATTCAGCCAATTTATTTCACATATCAACTCTATAAAGAATTTATAAAAGATTTACAAATTGAAGTGGTTTCGGGTATTTGCAAATGCCCGACTCCGGTCTCTTCGAATTCCATGTCATCTTTACCCAAATTATTCAAATGAAATACCCTTCAACTTAAATATAGGATGCCACTGTTTTAATCCAACATTTTAAATCACATAGCATCACACATCACATACCAGAGATATCAACTAATCTAAGGCACACGATATCATTCAATCATTCGTAAGCAAGATTAATCAACCATACCATCTCTAATTAATTTAACTAACCGCAATTGAATTAAATCAATTACTTTAATTACTTTTAAATCCTGCTTATAATTAATTTCAAACCAATTAATTAATCATCCAATAATCATCCATCTTAATTAATCCTCCTCGATTAATTATTCTTTAATTACAAAAATTAATTAACCTTTAATTAATTACACAAATTAATTACCTTATGATCACTTACATTGATTAATTATCCTTTAATTAACCATACTCACTGATTTACTAAACCTTCATAAATTTCTTCAATTAATCAATTCTTTAATTAATTACACTGAGCAATTAATCCTTAATTACTTCCCTTAAGTAATCTAATTTTAATTACTTTCATCAAGTAATTATTCCTTTGGTTAACTATCCCCTGTTAGTTAACCTTTAATTACTAATTTACTTAACCTTTAATTACTAATTAAATTAAATCAATCCTTGGTAAATTTGTCCTTTAACTTAGGTAATTAATCGCCGATTACCAATCAATTTATCCTTAATTATAAATTAATTTATAAATTAATTAATCACTAATTAATTAACTCAGTTACTTAATTAATCTTAACCACTAAAAAATCTTAATTAACTTTTAAGGTAAACCAATTCCTTAAAAATGACAAAATTATCATTAATATTTTAAACTTGATTTAATACGTTACATAAACACTTACCATTTGAAATAACTCTAAACTACCATTTTATTAGACTTAAAATTTTGAAAACCAAAAACCTAAGAAAATCTCAGGTTTACTTCGAGTCCAACCCGAGTTTTCCCACTATCGTCCCCGAGTCTTTCTCTTTTACTTTTAATTATCATCAGCAAAAACTTTTGTGAACATGGTACTAAACAACACACGCGAGCAACCAGGAAACTCGAGTAAAACACTTCCTTTCCCCGAGTATACTCTCGAGAACCCAAAGATCAAAATACCCAAACGTGCACACGACCAACTGTGCATGTGCACTCACCGCCGACGAACCTCCAGCGAACTGCGCTTCCTCCGGCAAGTCATACAACATCGCCACACACGATTACAATGAACGACTCGATGCCAAAAAATCCAGAGCAAAATCAAGTCTTCCGTTCGAAAACTGGAACTCAAACTCACCCAAAAAATCGCTTGCCCCACTCACGCCAACCATCAGAGGTGATACGACTCCGGCGTCACCTCGCCGATTCCCCATACTACCATTCCCTTGAATTTCATGTAGCTCGATCAACCAAAGGTGACGAAATCATCTTGTTTCTGACCACACAAACTCGGACGTTAAACCCTAGATTAGCCTCGTTCCACCATCGTCGGAAATTGGAAAAATCACTAAACATTTTTCCCCACTTCATCGATTGCCAAACTAGCTTCGTGCAAAATTCCAACATCCAACATTTCCTCGATCGCCAGAAATCGATTAAAACACATTTTTTGTTCAACTATAAACTGTTCTTCACATACCAAACTAAAACCACCAACTAAGTCTTAAAAATCCTATTTTCTAAAGAATATTCCGATTATATGAATGAATTAATAATTTATAACATTCGAATTTAACATATATTTAAATTTTACTCTGTAAAACTAAATTTACAGAGGCAATACATCATCATCATGCTTAAAACAATTTTTAGACCATAAGTTTTGTTTAAAAACACTTGTTTTGTTTGAAACTCTAAGCCTAACAATGGCTAGATGAAGATACATTGAATCCTTTTGTTTGTTTTCCACTCTATAACCAAAAACAGCGAAGAAACAGGCACATTCCAAATACACAGAACAATCACATATATATACACAGAGTTACATATCTATACATAAACATGCAGCACCATCATCATCAAAAATTTCACATGCATTAACATTTATTACCCTAAGCAATTTAGTTAAGTGTTTACTCACCGTTTTAGTTTTACTTTTTGAAAAGGAAGACACTGCTTTTGCTTTGATCTGCTAGCACTTGATCCCACAAACCCTTAATGGTAGCCTGCATTACTCTTATTGTTTTGATCTTCCTCGGTATAGTGGTTTCGTTTTCTTTAAGTTGTGGAATACCGTGGTGGTGGTACCTCTTTTGTTATACTTAGTTTGAATCTAAGAAATTGAAACCGTGAGGAGGTATATATAAGGAAGTATAGGCTGCAGCTCTGTACATAGCAAGCTTCTTTATTTTTATTTTTTATTATATATTTCCCTTTTCCTATGATTTGATTTCTTATGAAAAGTGATTTGATGTTATAAAAAAAGCTTTGATGTTATGTTTTGTAAGCTTGAAGGGATATGCATTTATGAGGTTGTCCCCTATTGTGTTTACAAATACTATTATATGAATTTATATATGTATATATATCTTTTGTATGTATGTATGTATATATATAGTTATATATTTTATCCATAATGTTGTTGTTAACATAAATATATGCTTGCATTTCACTATTTAATATGAATATATGTCTAAATATTATATTCATATGCCTTGGAATTCTTCATCTATGAAACCTGTACCTTTTGTATGTACACTTACTTTCATATACAATGTTTCTCAATATGTTCATTTACCTAACCACTCTTTCATCTAACCATTACATATATACACGCACAGACACCCATTCTTATATATCGTTAATCCTCATTTATGTACTTATATATTCATCTCTAAACATCATAAAACTTGTCTATATATGTAGATGTATTTGTGGATATTTTATCTTGAATTTAAATGGTGAAGTATATAATATATTTTTATATGACTCATCATATCCGAGAATTCATACTACAACATTTAATATAGTTTTTAAATCAATTTATATATATTCAGACATTTAAATATCAGAAATTTATTTGTTTGACTTAATAAATCAATATCTCAATAATAATAAAAACAGCTAATTACACAATTAACGCCGTCAAAAACCCGGGTCGTTACATTCCTTCCCCTTTTGAATCTTCTCGTCCTCGAAAAGGAACGAAGCCAGAATTATTAAAATGCATAAAATCAGATAAATTTTCTTTGATCATTTTTAAATACTTTAAATATATATATATATATATATATAATATTACTAAAATAGTTTTTATAAAAATACTTTTATAACTCGATGTTTCGACAAGTTCATCCTTGTTCTTACAGAAATTCGGTCATACGTTGATCTGGCGTAGGAATGAAAATCTATAAGTACTTGGTAAACCCGTTTTCAACACCCAGTGAAAATACTTGGAAAAAACTTTTATTGAAAAAATAGAAATCATTTATTTTGAAAATAAAGGAAATATCTTGGTGAAAATGCTCTGGAAATCATCACCCCCATCCATGGTCGTAGTTAACCCGATGGTTACGTTGCCATCCCGGCAAAATCCGTAGATAACTGTAGGCCTCCGCGTCCCTCGATTACGCCATGGAACCCGCTATAGATCGCAGTTATACCCGAGCTTTACGTTGCCATCACAGCAAAATCCCATATAAGTGTAGGCATCAGCGCCCTCGAATTTCGCTGCCAAAAGAATGAAACTTCTCCACTTGACCATAGATAGCAGTCTATCGATGTTATGTTGCCATCCCAGCAAAATCAAGTGTTGACTGTTGGCACTCATCCTCCACACGATTTTCTCTATGGTCCACACCGTAGAACGCGGCGACATTGAGTTACGCTGTCGTCCCAGCATAACTCAAATGGCCCTATAGGCATCAACGCCCACTACTTTCGCTACCCAACAATCCTCAGGAACTAGTTTGTCTGGACTCCTCACTGGATCAACTTTAGAGCCTCCCCCTCTTTGAGGCTCAAGGCAGTACCACCCTATGGCATTCTTGAGTAGTTCATTCCAAGGGAGCGCCTTTTTCCCCAGAGCCACTTTCAAAACACTTTGTACTATACACGAATAGTATTTTCCAAATCATACACCTAGTATGAATCTCATATAAATCTTCTTTCTCAAAATCGATTATCCCAAAATCGATACCTTTCAAAGTAGGCTTTTCAACCTTCCCAAATTGATTTTTCTCAAAAATCGAAAGCCTTTCCAAATCCAAATGTTCCCAAAACCTTTCTCAAAATCATTTTCACAAAATCCTTATATATATACATATATAATAATCTTGGAAAATCTTTGAATCAATTCATATTTGTATAAATTCCTTTATTTGTACTTCAAAACCCTTTTCTTCTGGCAATATATAACAAAGATATATAACTTTGTTTATTCCAAATCAAAATTTCACTTTATTTCATCATATATTTTTCAATATATATTTCAAAAATCATTTTACATTTCTTGTCCACAAATTCTCAACACCAATTCCATTCAGACCCGTACGATGTACACATATCATCCATACGCTATACCAATCTGATCGCTCACTCGATCACACAATTTCACTTTCGAACTAGCATCGTCCACCCGACTTTCTAGTGTGGACTCAGTTCTGTTTTCTTGATCAGAAACCATCATTCTCCTTGCATAGTCACAACTGTGATAGAGAATATCTAGAACCAATCAAAAATCCATTTCCAGGTTCGCCGTCGAAAATTGAGTGAAAAATCCCAATTCGAATCAATATACTATCTTGGAATTCTTTGCACGAATCCGGATAAAATCACTATGCGAATAAAATAATCTACGTACATCCTATGTATTTATCTTCATTAATTATTAACCAAACCAATTACCTTTCCTGTTCACATTCACTTTTGATTTCTAATCACTTATTCATAGTTGCTTCAATCCCATTTGGATTATTACCTTAATTCTTATCTCAACTGGGTATTTAATCATAAACAGTTTGTACTCTAATTAGCTTAAATTTAGAAAGTAGCCTAAAAAATTAAGAATAGATAAGTAGGTTAAAATAATTACTAGTTTGTAAAATAGTTGTAAAATAGTTATGTATTGATAAAATAGTTAAATAGTTATAGAAATTTTAAATAATTGCAAAATAGTTGTAAAATAGTAATTAATCTGTAAAATTGTTCAGAAATAGTAATTAGTTAATAAAACAGTTGTAAAATTGTGAAATAGTTTAAAAATAATTGTAAAACAAGTTTAAGATAGTTTTAGGTTTAAAAGAAAAGTTGTATAGTAAATAGTTTGAAAAAATAGATTTATTTTAAAACAATTTATCTTGAAAATAGTCCAGAGCCAAACTGTTCAATTCCCCATCAATTCAATTTAAATTTCCACTTCCATTTAAATTGACTCAATTCTAATTTGAATAACTTCAATTTCCCTTGAACTTGATTTATCCCCAATTCAAGTTGAATTAACCTCAATTTCTTTCCAAATTCAAATCAAATTCCATTTGATTTTAAACGTATTCATTTTAATTACAATTTCAAATTATTCAAATCAATTTGGACTAATTTCAAATTGATTCAACATAAATTTTCAAATCATTTCAATTCCTATATGAATTAATCCCAATTCCCATTTGAATTTGAACTCATTCAATCTTCAATTTTATTTCAAATTAATCCAATTCAAATTTTCCATTTGAATTTTATACTTATCCTTCTTCATTTCTAATTAATTCAAATTAAATTCAATTTGAACTAATACTATTTAAATCTCAACTTTAAATCATCTTGAATTATATAAATTCGAGTTAAATTTCAAATGTTGATTTAACCCTTTAAATCAAATTAACCTTTATTTTTAAATCAACAATCCAAATCTTTACACTATTTAATTCGGAGTCTAATTCTCAAAATTCCATTTTAAATTATCTTTACTTAACTTATTTCAAAGTTCAAATAAGAGTTCAAAACAATTTTATCTTAAAAATTCAATTTATTACCCAATTTTATCTTCTAGTTTGAAACCAGTTCTTAAATAACTTTAATTTACAAATGCAATTATTCAACATTTTAGTTCAAAGTAATTCCATATCCTTAATTTCAAATTGAAGTTTAATTTCCCTTTTATCTCAATAATGGATATATTACCACACTTCATTTCTCATTCATTTAAACAAATCCGATCCACAATTTAAAGATTTTTAATAACAATAGGATGATATCATTCATTTTATTCTAAAACATCCATCCATTTCAATTTTCAGATCTCAAATGCATTTTGAGCTCAAACAAACTCCTAATTCAAATTAACCATTTAACTTCCCAAGTTAAATCCCAATTTCATCTTGAAATTTCCAATTCAGGTTGTGTATTCACTTATTTAACTTTCCCAAAGTTAGATTCAATTTACTTAATCCAGCCAACCTTACCCAATTTGAATTCCCATTTCAAATTTTAAACTTCACATTAATAATCTTATAAGTTCAAAAACTTATCCCCTTGAGTGTCACATCTCATTCCCAATTTTAAACTCAATATTTAGAGTTTATTTCAAACTATTTTTGATATTATGTATATTCCTCATATATAAATATTATTTCATTTGCACACTAAGTTATCCTTAAATTTTAAACCAACTTTGGTTTTTAATTCAAAACAAATTCCTTTAAATTTTCAAACCACACTTGTTTGAAATATGACCCTTTTATTTAAATAATACTTATTTATTATTTCTTTTAGCACTTTGAAACAAATTCCAAATTTTCTGGCTTAGATTTAAAACTTCACAACCTAGATCATCTTCAGTTCCAATTCATAAATCATACTTATCTAAAACATTTCATTTTGCTTACGCATTAATACACATCTTATTATTGAACACAACAACCATTTATAATAATAACCAAGATTATCATATATGGAAACCAATTCAATATTATCTTATTCTGAAACTTTCCCAAATTCAAGATTTAATTTCAGTTTGAATCCATTTCAAACTTACCTTTATTTAATTTTAATTTGGTTGTATTTCCATTACCTCTTAATTTAATCCCAATAATTTGACAACCAATTACCTTAATATTTATTAGAAAGAAATATTGCTTTATATATATCAAAACGTATTCTTATATAAAATCGTCTAAAATCTTTATATAAGAAAATAACAAGTACGCTCTCATACACACACACACACACACTTAACTCATTCTAGGGCACAATTGACCCTATCCTTAATGAGTACACCCACCAGAGCCAAGGTTCTCGCTTAACTTTCGCTCTGATACCAAATGTAATGACCTGAAAATTTCAGTCCCCAAAAATTCCAAATAGTTAGAAAAAGAAGAAAGAGATAGAAGAAGAAGAAACAGAAAACACAACACAGATTCTCACATTCGTAGTGGATCAAAATATAATATCAAATAAGTCTAGTTTACAAAGAATACTGAATCTATTAATAATATTTTTATACATCAGAGTTACACACATAAACAACCACTAGACATACACAAATCAACATATCTCAGATAAACAGAAATATATCACAGCGGAAACACTCCATACGTTCCTGCCATCCAGCTCGTCTCCTGAGCTCCAGAACGTCCTTATTTGAAAAATCTGTAATACTCGGTCTGACCCGAGCATAACGTCAAGGTAACACCCGGGTCAGGCTGGAAACCAGCGTGAGTAAACCCATCTAACATGGAACACAAAAGCATACACCTTATATAAACCCGGGGCAACTTGTATCAATTTACAACTTCTCAAGTCGTTATAGACATCACTTACATCACACATCAATTTCTAAGTACCAAAAACTTAGATTAAAAGGTCTAATTCACTTAAATCATTCCATTCAGCCTATTTATTTCACATATCAACTCTATAAGGAATTTATAGAAGATTTACAAATCGAAGTGGTTTCGGGTATATGCAAAGCCCGAGACTCCGATCTCTTCGAATTCCATGTCATCTTGACCCAAATTATTCAAATGAAATACCCTTCAACTTAAATATAGGATGTCACTGTTTTAACCCAACATTTTAAATCACATAGCATCACACATCACATACCAGAGATGTCAACTAATCTAAGGCACACGATATCATTCAATCATTCGTGAGCAAGATTAATCAACCATACCATCTCTAATTAATTTAACTAACCACAATTGAATTAAATCAATTACTTTAATTACTTTTAAATCCTGCTTATAATTAATTTCAAACCAATTAATTAATCATCCAATAATCATCCATCTTAATTAATCCTCCTCGATTAATTATTCTTTAATTACAAAAATTAATTAACCTTTAATTAATTACACAAATTAATTACCTTATAATCACTTACATTGATTAATTATCCTTTAATTAGCCATACTCACTGATTTACTAACCATTCATAAATTTCTTCAATTAATCAATTCTTTAATTAATTACACTGAGCAATTAATCCTTAATTACTTCCCTTAAGTAATCTAATTTTAGTTACTTTCATCAAGTAATTATTCCTTTGGTTAACCATCCTTTGTTAATTAACCTTTAATTACTAATTTACTTAACCTTTAATTGTTAATTAAATTAAATCAATCCTTGATAAATTTGTCCTTTAACTTAGGTAATTAATCTCTGATTACTAATCAATTTATCCTTAATTATAAATTAATTTATAAATTAATTAATCTCTAATTAATTAACTCAGTTACTTAATTTACTTAATTAATTTCAACCATTAAAATCTTAATTAACTTTTAAGGTAAACCATTTCCTTAAAAATGACAAAATTATCATTAATATTTTAAACTTGATTTAATACGTTACATAAACACTTACTATTTGAAATAACTCTAAACAACCATTTTATTAGACTTAAATTTTTGAAAACCAAAAACCTAAGAAAATCTCAGGTTTACTTCGAGTCCAACCCGAGTTTTCCCACTATCATCCCCGAGTCTTTCTCTTTTACCTTTAATTATCATCAGTAAAAATTTTTGTGAACATGGTACTAAACAACACATGCGAGCAAACAGGAAACTCGAGTAAAACACTTCCTTTCCCCGAGTATACTCTCGAGAACCCAAAGCTCAAAATACCCAAACGTGCACACGACCAACTGTGCATGTGCACTCACCGTCGACGAACCTCCAGCGAACTGTGCTTCCTCCGACAAGTCATACGACATCGCCACACACGATTACAATGAACGACTCGATGCCAAAAACTCCAGAGCAAAATCAAGTCTTCCATTTGAAAACTGGAACTCAAACTCACCCAACAAAATCGCTTCGCCCCACTCAAGCCAATCATCGGAGGTG
Organism: Allium cepa; assembly: GCA_030765085.1. NCBI lineage: Eukaryota > Viridiplantae > Streptophyta > Magnoliopsida > Asparagales > Amaryllidaceae > Allium > Allium cepa. The sequence goes on from CM060928.1 coordinate 805,644,637, forward strand.
ATACGATTCGGCCTCGCCTTGCCGATTCCCCATACTACCATTCCCTTGAATTTCATGTAGCTCGATCAACCAGAGGTGACAAAATTATCTTGTTTCTGCCACGACAAACTTGGGCGTTAAACCCTAGATTAGCCTCGTTCCACCATCGCCGGAAATTGGAAAAATCACTAAACATTTTTCCCGATTTCATCGATTGCCAAACTAGCTTCATGCAAAATTCCAACATCCAGCATTTCTTCGATCGCCAGAAATCGTAACACATTTTCTGTTCAACTATAAACTGTTCTTTACATACCAAACTAAAAACCACCAACTAAGTCTTAAAAATCCTATTTTCTAAAGAATATTCCGGTTATATGATTGAATTAATATTTTATAACATTCGAATTTAACATATATTTAAATTTTACTCTGTAAAACTAAATTTACAGAGGCAATACATCACCATCATGCTTAAAACAATTTTTAGACCATAATTTATGTTTGAAAACACTTGTTTTGTTTGAAACTCTAAGCCTAACAATGGCTAGATGAAGATACATTGAATCCTTTTGTTTGTTTTCCACTCTATAACCAAAAACAGCGAAGAAACAGGCACATTCCAAATCACAGAACAATCACATATATATACACAGAGTTACATATCTATACATAAACATGCAGCACCATCATCATCAAAAATTTCACACGCATTAATATTTATTACCCTAAGCAATTTAGTTAAGTGTTTACTCACCGTTTTATTTTTACTTTTTGAAAAGGAAGACACTGCTTTTGCTTTGATCTGCTAGCACTTGATCCCACAAACCCTTAATGGTAGCCTGCATTACTCTTATTGTTTTGATCTTCCTCGTTATAGTGGTTTCGTTTTCTTTAAGTTGTGGAATACTGTGGTGGTACCTCTTTTGTTATACTTAGTTTGAATCCAAGAAATTGAAACCGTGAGGAGGTATATATAAGGAAGTATAGGCTGCAGCTCTGTACATAGCAAGCTTCTTTATTTTTATTTTTTATTATATATTTCCCTTTTCCTATGATTTGATTTCTTATGAAAAGTGATTTGATGTTATAAAAAAAGCTTTGATGTTATGTTTTGTAAGCTTGAAAGGATATGCATTTATGAGGTTGTCCCCTATTGTGTTTAAAATACTATTATATGAATTTATATATGTATATATATCTTTTGTATGTATGTATATATATAGTTATATATTTTATCCATAATGTTGTTGTTAATATAAATATATGCTTGCATTTCACTATTTAATATGAACATATATCTAAATATTATATTCATATGCCTTGGAATTCTTCATCTATGAAACCTGTACCTTTTGTATGTACACTTACTTTCATATACAATGTTTCTCAATATGTTCATTTACCTAACCACTCTTTCATCTAACCATTATACGCACACACACACACCCATACTTATATATCTTTAATCCTCATTTATGTACTTATATATTTATCTCTAAACATCATAAAACTTGTCTATATATGTAGATGTATTTGTGGATATTTTATCTGGAATTTAAATGGTGAAGTATATAATATATTTTTATATGACTCATCATATCCGGGAATTCATACTACAACATTTAATATAGTTTTTAAATCAATTTATATATATTCAGACATTTAAATATCAGAAATTTATTTGTTCGACTTAATAAATCAATATCTCAATAATAATAAAAACAGCTAATTACACAATTAACCGCCGTCAAAAACCTGGGTCGTCGCATATTGAGTGGGAGTAGTTGCCTAGCTGAGGTCCTTGACATTTGAGATTTCGATTTTTGGTCAGTAACTAAATTTGTCTATTATGCTTACTTATTTCCGCCGTGATTTATTACCGTTAGTGCTCCGATATGATTTCTCTTTGCAGGATACCAAACCAGTGATCCGTATTTTAGCAGACTATGGTTTTTAGATTAGCGAAAATCAAGATCTATTGGAGTACGAGTTGTTACATTTGGTATCATAGCTTACATTAGTCGATTCCAGAAGAAATTAGGAAAAATTGAGTGAACGTATTTGTATTTTGCTTATAAATATCATATACGTTATACCCTATAGAATAGTTACATATGGAAAATCCCTCTAGCTGGATGGTACATGACTCCGTAGTTAGGCCTAAGGAGCCCAATGTTTGTTTTCCCATATGATTGCTGATTAATGATGTGCAATAGGTCGAGATAAAGGGAAAATATAAGTCCATATGTCATACATTATGGAAGATATGGAAGTTCCTAATGAAAGCGTGTGAAATAATCATCTTAATTAATGATTGGATTTGGAAAGAAGGATCTATTGAGAAAATAGTTAGAAGTCCACTTTGAGTCTAATCCAAAAATAAGGAATTTTTTGAAAATGAGAAAAAGTATAAATTATATGTTTTAAGAGGATTTTTTATGAAAAAGTAAGTAAGTGTTGAATTTGGATATATATATAATAATGGTCTTATAAGAAAAAATATATATTTAGCTAATTTAATTTTAGTAATTTTTTTATAAGAGGCTGTTTTCTTTTAAAAAGAAATGATAGATAGCTCATGAATCTTTCTATGCACTGAAAGTTTTTAAGATATTAGATATTTTTATGGATGGACAATATGAGTAGTATATAAATCAGAATATTTTGAATAATATATAAAAGAAGACTTAAAGTCTTAAAAATTAAGTTGTAATACCTACATTACAATAATTTAAGTAAAAAGGATGGTAAATTAAAAGAAAAATAGTTGGAATTATTACAATTTGGTTGAAGAATTAGGTTGTAGGAAGTACAAATGAAAGAAAGGTTCGACTTATTGTAATTAGGTTGGGATTTGACATATTTTAATTCAACTGAATGAAAAGTGGTAACGAAATAAGTTTTGTTTTGTTTGAAATAACAAGGAATGCAAATGAAAAGAAAGAGATGTACAAAATATCGAAAATTCTGTATTTTTTACTGTCTATTTCAGTAAAGAAAATAAAATATAATTCCTTGTAATTTCACACAAAAAACGAATCCTCTTTTAAGCGATTCATAGAAAATTATAGCGTTAATGATTCCTCTTGGAGGGAATAGTAGTTCCAATGCATTAAAATGTAGGATCCTTAAATATAATAGAAAGTATTAGTACATTATATTAAACAATGCAGTAACCTAATTAGAGAAGCAAACAAAAGAAAATGGACATTTTCCATTATTATGCGCATTTATTTCTAGTATATATTAAAAGTCCCCCTCTCATGATGTTAGAAACTCTTCCAAATATTGGATGTAGGTAGAGTGAGAAATGTAAGAAAAGTAATAGGATGATAGTTGTCCTTATCTACTCTAGTTTTTATAATTTAAAAGTTGCGAAAGTGTTTAAAAAACATTGTAAATTTTATTTTGAAAGGAATGGTTTGGTGGAAATAAATAAGTTTTTAAAAGCAAAACTTAATAAATGGCTAACTAAAAATTCCAAATTTCTAACGAGAGTTAGAACGGTCTTTAAAAGAAAACACTGATTTGATTTAAATCATGGAATTGTTAACATTCTCTTTCAAAGTTTAGTGAATAAGTTAAATTCAAAAAAATCTTGAAATGTAAGTTTTAAAATGGGTTAAGACACAAAGTATTTCTGAATTTAATAAAAGTTTCTAAGTGGCACTTTTAAAGACAGGTGTTTTGGGATTAAATATTTTGAAAATTGAATTATTGAAAAAAATGATAAAGACCAAACCAAAATTTTAACTATGGAGTAGATAGGAATTAGTGCCTAGGTGAGATGAGGAAAAAAAGGTTACGAAGGAGATATCAATGATTAATTTTGAAAGAGTAACAAGGGATCCTCGTAGAGTATGTAGGACACTAGGAAGAGCCTAGGAATGTTATGTCGATATGTGTGTAAGCCATAAAGAGGGCGTTGATGTAATAACCCACATTTCTGGACAGTTGAAATCGACAATAAACCGCACATCTCAGACTCAAACCATTCAAAATGGAGGATTGTTATGGGGTAAATAAGAAAATGAAAAGAAAAGAAAGAAAAACAAAAAACAGAATCTCACAGCAGAATGAAAAAATATAATAATTTAATAAACAGTTCATGAAGCTGTTTTACAAATAACATTTGATTTCACTTTTACAATACACATTAGAGTTACTTACAACATGAATAAATAAATAATGTAGCGGAACAATATGATGCAGTGGAACAAATATAATAAATAATATAAAATATAAATCTCCATCTTCGTCCTCCAAAAAGTAGTCTTCAATACACTGAAAAGCTCAGACTGACCCAAGCGTAATGAAAAAACAAAACACTTGAGTCAGAACTAAAAGATCTTATGTAAGTTAAATCAGCGGTAAATAAATATGAGTGTAACAGCTTCAGACATGTTTACAGGGCTTGACAACTCCTATCCAGTGTCTTACGTGAGTGTAATAACTTAAGAGATGTTCGTGATTCCTATCTTCTAAGAATCCGTTAAACTATCAACATACATAGCACAATACGCTATCATAATAGTTTCTACAGTAAAGTATTTAACTAATGTTAAGGCATTACCCATATCCCTCTTAACACATTTTATATAAATTCTGTAGTCTATACAGTACTGTAAAATCCACCAAACTGGTGGGCTATCAAGGAGCACTCTATAGGTACGACACAAACCAAACTCGTAGAAGGCACGATAAGGCATGTGACATAGCACGCGAAGCAATGCCATGGTAGGATTCGACCATTTGCACTCTCGGACTGGTGGTAACGCATAGAAGCTACTACCGCCTACCTCGGAACACACTTCCATAATCAAAGTCGAGGGATGGCCACCAAATAAATCACGAAGTCATAATATGGTATCGAAAAAATGTGCCTGAATGGAGGAGCGACCTCACTTGGCCCGATATAGCTCCTGTTTTAGCCACATCAAGCTGGCTCACGGGAGTCAGGGTCATGTAAATACCTCATACAGAATGGTTTGCCAAACCATCCTACTTCATTTTTGAATCTCCACCGCGTACACAGTTATTAAAGTGGTTTCGGTACTGGCAAAGAGTATGACAATATCCGATCCCGGTCTCTTTAACAACTAAATTCTTATTTCAGACTAGATGGTTCTTCTACATCCCCAAAACCAATTCATAATTGATATCAAAATATCATATTCAATTCAAACCATATCACTTTCGAAATCATATTCACTTTTGAAATCAAGGATTTAAAATATAACCACTTTAACTTTACATAGCCAAAATTTAGAAAATTGTTTAGATAGTTATAAATAGTTTAGATAGTTTTGAAATAGTTTAAAACAGTTAAAGTACTTTACAATAGTTTAAATGGTTAAAAAGAGTTTAAAATAGATTAAAATAGTTTAAAACAGATTTAAATAGTTCAACATAGATTAAATTAGTTTAAAAGATTTAAAATATTAAAATTGGTGAAAATAGATTAAATGGTTTAAAATAGTTAAAATAGATTAAATATAGTTTTAATAGTTTAACATAGAATAGTTTGATTATTAGAAATGGTTATTATAGTAAATAATTTGAAAATCTAAATAAATCTGAATTTGAAATATTATATTTTTTAAGCAGTTTACATTTAAATAATTAATTTGAAATTTAATATCAAATTTAACTATTTCTCCCATTTCAACAAATCTGGACCATATCCACTTTCCAAATGAGGAAAACTCAAATTAAAATCTTTCAATGTAGATTTCTAAATAAAACCATTTAAATCCATATCGATTTCAAATCCACGTTTGAACTATCAATTTAAGCTACTCCAAATTCAATAGATTTCAAAGTTACATTTTCAAACGTTTACAATTACTCAATTTCGATAAACTCATTTATACTTCAAATTCAACTTTTAAATTTCAATTTAATTTTTTAAACAAATCCTTTATACCAATCCTAATTGAGACGATCCGACTTCTTATCTCCAGGAAATCGCATCATCTTGAAGAAAGAAGGGGATAGAAGAAGAAAGGAAAGAGAAAGAAGAACACAACAACAACAGATAACTCACAGCGGAACGAATGAAATATAATATATCACATAAAATATTACATAGTATCATACCACATCAGAGTACACAATTTATACAACATATATTAGACAGTTATAAACATCTACCTAACTATACAACTCAAATACAATAGATACAAATACTAAACAATCACAGCGGGACCATAAAATATCTACACGTGGAAGCCTCTTGCTCCATATCTCCTCCAGAATTCGTCAAGAAAACCTGAATCACTTGACTACTCATACATAATATGAGTACCCAAGAGTTTAATAAAACAAAAATAAACACTCGGGTCAGACAGGGGTCTGGTGTGAGTAAACGGTTAAAATTGCTTAACTTTTAGAAAACCTTTGAAAAGAAAAGGTATTACGTAAGACTTCCCACACATAAACATGGAAAAGTTTTTACCTTACGCTAACCAAAACAATTGATAGGAAATCCAGTGATATTAAAATAGTGTCTAGGGTTTTCAAGTAAATAAGAAATAGCCGAAATTGTTACATGATTAAATTCCAGCTGCTAGCCACAAAAGTGGGTAATACAATCAAAACCGTAGGGTCTCGTAGGAAGAATGGGTTTCCATCAATGGCAGGGCTACTGGGGTACCGCCCGTCACAATACGTGGCCTAGATCAACGTACCGAGGAGTACGCCCGCTCCCCTGCAACACAAGGCCGGAACCATCCTTACTGGACAGTCCCGAATAAGACAACCCCGCAGTTGGCCGCGACCCAACTACATACACAGCCGAATAAAAAGGGACTTCTAGACATGGGAAAATCTTGCTCTCCAGTGGGAGCTACCCACCAAGCCTTGCTGCACCTCCTATATTTTAGCCATTCCCGGTTGATGAGGCTTGAGGCTACGATTACCTTTATAGAACACATCTATCTTAGAATGCTCATCGTCCACCTGACGATGTTCTGAAAGCATTTAATCCATACAAGTTCGTTTCGGGTTCGAACGAAACCGAACGCACTATCTCGTTGCACTCATTTTGGAATCACCATCAGAGTCAACGACCATAGCCCTTGCACTCTAAATCACCATCTCGAACCTATAAGTACTATTCCGTCAAACTCATTACGGAATCACCCATAGAGTTATACTGACGTATAGCCCTTACACCTCGAGTCTTCACTTGCTCCACTTGGATTCACGACCTAACGTTTAATTGGAATCGATGTGGTTTTCGGATATCCAAATATGAAAACCTGATCCCGGTCTCACCGAAACCAAACGCCATTTTATTGTCCAAGTTGTACTTAAGGGTTTAACAATTTAAACTCATATTCAGGATGATATAAACAGATAGATGAATCATATTATCACAATAGATATTTATAACAATCATTTATCTCACACAACAGCATATCACATATCATAGATACTCAAAACATCCAGTATCAACCAATATCAATCACCCAATATCATTCACTTAATATTGACCATCCAATATCAATCAATTAACCAATATCAACCAATCATCTAAATCATAATTGATTAACTCTTAATCAAATGGATTACCCTTAATCCTCCTCAATAATTTATTCTAAATAAATAAATTAATCATCTCTAATGATCTTCCTTAATTAATATTCCCTTGATTAATTATCTTAATTACATTCAAGTAATTGTCCTTAATCATATTCAGTAATTAATCTTTAATTACTATCATTAATTACAATAATTAATGATTCTTCATTTACTTCCATTATTAATCAATCATAATTAACTACATTAAACCTTAATTAATTATAATTAATTAATCACTCCTGAATAAATCACTTATATTAATCAACCTTGATTAATATCATTAATTACATTAACTAATGATCCTTTTTAATAAATAATTACTTCAATTAATTAATAGTTAACTTATAATTAATCATTCTATTAATCATAATCAGTAATTAACAATTTGTAACTACTTATCTTAATTAATTAACTTCTTAATTAATTAACTTCTAAATTAATTATATTAGTCCTTGATTAATTAATCTAATTAATTAATCCTTAATTACTTCATTAAGTAATTATTAAACAATCAAATTAATAAACAAATCCTTAATTAATTACTTTATTAATTAATTACATTTTAACTAATCACTTTATTAATTAATTACATTTTAACTAATTACATTTAGTGATTAATCTTTAATTAAACACATTTCATTAATTAATTAATCTCATTAATTAACTAGAATAATTAAGTAATTAACTCTTAATTACTTACATAAGTAATTTTCTCTAATTACTTCATTAATAACTCTTTATTACTCTCTTAATTCATTACTTAACAAGTAATTAATTCCATTATTAAATAATCCTTAATCCTTTAATTAATTAATTACTTCATCATTAATTAATTTCAACAATTATATTAATCAATTCTTCAATTGATAACATTAAATGATTATCCATTAATCACTTCCATTAAAATACTTCATGAGTAATTACCATTAATTACTTCCATAATTAATTACTTCCATTCTTAATTATATTCAAATATTAACCATTGATTACTTCATTAAGTAATCACACTTAATTATTCCATAATTAAGTGATATTTAAAATTTAATAAACAATTTAACTAATTATTTAAAATTAATTAAATAATTAATTAATTAACTTCTTATATTTAAAACATTACTTTAAAATTTATTTTAAGACTTTTGATTTAATGATTAAATTCAAAACACTCTTTTTACATTATAATTCAACATTAAATAAAGTTAATCACCTTTTAAAATTATCTTAAAACATTTTTAAGTTCGAAAATAAATTCAATTTGCATTTTAAAAAGATTGATTAACTTTTTCTTCTAAGAAACAAGTTTTAACTTTGAAAATTCTTTTCCTTTTATAAAGCTCAACTTGATTTAATTATTAAGAATAACATGTTTATTTTGTAAACTTATCTTTTAATATAAAACTTGCACATTATATTAGCACAGCTGAATGTCTCGGGTCAAACCCGAGTAAAATTACGAAAAACCCCGAGCAAGTCTCGAAGCAAACCCAACTCAACAAGGCTTCGAGACCAACCCAGCACCCTCACGAAACAAAACACGAGTCAACCCTTCTTCCCCAAACTCCCTCTCTTCAACCTGATACATCATTCACGCGTGCACGTTGCATGGTGATCCAAACGACGACGAGCTTGCCTCCGGTCATCACCAAGTCAGCGGCGACCCCAACGTGCCATCCCTCAACCCATATCGAACAAATAACCCTCAAATCGAAATTCGACCCAAATATCGAATTACTGCAGCAGATCATTGAACCAAAATCCCATCGCCTCTGGCCATCTCGTCGCCGATAGTCTTTGCCGACCATACCATCGAACCCCTCGTCCACGAGTATCAACTTCCCCCTCAATCGATCGCCTCTGGCCACGTATCGATGCTGAGAAATCCACTGGAACGACGGCTACAACAACAACTCACTAAACCCTACTATGATCATATCCGATCACCTCAACCATAGGAAAAATCCACGAACATTTTTCCCGTGACCGTCAACACTTCAGCCACCTTCAACCCAAAAATTGGCCAATTTCGCCACGCCATTCATCGGCAATAGCCCAAAACCCCAATTTCGAACAACTCGAAAATTCCCATAAATTAACAACCTAAAAATCATGTAATGTATCAAAATTCGTGATTTTCCATCACGAATACATTCATCTAATTCAAATTAGAAATTAAGGTTGTTGAATTTTATCATAAATATGAATTTCACTGTTGTTTCAAAATTAAAAATGATCTGTTGAATTTTAAACCCTGAGATTATTTTTAAAATTATCATCATATCTTGACAACCAACTTTCATTTACAGGTCCAAGCTTAAATTTGCTTGAAATAAAAGATATAAAAATTTACTTAAGAAAATTTAAACCCTGTAATAAGAACAGAGCAAATGAATTTACAGACACTTATATATATATACAGATACTTCATAATTTTAACATGCATTCATAAACAGTATTCATATAAACATATATACATCATCACAGCACAAACCATCACATGCCTCAAAGTTGAATCACAGATTTTAAAAACTGTTTTTTTAAAAAATGTTTACTCACCTGTTAAATTTTGCAGATCACAGCAGATTTAAATTTCCAGGCTTTGAACATCTGAAGTGTTTTGCTAACGAAAATCTATTGCATGCCTACAGATTTGCTTTGCTGATGAAGTTGAATTCTTGCATGCCAGATCTCTGATTTTAAATGCTTGAAACTGATGTTATTCTCTTATTTGAGTTGCAGGTTGAGATTGCAGTAGGTTAAGTTTCAAGTAAAAGCTTGATTGCAGGTTTGATTTTAGTTTTAGAGTTTGAGAATAATTTTAGGTTTTTGAAAAATGGTTTTTGGTCTACCCTTTATTTATTTATTTAAAAGAATGAAGAAAGGGAAAAGAATAGAAATGAGAAGAGGGTGAAGGTTTGGAAATTGAAAAAGGAAAAACAATTTTCTCTATAGGTTTTAAATGAATTATGTTAATAAAAATTAAAGAAATTAAATTTCAAAATAAAGACACTTGTCACTGTATAGCTTAATTTATCAACACATGTTATTAAATCGGCTTAATTGCTTTACATATGTCACAAACAAGTTAATATGTTTACATTTGTACTTAAGCATTTACTTATTAATTTTTTTTCTTAATTTAAATGTAAATATAACTTACATATTTTAATTTCTTAATTAATAAATGTTCTCATATGTATAAATAAATTCATTTTTAAAAGAAATTATTCTAAAACTAATTATAATATAAATATATTTTTATACATGTATTTAAAAAAAACTAAAACATTTATACATACATTTATGACCATTTTATAATAAGCATTATAAAGAAAACAAAACAAAATGTTTAAATCTTTTAAATTATCGTATTAAAAATAAACAACAATTATCTTATATTTTAAAACAAATAAATTAATCTTTAAACTAACTTTTGAAAATATAAATTAATACAAAGCTTAAAATTATAATTTCATACATATACAAATTATCCATAGATTAAATTAAATTTCAAAACCATACCAAATTCTAACATATACAAATATATATTACAATTTGAAGATTCATCTTTTAATTGTAAAACAAAAGATATTTCTATTCACAATATATATCAAATATATATATTATAAATAGAATATAATTTCATTAGCTTGAAAAATAAATCTTATCAATTTTTATATTGTTAAAAAGATATTGATCACAATCATCAGATTAAATATTTATTAACCTTTAAAAGATTAAATTTACCAATTTTAAATTAATATTATAAGGAAAAATTATCAAATCAATTAATTATTAACTCAGATTATTAAATTAATATTGCCCAAAATTCCGGGTCGTTGCAATCCTCCCCCCTTAAAAGATTTTCGTCCCCGAAATTTAAAAGCAAAGGTAATTTAATAACCCAACAAAGATTTTAATTTCAATCACCAAAGCATTCCTAACAACCAGTTACTAACAACCATAACAACCAATCAAACAAACAAACCTAACTATTCCGACACAAATCAGAATAAATCTTCTAACACTATCTCGAGTTTCCCAAGTATAAATCACTGGGAGACTCGCTCTACAAAAACCAACAAACTGACTACACTACCAAAATCCAGAGCTCCTCTCATCTCTAGATCCATCAATCTGAACAGAACATCAGACCATACCCAAGTCCAGAACAACTTCCATATCCAACTGAACTGCAGATTCTACAATTAACAATGAATCATACACGTACTCCCTCAGAGATACATGATACACAATGAATTCCAGCTATCCAAACTGGCAATTCAAACTTATCCTATCAAAACACAAATAAGAAATCTCAAATGCCACAGCACTAACCAACCAATCTAACCCAATTACTGCTCTCTTAACTAGAGAAATCTATCAACAATGAAGCCTCCAACTTCGAATTCCAAAACTCCTTATCTCATATCTGCATAACTCAACAGATAATCCTGGACTGCCAATTTCTTTCGATCAGCTCAACCTATGCTGATACCTTCAGAAACAACTAGACCAAAGCAAACCAATTTCTGGATTCTATTCAACAGAAAAATCTTTCAAAATCTGTCGATATCCAGAATACAAACTCTACTACTCAAGCAATAGCAAAATGAACTTGCTTCCTTCCTTGTACAGCTGCTACCTCGCTTCCACTGCACAACTCTGATTCTGAAATAGATTAGAATATTGTCGACGAACACGAGTACAAACTTATCCAATATATCCCGGAACTTTGTTCAATCAAATCCATAAAATCTGTGTCACTCATCTGACTCGGTCACACAACCTTACTATAGAATCCATTTCCAAAAACTAGATCGGACCAATCCAAATTCCAAAAATATTCTGAGCTGCTACACCAACTCTTCCTACTACAAGAACCATCCAACAACCAGGCTAACTATCAGTATTGCTTCTGGAATCAAAACAATATGGAACTCAACTCCAGATGCAAACAAACTTCTGATTACTTTAGTAGCTCCTACTTCCACATGAGAATCCTAAATCTCAAACAAAAGTTAGCCTAAGAAAAATTCCCAGTCTAATCGCAAGTCACTTTTACGATCCAAACTAATTCGGATTCCAAAGAAACCATCCTCTCTTTACCAATTAGAACAGCTTTAAGCTTTTCCAAACAAAGTTAACCCTCCAAAAAACTTTCACCAACTTCCCGGACTGCTGAAAGAAGAAACACCAAGATTTCTGAATCACCGGAGAAACAACCAACACTGCTGCTTCCAAACTCTACCTCGATGATACTACAAAGCCAAAATATCTCCTCGTCAGCACACCAAACACTTCGAGTTGCACTGCTACCACAGCTAACCAAAGACTTCTAATCTAAAGGCTTCTCAAAACCAAAACCATCAACAAACTACACAACGGACCATCGAGATGGCAGACAACCTCTCAAGAAACTCGGACTCCAAACCAAGCACCAACATCTCGCTATCCTAAAGGAATAACAAATAAGACCATGCCAAAGCGAAACAACTCATAGACCTTAGTCTCATGTTCCAAAACAGACAATCTCCTTGCAAAAGATCTAAACAACTTCTACATAGCCGGATTTTCTCTGCGGTAGGTAAGACTGCCCCTCAACTACTACTAAAACTGCTTCAAAAGAAAACGTTTTCGGAAAATATCCAAGGATACTGCATCTCATCACGCAGTTATCAAGATATCATCACCTACTACTGCACCTTCGACAAATCCAAACTTAAGAATAATTCGCTCACCCGAGCGAAATTCAAACTTACACTTCAAAGATAAACTTCGAATCTTTAAAAAAAAAATTCCTTCGGATATCTGAGAAATCCTTGCTCCAAACCACAAATCTCACTCGAGACGGTATTAGGACTACAGTCTCAACAAATACTTCCAACCTCAAACATATGGACCTCTACCATCGTGGTAGTCGTGTTACACACACACCCCACTATTCCATCTACCTCTAAAACTTATGCTGGAAAATCCGAACAGATAACCCAACAGATCAGGTAGATATATATATATATATATATAGTTATATATAGTTATATATAAAAATTACAAGTACACTCTCTCAAGAAAGACACCACTCCAGAGTCTAGGTATTCACTCAACCTAATGCTCTGATACCAAATGAGACGACCCGACTTCCTATCTCCAGGAAATCGCATCATCTTGAAGAAAGAAGGGGATAGAAGAAGAAAGGAAAGAGAAAGAAGAACACAACAACAACAGATAACTCACAGCGGAACGAATGAAATATAATATGTCACATAAATATTACATACTATCATACCACATCAGAGTACACAACTTATACAACATATTAGACAATTATAAATATCTGTCTAACTATACAACTCAAATACAACAGATACAAATACCAAACAATCACAGCGGAACCATAAAATATCTACACGTGGAAGCCTCCTGCTCTATATCTCCTCTAGAATTCGTTAAGAAAACCTGAATCACTTGACTACTCATACATAATATGAGTACCCAAGAGTTTAATAAAACAGAAAATAAACACTCGGGTCAGACAAGGGTCTGGTGTGAGTAAACGGGTTAAAATTGCTTAACTTTTAGAAAACCTTTGAAAAGAAAAGGTATCACATAAGACTTCCCACACATAAACATGGAAACGTTTTTACCTTACGCTAACCAAAACATTTGATAGGAAATCCAGTGATATCATAATACTGTCTAGGGATTTCAAGTAAATAATAAATAGCCGAAATTATTACATGATTAAATTCCAGCTACTAGCCACAAAAGTGGGCAATACAATCAAAACCGTAGGGTCTCGTAGGAAGAATGGGTTTCCATCAATGGTTGGGCTACTGGGGTACCGCCCGTCACAGTACGTGGCCTTGATCAACGTACCGAGGAGTACGCCCGCTCCCCTGCAACACAAGGCCGGAACCATCCCTTACAGGATAGTCCCGAACAAGACAACCCCGCAGTTGGCCGCGACCCAACTGCCCACACAGCCGAATAAAAAGGGACTTCTAGACCGGGGAAAATCTTGCTCTCCAGTGGGAGTTACCCACGAAGCCTTGCTGCACTTCCCCTGTTTTAGCCATTCCTGGTTGATGAGGCTTGAGGCTACGATTACCTTTATAGAACACATCTATCTTAGAATGCTCATCGTCCATCTGACGATGTTCTGAAAGCATTCAATCCATACAAGTTCGTTTCGGGTTCGAACGAAACCGAAGGCACCATCTCATTGCACTCATTTTGGAATCACCCTCAGAGTCAACAACCATAGCCCTTGCACTCTTAATCGCCATCTCGAACCTATAAGTGCTATTCCGTCAAACTCATTACGGAATCACCCACAGAGTTATACTGACGTATAGCCCTTACACCTCGAGTCTTCACTTTCTCCCTTTGGATTCAAGACCTAACGTTTAATTGGAATCGATGTGGTTTTCGGATATCCAAATATAGAAACCCGATCCCGGTTTCGCCGAAACAAAACGCCATTTTAATGTCCAAGTTGTACTTAAGGGTTTAACAATTTAAACTCATATTCAAGATGATATAAACGGATAGATGAATCATATTATCATAATAGATATTTATAACAATCATTTATCTCACACAGCAGTATATCACATATCATAGATACTCAAAACATCCAGTATCAACTAATATCAATCACCCAATATAATTCACTCAGTATTGACCATCCAATATCAACCAATCAACCAATATCAACCAATCATCTAAAGCATAATTGATTAACTCTTAATCAAATGGATTACCCTTAATCCTCCTCAATAATTTATTCTAAATAAATAAATTAATCATCTCTAATGATCTTCCTTAATTAATCTTCCCTTGATTAATTATCTTAATTACATTCAAGTAATTGTCCTTAATCATATTCAGTAATTAATCTTTAATTACTATCATCAATTACAATAATTAATGATTCTTCATTTACTTCCATTATTAATCAATCATAATTAATTACATTAAACCTTAATTAATTATACTTAATTAACCACTCCTGAATAAATCACTTATATTAATCAACCTTGATTAATATCATTAATTACATTAATTAATGATCCTTATTAATTAATAATTACTTCAATTAATTAAATAATTAACTTATAATTAATCATTCTATTAATCATAATCAGTAATTAACAATTTGTAATTACTTATCTTAATTAATTAACTTCTTAATTAATTAACTTCTAAATTAATTATATTAATCCTTGATTAATTAATCTAATTAATTAATCCTTAATTACTTCATTAAGTAATTATTAAACAATTAAATTAATAAATAAATCCTTAATTAATTATTTATTAATTAATTACATTTTAACTAATTACATTTAGTGATTAATCTTTAATTAAACACATTTCATTAATTAATTAATCTCATTAATTAACTAGAATAATTAAGTAATTAACTCTTAATTACTTACATAAGTAATTTTCTCTAATTACTTCATTAATTACTCTTTATTACTCTCTTAATTCATTACGTAACAAGTAATTAATTCCATTATTAAATAATCCTTATTCCTTTAATTAATTAATTAATTACTTCATCATTAATTAATTTCAATAATTATATTAATCAATTCTTCAATTGATAACATTAAATGATTATCCATTAATCACTTCCATTAAAATGCTCCATGAGTAATTACCATTAATTACTTCCATAATTAATTACTTCCATTCTTAATTATATTCAAATATTAACCATTGATTACTTCATTAAGTAACCACACTTAATTATTCCATAATTAAGTGATATTTAAAATTTAATAAACAATTTAAATAATTATTTAAAATTAATTAATTAATTAATTAATTAATTAACTTCTTATATTTAAACATTACTTTAAAATTTATTTTAAGACTTTTGATTTAATGATTAAATTCAAAACACTCTTTTTACATTATAATTCAACATTTAATAAAGGTAATCACCTTTTAAAATTATCTTAAAACATTTTTAAGTTCGAAAATAAATTTAATTTACATTTTAAAAAGATTGATTAACTTTTTCTTCTAAGAAACAAGTTTTAACTTTGAAAATTCTTTTCCTTTTATAAAGCTCAACTTGATTTATTTATTAAGAATAACATGTTCAATTTGTAAACTTATCTTTTAATATAAAACTTGCACATTATACTAGCACAGCTGAAAGTCTCGGGTCAAACCCGAGTAAAATTACAAAAACCCCGAGCAAGTCTCGAAGCAAACCCAACTCAACAAGGCTTCGAGACCAACCCAGCACTCTCACGAACCAAAACCCGAGTCAACCCTTCTTCCCCAAACTCCCTCTCTTCAACCTAATACATCATTCACGCGTGCACGTTGCACGGTGATCCAAACGACGACGAGCTTGCCTCCGGTCATCACCAAGTCGGCGGCGACCCCAACGTGCCATCCCTTAACCCAAATCGAACAAATAACCCTCGAATCGAAATTCGACCCAAATCTCGAATTACTGCAGCAGATCATCGAACCAAAATCCCATCGCTTCTGGCCATCTCGTCACCGATAGTCTTTGCCAACCATACCATCGAACCCCTCGTCCACGAGTATCAACTTCCCCCTCATCCGATCGCCTCTGGCCACGTATCGAGGCTGAGAAATCCACTGGAAAGACGACTACAACAACAACTCACTAAACCCTACTATGATCTAATCCTATCACCTCAACCATAGGAAAAATCCACGAACATTTTTCCCGTGACCGTCACACTTCAGCCACCTTCAACCCAAAAATTGGCCAACTTCGCCACGCCGTTCATCGGCAATAGCCCAAAACCCCAATTTCGAACAACTCGAAAATTCCCATAAATTAACAACCTAAGAATCATGTAATGTATATCAAAATTCATGATTTTCCATCAAGAATACATTCATGTAATTCAAATTAGAAATTAAGGTTGCTGAATTTTATCATAAATATGAATTTCACTGTTGTTTCAAAATTAAAAATGATTTGTTGAATTTTAAACCCTGAGATTATTTTTAAAATTATCATCATATCTTAACAACCAACTTTTATTTACAGGTCCAAGCTTAAATTTGCTTGAAATAAAAGATATAAAAATTTCCTTATGAAAATTTAAACCTTGTAATAAGAACATAGCAGATGAATTTACAGACACTTATATATATATAGATACTTCATAATTTCAACATGCATTCATAAACAATTTTCATATAAACATATATACATCATCACAGCACAAACCATCACATGCATCAAAGTTGAATCACAGATTTTAAAAACTGTTTTTTTAAAAAATGTTTACTCACCTGTTAAATTTTGCAGATCACAGCAGATTTAAATTTCCAGGCTTTGAACATCTGAAGTGTTTTGCTTACGAAAATCTACTGCATGCCTACAGATTTGCTTTGCTGATGACGTTGAATTCTTGCATGCTAGATCTCTGATTTTAAATGCTTGAAACTGATGTTAATCTCTCATTTGAGTTGCAGATTGAGATTGTAGTAGGTTAAGTTGCTAGTAAAAACTTGATTGCAGGTTTGATTTTAGTTTCAGAGTTTGAGAATAATTTTTGGTTTTTGAAAAATGGTTTTTGGTCTGCCCTTTTTATTTATTTAAAAGAATGAAGAAAGGGAAAAGAATAGAAATGAGAAGAGGGTGAAGGTTTGGAAATTGAAAAAGGAAAAAACAATTTTTTCTATAGGTTTTAAATGAACTATGTTCATAAAAATTAAAGAAATTAAATTTCAAAATAAAGACACTTGTCACTATATAGCTTAATTTATCAACACATGTTATTAAATTTGCTTAATTGCTTTACATATGTCACAAACAAGTTAATATGTTTACATTTGTACTTAAGCATTTACTTATTAATTTTTTTTCTTAATTTAAATGTAAATATAACTTACATATTTTAATTTCTTAATTAATAAATGTTCTCATATGTATAAATAAATTCACTTTTAAACGAAATTATTCTAAAACTAATTATAATATAAATATATTTTTATACATGTATTTAGAAAAAACTAAAACATTTATACATACATTTGTAACCATTTTATAATAAGCATTATAAAGGAAACAAAACAAAATGTTTAAATCTTTTAAATTATCATATTAAAAATAAACAACAATTATCTTATATTTTAAAACAAATGAATTAATCTTTAAATTAACTTTTGAAAATATAAATTAATACAAAGCTTAAAATTATAATTTCATACATATACAAATTATCCATAGATTAAATTAAATTTCAAAACCATACAAAATTATAACATATACAAATATATATATTACAATTTGAAGATTCACCTTTTAATTGAAAAAAAAAGATATTTCTATTCACAATATATATCAAATATATATATTATAAATAGAATAAAATTTCATTAGCCTGAAAAATAAATCTTATCAATTTTTATATTGTTAAATGATATTGATCACAATCATCAGATTAAATATTTATTAACCTTTAAAAGATTAAATTTACCAATTTTAAATTAAAATTATGAGGAAAAATTATCAAATCAATTTAATTATTAACTTAGATTATTAAATTGATATTGCCCAAAATTCCGAGTCGTTACACCAATTTCAACATTTAAAGCTTGGATTTTCAAAAAGTAATTCAATTTATATAAATCAAATTTTATTTCAAAATATTATTTAACCGAATTCAAAATTTAGGAATTAAAAATTTACTTAATTTAACCAATTCGGTGTCCGTATATAATTTTCTACCCTATGGTCAAGTGATATTAATATTTATCATTTCAATTTGCAATTATATATATTTACGGATATATATCATTTCTATCCGCAATCCCGAATAAAATCCAAAATCCACAAAATCACTCGGGTTTATCATTTCAACCCATAACGATTTTTTCCTAATTATAGATCGTTCGGGTGTTAATCATTTCATCCCATAGGGATTTTTCTAACGATAAACTAAGGGAACTTGCAGTGTTATAACAACATAAAAATAGCATCCAGTCATCCAATATCTACAATCAAACATCCATCACAATCACCATTCAAACCAACCAATAAACAATAACAAGTGACTGATTATCGATAAAAAGTATTAACTGACATTTTAAATTTTAATATTAAATTAATGACAATTAAATTCAATAAAAGTCAGATTTAACTAGAATGACCATTTAAATATACCAAACATTAACCAGTCAATTTCTAATTACATCACAAATTCAATTTGTAACGACCCAGAATTTATGCCAATTAAAATTCATATATTTAATTGATTTTTAAATATTAACAAGTCAAATTTGTAAGTCAAATAAATTTATTTTTGAATATCTAGATTTAATTGGGTAATTAAATCGACAATTTAATAAATTGAAATTACAGAAATAATTGAAAATTGGGTTTAATGTGAAGGAAAATGATTTATAAAGTTATAATAAATCATATTGGAGTTAGAGTGATGTTATAGAACTTTTAAAATTGAATTAAAAGATGATTTGTGAAAATTGAATATTTTAATATTTAATTGACGAGTTAAAATAGCCATTTTTTAAACAGTCTCGGATTTCAACGAAACCAGTTTCTCAGATCCGTAATGTTAAATTATTGTATGGTTTCAAATTTCATGTCAATCGGATTTACGGTTTGTCCGGGGCAAGCAAAAACGCATAGAAATTGATTCGAGTGAATTTTTAAAATTTAAATAGTCAATTCAAAAACTTGTCTTTCAAATTTGATTGAATTGGCTCCCGATATATATTCCATTGTGTTCGGAATGGGGATAAAACATTATAAACGCCAGGCGGCACACTTCGTTTGGAGTTCGAAATTTTTTGGGTTGAATAGTGTTCGAGAAATTTTCTATAAAAGGACTTCACTTTCTCATATTTTCACCAAACCTAATATCAAAACACTAGCCGCCGTTCTATATTTCAGTGACCAGAATATTGATTCCTTCTCCCTCAAATTTCTTCAAATCCGTGAATCAATACGAGAAACTATCAACTACAATGTTGTAGAGCTCGGCACGAACTTCAATCTGAACGTTGATGATCTAGTATGGAGCGACGTGGAGGGAGTTATCTCGGCCGATAGGCGTCACGAACGGGCACGTTTTTTGAAGCCAATGGGTAGCCGAGCTTCGAGATATGGCGGTCGTTGGTGGAGCATGCATGGGCGAAGGATACGAAGGTGTTGGATCGTCGTCAGGTGGCTTGAAATTATCGCGAAAATTGAGAGATGGACGGCAGCTATGGGTATCTTTGGTCGCGTGTTTACCTGGAGCGAAGAAGAAAAGGGGGACGACCGAGATTGCAAGGGTCTGGAACGTGCGGTCCAGATGATTGTGGGTTAAAAATAATAATTAATTAAGTTGTAAATTGAATTATATTGATACGTACAATGTTTAAACTATCATAACTCATACGAGGTCGAAATCACACAAAACGAATTGCGTTGGGTTCGTATTCGCGAGCACTACGCGATGGAGCTAGTTAGGATTCGTTTGGAGCTAGTGAAAATTTTGAGTAAAATTAAACGCATGTTTAATTTTATTCGAAATAAAACGCTACAACTGTTATTGGAACCAAGGCGAGAACTTCTCACTCAATCGAATTGTTACGATTTAAATTTTAAATAGTTAGATTTAAATTTTAAATAGTTAGATTTAAAATTGCTTGATTGTATGATTGAATGATAAATTATTATCTGTTGCTTTAAATAAACCCTATACGCCGTATATTAAGCGGATGTTATTTACTAAAAACATATACCGCGATAATTCCACCGTGAATGGAATTGGTATTATATATGTACTTGGAGTTGATTTCCCACATTATATAGCGGATGAACACTATTGTGCCGCATAATAGCGGATAATATTTTATGAACCCATATACCGCGATATTCTGTATTGGAACGGAATTGGTATTGTGCTAACGTCAGTGGATGCAGGGAAATAGGTTGGAGGATCCAACTTGATTCCTCACCAGTATTTATTTGATTTCAGATATTGCGATATTTGTTGATTATCATATGATGATATATGATGTTTGGATGCCGTGATTGATTATTTGGTGATGTTGCATCATTGGGCCTATTTTGGAGTTTTAAAAATGTTAGAGGAACGATTTTCAAAATTTTAAAGGATTTTAAAGTGATTTTTGAAAGTATACGTTTTATTAAATTTTTGGAATTGATCCATTTTAAATAAATAAATGTTAAAAATTTTATGTTATAAAAATTACGATTCTTGTGAAATATAACCGAAATGTGATTTTGGAAATATGGAGTTAATGAATTTTATAAAATAGTTAAATTAGGATTTTTGAATTATTATAAACGGTTTATATAAAAGGTTTAAAAAATTGATATTTTATAAATTAAAATATTGGAATTATAAAACGAGTTTTTATAAGCGTTAAAATGAAGTATAAATGGATTTCATAAGTAAATTAAATTTATAGATTTATAAATTGGGAAGTTATAGAAAGAATAGATTTTGTAAAATAAAAGATTTATAAGTAATTAACTTATAAATTGGATTTTGGCATTTAATTGGGACAAAAATAGAATTTGTTAATAAAGTGATTTTATGAGTTGAAGTTGTTATAAAATATAAATGGGATTTATAAACATTGTTTTATAAATCCGAAACCGACTTATTCTGATAAGTCAATTATTTTAGATTTTTAAAGGAGATATATTCACGATTTTGGACAGCGGATCATCCTTTAAAATAAAATGTGTAGAAACGTTGAATTTGGTTAACGAAGTATATTCGCGATTTTGTGACAGTGAAGAATATATTAAAGTGTTTTGGGGAAGTGATATTTTAAATAGAATTAAAACGCTTTAAAGATATTTTAAAATGTATTAAGTGTCGAAAACATAGATTTCAACATTCATTGTTGAAATAGACGTTTTCGAGAACCAAGGAAAAGATGGACTATAACACCGTTGTTATAGTAAATGATTTCCGAAAGGAAAAGTTTTGTATAGTATTGGGATTTATATACCTGTCTTAATTTTGAATCCCTATACTAGTGATTTTGGGTTGTCGTAACGGTGTTTTACGCAACATTCGTTTTGGCCCAAATAAATGTGTTTAAGAGAATGTTTTCCTTAAAGAATGAAATATATACTTAATCGTGTTTTAAGTATATTGAATATTTTCTAAGTATTGAAAATAAATAGATTTGTGAATTACTTATGGTTAAATAAGTATTTCAAAATGTTTTCCAATATGAAGTGAAATGTTTTGGGTTTTTATCTTTTAAAGGTAAATTGAAAATGAATAAGTATTTGGAATTGTTTTCCAATAAAGAAATTGAAAGGGTTTAGAGAATATATCTTTTTAAAGATAAATAGAAGTGAATATCTAGTGAGTTATTAATTTATGGAAGATTAATCAAAAGGCCTAGTGATTGTTATGGTGCTGGATATTTGGTTGTTGGCCTTGATAGTTAAATAACCAACAATCAATATTTACCTTTAAATGGGTATTTGTTATGATTGCTTGAATATGAATGCTACACTTATTTTGAAAATAAGCGCTCATTATTCGGTTTAGTCGGGAGAGGACCTTTGTGTTATAAATCCCATTCCGAATAAGTGATATGTCGTAATGGATAACATTGAAGACTGGTGTTGAAGACCGAATATTTTTGAAAACGGAAGGATTACCGTCGAATGACTCTGCATCGGCTGATCTCCGATATAGAGATTTTGTCACCCTTTGTGATGGGAAATCCGGTCGTGATTAGTGAATATCCGGATTGCATGGGATTCTTTGGAAGTGCCTTCGGTTTCGTTCGATCCCGGAACGGACTTGTATAGATGTGTGTCTGACGTTACAATTTGAGATGTAAAGCTGGTTTCTATCAAATATATTTCTGTTGGTGGCGGAGAATTTATTCTCTTAGCTTAACACCCTTCTCCGAGACGTACAAGCTCAGAGGTTATGTAGTTGATGGTTACTAGTGACATATTCCCAAATTGGTAATGTGGCATACAAAGTGCTGTTGAGCATTTGTTGATCAAAGCGTGGATTTTGTAAAAAAAAAGCGTAGCTTTGTGGACGAGACTTCGTCAGACCTCACACCCCGAAAATGGTCAAAACATGAAAAGATGCAGCAAGGTTATTAGGGGACAACGCATCCTTAGTGTATGTCATTTACTTCTGGATAGAGGTGGTATTACGGTATGGAGCCCTGATTCTTAACCTATGTTGTTGCTGCAAACTTATTACTTTGTGGTTGTTGGTTAATCCCGGGATTTAGGTCGGTTGCGACCGGGGGATGGCATATTCGTGTCAGTAGTTACCCAGCTAAGGGTAACCCGGCCTTGTGTTGGCAGAGATCTAACCGTAATGTTGGTTAAGTTCTCGGGGCGTCATTCCAGAGGCGTACCTATATGGCAATGGGAAGTTCCTTGGCCTGATCATTTGTTGGAAATCCAAACTCCAATACGAAACCCTGTACGGTTTCAGTTGTAGAACCTGCCATTTACTTATGGTGGTCACCACTGTTTAGATGGTAGCTATAATAGGCATAGTTCGGAATGTCTATGTTGGCTAAGATTTATATCTTTACTTTCGAAATGTTTCCCTACACTTTGCACTTATAGTAATAATATCAAAGAAAAATTTCTACGTATCAAGCATATTTGACTATCATAAGGAGAAATCTCCTCCGATTCTACGTTTGCATTGTGTGTGTGTGCGGAAGGCCTTATGGTAGTCTCATTTTCTAAAAAGCATTGCGAATCTAATTTAAAATATTTCTTTGTTTATTTTTAAAAGATAAACTGTTTAAGTTCTCACACCAGTCCCATGACTTACCTGGAGTTTATTGTTTCCTTCCTAAACTTTGGGTGCCCACCAATTTTAACACGGGCCGTCTAGAGTTAGGTTATTAGGTCATTCCGGAGATTCAGGAGTTGCTGTAGAGATCAGGAGCAGGCTGGATGGCTTGGCGTATCAATAAGTATATAATATTTATTTTCCGCTGTTTGTTGTTGTAAACTCTGATTATGTAATGTAATGTGATGTGATGTAATGTAATAACTGATATAGTTCTTTGTTTTAAAGATATTCATTTATCTATTATATGTTGTTCCGCTGCGATTGTGAGATTCTGTTATTGGTTCTGTTGCTTTTCTTTCTTTCTTCTTCTATCTTCTACCTCTTCTTTAACCCTAACGGTACGGTTTTCCGGCCTTTGATTGCTCGGCAATTGATACAGTGGACGTATTAATGTCGACCTTCGTGGACGAAAAAATAGCGATCGTTACAATTTGGTATCAGAGCTTATGGTTAAGTGACAACCTTGGCTCTGTTGGGTATTACTCATTAGAGTTAGAGTCAGTAGTGCTCTAGAATGAGTTGAGTGTAATAATAAATATGAGCGCGTATTTGTTAGTGAATATGAAATTGTTTTGTATTGTGTTGACTTATCGTTTGATTGTTTATAGATTCTGGTCGATGAAGTTTGGCTAACTGTTTCAATAGGGGTTTTTAAACTCTTAAACAAGATAAACCGACATAGTATCATTTTAAATTGGACAAATGAAATAATTTTACCTTGATTATATTTTCTATATAAAGGAATAATTTTTCAGAATTATTAAAGTGTATATAAAATTGATTGTTTGGTTGTTGAAATGTAAGAATATATATAAGTTAATTGGATGATGTTTGAATAAGTTAAATGAAACATATTGTAAAAGAATAAATTGTATAAGCAAAAGAATTATAAGTATGGAATTATAATTAATGTGATTTACAATTGTGATATAATCTTATATATAAGAAGTGAAATTATATGAATATATTTATAAATATAAATTGTAAACTGTGATTCAGAATTTGAAATGGAATTCCAGAGTAATATTTGAAAACAAATTTAAAGAATCTGAAATTTTGAGATTTGAGAAATTTAAATTCTTTGAAGTTTGAAAATGATTTTCACGGGTTTTGGAAAATTGTTTTGAAGGAAAGAAAGCACCAAACTCTTTTCGATCGCTGAAAAATAATTCCGATAATGATCGCGACATCATCGGTGTTCATTTTCGGGTTTCCAAAAGAGGGATTGCTGCCAAGTTGTTTAAATGTAGGTTGTTTGGAAAATTTGGGTTTGGGTTTTGAAATTCAAAGGATAATTGAATTGGTTTCAAAAATGGTTTTGAAAGATTGAAAAGACTCTGGAATGTTATATAAAATGATTGGAATACAATTATTAAGTTGGAAAACAAATTGTAAATGAATAAATAAAATTTGCAAGTGCAAGAAAATGAAATTGAAATCCATTTCGAATTTGAAAGTAAATAGAACTGGAATTGGAATCTGAATTGGATTTATAAGTGGAAATTTAAATTAAGTTAAACAAATGATGTTTAAATGGAATATAACTTAAGCAATGTTGAATGAAGTTGATTTTGGTATCGAAGTAAAATAATAAAGTGAATTAAATGGATGTGAACTTGAGTTATATAAATGAAATTCAACTGTATATGGTAAGATGAATTAATAATTGAATTAATAAATGGATTGAATGTAAATCAATTGAGTGTAAATAAATCGACATGAAATAATGAATGCAAGTGTTAATTCATTAATGCTAATGAAAAGTGATGAACCAAATTGAATGAATGTAAGCAAAGTAAAGAAATTTGGTAATGTTAGTTATACGTTTGTTGTTAGTTGATTGTATAGAAATCCATATGAAATTGAATTAATGAAATGGAAAGATATGAAATTTGGTTTGAATGTGGAAGTGAACTAACTTGAATGTGAATAAGTGAATATAAACTAATTGAAAATGAATGTTAGTAAAAACATCCAATGATAATGAATCAATCGTGAATAAATTGAAAGAAACCAATTCATTGAATATAATGAGAAGTGAATTTATATTGATTTGGTTATTGATTGATTAGATAAATATTGGATGTAGTTGGATGATAGTTAGTTGAATTTATTGCTTTTGTTGCATTTGCTATATTGGCACATATAGTTGTTGGTATATGTTGTATATTGATATTACTTCATATATACATGTTCTCATTTGTTTGTTGAGTGTTTAGTAGGTGCGGATTGCGCATTGCTTCGCATTTGGAGCTCGCTTTTGCGCTATATTAGCCGTATATGCTCGCTAATAATATATAAGGTACATATCTCGGATTACATATCGTACTTTTACACCTTTTTCCCTGCGGGATGCCTCATTGCTTGAAGAGATGTATATTAGTGATATATATACTATCATTTTTTTTCGGATCGAGCCGCGCAAAGGAGGCTATGACGAATTTTTCTCAAAGTTTAAGGAGTTAAATATTTTTGAGAAAATTGGATTTTTTTTGAAAACTACAGTTTTGATTTTGAGTTGAAAAGTTAAACAATATAGTTGGTTTTGAAAAAATAACTAAGTAAGATTTGAAAACTTAGTAAAGTTATTGTAAGAAGTTTAACTATTGGATTTTGGGAAAGTTAAACACTTAAGTGAATTTGAAATTTAATTTGAATGGATTTGAAAAGTTAATGGATTTTGTAACTTTCTTACTTGGTAATTTCGAGGACGAAATTCTTTTAAGGGGGGAAGTTTGTAACGACCCAGATTTTATGTCAATTAAAATTCATATATTTAATTGATTTTTAAATATTAACTAGTCAAATTTGTAAGTCGAATAAATTTATTTTTGAATATTTGGATATAATTGGGTAATTAAATCGACAATTTAATAAATTGAAATTATAGAAATAATTGAAAATTGGGTTTAATGTGAAGGAAAATGATTTATAAAGTTATAATAAATCATATTGGAGTTAGAGTGATGTTATAGAACTTTTAAAATTGAATTAAAAGATGATTTGTGAACATTGAATATTTTAATATTTAATTGACGAGTTAAAATAGCCATTTTTCAAACAGTCTGGATTTCGACGAAACCAGTTTCATCGGAACCGTAATGTTAAATTTTTGTATGGTTTCAAATTTCATGTCAATCGGATTTATGGTTTGTCCGGGGCAAGCAAAAACGCACAGAAATTGATTCGAGCGAATTTTTAAAATTTAAATAGTCGATTCAAAAACTTATCTTTCAAATTTGATCGAATTGGCTCCCGATATATATTCCATTGTGTTCGGAATGGGGGTAAAACATTATAAATGCCAGGCGGCACGCTTCGTTTGGAGTTCGAAATTTTTTTGGGGTGAATAGTGTTCGAGAAATTTCTATAAAAGGACTTCACTTTCTCATATTTTCACCAAACCCTAATATCAAAACCCTAGCCGCCGTTCTATATTTCAATGGCCAGAATATTGATTCCTTCTCCCGCAAATTTTTTCAAATCCGTGAATCAATATGAGAAACTATCAACTACAATGTTGTAGAGCTCGACACGAACTTCAATCTGAACGGTGATGATCGAGTAAGGAGCGATGTGGAGGGAGTTATCGTGGCCGATAGGCGTCATGAACTGTAACGCCCCAGGCTTTCGTTCTCCGAAAAACCGACATCGACACTCACTTTATCGACTGCCGAGAAATCGAAGGCCAAAAACCGAGATGTTATGGGTTTTAAAAAGAAAAGAAAAGAAAGAAGAGAGAAAAAGAAAAATAGAGGGAAAAGAAGATAGACAATTTTTAGAAAACAGAGAATTAGAAAAATAGAAGATAGAAGAATTTTAAAATAGAACGGGACAGAAAAGGAACAACAGAACAACAACAGAATCTCACAATTCGCAGCGGAACAACATATAATAATAAATGAATAATCTTTAAATAAAGAACTATCAGTTATTACATTTCATTTCATTACATCACATCATATCATCAGAGTGTACAACAACATACAACAACAACAGTGCAGCGGAAAAGAAATACTATATAAACTAGTAATACGCCATGCCATCCAGCTTGCCTCCAGCAACTCCAGAATATCCAGAATATCCTGATAAACCTTAACTCTTAACTGCCCGTGTGGAAATTGGTGGGCACCCAGAGTTTAGGAAGGAAAACAATAAACTCCAAGTCAGTCATGTGACTGGTGTGAGAACTCAAAACAGTTTATTTATCTTTAAAATCTAAATAGAGGAATATTTTTAAACTCAATTCGCAATGCTTTTAAAAATGAGACTACCATAAGGCCTCCCGCACACACACACATGCAAACGCAGAATCGGAGGAGATTTCTCCTTATGATAGTCAAAGATGCTTGATACGCATTTAAAATAACATTTGATATTATTACTAGTGCATAGTGTATAACAAATCATTTCGAAAATAAAGATATAAATCTTAGCCAACATACGACCATTATCGTATGCCTACTATAGCTAACTATGTTCAATAGCAGGTTACCGCCACATTCCATAGCAGGTTATACAACTAATACCGTACAAGTCACGTATTGTTTCTTTGGATTTCCAACAAATGATCAGGCCAAGGAACTTCCCATTGCCACTGAGAATGCCTCTGGAAAGACATCCCCGAGAACCAAACCGGAACTCTGCCAACACAAGGCCGGGTTACCCCTAACTGGGTAACTACTGACACGAGCACGCCATTCCCCGGTCCTTTAGGACCTTTTCAACCGAGCGCTCGATATCCAACATCACACCATAATAAATAGAGTGTTTTCAACATGAGTAAGTATCTGGGCTCCATACCATGATACCACCCCTTTCCAGAAGGAAATGCACATACCCTAAGGGGAGCTACAGCAACCCCTAATAACCTTGCCGCATCTTTCCTGTTTTGACCATTTCCGGGATGTGAGGCTCGACGAAGTCACGTCCACAAAAACATACTTTATACAAAAGCCATGCTTTGGGTCAATAAATGATCAACACAATGATCACTAAGATAGACGATCAAATAAATGATCCTATCACAATAATCAACACAATGATCATTTCAGCAACACTCAGCATGTCACATTTCCAAAATGGGATATATCGCTGATAACTTCAACTATATAACCTTTGAGCTCGTACGTCTCAAAGAAGGGTGTTAAGCAAAGAATAAATTCTCCGCCACCAACAGAAATATATTTGAAAGAAATCGGCTTTATATCTCAAATTGTAATGTCAGACATACAATCCATACAAGTCTGTTCCGGGATCGAACAGAACCGAAGGCACTTACAAAGAAGTCCTTGCAATCCGGATATTCACAATCCTGATCAGATTCACCATCACATATGGAGAACTCAATACCGGAGCAACTCGGTGCAGAGTCAATCGATAGTTCATCCTATCACTCTTGCAAATACCGGTCTTCAACACCGATCTTCAAATGCGATTCACAACGACGTATCACATATTCGGAGTGGGTTATACGACCCCATGGTCCTTTCCCGGTTAACCCGAATAGTGAGCGCTTATTCAAAAATAAGTGTGCATTCAAATTCAATCAGTTCACATCAAATACCCATTCAAAGGGAAATATTGATAGTCGACTATTGAACTATCAATGGATATGCATACATCACCAGATTCCAAATAATTTTCCAAATTATTTATTTTCCAAAATATCTTTACAAGATATATATAATTTCAACACTTCAAAAATAAATCAATATTTATTTTCACACAAATTCCACTTTTACATATAAATTCCACAATGAATTTATATTTTCAAAATATTCATGCATATATGATTTCAATTATTCATTTCCAATTTATCTTCAAAAAGATAAATTCAAAATATTCACTTCATATTGGAAAATATTTCCATACTTATTTATTCATAAGTATTTCACAAATCTTTTTATTTTCAACCTTTGAAAATATTCAATATACTTAAATCGAATTAAGTATATCTTTCATTCTTTTAAGGAAATCATTCTCTTAAACATATTTATTTGGGCCAAAACGAATGTTACGTAAAACATCGTTACGACAACCCAAAATCACTAGTATAGGGATTCGAAATTAAAATATATATAAATCCCAATACTATTCAAAACATTTCCTTTCGGAAGTCATTTACTATAACAACAGTGTTATAGTCCACTATTTCCTTTTATTTCTCGAAACATCTATTTCAACAATGAATGTTGAAATCTATAGTTTCGAATCTCAACACCTTTTAAAACATCGTTAGATCGTTTTAATTTTATTTAAAACATCATATCTAAAACAATTTCTTTAACGTATTATTCACTATTTAAAAACGTGAATATACTACCTTAACAAATTTCATCATTTCTATTCATTTTATTTCAAAGGATTATTCAAAGTCTAAAACGTGAATAAAATCTCCATTTATAAGTTATAACAATTTTTTTTTTTACTTATTAAAATAAGTCTTTTTACAAATTTATAAAACAACGTTTATAAATTCTATTTCTATTTATTCTATAAAAACTTCCTTTTTTATACATCTCCTTTATTAACTTATTCGATTTATAACTCGGTTATAAACTACAGGTTCATATTATAAGTTAAACACTTATAATCTATTCGTTTGCAAAACCATTCCATTGAACTTCATAATTATAAATCTTATAACTTATAAGATTCAATTATTTATCCAAATCTTATTACTTTAATAACTTTACAAATTTTATAAACCTACTGTTTATAAAATCCCATTTATAACTTTACAGTTTAAAATTTCATAAATTTCATTCATTTAGGAAATTCATTTTCACTACATTCAAACACTTATAAAAACTCGTTTTATAACGTCCATATTTCAATTTATAAATATCCATTTATAAATCTCTTAATATAAATTAATTTATATTAATCTTTTAAACGTCATTAAATTCCTTTAAAATTTCACCGTTCTCTTGATTTATAAAATAATCAAATTTTATAAATCCCATATTTAAACTTTTTATAACAAGTTCAAAAAATCCAATTTAACTATTTTATAAAATCATTGATCCATATTTCTCAAAAATCAATTTTTTAACCGTATTTCTAAAAAATCAGCTTTTTAACTATACTTCACAAAAACCATAATTTTTATAACTTTAAAAATTATAACGTTTATTTATTTATAATGGATCAATTCCAAAAATATAGTATATTTTCAAAATCACTTTAAAAACATTTTAAAATCCCAAAATCTGGGTCCAATGATGCTACACACCAAATAGTCAATCACGACCAACAACGATATCATATATCGATATGATAATCCATCAAATATCAAAATATCTGAAATAAATTAAATACTGTTGAGGAATCCAGTTGGATCCCTCCAACCTGTTTTCCTGCATCCAAAAACATTAGCACAATACCAATTTCGCTCCAGTACGAAATTATCACGGTACATGTTCTTATTAAATATTATCCGCTTAATAACGGCGTAATAGGGTCTCATCCGCTAAACAAAAAATGCGGGAAATCAACAACTGCAATATATACATATGCCAATATATATATATTGATATTATATATAATACCAATTTCACTGTTTATGAAATATTCGCGGTATATGTTTTTATAAATAACATCCGCTTACTAACGGCGCATAATGTCTATTTTAACAATCAATAATTTACAGTCATCATTCAAACATGCATTCAAATATTTTAAATCTAACTATTTAAAATAAAATCGAAATCTATTCGATTGAGTGAGAAGTTCTCACCTGGGTTTTAAATTCCATTTTAGCTTTTATTTCGAATAAAATTAAACGCGCGTTTAATTTTACCCGAAATTCTCACTAACTCCAAACGACTCCAAACCAACTCCATCGCGTAGTGCTCGTCCATACGATTCCAACGCAACTGGATTTGCATTTTTTCGACCTCGTATGAAAAAGTTATAAATATTTGAAGTTACTCGAGTTTATACTTAAACTAATTACAACATAAATTTTATAAATATAAACCTAAATCAAATCTTGGCCTTAGGATTTTGCCTCCCACCCTCATCACCGTAGAACGCAACCCCCTCCTTCCTCACGTTCTTCTCCAGGAACACACGCACAACACAAGAACCCATTAGCTAAAATTAGGGTTAAATAGCTCGGCCACCACACTCAACTAAATCCCATCACACCTCCGCCATTTCGAAGCCCACGACCCAAGCTAGGTTCGGCCCAACCCTGGTGGAGCTCGGCCATGCCTACAGCCTCGTATGGCGTGCGCAAGTTGCTGCCTTCCTGGTCGATTTGCCGTTGATTCATTGATTTGTTTTAGATCATAGCCGTTGGATCTAAAGATCTCCTCACGCTCTACAAGTTTGCTTTAGAAAGTTTTTCGAATTGAATGACGGATTGAAAGATAATGAGGGGAGAAGATCGATGTTTTCTGGCCATTCATTCAAAAGTGGCGGCTGCAAATATGGCTAGGGTTTTAGTGTTTTTTTTTTTATCTTTTTTTTAGAGTGAGGTGTATTTATAGAAAAAGCAAGCGTAAACACTATTCATCCCGGGAATTCCGAACTCCGATTTAGACGCCGTAACCAGCGTACCTAGGGTTTATCCCGCGTTCCGGACACAATGGAACAGGTTTCGGAAGCTAATTCGGAAGTATGTGCGAGTTATGGCTGAAAACGCTCAATTTAAATTAAACCGATTTAAACCGATTTCTAGGCGTTTTAATTTGTACCGGACAAACGGTAAATCCAATTGACTTGAAATTTGAAACCTTACAATAATATCACATTACGGATCCGATGAAACTGGTTTCGTCGAATTCCGAGACTTTTTGAAAAATGGCTATTTTGACTCGCCAAATTTAAATTAAAAATAAATCGATGCGTTTCGAGCTGCCACGATCAAACGATAACTCCGATTGACACGAAATTTGAAATCCGGTAATAACTAACTATTACGGATCCAATGAAACTGGTTTCGTTCAATTCTGAGACTGTTCAAAAATTGACTATCTTACAGTCGATTATTAAATATTAAAATATTCAATTTTTCACAAATTAACTTTTAATTCGATTTTAAAAGTTCTAAAATATTTCTATAACTCCAGTATGATTAAATAAAATTTTACAAATCATTTTCAATCATATTTAACTCTATTTTCAATTATTTCCATAATTTAACGTATTAAATTATCGATTAAATTATTCAATTAAATCCAATAAATCAAAATAAAATTTATTTGACTTATAAATTCAATTATTAATATTTAAAATAAATTAAATATTCAAATTTAAATTATTAAAAATTCTGGGTCGTTACAATCTTTCCCCCTTAAAAGAATTTCGTCCTCGAAATTACAAGTAAGAAAAGCTACAGAATCCATTAATTTTTCTAAAATTCATAATTAAACTTCTTAAAATAACTTACTAAGTTTCCAAATCATACTTAGTTATCTTTTCAAAAACAAACTATATCATTTAACTTTCAACTCCAAAATCAAAGTGAAAGTTTTCAAAATTTTCCAATTTTCTCAAATTTTTCTAACGCCTTAAATTTTCGGAAAAATTCGCCATAGTCTCCTTTGCGCGGCTCGATCCGAAAAAAAAATGACAGTATATATATCACAAATATACATCTCATCAAGTAATGAGGCATCCCGAAGGGAAAAAAAGTGTAAAAGTACTGTATTTAATCCGAGATATGTACCTTATATTTTATTAGCAAGCATATACGGCTAATATAGCGCTAAAGCGAACTCCAAATGCGAAGCAAACGCGATCCGCACCTACTAAACTCAACAAACAACATGAGAACATGCACATATGCAAATAATCTCAATATACAACATATAGCAACATAACAACTACATAATATAGCAAATGCAATATATATTCAACCATCAACCAACTACATTCCATAACCAATAAACATTCATTCATATTCTCATTCATATTTAATGAATTGGTTTTCAATTTAAATCACATTTGATTCATTTACATTGGATTTTCTTACTAACATTCATTCTCAATTCAATTAGTTTGCATTCACTAATTAAATCCAATTCACGTTCAATTCTATTCAAATTTATTTACTTCAAATTTGAATTCAATTTCATAGCTTCCAATTTCATTAATTCAATTTCATTAACTCTTAATGAATTATATACAATCAATCAACATCCATATAACAACCAAAGTATATTTATTACAACCAAATTTCTTTTCACTTATATTCATTCTCTTTTGGTTTAACACCATCACTTTCAATTAGTTTAATTAAATTGATTTCATTCAATTTATTCAACTCCCTATAACATTAGATTTAATGAATTAACACTTTTATTCATTATTTCATATCAATTATTCACATTCAATTGATTATCAATTCAATTCATTACAAAGTTGAATTCTATTCACATAACTTAAGTTCACATTTCATTTAATCTACTTGTTTATTTACTTCGATACCAATATCAATTCATATAGCTTCACTTCTTATATATATAAGTTTATTTCACAATTGTAATTACATTAATTATAATTTCAATTCTTACAATTCTTTTTGCTTATACAATTCTTCTTTTATTTAGATTATTCAAACATCTTATTCAACAACCTAACAATCAACTTACATACACTTTAATAATTCTGAAAAATTATTCCTTTATATATAAAATATAATCAAGGCAAAATTATTGCATTTACCCAATTCAAAAACAATATTGTGTCGAATTGTTCTATTCAAGTGTTTAGAAACCCCTTCGGCTCAGTCTTGCGGACCACGCTGACGAAAGTTCATATGCCACTCAATAAACCAATCATCACAATATAAAACAATTTTATTCACTAACAAATACGCTCTCATAGCTATTATTACACTCAAACTCATTCTAGAGTACTACTGACTCTATCTCTAATGAATAATACCCAACAGAACCATGGTTGTCGCTTAACCATCAGAGCTCTGATACCAAATGTAACGCACGAGGATTTTCGTTGCCGAAAAACCGACATCGACACTCACTTTATCGACTGCCGAGAAATCGAAGGCCAAAAACCGAGATGTTATGGGTTTTAAAAAGAAAAGAAAAGAAAGAAGAGAGAAAAAGAAAAATAGAGGGAAAAGAAGATAGACAATTTTTAGAAAACAGAGAATTAGAAAAATAGAAGATAGAAGAATTTTAAAATAGAACGGGACAGAAAGGGAACAACAGAACAACAACAGAATCTCACAATTCGCAGCGGAACAACATATAATAATAAATGAATAATCTTTAAATAAAGAACTATCAGTTATTACATTTCATTTCATTACATCACATCATATCATCAGAGTGTACAACAACATACAACAACAACAGTGCAGCGGAAAAGAAATACTATATAAACTAGTAATACGCCATGCCATCCAGCTTGCCTCCAGCAACTCCAGAATATCCAGAATATCCTGATAAACCTTAACTCTTAACTGCCCGTGTGGAAATTGGTGGGCACCCAGAGTTTAGGAAGGAAAACAATAAACTCCAAGTCAGTCATGTGACTGGTGTGAGAACTCAAAACAGTTTATTTATCTTTAAAATCTAAATAGAGGAATATTTTTAAACTCAATTCGCAATGCTTTTAAAAATGAGACTACCATAAGGCCTCCCGCACACACACACATGCAAACGCAGAATCGAAGGAGATTTCTCCTTATGATAGTCAAAGATGCTTGATACGCATTTAAAATAACATTTGATATTATTACTAGTGCATAGTGTATAACAAATCATTTCGAAAATAAAGATATAAATCTTAGCCAACATACGACCATTATCGTATGCCTACTATAGCTAACTATGTTCAATAGCAGGTTACCGCCACATTCCATAGCAGGTTATACAACTAATACCGTACAAGTCACGTATTGTTTCTTTGGATTTCCAACAAATGATCAGGCCAAGGAACTTCCCATTGCCACTGAGAATGCCTCTGGAAAGACATCCCCGAGAACCAAACCGGAACTCTGCCAACACAAGGCCGGGTTACCCCTAACTGGGTAACTACTGACACGAGCACGCCATTCCCCGGTCCTTTAGGACCTTTTCAACCGAGCGCTCGATATCCAACATCACACCATAATAAATAGAGTGTTTTCAACATGAGTAAGTATCTGGGCTCCATACCATGATACCACCCCTTTCCAGAAGGAAATGCACATACCCTAAGGGGAGCTACAGCAACCCCTAATAACCTTGCCGCATCTTTCCTGTTTTGACCATTTCCGGGATGTGAGGCTCGACGAAGTCACGTCCACAAAAACATACTTTATACAAAAGCCATGCTTTGGGTCAATAAATGATCAACACAATGATCACTAAGATAGACGATCAAATAAATGATCCTATCACAATAATCAACACAATGATCATTTCAGCAACACTCAGCATGTCACATTTCCAAAATGGGATATATCGCTGATAACTTCAACTATATAACCTTTGAGCTCGTACGTCTCAAAGAAGGGTGTTAAGCAAAGAATAAATTCTCCGCCACCAACAGAAATATATTTGAAAGAAATCGGCTTTATATCTCAAATTGTAATGTCAGACATACAATCCATACAAGTCTGTTCCGGGATCGAACAGAACCGAAGGCACTTACAAAGAAGTCCTTGCAATCCGGATATTCACAATCCTGATCAGATTCACCATCACATATGGAGAACTCAATACCGGAGCAACTCGGTGCAGAGTCAATCGATAGTTCATCCTATCACTCTTGCAAATACCGGTCTTCAACACCGATCTTCAAATGCGATTCACAACGACGTATCACATATTCGGAGTGGGTTATACGACCCCATG
Organism: Allium cepa; assembly: GCA_030765085.1. Taxonomy (NCBI): domain Eukaryota; kingdom Viridiplantae; phylum Streptophyta; class Magnoliopsida; order Asparagales; family Amaryllidaceae; genus Allium; species Allium cepa. Next base: position 805,681,874 of record CM060928.1, read on the forward strand.
GTCCTTTCCCGGTTAACCCGAATAGTGAGCGCTTATTCAAAAATAAGTGTGCATTCAAATTCAATCAGTTCACATCAAATACCCATTCAAAGGGAAATATTGATAGTCGACTATTGAACTATCAATGGATATGCATACATCACCAGATTCCAAATAATTTTCCAAATTATTTATTTTCCAAAATATCTTTACAAGATATATATAATTTCAACACTTCAAAAATAAATCAATATTTATTTTCACACAAATTCCACTTTCACATATAAATTCCATAATGAATTTATATTTTCAAAATATTCATGCATATATGATTTCAATTATTCATTTCCAATTTATCTTCAAAAAGATAAATTCAAAATATTCACTTCATATTGGAAAATATTTCCATACTTATTTATTCATAAGTATTTCACAAATCTTTTTATTTTCAACCTTTGAAAATATTCAATATACTTAAATCGAATTAAGTATATCTTTCATTCTTTTAAGGAAATCATTCTCTTAAACATATTTATTTGGGCCAAAACGAATGTTACGTAAAACATCGTTACGACAACCCAAAATCACTAGTATAGGGATTCGAAATTAAAATATATATAAATCCCAATACTATTCAAAACATTTCCTTTCGGAAGTCATTTACTATAACAACAGTGTTATAGTCCACTATTTCCTTTTATTTCTCGAAACATCTATTTCAACAATGAATGTTGAAATCTATGGTTTCGAATCTCAACACCTTTTAAAACATCGTTAGATCGTTTTAATTTTATTTAAAACATCATATCTAAAACAATTTCTTTAACGTATTATTCACTATTCAAAAACGTGAATATACTACCTTAACAAATTTCATCATTTCTATTCATTTTATTTCAAAGGATTATTCAAAGTCTAAAACGTGAATAAAATCTCCATTTATAAGTTATAACAATTTTTTTTTTACTTATTAAAATAAGTCTTTTTACAAATTTATAAAACAACGTTTATAAATTCTATTTCTATTTATTCTATAAAAACTTCCTTTTTTATACATCTCCTTTATTAACTTATTCGATTTATAACTCGGTTATAAACTACAGGTTCATATTATAAGTTAAACACTTATAATCTATTCGTTTGCAAAACCATTCCATTGAACTTCATAATTATAAATCTTATAACTTATAAGATTCAATTATTTATCCAAATCTTATTACTTTAATAACTTTACAAATTTTATAAACCTACTGTTTATAAAATCCCATTTATAACTTTACAGTTTAAAATTTCATAAATTTCATTCATTTAGGAAATTCATTTTCACTACATTCAAACACTTATAAAAACTCGTTTTATAACGTCCATATTTCAATTTATAAATATCCATTTATAAATCTCTTAATATAAATTAATTTATATTATTCTTTTAAACGTCATTAAATTCCTTTAAAATTTCACCGTTCTCTTGATTTATAAAATAATCAAATTTTATAAATCCCATATTTAAACTTTTTATAACAAGTTCAAAAAATCCAATTTAACTATTTTATAAAATCATTGATCCATATTTCTCAAAAATCAATTTTTTAACCGTATTTCTAAAAAATCAGCTTTTTAACTATACTTCACAAAAACCATAATTTTTATAACTTTAAAAATTATAACGTTTATTTATTTATAATGGATCAATTCCAAAAATATAGTATATTTTCAAAATCACTTTAAAAACATTTTAAAATCCCAAAATCTGGGTCCAATGATGCTACACACCAAATAGTCAATCACGACTAACAACGATATCATATATCGATATGATAATCCATCAAATATCAAAATATCTGAAATAAATTAAATACTGTTGAGGAATCCAGTTGGATCCCTCCAACCTGTTTTCCTGCATCCAAAAACATTAGCACAATACCAATTTCGCTCCAGTACGAAATTATCGCGGTACATGTTCTTATTAAATATTATCCGCTTAATAACGGCGTAATAGGGTCTCATCCGCTAAACAAAAAATGCGGGAAATCAACAACTGCAATATATACATATGCCAATATATATATATTGATATTATATATAATACCAATTTCACTGTTTATGAAATATTCGCGGTATATGTTTTTATAAATAACATCCGCTTACTAACGGCGCATAATGTCTATTTTAACAATCAATAATTTACAGTCATCATTCAAACATGCATTCAAATATTTTAAATCTAACTATTTAAAATAAAATCGAAATCTATTCGATTGAGTGAGAAGTTCTCACCTGGGTTTTAAATTCCATTTTAGCTTTTATTTCGAATAAAATTAAACGCGCGTTTAATTTTACCCGAAATTCTCACTAACTCCAAACGACTCCAAACCAACTCCATCGCGTAGTGCTCGTCCATACGATTCCAACGCAACTGGATTTGCATTTTTTCGACCTCGTATGAAAAAGTTATAAATATTTGAAGTTACTCGAGTTTATACTTAAACTAATTACAACATAAATTTTATAAATATAAACCTAAATCAAATCTTGGCCTTAGGATTTTGCCTCCCACCCTCATCACCGTAGAACGCAACCCCCTCCTTCCTCACGTTCTTCTCCAGGAACACACGCACAACACAAGAACCCATTAGCTAAAATTAGGGTTAAATAGCTCGGCCACCACACTCAACTAAATCCCATCACACCTCCGCCATTTCGAAGCCCACGACCCAAGCTAGGTTCGGCCCAACCCTGGTGGAGCTCGGCCATGCCTACAGCCTCGTATGGCGTGCGCAAGTTGCTGCCTTCCTGGTCGATTTGCCGTTGATTCATTGATTTGTTTTAGATCATAGCCGTTGGATCTAAAGATCTCCTCACGCTCTACAAGTTTGCTTTAGAAAGTTTTTCGAATTGAATGACGGATTGAAAGATAATGAGGGGAGAAGATCGATGTTTTCTGGCCATTCATTCAAAAGTGGCGGCTGCAAATATGGCTAGGGTTTTAGTGTTTTTTTTTTATCTTTTTTTTAGAGTGAGGTGTATTTATAGAAAAAGCAAGCGTAAACACTATTCATCCCGGGAATTCCGAACTCCGATTTAGACGCCGTAACCAGCATACCTAGGGTTTATCCCGCGTTCCGGACACAATGGAACAGGTTTCGGAAGCTAATTCGGAAGTATGTGCGAGTTATGGCTGAAAACGCTCAATTTAAATTAAACCGATTTAAACCGATTTCTAGGCGTTTTAATTTGTACCGGACAAACGGTAAATCCAATTGACTTGAAATTTGAAACCTTACAATAATATCACATTACGGATCCGATGAAACTGGTTTCGTCGAATTCCGAGACTTTTTGAAAAATGGCTATTTTGACTCGCCAAATTTAAATTAAAAATAAATCGATGCGTTTCGAGCTGCCACGATCAAACGATAACTCCGATTGACACGAAATTTGAAATCCGGTAATAACTAACTATTACGGATCCAATGAAACTGGTTTCGTTCAATTCTGAGACTGTTCAAAAATTGACTATCTTACAGTCGATTATTAAATATTAAAATATTCAATTTTTCACAAATTAACTTTTAATTCGATTTTAAAAGTTCTAAAATATTTCTATAACTCCAGTATGATTAAATAAAATTTTACAAATCATTTTCAATCATATTTAACTCTATTTTCAATTATTTCCATAATTTAACGTATTAAATTATCGATTAAATTATTCAATTAAATCCAATAAATCAAAATAAAATTTATTTGACTTATAAATTCAATTATTAATATTTAAAATAAATTAAATATTCAAATTTAAATTATTAAAAATTCTGGGTCGTTACAATCTTTCCCCCTTAAAAGAATTTCGTCCTCGAAATTACAAGTAAGAAAAGCTACAGAATCCATTAATTTTTCTAAAATTCATAATTAAACTTCTTAAAATAACTTACTAAGTTTCCAAATCATACTTAGTTATCTTTTCAAAAACAAACTATATCATTTAACTTTCAACTCCAAAATCAAAGTGAAAGTTTTCAAAATTTTCCAATTTTCTCAAATTTTTCTAACGCCTTAAATTTTCGGAAAAATTCGCCATAGTCTCCTTTGCGCGGCTCGATCCGAAAAAAAAATGACAGTATATATATCACAAATATACATCTCATCAAGTAATGAGGCATCCCGAAGGGAAAAAAAGTGTAAAAGTACTGTATTTAATCCGAGATATGTACCTTATATTTTATTAGCAAGCATATACGGCTAATATAGCGCTAAAGCGAACTCCAAATGCGAAGCAAACGCGATCCGCACCTACTAAACTCAACAAACAACATGAGAACATGCACATATGCAAATAATCTCAATATACAACATATAGCAACATAACAACTACATAATATAGCAAATGCAATATATATTCAACCATCAACCAACTACATTCCATAACCAATAAACATTCATTCATATTCTCATTCATATTTAATGAATTGGTTTTCAATTTAAATCACATTTGATTCATTTACATTGGATTTTCTTACTAACATTCATTCTCAATTCAATTAGTTTGCATTCACTAATTAAATCCAATTCACGTTCAATTCTATTCAAATTTATTTACTTCAAATTTGAATTCAATTTCATAGCTTCCAATTTCATTAATTCAATTTCATTAACTCTTAATGAATTATATACAATCAATCAACATCCATATAACAACCAAAGTATATTTATTACAACCAAATTTCTTTTCACTTATATTCATTCTCTTTTGGTTTAACACCATCACTTTCAATTAGTTTAATTAAATTGATTTCATTCAATTTATTCAACTCCCTATAACATTAGATTTAATGAATTAACACTTTTATTCATTATTTCATATCAATTATTCACATTCAATTGATTATCAATTCAATTCATTACAAAGTTGAATTCTATTCACATAACTTAAGTTCACATTTCATTTAATCTACTTGTTTATTTACTTCGATACCAATATCAATTCATATAGCTTCACTTCTTATATATATAAGTTTATTTCACAATTGTAATTACATTAATTATAATTTCAATTCTTACAATTCTTTTTGCTTATACAATTCTTCTTTTATTTAGATTATTCAAACATCTTATTCAACAACCTAACAATCAACTTACATACACTTTAATAATTCTGAAAAATTATTCCTTTATATATAAAATATAATCAAGGCAAAATTATTGCATTTACCCAATTCAAAAACAATATTGTGTCGAATTGTTCTATTCAAGTGTTTAGAAACCCCTTCGGCTCAGTCTTGCGGACCACGCTGACGAAAGTTCATATGCCACTCAATAAACCAATCATCACAATATAAAACAATTTTATTCACTAACAAATACGCTCTCATAGCTATTATTACACTCAAACTCATTCTAGAGTACTACTGACTCTATCTCTAATGAATAATACCCAACAGAACCATGGTTGTCGCTTAACCATCAGAGCTCTGATACCAAATGTAACGCACGAGGATTTTCGTTGCCGAAAAACCGACATCGACACTCACTTTATCGACTGCCGAGAAATCGAAGGCCAAAAACCGAGATGTTATGGGTTTTAAAAAGAAAAGAAAAGAAAGAAGAGAGAAAAAGAAAAATAGAGGGAAAAGAAGATAGACAATTTTTAGAAAACAGAGAATTAGAAAAATAGAAGATAGAAGAATTTTAAAATAGAACGGGACAGAAAGGGAACAACAGAACAACAACAGAATCTCACAATTCGCAGCGGAACAACATATAATAATAAATGAATAATCTTTAAATAAAGAACTATCAGTTATTACATTTCATTTCATTACATCACATCATATCATCAGAGTGTACAACAACATACAACAACAACAGTGCAGCGGAAAAGAAATACTATATAAACTAGTAATACGCCATGCCATCCAGCTTGCCTCCAGCAACTCCAGAATATCCAGAATATCCTGATAAACCTTAACTCTTAACTGCCCGTGTGGAAATTGGTGGGCACCCAGAGTTTAGGAAGGAAAACAATAAACTCCAAGTCAGTCATGTGACTGGTGTGAGAACTCAAAACAGTTTATTTATCTTTAAAATCTAAATAGAGGAATATTTTTAAACTCAATTCGCAATGCTTTTAAAAATGAGACTACCATAAGGCCTCCCGCACACACACACATGCAAACGCAGAATCGGAGGAGATTTCTCCTTATGATAGTCAAAGATGCTTGATACGCATTTAAAATAACATTTGATATTATTAATAGTGCATAGTGTATAACAAATCATTTCGAAAATAAAGATATAAATCTTAGCCAACATACGACCATTATCGTATGCCTACTATAGCTAACTATGTTCAATAGCAGGTTACCGCCACATTCCATAGCAGGTTATACAACTAATACCGTACAAGTCACGTATTGTTTCTTTGGATTTCCAACAAATGATCAGGCCAAGGAACTTCCCATTGCCACTGAGAATGCCTCTGGAAAGACATCCCCGAGAACCAAACCGGAACTCTGCCAACACAAGGCCGGGTTACCCCTAACTGGGTAACTACTGACACAAGCACGCCATTCCCCGGTCCTTTAGGACCTTTTCAACCGAGCGCTCGATATCCAACATCACACCATAATAAATAGAGTGTTTTCAACATGAGTAAGTATCTGGGCTCCATACCATGATACCACCCCTTTCCAGAAGGAAATGCACATACCCTAAGGGGAGCTACAGCAACCCCTAATAACCTTGCCGCATCTTTCCTGTTTTGACCATTTCCGGGATGTGAGGCTCGACGAAGTCACGTCCACAAAAACATACTTTATACAAAAGCCATGCTTTGGGTCAATAAATGATCAACACAATGATCACTAAGATAGACGATCAAATAAATGATCCTATCACAATAATCAACACAATGATCATTTCAGCAACACTCAGCATGTCACATTTCCAAAATGGGATATATCGCTGATAACTTCAACTATATAACCTTTGAGCTCGTACGTCTCAAAGAAGGGTGTTAAGCAAAGAATAAATTCTCCGCCACCAACAGAAATATATTTGAAAGAAATCGGCTTTATATCTCAAATTGTAATGTCAGACATACAATCCATACAAGTCTGTTCCGGGATCGAACAGAACCGAAGGCACTTACAAAGAAGTCCTTGCAATCCGGATATTCACAATCCTGATCAGATTCACCATCACATATGGAGAACTCAATACCGGAGCAACTCGGTGCAGAGTCAATCGATAGTTCATCCTATCACTCTTGCAAATACCGGTCTTCAACACCGATCTTCAAATGCGATTCACAACGACGTATCACATATTCGGAGTGGGTTATACGACCCCATGGTCCTTTCCCGGTTAACCCGAATAGTGAGCGCTTATTCAAAAATAAGTGTGCATTCAAATTCAATCAGTTCACATCAAATACCCATTCAAAGGGAAATATTGATAGTCGACTATTGAACTATCAATGGATATGCATACATCACCAGATTCCAAATAATTTTCCAAATTATTTATTTTCCAAAATATCTTTACAAGATATATATAATTTCAACACTTCAAAAATAAATCAATATTTATTTTCACACAAATTCCACTTTCACATATAAATTCCATAATGAATTTATATTTTCAAAATATTCATGCATATATGATTTCAATTATTCATTTCCAATTTATCTTCAAAAAGATAAATTCAAAATATTCACTTCATATTGGAAAATATTTCCATACTTATTTATTCATAAGTATTTCACAAATCTTTTTATTTTCAACCTTTGAAAATATTCAATATACTTAAATCGAATTAAGTATATCTTTCATTCTTTTAAGGAAATCATTCTCTTAAACATATTTATTTGGGCCAAAACGAATGTTACGTAAAACATCGTTACGACAACCCAAAATCACTAGTATAGGGATTCGAAATTAAAATATATATAAATCCCAATACTATTCAAAACATTTCCTTTCGGAAGTCATTTACTATAACAACAGTGTTATAGTCCACTATTTCCTTTTATTTCTCGAAACATCTATTTCAACAATGAATGTTGAAATCTATGGTTTCGAATCTCAACACCTTTTAAAACATCGTTAGATCGTTTTAATTTTATTTAAAACATCATATCTAAAACAATTTCTTTAACGTATTATTCACTATTCAAAAACGTGAATATACTACCTTAACAAATTTCATCATTTCTATTCATTTTATTTCAAAGGATTATTCAAAGTCTAAAACGTGAATAAAATCTCCATTTATAAGTTATAACAATTTTTTTTTTTACTTATTAAAATAAGTCTTTTTACAAATTTATAAAACAACGTTTATAAATTCTATTTCTATTTATTCTATAAAAACTTCCTTTTTTATACATCTCCTTTATTAACTTATTCGATTTATAACTCGGTTATAAACTACAGGTTCATATTATAAGTTAAACACTTATAATCTATTCGTTTGCAAAACCATTCCATTGAACTTCATAATTATAAATCTTATAACTTATAAGATTCAATTATTTATCCAAATCTTATTACTTTAATAACTTTACAAATTTTATAAACCTACTGTTTATAAAATCCCATTTATAACTTTACAGTTTAAAATTTCATAAATTTCATTCATTTAGGAAATTCATTTTCACTACATTCAAACACTTATAAAAACTCGTTTTATAACGTCCATATTTCAATTTATAAATATCCATTTATAAATCTCTTAATATAAATTAATTTATATTATTCTTTTAAACGTCATTAAATTCCTTTAAAATTTCACCGTTCTCTTGATTTATAAAATAATCAAATTTTATAAATCCCATATTTAAACTTTTTATAACAAGTTCAAAAAATCCAATTTAACTATTTTATAAAATCATTGATCCATATTTCTCAAAAATCAATTTTTTAACCGTATTTCTAAAAAATCAGCTTTTTAACTATACTTCACAAAAACCATAATTTTTATAACTTTAAAAATTATAACGTTTATTTATTTATAATGGATCAATTCCAAAAATATAGTATATTTTCAAAATCACTTTAAAAACATTTTAAAATCCCAAAATCTGGGTCCAATGATGCTACACACCAAATAGTCAATCACGACTAACAACGATATCATATATCGATATGATAATCCATCAAATATCAAAATATCTGAAATAAATTAAATACTGTTGAGGAATCCAGTTGGATCCCTCCAACCTGTTTTCCTGCATCCAAAAACATTAGCACAATACCAATTTCGCTCCAGTACGAAATTATCGCGGTACATGTTCTTATTAAATATTATCCGCTTAATAACGGCGTAATAGGGTCTCATCCGCTAAACAAAAAATGCGGGAAATCAACAACTGCAATATATACATATGCCAATATATATATATTGATATTATATATAATACCAATTTCACTGTTTATGAAATATTCGCGGTATATGTTTTTATAAATAACATCCGCTTACTAACGGCGCATAATGTCTATTTTAACAATCAATAATTTACAGTCATCATTCAAACATGCATTCAAATATTTTAAATCTAACTATTTAAAATAAAATCGAAATCTATTCGATTGAGTGAGAAGTTCTCACCTGGGTTTTAAATTCCATTTTAGCTTTTATTTCGAATAAAATTAAACGCGCGTTTAATTTTACCCGAAATTCTCACTAACTCCAAACGACTCCAAACCAACTCCATCGCGTAGTGCTCGTCCATACGATTCCAACGCAACTGGATTTGCATTTTTTCGACCTCGTATGAAAAAGTTATAAATATTTGAAGTTACTCGAGTTTATACTTAAACTAATTACAACATAAATTTTATAAATATAAACCTAAATCAAATCTTGGCCTTAGGATTTTGCCTCCCACCCTCATCACCGTAGAACGCAACCCCCTCCTTCCTCACGTTCTTCTCCAGGAACACACGCACAACACAAGAACCCATTAGCTAAAATTAGGGTTAAATAGCTCGGCCACCACACTCAACTAAATCCCATCACACCTCCGCCATTTCGAAGCCCACGACCCAAGCTAGGTTCGGCCCAACCCTGGTGGAGCTCGGCCATGCCTACAGCCTCGTATGGCGTGCGCAAGTTGCTGCCTTCCTGGTCGATTTGCCGTTGATTCATTGATTTGTTTTAGATCATAGCCGTTGGATCTAAAGATCTCCTCACGCTCTACAAGTTTGCTTTAGAAAGTTTTTCGAATTGAATGACGGATTGAAAGATAATGAGGGGAGAAGATCGATGTTTTCTGGCCATTCATTCAAAAGTGGCGGCTGCAAATATGGCTAGGGTTTTAGTGTTTTTTTTTTTTATCTTTTTTTTAGAGTGAGGTGTATTTATAGAAAAAGCAAGCGTAAACACTATTCATCCCGGGAATTCCGAACTCCGATTTAGACGCCGTAACCAGCGTACCTAGGGTTTATCCCGCGTTCCGGACACAATGGAACAGGTTTCGGAAGCTAATTCGGAAGTATGTGCGAGTTATGGCTGAAAACGCTCAATTTAAATTAAACCGATTTAAACCGATTTCTAGGCGTTTTAATTTGTACCGGACAAACGGTAAATCCAATTGACTTGAAATTTGAAACCTTACAATAATATCACATTACGGATCCGATGAAACTGGTTTCGTCGAATTCCGAGACTTTTTGAAAAATGGCTATTTTGACTCGCCAAATTTAAATTAAAAATAAATCGATGCGTTTCGAGCTGCCACGATCAAACGATAACTCCGATTGACACGAAATTTGAAATCCGGTAATAACTAACTATTACGGATCCAATGAAACTGGTTTCGTTCAATTCTGAGACTGTTCAAAAATTGACTATCTTACAGTCGATTATTAAATATTAAAATATTCAATTTTTCACAAATTAACTTTTAATTCGATTTTAAAAGTTCTAAAATATTTCTATAACTCCAGTATGATTAAATAAAATTTTACAAATCATTTTCAATCATATTTAACTCTATTTTCAATTATTTCCATAATTTAACGTATTAAATTATCGATTAAATTATTCAATTAAATCCAATAAATCAAAATAAAATTTATTTGACTTATAAATTCAATTATTAATATTTAAAATAAATTAAATATTCAAATTTAAATTATTAAAAATTCTGGGTCGTTACAATAACAGGCACAATTTTCGAAGCGAATGGGTAGCCGAGCTTCAAGATATGGCGGCCGTTGGTGGAGCACGCATGGGCGAAGGATACGAAGGTGTTGGATCGTCGTCAGGTGGCTTGAAATTGTCGCGAAAATTGAGAGATAGACGGCGGCCATGGGTATCTTTGGTCGCGTGTTTACCTGGAGGGAAGAAGAAAAGGGGGGGACGACCGAGATTGCAAGGGTCTGGAACGTGTGGTCCAGATGATTGTGGGTTAAAAATAATAATTAATTAAGTTGTAAATTGAATTATATTGATACGTACAATGTCTAAACTATCATAACTCTTTCATACGAGGTCGAAATCACACGAAACGAATTGTGTTGGGTTCGTATTCGCGAACACTACGCTATGGAGCTGGTTTGGAATCGTTTGGAGCTAGTGAAATTTTGATTAAAATTAAACGCACGTTTAATTTTATTCGAAATAAAACACTACAACTGTTATTGGAACCTAGGTGAGAACTTCTCACTCAATCGAATTGTTTCGATTTAAATTTTAAATAGTTAGATTTAAAATTGCTTGATTGTATGATTGAATGATAAATTATTATCTGTTGTTTTAAATAGACCATATACGCCGTATATTAAGCGGATGTTATTTATTAAAAACATATACCGCGATAATTGCACCGTGAATGGAATTGGTATTATATATGTACTTGGAGTTGATTTCCCGCATTATATAGTGGATGAGACCTTATTGCGCCGTAGCGGATAATATTTTATGAACCCATATACCGCGATATTCCGTATTGGAACGGAATTGGTATTGAGCTAACGCATGTGGATGCAGGGAAACAGGTTGGAGGGATCCAACTGGATTGCTCACCAGTATTTATTTGATTTCAGATACTGTGGTATTTGTTGATTATCATATGATGATATATGATGTTTGGATGCCGTGATTGATTATTTGGTGCTGTTGCATCATTGGGCCTATTTTGGAGTTTTAAAAATGTTAAAGGAATGATTTTCAAACTTTAAAAGGATTTTAAAGTGATTTTTGAAAGTATATGTTTTATTAAATTTTTGGAAATGATTCATTTTAAATAAATAAACGTTAAAATTTTTATGTTATAAAAATTATGATTCTTGTGAAATATAACCGAAATGTGATTTTTGAAATATGGAGTTAATGAATTTTATAAAATAGTTTAAATTGGGATTTTTGAATTATTGTAAACGGTTTATATAAAAGGTTTAAAAAAATTGATATTTTATAAATTAAAATATTGGAATTATAAAACGAGTTTTTATAAGCATTAAAATGAAGTATAAATGGATTTCATAAGTAAATGAAATTTATAGGTTTATAAATTGGGAAGTTATAGAATGAATAGATTTTGTAAAATAAAAGATTTATAAGTAATTAACTTATAAATTGGATTTTGGCATTTAATTGGGACATAAATAGAATTTGTTAATAAAGTGATTTTATGAGTTGAAGTTGTTATAAAATATAAATGGGATTTATAAACATTGTTTTATAAATCCGAAACCGACTTATTTTGATAAGTCAATTATTTTAGATTTTTAAAGAAGATATATTCACGATTTTGGATAGTGGATAATCCTTTAAAATAAAATGTGTAGAAACGTTGAATTTGGTTAACGAAGTATATTCACGATTTTGTGACAGTGAAGAATATATTAAAGTGTTTTGGGGAAGTGATATTTTAAATAGAATTAAAACGGTTTAATAATGTTTTAAAATGTATTAAGTGTCGAAAACAAAGATTTCAACATTCATTGTTGAAATATACGTTTTCGAGAAACAAGGAAAAGATGGACTATAACACCTTTGTTATAGTAAATGATTTCTGAAAGGAAAAGTTTTGTATAGCATTGGGATTTATATATCTATCTTAATTTCGAATCCCTATACTAGTGATTTTGGGTTGTCGTAATGGTGTTTTACGCAACATTCGTTTTGGCCCAAGTAAATATGTTTAAGAGAATGTTTTCCTTAAAGAATGAAATATATACTTAATCGTGTTTTAAGTATATTGATTATTTTCTAAGTATTGAAATAAATAGATTTGTGAATTACTTATGGTTAAATAAGTATTTCAAAATGTTTTCAAATATGAAGTGAAATGTTTTGGATTTTTATCTTTTAAAGATAAATTGAAAATGAATAAGTATTTGGAATTGTTTTCCAATGAAGAAATTGAAAGGGTTTAGAGAATATCTCTTTTTAAAGATAAATTGAAGTGAATATCTGGCGAGTTATTAATTTGTGGAAGATTAATCAAAAGGGCCTAGTGATTGTTATGGTGCTGGATATTTGGTTGTTGGCCTTGATAGTTAAATAACCGACTATCAATATTTACCTTAAAATGGGTATTTTTTATGATTGCTTGAATATGAATGCTACACTTATTTTGAAAATAAGCGCTCATTATTCGGTTTATCCAGGGGAGGACCTTTGTGTCATAAATCCCATTCCGAATAAGTGATATGTCGTAATGGATAGCATTGAAGACCGGTGTTGAAGATCAGATATTTTTGAAAACGGAAGGATTACCATCGAATGACTCTGCATCGGCTGATCTCCGATATAGAGATTTTATCACCCTTTGTGATGGGAAATCCGATCGTGATTAGTGAATATCCGGATTGCAAGGGCTTCTTTGGAAGTGCCTTCGGTTCCGTTCGATCCCGGAATGGACTTGTATAGATGTGTGTCCGACGTTACAATTTGAGATGTAAAGCTGGTTTCTATCAAATATATTTCTGTTGGTGGCGGAGAAATTATTCTCTTAGCTTAACGCCCTTCTCCGAGACGTACGAGCTCAGAGGTTATTTAGTTGATGGTTACTAGTGATATATTCCCAAATTGGTAATGTGGCATACGAAGTGCTGTTGAGCATTTGTTGATCAAAGCGTGGCTTTTGTAAAAAAAGCGTAGCTTTGTGGACGAGACTTCGTCAGACCTCACACCCCGAAAATGGTCAAAACAGGAAAAGATGCAGCAAGGTTGTTAGGGGACTGCGCCCCCATAGTGTATGTAATTTCCTTCTGGATAGAGGTGGTATTACGGTATGGAGCCCTGATACTTAACCTATGTTGTTGCTGCAAACTTATTACTTTGTGGTTGTTGGTGAATCCCGGGATTTAGGTCGGTTGCGACCGAGGGATGGCATATTCGTGTCAGTAGTTACCCAGCTAGGGGTAACCCGGCCTTGTGTTGGCAGAGATCTAACCGTAAAGTTAGGTTAGGTTCTTGTGGCGTCTTTCCAGAGGCGTACCAATGTGGCAATGGGAAGTTCCTTGGCCTGATCATTTGTTGGAAATCCAAACTCCAATACGAAACCCTGTACGGTTTTAGTTGTAGAACCTGCCATTTACTTATGGTGGTCACCACTGTTTAGATGGTAACTATAGTAGGCATAGTTCAGAATGTCTATGTTGGCTAAGATTCATATCTTTACTTTCGAAATGTTTCCCTACACTTTGCACTTATAGTAATAATATCAAAGAAAAATTTCTACGTATCAAGCATATTTGACTATCATAAGGAGAAATCTCCTCCGATTCTACGTTTTGCATTGTGTGTGTGTGCGGGAGGCCTTATGGTAGTCTCATTTTCTAAAAAGCATTGCGAATCTAATTTAAAATATTTCTTTGTTTATTTTTAAAAGGTAAACTGTTTAAGTTCTCACACCAGTCCCATGACTGACCTGGAGTTTATTGTTTCCTTCCTAAACTTTGGGTGCCCACCAATTTTAACACGGGCAGTCTAGACTTAGGTTATCAGGTCATTCTGGAGATTCAGGAGTTCCTGTAGAGATCAGGAGCAGGCTGGATGGCTTGGCGTATCAATAAGTATATAGTATTTGTTTTCCACTGTTTGTTGTTGTAAACTCTGATTATGTAATGTAATGTAATGTAATGTGATGTAATAACTGATATAGTTCTTTGTTTTAAAGATATTCATTTATCTATTATATGTTGTTCCGCTGCGATTGTGAGATTCTGTTATTGGTTCTGTTGCTTTTCTTTCTTTCTTCTTCTATCGTCTACCTCTTCTTTAACCCTAACGGTATGGTTTTCCGGCCTTCGATTGCTCGGCATTTGATACAGCGGACGTATTAATGTCGACCTTCATGGACGAAAAAATAGCGATCGTTACACAGTTTAACTAACATAAGATAATTTAGTAGTCTTGAGTGTCTTAAAAATTTCACCTTTGGCTTTAAATCGATTTAAAATCCAATTAAAGGCCCAAAATTGATCTGTCTCACAACTCGTCCAAAGTAGTCCTATATTATTCGAAACTTCGATATGATTGCAGTGGAATAAACCATGCGTAAATCCGACCTTGTATGCAAAAGATATTAAGTTTTGAAGTTATTTTTTTTATATAAAAATAAATAAATAAAACAAAGCAACACGTCAGACCAGCTCTACATTTGCACACAGACCTTCCTCTCAATCGTGCATGCCTCCTAGAGTTTACAGCCCCCACCTTCAAATCAAAATGCCGACCACCAATATCAACTACGGCCAGAGCATACGAATCCACCTCAATGCTCACCTCTGGTCGCACACACCTGTACCACGTTCGACATCTCTGCCTCCCCATACAGTTAACGCCATCGGGGCCTAAGTTGCCTTTTTTGGCGAACCGAGCCACTACGAGAATGAACTAGACAACAGATAATCACTGCTCGACGTACTCTACCACCCCACGCCATCCGTATGTCGCTAGGATGATGATCCACCATGCAATCCAACAACCACATATGAACGATCGTCGATAAATGGTCAATTTTCGATCAGACCATGATCCGAATCGAAAACGAATCACTGAATTAGATTGCGTTCATCGACAGCTTTCCAACGATATAAAATATGATGTTGTTTGAAGAGTTTAAATTTTTTTGATTTGATTTTGATTTGCAATTGAATCTAGGAATTAGGTTTCTACCATTTGAGAAGGAGGAAAAAATAGATGGGATTGTACGTGCAGAATAACTGAATGGCCGCTAGGGTTAAGAAACAAAGTTATTTATATAAACAAAGCCCAATAAGGAAGAATGTACATATCGAATTGGTTTGAATCGACAATATCGACTTGAAAAGTTCATTCTGCTTTCGAAATGAAAGTAAGTCATCTCATATATTAATGTTTTCGATATTTTTAAATTCAATGAACATGTCTCATGTCCTAATCCCATCATATGAAGAATCTAGCCTTTAAAATCAGCTTATTTAAAATTGAATTCATTAAATTTATTTCAACGCGTTTTGAGCCAACACGATCAAACAACAAGTCCGGTTACATTAATAAATTACAGTGTTCAATTATCACCGTAATAAATTCATTAAATTATAATTTAAAATTCCTTTAAATTCATTTATTTTGATTTACATCTTATTATTCCATCAATCATTACTTTATGGATATAGTTAACGTTGGTTTACATCTTATTACATTAATATTCTACAATTATCATCTTAATTCGTATTAACTGCAATACTTACTTAGATTGGTTGCAATTGCTTTCCAATTTAATTTTGCAAATTAAATAAGTAAGTGATAAAAAACAATTGTTACATTTTACTTAATTTAATCACATTTATAATTTTTATTTTTTACAAACCAATGTTATAACTACTTATACATTAGTGATTGTATTCAATTTCAATTTATTGCATACTATCTCACCATTACATACAACATTGACTTATTTACTTATTTACAATTTACTACCAATCATAACTTTACAATCATTTCAATCAATTGGAATTACATTAAAATAGTTAGAAATTAACTTAAGTTAACATTATTAAATTTCATTCTAGTTATTCTTCTCCTGAATAAATCTTAATTTTTTTATTTTCACAACATTAAATTCCAAAACTTATTATGACGATCCAGAAATTTTGAAAATTTGAAGTTAGGATATTTGATTGATTTAAAAATTTGATAATTAGTTTTAATATGAGTTTCAAATATCACTGCTTATTTGACAATTAAATTATTGAATTTAATAATTAAGTTGGGTGAAATATTGAATCTTTAGTTTTAAGCTTGTCAAAAATAATTTGAAGGCTTGTAAAATTTAAATTGATAGAACCGAAGATAGTAAAGGTGTTAAAATTTAATTTGGAAATGTTGTGTTAAGTTTTGAAACTATATCATTTAAATTGACGTTTAAAAATAGCCTTCCGAGGCACAATCTCGGATTTTGACGAAACCAGTTCCGTTGGATCTGTAATATTATATTATAATCGGATTTCAATTTTCAGAGTGACTGGAGTTGTTATGTGATCATACGAGAGACAAACGCGCTGAAATTTATATTGAAAATTTAATATAATAATTGGTTTCAAAAGCTATCTTCTCCATATGATCGAATTAGGTCTCGAAACCTTTTCCATTGCGTTCGGAATAAGGGTATAACCTTATAAACGCCTAGCGACATGCCTCCATAGGGGTTCAAACTTTCGTGATATGTAATGTAAGGTAATTTAATTATAAGATATAAAAAATATATATGGTCAAATCCATTCCTTATCTTCTAAAATACGCTAACCATTTACCTTTAAATTACGATATTTCTTTTTCTCCTCCATCAGAGCAATCGAATGGCTGAAATCAAAATCAAATCTTCGTTCAATATATATATATATATATATATATATATATATATATATATATATATAATCACATCCCTATCGTTTCTCTTAATTCACGAAATCGAAATCAATTCAAACGAACGGGGGAAAGGCGGTTTTCGGCCAAGGTTGAATAGACTCGTGCATGCACATAAAGGGGGCGGCGACTATTGGCAGAGTGGAGGAGCAGGAGGTATCGCGCGCACGTGCGAGCATGAGGGTTGGTTTGAAGTCGAGTGAAATTGTCGAGCTCGAGTCTGGAGATCGAGATTGCAAGGGAGACGCACTATTGACTCGAGCAAGGGGGCGTTGTGGTCTGACACTGGGTGTTGAGGAGGGTAGCTGCGATTTTCAAATGGGAAGTCGCGATTGATTGACACCTGTTCGAGGCAGGGGCGCGTGAAGCCATGTAGACGAAGTTGTTCGGTGTAGTGCTGGTCAGCGACTAGGGCTTGGGTTCGCGATGCTCGTGGTTGTGGTGGCGAACGAGAGGAAAGCTCGTGTTGTAGGCAGCGGAGGTATTGCAGCCTTGTATTTTTACTTTTATTTTTATTATTACTTTTATTTATATATATGCAGAAGGAAAAAAAGACAAGATCTAAAAATAGAAAATAATTTATAGATAAGATTTAGAGGATAGGAATTTTTAAAGGTAGTATAAATTGACCTATAGGAATATATTTATATAGAGATTATGGAATTTATATGGACTATTTTTATCAGGATATGTGTTTAGTACAAATTTATGTATTTATTGAAGTTATGTGATTTATCTTAGTTACTGAAAATATTTATTAAAAGGAAATTGGTTTAAAAATAAATTATTGGTTTAAACCCAATTTATTAGTTTAAAATAATTTACTGGTTAATTAAATTTATTTCATGGTAATTTATTTTAGATTATTTCCACTATTAATAAACCATACGATGTTTATACAATGTTTAAAATCATGGAGAATCAAGCCGGTGTGGATCGTATTGCAAATTAAAAAGCAAAGGTGAGTTAATCTCACTCATCTGGGTTATTTAAATTTAAATGGTCAAATTTAAATAATTGGTTAAATGATTGAATTGATTTGATGTGGTATATTATATAGTAATATATAGTATATATTGGGGTGATTGATTTCCCGCATTACATAGCGGATGAGACCCTATGCGCCGCATAATAGCGGATAATATTATATTAATCCCATATACCGTGATATTCCACCTTGAAGTGGAATTGGTATTGCGCTAACGTCTGTGGATGCAGGAAAACAGGTTGGAGGGATCCAACAGGAATTTAAATTTAAATTGTTTTAACAACTTGAATGTTAAAGTGCATTTTTAAATTGATTTGAATTTAAAAATGAATTTGGTTTTAAATTCCTTTAAACCTATTTTATAAAATGAGTAATTAATTCATTTAATGAAGTAAATAAAAGGGTAGTTAATTATTGGTTGAGATTAATCAATAGTGATTAATATTTGTAGTTTAAGTAATGATTAATTACTTAATGTAATTAATTTAGATTAGGATAAATTAAAATGTAATTAGAAATCATTAATTTATATAATTAATGATGTAATTAAAGGTTGATTAATTAAGATTAATTAATCAATAATAAGTGATTTATGAGAAATTAATTATATAAGTAATTAAGGATTAATGTAATTAATTATAATTAATTAATTTGTGAAGTGATTAAAGATTAATTACTGTTTTTGGTTAAGAATAATTAATTTATGTAATTAATTAAAGATAATTAGTTGAATGTAATTGAAGGGTAATTAATCTAGGGTGATTAATTAAGATGGATAATTAAGGGATGATTAATTAATTGATTTGACATTAATTATTGTCAAGTGAAGGAATCTAAGTGATTGAGGTTAGTAATTCAATTTGAAGTGATTAAATTTATTTTGGAAGTGATCAAGTTTGCTTATGGCTGATTGAATGGTATTGGATGCCTTGAATGAGTCGATATCTCTAATATGAATTGTTTTGTAGTATCGTATGTTTGGGCGGACAGGATATTGTGGTTATCTATCAATGATGAATTGTTGTGTAAAGGGACATCCTGTGTCTAAAGTTTGAAGTGTATTTTATTTGGATTACTTGGGTTAGGATGACATAAGATTCGAAGAGACCGAAGTCGGGTATTAGTAAATACCCGAAACCACTTCGATTCTTTAGAAATTGATATGTAAAATCAATAGGCTCGTATGGAATGATTTAAGTGAATCAGGCCATTTAATCAAAATTTTTGGTACTTAGAGATTTGGTGTGTGAAATTAGAGATGTCTATACAAATTGTGAATTGATATGAGTTACACCGGGTTTTATATAAGTTGTAAGCTTTGTATTCCTTGTTAGATGGGTTTACTCATGCTGGTTTCCAGCCTGACCCGGGTGTTACTTTGATGTAATGCTCGGGTCAGACCGAGTATTACAGATTTTCAGGTAAGGACGTTCTGGAGCTCAAGAGGTGAGCTGGATGGAAAGAACGTATGTAGTATCTCAGCTGTATTATATTTTTGTATATCTGAGGCATGATGATTGTGTACATCTAGTGTTTGTATATATGTGTAACTCTGATGTATTATAAATATATTTGACAGATACAAAATTCTTTTGTAAACTGTTATTATTTGATATTATATTTTCATCCGCTGCGAATGTGAGAATCTTTGTGGTGTTTCTTCTTCTTCTTCTTCTTCTATCTCTTCTTCTTTCCCTAACTATCTGGAATTTTCAGGATCGAAAATGCCGGGTCATTACAATTGGTATCAAAGCATAAAGGTTAAGCGAGAACCTTGGCACTGGTGGGATTACTCATTAAGGATAGGGTCAATGGTACCCTGGAATGTGTGTGTATATATATATATATATATATATATATATATATATATATGAGAGCGTACTTGTTATTTGCTTATATAAAGATTTTAGGGGGAATTAATTTAAAGGACAAAAATTTCTATACTTTTTGCCTCAAGGACACGACCTCAATATTTTTACCACAAGGACAAACATTCTTTTAAAATTTATTCACAAGGACAAACATTTTCCAAATTTATTCATAAGGACAACAAAACTGATACCGAGCTAAAAACTGATACCTAAAAACTGCTACCGATAACTACAAACTGATACCTAAAAACTGCTATCAATAACTAAAAACTGATACCTACAGAAAGTTGTCCTTCAGGATAAAATATTGAAGGTCTGTCCTTGAGGCTAAAAAGCTGTAAAATTTTGTCCTTGACAATAATTTCCTGAAGATTTTAAATGATTTTATATAAGAATACATTTTGATATATAAAGCAATATTTCCTTCTAATAAATATTAAGGTGATTGGTTGTTAAATTATTGGAATTAAATTAAGAAGTAATAAAATACAACCAAACTGAAATTGAATAAAGATAAGTTTGAAATGATTCAAACTGAAATTGAAATCTTGAATTTGGGAAGAGTTTCATAATAGATGATAATGGATGGTTTCAGATATGATAATCTTAGTTATTATCATAAACCATTGTTGTGTTTAAAAACTGATGAGTAAGCAAAATGAAATGTTTTAAAGAAGTAAAACATTTAGGAAAGTATGACTTATAAATTGGAGCTGAAGTTGATCTGAATTGTGGAGTTTTAAATCTGGGTCCAGAATTTGAAAATTTTGTTCCAAAGTAATGAAGAAATAATAAATAACATTATTTAATATTATTTGAATGATAGAGCTTGATTCAACAAGATTCATTTGAAAATTTAAAAGGAATTTGTTTGAATTTAAACCAAAGGTGGTTTAAAATTTAAAAGTAACCTAGTGTGTAAAGGAAATAAATATGAAATAAACTCTAAGGTTGAATTTTGAATTTTCCTTGGAATGTGAGGTGAAACCCAAAGTGAAGTAAGTTTTAAACTTAACTGGGAAGGTTATTAATATGAAGTATAAAATTTGAATTGGATTAATTTGAGAAAAAAATTGAAAACGAGTTCAAATTAAAATGGAAATTGGGATTAATTCATATAGAAATCGAAATGATTTGGAATTGAAGTGGATTCAATTTGAAATTAGTCTAAACTAATTTGAATAATTTGGAATGGTAATTTAAGCGAATACGCTTAAAATCAAATGGAATTTGATTTGAATTTGAAAAGAAACTGAGGTAATTCAACTTGAATTGGGAATAAATCAAGTTCAAGAGAAATTGAAGTTATTCAAATTAGAATGGAGTCAATTTAAATGGAAGTGGAAATTTAAATTGAATTGGTAGGGAATTGAAAAGTTTGGCTCCGGACTATTTTCAAAATAAATTATTTTAGTATAAATCTATTTTCCTAACTATTTATTATACAACTTTTCTTTTTAAAATTCCACAACAACCTTATATTTACTTAACAACTACTTTCGGAACTATTTGACTATTTTACAACTATTTTATAAACTAGCTACTATTTTCTAACTATTTCGTAACTAGTTATTATTTTACCACTATTTTGCAATTGTTTTACTGTTTTTCAACTATTTTACAATTAGTTAACTATTTTACAGCTATTCTGCAAACTAATAATTATTTTTCAACTACTTATCTATTTTTCAAATTTTCAAGCTATTTTCTAAATATAGACTGGTCAGAGTTCAAACTGTTATTGATTAAATACCCAACTGAGATAAGAATTGAAGTGATAATCCAAATGGAGATTAAGGAAAATGTGAATAAGTGAATAACATCAAAGTAAGGATGAAAAGAAAGGAAATTGATTTGGCTAATAATCAATGAAGTTAAATACGTAGGATGTATTCTATTCGCATAGCGATTTGATCCAGATTCGAGCACAGAATTTTAAGATAGTTATACCGATCCGAGTTAAGATTTTTCACTCGATTTTTGACGGCGAGCCTGGATATGGATTGTTGATTGGTTCTGGATATTCTCTATCATAGCTAGGCTATGCAAGGAGGATGACGATTTTTGATCAAGAAACCAGATCTGTGTCCGTACTAGGAAGTCGGGTGGACGTTACTAGTTCAGAAGTGAAATTGTGTGATCGATTGAGCGATCAGATTGATATAGCATACAGATAATATGTGTACATCGCACGGATTTGGATGAAATTGATATTGAAAATTTGTGAATAAGAAATGTGAAATGATTTCTCTGAAATGAAAGTATATTTTGTGAAATATACAATGGATAAAAGTGAAAGTTGGGTATTTTTATGATGATAAGTATGATGGAAGCAACTTAAAAAAAGAAGAGTAATCAAATTTGAATATTTGATTTTGAATATACGAAGTTATATATCTTTGTTATATAAGATAAATCTTCCCTTGTTGAATCTATTGCCGTAAGGAAAGGATTTTGAAAGTGTTTGAAGTATAAAAGGAGTTTTATACAAGTTTGAATTGATCCAAAGTTTTGAAATTATATATATGTATGTATGTGTGTGTATATATATATATATGTATGTATATGAAGGATCTTATGAGGATTTTGACAAAAGGTTTTGGGAACATTAGGATTTGGAAAGGCTTTTGATTTTTGGGTAAAATCAATATTGGAATTTGGAAAGCATAGTTTGAGAATTATCGATTTTGGGAAAATCGATTTTGAGAAAGGAGATTTATTTGAGATTCATACTAGGTGTATGATTTGGAATATACTATATGTGTATAGTATACAGTGTTTTGAAAATGGCTCTGGGGAAAAGGCGCTCCCTTGAAATGAACTTCTCAGGAGTGACGTAGGGTGGTACTGCCTTGAACCCTAAGGGGGATTCTAAAGTTGATCCTATAAGGAGTTCGGACAAAACTAGTTCATGAGGATTATGAGTAGTGTGTAACAAAAGTCGTGGGTGTTGATGCGTATAGAGCATTTGGGTTATGCTTTGACGATAGTGTAACTCGATGTCACTGCGATCTACTGCAGACCATAGCGAAAGTCGTGTGTGCTACTGAGAGCCAACAGTCTGCGTTTGATTTTATATCGGTAGACTGCGGCCTATGGTAACATAGAGAAAGTTGTGGTGCTGCTGAGAGCCATGGTCTATGTTTGATTTTACATCGGTAGACAGCGACCTATGTGGGAGTGGAGAAGTTTCATTTTTGACAGCGAAAATCGAGGGCGTTGATGCCTACAGTTACATGGACTTTTGCTGCGATGGCAACGTAACCCTAGAATGTAACTGCAATCTGTCGTGGGTTCCATGGCGTAATCGAGGGACGCGGAGTGCCTACAGTTACATGGACTTTTGCTGCGATGACAACGTAACCCATGATGTAACTACGACCATGGATGGGTGATGATTTCCAGAGCATTCTCACCAAAGATATTTCCTCTATTTTCAAAAACTGTTTTCTATATTTTCAATAAAAAATTTCTCCCTAGTATTTTCACTGGTTGTTGAAACGGGTTTACCAAGTACTGATATATTTTTAGTCCTACGCCTGATCAACGTATGACAGAATTTCTGTGAGAACAAGGATGGACTGGTTGAGACATCGAGTTAAAAGAAGTATTTTCATAAAAAGCTATTTTAATAATATTATGTGAATTTAAAAGTATTTCTAAATTTTAAAATAAAAGTGTTAGAATTTTGGAAAATGAAGGAAAATCCAAACTGGAATTATGAAAAAAAAAATTGAACTCAGGAAAATTTAATGAAGTGATTTTTTGTAATAAAGTCGAATATTGATATAAAACTTGGAAGTAAGCTAATTAGCTAGATAAACTATTTGATAGGGTATGTTAATAAAATTTAACTCGGTTAAATAAAATGGATTGTAAGTTAATAATGAAGTTTGGAAATAAATTTGAATTATAAATAGAATTCGATTTGGATTGATAATGAATTAAAATAAGTGGAGATGTTGTAAAAATAAAATGGAATTGGATTATATTAGAAATGATTTGAGTTACAAATAAAATCCAATTCGAGTATAAAATGTGTTAGAATCAATTGGATGCGGCTAAAAACTACAATGGATATTCTATTAAGTGAATATCGTCAAATTTCATAGAATAAATTGGTCGTTCGATTTTAACGGAAGTAAATAAAATTCTATGAATTGGTAGAACTAAATAAAATTGATTTTTGGAATCAATTGAAATAAATGTGAGTTGTTTAGATTAAAAATAAATTGAATGTAAGAAATTGAGTTGTAAACCGTTAAAATTGAATGGATTGGCACATGAATTGGTTGAAAGCAATTGAATTAGCTTTAAAATCATATAAATCGCTTATGGAAAGTGTTTAGTGCATGTTGCTTGTGAAATGTATGTGTTTAACTATTAAAACTAAATGAAATATTAATAAATTTCATATATTTAGTACTTACATGTTTGAATTAAGTAAGTGCAGGTACTGGGAAGCCGTTTGGCTGGATCTGGACGCGCTAATTGCTAAAATAATAAGCCGCTTGCTTAAAAATGCTAAATAAAGGTATGCCTACGCAATAAAAATAAGAAATATGAATTGTTTTTGTTTTTTCGACTATGTGGGTCGATGTATATATATTTATATCTTTTGTCAAACTGCAAAAGCTCCTCCGTACAAAGGAGAATCTGCCAAAATTTATCGAAAACTTTGGGAGTTAGAAAAATTTTAATTTTTTTTGTTAGTGACAAACGATTTCAAATTTGAAATTGAAATAAATTAGTGGGTGAGACTAATTTAAAATAATGATATGAATCAGTTATAAATGGAAGATAAAACTCAATATTCAGAGTCGAAGATAAATTGAATTCATATGGAAATGGAAGAACAGATTCGAATAGAAATAGATATAACTAAAGTGGTGAAGTGAAGATAAATATTAAATTTTTTTAAAAGAAGTGTATAAAATGGTATTGGAAATCTGTAGTTGGATATGGTTAAATTGGATATACAGGTATTATAAAGCAGGAGAAAAATTGGGATTTTTGATTTCAGATGATAATTGAAATTTACTCGGCAAAGGTATGTGTTTAAAATTTCCGTATAAAATTTGATTGGATTTTTGATCTAGCCACTTGGATTTTTGTTTTCTTTTGAAATTTGGAAGCCCGTAGAGGCATTTTGTAGTTGTACCAAGCTAGTCACGCAAAGAAGACGCTGGCAAAAAATTTCAAAAATTTAGAGAGTTAGAATTTTTTTGAGAAAGTTTTGATAATTTAAATTTAGATTTAAATTTAAATTTGAATAAGTGGAGTAAATAATAATGTTGGAAACTATGGAAGGTTTTGGAAAGTTGGTTGAAGTAATAGTGGGTCATTAATAAAAGATATGTTAAGGCAAGTTGATAAAACTGTTTGGTTTTGAAAAATAGTAATGGGTATTGGATCATTTTTCTTAACAAGTAATTTCAGGGACAAAATTCTTTTAAGGAGGAGGAATTTGAAGACCTGAAAATTTTGAATATTTAAAATTAGGATATTTAATTGATTTTAAATATTTGATAATTAGTTTTAATATGAATTTCAAATATCACTGTTTATTTGACAATTAAATTATTGAATTTAATAATTGGAAGTTGGGTGAAATATTGAATCTTCAGTTTTAAGCTTGTTAAAAATAATTTGAAGGCTTGTAAAATTTATATGGATAGAACTGAAGTTAGTAAAGGAGTTAAAATTTAATTTGGAAATGTTGTGTTAAGTTTTGAAATTATATCATTTAAATTAACGTTTAAAAATAGCCATTCGAGGCACAGTCTCGGATTTCGACGAAACCAGTTCCATTGGATCTGTAATATTGTATTATTGTCGGATTTCGTCGTAGTGATTGGAGTTGTGTGATCATACGAGAGATAAACGCGTTGAAATTTATATCTAAAATTTAATATAATAACTGAGTCCAAAAAGCTATCTTCTCCATACGATCGAACTAGGACTCGAACCTTTTCCATTGTGTTCGGAATAAGGGCATAACCTTATAAACACCAAGCGACATGCCTCCATAGGGGTTCAAACTTTCGTGATATGTATTTTAAGGTAATTTAATTATAAGATATAAAAAATATATATGGTCAAATCCATTCCCTTACCTTCTGAAATGTGCTAACCATTTACCTTTAAATTATGATATTCCTTTTTCTCCTCCATCAGAGCAATCGAATGGCCCAAATCAAAATCAAATCTTCGTTACAAAAATAAAAATCAAATCACGTCCCTATCCTTTCTTTTAATTCGTGAAATCGAAATCGATTCAAATAAATGGGGGAAAGGCGGTTTTCAGCAAGGTTAAATAGACTCGCGCACGCGCGTAAAGGGGGCGGCGATTGTTGGTAGAGTGGAGGAGCAGGAGGTATCGCGCGCACGCGCGAGCGTGAGGGTTGGTTTGAAGTCGAGTGAAATTGTCGAGCTCGAGTCTGGCGATCGAGATTGCAAGGGAGGCGCACTGTTGACTCGAGCAAGGGGCGTTGTGGTCTGAAACTGGGTGTTGAGGAGGGTAGCTGTGATTTTTAGATGGGAAGTCACGATCGATTAACACCTGTTCGAGGAAAGGGCACACGAAACCACGTAGACGAAGTTGTTCGGTGTAGTGCTGGTCGGCGACTAGGGCTTGGGTTCGCGATGCTCGTGGTTGTGGTGGCGAACGAGAGGAAAGCTCGTGTTGTTGGCGGCGGAGGTATTGCAGCCTTGTTTTTTTACTTTTAGTTTTATTATTACTTTTATTTGTATATATATGTAGAAGGAAAAAAAAGAAAGACAATATCTAAAAACAGAAAATACTTTATAGATAAGATTTAGAGGATAGGAATTTTTAAAGGTAGTATAAGTTGACTTATAGGAATATATTTGTATAGAGATTATGGAATTTATATGGACTATTTTTATCAGGATATGTGTTTAGTACAAATTTATGTATTTATTGAAGTTATGTGATTTATCTTAGTTACTGAAAATATTTATTAAAAGGAAATTTGTTTAGAAATAAATTATTGGTTTAAACCCAACTTATTAGTTTAAAATAATTTGCTGGTTAATTAAATTTATTTAATGGTAATTTATTTTAGATTACTTCCACTATTAATAAGCCATACGATGTTTATACAAGGTTTAAAATCATGGAGAATCAAGCCGGTGTGGATCGTATTGCAAATTCAGAAGCAAAGGTGAGTTAATCTCACTCATCTGGGTTATTTAAATTTAAATGGTGGAATTCAAATAATTGGTTAAATGATTGAATTGATTTGATGTGGTATATTATATAGTAATATATATAGTATATATTGGAGTGATTGATTTCCCGCATTATATAGCGGATGAGACCCTATGCGCCGCATAATAGCGGATGATATTATATTAATCCCATATATCGTGATATTCCACCTTGAAGTGAAATCAGTATTGTGCTAACATCTGTGGATGCAGGGAAACAGGTTGGAAGGATCCAACTGGATCCCTCGAAATTTTTAGATTGTTTAATATTCTGTATTATGAATATTTGATATTCTGTGATGAATTATATTGACAATTGGAATATTGAGTACTATGGTTTGCTTGAATATATTTCGGCACACTGGGTCATCAAAATATTTAGAATTTGATTTTTGGAAGAAATATAAGAGTGAATTTTGGAAGTGAAATAATTATAGAATAAAAAAAAGAATAAATTTGAAAGAAATAAAAGTGATTTTTTTTTAAAAAAACCGAAGTTAAATTTTAAAGTAGAGATTTAAAACAAGTTTTAAATCAAAGTTAAATTTGGAATTCAAGTTTGTGAATCTCAGTTTTTAAACAAATAAAGTTTTTAAATTTAAATTGTTTTAACAACTTGAATGTTAAAGTGCATTTTTAAATTGATTTGAATTTAAAAATGAATTTGGTTTTAAATTCCTTTAAACCTGTTTTAGAAAATGAGTAATTAATTGATTTAATGAAGTAAATAAAAGGGTAGTTAATTACTAGTTGAGAATAATCAATAGTGATTAATATTTGTGGTTTATGTAATGATTAATTACTTAATGTAATTAATTTAGATTAGGATAAATTAAAATGTAATTTGAAATCATTAATTTATATAATTAATGATGTATTAAAGGTTGATTAATTAAGATTAATTAATCAATAATAAGTGATTTATGAGAAATTAATTAATATAAGTAATTAAGGATTAATGTAATTAATTAGAATTAATTAATTTGTGAAGTGATTAAAGATTAATTACTGTTTTTAGTTAAGAATATTAATTTGTGTAATTAATTAAAGATAATTACTTGAATGTAATTGAAGGGTAATTAATCCAGGGTGATTAATTAACATGGATAATTAAGGGATGACTAATTAATTGATTTGAAATTAATTATTGTCAAGTGAAGGAATCTAAGTGATCGAGGTTAGTACTTCAATTAGAAGTGATTAAATTTATTTTGGAAGTGATCAAGTTTGCTTATGGATGATTGAATCGTATTGGATGCCTTGAATGAGTCAATATCTCTAATATGAAATGTTTTGTAGTATCGTATGTTTAGGCGGACAGGATATTGTGGTTATCTATCAATGATGAATTATTGTGTAAAGGGACATCCTGTGTTTAAAGTTGAAGTGTATTTCATTTGGATTACTTGGGTTAGGATGACATGAGATTCGAAGAGACCGGATTCGGGTATTAGTAAATACCCGAAACTACTTCGATTCTTTAGAAATTGATATGTCAAATCAATAGGTTCGTATGGAATGATTTAAGTGAATTGGACCATTTAATCAAAGTTTTGGTACTTAGAGATTTGATGTGTGAAATTAGAGATGTCTATAACAAATTGTGAATTGATACAAGTTACATCGGGTTTTATATAAGTTGTATGCTTTGTATTCCTTGTTAGATGGGTTTACTCATGCTGATTTCTAGCCTGACCCGGGTGTTACTTTGATGTAATGCTCGGGTCAGACCGAGTATTACAGATTTTCAGGTAAGGACGTTCTAGAGCTCAAGAGGCGAGCTGGATGGCAAGAACGTATGTAGTGTCTCCATTGTATTATAATGTTGTATATCTGAGACATGATGATTGTGTATATTCGCTGTCTGTATATATGTGTAACTCTGATGTATTATAAATGTATTTGATAGATAAAGAATTCTTTTGTAAACTGTTATTATTTGATAATATATTTACATCCGCTGTGAATATGAGAATCTTTGTGGTGTTTCTTCTTCTTCTATCTCTTCTTCTTTCCCTAACTATCTGGAATTTTCAGGATCGAAAATTTTAGGTCGTTACACTTATTCAATTAACAAATTTAATTATCGAAAATTATTGGTTCTTACACTCTACCCTACTCAAAACTTTTCATCCTTGAACGGGAAAAGAAAGAAGCAGGGAATGAATATATCTTATCAAAAGTATTCAATTTATAAACAATTAATTTACATAATTAAATAATTTAAACAAAATATATCAATTAATAAACAATTAAATCCTTCCATATTCAAGTCCAATATAACTTTGAAAAATATTTCCATTTTCACAAAAAAATTCTAAGTCTAAAATTCATGAAAATTTTTGGCAGAGTCTCCTTTGTATGGAGAGGTCTGGAAGAAATAATAATATCAATAATAACCATATATATATATATATATATATATATCATATTTCAAAATAAAATATCCCAAACCATGGGAAACAATATAATATATCTATAAAACCGTAACCGAAAACGTACTCATTTGTCGGGTAAACAACACTTTGTTTATGAAACCAAAAGCAGTAACTATTGCTTCCATAAGCCTGTATTTCACTTACAAAATCCAAAAATAGTGGGAATTGTGTAAAAAGAGAAATATCTATGGGTTTTCAAATAACAAAACAAATCAACACAACATAACAATAGTCACTTGCAAACAAAATCATACAATCCTCTCATGCAATCCAAGAAATCAACTATCCACCCATAGCAACCAGAACAAATGGTTTGTTCGGGTTCATAAACTTTTAATTGTATAAAATGACAAATAAACTACTAAGTATACCATACACTCAACAGTCTTAGATAAAACTTAATAGATTATTTATACATCCTTATACAGTTAGAAGTATTGATTCCCAGATATCCTATAAGCAAACAACCAAGAATTCCAAATATTATTTAAGTCTATTCTTATTAATTTCCCTTCACGTCGTATACTATTCATTTTTTTCATTCATTCATATGATGATTATTATCATTAATTTACGTCCAGTACTTACATAATTCATTCCCATTCATTCATACAATGCCATTTTTATTACTTTACATCCAACTACTTACATAAATTATTTTCATTCAATTATTTAGATCATCCATAATCAATTCTCAAATTATTATGTAAGTCTCTTCACAAATTTTTAATTCACCATTATTATTTATTTCTTTTTCACATTTATTACTTTCATATATAATATTATTGAACATTTAATCTATTTCTGAATCATTGTTCACTTTTTATTTATTTTCATTCATTCATATAATATTTTCTTTTCCATTCACTTGCATTCATTTACTTACATAAGTTATTTACATAATATAATTCCCATTCAATGCTTGAAATCATCACTGAATGCATTGTTAAAGTATTACATACATTTCATTTATTTCCAGTTTTTTCATACAAAATTGTCTCTTATTAGTTGACATTCAATTATTCACATTTATTATTTACTTATATAACTTGATTTCCATGTAATATAAATATTCATTGTGAACAAATTCCTACTTAAGTTTCTCAACCTTTTATTCACATTCATTATGTATAGAGTTTGACATTAATTTAGTGAATCGTTCGACTTAAATGATGTTCGTCTGTGCTGTTAAATCAAATTATTAGCATTTCAAAACATTAACTTATGCTTATAACATTCACTGTACAACTAAATTCTTATTTATGGAAATAATTCAATTACTTAAGTTTTACTTGTATAATATTCCATTACATATTTCTATAAACATTTCAAATTTTAACATTTTGGTAAATTATATATATATATATATATATGCCTTTTAGAATGTAATTGAATGTTACATATTCATTTTTATAAACAATGTTCCACAATTACATATCCCATGTTTTCATATCTTTTTGATTTACAATTTACAAATTTTCAATTTCTTACATATTTCATTAATCACTTAGCATCTTGTTTTTTATTACACATTTTAGAAGTTTCCAATTATTAAAATAGCTATGATTTCATTTCATTACACTAATTGAAATTTCTAATTTCTAGAAACTCAAGAACTAAACGCTGGGTTTCCCTTCCAAATCATTTTAATATAATATATACACCCATATCTTTATATACATCAATCATATTTAGAAATTTAAAATTAAGATTTGTTTATCAAACAAATGTGCGATAAAACTACAACATCGGTCTTTCCACTTTGAAACTTGAAAATAAACCTCGATGATGCGTGCACTCATCACCAAAATTATTTTCCAGCGACAAAGAGGGGAGTACACAACTTATTTCCTTTAAAATTTCTTTTAAAACATTTCTTTCAAATCGCTTTGAAAATATTTATATCTAAAAATACTTCCAAATGACGCCAATATCATATTCCGAAATCTTTTGAAAATCAATTTCGAAACCCTAGAACTTACGTTCACAAATTCCATTTTATATATACTTTATTTGTAAATTTAATTCTACAATCAATATTTATAAAAAAAATTCTTCCTAACAAACAAACATATTACAAAAAAATATATCCATTTATAAAGTCTTCTTT
This sequence comes from Allium cepa, assembly GCA_030765085.1. NCBI lineage: Eukaryota > Viridiplantae > Streptophyta > Magnoliopsida > Asparagales > Amaryllidaceae > Allium > Allium cepa. Next base: position 805,714,359 of record CM060928.1, read on the forward strand.
TATATACAAAATATAATACTAAGTAAAATTATTTCATTTATGTGATAACCCGGATTTATGGACATCTGTTAGTTGGTAACCAACTGGATTAAATTATTAAAAATAGTAATTTATAAGCTAAACAAATAAATTCTGATAAATAAAAAAATATCTGGATATAAATATTAATTTAATAACCTTTTAATATAATTATTTAATTTGGCAAACTTATCATTTCAAACAAATAAAAAAATGTTTTTATTATATATATATATATATATATATATATTGTGAATAGGAAGCTATGATTTGAATCCAACGTAATAATTCTCGAAATATATATTTAAAATTAAATTCTACATTTCAAAACACTAAAGATAAGTATTATATATAGTTAATAATTAAAGTATAATAATTTAGTTTAAAATGTAAGTAAATAAAAAGTTTTATTATATATATCTTTTGAATTATACATGAGATAAACATAGGTAGTATAAAAATAAATATAACACAATAAATAATATAAATATTTGCTAAGGACATTTGCAAGCTTGAGAATTTCATACAAATATAAGTGGCAATTGTTTGCTTTAAAAATAATTATAATATATATAAAGTGATTTAAAGAAGGATGTATACAGTTCATAATTTTCTACATATTCATTTCTCAACTCCTTTTTCTTTCATATTTACAAACCAAAACAAAAATAAAAGAAAACTAAATCAAACTCTTTCAATTTCAAACTGAAGCAAAGATTCAAGTAGATTCAAATTCATCTCAACACAAAGTAAATCAAGTTGCTTCAATTCAAGTGCAGTTTCCTGATTTCTAGCCATAACATTCCTCTTTTTATCAAAATCTTTTCTCTGTTCAACATTTTTCAGTGAGTAAACTTAAATCTTATAAGCTAAATTATCTGGTGCATGTGATAAGTAATTAAAGTAATTTTATAGAAATGTTTTGCATGGATGAATTAATATGTTTGCATGTATGTGAATATGAGGTATCTATGCATGTCTCTGTGTGTGTGTGTGTGTGTGTGTGTGTGTGTGTGTGTGTGTGTATTCAAGCCTCTGTTCTAAAATTATAGGCTCACGAACACTCAAAATAATTCATATCTCCTCACTTAAACCATTTTAAGCTATGATCATTAAATAGAAAGTGACTGTATCGATGTTATATCATATTTAAAAATATTTCCAAGTGAATATATTAAGCAATTATTTCGAAAACAAGAAATTTCAGTGAAAGTCAATTCAAGTCAGAAATTCGATTGTCTAAATTTCGTATTTTGATTTTATAATTTGATTCGTTTTCGAAAATGATGAATTTTGATAATGATATCAAGATTTTTAAGTTTGTATTTATTGAGATATTACGAGTTGAACAAATATCGGGTTTTGGTCAAATCCCGACGATCGCGAGGTCCAGTGGCATTGGGATTATGGCTAGAGGAAGGTTGTTGGCCGAGGATCGGGGGAAAAATGGAATTACATTTTTCTGGGCATCGATGATGGCGATGCGAGGGGATTTAGGGTTTTAGACAGTGTTTTGGTAGGGGTAGTTTACTAGGTGTTCTCGATGTCGTAGTGGCATTAAGGTGGACGGGAGGAGGGGGGAAAAAGGATGGAAGCAAGGCAAAGGTCCAGGCACATGGACGTGGTTTTCGATGGTCGGAGAGAGAGGTGTGAGGTGCTTTAGGTGATCGAGTTTAATCCTGATGGGTTTCGTGTTCGCTCGATTTTGATTCGGAGTTTGTTGCTGGTTTCCAGGTGGTCAGGACGATCATGCGTATCATCAGCGACTTTCCAGCAATCGCGACGGTGGTCAGAATGACGTTGATCGATCGTGCAGGTGCACGCGCACGCGTGTGTGTCTGGGTTTTTGGGTTGTTGTGTTTAGGGTAGGGGAGAAGAAGGGAAAGCATCGGGGTTTGGCTCAGGTTTTGATCGGATTGGACTCGAGTTGTTTGCTGTTGAGTAGAGGAGAGAAGTGTGAGAGAGAGGATTGGGAAAGATGGGTTTTCGCTTGAGTTCTTGATCGTGATTTCAGGGCTTGGGCCCGAGTATTTTAGTAGAGAATTAACCAAGTTTTTAAAAGAGAAAATTTTAAAACAAGTTTTCAAAGAAGTTTCAAACCAAAGATTTTGAAGCTAAAACGTTCGAACTTAATTTGTTTTGTCTTAGGGTAATTATATATTAGGTTAATTTTATTTTAAAATTATTTTCTAAGTTTATTTAAAATAAAGTTAAATGATGTATTTAAGTGGAAAATTAAGGAAAATGTATTAAATTTTAATTAATCAAGGTCTTAAGTAATTGTAAATGATAATTAATTAATTCCAATAATTAATTAAAACAATAATAAATGACTTGTAAAGTAATTAATGAAAATTTAGCAGGAACAGAAGTAATAAATTTATTTTGTGATTAAAATTAATTTAATTTAATTAAAAATGTTGTGACTAGCAAATCTTGCCTATGATGTTTAAATTGTATTGAATGCTTTGGATTGTTTAACATCTCTAGTCTAATAATCTATGATGTTCGATGATATGAAATGCTTTGGATTGAACTGTCAATAAATGTGATACATTTATTTGAATAGTTATCTGTGTTGAATCTGTGTGAATATAACATTCTAAAGTTAAATTGAATTATTTTGGCTTGAGAGATGGCATTGGATTCGAAGAGATCGGGGACGGATATCAGCTATATCCGGAGCAACTTCGATTAGTAATCTATAATTCTTTATAGATTTTATTTGTAAATTCAAATAGGCTGGAATGGAATAAATTAAGTAACTTGGCCGTTTAAACTAAGTAACGATACTTAGATATTATTTTGTGGAATAAATGTTTAGCCATAGCAAGATAAGAACTCGTAGTGAGGTACGGGTTACCCTAATATTCGAAGAAGTTTTATAACTTAGTATTTCAAGTTATATGGGTTTACTCATGTTGGTTTCTAGCCTGATTCGGGTGTTACTATATTGTAATGCTTGGGTCAGACCGAATATTACAGATTTTCAGGTTAGGACGTTTTGGAGCTCAGGAGGCGAGCTGGATGGCAGGAACATATGAAGTATATTCCGCTATGTATTTGAGATTGTATTGTTAGTAGTCAGGGATAGGTTGTTACAGCTGTCCAGTTTATTTGTGAATGGTTGCACTCTGATATATTGTTTGTAAATTGACAATTACAGCTTTTCTTAGAATAAATGTTGTTATTTGATATTATATTTTGATTCGCTGCGATTGTGAGATTCTGTGCTGTTGTTCCTGTTTCTTCTTCTACCTCTTTTTCTTTTTTACCCTAACAATCTAAAATTTCCAACGTTCGTTTGCTGGGCACTTTTAAAGTGAACGTATAGTGTCGAATTTTCAAAGTCGAATATTTTGGGTCGTTACAATTTACCTATATCTCAAAACCAATATTGTGTCGGTCCACCCTATTACGTATTTAGAAATCCCTATTATGTGCCGACCAGAATTTATAAATACTAAAAAAACAAATTAACATAATATAAAAACATTTTTAAAACACTAACATGTACGCTCTCTCATTTATATACTCAACGACTCATTATAGGGCATTACTACCCAATTTCTAATGAGTCGGACCCCATAATGTAAAGGTTATCGCTAAACCAAAGCTCTGATATCAAATGTAACGACCCGCCTTTTTAGACGGTTTAAATCGACAATAAACCACACATGTCAGACTTAAACCATTCAAAATGGGGGATTCTTATGGGGTAAATAAGAAAATGAAAAGAAAAGATAGAAAAATAAAACATAGAATCTCACAGCAGAATGTCAAAATATAATAATCAAATAAACAGTTCATGAAGCTGTTTTACAAATAACATTTGGTTTCACTTTTACGATACAGATCAGAGTTACATACAACAAAAATAAATAAATAATGCAGCAAAACAATATGATGCAGTGGAACAAAAATAATAAATAATATAGTATACAAATCTCCACCTTCGTCCTCCAAAAAGCAGTCTTCGATACACGGAAAAACTCAGAGTGACGTGAGCGTAATGAGAAAACATAACACTCGAGTCGGAACTAAAAGATCTTATGTAAGTTAAATCAATAGAAATAAATATGAGTGTAATGGCTTCAGAGATGTTTATAGGGTTTGACATCTCCTATCCAGTGTCTAACGTGAGTGCAATAGCTTAAGAGATGTTTGGGATTCCCATGTCCTAAGGATCCATTAAACTATCTGCATACATAGTACAATACGCTATTACAATAGTGTCTACAACAAAGTAAAGTATTAAAATAGCGGTAAGGCTTACCCCTATTTCCCTTAACACATTTTACATAATGCATAGTCTATACAGTACTGTAAACTCCACCAAACTAGTGGGCTATCAGGGAGCACTCCATAGGTACTACACAAACCAAACTCGTAGAAGGTGCAACAAGGCATGTGACAAGGCATGCGAGACAGTTCCAGGATAAGATACTACCGTTTGCACTCCCGAACTGGTGGTAATGCATAGCAGCTACTATCGCCTACCTCAGAACACACTACCATAATCAAAATCGAGAGGTGGCCAAAAAATTAATCACAAAGTCATAATATGGTATCGAGGAAATATCCCCGATTGGAGGAGCGACCTCACTTGGCCCATTATAACTCCTGTTTTAGCTACATCAAGACGACTCACGGGAGTCAGGGTTACGTAAATACCTCATAAAGAATCGTTCGCCCTACTTCATTCTAGAAACTCCACCACGTACATAGTTGTTAAAGTGGTTTTCGGTATTGGCAGAGAGTATGACAATATCTGATCCTTGTCAATTTAACAACCAAAGTATTATTTCACACCGGATTGTTCTTTTACATTTCTAATACCAATTCATAATTGATATCAAAATATCATATTCAATTCAAACTCTATCACTTTCGAAATTATGTTCACTTTTGAAATAAAAGATTTAAAATATAACCACTTCAACTTTACACAACCTGAAATTTAGAAAATAATTTAGATAGTTAAAAATAGTTTAAATAGAATTGAAGTAGTTTAAAATAGTTAATGTACTTTAGAATAGTTTAAATGGTTTGAAATAGTTTAAAATAGATTAAAATAGTTTAAAATATATTAAAATGATTTAAAAATGATTTAAATAGTTTAAGATAGATTATATTAGTTTAAAGATTTAAAATTGCTAAAATAGGTGAAAATAAATTAAATGGTTTAAAGTAGCTTAAAACAGATTAAATATAATTTTAATAGTTTAATATAAAATAGTTTGATTATTATAAATGATTTACATAGCAAATAGTTTGAAAATATAAATCAATCTGAATTTAACATAATACATCTTTAAGTAGTTTACATTTAAATAATTAATTTGAAATTTAATATCAAATTTAACTATTTCTCCCATTTCAAAAAATCTGGACCATATCCAGTTTCCAAATCAACAAAACTCAAATTTAAATTCAATTCGGATTTCTAAATAAAACTATTTAAATCCATATCGTTTTCAAATCGACATTTGAACTTTCCATTTAAGCTACTCCAAATTCAATAGATTTCAAAAGTTACATTTTCAAATGTTCAAAATAACTCAATTTCGATAAATCTCATTTATACTTCAAATTCAACTTTTAAATTTCAATTTAATTTTTTTAAACAAATCCTTTATAACAATCCCAATTTCAACATTCAATGCTTGGATGTTTGAAAAGTAATTCAGTTTATATAAATCAAATTTGATTTCAAAATATTATTTAACCGAATTCAAAATTTAGGAATTAAAAATTCGCTTATTTTAACCAATCCGGTGTCCGTATATAATTTTCTACCCTATTGTCAAGCGATACGGATATTTATCATTTCAAATCCGTAATTATTTATGTTTACGGATATATATCATTTCAACCCGCAATCCCGAATAAAATTCAAAATCCATAAAATCACTCGGGTTTATCATTTCAACCCATAACGATTTTTCCCTAATCTATAGATTGTTCGGGTAAATATCATTTTAACCCGAAGGGATTTTTCTAACAATAAACTAAGGGAACTTGCAGTGTTATAACAATATAAATATAACATCCAGTCATCCAACATCAACAATCAAACATCCATTACAATCAAATCAACCAATAAACAATAACAAGTGACTGATTATCGATAATTGATATTAACTTGCGATTTAAATTTTAATATTAAATTAATGGCGATTAAATTCAATAAAACTCAGATTTAACTGGAATGACCATATATAAGAAACATCAATCAATCAATTTCTAATCACATCATAAATTCAATTTAACTAACAAAAGATAATTTAGTAGTTGTAAGTGGGTTAAAACACTCACCTTTGACTTTAAATCGATTTAAGATCCAATTAAAGGCCCAAAATTGAGCAATCTCAGAATTCGTCCAAAAAAGTCCTATAATGTTCGAAACTTCGATACGATTGCAGCAGAATAAACCGCGCGTAAATCCGACCTCGTATGCAAAAGATATTAAATTTTGAAGTTATTTGTTTTATAAAAAAATAAAGAAATAAATAAAACAAAGCAACATGTCAGACCTGCTCCACGTTTGCACGCGGACCTTCCTGTCAATCGTGCACGCCTCCTAGGGTATAGTACTGCCACCTTCAAATCAAAAGGGCAACCACCACGATTAACTATAGTCAGATCAGACGACTCCACCTCGATGCTCACCTCCGCCCGCACACGCCGGTACTACGTTCGACATCTCTACCTCCTCCTACAGTTAGCGCCGCTGCGACCTAGGTTGTCTTTTTTTGAAGAATCGAGACACTACGAGCACGAACTACGACCATAGATGATCACTACTCGACGAACTCTACCACCCCACGCCCTTTGATCGTCACCAGGATGATGATCCACTGTCCAATCTAGCAACCACATATGAATGGACGTGGATAAATGGCCAATTTCCAATCAAATCATGATCTGAATCGAAAAACGAATCACTGCAGTAGATTGCGCTCGTCGAGAGCTTTCTAGTGATATATAATATGATATAGTTTGAGGAGTTTTAATTTTTCGATTTGATTTTGATTTGCAATTGTATCTAGGAATTAGGGTTTCTGCCACTTGAGAAGGAGGAACAGACAGATGGGATTGTACGTTTAGAATAACTGAATGGCTGCTAGGGTTAGGAAACAAAGCTATTTATAAGAACAAAGTTCGATAAGAAAGAATGAACATATAGCATTGGTTTGAATTGGCAATAACGACCTGAAAAGCCCGTTCTGCTTTTGAATCGAAAATAGGTCATCCCATATATCAAAATTGATGTTTTCAATATTTTTAATTTCAATAGAACATGTTTCAGGTCCTAATTCCATTGTGTGAAGAAGTTAGCCTTCAAAATCAGCTTATTTCAAATTGAATTCATTAAAATTGATTTCCTTGCACTTCGAGCCCATACGATCAAATGAAAAGTCCGATCCCTACGAAACTTGAAATCTTATAGTAATTCATCGTTATGGATCCGATGAAACTAATTTCGTCGAAATCGGAGACAACGGCCAAAATGGCTATTTTCACGTTAATTAAATAAATTATTATTAAATTAATTAAATCATTTTAGCTTCAAATTTAATAACTAACAATTTTTATCATTTCTAATTACCCAGAAATTAAATAACCTTTTAAAACAAATTTCCCATGTCAAATTCAATATTTAAACGGTGCACAAATTACAGTGTTCGATTATCACTGTAATAAATTCATTAAATTATAACTCAAAATTCCATTAAATTCATTTATTTTGATTTACATCTTATTATTCCATCAATCATTACTTTGTGGATAAAAATAACGTTGGTTTACATCTTACTATATTAATATTCTACATTATCATCTTAATTCGTATTAACTGCAATACTTACTTAGATTGGTTACATTTGCTTTCCAATTTAATTTTGCAAATTAAATAAATAGGTGATAAATAAAAATTGTTACCTTTTACTTAATTTAATCACATTTATAAGTTTTATTTTTTACAAACCAATGTTATAACTACTTACACATCAGTGATTATATTCAATTTCAATTTATTACATACTATCTCACCATTACATACAACATCGACTTATTTACTTATCTACTATTTACAATCAATTATAACTTCACAATCATTTCAAACAATTGGAATTACATTAAAATGGTTAGCAATTAACTTAAATTAACATTATTAAATTTCATTCTAGTTATTCTTCTCCTTAATAAATCTTATTTTTTTATTTTCACAGCATTAAATTTCAAAACTTATTCAATTAACAAATTTAATTATCGAAAATTACGGGTTGTTACAGTTGAGGTATACCTCTATAATTTTTTTGATATGCTTATATGAGGATTATGAATTAAAGGAATACCAAGGATTGAGTATACTATCAAAGGAATGAGATTAAGAGAAAATAGTAACAGATGGTAAACACACATAAAGGATATTGGTAGACCCAACTTAGGGAAGCAAGAGAGGAAATTGGAAAGGTTGTTTCACCAAGCTTAGTTGCCATTTAATATGAAGATTTCATAGACTGTATTTCTTATCCACTGTAGTGAGAAGAGACATAGTTATTTCATAATTGGTATGAAATGGAAAATATGAATAAACCCTACTCATCGGAGGCACTAAAGCATGGATAAGGTATGAAGGTTGTTGTATAATGACGATTTGTTAGAAAGGTCCGTTCTTGTAGTAGTAGTTGGTAGTGTTGTGTTTTTTTTGAGTGTTAGTTTTCTTTTCATGGGTCATAAGCATTAGTCGTTGCTATGAACTATGTACGTTTAGGGAAATATTCCTTTTATGTGTTTTCTAGGTGGAGATTTAAGAAAATAATAAAGTAAGGAAATTTCAGGGAGCCACTTAACTAATGTGAAGGAAAAGGAAATAGTTCAAACTGGAAGTTAAGTAATAAATTAAGAAAATTTATTTAACTAACTACTAAATGAAATAAAAATGAAAAATGTAAGTTTCAAAAAGAATGGGAAATTTCAAAATATAAATTTCAGTAGATGGAGGACAAGCGTCTAGAGAGGTGAACCATAGGTCAATGCTCCCGTTCCTCAAAGAATGAATTTAAAATTCAACATGTGTGCTGGTTGATATCAATAAGAAAGAAAAGTTTTTGAGAACTTAATAATTTACCGTGCAATTGAGTGGAGTCTAATATGGGGGATGAACAATTGGCTAAACCCCGATATCATAAATGTGGAAAATTATTTATAAAATATAATTATATATTTTTTGAAAAGACGAGTTTTATGAAAAATTTATTTCTGAAATGTTTTCGTTACAAAAATATACATATCTTTGAAAAGAAATTAAAAGTTAAGGATTTTAAGTTTTAGAAATTTTAAAATACTCCAACCCGACGTTGGGAAATAGTCAGCAAGTTGATTAGTGTAGATTTTGCTATGTAGTAGTAGTTATAGTAAAATGTATATGTTGAGCAATAAGGAAGCAAGTTGTTGATGGAGCATTTTCCCTATATACCTCGCTGATGAGTGAAAAGTTAAAAAGATGATTTTAGTAATAACAATATTTTTGAAAATAAAAGTTACTATGCTAGTTGTATTTGGGAAAGTGGAAAAAAGATTGGGGGCAAAAGAGTAGAGCCCAAGGTACAGGGGTGAAAGGGCACAAAAGGGAAGGGTGAAAATATGAAATTTTCAATCTCAACCCTTTCCAAGCTAAAGAAAATAGGTTTAGAAAAATGGAATTTTTCTAAATATGGATGCTAGCAAGGGTGTGCTAGGAAATTGGATGGTAAGAATTGGATGAAAAATTGGTTGAACTATACTTCTATTTATAGGAGTGGAAAATTTTGGTGAAAAACCATTTTGATTTTTCGAAAGTTGCATTCATGTAGAACTGCCAGTATATTTAGGATGTTAGCATCATTTTTCAAAATTGATTTAGAAGAAATCATTCATATAGGAGGCGTCGATTATAAATTATTGTTCATACATATCATAAGTATTGCGATGCACTATGCACATATACATAGATTGTTGCAAAATGGTTCTCACTAATTGATTGTTAATGTAGAATAGACGTGTGACAGTTTACATGATCGAACCCTTATGGAATTGCGGGGAAGAAATTATTTTAAGAGGGGGAATGTAACACCCCACGATTTTACGGTAATCAATTAAAAATGGAATTAATTAATTAATTAATAGTAAATAATGAAAAACGAGATTTTTACAAATATTGAAATTTGGGTACGAAACTTATACCATTGGATTCGTAGCGATTTTCTGGTCAATTTTTATGTATAAACTTTTCAAATTGGAGTTCAAAAGAAAAGTTATGAGCATTTGAATTTTCATAGCTGGATATAATTATATATGTAACTAAGGAAATAATTTAAAATTAACTAATAATTTATTAACACCGTTAAAGTTAATGGTAACTCAATGTTTAAGAAAAATTAATTAAGGTGGAAGTTAACATGGTTAACGTTAATTGAAGAATGGATGGAAATAAATCAATCAAAATAAGAGAACACACAAGAATGCACTGATTTGGCCTAGCCAGGTCGACTCAGACCATGTCTAGGTTGACCTAGGGCGGTCGACCTAGGGTCATAAACGGTTGGCCCGTACTAGGTTGATGGCGGCTGTAAAACATGGCCTCATGACCTAGATTTGATGGAGCTTGATCCGACGGTTAACGCTGATTTGAACCCCTATAAATTAGGAGTTAGGGTTTCACTTCGAACTCATTATTTTTCTAGTGAGCGAGGAAGCTCTACCATTTTCCTTTCTCCTTCAAAATTTCTTAATACATGGAAATAAATCTAGATTGCATGGATATACTTTGGAGAAGAATAGAAAAGAATAGAGGAAAGGAAATAGGTTCAAATCAGATGGCTACATCAAAGGTAAACTTTTAGAGCTTTTTCTAATTAATAAATCTAAATCTAAATCTCTTCTCCCTAATCCAACTTCAAACGAGATCCGTACAAATATTATCTATAGATCCAATTAGGGAATAAAAAATGGAGAATACAGATAACAAGGTTAGATCTGAATTAGATCTAGAGATTTGGAAGCGCTAATTAAAGGTGAGTAGGTATATTATATATTTTTGTATCATATTAGATTATATTGTTGCAAATCTATTCCTATATACCCGATACTGATAATTTGATTTTAATTGAATTCATATATGAAATTATGAAGACTGTAAATTTGCCTATAAGTTTGTATTGATAATTATAGAAGCGTAATGATTAGATTTAATTTTGTAATTGTGAAATGATTTTAGTTATCAATTTTACGTCGGATTAGTTAACTGAAAATACAATGAATTACGATTTCATTTTATTTGATATTGGTGATTGAGACTGAAAAAAAAGTTAAATGGACACTTGAGATTTTAGCGATATTTTAATACATTGGAATGTATATCATTATAAGAGGATTTCCTTATACTGTCAAGTTTTAGTTTAGCAAAAGTGTGATATTTGAAATGATAAGGAATAAATATATGTCTACAAAAGAAAGAGATGTACAAAATAAAAGTAGTTACTGCATGTTTGTGCCGTCTATTTCAATAAATAAAAAGAGAACTCCTCGTAGTTACAAACATCGCACAAACTACCTCTTTGTGACAAAATATGGAAATTTTTTGTGTAATAGTTAATTGTTAAAGTTTAGATTCCAATTTTAAAATTATGGTAAATCCCAAAGGTGTAATATTTAAATAAGAATGAATCTAAAAACTTTGTAAAGTGAAAACCAATGAAAATGGAAGCATGAGTAATATGCAAGAAAAAGAAGTAGGAAATGAAATGGATTAAGTATGATAATTGAATAAAATGAATTAAGTCTGATAATTTGATGAAGTAGATTAAGTCTGATAATTGAATGAAATGAATTAAGTCTGATAATTGAATGAAATGGATTAAGTGTAATAATTAAGTAAAATAGAATAAAAATCAAAGTTCAAGTAACAAGTGTAGTAGCAATGATACTGATAATAGAAAACGAGAAGCGGTAAATGGATTTCCTCAGGTGATACGATGATCATGATGTAGCGAGGCAATGGATCCTTATGAGGTCTTGAGCAATAGATACTAGTGGAGATAATATCTAGGTTCGTTAGTGGACGATGGGATATATTTATATTTATATAGATATAGATCTTCATGTTGAGATGATACGATTCGTACGTAGCGATGGAGTCGTAATGACTATGGATATAGTTTGACATAACATAAAATAGAGAACAATCGACAAAAGCTAGTGTATGCATAAGATGTATAATTTATCTGTCACCAAAACGTTGTTCTGGCCCCCTTTTAATTATAACCCATATGATTCAGAAGGGAAGCTGCCGGTACTGATTGAGGGTTGTCTGGCTGAGGCTCTTGACATTTGAGATGTTGATCTTTGGTTAGTAATTATATAGATCTATTATAGTTATTTATTTTTGCTATGGGTTATTACCATTGGTGCTCGGATATGATTTCTCTTCGCATGATACCAAACTAACGGTCCTTATTTTAGTGGACTTGGGGTTTTTGGGTTAGCGAAAAATCTAGGCCTACTAGAGTGTGAGGTTCTACACAAATTTTCATTATATTTTATTGGCCAAAAGTTTTCATATTGTAAATAATAAAAGTGAAGCGCGGTGGCCTACTCAACGTCATAGATGCTACTGCTTTTATGGCATCTAAGTCGATTGGATGCGACACTAATAGGCTTGGCACAATAATGTTCTTACTACTTTGACAACATCAGACTTTAATTTTGATGAGATGCGATAATCTCTTACTGTCATGACCGTCGACACTAGTAAGGTTCCTTATTGTCTAATTAACATCAATAGCACCGAAATTATTTAATATTTCGTGATTAAATTGAAGTGAGACAATCCATAATTGAGAATTTAAAGGGTATCGACAATTGATATGCCGACTAAATGCAATGTTAATGAACTTGACGTTAATTAAGGACGAAGCCGCTCATCCTCGATGTTTACCTGTAAGCATGGTTTGATAGTAACAGCCTTACTGTTTTTCTTCATTTTTTTCACAATCATTTTTAACATCACAAACAGTGCTCTGTATGAAATCACTACTCTCGACACCATTTCTTTGAACATGTTGCAAATTGTAACCAATTAATATATTTCCAATTCACATTACCGCTATTCATCAATGTCGATATCCTTATTGCTTCGGTGTTAGTCGTGATTGTAGAGCTTTTTAATGTTTTATAGCATTAATCTTACGACTTTATTGATGTAGGCTTATTGGTGCCTTATATCCATTCTCATTCAATTTTAATATAGCTCCTTTATCGGATTCTCTTATTAGAATTGAAATTTAAGTTTTCTAACAAACTCGGCATGTGACATTTAAGAGCTATTATCTTGTGACTAGCATAAACTTTACTAACATGACAGTAAATAGATTACTTGGATAATAATTTTCAAAATTAACATGTACTAAATCTTTTATATGATATGATTATGATTTTTTCTTAAGTTTGGAATAATATCAGCTGGCAGGAATATAGAAGGCCAACAGTGTAGCAAGAAGTCCATCAAGAAGCCCAACAAGAGGCTTAAACTTTCTTCCTTAGCAAGAATGGAGATAATCTCTTGAACCCACGATATATAATGACTTAGGAAGAAGTGAATTCTATTCTTGACTAACTTGGCAATACGTGGATTGGAACCATCCTGGCCAGCCCTACAGACAACATCTATATCCCACCAAAGGGATATTTTGCCTTTACACCCATACACATCTGACATACTAGTTATCTTCCTTTTCCTAGCTTTCTTCAAAGATATATGGAATATTTGAACATAGAGACAATGCTATTTTTGCCAAACTCCTATACATATTTAACTTACTTATAAGTCTTGGCTTGGGAGGCAAGACTCCCCTCCCTTAGTGCTAAATTCTCTGTTCGATAGCTGGCCCTTCTAAGGTAGATGAACAATCAGTCTATCAATTGTACTGAATCTACCCTTACCCGAAAAGTATTATTTTTGAGGGTGTCAATAAGGCAAGAGGATGAGAAACTCAATTCTTCTTTGTCAAGTGCTTTTCTAACATCAGATGGACATTTTCTATCGCTAGTAAGATTCTCATCTTTAGTTGCCTTATGTCTGTTTATTACCCTTTATTGATAAGTGTCTGTTCTAAAATTCTTCTCCTAAGAAGCTAAGCTCAGATTACTAAGTAAATGTGCTATCTTTAACTCAAGTGGTAGGAAAGATAGGGAATAGGCTAAATCTGTTAGTTACAACCAAGCTTCTTAAATATTCTATTTTTCAGACCACCATAAGATCCTAGAAGAACCTCCCATGGTGAAATACAATGCTCGGGGGAAATGTTCGTTGGTGATGGGAAAGTCAAAATCCGTCACCTCTAATTCTCCAATTCTACGTGATCCTGCCGGTAAATTTCAATATAGCTAAAATGGAATTCTTGATACTACCAATTTATTAACTGCTCCTTTTCACTTTAGGCTCATCTTCCCTTGTCTTTGCTTCCGAGGAAACAAGGGTTAAATATAATGTTTCAAAAAAGAGGATATATTATAAATTATAGATTGGTTGTGCATGGAAGAGGGAGAGCTCTCAATAAGGGTGGGAACATCCGGGATGATAGCATATTCGGTACTATCCAGGTTAGGGTTGAACCGGTCCTGTGTTGGCAGGGGATCTCGGCGAGGTCCTCCATACATTTTTCTAGAGGTGTACTGTGACGGGCAGTACTCCAGTAGCCCAGTCATTGTATGGAATCCAATATCTACTATGAGCCTGTACGGTTTTGATTGTGTATGCTGAAACGTGAGATGCAAGCATTTCAACTATTTTCTATTTACTTTCTATAGGCACTATAATAAAATCAGATGATTTTGATGTAAAATATTTGGTTATCGTAAGGGAAAACCCGTCGTGTTTATATGTGATGCGGTCTTACGAGACACCTTTGTTTTCAAAGGTTTTTGATAACTTTAATAATTCAAATTAAGTGTGATTTCTCACGCTGGTTTTCCAGACTGACTTGAGTGTTATTCTATTATAATGCTCGGATCAGACCGAGTATTGTATATTCAGGTTAGGATGCTATGGAGCTCAGGAGACGAGCTAGACGATGAAGATGTATTACACGTACTTGATTATATCCCGCTGTGTATTGTAGGTTGTATATTTAGCACTTGTAAGGACAAATTATTGTAACTGTCTAGTATTGGTTTATTGACTGTTGTACTCTGATGATGGTATGTATATTAACAGCTACACTTTTTTCTTGTACAAGATCAGTTGATATATATTATGTTTTGTTCCGCTGTGATTGTGAGATTCTGTATTTTTTGTTCCTGTTTCTTCTTCTATCCTTCTTTTTTCTTTCCCCCCAACAATCGAGTTTTCAAGTATTCGATTTCTCGGCATGAGATACAATGGACGTATTAGTGTCGATTTACGAGGGTCAAAAATCCCATCTATTACATTTGGTATCTTAAATAACCATTTTGAAAAGGTTAAGGTGAAGACCGAAACCAAATAATAAGTAACCAAGACCTAATTATGCATGCAAATTATGTGACTAAGTAATGTGGGGACAAGATTATATAAAAGTGCTGTAAGAAAGTACAAAGGGCATTGTCACTAACTAAATGTGGAGGGTGAACGAGGTTGGAGGTGACATGTCTAAAGGTGAGTGTCGGACGCGTTCAGATGTTAGACTTTACAACCTATGGCGGAACTGAAGTAGCAAATAAGGGAATGGTTGAAGAAGGATTAGGCCAGAACTAAAAGCTAATATGAACTGATAATGACTCAGTAAATGTCAAAGTATAATATACTAGACAAATATGGAGAAGAGAGATGAAATTTACATCGAAGGAGGAGGCTATAGATAGTTGCCAATGTGAGGGAAACATATGAGAAATGGAGTTGCCAAAAGACAAAGTGGGGTATGCCAAGACCTAGCATGGTGTCGAGATAAGGTGTAGGAATGGACCTACGAACATAACTAGCTTCTCTAGATGAGACCAAGGATAGTGCAGCCAAGGCTTATTGACTTACAGAGGAAAGTCAATATTAGGACAAAGGTTTCAGTATAAGGCCATAAATGGCAATCGAAAGACTATTTTAAACATTACATGAATGAGACTGTATAAGGCATTGTGGCATCCAAGAGTCTATTCATGGCATTAATCGAAGGAGATAGCATAAGACCTTTGTGGCATCCGAGGGTCTGTTTATGACATTAAACGAATGAGACAATGTAAGGTCTTTATTGCATCCAAGAGCTTATTCATGGCATTGAACGAATGATACGATGCAAGGCATTTATGGCATTAGAAAGCCTAATCACGATATTTAATGATAGCAAGGTTGTAAAATCCTCCACTTCGAGACCTGAAAATGAATTCTGATAATGCTACAATCATTACCAGAATTATTTTCAAGTAATAAAGTGAGATCATTATAAAATTTTCACAATATTGCATAAACAGATTAGCTATACAATTTCATTGTATCAAAGTGTTTACAAAAGTCATCACATCATCATTAACCCATCTCGTTCCTATGTAGGGGTAAATATATAATAAAATATAAATAAAGTACCATGCCAGACATATGAGGATGCCGACATGGACACTAAATTAGTTTTAAATTCTAGTTTTACACATATGGAATTATAAAATAATTTTATTTGCAAAATGGGCCTCTACTTGGTCTTCTGAGTCTTTATTTGTCGTTTCCAAAAGCTATCTGTCTATACCATAAACTCGACCTACCCGAATGAGTACCCGTGAGTTTATGAAAAATAATAAAAATAAGGGTCAGACATAAAGCCTTATGAGTAATACTTTACCCTAAGCAAAGGGTCATATAGTGAGAACAGGTAGCTAAAACACGGAATGAGTTTTACCCTCACTATTTTAACTTCATCAATTACATCGTATTATGTAATAATATCAAATCATGACCAAATACTTATAATCAATTTCAATAAAAGGATGAGATTCTCTTCATAACATTTTTGACTAATTTCTATAGTCGATTCATTTTTAAATTTTCCATTTAGGCTTTACTCTTACTAGTTCAACAAGAGTACTGAACACTTAAGATTATTGCATAGGTGTTTTAGCTAAATTTCCATCAAATGTACAATGAATAGAGTATTAGGTTGCCATTAAGGCCTCGCATATATTGTTGCCATACATGCCTTATACCACCATTCATCAAATAATATGTTGTGTTTAGACAAACAGTTTCCACACGAGTCTTACAGCACCAGTCATCAAATATAATGTCATGTTTAGGCAAATGGTGACCACATAGGCCTTACACCATCAATCATCAAATATAATGCCATGTTTAGGAAAAAACAGTTGCTACACGGGCCTTATACCATCAAACATCAAATATAATATCGTGTTCAGGCAAACAGTGGCCACATAGGCCTTACACCGCCAATCATCAAATATAATGTCATGTTTAGACAAAAAGGTTGCCGCAAAGGCCTTACACTCCTAATCATCAAATATAATATCATATTTGGACATATTGGTACTATATAGGCCATATATTTACATTTTCATTATTTCTAATGATCTAATATATCATTACATAGTTTACTTTAGTCTAATCTTAATTTTCATTCTTTAAGAAAGTTAGTTCAATTTATTTTATTGTTCTCTATGGTCATTCATCTTTATGGAGTTCTCATCCATCACTTAGGAAGATGACTTCCTACATCCTATAAAAAAGTTCATTTATTTATGCAGAATTCCTTAACAACATTATCTATTGCATGTTGTCAGTACATAACCATCGTAGGTTAAAGGCTAATGTAAGTTGAAAAGTTTTATATCTATCTCTAGTTGACATTAAACTATAGAAAGTTGATAAGTTTTATAGTTATCTCAAGTTGACATTATACTATCTCCAGTTGGTATCTCTAGTTGATATAAGCTATCTCCTATTGATACCTCTAGTTGATATTAAGCTGTCTCCAATTAATATCCCTTGTTGATTTTAGCTATCTCCAATTGATTTCTGTAGTTGATATTTGATATCTCAGCTATCGCAAGTTGATATCTCTAGTTGATATTAGCCATCTCCAGTTAATATCTCTAGTTGACATTAAGCCATCACAAGTTGATATCAGCCATCTTCAATTGATATTAAGCCAACATAAGTTTATATCTCCAGTGCTACCAACTATCACAAGTTGATATCAGCTTCACAAGTGGAGATCTCTAGTTGGTACTATCTATCTTCCAAAGATATCAACTATCGCAAGTTGATATCAGCTTCCCTAGTTGATATTAAGCTATCGCAAGCTGGTATCCCTACTTGGCATAAGCTATATAAAGTTGATATCCTCAGTTGGTATCATCTATATAAAGTTGATTCCCTAGTTGGTATCAGCTATCGCAATTTGGTATCTCTAGGGCTTTATGCAGTTTCTTTTCAAAAATTATTAATTACTTCTTAGTTAGTTAATCAATCATCCTTTTGGAATTAACTATCCCCTTTCCTAAATAATTCATATAAATTTGAAAATGCATGCGAACATTCTAAAAAATTCACTAGAAATCCTCACCGTCATACTTTAACTCTTATGAAAATTTCAAGCCAAAATAACGGTTTTTAATATTTTAAATAATTTATTTTCGAAATTAGGCATTTTCGCAACTTAGAAAATTTGTATAAATTCCAAATAATTTTAGAAAATTAGAAATTAAAAAATCCTTCAAATTATTAGTCTATACATTGTATAAAATTTCATGTTATTTGGAGAAGGTTTGTTTCATATTTTCCTTGAACACTTCATAAATCACCATCTTTAAACTCCCAGATGTCAACAAATGTTTACTAATGTTCCTAAACTTGTTCATTAACATTCAAAATCACAAACACATACCATCCTAACCTACAGGTTTAGAAGATTTTAGAGAAAGAATTACCCACCTTTTGTTTGATTAAACTTGATTTAGAGCCTTGCTTCTTCTTATGAATGAAACTCCTTCTTTTCCTTTAAGTTTTCTTCTTCTTTTCCTTTAAAAATATGACTGGCCCCTCTTTGTTTAGTTTTTGTTTTGTTTTTGAGCGAATGAAGTAATTAATGAAAGATGAGAAGGTTAGGGGTTAATATTTTGGGCTTTAGACTAAAACAAATTAAAGCCTGTTCTTATTAATTCCTTTGATTCTTCATCTTAAATTTATTCCCTTTTATATAACCTATCTTTATTATTATCTTCATAAATCAATTTGATTAATTAATTATCTAATTAATTCTCCATATTCTGGTACTCCAAAATTTGGGATGTTACAGTCTCCCCTCCATATTAGTATTTTGTCCTCAAAATCTATACAAGGCAGGATAAAGACCATCGTCATCAAAATAATGTATACATGGTATAATAAATACACTAGTTCCCTACTAATGCAAATAGTCAATAATCAATCATTATGTATTAATGCCACTACTAACCCACAATCGCATCATAATACGAAGTCATACTAGCTATCACTACTAGTCCAATAAAACATACATGTCCAATCTTACATGTCAAAATAAATCGAGATAGAGATTTCTAATTTTATCCTCTACCTCCCAGGTACAATCATCGATATTGTCACTTCATCGAACACGAAAAAGTTTGATAACTTTTTTCCTTAACTCTTTTGTATCAATGCTACTATTCCCTTTGGTCGTCTAACATAAGTCAGATCTAGTTCTATAGATAATTTCTCAACTTCTCTCGTCTCCACTACCTAATTTGGGTCATGCATATATTTCCTCAAGTGTAAGATGTGAAAGACACTGTGTACACCTTCTAAACTACTTGGTAACTCAACTTTGAGTTTACCAATTTTCTCGATCACTAGGAATAGTCCTACATATCTAGGCGTCAATTTCCTTACCTTCCCAAAGCACATAACTCCTCGAATCGGAGAAACCTTCATAAACACATGGTTGCCTACTACGAACTCAATCTCTTTTCTCCTTTTGTCGACATAACTCTTCTACCTTGGTTTCACTGTCCTTATTCTAGAACAATTCAATTCTACCTTTTCAATTACATCGTTTACCAAATTGGATCCCAACATGAGCCTATCCCCCCGTTATCCAACCAAAAAGTAGGTAATTTACATGGTCTACTATATAGCGCCTTAGACGGTGCCATCCCAATACTGGTCTGGTAACTATTATTATAGGAAAACTCTAACAAATGAAAATGGTCTTTCCAAGATGCTCCAAGGTCTAAAACACATGCCCTTAGCAAATTATTAATCATATGGTTCACCCTTTCCATCCAACCATTTGTGTATGGATGGTAAGCCGTACTCAAGTTCAACTTTGTGCCTAATAAATCCTGCAAACTTCTCCAGAACTCACTGGTGAACAATAGGTCTCTATCACTGACAACACTACTTAGAATCCCATGGAGTCTCGTAACATTCTTCATATATAGCGTTTTAGAGCTAGCTACCGTTTTTGTCAAATTCACTAGATAAAGTGGACGCTTTTAGTCAATCTATCGATTATTACCAAATGCCATCATTTCCCATTCTCGACCTTGGAAACCCATCAATAAAATCCATGAACATTGAATCCTACCTCCAATTTGGTACTCCAATGGTTGAAGTGAACCACTCAGTTTTCGATGCTCAGCTTTTACCCATTTATAGGTAAGCACCACATCCAACACTTACTGACATCATCCCTTCCCAAAAGATTATTCTTTTCATGTCATGTTACATCTTCATGCTCCTGAGATGAATGATAAACTTAGATCAATAACTTTCTTCAAAAACCACTTTCGAGGATTTTCTACATTTGGAACACTAAGTCTTCCTTTCTTCCTAAGCAACCCATTCAAGTATATCTTGAATCCTTTTGGATCCTCAAAATCTACACTTATTCCTAATCCCCTAGTTCTTTCAGCTAATAACGTTTTCTTCACTTTTCCTTGTAGTGATACTTTCTACAAGGGTTTGATGTACTTCCGAACTAGCCACCATCCCTGGATCTCGACTTGATCTTGCATTTGTTATATAATGCACTCTATAAGACATCAATATCTCTAACATCTTCTATTCCTTGATCATGGTTAACACTCTATTCTGATGCTTGGTACATAAAACATCTACAACCCTCTTCCCTTTTTCTAACGTACACTCTATACCGAAGTCGTATGCCACCAATAATTCTAGCCATCTCCACTGCCTTATATTTAACTATTTCCAAGAGAATAAATACTTAAGCGGCTTATGGTCCATATACAACTCGAACTGCTCTCCCAAAAGATAACGCTTCTAAATTTTTAGGCACAACTACTATTGCTAACTCCAAGTCATCAGTCAGATATCTAACTTCATGCAGTTAGGTATCAGCATCACTCCACACCTTGTTCCATAGGCATTGATATACACTATCAGATCATGATTCCCCTTAAGCATGATCAAGACAGGTGCATTTGTCAATAATTTCATCAACTCCTGAAATGGCCCTTCACACTTATCATTCTACATGAATTTCTCATTCTTCCAAGTTAACTGAGTCAAGGATGGTGCTATATGTAAGAAATACTTAATGAATCTGTGTTAGTAGCCAGCTAAGCCTAAGAAACTTCTTATCTGAGTAACCATCTCTGGTTTTCTTCAAACCACTAATGGTTTCTTTCTTCATTTGATCCACTGCTGATTCCTTTGACACAAGATTCCCAAGAAAATTAACTTCTCACTTCTAAAGTGCCACTTTGAAAATTTCTCCTTCAATTTGTGTTGTCTCAACGTCTCCAATGCCTATATAAGATGGACTTCATGGTCTTCCTCATTCTTGAACACCAAAATATCATTAATGAAAACCAACGTAGATCTATTCACTTGATTATGAAATATTTGATACATAAGATCTACGAAGAATGCATGTGCATTGGTCAATCCAAAAGGCATCGCCAACCAATCGTACGCTATGTATTGTTCCGAACTCGTTCAATGGAACACTATCTTCTGCTATCATCAGTTGATGTTTGACCTGATGAAACTTTTATGCTCAAGTTCCACCAATTGCTTCGTCAATACTTCCATCTCTTTGAATGAAATTCTGCTAGGTGGTTAACTAACATATTGTGCTCTCTACATTAATTCTATTTGAAATTCAATCACCTTTCTTGGCGATAGTCTTGTTACTAGTTCAAAAATATCTATAAACTCCTGGACAACCAATACTCTACTTAAGTCTTCCTCTTGATCCTCCATCCTACATAATGTCTGATGTGAAAGTAAATATGCATATTTTTACTGCCATATTTAATCTAATTTAATTAAATAAATGAGCATATAGGGTATTTCAGTGATTGGATTCGTCGATTCCAGGGCTACCAGTCACATATTAGGTGAGTTCGCCCAATTAATATACTGGGCCTATCTCTTTCTCCTCAAAGATTCCATTAACATTGCGTCCTTCCCAGTCCTCTCGTATTAGGGAAAGACCCTCTCAATGCTCTAATGCTCGCACAGGATATGGACCGAACTGTCTCATGACGTTCTGAACCCAGCTCACGTACTGCTTTAACAGGCGAACAACCCTACCCTTGGATCATACTATAGCCCCCAGGTGTTTTAACATATTTAAACCCAAATTTAAATTATTTTCAAACCATCATTTGTTCATCTTCATATAGGGGCAAAATGATCATTTTTGTGTATGATTTAATTTGAGAGAACGTATTTGGACATTTTTATGTTTGTTTTGTAGGAATTTGAATTCAAATGGAAGAGGTCTTCATTGAAATATGCATGAACAAGAGTGAAGGAAAACAAATGAAGATGTAAATAAATCATTTCATGCAACATGGAGGACCCCACATGCCCACTTACTATGATCTATAATTAGGAGCTTATGTACATGTTAGTGGACATTAAAGCTGCATGTACACTTAATAGAGGATTAATTAGAAGCTAATGACAACTTGGTGGCCACAATTCTTCAAGGGCATTTTGGGTAGTCCCCAAAAATATGCGTTAGGGTTTTAGGCATGTATAAATGCACCTTATGTTTTGTTAACCCGCCTTTTGGCAAGGCCATGGAGAGGCGGATTCAAATTAACCAACTTCGCGATTATCGAGGCTGAAATATGACGGATTCGGTTTAAACGAATGATGTTCACTTGGATAGATGCTCGATCAGGATAGGTCGTTCGGTCGGAATGAAATGGTTTGAAGTGTTTGGAGCTCGACCTCGTGGCTCGGCCATTCGGCATGGTATGGTCCGGTCGAGATATTGAAGTTCATGAAGGTCGTTTTGTTGTGGCTCGGCATTGTCGCTCGGCTTTGGTGGGATGTTTGGCATTTAGAGGTGGCTCGATGTGGTCTGGGTGGTAAGGTGGAGTGGGTCGACATCGATCCTCGCTCGGCATCGTACCTCGCTCGACATCGCACCCCACTCCGCATCGTACCACGCTCGGCATCGTACCTCGCTCAACATTGGACATCGCTAGGCGTTGGACGTCGCTCGACATTAGACATCGCTCGGCATTGAACGTCGCTCGGCTTCGCGGTGAGGTGAGGATAGCTCGGCATTGTGGCTCGGGAAATTGGCTCGCATTGGCTATATGGTGACATGGATCGTCATCAATACATGGTTCAGCATCAATACATGGTTCGGCGCTAGCTTTGCTCCGAGTTCTGGACTAGTCTGATTTGAGTTTCGGATAGGCTCACTTCGGGTCAATACCCAGGTAACTTCCGTTCGGCATGTCAACTGCTCAGGGTCGGGCGGAATGATGAAGTAGGGTTCAGCTATGGCCTTAGTGGATCCGAATTACTCAGGAGGCCTAATAACCAGGATTTGCCTATAAATACATTATGTGATTCTTCAAATGGGGGATCTCCCTTCTGCACTCTTACTTTCTTTTCTCGAAGGCTAAGGCATTCAGCCATTGTTAAACTTTGGATTGTAACTGTAATCGATTATTATAGCAATAAAAAGGAAACTTCTGGAGAACCACTATAAAATCTGTTGTTTTTTTACCACTTTCATTTGAATTTTGACTATTCTTCACATTATTACTCTCTACTTATATTCTATCTATGAGCTGTGACTAGTATTTGGTGCTTTCGCTTGGATTTGGCTGTTACTGACCAATTTTGGCGCTAACAGTTTCATGTTATGAACCTCTTAGGCTCCTCTTTAGTTAGTTTAGTTGTAGGATTAAATTGTAAATATAAACTCTCTTTCTCTTTTTAATGGATTCTTGGCCTTTATTTATGTAATTTCTTTTTATGCAATTTAATTTCATGCTCTTTTAAATATTGTTCTTACTTTATGCAATTAGTGTAGTTTTTATTTCATGTAAGTAGATTAGCTTTTATTTTACTTTAATTAGATCCCGTCTTACTTTGCTTGCATCTTTCTCTTGTTTAGTTTATGTTGTTATCTACATTTGTTAAAATGATAACAAATATGAGAAGCTAAACCCCTTCAATTTAGGAGTAATGAAGCTCTCTTAATCATGTAGATCAACATAGTGATTTCATTTGATCTCTTTTTATGCTTAATGGAATTGTTGGATGTGATTATTTGTTATATAGATTTGAATTTGATAGCCTATGTTGTTGACACAAAACAAGCTATGCTTAAACAAACATAAACACAAATTCCTCTTCATCGACATATGATGTTGGTAATGAAGTGGATTTTAAAATCCAATTTTGATGGTCAATATTACTAATCAATTGTAAATAGCTTATGCTTAGAATATATTTAATTTTTAACTTCATCATCAATTTGATGAGAGTTAAAAACTGGTTTGGAGGGTGTGTTAAAGTTTGACGGTTTATGTTGAGCTAATTAATAGAACAAATGTGTCATACTTATGATAAACACATCGACTACATTCACAAATGACTAAAAAGAGAGATCATAATTTCATTGTGTTGATTTATGTGATAATGAGAAGGATTTTGCCTCTGAATTGCCTACTACTCTCATATTTTTATCTACTTTCCTTTTGTTAGTTTTTTTTTTAACATTTTTAGCTTAACACAACTTCAAATCTTGGTTTAATTTGATTAATTAGAATTTTTAATCAATTCAATCCCTGTCGATCGACTCAAACTCGCCACGTACTAGAATTGTACGTCGTGCGCTTTTTGTTGTTTTTATTACAATTTTGCGGCTATTTCCTAATCCGATAGAAAGTTAGTCAATTCAACAAGTTTTTGACGCCGTTTCTGAGAAATCAATTTGATTTTGTTTCTATTCTTCGAATTATTTACATTTAATTTATTGTGTGTTGAGCTGCATTAAAAAAAATATTGTTGCGCATGTTTGTTGTGTGATCTGATTTGTGTGCTTATTTTTTGTTTGATCTGCATTTGCATTTCTATATAAAAAAAAATACACAAATTCACTTTAAAAAAATTTCATTTCTTTTTCAGTTACTTTTGAAATTACATTTCATTTGCATTTGATTTTCATTTGATTTTCATTATATTTCCTATTTTATTTACATTTACAAATTCCCCTTGCTTCCTCTTTCATTTGCAGCTTGCTGCTTGCTGCCACCCTACTGTCACCCTGCCTGCCCTTCTTACTGCTGCTTTCACCACCTTACTTCTCATCAACCACCTCTGTTCGCTGCACATTAGTGCACGCGCCTCTCAGTTACATACAAGCCCTGCACAGTGATACCTAACCAAACCCTGCACACTTGCACATACATTTCCTCCTTGCTCTGTCCACAAACACATTCTCCACAATTCAAAACCACCATCATCATTGCTTTATCATTTCATTACACCACTAAGCACCTTAGCCATCAATATCACCGGTGCTTCACCTCAAACTGTAAAACACTTGAACCTTTGTTCATCACCCAGTTGCTCCACCTCCCCTCTGATTCTTTGACCATCTTGTTGAATATGCGCTTATATGATTTTTGTTTGATGATAATAAACATACATACATTCATTTAAATGTATTTGATAATATACTATTTTATTTTTCACAGATTAAATAAATATTTGCTGAATAAAATAAATAACACGAAATTTGAATTCTAACGAATATTTTATTCAAACAAATATTTATTACATCTTTGAATAGTACAATTTCAAGCCCTCACTATAACTATACAACTTTGATTACAATTACATCACATTTCATATTTACAGTTCACCTCACTACATATCACTCGTTCACTCAACTCGTATTTTTATCTTCAACTGCATTCCAGTTTGAATCCAGCATCTGGGCAATCTGCAAAATATAAACTAACGCAGTAAAATTGAAAAAGAAATATTTTTGCAATTCAAAAATAAAAGATAATTTTTGAAAATATGATTTGCCTTAGTTATTTGGGTTGTTCGTCATAATTTAAATTTGAATTCATCATACACGAACAACTTGTGACATACACAGTGTATTACTGTATATGCCACAAGGCCGTGCACGCCGATATATACACATGATTGATTTACAGGGACAGGCGAGCATAGGTCAAACCCAAATGAAAAACCGGGTTCAACTCACGTGCAATAACATTGAAAATCACGACACGAGCACAAGGTCAAACCCGAGTTGTGAAACTGGATTCAACACAGGTGCAAATTCAAAAATAAATTCAAATGCAATAAAATGGTCGGGAGTACACATGCCCAGACTCAAGTCAACATGAAACAAGACCAAGTCAGGCTACAACAGATGATTAAACTCAATGGACCATACTGCAACAGGTCAAGACTGTGTACCCAGCAAATGCAATGACCAAAATCATAAATGAACAAAGACTCCAAGTCTACAAAACTGCATGCACACAGCAGTATCAAATACAATATGGACCAGACTCAAAGCACAAAAGTGCACAGCAACCTTCAAGTACACAGTAAACAAAGACCAATGAAACAAAAATGATTGAAGACTGCAGCATCAATTAAACGGCCAATACATATATGCACAGAAGCAACTACAAACTACTCATGACAATGCACCAAAGTACAAAGCATGCACCAGTTCACATGCACTGGCTCGAATGTACATAACAGACTCTAAAGCCAGAAAAATGCATCAATATTTGTAAGTGACACAGCAAACGTGAAGCATGCAAGCTCGGGCACAAAGTAGTGGAACTGCAAATATCCAAGTACAGCATGAACAAGTCAATTACTACATAACACAGCAGTGCAAACACATCGAGTATGACACAGCAACAAGGCAACAGTGACTCAGATGTACAACATATCCAACTAGAAGTGCAACTACAAGATACAGCAAATACAAACTGCTACAACACCAAGTAAAGGATACAGCAGTATACAAGTATCAGCAACAAATTCATGGCCGCGAAGAAAACACTCAGTGTCAAGGTCGAAGTGACAGTGAAATCAATGTTGAACAAGTCAAAAACCAAGTCGAAATCAAGCAGAGAAATGCACAGAGACCAGTTGCAAATGAAAACAAGCATGAAACCAGTCAATGCCGAGGCTAAACAAATCAATGACATCGAAACAATGCAGTATGATCAGAGTAAAGATTACAAGACTGCAATGGATACCACAATGCCCAAGATAACTTGAACAAAGCTACAGGAATGCAGACAGTGGCCGAAGCCAATTTACAAAATGTCGAAGTCAAAGAAGAATAATAAACATCAAAGACATAATAACCAAGTCACGTGTCAAAACGTTGATTATCAAAAATCAAGTTGTACGAAATTTATCAAGTCAGAGAAATATTCAAGCCGAGTATATTACACCGTGATAGCCAAGCAAATTGACTAAGTCACGAATCAACAACATGACCGTCAAGCAACGATAATACGCAATTAACAAAGTCAAATAAATCATCATCGTTCAACAAATATCAGAGGGCCGATAGCATAAAATTGAAGAAATCAGACGAACGAGTTTTTAGTAAATTAACTCCTATATAAACCCTAATCATCACAGGCAATCGATCATGGAGTTCAATCAAGCATAACAGTATAGCATAAACGAAAATCACATACCGAATCGAAGTCGAACTCCATCAACAACAACGAAGCAGTCGAAGTGAGCAACAATCGATCAACAGTACACGCAAATAATCATCGAATCAATCAATATATTATCGGCGCTTCGAAAGCCATAAATTGGATCAAAGGGACGAAGCCCTAAATCTGCAAGAGGAGTGGCCATTTTTTTCACGAACGAAAAAATAAAAGAGACGGGTTGAGTTACAAAGGGGGACGGCTTCTAAAGAGTGTTTTATTTTATAATAAGGGTTTTTATTTTTGAATTAGGGCTATTTTATTTACATTGTTTTTAAATTTGTATTTTCTTTTTAAACCATTTTATTTTTCTAGTCGTGTGACTAGGGGACAAGCTACGTGGCGTAGCTTGAGAATTCGCAACTCGGTAGTTGAGTTGTGGCAGGGTTTTGAGCGTAGAGTTAGATTAGTCAATAGCGGGTATAGCGAGTTTACGTGTGTAAGCGAGGGACTATCTAATTTCTAGTAGAAACCTTGGGGGCAGCACGTAGGCAGGGTTTTGCCGAAGCTGGGTAAATTCTGTGTTGTTCTGTTTTATTCTGTTATTTATATTTTGCGATATCTGTGCTGCTATTCTGTGATTTGAATTGAAATTAATTTATAAGCTTCCGCGATTAATTTTAATAATTTATATCATCACCCTATTCACCCCCCCTCTAGGGTGAAATCGATCCTACAAGTGGTATCAGAGCTACGAATAGAAGTCAACATTTGTTTTAAAAAATTCGATTTTTTTGAAGAAAAAAAAAATCAGTTTTTGTTTTAAAAATTTGAATTTTTAAAATGGCTTCTTTTAATAATGCTTTTGCAGAAGGTCAATCCATAGTTAGACCACCAATGTTCAATGGTGAATATGCTTTTTGGAAAAATAGGATGAATTTTTTTTTGAAAACCATTGACGCTTGGGATATTGTTGAGACAGGTTATAGAATACCAACTATAACTGTAGATGATCAGGAAATAGAGAAACCAAAGGAACAATGGACAGAACTAGAAAATAAATTACAGAATACTAATGCCAAAGCTATGAATTCTATTATCTGTTCATTAGATCAATTTGAATTTAATCGTGTCTCATATTGTCTAACTGCACAGGAAATATGGCACACACTAGAAGTGACTCACGAAGGAACATCTCAAGTCAAAGAATCTCGCCTTGCCATGCTAAGCAGCGAATACGAGAACTTCACAATGACGAAGGAAGAAAATGTCAAAGAGATGCATGGACGACTTTCCAATATCGTTTACAAATCAAAAGCTCTTGGAAAATCATACACAGAGTTGGAGATAGTCCGAAAAATCCTTAGAGTCCTTCCACGAAAATTTGAAGCAAAAGTGACTGCCATTCAAGAATCAAAAGATTTGAAACAAATGAAAGTCGAAGAACTCATCGGAAATCTCACCACTTATGAGCTAGAAATGAAATTCAAGGAAGAGCGTGAAGGAGGAGATACTCGAAAGAAATCAATAGCGCTCAAAGGAACAACTGAAAGTGATGACGATGACGATGATGATGGTGCAGAAGAACTAGAGCTGTTAATAAGGAAATTCAAAAAATGGAATCAGAAACATGGAAATTCAGCTCGAATTCAAAAAGCAAAAAGCAGAATAGCCAAAGCACTAGACTACTCAGAAGAACAAAAGTTTATTTGTTATAATTGCAACAAACCCGACCATATCAAGCCCGATTGTCCACAAATTAAATTCAGCCATGGAAAGAAACAGAAAAAGAAAAGTTTTGCAGCCACTTGGGATGAAATAGACGAGAATGATCAAAGCACTGGCAGTGAAAGCGAAAAGGCAGAATTGTGTCTTCGAGGTGATACAACTGACAGTGATGATGACGAGCCAAGTGAGGTATCAAAACTTACCCATTCTGAGTTGCTTATATATTTTCATGAAGTAAACGGCTGTTTTGAACGACTTAGGGAAAAATACGCCAAACTTGAATCTCAAAAGGAAACTTTGATAGAATGCAATAAACAACTTGATCAATTAGTTAAAACCTATCAAAGTAGAATCCCTAAGTGTGATAAGTGTCCAACATTCGAAAAAGAAATTAAAAAATCAGAAATCAATATAAAATCACTTGAAAATGAAATTCTAATTTTAAAAGAGAATGAAAATACTAGGAGAGAGAATTCTATTAAAAAGTGCACACAATTGTTAAACGAAAATGAATCTCTCAAAACACAAGTCCAACAATTGTCAACGACTTTAGATAAATTTTCAAAAAGTGAAAAATCGTTGAATATGCTATTAGGAAAGCAAACTGTTAATTCGGTTAGACAAGGACTTGGATATAATAGTTCGAAAATTGTTGAAAGCAATATTAGTCAAGTTAATTCCATGTGCACGTTTTGTAGAAAATTTGGACACGATCACAATAATTGTTGGTATAGACCCAAACATGTGAAAAGTATACCGATTTGGGTTCCAAAAGGCACAAATATAAAAAATCTCAAAGTTAAACAAATTTGGGTGCCGAAGGGAACAATTATAAATAGTTTTGGGTCTCCACAAAATTGTTTTTCAAAATTTTCTGCCACTACAACCATGGACCTATAAAAACAAATAGGTCACATAAATCTTTCATCGTGTAGGTGTGGTGGCAGGCTAAGGAACAACAACAGTGTACTCTGGATTTTTGGCTGTTTCAGAAACACAACGGACGACGAAGCAAAGTTCCTTAGCCTAGTATAAAGGTGACAGAATCACAACGGACAACAACGAGAAATATCGTAAAGGTAAAACAGGTAATGGTATGTTTTAAACGATAAATTAAATGTGATAATCTGCACCGTATTCTGAATTAAATCAGCCAATATTGAGATGATGAAAAGATGATGACTTTGACTTATTCAAAATAGTTGACCAATTATATTCTTATGCCAAAAACACTATAAAAATCTCTAGATTCTTTGAATTACTTCATATATATCATTTTGGATTAAAAAAAGTGTTTTGTTGGATATTACAATTGGTTATAATATGGCTAACTCTATATTCACGGTTTTTCGATTATTTACACGGCTTCATTTCAAATTCAAGAGAATGTCATTTAAATTGTTGTTAAAATTGAATTTGAAATTTTTGGTGCACACTTCA
Source organism: Allium cepa (assembly GCA_030765085.1). Lineage (NCBI taxonomy): Eukaryota > Viridiplantae > Streptophyta > Magnoliopsida > Asparagales > Amaryllidaceae > Allium > Allium cepa. The sequence goes on from CM060928.1 coordinate 805,745,505, forward strand.
TGTTTTGGTCTATAAAATTCAATTGATGATAATTTTGAGTGAAAAAGAAATTCAGATGCAGATTACACCGGTAATCTAGTTGATAGAAAAATTACTAGTGAAACGTGATTTTTTGAGACATTTAGTAACTGCATCGTTTTTTCAAAGAAAATATCTGCATATTTTTCATTTCAAATAATTTTCAAATAGCAGAAAATTTTCTTATAAAACCCCCTGGAGAAAATCATTTTTGGCCATAGGTTCAGATTAGTCATTTTTGAAAAATTAATTTCATAATTATTTTTGAATTTGATTTTAAATGACTATTTTGACTAATCTGACTCCCTAATGTTTATCGAAAAGAAAAATAGTGATTGAAAAAGTGATGAGTGTTAATGTTGATCAAATATTATGACTCGAGACGGTATAATTAATGAATTTCTTTAGAAATTTAAACAAGAGTTATAAAACTGTTTATTGGTAAAAATTCCATGACCATCTCTATATCTATCATATTTCTAACGACCATCACTCATCAAAATTCTATATAGTTTGTCGATATGTGGTACTTTAAACAGGAATCGTTCGTTTTTTCATTTTCACATTTTTTAAAAAAAAAACAAATAATAAATAAATACCAAAGTATTCACTCTCATTTAAAAGTCCTCACGGTTATGCATGGGTGAATTACTTGGAATTTGTTATGTGCTTCCATGCTCATTTAAAAGTCCTCGCGGTTATGCATGTATGGAACGCATATCAAAAGTTGATTTGTAAAATAAACAAGTTGATTCTAATCCCATTTAAAGTCCTCACGGTTATGCGTGGTTAGAAGATACTTGAATTCATTTTTTTAAAAATAAAATTGGAATTCTACTAATCTCATTTAAAAGTCCTAACGGTTATGCATGGTTAGTAGATATTCAAATTCCTGATATAAATATACCACAAATAGACACAACTGTATGGTTTTATATGATGACATCATTTCTATCATTCTAAAAGTGGAATATGCGCCTAACAAAACATTTATGATTTTTGTTTGACTTTTTATCGAAATTTAATATTTATATTCAATTGAGTTTTAATGTTGGATTGATAACGATTACTTTATCTCTATTTTCTCTAACACTATTACTCTTTTGCTGATAACAAAAGGGGGAGAGAAAAGTTAAGATTTTGTCTAATAAAATCAAGCAAAGGTCAAATAATTTTCCATTTGCATATAGGCTCATTTATATATTTCTATTTGTATGCATATATGTAGGGGGAGTATTGTGTAGAGAGGAAGCATTTAAATAGGGGGAGCAATTAGGATATATCAATGATCAAATACATTTAACATATTGAAAATCTTAAATATATGTTTGTTATCATCAAAAGGGGGAGATTGTAGAATATGCGCTTATATGATTTTTGTTTGATGATAATAAACATATATACATTCATTTAAATGTATTTGATAATATACTATTTTATTTTTCACAGATTAAATAAATATTTACTGAATAAAATAAATAACACGAAATTTGAATTCTAACGAATATTTTATTCAAACAAATATTTATTACATCTTTGAATAGTACAATTTCAAGCTCTCACTATAACTATACAACTTTGATTACAATTACATCACATTTCATATTTACAGTTCACCTCACTACATATCACTCGTTCACTCAACTCGTATTTTTATCTTCAACTGCATTCCAGTTTGAATCCAGCATCTGGGCAATCTGCAAAACATAAACTAACGCAGTAAAATTGAAAAAGAAATATTTTTGCAATTCAAAAATAAAAGATAATTTTTGAAAATATGATTTGCCTCAGTTATTTGGGTTGTTCGTCGTAATTTAAATTTGAATTCATCATACACGAACAACTTGTGACATACACAGTGTATTACTGTATATGCCACAAGGCCGTGCACGCCGATATATACACTTGATTGATTTACAGGGACAGACGAGCACAGGTCAAACCCAAATGAAAAACCGGGTTCGACTCACGTGCAATAACATTGAAAATCACGACACGAGCACAAGGTCAAACCCGAGTTGTGAAACTGGATTCAACACAGGTGCAAATTCAAAAATAAATTCAAATGCAATAAAATGGTCGGGAGTACACATGCCCAGACTCAAGTCAACATGAAACAAGACCAAGTCAGGCTACAACAGATGATTAAACTCAATGGACCATACTGCAACAGGTCAAGACTGTGTACCCAGCAAATGCAACGACCAAAATCATAAATGAACAAAGACTCCAAGTCTACAAAACTGCATGCACACAGCAGTATCAAATACAATATGGACCAGACTCAAAGCACAAAAGTGCACAGCAACCTTCAAGTACACAGTAAACAAAGACCAATGAATCAAAAATGATTGAAGACTGTAGCATCAATTAAACGGCCAATATATATATGCACAGAAGCAACTACAAACTACTCACGACAATGCACCAAAGTACAAAGCATGCACCAGTTCACATGCACTGGCTCGAATGTACATAACAGACTCTAAAGCCAGAAAAATGCATCAATATTTGTAAGTGACACAGCAAACGTGAAGCATGCAAGCTCGGGCACAAAGTAGTGGAACTGCAAATATCCAAGTACAGCATGAACAAGTCAATTACTACATAACACAGCAGTGCAAACACATCGAGTATGACACAGCAACAAGGCAACAGTGACTCAGATGTACAACATATCCAACTAGAAGTGCAACTACAAGATACAACAAATACAAACTGCTACAACACCAAGTAAAGAACACAGCAGTATACAAGTATCAGCAACAAATTCATGGCCGCGAAGAAAACACTCAGTGTCAAGGTCGAAGTGACAGTGAAATCAATGTTGAACAAGTCAAAAACCAAGTCGAAGTCAAGCAGAGAAATGCACAGAGACCAGTTGCAAATGACAACAAGCATGAAACCAGTCAATGCCGAGGCTAAACAAATCAATGACATCGAAACAATGCAGTATGATCAGAGTAAAGATTACAAGACTGCAATGGATACAACAATGCCCAAGATAACTTGAACAAAGCTACAGGAATGCAGACAGTGGCCGAAACCAATTTACAAAATGTCGAAGTCAAAGAAGAATAATAAACATCAAAGACATAATAACCAAGTCACGTGTCAAAACGTTGATTATCAAAAATCAAGTTGTACGAAATTTATCAAGTCAGAGAAATATTCAAGCCGAGTATATTACACCGTGATAGCCAAGCAAACTGACTAAGTCACGAATCAACAACGTAACCATCAAGCAACGATAATACGCAATTGACAAAGTCAAATAAATCATCATCGTTCAACAAATATCTGAGGGCCGATAGCATAAAATTGAAGAAATCAGACGAACGAGTTTTTAGTAAATTAACTCCTATATAAACCCTAATCATCACAGGCAATAGATCATGGAGTTCAATCAAGCATAACAGTATAGCATAAACGAAAATACATACCGAATCGAAGTCGAACTCCATCAACAACAACGAAGCAGCCGAAGTGAGCAACAATCGATCAACAGTACACGCAAATAATCATCGAATCAATCAATATATTATCGACGCTTCGAAAGCCCTAAATTGGATCAAAGGGACGAAGCCCTAAATCTGCAAGAGGAGCGGCCATTTTTTTCACGAACGAAAAAATAAAAGAGACGGGTTGAGTTACAAAGGGGGCCGGCTTCTAAAGAGTGTTTTATTTTATAATAAGGGTTTTTATTTTTGAATTAGGGCTATTTTGTTTACATTGTTTTTAAATTTGTATTTTCTTTTTAAACCGTTTTATTTTTCTAGTCGTGTGACTAGAGGACAAGCTACGCGACGTAGCTTGAGAATTCGCAACTCGGTAGTTGAGTTGTGGCAGGGTTTTGAGCGTAGAGTTAGATTAGTCAATAGCGTGTATAGCGAGTTTACGTGTGTAAGCGAGAGACTATCTAATTTCTAGTAGAAACCTTGAGGGCAGCACGTAGGCAGGGTTTTGCCGAAGCTGGGTAAATTCTGTGTTGTTCTGTTTTATTCTGTTATTTATATTTTGCGATATCTGTGCTGCTATTCTGTGATCTGAATTGAAATTAATTTATAAGCTTCCGCGATTAATTTTAATAATTTATACCATCACCCTATTCACCCTCCCTCTAGGGTGAAATCGATCCTACACATCTTTCATCACCACTACACATTTAAAAAAAATAGTGCACACTTCACTGTGCATCAAGCCACCCTGCCTACTGCATCATACTCCACCCACACAATCTCTCTACATTTTAGTACCCCTGTGCACCAGTTGCACAAACTCTTTTCTGATCATCAACACTCTACCACTCCAACAACACTTCATACCAATACAGACTTCTTCAATTCAAACCACCTCTGCCACTGCCATAAAACAACTCCTCATCCCTAGTAACATAACCATTTTCCCCATCCACCTCTGTTTACTGCCCTCAATCAACAATTGCTTGCAACAGCATCAAACTGACAGCCAACTACATCCAACATCAAGTACATCACCACATCACCACCCTGCCTCCTGTCCACACAAAACAACACAACTTCACTGCTGTCCTTCAACATCACAGTTACACTTCAACAACAAGCCATCTATCCCACTGCTGCTACTTCCTGTACGAACTCATAAACCATCACACTACTGCATACAAACTTCATCTCATATAAACTCCTGCAAACACTTCTGCTTACTGCAAATACATACAAATTCAAATACAACACTTCGTCTCCTCATCCAACTCCAAGAACCTTCTCCATCTTAGCCATAACACTTTTGTTTAAAACAGCCTTACCGTTCTCATACTCCAACACCACCTTCACTCGCTCGTTGATCTGCTTCGCCAGCTCCGCCTAACTCATCTTCTTCACGGTTCAGCGTCCCAGGTTCTTTTTGTTCGTTGAGCTTTCTTGCATTAACCACCTGTTGAGCCTTCTTCTTGTTCTGACCGGCTTTTTGATTGTCCCAACTTGCGCACTGGCATGGGTTGCGCTGGTAACCATTTTCAGGTCTTTCAGATCAGCGCTTTTTGGTTTGCGGTGGGAGATGACGACTGGATCCAATTGTTGGACGATTGATCCGGTTGATTGGGATGGCATTTTAATTCGTAGTATTTGGATTAATTTAGCTCGAAATTACATTTGTTAAATTTTTGTCGAATTTTGTTTTGTTGAATTTGATTTTGTTTTGTTGATTTTGTCAAAGAGAACGGGGAGAGTAACCGTGGAATTTTGTTTAAGTGGGTTGCGTATTGGGCTTGTGGACTGAGTGCTTTATACATTTTCTTTTTAAATTTTCTTATTTTGAATTTTCTTTTGGTTTGATAATAATAAAAAGAACAAGTATTTGCACTTGTTTTAGCTTCGCTTGTTTTGCTTTCCATTTGTTTTAATTTCTTCTTTGACATACATATAAAAAAACACGAAAGAAAGAGAATTTCTTTATCCAAGTTAATTTAAGTTTTAATCCTCTTTCATTTGTTTTAGTTTGATTTTTTCTAGTTTCATTTGCTTTAGTGTTTTCTTGGATATAAAAAAGAAAAAGAAAATTTTAATTTGTTTTGTTTTAACTTGTTTTAGTTCTTCCTTTTTTTAAAAAAAAGAAAAAAGAAAAAAGTTCATTTTGGTTAGATTCATTTGTTTTTAGTTTATTACAAAAAAATTGTTTCGATTTCATATTTTTCTTAATTTCTTTCTTAAAACTAAAAATTAAAAAAGCCGTGTATATATCTTGTTATTAGTCGCAAAAGTAGAAAATCAAAAGGAAATGAGCTACTTGCTAAAAATAATTGTTCCGCTTTGCTTGCTAACTGCGTTAAAAAAAACGCTGCTTTAGAATAATTTGCTAAAAATTTTGCACGCTCTGGTATCGTGCCCTAATATCTTATTTTTATTTCTCTTGCATTGTTGGTTGCTTGCATTATTTTTTTTATAAAAAATTTCAAAAATAAAAATAAAATTTCATTCATAGTTGCATCGTTAACTCACGTTTAATTTCTTTTTTGCATTCATATCATCTCTTTTTCTTTTTCAAGGCAATAACCAAATCCACATAGGATGAGGGATTTCATCACCCCTTCATTGGCCCACAAATTGCATATCATCTTAGAATTTTTAATAATAACGGTTAGACTTCAGACTTAAGCGAGCCGCGAGCTCACCTAGGGCTTAATTGTATCTTGACAAGCTGCCTTCTATGGATAATTCTAAGTGTCTAAGCTACGGCAGAGCAATAATCAGTTATAAATATTACGGTGATTCATAAAAATTATACTGATTGTTTCTTTGAAGACATTTAAACCTTCGGCTGCATTGCTACGGTGATTCGTGGTGCATCGATAACTTCTGTCCGTTACATGGCTAAGAAATATCTTGTTGATTTAAGACAAAGTGTAATTATACAATTTTGGGTTAGGAGATACCAAGGACAGAAAATTTGTAATTAAGTCCTTTGCATTTATTTAGTTGCATTAGTTCATGCATATTTAAAAAAAAAGCAAAATATTAAAAAAAAAATGTACTTTCTCCTCAAATTAGTTTTAAATCTTTTCCTTCGAAATTTTTCAATCAAAATCTCAAAAAAAAAAATTAAGTTAGTTTTTTTTCAGAAAAACAAAAAAAATTCAAAAAAATATAATCTTTTAAAAAAAAGTATAAAGAGAAAAGGAAAAAAATTCAAAATCCAGAAAACAAAATAAATCAAATTTCCGCTTTGAAAAATAAATTATTTTCAGTAAATATGTTTCCTTTATATATATAAAAAACACTTTTGAAAATGTTTGAATTTCTCTACTCACATGAATTTTACAATAGTTGTGAAAAACAATATAATCTATATAATTGCACATCAAATTCTTATAGATATTTTAATAACAACTATTGTATAAACAATTTGGATTTTGCAGAACAAAGCTTTCAAAATGATGACCAACCCTCAACTCTTGAAAGTAGCATTGAAAAGATTTGGTCATTACTTGAACAATAAAACCAAATAATAAATAACTTGAGTAATTTGTGCAGTAACTCAAGTTAGGATTTCAAAATGATCAAAATTTGAATTCACCTCAAAATTCAAATGATTTCGATTATAACTCATGCCAATTAAATTTCGAACTCCAAAATGAATTTCAAAGTGAAAATAGAAATGTGAATCACTTTTTAATGATTCTGGCAATGGGAATAATCTCGATTATGGTGCAATAGACAATTTTTACTCTCAACAATTTTCAAATTGAAAATTCTCAAGTTAATAATTATAAATTTGATTTTGTTGAGCAAATGGAAGAAATTCACAAAAATCACACGGATTTGTTGTTTGAAATATACATGAAACAATGTGAGAAACAAAATCAACTCTCAACATATGACGTGTCTAGTAATAATCCACCTTTTACCAAAATTGACGATTTTCAAGTAACAAATTTTGAAACTGAAAATGGCAATCTTAATGAAGTTGTTGAAAATGTGGTAATTGAGTTGAATTTCAATTATTTTGGGAGTGTGGAACCAAGTTTGAAAATTCGATCTTCCTTTTTCCGATTTTGAAAATTTGAATACAACAACTTTAGATTTTGAACATGATACATGCAATGAAGTTGTGAATAATTCAAAAAAGGAAGATGAATTTAGCAAACACAAATTTATTGAGCTATTCAAAGATTAGTTATTGAATTCTGAAGGGGTAAATTTAAATTACCATTTTGATTTTGAAACCAATAATTTTGAAGAATTTGTCAATGATGAGTTTGAATTTAAATTTGGTGAAAATAAACTTGAACTTCAACCAATTGTTCTACCTATAGCAAAAATCATCGAAAATAAAACAACTCATACGATTTTTAATAAAACGACATTCGTTTTTCCAAATTAACATTCAACTTTGAAATCTTTTGTGTTTTGGTTTTCTGAACTTGAGCTATGTCTCTCATATTTGACGAGACAAATGAATTGGTCTTTGGAAGACCGTTTCATTTACTCTTTAACAGTATATTTTCTGATGTCGTGTAAATAATAACTGTTTCATTTTCTTGTAAATATAAGTCATATTTCTATTTTTCTCCTTTCACTTGGGTTAACTGTGGGGACACAGTCAAAATCAAGAATGGGGGGAGTCTCATCTTCATTTTAAATTTTTCATGGTAATTTTTATTTTTTGCATTTTTCTTTCCAAAACACAAAATTAAAAATAAAAATTCCAATTTTTTTTCCTTTTCAGCATATGAATTTACTTTTGAAAAAAAACACTATATGATAAATATATTGTTTTGGTTATTACATTTAAATTTTTGAAAATTTATTCGTATCAAAAAAATAAAAATAAAGTTTGATTACAAGCAACAATGATTTAACTAGTATATAGGAAGATTCATAGGTGATAATTATGAAGTATATCCTAATCGAAAATCTTTGTTTAAAAAATTGGTGGATTTAAAATAAAGGATATAACATTTTTGATCTTTTAAGTTAAATGGTGCTGAGACGATGTTGCAAAACTCTCTCTTTTAAAAAATAAAAAAGTAAAAAATAAACATAAAAAATTGGTTTTTATAAGAAGCACCTAGAGTCGTGTATTCACAAGCAAGTGTGTGCACTCGCCATGTTTTGTACCCTTCTCACGTAAGACTAAAAGACAGCGCATGATCGGTATATATGACCTCAGTTTGTCCGAGTTAGGTGTATGTATATAAAAATTCTTTCATTAATAACGCCTAAATTCAATAGGTGTACATACTTGTGTGTACACCTGCCATGCTCTGTATTCCCCTCAGACAAGCCCGAAGGGCAGTGCATGTGTAGTATATCTGGCTTTAGTTTTTTCGAGTTAGGCATATGTGAATATTGTTAATATCAATAAAAATTCAAATAAAGGGAGAGTAAGCAATTGAAATCCAAGCACTATTTTCGCTTATTTGATTTGGCTTGTTATTTGAAAGAAATGAATATACCACTATGGAAAAATTTGATAATAAACAAAGGATCCATTTCATAATGACACTAGATTATCAGCCGAAGCAACTAGTCAAACTAGAGTCTAATTGTGATGATAACTTAATTTTTTTTAGATGTTTTGACGAGTAAAAGGACTTAAATGTCTTGATAATGACCGAGACTTATATTAACTTATTCGTGTCAGTTTAAAATTAAATTCTTCATTTGTAGATATTTACAAAAACTTGCATCTGTATCTTTGTAAAGAAATCTTGCATTTAGGAATTTTTCATTTGGATTTTGTGGGTAGTATCCGCTGAAAACCCTCACGGGACAACACTTGTCCTACTAGGGACACATAGAGGTTTAACGGCTTATTGCATGCGCTCAATGCAATCGTGCTCCCTACGAAAACAGATTTATCTTAATTTTAGTTTATTCGAGGACGAATAAAAAGATAAGTGTGAGGGTATTTGATGTGCATGTAAATGTACATATTTTTACTGCCATATTTAATATAACTAAATTAAATAAATAAGAATATAGGGTATTTTAACATGTTTAAACCCAAATTTAAATTATTTTCGAATCATCATTTATTCATCTTCGTATAGGAAAAAAATAGTCAATTTTTGTATGATTTAATTTGAGAAAATTTACTTGGACATTTTTACATTATTTTGTAGGAATTTCAATTCAAATGGAAAGGTCTTCATTGTAATATGCATGCACAAGAGTGAAGGAAAACAAATGAAGATGGAAATAAATCATTTCATGCAACATGGAGGAACCCACCTATCTACTTAACATGATCTACAATTAGGAGATAATGCATATGTTAGATGACATTAAAGTTGCATGCACACTTAATGAAGGATTAACTATAAGCTAATGACAACTCGGTGACCATATTTCTTCAGGTGTATTTTGGATAGCCCCTAAAAATATGTGTTAAGGTTTTAAGCATATATAAATACCCCTTATGTTTCATGTTATGAAGCTCTTAGCCTCCTCTTTAGTTAGTTTAGTTGTAGGCACAAATTGTAAATATAAACTCTTTTTCTCTTTTTAATGGCTTCTTAGCCTTTCTTCATGTAATTTCTTTTTATGCAATTTAATTCCATACTCTTTTAATTATTGTTCTTATTTTATGCAATTAGTGTAGTTTTTATTTCATGCAAGTAGGTTAGATTTTATTTAATTAGCTCTCTTCTTACTTCACTTGCAATTTCTCTTGTTTATTTTTATGTTGCAATCTACATTTGTTGAAATGATAACAAATATTAAAAGTTAAATCCTTTTAATTTAGGGGTAATGAAGCTCTCTTAATCATGTAGATTTGACAAAGTAATTTCATTTGATCTCTTTTTGTGCTTAATAAAATTGTTGCATATGGTTAAATTTTGTTGTTTAGCTTTGAATTGATAGCATATGTTGCTGACACCAAATAAGCTCTGCTTAAATAAACATAAATGCAAATTACCTCTTCATCTACATATGATGTTAGTAATAAAGTGGATTTTAAAATCAAATTTTGATGGTCTATATTACTAACCAATAGTAAATAGATCATGTTTACAATAGATTTAATTTTTAACTTCATTATCATTTTGATGAGAGTTAAAAAATGGTTTGGAGGGTGTATTAAAGTTTGATGGTTTATGTCGAGCTAATTAATAGGACAAATAGGCCGTACTTATGGTACAAACATCAACTAATTTCACCAATGGCCAAAAAGAGAGATCATAATTTTATTGTGTTGATTTATGTGATCATGAGAAGGAATTTGCCTCTGAATTTCGTTCTACTCTCATATTTTTATCCACTTTCCTTTTATTAGTATTTTACATTTTTAGCTTAACACAACTTCAAATCTTGGTTTAATTTGATTGAGTATAATTTTTAGTCAATTCAATTCTCTAGGATCAACCCGTACTCGCCACGTACTAGAATTGTACTCCGTGCGCTTATGGTTATTTTTATTACAATTTTTAGCTATTTTCTTGTCCGATAGAAAGTTAGTCAATTTACCAGTGTCATTCATGGCTTTTCATCCATCACATCTAATGCCACCATGATCCTTTTACCATCGTTTGGATTCATAAAATGATAATCCTATCAGCACAAAGGATCCTAGCATCATTGTGAACTAACTAATCCATAACCAATTTGCTCCATACATTATTAAGTCAAACATATATTAGTTGCAAACAAATAAATAACCAAAAAAATCAAACAAAAAGTCAGTGCCCTTTAATCTGATAGTAGCATACTCACCGATCGAATTGACCAAACATACAGATATCGCTAAATAGATAGTAACTAACTCCAACCTATCCACTAATCATTTTTAAATGAAAGATCGAGTAGCACTTGCATAAAAAATAACTATAACTGAAGTTCTAGAGATCGAGATCATACTTTCTAGCATGATTTTTTTCCCTTCTCTTTAGCTGTTGGCTCATCTGACGGTCCTTACAAAGAGAAAACATTTGGCCATTTTAACTTGGGACAGTCTTTCTTCTTGTGTTTGGGTTTGTCATAGATAAAGCATTTGGCTTTCACTACTCCATACAGCTTCAGATACTTATTAGCATAGTTCCTCTTTAGCCTATGATTATAAAACGTTGTCTCAACTACATCCATCCGCTCTCCACCTCCTTGAGCCTTCGCTTTATGTTGTTGGCCTTTATTGCCTTTCTGATAAGGGTAAGCTTCTTCTTCTTACCAGCCTAACCCTTTTGCTTCCATACCTCACTTCTTAGTGTACATCATATCATACATACTCACCATGTCTACCACTTCATTTAATGGAAGACCTAAATGAGCCAATGTCCGGTCACTTAATCTCAGCTTCAATTTTAAAATAAACTTCTCTACCTTCTTTCTCAGGGCCTTAATTAAATCAGCTCCATATTTGGATAATGCACTAAACTTCTGCACATACTCCGACATTGTCAGTCTTCCCAGTTGCAACTCCACAAACATCACTGACATCTCCGATCTAGGAATATACAATTCTTCTAACACCTCCCTAAACCTTTCCCAAGTGGTCTCCTACTCCGAATCTTTGCTGTCATATAGTTGTCTAATAGACACTCGCTAGTCCCTTAAAGTGCCTAGACACTGACTTGACCTTATGAGAATTTGTCAGTTCAAAGTCTTCAGAAATCCTCTCACACATCCCTAGCCAATTGAAGGAACCGGACTAGTCGAAAGCGGATGAAATACGAAGATTTCAAAAAATTTCCTTATTTGGATCATATTGGGCCTATGAAGCTAAAAATATATTAGATTCAATCTAATAAAATTTTAAATAAAATCTTGTTTTGCTTAAATTGTTAAAATGAAGATTTAAATTTGTATATATTATAATCAATGTAACAAAAACATTTATTTGTGTGAAGTGTTAGTGCAGTATATATGTTGTGTATATTTTGTATAAATCAAACATGTACAAATGAATTTAAAGAATGACATTTTTAGTTCACATGTAACGATCCGAAATGTTTGGGTCTTCAAACTGGAATATTTAATTTATTTAAAAATTGAAATTTTAATTTAATGTATAATAAAATATCAGGAAAATAGGCATACGGAAGAAGTTGGAAAAAAATTTATTTTCAGGGACAATAAGTTTGCTTTTTAGTCCGGAGGACGGTTTTTAGTGTAAATAGAAAATGATAGTTACAACTATCATTCTGTGATTTACACTAAAAGATGTTCTTTAGCCAAAAATGCAAACTTCTTGTCCTTGAAACTAAAATTTTCTTCATCTTATTCCTTGAGCCTAAAATCCCCATAAAATATATGCTTGAAATAATTGCTCGATTTTCGGCGATGTATTTTTATTTTAAATTGTTGGATTTTTCCATAATTTTTAATTTGGAAAACAATTAAATTTTCATCTGATGCATTTTGCCAGAAACGTTGGCATTTTTGAAACTTTGCAGAATAAGTTAACCAGTGTATTTTATCACTGTTTTGCAATTGTGTCGTATTATTGTGCACCGTTGTATTTTTATTTTAATCGAGGCTGGTATGCCAATGTGGTATTGTGTGCAGATGTACCACAAAACTAACTTTTCATAAAACAAATTTTACATACAATACAATCTGCACTCAACATCATATTCGCGCGCAACATGAAGCACATATGCTAGCATCATTTCATCATGTCCTCGCAAGTTGACTTTTGTTTTCTTAGCATTTAAGTCATTGTTATTATATGAATGTGCAAATTGGACATCTAAGAGGAAAAAAGAAAAAAGGACACGCGGGAACAATTTTCATGCAACAACAATATTATTTCCATTTCCTCTCCATTTAATTATTCAAATAACTCCCTCTACACATAAACTTAGCAAATAGTGTAAACATGAAAGTTGAAGAGGACGTGGAGATCTACATCCCCATTTCAAGTTGCACTCAAGTTAGTGGAGCAAGGAAGGAGCTAGGAGGGGAAGGAGATGCGTATATGTGGTCTATGTGTGTGGGTGTGAAATTGGGGGTGTGAGGCTTTAGCCAGAGGTGTGCTGGTCGATGGCGGCTGCGACATAGGTAGCGATGGTTGAGGAAGCGGCAGCGGCGAATGGATCAAGTATTTGGCATGCTTGCTTTTTTTTACCCTATGACGCCCCACCTTTATACCCACTCTAGCCAAGAACACTACGGTGTAGTGTTGTCAACTAGCACGGAGAATAAGGCTGTTGAGGAGCGGCCATCAATAGTTAGGCCTTACACTAGTATTGGTTATCTCGATAGGAGTGGTATATATATATATATATATATAAATATTCTTTCATTTTTCATCTCTGATTTATTTTCCTCCCATCGACATACCCCAATTCCAGTATAAAACGAACTACGATGGTTCGTAATAGTTTAGAACAGTAAATATAAAATATTACACAGATAATATAATGCGGAACACAAATAAAACAGAAAGTCTCATATATACAATAACTGATGCCAGTTACAATACATTTGATACGGTACATATGATACAACTACCACAGTCGACTCAGGAAGTTACATATACAAGTACATTAACGTATATAATATACATGAATACATATCTTCCTATACAATTATACAGACTACTACAAATGACGACGACTACTCCAAAAGATATGAAAGAACTTCATAGCTCTAGCAGCAACCCAAAGCAGAATATCTACAACCTGAAATACTCGGTCTGACCCGAATATTAAATTCAAAAGAAAATAATACTCAGGTCAGTATAATTCAAACTCAGTTATTAGTGCACAGAAGCAATAATAATTAAATAATGAATAGACGATAGTCACAATAAATTTCGTCTATCCGATCCTTAAATAAAGAAATCGGATAACGATAAATATAACACGTAGCAGTGTTAAACAACAAATCAGCAAATTCAACCAAATCAGAATGAAATTCAGAATATTGAATTGAATAACCGAAATAGTTCAAACCATTGAAATATCAATTAGAATATTAATTCGAGTAGGGCTGCAGTACACGCACGCGTGCACTGCCTCGCCACTACATCATATAGAATATGCAAAAGATCAATAAATCAAAGCATGATAGAATAACATAAAATCCATGCCGTGTGGCTGCAGTTCACGCTTGCGTGCACTGCCTTGCCACTACAGTGATAATGTACCCAAAAACTCAATTCCGTGTGGCTGCAGTTCACGCTTGTGTGCACTGCCTTGCCACTTCAGTAATGATGTACACAACCGGGCACAAGGTCAAACCCGAACTATTAGCTGGATTTAACTCAAGTAAATTCGAAAACCAATAAAATGCAAAGGTCAAGTCGCAGATATCATGACTCAACACAATTGCAAGTATTCAAGTTCAAAATGGACCGGACTCAAGCAATGCATAGAACCAAGACACAAAGGAAATGTCAAAATGATAGTGAAGTGGTCCTAATTCATACAATATGAAGTGGCCAAACCATAAAAATACCCAAAGTGGACAGGCGGTCCAAATACAAGGCAATGCCTTGATGCACAACACTGTGCAACATCTAAAACAACAAAAGCAACAAATGTATGAAGGCAGCAAGGCCAAAATAACTTGATATTATTTTATGCTTTGCCTAAAGATGAAGACCCAGGTTTTACACATGAATACACATGACACTATGAAAAGAATGTAACCTGCAAGATATGTCACAAGAGTTCAAGATACAGTACAAAAGCACCACACTAACCACTGTCAACTACAAAATTCCAATGATCAACAACGATCCAAAATCATCAAAACAAGAATCAAAATAGTGATAGTGTCAAAGTCACGGAGACCAAAATCAAACAAGTTACAGTTTCAAACGCAACAAAACAATGAACAAAACCAATTGAAGCATCTAGAATGCAGAGGCATACAGCAACATGCTACAATGAAATGAACAAGTGATGCGCATGAAGATTACATGCAACCTGGAAATGGGGTTGATACAAGCAACTGAGCAGTGTCAGTCACCAATGTAATCAACCAAGGTGAACCAGGCTAACAGAGCTTCAACCAATCAAATTTCAAGCATGGGGATTAAAATGAAACAGAGGTGGCTGCAAGGAGTTGCTGACCAACCAACAAAAGAAGCACAGTGACAGTGAAATATACAGTATGCACACAAAAGCAATGCCCAATGCACCAAGTACAGGTAACAGCATGGTATATGGAACAATACCAAAGTATGGAGTGTGCAAGTGCAGATGACACAGTTTCAATATGAAATGCATCAGATGGAAAATGATGGTAGCAGTTTCAAATCACAAAAAATGTAGCATACGACAGTACACACAAATGCACAAGACTCAAAAATACAACAGAGTGAATGCACAATGCAAATGAACACGACAGTGGACCGGCCATACAACTACAAGTACATCAACTACCAGAGTACTGAAATTTCAATAGAGAGATCAGAGGTAAAAAAAAATCAATACAGTGTGCACATGAGTGCAACATTGAAACTGCTACACCAAGCGCACAAAACAGTGGCACAACTACAAAATAGAAGGAGGGTGAGGGCACCAGAGGTATGGCACCACAACACATAAATACAAGTTCAACTTCACAACCAATGGGCAGTAACAATAAAGCAGTGAGACAGTAAATGACCCCAATTAAATCAATGATCCAAAGTCCATCAAGCAATACAAAACTGTCAAGAGAAACCAGTAAACAACAAAAGGGGCCAAGTACAACATGCATCATTCGAAGCAGCAGCAGTATACATATGCCCAAGGCAAGGAAAAAAATCAAATAGAAGGACAAGTCTAGCCTGAAGCTCAATCAAGACAAGCTACAGGGAAGAACACAACAGGTCAGAGTTGAGTGATGACCACGAAAACGAACAGCTCGGAACGATAAAGCCAGAAATAATGTGCAGTTCGAAATCAAAACAATGCCGAAATCAAAATAGTTCAAGCAATGACTGAAGTCAATACTCAAAGTAAATACATAGTCGAATGGCCAACAAATCAAGGGACGAAT
Source organism: Allium cepa (assembly GCA_030765085.1). NCBI lineage: Eukaryota > Viridiplantae > Streptophyta > Magnoliopsida > Asparagales > Amaryllidaceae > Allium > Allium cepa. The sequence continues at coordinate 805,761,935 of CM060928.1, forward strand.
TCAACAATCAAATACGAACGAAAATCATTGAATTCGAACACTAATAAACTCGAGATAGGAATTAGATGTGAGTGAATGGTCACTCACCTTGATTTCGACGAAACTTGAAGGTGCCGAGCACGAGACCATCGATCGACGCAGCCACGAGCAAGATGAAGAGGCGAACGAGAAATGCAAAAGGGAGCCGCCATTAATTTCCTTCGTTTTTTTACTTAGGGTTTTAAAATAATAAAAGGGGAACGGGTTAAAGAACGAAGAGAGGGGGACGGGTCGAACCGCATTCAAAAGTAAATGGCCGGTAATCACAAATTTCAAAGCTCACAACACTTAAATAATTTTATTTTATTTTATTTTTAAGAATTTCAACCCGGTATAAAAACTCCATCATCAATTTGCTAGCGACAAAAATTATTTAATGACGATAATAAATTTTCACAAAAGCTCGGGTTGTTACAGACTCCCCTCCTTAAAGAAATTGCGTCCTCGCAATCATAAGGAACAAACGGACAAAAGGTAACAACCATAAGAGCACGAGAGAGAGAGAGCCTGAACGTGTTTGCTCAATGAATTCTCTGGATTCCAATTTGAAATCCATAGAATTGGAGAATCAGAGAATTTCCATAAGAGAAACATCTTTATTTCGGAGGTCCTACACCCCCGAAGCAATAATGTGAATAGAAGGTTGCTCAAGAATAAAAATTGAAAATCCCTAAGGCATTTTCGTAATTGGAAGACGTGGAAAACGTCATAAATAGCAGAAAGTTGAGCCGGTACACCGGCGTGGTACTATATAAACACCAAAAAAATCTTTTAATTTCATAAAAGAAATTCACAAATTCTCAACAAAATTTAATTATCAAATAGATAATCAGAATACAGAAATCGCAAAACAGCAATATCTAATCACCGATTCGATAATTAGAAAACAGCAAAATCAGCAAATCTAATTATCAACAAAGATAATTAGAAAACACAAATATCAAACTATCAAAAATGATAATCAGAAATTACCACAATGGTAATCAAATTTCAAATCAGCAAATATTCAATTATCAAAACGATAATCAAATCTTAAATCACAAATATTTAATTATCACAAACAATAATTAAATCTCAAATATCTAATTATCACAAGCGATAATCAGAAACAATAAATATCTGATTATCAAAAACGATAATCAGAAATCACAAATCAACGAATATTTAATTATCACAATTGATAATTAAATCTTAAATTGCAAATATTTAATTATCACAAACGATAATCAAATCACAAATATCTAATTATCACAAACGATAATTAGAAACAATAAATATCTGATTATCAAAAACGATAAATCAGAAATGACCAACATCCGATTATCAAAACGATAATCAGAAATCACAAATTATTCAATTAACGAGTCTGGAATTAACCGAAATAGCAAACGCACATGACCCATAACCACGAGTTTTACTAAATCGTTTAATTCACTTCATCGTTTTCTTGAAAGTGCATAATGGTGTATTTTAAAAATAACATTTCACATTCTCAAACGGACAAGTCCGGAATTAAGCGAATCAGTAAAAGAAAGGGGTCATAGTCCTCGATTTTTCTGAAACGTTTAAATCGCTTCCTCATTCTTTTGAAAGTGTAAACTGTAAAACTTCTGAAAAAAAATTCATTCATCAAAAAATGTCACAAGAATCTTCTCAAAGATAGGAAAGGGTTTCATACCCTAAACTTGTATTCATAACAAGTCAATAACACACGAATTCACCAATGCACAAAAATTGATAAAACTTATCAATAGAAATCACGAAAATTGGTGAAGCACAAATTCCAGAAGACTACACAAGAAATCCAGAAATCACAAGATGAGAGTATGAAAACTCGAACGGAGTATGAAAACTCGAAGGAGAGTATGAAAACTCGAACGGAGTATGAAAACTCGAAGGAGAGTATGAAAACTCACCTACACGCGAGCATGAAAACTCATCAGCACATGTAACGCAAAGCGAGAACGGGAGCATGAAAACTCACCTACACGCGAGCATGAAAACTCATCAGCACATCTAACGCAAAGCGAGAACGGGAGCACCAAAACTCACCTACATGCGAGCATGAAAACTCACCAACACGTGCAATGCAAAGCGAGAACGGGAGCACGGAATCTCACCTACACGTGAGCATGAAAATCACCAACACGTGCAATGCAAAGCGAGAACGGGAGCACGGAATCTCACCTACACATGAGCATGAAAATCACCAACACGTGCAACGCAAAGCGAGAACGGGAGCACGGAATCTCACCTACATGTGAGCATGAAAATCATCAACACGTGCAACGCAAAGCGAGAACGGGAGCACGGAATCTCACCTACATGCGAGCATGAAAAATCATCAACACGTGCAACGCATAACGAGACGCTATCTCATGGTTGCAAGCCATTAATTTTGACACACGAATGGCCCGAAGACCGTGGGGCGCTACCCCACATGTGTGAGACGGAATCACACAGATTGAGGTCTAGCCTAACCAGAAAGCAAAAAGATATGTGTGAATGGAATCACACAAATGGTGTCTAGGCTAACCAAAAAGCAAACAAAGAGACATCGCACTATTGCTAGTCTAAATTATAAAATGATCGTCATGATCAATGAGAAGTGTCAATTACACTAAGCTAGTAAATATAAAAGTTTAGCTTCATGTCCCATAACCACTAGCTTAACTTAAATATTTACGAACAAACTGTAGATCTTCACTAGAAAAATGTCACTAGTGATTCAATCGAACAAGTCCAAAAATTAACCGACGAAGTAAACGCAAGCGTTTCATACCACTTGTTTTGCTAAGCCGTTTAATTAGATTTCTCATACGAGTGAAATAAAGGTTTGTATATACTAATATATTGGATTTACTACTAGTATTGAAACATTTATATTTTTAAAGTGACAAATCACAAAAATGATTGTAGGAACAATCAATCACAAGAATTCACATACGAAGACGTGAATAGAATCCAAAGAAATCGATACCGAATTCATTGAAAGGTATGTTCACAAAAATCCCGAAGAAAATGTCACTAAAGTTGCTAATAAATGATAGCAACAAATCGGGGAAATTACACGAATCGGTTAAATTTGGAAACCAAATCAATTCATAAAAATTCACAGTCGAAGACGTGAATAAAATCCAAAGAATTCGATTCCAAATCCATCAAAGTAGAAATACCTAAAAATCCCAGAAATAGAAGTTATCAAAGTCGACAAAGATGACAATAACTAATCGGAAAGGAAGAATCGATTAACAAATGGAATAATGAAGCAAAACGAGCATAAATGCATAAATGACTTCAACAAAAATGAAAATTAAGTCAATGCCGAAGTCAACAAGTAATGGCCACAGTCGAGTACAAAATGAATCAACATCAAAAACCGAACTTGACTTCGCAAAGCAAACGGAGACCGAAGCCCTAATACTTTCACGAAATCAAAAATCAAAGGCACATAAATAAGCGTTAGGAATTCATACCTAACAATCAAAGACAATCATATGCAAATATGAGAGATAAAATATCGACAAATAGTTGTAACATATGTTCCACCCAAGTTATGTTTTATATTTGTTCTAAACCTCAGGCTCTGATACCAAGCTGTGACGCCCCACCTTTATACCCACGCTAGCCAAGAACACTACGGTGTAGTGTTGTCAACTAGCACGGAGAATAAGGCTGTTGAGGAGCGGCCATCAATAGTTAGGCCTTACACTAGTATTGGTTATCTCGATAGGAGTGGTATATATATATATATATATAAATATTCTTTCATTTTTCATCTCTGATTTATTTTCCTCCCATCGACATACCCCAATTCCAGTATAAAACGAACTACGATGGTTCATAATAGTTTAGAACAGTAAATATAAAATATTACACAGATAATATAATGCGGAACAGAAATAAAACAGAAAGTCTCATATATACAATAACTGATGCCAGTTACAATACATTTGATACGGTACATATGATACAACTACCACAGTCGACTCAGGAAGTTACATATACAAGTACATTAACGTATATAATATACATGAATACATATCTTGCTATACAATTATACAGACTACTACAAATGACGACGACTACTCCAAAAGATATGAAAGAACTTCATAGCTCTAGCAGCAACCCAAAGCAGAATATCTACAACCTGAAATACTCGTTCTGACCCGAGTATTAAATTCAAAAGAAAATAATACTCGGGTCAGTCTAATTCAAACTCAGTTATTAGTGCACAGAAGCAATAATAATTAAATAATGAATAGACGATAGTCAAAATAAATTTCGTCTATCCGATCCTTAAATAAAGAAATCGGATAACGATAAATATAACACGTAGCAGTGTTAAACAACAAATCAGCAAATTCAACCAAATCAGAATGAAATTCAGAATATTGAATTGAATAACCGAAATAGTTCAAACCATTGAAATATCAATTAGAATATTAATTCGAGTAGGGCTGCAGTACACGCACGCGTGCACTGCCTCGCCACTACATCATATAGAATATGCAAAAGATCAATAAATCAAAGCATGATAGAATAACATAAAATCCATGCCGTGTGGCTGCAGTTCACGCTTGCGTGCACTGCCTTGCCACTACAGTGATAATGTACCCAAAAACTCAATTCCGTGTGGCTGCAGTTCACGCTTGCGTGCACTGCCTTGCCACTTCAGTAATGATGTACACAACCGGGCACAAGGTCAAACCCGAACTATTAGCTGGATTTAACTCAAGTAAATTCGAAAACCAATAAAATGCAAAGGTCAAGTCGCAGATATCACGACTCAACACAACTGCAAGTATTCATGTTTAAAATGGACCAGACTCAAGCAATGCATAGAAGCAAGACACAAAGGAAATGTCAAAATGATAGTGAAGTGGTCCTAATCCATACAACATGGAGTGGCCAAACCACAAAAATACCCAAAGTGGACAGGCGGTCCAAATACAAGGCAATGCCTTGATGCACAACACTATGCAACATCTAAAACAACAAAAGCAGCAAATGTATGAAGGCAGAAAGGCCAAAATAACTTGATATTATTTCATGCTTCGCCTAAAGATGAAGACCCAGGTTTTACACATGAATACACGTGACAGTATGAAAAGAATGTAACCTGGAAGATATGTCACAAGAGTTCAAGATACAGTACAAAAGCACCACACTAACCACTGTCAACTACAAAATTCCAATGATCAACAACGATCCAAAATCATCAAAACAAGAATCAAAATAGTGATAGTGTCAAAGTCACGGAGAACAAAATCAAACAAGTTGCAGTTTCAAACGCAACAAAACAATGAACAAAACCAATTGAAGCATCTAGAATGCAGAGGCATACAGCAACATGCTACAATGAAATGAACAAGTGATGCGCATGAAGATTACATGCAACCTGGAAATGGGGTTGATACAAGCAACTGAGCAGTGTCAGTCACCAATGTAATCAACCAAGGTGAACCAGGCTAACAGAGCTTCAACCAATCAAAGTTCAAGCACGGGGATTAAAATGAAACAGAGGTGGCTGTAAGGAGTTGCTGACCAACCAACAAAAGAAGCACAATGACAGTGAAATATACAGTATGCACACAAAAGCAATGCCCAATGCACCAAGTACAGGTAACAGCATGGTATATGGAACAATACCAAAGTATGGAGTGTGCAAGTGCAGATGACACAGTTTCAATATGAAATGCATCAGATGGCAAATGATGGTAGCAGTTTCAAATCACAAAAAATGCAGCATACGACAGTACACACAAATGCACAAGACTCAAAAATACAACAGAGTGAATGCACAATGCAAATGAACACGACAGTGGACCGGCCATACAACTACAAGTACATCAACTACCAGAGTACTGAAATTTCAATAGAGAGATCAGAGGTTAAAAAAAATCAATACAGTGTGCACATGAGTGCAACATTGAAACTGCTACACCAAGCGCACAAAACAGTGGCACAACTACAAAATAGAAGGAGGGTGAGGGCACCAGAGGTATGGCACCACAACACATAAATACAAGTTCAACTTCACAACCAATGGGCAGTAACAATAAAGCAGTGAGACAGTAAATGACCCCAATTAAATCAATGATCCAAAGTCCATCAAGCAATACAAAACTGTCAAGAGAAACCAGTAAACAACAAAAGGGGCCAAGTACAACATGCATCATTCGAAGCAGCAGCAGTATACATATGCCCAAGGCAAGGAAAAAAATCAAATAGAAGGACAAGTCTAGCCTGAAGCTCAATCAAGACAAGCTACAGGGAAGAACACAACAGGTCAAAGTTGAGTGATGACCACGAAAACGAACAGCTCGGAACGATAAAGCCAGAAAAAATGTGCAGTTCGAAATCAAAACAATGCCGAAATCAAAATAGTTCAAGCAATGACTGAAGTCAATACTCAAAGTAAATACATAGTCGAATGGCCAACAAATCAAGGGACGAATTCAACAATCAAATACGAACGAAAATCATTGAATTCGAACACTAATAAACTCGAGATAGGAATTAGATGTGAGTGAATGGTCACTCACCTTGATTTCGATGAAACTTGAAGGTGCCGAGCACGAGACCATCGATCGACGTAGCCACGAGCAAGATGAAGAGGCGAACGAGAAATGCAAAAGGGAGCCGCCATTAATTTCCTTCGTTTTTTTACTTAGGGTTTTAAAATAATAAAAGGGGAATGGGTTAAAGAACGAAGAGAGGGGGACGGGTCGAACCGCATTCAAAAGTAAATGGCCGGTAATCACAAATTTCAAAGCTCACAACACTTAACCAATTTTATTTTATTTTGTTTTTAAGAATTTCAACCCGGTATAAAAACTCCATCATCAATTTGCTAGCGATAAAAATTATTTAATGACGATAATAAATTTTCACAAAAGCTCGGGTTGTTACATACCCGGAGGAGAATGTTGTTACTGTTCATAACAAACGAATTTGCACTTAAGTCCATATAAAAGTGGTCATTTGCATGCATGGGATAGAAGAGGAAAGTGTACATGCGTGTGAATGAGAGTAGCAAGGTGGAAGTGGATGAGTGCAGGTTATATGCGTTTGGACTTGGGTCTAGTATGGTAGGTTTAAATTTAACTAGTATAACCGCATACAGTGGGAAAACTGACCGTTGATCAGTTGTATGTGTTTATGGATGACATCCTTACCATTTACATTCCAAACGCTCCATTGAAAAATTCTGGAAACCAAAAGGAAATATTAAAAATTTATTCTAGACCAAATGGCTTGTTTCTCATTCGTTTTACATAAGAGAAGAGTATTACATCATTCTTAGAGGAGAGCCATACATTTTTAACTCTAAGATTGTTATTGTTTGAAAATGGTCAATGGGTATCAACCTGTACAATTTCAAAATGGAATTGTGTGTCCTCCTCAGAAATCACATTCTTATTAACAACAAACTTCAACACAACATCCTGACAAAACAAAGAACAAATTGACAATATAACATGATGCCCAAAATAGTGATAACTACAACAGAAATGATGTCTTAACAACTACTAACTAAAAAGATGATAGAACCATGGTTGTGTATATTATTCCTTATACTTCAAACACTAATGTTTATAATACTATGCAAATTATTAAGCAAGAAAATGAGATAACAAGACAAGTTGAATTTTGTTACCTAAATGCATCAATTCAAGATGATGATAGTATCAATAAGTTTGCAATTTCTCAATAAAGTGTCAGGTGATAATTTTTTTTAATGATTTCGTGTAAAGCATAAAAATATATTTAAAACGAGTACCTTGTGATGTGCACGATGCTATTTGGCTAGTATTCATATTGTAGTTCAAAATCATCAAATAAAAGCTATGTTTTTCAGCCAAAATTAATAATTTGGTATTTGAGTGGGGCACTAGCTTCCTTTCGTCTCTACGTGCACTAGCCATTAATTTGATTAACCATTTGCCAACTATCGTTTGTGGCTTTCAAACCTAGTATTATTATTATTTTCCAATATATAGCTGTTAGTTTACGGAAATTCTCCTGCTTAAAATATTAATAACTAATAATAAATTTCCAGAATTCATAAAACCAACAAGAAAAAGCACTGATTAATTACACGACCTTTCTTACTTCATTGCAGCATTAAAACAGCCAATCAAACAATATTAAAAAAAAGGTTAAAAACATACCAATTTCTAAGACTCTCTCTTAATGCTCATCCTAATGCTTGTCAAATTCTCCTCTTCTTCTTCATTCAAATTCGTAACATGATCGCTATTTCCAACTATTCTTAACAATCCTAACCTCTTATCAGATCCACCTCCACCAATCTTAAAAAACTTGGAAGAAAACCTGAGATTCGTCTGGAGAGTTGGCATCAATCTCTGGATCGTCGGTTAGAGGTGGAATTAAAAGAATGTTTTTCACTGATGAGGACGAGAAAATTAATGTAAAAATATCTTTGATATGGAGTATAAACTTACTACGGATCTGAAAGATTACAACAAAAATGGAGAAATATTAGTTGATCACTGCGTAATTTGTGGATTTTAAAGAAGGAAACCCAGGTCAGATTTTGGTGAAACGAAATTAAAGGGGACAAATAAAATCAGTGCTTACAAAAGATCAGAAAAACGTGCGAATGCAAACACGGAGAAAAAATACGGAGAAGAAAATTGCTATTGTTTTTGGCTTCAGAGTATTATATTTTAGCCAACTAGAAGTAAACTAACCTCCCTACGGTCGGTTTGATAATTAAATTTGCTAATAAAAACATTTAACTTTGAAAAATAAAAGAAAGAGGAAGGGGAAGATATGGGTTTGGTAAGTTTGGTGATTGTGGGTCATGCATTCTTGGGCTAAAGTGTTGGATAAGGGAATCAAGTATATTGTTTAATTTAGTTTATTATTTAGTTAAGTTTAAATGTTTAAACTTTAAAAATCTATAACTCCTGCATATGAAGTTCGTTTAACCTGCGGTCTATGACACTAGATTCGTGTAAACTAGTTGAAAACACTAGTGTAAAGTATTGACACATTGACGAAGTATAATTTAGCGGTAAATTTAGTAGTGATATAATTTAATTACGATTTACGTAGTTAAATTGTTATACTTCGTTGGTGACATATTTGAGTAGGATAAATCTCTTTCTGCTATTATAATAACTTGGACATTTATTTACATGCTAGTTAAATTATATTTTATGTGTTATTATTCAATTGTTGAATAGTTGACAATAATATGTTGTTATTTATTGATTGTTTGGTTGTTTGAATTGTGCTCGGCTAGTTTATGAGCAATAACGTATCTTTCTTTATGCAATGGTTGGGTATATATAAACATCATGTGATCAAATACTCACAATTTGACTATAAGATGTTTAATTGTAATATTGGTTAAAGAATTAATTATAGTAAAAGAAGTTTATTTTAAAAAGATATATATCTTTTGAATGAAATGTTTTCCAAAGCGATATTTTTGGAAATAAACATTTATAAAAGTGTTTTCCCATATTTTAATATAGAAGATATTTGGGAATAAACGTTGGTTTTAAATGTTTTGGTTCAAAGAGGATTTAAAAAACTATTATTTCAAGAATTAAAATCCTAGGGGTTTTGAACTTATCTTGAATAGATTTTGGGAACATAAACAATACTGCGTTAGATAGTATTTGTGATTATTAGTGTAAAATGATTTGTCACTTCGGGGAACAAAAATGATTTTTTATGCTACCGATGATTCAGGTACCCATAACTAAAAAGTGGGTGAAGGATTTTGGTAGCCCTCAGTATAGTCTACTCTTAGATAGAGAGATACACTTTATTTATTTACCTTGTGAAGGTTGGGACCCAACTGCCTTGTTATTGGGAGAAACCTCCCGATTTAATGTTTATTTACATATCTGTGTTTATGTAATTTAGTTTGAAGAGATTAATTTTGAAAAGGATTATATTTTGAAAATAATAAAGTTAATTAGATTTCGAAAATCTAAATATGGAGATTAAACCTAAGTGGTTAGTTTGGGAATTGCATATTTGTTTATTGCATCGTAGGCTCCTTGAGTCCTGTTTGCGGTAGGAGAACTAGGTTGGTTTGATCCTATATCTAATTGGTACCCAATTAGATAAAGGTATTTAGGCAGTTAAAGGTGGTAGTAATGCAGCCCTAATAATAATATTTTTTTTCCTGTTTATTGTTTGCTAATTATCATGTGTGGTTGCATCTTTCCTGCTTATCATTTTATTCAGCATTGATTTGTTTATTGAGTTTGTAGAAAGGTCTATTGTCGTCTCTCACATCAGGGTTGTGCAGCGGTAGATTTATTGTATTTTAGTTCCTTTGTATTAAAATACACCAAGTAGAATAAATGATTACTCTAATAAGTTGTATTAATAAAATTGTATCTTATACATTTAGTTGAGTGATGTATATTTATCAAATAATATTGTGTTAAAATGGTTCGTTATTTGTTTTTAGGATAGATGGATTTTCAGCAATTTTGAATGGTCCGAAAATCCAAGTCGTTATATTTTCTCTCTTGACTATATATAATTAATTAGGGAAATTTAGGGTTATATATGTAGAGAGAGAAACCTTTCATTTCTCTCTCTTTAATACTTGATATATTAAATGTCATTTATAACTTATTAACTAAATTTATACATGCGTTTTTTGTCCAAGTTTTTGACTATATATATATGTATGTACATCTATAATAACTATAGATATACACATATGCATATATATGTACACACATATACATATATATTGAAAACTAATCAGTTGTTTTGAATAATTTGAAATCCAAAATTAACATTAAATACAATGGTTTCAATTAAAGAAAGGTTTGACAACAAAAGTTACATTATTGCACAAAATCCTCTTATAAATCTGAATTAAACCCCACACACACACACACACACACACATATATATATATATATATTTCCATATGCACGATTATCATGGTTTAATAATCTAGATGTAAAACAACATATATCTGCAAACATTCTAGCATATGATATATGTATATATACATATATACAAATATGTTTGACTACAAGGTTGACAATTTTGAGTAAACTTTTAATTTAGGTGTGAAACTAGAGTTTATGATTTTGCATGGGGCTTTAAATTTAGAAAACCACAAAGAATTTGAGTTTGCACTAAAGTTCATTCATTAATTTTAAATCAAGTTATGTTATAAACAATGATTGAAACATTTATATTCAACTATTTACCATATAAAATTAAAGATTAATTTCAAGGAAAAATGAATAGTTTAACTTTACAGTTCATTTGCATTTGTGTATGTAAATGTTATATAATTGTAAAAATAATCTTATTTAAAATTATCTTTCAATTTAACAAAATTTCCAGAACAAAATAAAAGAAATTTGACAAAGTAGGCATGTGTAAATTTATGATAAGAACTTAAAGATCCAAGCAATATAGAGAATAATAATTAATTATCAAAAGTAATATGGGATCCAAAACATATAAATTTATCATGAACATATATTAAAGAGAGATGAAGAACAAACATAGATCTGAATCAAAACAACGCAAAAACATATTTTAATCAAAATAGACATAAGAGAGGTTTAAATTAGACGTGGCAAGATGAAATGATCAAAACACGAAGTGAATCACACAAGGTCTAATTATATCAATAATATATAGATATACAGATGAATTTAAATAAGAGAATAACCTTTGGATGTGGTCAATAAATCACACCTTGAATGTATGAAGACTCCTAGATCCAATTGAATCATCTCCAGAATTGCAACGATCTGAAGAACCACCTTTGTATTTATTTTATTTGATGCTCGAATTATTTAAGGGTTTTTTTTTATTTCTATGGGCACGAATTTTCAGCCATTGGAGGAGATGAGGAGAGTGAGAGAAAAAGGATTTTATTAGAAAGAATGAATCTTTCAGGAAATGAATTAGTGGACATATTTTAATTGAAAGAATGAAACTTTTCCCATTCTTTTAACTAAAACTTCCCTAATTAATTCCCTTAATTTTCCCTCTCCCTTTACTCCTCTCACTTCACATGGTAATGCCAAAATTACATGCCATCAAATGTCATAAGATTTCTAGAAATCCCTTCATGCAACTATTAAATCCATTTTAAAAATACACCTGTATCGTATATAAATGCACATAAACATAAATTTTATAGACGCATTCAAATAATTACAGACAACTCCCAAACAGCAAATAAATCAAATAATAATTAATATTTCTCGAATATTAATTAATTTATTATATTTATAAATTGATTAAATTGTGTGGTTTTCTCAGAGAATTCATCATTAGGGCTATGCGACTCAAAGTTGTAAATTTTATTAGCAATTAATATCGAACAACTCGAATATTGACATTCACACATCACCTTAGCTAGTGGTGTGATGTTTTGGCCGAATTTACCACTTATACATCTTTTTGATAAAAATCCAATTTTACTATTATAAGTGGCACCTGGTAGTAACGATCACTTACACTAATTCTCTTAGCCAAAACTATATCACATTGAGACTTATGGAATTTGGTTTTGGTCAAATCTCCAGTATCATACGTGTTTAACTTTGTAATTCTAGATGTAGAACTCTTTGTTTAGTAACAATAATTATTAACCTTACTGCTCTGACCAAAGACTTTGATTTTGGCTTGACCACAGCTGACTGTGATACTAATCCCATATAACCAAAGAGATAAATTTTCTATTGAATGGTGTTTCACTTCCAATGCATTGACTCGGACCCAACGATAGTCATTCATTTTGCTCTACGATGCAACTTAAGTATAGTCAAAGCATAGTGTCCATACTAAAGTTCCACAATATTCTCAAGTCGAGGGAATTGTGTAACATTGTCACTTCGAGATTATCAGCTGATCTTAGTTATATTAACCAATAGAGAACTCTCGAGTGGGTTATTCTATAGTTATCCAATAACTATCAGTATGTAATCTCTTAATTCCCCAATAGCCATGAGAAGTACATTTTCCAACATTTGGGGAGTGTCACATACTCTAATCTTAACGATGAATTGATATCCTTTGTCGAAACATCTTGACTAGGAATATTTAAAACAACATGTTGTTTTTATTGTGATAAAATTCTTATGATTACAACACTTCGTAACTACTATCACGTAACATATCATTTAAGGATTTTCATACACACACACACACACACACACACTCTTTAAATTAAGTAAATATCACTATATAACAAGTGATAATAGAAAAAAAAACTCCTTTTATTTTGAACAAGATTGGTCATAGAGTTAGATATATGTAACAAATTAGGTAATTTCCCCTTTGGCATATCCAACTTCGTTGATCAATTTTATCAAAAACTAATTGGTTTAGTCTTTTAGTGAGTGGGAATGCTATTTTTTTTTTAATTATCCACTCTGTCAATCAACTCTCTCCGATGTTGATAAACTGCCTTTATCATGTGGAACTATTTGGAGTATGTCTCTCGACTTCTAGCAAACTCTAGGTTCTTTTGCTTACACTATCACGACATTGTTATCATATAACAATGTCATAAATTCTCAACATTTAGAATCGCCCTCAGCTAAGCTATAAATTCGTGCATTTATTTATACTTCTTACATTGCAGTAGCCTATGGTTGAATTGGCCACCACTTATTATTTAGAACTATTCCAAGTTAAATTTATTAACTTAAGTTTGAACATGAATTTAGGATCGACATATTATATTCGATATCATTAATGAAGTTCGAGTCCAAGCTCTCTTTCATAAGGAGTTCGTTGTTTCAATAAACAATTCTCTAGTATTTCATAAATATTTGAGACCCTCTAAATTATCATTAAATGTGATATTGTTGATAATATGGCATGTATAAAAATTCCAGTTTCTAATGCATATGGAATCCATTTTACATACTTAAAATAAATATAGTGCCTATGCATGTTGTTTCGGGACATTCCCGACATCCTTTTATACTAATTATAAAAGATGACATTTTTCAAATCCAATGTCAAAGTTAAAGAATGAAATTGAAATGATTTTAATGCAAACACATCGTTAACAACCACAATTCTGTTATTTGCTTATAGTTTTAGAAATACATTTTAATACATATTAATATTTTTTTGTTACAGACACATACTTCCTCTACATTTTGCATGAAATTCAAATTATTCGATTTCTTTGTCAAATGCTTACTTATCTGATGCTTATCGAATAACACTTTGTACCATTTTTTGGATCATATCCAATACTCATAAACTCGGTTATTGCTCCCACTGACTTTGAGACCTTTTGGTTGTTATGTGTAACAGTCTATTCTAAATCATAATTTAGAACTTTTTTTCAACATATATACACCAAAATTAAAAGTTATACCCATTGATAAATTTTGTGAGTAAAATCCGAATTAACTATAACACATTGAATGACGAATCTGTTACATTAGTTTCAATAATGAATTTTATGATGTTATTCTTATCAACATGGCTTATATTCTAACCGCATTGATCTTCTTCTTGAAGACAATTTTGCAGCCAATGGATCATATCCTTTTGGGTACTAATATAAAAAAATAAGATGAAAACATACTTGGAATCCATGCTGGATTTGCACATCGTGCCCTATGGTAGAGTTAATAACCTTAATGGCCTAGTTCAGAGTGAGGAAATTCTTTTCTCAACATTAATAAAATTAATAATTTCTCTTTGATGTCTGAGATTTACCACTAGACATTCTAATGTGTTATGTCTATTTGGTTCGGTTAATATTATTCCATCCTTTGTTATCAGTTTTACCATTAGATTTTATCCAAGTCAATAATTTCTAAAAGAAATTCCTTTGCTATAAAATTGGTTTTCTTGGAACAACAATTGCTTCTTAGTGTAATTAAATAGGTATTACATAAAATTGACTTAGTTTTAGTTTATGACAATTATGTTCAATACATAAATTGGTCATCCAACGACGATCATTCCCTAACTCTTTTGGAGCGATTCATACAAGAATCCTCACATACAATAATTACATGTAGTCTATTGACTTGCACAACATGTTAACTCTTTAGCCTAGTATATGTTGCGGTATCACATAAACCCTAATCCTGTATGATTTTGTAAATAATTCTTTGAATTAAATTTATTTTACCTTGTATACTACTCTTAAGTACACGACTTTACAAAATGAAGCTGGCTCAACTTCACTCATCATTAACTGTAATTTTTCCAACAAAGTTTTGCTCCTTATTGAAACATCATTATGTATCGCGGGGGGAGTGACTTTTAAGACTGAATCTTTATTTAGGTACTTTCAGAACTTTTATTAATATACTCGCTTATTTGATCAAATCAAATCATTTCTACTGCATGTAGTTTCATTTCCATCCATTCTATAGTATATTAACTTACCATAGATATACCACATTTGTATCATAACATTTGTTCATGTTTTTGATGAATCATCAATAAATACAATGTAGTACATGGAACTGTTTTGGTATCGACAGACTTTCGATTGCATACATCTATATGTATCAACCCAAAGAGTCCATCAACTCTTATGACGTTCCTACTGAGTGGGTGATTCGACCTTAATTGTCTGAGATATAATTCACTAGTACCATATGATTCATAATCATAAAATCAAAATATTATTTCTCAAAACTATGGCTTAGTCTGTAATTGCAAATAATTTGAGATACTATGTATTTTTCAATGCATCACTTTTTTATGAAAACAAATACCACCACTATAGCTTTATTTTATGAGTGCTGAAACCATGTAGAAAATAAATGCCGAAAGGTAAATGAGACACAAGTCCCTACGTCCATTCTGAAGATTCTGCTTCTAGCTTTATTCCTCATTTTTGGCGTATAAGTACATATATGACCAAATCCACTATTAATGAACTTTTGATTAAAGCTTTTTAAAAAAGTAAGGAATATTTAATGATTGTAGAATGTTTGAAAATCTTCAGCTAGCCCCCTTTTAGCATGTGGCCTTCTATTTATATCAAATTTAAGGTTCTCCCATTGATGTAGGTGTTTTCACTTGGATTAATGACCTGGCTTGCTATAGGTGGCTTTGATTTAAGCACTTGTCATCACCTGGTTGAAAGTGCTTTGATGTTGATTGCTGATGTGACATTATATATATATATATATATATATATATATATATATATATATATCTTCTTGGAATCGTTTTTTTATCATGATTATTGATCTCGGCTCAGGCTATCTGAGCCATTAGTTGTTGAGACTTGTTGAGATGCCTTTGGTCTCGGCAGCTGCTGCTCTCGACTAAGCTAGTTGTCCTAGTTGGACAATGGTCCTGATCCAAGTTGCTGCTTTTACTCATTTTCTCGGAATACATGCTTCCGAATACTAAGCCCGATGCTTAAGCTCTCGATGGAAACTAAATACTGGGTCTTGAAATTACACATCAAGGAATCTTCTTCTCAAATGTTTGTAATATGGAATTTGTGGAAATTATGGTGTAATATATACCCCTCCAAAGTTCACCCAATACGGTTGGTATGAGGTGGACAATGAAAGAATGGTGTCATATCATGCTTAGTACTTTGGCTTTTTTATTCCCTTCCCATTATAAAGTTGATCCGGAACCTTCGGATGAAGTAGTTATCCTGAGAAATCTCTGAAGTATTGTTTTACCAAGATAACTCGTGCAGATTTGACCTGATTTCAGAAACTATTTGAAATCTAACCTCATCGAGAGGGTTTTGGAAATAATTTGAAATCTAACCTCATCTAGGGGTTTTAAAAATAACTTGAAATCTAACCTCTTCTAGAAGGTTTCAGAAATAATTTACAATCTAACGTCACATAGAGGCTTTTGAAAATAATTTGAAATTTAACCTAGGGTTTCATAAATAATTTGAAATCTAACCACATTTAGACGGTTTTGGAAATAATTTAAAATCTAACCTCATCTAGAGGGTTTTGGAAATAATTTGAAACATAACCTCATCTAGAGAGTTTCAGAAATAATTTAAAATCTAACCTCATCTAGAGGGTTTCGAAAATAATTTGAAACCTTACCTCCTCTAGAGGGATTTAGAAATAATTTGGAATCTAATATCAATAAAGGATTTTGGAAATAATTTGAACTCTAACTTCACCCAAAGTGTTTTGGAAATAATTTAAAATCTAACATCCGCTAGCGGGTTTCAAAAATAATTTGGAATCTAACCTCATCTAAAGGTTTTGAAAATAATTTAAAATCTAACCTCATCTAGAGGGTTTCAGAAACAATTTAGAACTTAACCTCATCTACAAGGTCTTGAAAATAATTTAAAATGAGTATTTAGAGGTGAAAATACTCCGATACCATGCTCCAGTCATCTAGACTTGGTCTTACACAGGTATTGGTTTTGAAAACTACTAGCGACGGTATAATGCCTATATTCTGCACGCTACTATTAGATCGTTTCTCACTATACACCACCAAGCATGGTACTTTTGACCCTAGCCCATTCTTTGCATGACATGATTCGTCCATGGCTCAGTATTTTGCACAACACTTTGGTTGTGGCTCACTATGTGCGTTCGATATGGTCGAAGTAACTACCCGAAATTTCACTGCTTTGATTAGTGAATATTTAATTAATTTTAAATATTCAATATATAAGTTTTATAATGAAAATAAACTCATTTTAATTAACTAATAATGATGGTAAAATCATTTTCAAAATTTGTTTACCAAATTAAATTGTTTGTAGAAAAATAGCAAATGTGACCAAAGAACGTTTTTTGAAATTTCGGCCTTTCGACACCGGAAAGTTGTTGGGAACGTTGTTTATCTTTGTGAACTATAAGTACATATACAAGAGTTAATTAACTAGATAATAATACACTTAGAAATAAATTATCTTATATTAATTTGGATTAGTAAGTGATGTGACAAGACATAGTTTTAGAAATAATAAATATTTTTTTTATATATTTGTGTGTATATATATTAAGTATAGTTACATCTTAGATTTTACAGTCATTAACCATAATTATCTCTTGTCACATCTTATTTAATTAATAATTAAACCTATATATATATATATAAAAGAAAGTGATGTGACTAAACGTAATAATTATATATATATATATATATATATATATATATATATTGTAATGACCTAGAATTTTAGTCATTTGAAATTGAGATATTTAATTGATATTAGATATTCAAAAGTATATTTTTTAAGTTGAATAACTTATATTTTGAATATAATATTTATTTGGATAATTAAATTGTCAATTTAAAATTACAGATATAATTGATTTTGAATTTAATGTGAATAAAAAATGATTTATAAAGTGATGTAAATTCTACTTGAATTAGAATGAAGTTGGTAGATTTTTGAAATTGATTAAGAAGTTAATTTCTAGAAATTGGATATTTTAATACTTAATTAACGTGTAAAAATAGTCATTTGTCACATAGTCTCGGATTTCGATGAAACCAATTTCATTGAATCCGTAATGTTATATTATTGTAGAATTTCAAATTTTGTGTCAATCATGTTTACGGTTTAGGCGTGAGAAGCTAAAACATGTAGAAATTTGTTTAAGTAAATTTTAATTTAAATAAGTCGATTTGAAAACCTATCTTTCAAATAAGATCGAATTTGCTCCCGATATATATTCCATCATGTTCAGAATAGGGGTAAAACATTATAAATGCCTGGCGACAGGCTTCGATTGGAGTTCGAAATTTTTTCGGATGATAGTGTCGCGAAATTTTCTATAAAAGGCCACATTTGTTCTCTTTTTCCAGAAACCCTAATCTATCTAGGGCTGGCCGCCGTTTACAATTGAATGGCCGAAAATGCTCGAAACTTCCCCCTTCGATCTCTCTCAATCCACTAACTATTATGCCTCGACTTCAACTGCAATGTTATAGAGCTCGATGAGTACGACAAATCCAACGGTGATGATCGAATATGGCACGACGTTGAGGCCTATAACCACTCACGTTCATGTGGTTTGGAGGCCAATTTCAAACGAAGAGTGAACGAGTTCATCGTTGTTGAAGGTGGAGGTGTAGCTCATGAAGGGATTTCGAATGGAAATGGCCGATCATCGTCAAAGTGAAGGAGGAGGGCAGAAAATTCAAATACAAATGGCGGCTAGGGTTCATGCTCACGATTTCAAACGAATGAGGAAGAAGAAAAAGAATGTGCAGCTTAGATCTGAAGATCATGGAATGCACGGTAGAGATTAATTTGAGGTTTAAAAATATATAGAAATCGTAAGTTTAATTATATAAATTCGTATAATCTTTAAAATAGCATAACTTCTTCGTATGAGGTCCTTTTTTGACGAAACAAGTTGAGTTGGGATGGTATAGATAAGCACTACATTTTAGAGCTAGTTTGGAGTTGATCAGTGCGTGAAAGTTTTGGGTAAAATCAAATGCCTATTCAGAATAAAACACTACAACTGCTATTGGAATCAAAGTGAGTACAACTCACTCTTTCCGACTCGCTTTTATTTTTATATAAGTGAGAATATATTTTATTTATGATGATTGATAATTGTTTGGGTGATATATGATATTATATATATTGATTGGTATTTGGATATATTCCTACCTATTGGAGCAGATGAGACCTTATACGTTCCCGTGTATGAGTGGATGACCCTTTGTATGCGCATCTGCCTTGAAGCGGACATTGTACATATTTTTCTAATATGTTTATTTGTTGCAGGTGATAGGTTGGAGGGATCCAACTAGATTCCTCACCAGTGTTGATTTTATTTATAGATATTGTGATATATGCTATTATCATATGATATATGATGTTTTGGATGCCAGGATTGATATGATCGACGTGAGCTGTTGCAGCATTGGACCTTTATTTTGGAAATTTGAAAATATTAAAGTGATGATTTCAAATTTAAAAGGATTTCAAAGTGATTTTGAAAATAGACGTTTTATTATTTTTTGAATTGTTAAGGAATGGATTTATTTTGAATAAATAAAAAGTTATATTTTTTATGTTATAAAATAGTTATGGTATTGTGAAATATATTAAAATGTGATTTTTGAAATGTGAAGTTAACTATTTTGTAAAATAATTTAAATTGATAATTTTTAATTATTATAAATTATTTATATATAAGATTTATAAAATTGAATTTGTATAAATCAAAATAATGGAATCTTAAATGAGTTTTGTAAGTGTTAAAATGATGTTATGAAACTGAATCTTATAAATGAATAAGATTTATAATTTATGAAGTTATAAAAAGAATGAATTTGTAAATGAGGGATTTATAAGTAAATTAATTTATAATTGGATTTTGGCGTATAAACGAGATAAATGAGTTTGGTTAATAAAAGAATTTTATAAGTGGAAGTTTTTATAAAATATAAATGTGATTTATGAACGTTGTTTTATAAATTCGAAGTCAACTTATTTTGATAAATTAAATTTGGAAGCTTATTAAGGAAATATATTCACAATTTTGGACAGTGGATAATCCTTTAAATTAAATGTGCAAAAGCAATAAATTTGGTTAAGAATTTATATTCACGATTTTGGACGGTGAATAATCTTTTTAATTAAATGAATGTTTTGGGAAGTGATATTTTTAAATGGAGTTAAAAGGTTTGAAGATGTTTTAAAATGTTTTAAGCATCGAATACATAGATTTCAACATTCATTGTTAAAATACACGTTTTCGAGAAGTAAGGAAAGCATGGACTATAACACTGTTGTTTTAGTAAATGATTTTTGAAAGGAGATGTTTTGTATAGTATATGGGATTTATATATCTATCTAATTATCGAATTCCTATACTAGTGATTTTGGATTGTCGTAACGATGTTTTATGCAACATTTGTTTTGACTCAAATAAGTATGTTTAAGAGAATGTTTTCCTTAAAGCATAAAATATATATTTAATCATGATTTAAGTGTATGTAATATTTTCTAAGTGTTGAAAATAAATTGAGTTATGAATTTACTTATTATTAAATAAGTATATGGAAATATTTTCCAATATTGAAATATTGAAATTTTCCAATATTGAAATATAGAAATTTTCCAATATTGAAATATTGAAATGGTTTTGGAATTATATCTTTTTAAAAATAATTTAAAGTGAATATTTGGAAAGTGATTTAATTAATAAAAGATTATGAAAAGGGTCTAATGATTGCTTATGGCGCTAGATTTTTGTTTATTGCTTTGATAGTTAAATAACCGACTATCAAATTTGGCCATTTTAGTTCCTCGACTTGATGTAGGAACTATTTAATCGTACATTTAGTACGTAGCCATCTGTGTAGGCTTGATTATCGTTTGTGTTGAGGATGTTGATTCGTGTAGTACGGAGTGATTTCTCCAATCTATTGAGCTTCCTTCTTGGCCAAAGGATAGCAAGTTGAAAGTTGGAGACGTGATAAGTCTATGAGACTTAGTTTTTGTGTGAGGTTGAGAAAAGCTTTTGCGTTGTTGGTACGAAGAGACCAGGATCAGATTTATCTGAAAACCATTTCATACCAACATTTATGCGACGACTGTGCAGGTTAGTTGTGATGATATTGAAATTCAGGATTTTCATAGTGGAGGACTGCTTGTTGATCGTTTGGGGTTAAAATCTCAATATACATCTAGTACCAATAGCCTCTTCGTTATGAAAAATCCAATGCAGGAACTATTCGCTACTAATCCTAAGGATTTCCTGACAGGACGTGGTTGGAAAGTACCTTCGGTTTGTCCTGTTCCTGGACAAGTTGTATGGACATTTGTCCGAAATTTCATTTCTAAAGATTACGTACATTGGTTCTTACAAACATACATCAGTAGTGGTGGAGAAGGCAACTTCTCTTAGCTTAAAACCCTCCTTGAGACGTACGAGCTGAAGGGTTGTATTTTTGTGGAAGACAATTAATAGTCAATGGAAATGGCCATGTGTCATTCAAAGTGATGTGATATGTGATATGTAAAAGGTAATCGTTACCTCATGCCTTATCAACCAGAAATTACCGAAACAGGGTTAGATGCAGCAAAGCTAAGTGGGTCATTCCTAATTAGGATATGATCATCCTCTTCTAGATATATTTCTTCCTGCTATGACGTTTGGGATGTAAATTATTATGGTTTGTATGCTACAAGGCCCTCGGAAAGGTCAGTAACGATCGAGGGATGATATATTCGGTACTATTTAGTTACAGAGATAGGCCAGTCTTGTGTTGGTAGAGGTTCCTTTATGGTGTTCCTCGGTACATTCATCTAGAGATGTACTGCCGGAAGGTAGTCCCTTTACCTGGCCATTTGTATGGAAATTCAAACTCCACTACGTGCCGGCCATTTTGATTGTATTACCCATTTTGGGTTATATACTAGAATTTAATCAATGTAACAATTTCGGATATGATTAATATTATTTGTATACTAGACACTAGTATAATATAAGATAATTTAGTATGAAAGGATTTAGTTATCATAAGGTAAAAATATGTCCGTGTTTATGTATGGGCATGTCTTACGAGATAATAATATTTTAAAAGAAAAAGTTTGGTAATCTAATATACTCAGTTGAGTGTGTTTCTCATGTTGGTTTACCAGACTGATCCGGGTGTTCTTCCCTTTCAATGCTCGGGTCAGACTGAGTTTATTTACATGTTCAGTTTTGGTGCTTTTGAAGCTTCAGCAGGAGAGCTGGAGATCTTCATTATCGTATACACGTATTTATCTGTTATTAGATTTGCGCATTGTTGTTATTTATACTCTCATAATTTGTAAGGACAACTTATTATAACCGTCGAGGCTAATGATTAGTGATTGATTGTTGAACTCAGATTGATGTATGTATATACAGTTTTGTTTTGTAAAGATCATTGATATGATATTATATGTTTTCTACGACGATGTGAGATTCTATGTTATTCTGTTTTTTTTCTATTCTCTCTTTCTTCTCTTCTCTTCTTCTCTCTTCTCTTCTTTCTCATGATTTTTTTTTCATTCTATGCTTTTTGGGTCGGATATGTGTGGTTTATTGTCGATTCAAAGGGCATGGATTTGCGGTTCGTCACATATATAAAAGAAAGTGATGTGACTAAACATAATTATATATATAAAAGAATGATATAATTAAACATAATTATATATATATATATATATTATGATGTGACTAGATATAATGATGACATAGGAAATTTGCCTATAAATAGCCATATGTTTCTCCATTTTCCACCCTCTTTCCACCAACCATTTCTTCCTCATTTCTAACTTCAATAGAGGTTTTAGTTTTTCGAAACTGTGTGAAATTTTAATGGCTACAATATTCTAGTTGACTATTTTTTCAAATTTCTATCATAGCTATGTCAAAATACCCAGTCTTTGCAAAGCGATTTTTCACCTAGAATTTCAAGGCCGAAAATTACCCTTCTTCTTTTGATCATAGCTTCTTTAAAACTAATTGAAACTGAGCGATTCTTCTTTTAAAATGATAGAGAAAAAAAATCCAATAACTTTCTCTTTGAGTGCATTTTGAAATTCCATGAGTAGATAGCCCAAAAAACAATTGCAAAATAACCTATTTTCGGGTTTATTATTGAGAAATTGATGTTTATCCGAAGTCGCTCTACATTACCAAAACATGTTTTGCTTCCTTGTTCATCTATGGCCTAGCCTACCTAGTACATTTAGGATTCATGACTCCATCGTTTTGCTTAGGAATGAAAGTGCTAGGTCGTACTCAAGTCAGTGAAAGTTTGGATAGCCTTCTGTAAGTAAATTCCTTAATTTTTTGGAAAAGAATCTACATTTATATAAGTGGTTGTTTTATGATTGTATTTGTAATGTTATTATGTGGATTATGGTATGGTTTGGACGTATATGTGTGTGTTGATTTGTGGTATAGCATTAGAACTTTGAACTGATGATTTAAGTGGTGTTTTGGTTATAAAATTACGATCTTTGGCTTGGAATTGGAAGTGATATGGAAAGTTAGTAAGTAAAATTAGTAAATGGAAGAGTTAATGAGCAACAATTTGGAAATTACGGGTATCTATATCAATAGTTGCTATGCATACAGTTCGTTTAAAAATTCGATTTTCCCCAAAGTTTGGTTTTTAAACTTCAAATTGTTTTGTAAACGATTTACAAACTAAATAACGATATTTTAATAAGGTAGATTAAGAATTTAATAATTTTTTAATTAAGTATATTTTGATAATTAATAATTAATTAAGATAATTAATTAAGGATTAAACAAGGGTTATTAACTTCTATTAATTAAAGGTTGGTTGTTAACTAGTTATCTTTTAAAGAAGATTTATTTTAATTAATTATTAATTAAGTTAGTTAATTATGAGTTAAGTATATGATTTATTTTTAATTAATTATTATTGAAATATAGGATTAATTAATAATTAATTAATAATTTATTATTAATCAAGTGTTTAATCTTTTAAATTATAAATTTAGTTAGGTTTAATTTATAATAAATTATATATTAAAGGTTTAATTTATTATTTAAGTTTAATTAAATATTAATTAATTGATTAATTGAGATTAATTAATATTAGTTATTAATAAAGGTTTAGTTAATTATTTAATAATTAATAAAGGATTGATTTAGATTTAATCAATAGTTAATTACTGTTAACTATTTAATTAAATTTAGTTAAGATACAATTAGAATTAGTTATGATTTACACAAGGATTTAAGTTATAATTAATTATTTTTAAAAGGGTTTAAAAATTTTAAATCCTATGGTTTTCAAAAGTAAAATTGTTTAAAGGTACTTCTTTTTCAAATATGGTTTTGAATACAAGCGATTCAAGTGTTGGTACCATTAAGAAAACATATAACCGTGAATGAGTTATAATGTAAATTTTTGGGTTGTTTGGACATGTGTCAGCAGAATAAGCCCATGTTCTGCTATAAATTGTTTGTTTGTTTGGTTGGTTGGTTGGACATGTGCTAGTAGAATAAGTCCATGCTCTGCTATGAATTGATTGTTGGTTTGTTTGTGTGGACATGTGTTAGCAGATTAAAACCCCGTTCTGCTATGAATTGATTGAATTATTTTGGACATCTGTTTAGCAAAACAAATCACCATTCTTTTATTTTGTTATTTGGACATGTATATGATAATTAGTTCATATTAACATGTTATCCCCTGTTTAAGATGTGAGTTGCATTTACATATATGTGGACCTATGTAAATAACTGTTAAGTGAATTGGAAAACTAATTGGTAAATTATTAGTACCATTGGTATTGCTAAGCCTCTTTTCGAATTATTGAAGTATATTTTTGAGTTAACTTTAATTCTTAAATCAATTTGGGTTTAAAAGTTATAAATGATTTTCAAATTTTATTATTATTTTATAAAGTTATTTTAAAATAATATCTTATTTTAAAAAAAGGAGTTTATTAAATAAAAAGTTTTACCTGGAGTGATTTACAAAGGATATCTTGAAAATGATATTTTATGAAGGAGATTCTATAAAGAAATTATGAAGGAAGATTATTAAATAGTTTTAAAAATAGAAAGAGATTTTATAAATCATTTTAGATATTTTTGGAAGAAGTTTTAAATCTAGTTTGAAAACTTTTAAGTGGTTTGATATATGAAGTGAACTTATAAAAAGAATTTTTATAAGGAATATTAAATGTGTCTTATAGGAGGTGATGTTTTTGAACGGGAATTGTTTAGCCATTTAATATGGAATTTCCAAAATGTTTTGGAAAATACTTATATTGTTTTTTTCAAGTAAAAAGGAATATAAGAAGTTTGGAAATATGGTTTGAAAAGATCTTTTGATCAGGTTTTATAAAGTGATTTTATTAATTAAAATTAATAAAGGCTTAGAGGATCCCATGTGGAATGAATCAATGTTTGATTATTTGTATAAATTGATAGTTAAACAACCGACTATCAAATCTAGACTAAAACCTAACTTTGGAAACAACTAGTAGAAACATGAGAATTATATGGTATAGTTACCGTCGAAGGTGTTATACTGTACGTATAAACTCGTTTTGTTCTTCTAGGGTAAATGATAAGGAAATTCGTCCATAAACGGTTAAGAGGTGAACTCCGCTCTTATCTTTTGTCTATTTATTTCCTAAAGAACTAGGGTTGAGTTTACCGAAAATATCAAAAAAAAATTCGAAGAGCCTAAGATTGGGTATGTTATTCGAAAACCACTTCGAATCAACGAATGCATTTTGAAGTGAAGACATCTTGAAGATAATGGAATTATGGGGATGGAGCTCTCAAGTGTTTCATTCAGACCCAGAATGAACTTGTATGGATGAATGTTGGTATTGCATTGTTGCCTGTAAGGCAACATTAGCATTCCAAGTGGGATTGCTATTGCTATTCAAAAGGTAAAACATAGCCTCGAACATCTTCAACCAGGAAATGATAAAATTCGGGCATGTAATAGGGCTAAGTTGGTTGCTCCCAAGTAGGGTATGATCATTCCAAATCTTGATCAGTTATTATCTCTCATTTTTATGCTTCGGGGCCCATTAATGGAGGGATGATCATATTCGGTACTACTAGTCAAGTGGTAGGCCAGCTCTATATGGCAGGGGTACAAGATGTTCTTGTCAGATCTCGGTGCATTTATCTAGAGATGTACCTTCGGAAGGTAGTTCCTTACCTTGTCATAGTATGCAATCTCCAATATGTGCCTTACGGTATTGATTGTAGAACCTAGTATGCTGGAATTTAATAATGTAACAATTTTAGAAAAGATTAATAAGTATTTGTACATGGACACTAGTATAATATCATAGAATTTTTATATAAAAGTGGTTTTGGTTATCGTAAGGTAAAAACATGTCCCTGTTTATGTGCGGCGTGGTCTTACGAGATACCTTTGATTTTAAAAGGGTTTTAAAAGGAAGAATTCAGTTGCTTTGAGTTTACTCACACCAGACCCATGTCTGACCTAGATTTTTATTTTTTACCTTAAAACTCTTAGTACTCAATTTTTTATGAGCAGCCAAGCAGTCCAGGTTTTCTACGGATGCACTTGGAGGAGCTTAGAGCAGGAGGCTTCATCGACAAATAGTTATTACTTGTTTCTACTGTGCATCATATGTCTATATCTGATGTATAAGGACATGCTTTTAAAACTGTCCTAGATTAGATTTGCATTACTGTAACTCTGATGTATCAGTTTTGAGATGACTTTGTAAAACATCATGTGATTAATATATGATATTCCGTTGCGTTGTGAGAATCTGTGTTTTTTAGTTTTCCTCTATCTTCTACCTCCTTATTTCACCCTAAAAAATTGGTATTTCCAGCACTTGAATGTTCGACATGTGATATAGTGTATGTATTAGTGTCAGTTTTCGAGGGTCGAAAATCCGGTTCGTTACAGTCGACTTCACATGACTCACTCTTTGCACGACACTATCAGCCATGGCTCACTATTATTGTGGATCTACCCAACACATGGTTTTTCTTGACCATGGTTCAGTATATTGGGGATCTACCCAACTTTATGATCTTGTTGGGAATCTACCTAATGCATGGTACTGCTCGATCATGGCTCACTATATTGCAAACCTATCCAACTTTCTAATTTTCTTAGAAATCTACCCAATGCATGGTACTTCTTGACTACGGCTCACTATATTAGGAATCTACCTAACTTTATAATCTTGCATGGGAATCTATCGAATGCATGGTACTACTTGACCATGGCTTACTACATTGGGAATCAACCTAACTTTCTAATCTTCTTGGGAATCTACCCAATGCATGGTACTACTTAACTGTGGCAATGCTCTCTATTTTGAAATAAAAAGATTAATAAGGGCTTATGTCTTATGTAATACTTACAAGGTCATAGTTAAAATTTATAATTTCTTATCTTCAATGTTTTATCTAGGGGCGGAACTAAGTAATTACCCTGAAATGAAATCATATGCCTACATGGAGGCGAAGCATGGTTTTGAAATTTGCACGATACCACTTGACTGGAATAGTATTGTGGCTAAGATTTTTAATGCATATTTGAAAGCTGTCTAATATTACTTGATTATGGCAATAATCATGACAAAAACATTTTGGTGCACTTTTAGAAGTTGCATGATATTACTTGATCATGGCAATAATCACGACTAAAACATTTTTATTCACTTTTGGAAGTTGTGTGATATTACTTAATCATGGTAATGATCAAGAGTAAAACATGATGATGTAATGTTTGAAGTGATTAAGTCTTAAAATTAAAGTCTCGTATGATATACCTGAGTCACGATAAGAGATTGGTCACTGTCTCAAGCTTTTGATAAAACTTTATTCAAATAGCACCTTGTGTTGTGGTAATGTTTCTGATGCTTGGGATTCCAAGTCCTTGGTATTATATTGCCATCTCGCCTTCCTAATTTATATGGTCCTGGAGGGTGGACGTCATGAATAATCTAGGGTCCTTCCCACTTTCGGCCAAGAGGTCTAGTTGCCGAATCTTTGGTGTTTGGCATTACCTTTCATAGTTAGAGGTATCCTTTCTCAAATTTTATAGTTTGAACTCTTTGGTTGTAGTATCCGGTCCTCTTTTGAATATACTCTGCTATTCTCAAAGAGGCTTGGTCCTGAAGTTTGGGTAAAAAATATAATGACACCTCTAGAAACTCTACATCCTGCTGTGTATTATAACAATACCTTGGATAAGAGGCAATTTATAACTCATCTGGGAGCATGGCTTTAGAATTGTAAACCAGAGAGAAGGGAGTATGTCCTATCGAGGTTTTGGAGCTTGTCTTATAAGCCCACAGAACAAAAGGCAATCCATCTACCCAGTTGCCTTTAGGTTTGTTTAATCTTATCTTCAAACATGCTTTGATAGTTATGTTGGTTGCCTCTACAGCCCCATTTGCCTATGGTTGGGATACCGAAGAAAAACTCTTGATGATACCATGATCTCGACAATACTCTACAAACTTTCGACTATTGAACTATGTTCTATTATCCCTAGTGATCATATATGGAAGACTAAATCTAGGTATAGTGTTCTTCGTTATGAATCTTATCACTTGATGAGAGGTTATGATGGCTAAGAGTTCTACCTTGACCCATTTTGTAAAATAATTAATGCTACTTTTCATATCATACCCCTACTTTAGAAATTGAAAGGGGACTAATAAGATCTATGCCCTAGATATCAAAAGGCCATGGACTCATCATTGTAGTGAGCTTATTGGAAGGAGCTTTTGGCACTTACGCATAGAACTAGCATTTACATTTTCTTGCATAGTCTAATGCATCTTGATTTAATTTTGGCTAATAGAAACCTAGCCTAAGTATTTTCTTTGCCAACTTTTGGCCATCATAGTGGTCTCCACAAATTCCATCGTGGGCTTCTTTTAACAATTGTTGATCTCCCAAGGTAGTTACACGCTGAGAGTATGGAGTTGAGAGTCCCATCCTATAGAGTACTCCATCTATAATGGTAAACATTGGAGCATTATATTTAATCTGTCTTACGTCAACAAAATCTGAAGGTAGAATACTCATAGATAAATATCAGTATATGACAACATTTAATTTTCTTCAGTTATTACTAGCATGGTAGATTTACTTTGGCCAACTTGAGCCCACGTTATAACTAACACTTTCTTCGGTACCTGTATGGTAGGTTTTTCTAGGATCTTAAGTATGATGAAATTGAACTCTCTTACATCCCTTAGGCTTGCATATTTTGCTAAGGCACCACCCTAATGTTTCAGTCCCTGAGAATACTTTCTATATGATAACTCCCGAAAGCATCAAGCAGCTGCTTTACCTATTTAGCATAGAGAGCTAACCTTGGGTTTCGGGCCTGTTAGTGACCAACAATTTGTTTGACTACTATCTGGGAATCACTATATTTTTGGATCTTCGAAATCTTAATGGAAATAGCCATTCTTAATCCAGCAATCAAGGATTCATACTCACCGACATTATTGGTTGCTGAGAAGGCAAGCTTGATTACACAATAAATTTGTTAGTTGTCTGGGGTCACCAAGATATAGCTAGCGCCTACCCCTTGTTCATTTGAGGATTCGTTGACATAGAGTTGCCTAGAGAGCTGTTTATTCTTACTCTCTTATTTTTTGGCTTCGGTTCCATAACTAGTTTATTCTATAACGAAGCAGCTTGACCCTTGATTACCATCCCAGGCTCATATGGTTTCTCATACTGGTTGAGTTCTATAAACCACTTAATTAACCTCCCTATAGTTTTGGGTTTGCTACAAACTTGTCAAAGCAGTTGATCCATAAGGACTTTAATATGATGGTCATGGAAATACAGCCAAAGCTTTCTTACCGTGAACATTAAGCCGTAGGCAAGCTTTTCAATTACTAGGTAGTGCAACTCTTCTACATATAAACTTTTACTTACATAATACATGGGTCTTTGGATCCCGCTATCTTCTCTCACTAAAGCTGAACTTATGCCTGATCCGAGGCAACCAAGTAGAGGAACAGAGTTTCTCCATCTATTGGTTTGGACAAAACCGAGAGATCACTTAGATGCTTTTGCAGGTCTTCGAATGCCTTTTGGCATTCATCCGTCCATTTGAAAGTAACATGCTTCTTTAAGAGGTTGAAGACAGGAACACATTTGTCGTTTGATCGGCTTATAAACCTGTTCAAAGCAGTAATCTTTCCATTCAAGCTCATTGACTCCTTTCCATTAGCTGGAGCCTTTATTTTGGTTATAGCTTTTATTTGATATGATTTTATCTCTATTCCTCTCGCACTTACTATAAAACCCAAGATTTCCTAGTTTGTATTCCGAAGGTACACTTACGAGGCTTCAACTTGATCTGATATTTTCATAGAGCCTTAAATGTCTCGGCTAAATCTGAAACATAACTATCTGGCTGCTTAGATATAACCAATATGTCATCAACATACACTTCCATGTTCCGTCCTATCTGATTGGTGAACATTCAGTTGAATAACCTCTAATATATTGCCCATACATTCTTAAGATCGATGGATATTACCTTGTAATAAAACAAAGCCATGTTGGTCACGAAACTCGTATGTGTTATCGGGCTTAAACATTAGAATTTGATTACACTCGGAATAAGCATTCATAAACGTAAATAGTTGGTGCCCACTGGTAGCATCTACTAACTGATCAACTCTCGTTAGAGGGAAGTAATCCTTTGGGTATGCTTTTTTTAAAATAGTGAAGTCATCCACTTCCCATTTGGTTTCTTTACTAACATCGGATTAGTTATCCACTGCGGATAGCAAACATCTCGGATGAAGTTATTCTTTAGCAGCCTTTTGATTTCTCCTTGTAGGGCCATGTATTTGACCCTATCTAAAGGTCTCGTTTTTGCCTTACGAAAGTAAAATTTGGATCTATATTCAAGCAATAGCAAACGACCGAGGGGTCGATACCCACCATATCATCATGAGTCCAGATGAATACATCTTGTTATGCTTGAGGAAGGAAATTAGTTCTTCTCGGACAGACGGATCAAAATAAGTCCCAATCTTAACTGTCTTGGACTTATCATTTTCATCTATGCACACTAGTGTTAGATTTTGGCTACTAAAGTTGTCGTAGTCTTGTCTCAGATCGAGATCAAACTCAATTTTTTATTCTCTTAGAATTTCCTGAATAGTATGAACAATCTTTCTCTTTTTCCCCAGAGACTTACGACTTTGCTCCTATTCTATCTCATTACACTTCAAGAATTTTGATTTTTAATAGTGCTAAAAAAGCGCAACTAAAAGTTTTAGCAGCGTTATGATAAACGCTGTTATAAAGCCCGCGACTAAAAGTACTTGATTTTTAGTTGCACTTATTCAACGCTACCATAAATCATTTTACTGCAGCGTTTACGAAACGCCACTAAATTGTTTTTTTGCAGCGTGTATAAAACGCTACCAAAATGTACTTGGTCTGCTTAAAAATATTTTGGTAGCATTTGTTAAATGATGTAATAGGGGGCACAGTTTATTGACAAAGCCTGTAGCCGCGTTTATTAAACGCTACTATATATGCTCTCCTTCGACCCTTTATTTTTTGTAGCATCTTTTAGTAGCTTTTTCGAAATGCTACTAAAAATATTCCAGCTCTGCCTATAAATTACCACCAGTTCAAGCTTTTTCATAGCTTATAACATAATACATAAACACATACATATTAAACAACCGCAAAATACATATACATGTACACATACACATTCAAACATAAACACATTTAAAAACCACAAAATACATAAACAAAAGCACTAACATAAACAATATGTTAATCGTACATAGAAGTTTACACAATGAAAAGTAGTTTCAAGAAAAAAGGTTAACCGTACATGGAAGTTTACACAACCGAACTACGTACCACAAACAATATGCTACTGCTGCATTTAAAGTACCATAAACATCTGAACTAAGCAAGTACAATAAACAACCAAACTACCTACCAAGTACGATAAAATAGTGCTGCTACTGCTTATTCTTCAGAAATCCCTACCTGTAGACAAAATATAATCAACAATGACACTCAAGTTATAATCAATATTGAGATAATAATGACAGGACCATCAATACTGAGAAATCAATGAGACTAAAGTTATGCACAACTGGATATGTGCAATTTTGTGTTCAACTGAATATGCACAACTGAATATGAAAACTAAAATAATGTGCATGTTAGTTTTGGCCAAGAATAAAATGAAAATGAAGATTTGTCATCAATGTTTTGTACATTTTATCTCTGCCTGTACATTTTCATATACTCAAACGCAGATTTTCATATACTCGAACACAGATGAAAATATAAGTGTACATGAATTATTTTAAATAGTGAAATTAGGTAGGTATAAGAAGTCTGCCAGACCCATATGGATATAGTCAAACACAGATTCAAAAAATTCATAACGATAGATGCATTTGTTGATAAAAATATAGGATAATAATATAATATGATCCTAGTATGTAAAATGACTGGAAACTTGGGATCATAAATTATCTTTTAAGTACGTATAATTAGTCGATATAACTTATGGCTACTGCTGGATTAAACCACCGACTAATTACAGTTAATATATACAACATAAATACCATATTTTGATAAGCCTTATCATAGTAAATTCCAATATAAATTCTGACTTATTCACATTGTTGCACATTCACATAAATCATTCAAGTACAACAACTCATTGCACATCTACAAGTAGGTTATAATGAGGCAATTTAGAGGAAAATTTCAAATAACTTTGAAAACAGCCCCTTTTCAAATCACTTAGGCATTATAATTATTTGAGTTGATGGTTTAAGTATTTTGTTGCTAATGGTTATCCATGATGGTAATTTTGCAAGAAGTTTTCAATTACATAAAGAATTGCATACCTTTCATTTTGGTTCTATAATGACTTTTGCTATCGGCCAAGCTACAGGAACGCAAAAGGCATCTTCCATGCACGTCAACTCCGATGTAGGTCTCCATAGCACTGCATCCGGAACTCTCACAATTTCAGCCCAAACTTTTACAGCATCACGTCCCAACGGACGATAATGGACCATCGATATTGGATCAGTTGAAGCGATAGTTCCTTCAGCCACTACTTCGTTCATTTCACCCATATCAATCAACTTGCATTTTTTATATTTTGTCAGCTTTGCAATCGGCTGGAAAAAATGGTGCATATTTCAAACAGTGCATATTGAAAACTGTGTACTTATTTTAGAAACCAAAGCATACAAAATGCAACAACATAGTGGTGCATATTTCAAGTAGAAGAAACAAAATACAAACTATAAAATATTTTCAGCATATTTACTTACATGTTGTTGTGGTTTCTTCGCGATTATGGGTGTGGATATCATGGGAGAAGTCACACAATTTACATTCCTACCAACTACATCTTTATTAGTTTCAACTTTTGATTTTGGCCATGCTACTCTCCTACCGACTACATCTCTAACGCACGACATATCAACTGTGGGTCACCACAGATATGCATCTCCATTTATTACATTGGCCACCCAAATCGCAAAGGAAGCC
This sequence comes from Allium cepa, assembly GCA_030765085.1. NCBI lineage: Eukaryota > Viridiplantae > Streptophyta > Magnoliopsida > Asparagales > Amaryllidaceae > Allium > Allium cepa. The sequence continues at coordinate 805,795,984 of CM060928.1, forward strand.
GAACCGAGCGGAATACCATTAACAAGATGTTGTGGATCTCTAACATAGATTCTTCCTTCGGCAACTACCCCTTCACCCTTATTCCAACCATAAATCTTGCATTTGTCATCTTGGACACTACTGTCACTCTAAAAAGGAGAAGTGTAAATCAAGAGTTTAGTGATTAAGTGAAAATATTTCACAAGACGTATTTCTATATAAATTTGTGGAAGACCGACGTAAATATTGTGAATTATAAAATTTACCACACTTACTTCATTCAGCTATCCTTTCAGTGCCTTCTTAATGCAATTTAATGGCCATGCTACTACCTTATTCTTAGCGTTTGCTAATACTGCATTTCAGGTGTAGGCCTCCATAAGTAAGCATCTGGTTCTTCTATGAAATCTATAATAACGCTCACAGCATTTGGTCTAAGACGAATGCCATTGACAACCTCATTTGGGTCTATGGACAACACTCTCCCATTGGCAACAACTGTAGAGGTTCCATCCCAATTCAACATCGAGCATACGTCGTTGCTCTACAATTATTCAACAGAAAAATTGTTGCAATTACTGGATCAAAAACTAAAATCCAAATTTTATTTCTTGAGTAATATAATTATTGTTTTTACCAATTCAGGTGTGCTCCCTTCTTTCAAACTTTCTTTACCCTACAGCAAAGCACTAATATTAGGATATTTTAATCTTAGAAGCACTGAAGTCGATACGTACAATACTTAAAATATCACTAGAATCAGTCCAACAAGTTTGAATGACAGAGTATATACAAAAAACTAGTTGTTGTAGCATCATTTACAAACATGTGTGTCTGAATTCATTATTTTCAAAATTATTATATAACATAAAACCAGTTGTTATGCACTGTTTTGTTATTCCCAGTTACTATAGTGTTTTTATATATACTTTGATGCTATGCTATTTGCAATAAATTATGGGTGCATCAGTAAACCTTGTTCAAGATAGACTTACCTTTTATGTTTAGTGATCAAGTGTCAAGACGGCATGTGCACCCAAAACTTGTTGAGAGTTTTATTTGAGAAAAAACGAAAAGCAACCAGGAACACCTATACTACGTATACTGTTTGTATACTCAAAATGGATGCTAAAGGTTTACGTGAACATACGACATTAGAAAAACATTTATCCATCAATAAAATGATCTTCAGTAGAATATTTCAAAGAAGGTATAAACTAAAGATGAAAGGCCCATCAACTAATTCTGTTACAATGTTCTCGGGTATAATATGATTGTAATTTTATTAATAAAAGCAGATGGAGAATAAGCTGCATTTGCAAGTATGAATTTATTCATCTACTATGTAACAATAAATAACTTTGTAAATTGTAATTGTGTGCCAAAATAAATAGTACTGCAAATCAATCATTAATTTAAATAGGAAGAAAACATCAACTTATTATATAGTTGACACCAAAACAAATATTATTCCATGATAAACGAACTTAAACATTCTTGTTGCCTAAAGATAAATTTAGACACGAGACAAGAAAATATCCCAACGGATAAATAGAATCATTTAATAAAGAGTTTAGTAACCCATTCCAAAGCTGCTATAATCGATAAATAACGAAAAGAATTCGTGAATATGAGACTCAACATTTGTCTCTTACAGACCATTTGAAAAGGTAGGCCCTGGACTAGGCCACTAGACAACTACCTAACATGCCTCTAACTTTTTAAGGGTCTCCAATTATTATAACATGTTATTCCCAGTGAGAAATGCAGCTACAATGGGGCGTTAATTAGCAGAGTCTGACCTAACTTGGTATTTTCACACTAAAATAAAGTGTTGCTTGTTATTCGGTTCACTTGCTGGCTCAAACCATTGTACCCAGTGTTTTTCCAATGTTTTCCCAATGTTACTCCCAGTGTTTTCCCAATGTCTACTTAATAAATTACTTTTAAAAGTTTACCTATTGGTCCACCAGCATATGTACCATACCCCTCAATTCTGCTATTTTCTCTCGACATTGGGATAGTTGTTTATCTCTAGACTGGGCCATAACTAGCTTGGTTAAGGTGCAGCCCCTTCCCAGTGCCCTTAACCGTCCTGGTTTATCTTGTCCCAATACATTTGCAAGAGCATCTCCATTGACATTCTGTGACGATCTGGACTGTGATAGGCTAACAAATTTTTTAATCTCCGCCTACATATAATGTATGATGGTAAAATCATCATAGTTTCGGACAATTTTTTATATACCCGATAAAATAAAAAATTCTTACAATAGTATTTGCAGCTTCCACGGTCACTAGTTTACCTTTTTCTTTAATGTGAGATTTAATCCAAACATCAGATCGAGTTGTGGACGATGGATTTGGACTTCCTTTTTTCTAAATTTAGAATAACATTAAACAAATAAACTGATAGATATAAAATAATATTAAATAATGCTATACTTAACTAACTAACCATATCCTCGGTCAATCTAGCCATTCCCTTACGACCAGATGTATGTGGAACTTGTTTAACCCTAAGGGCCGAATATTTCTCGCTTCGTTTCTGGAAATATTGAAAGATGTTAGAATTTAGTAACCAAAAGCATATTACAGATATCTTAATGTTACCTAAACTCTGGACTTGTTTTGGCCTTCGTAAACTTTCTCCATTCATTCATATTTTAGATGTTAGTAAGTTTCACTTTAAGTCTTTCCTCTTCGTTCTCCGCTTTATTTAATTTTGAACCAATTTTCTTTTTGAGAATCTCCAAATTACTCCCATCTGTTGAAATACGGCTTTTCTTTGCTATTCTCTTCCAATTTAAATCTAACCTGCAATAATACTTGAAAAATTGATATTAATAGTAGAAAACATGATATTGTCAGTAGGTGAATATAAAGAAACATGCTATGGTGAAGCAGAATGCTGTCAAGCTGGTACGTAATTGGTGAATATATGACTTATGGTCTCTAAATTTTGAAGAAATCTGAATGAAAATCATGAAATAATCACCTGGTCCTGACATTAGACACCTAAAATATATCTATAGGATTTGTATTCTTGAAGATGATAGCAACGTCGCTAAAAATCAAAATTGGTATGATTTCAATCTCATGTGAGCGGGGTTATTGGTGTTTAATTTTTTTATTCTATCCAATAACCTGTGACAGCATTGCTTAATTTTTAGAGAATAGCATTTGCAGTCTAGAATAATTATTTTGAAATCATTGGTCAGCTGATTTTATCAAAAATAATAATTAGAAAACAATGAAAGTTTATCAAAAAACGATTCACTAATTTTATAAGCAAGCAAATTTGTACTGATGTAGTTTAGTAGATGACTCAAATTATGATTTGTAACACATAATCCAAAACATGTTGACATTTTTGCCTTAGAAATAATCATCCGGACCCATAAATCTCTGTCATTCTGAACCTTCCGTGAAATATGAATATTCATTTCTAATTTATTTATCTATTAAATGTTAAAAAAACCAGAAATATGAACAATTGAATTTCGGAGGATAACCCACAATACAAACTTGCACTAATGACGATTCAAATTAACAAATTAAGGTTGTTAAACAGAAGTCAGGATAAAATGTTTAAATGACATGATTCAAGTAGTAGAACTTGTGGATTTCTTAATATTAATTCCTGTTTATTATAGTCAATTTAAAAAGCGCAAATTAGCAAAAATATAACCTGATTTATACTTTAAAAAGAAAGTGGTAGGAGAAGAGGATAGATGAGTTGCTTGATAAATCTACAAAATAAATATAGACAGAAGTAGGGACAAATGTTGATAAATAGATTCTCTAGCATATACAGTTGAGAACCTGCTCCATACCTGAAGCGATCGCCACAAAACAACTTTTAACTCTTCACTTTGATTCCTCCAATCATCAAGTGTGTATGGAACCTGCTCCCACACAAGCGGTCCAAGAAAAGAGGATAAATATACCGACCCTGGCCCTATTGGTATGCCTATATCATTGAACTCAACTTCATTTCGATCATGATTGTTTAAGGGAATTTTTTTGCTTTTGTTTGACCTCTACTGCCTCTTTTCCGAGACGAACTTGCGGTTTCAGCATCACTTGCTCTCTCAATTTCCACCTCAGCAGCATCAGTCTGGTCAAGAAGAATTTCATTGTCTAAGCGGGGTTCTTCTTCATCAAACAAATCCCTTTCATCATTGGGTCTTCTTCATCTAACAAATCCCTTTCACCATTTGGGTTAGAAGGGTTTAGTGCTTGTTCTTCGTCTTCATTGCAAACACTGGCTTGCTTCTTAACATTGACTGCTCGTTTTTCGCCTTCACTGCAAGCACCGGCTGTAATCTTATACTCCCACTTTGAATTATAATTCCGCTTTGAATTATATTTCTGGGATTCCTCATCAGTCTTTTTCTGGTTGCGAGTACGTACAGAGCTTGGAAACATCTCTTTTCTGCAAATGAAACAAATATGAGATACATAAAAATTTCATTATTTACCATCTACTCGTTAGAGGAATCTGGACATAATAATTAGTTTGCGGATACATGATCTCTGAATCTTTTTATTATTATATTTTGAAGTATTCTAGAAGTTAATTTTATATCTTAAACAATATAACGAACAAATTAATTAACAAAAGATTAACCTTTTATAATCAGATCAATATTCTTTTTTAATACATCAATGTAGAAACTTACTAGACCTTGTATGTGAACATGCAAAAATTAACGTAGTGTATATGTATAAACAAAAAACTATTATAGAGTAGTCATGTTAAGCACGTTCAATCCTTTTCCAACTCCATCTCATGATTTGAAAATCAGTTCTTTGACTATGCAGATGAGAAAAATATATACCATCCATGACAAACTACAGTAGGCTAATAAATAAAATTGGATCCATAAATACACATTAGAAATATAATAGTAAATGGTTTAACTAATTTCACTAACTGTAATTTCCAAGAATGAAGTCATCAATTTTTTGTCTATATATAAAAAGAAACGCTTTCAACTAACATGAGTTGCATGAGCCTATATGTAATAGTGCTACGAGTTTATATTATTTGGCCAACTTACTTGTTTTGAAGTGTGTACTAAAATAATTAAATAGATTTATCAATAGTCATTCATCCAAAACAAAATTCGGTCTGATCATAATCTTGTCATTTGGTTACTTTTAAAAGAAATCTTATCAATCAGTAATCAGGTGGCGAAGTAAGACTGAAATAGGTAATTAAAAAGAACCGAGGAAGTAAGAAGAAGATAATTAGAAATATGAAGCAAATTATACAGATTCTCTCACACAACTTAAAATATGGTAAAATATTTTTTCTTGTTTTTCATGTTATTCACAGAAGATTCATGCTTCTTTGACTACAAACTAGTAGAACATGATACGCATTATTTTATGAACATTGAGTACTCGTAAACACAGACTTTATGAACAGGATGTGCATCAATTTTTTTTGTTAATTGAAGCATCCTGATTGAAAATAACTTAATCAGCAAAACATATCCAAGGCAATCGATTTTTTGTTACATCCACACCTTATTACAAATGAAAGCTTGAGTTATTTTAAAACAAATATAGACCAGATCAGACGCAAAAAGGGTGAAGTAAACAAATTAAAAAATAAACAAGAAATATAACATTAAATATGGTGTAAATTTCTTAAAGTAGGTTATTAAATAGTTAATCGAACAAGACAGACACTTAATCTTATGCAGCGTTGATCATCTGTATGCATGCAACTTTTTTTTATCAGGCACATTTATTATTTTCAACACGGTTAAGTACAGACACAATTATCATGCAAGTTTTAATATATTCAAAAATACCTGATTTCAGGATGAACAGAATGGGGGCCTGGAAATCTTCGAAGATGAGTGACGACGTGGGATAGTCATAGAGCCAAATTTGCTGACTTTAATTCTTCATGTACCAACTGAACAGTTGAAAACAGGAATAGAAAAGCATTAGTTCAAAACTATCAGATGAAAATTTGCATGCTATAATTTAGATTATTTTAGTTCAAAAAACGAATAGTTATGGGCTATTCCATTACAAATACATAACAGACAATGAACTAGGCCAAGATTGCCTGAGATAGTAGTTTATTCTGTCACATATTCATGCTTCGTACAAATAACAATCACAAATTAAAACTGGTTGGCTCATAGTGGATATGAATTTATTTCATTAACAAATTGAAATCATAATATTACAGTAATTATGTAACGACCCTGAATTTTGAACAATTTAAATTGAATTTAATAAATTTTAATATTTGAATGATGGTTTGACTTGAATTTCAAGTTATTAGAATGAATTTGGCGATTAAATTTTAGAATTTAACCTATTAAAAGTTGAATAAAATTTGAATCTTCAATTTTAAGCTGGTTAAAAATAATTTAAAGGCTTAGAAAATTCACATTGATAATACTGAAGATAATAGAAGCTTCAGAATTTAATTTGAAAGTGATTTGTTCAGTTTTGAAATTTTATCGTTTAAATTGAATTTAAAAATAGCCTTCCAAGGCACAGTCTCGGAATTCGACGAAACCAGTTCCATTGGGTCCGTAATATTGAATTATTACCGGATTTCAAATTTTGTATTTATCGAAGTTGTTGTGTGAGCATACGACACATAAACGCGTTGAAATTGCGTCGAAAACAAATTGAATTTAAAATACAAATAAAAATAATATGCTTTATTCTTTTCAGCTTCGCCTAAAATCACGCCTTAACTCAAGCCTAAAATCACGCAAACTTCATTTCAAAGCATGGCCGATATCCCTTTCCTCTCTACTCATTTTTCCTCCGCCCCCATTCATTTCGTTCGAAGCCCTAAAACATTAAAAAAAATCAAACGAAAGAATGAAAAAAAAAAAATTAATGGTTGCTCGTCCTCGTGTTCGTTCATCCCACTTTGCGTCTGAATTAGGGCTTGATTAATTCGAAGGCGCCGGCTTCGATTTGTTCGATCGATTCAAGGGTTGGTAGCGTGTTGCCTTGCTTGATCGATTCTTTATTACTCGCTGCGGCTGCTTCGATTTGGACTAAGGTGAGTGATCCCCTCACTCACATCTAGTTCGACTTTTTAGTGATTTTGAATTTGTGATTTCATGTTTTCTTCGACTCTGAATTGATGTTTGACTTCGGCCATTTTTGATTTCGTGAATTTATGGCTTTGGCTTGAATTTGTTTCGAACTTGCATCCTTCTTGCGGCTTGATATTTGAGATTGATACATTTGTTTTTGGTCTTTATGGTTCACGATTCATCTATGCATACATTTATCTATCTTTGAGTCTGGGGTTGTTTGTATGTGTGATACTCTGGAGTTAGTCTTAACATTTGCATATTAATTGAGTTGTATTGTTCCGGCCTGTTGTGCATTTGACATTGCTCTTGACTTTTGTTTCTGGTATTTCATCTTGGCCATGTTGGTTTCATATGCATTCTGGTTTGGATGTTGTTTCTCGGCCATGTGTTCATCTGAGTCATCTGAAGTTGTAGCCTAGGTCATTTGTTCGCTGTCATGTTCGCTGTGATGTCATATCTTTTGTGCACTCACTTGAACTTCTGGCCTTGATGTCATGGTGTACCTGTAAGTTGCATTGCATATGTCTTTACCTAGTACTGTCCACTGCCCTTTTTCATATTGCTGGTTCCTTGGGATGAATTCTGTTTCATTGATCATTTTCGGCTTCATCTGTGTTCATCCCTGAATTGTTGTATTTTCTGGTTGGTCTGACCTGAACTTGATTCACTAGAACTTTTGTGTAGTTGGTATCTTCACTTGAGTTGCATTTAGCTCAGTGGTTGTTACTGCATTCATGTTGGTTTAGATGTGCACTTGAGTCTGTTGCAATTTGCCTGTTTCATTTAGTATTTGGGATGCATTGAGCTCATGGAGTCTTCATTTATGTGCAGTCTGCATTTACATTACCTCTAACCTTTTTGGCACACAGACTTCATTTCATTGTTGTTGTGTACCACTGCCATATGCAGTTCCATGTTGCACCTTTGATTCATTTGTCCATGTGCAGAGTTATTATAATCACTTGGTAGCCTTTGGTTTGCATACCCTTTGCACTGTGCAGCCATATCCACTGTTGCATTTATTTTGATTATTGCATCTGTAAATATTGATGTTGCATCATTATGTTTTACTGGTGCATTCTTTTGTACCTGTTAGCACTATCTGTATATGTATATACGTATGCGTATACATATGTATATATTTATAGGATAGTTACATTGTCGTTCACTGTTTTTCACGATATTTTCATGTTGTTGCTAAGCTTGTTATGTGCAGTTCACCATTGATGCACTATTGAAACTACATTTTTCGACCTGCACATCCATGTGCCTTTTCTGTTTCATTTTGTTCTTTTGGTTTCATTGCATAGCTTTGAGCCTTCTTGCTTATGCTCAGATCATTTCGAGTTTTGTGCTTGCATCTGAGTTTTTTTGTTGCAGCCTTGCCCTTGTGATATTGTGGTGGCTGCAGTTCTTGTTGCTATTCTGCCCTTGAATACTTGTGGTGGTTGCAGTTTCTTATGTTGCAGTGATATTCCTTTCATTTTGGTATACTTTATGTTGCCACTGCCTGGTGATTTCGAACCTGTAGCTTTTGAGTTTACTTGTTCGTTGAATTGTTGTATCACTTTCTCATGTATTTATGTGCTATGGTGCCATACATCTGGTTCCCTCACCCTCCTTCTATTTTGTAGTCGTACCACTACCTTGTGCTTTGGTGCTGCAGTTGCATTGAGTCACTGACTTTACCTTTTGCATTTTGTTGTCGTTTGATTTGGGCCTGTTTAATTGCAGTCTACATTTCTGATAGTGGATTTGCACTTGAATTTCTAGCCTGTTACACTATTAGTTTTATTTGCAGTTGCGTTGAGTCGCGATAGCACTGACTTGACCTCTGCCGTTCCTATTTGTTGTGATATGTAATAGCCTAAATTGCTGGTGCATACGCTTCATTCTGAAGTTGCACTGGATATGGGTACACTGTCTTGACTTGTACTTGACTCACTGGTTCGAGTCACTTGTGCATGTCACTATTCATTTCTATTGCACTTGTGTTTCATTTTGATTTTGAGTTGGAGCTTTGTGCTTTTGATTTATTGAACTCTTGGGGTATTTCATTACGGTAGTGGCGAGGCAGTGCACGCGTGCGTGTACTGCAGCCACACGAATTTAACGTTTTAATTGTGGCGAGGCCGTACACGCGTGCGTGTACTGCAGCCCTACTAGATCTGATGTTTTAATTGATGTTTTCTATTGCTAGAATTTTTTTATGTTGCCAATTCAATATGTTTTTAATCGTATTTTGATTTGGTTTAATTTGATGATTTTGTTGTTAATTGCCGTTTAGGCAATTCTGATGTTTTTTTCTAAATTACCTTCATTAGTAATCCCTTCATCTATCTTCGTTGATAATTTGAATCTACTGATTTGTTGTTTAACACCGTTTAGTGTTATATTTACCGTTATCTGATTTCTTGTTAAAGGATCGGATAGGTAAATTTATATTTGACTGTCGTCTAATTGTTATTTGATTATTATTGCCTCTATGCACTAATAACTGAGTTTGAATCAGACTGACCCATGTATTATTTTCTTTTGAATGTAATACTCGGGTCAGACCGAGTATTTTGCAGCTTGAAGATTTTCGGGCAGCGAAGTTAGAGAGAGAGGGGGAAAACGCTCACTTTAGTTCAGGGATTTTGTACTTAAAGAAATATTCTGCTGTATAAAGTTAATTCATTGTATAACTTTTGATATATATAAAAAATTCATTTTGTGGAATATTATTATTCTGTGTTTCTGTGGCTGATTCTGTTTAAACTCTATAAACTAAATAACAATCCGTCATTTTGAACGTTTCAAGTTGGTTTAATTACCGACTGGGGATGGTCAGAAGGGCGGGATGTTACAAAAGTGGTATCAGAGCTTTGGTTTATACAAAGCTCAATTTATGATGTTTAATATGAATAGTCACTAGGATCACTTTAAAGAAAACGTTTTTCAAATCTAAAGAAGTATAAAATTGTTTTTTTGAAAATAAAAGGTATTTTGAAAATTCAAATCCTTTTTCGAAACTCCCCTCTCTAAATTTAGGTTTACGATAGTTTCTCTTCGGTAAGGTCTCCTTAGATTTGAGTCCCGATCATTTGAAAAATCATTATCGAATTGCTGAGATATATGAAAAATTAAAGTTAAGTGAATTAATGAATTGGTTTAAATCAAATATTTTGAATATCTCCAAAGTAATAATTAGGAAATAAAATGACATGTCAATTTAGTTATAGCCAAGGGGATCATTAAACTATAACTTGGGAATTTGATTCTGAATCCTTTTGAAAATTGATTTCAAATGTTTTGAAAAATAATACTAGTAGTATATACAGGAAGAAAAATTTTCAAGTAATTTTTCAAAATATTTTCGAAAATAATAAAATAAAATAAATTTTGTTTTTATGTTTCAAGCAAAGTTTAATACGCAAGTATGTATGTATATGTATATTTCAAATGCTTGAAATAAAATCCGGAGTTGAATATCAAGTTGGTTGAATAATAATCCTATATATCAGGATAATGTAAATTTGCAAATTGTCATGGGAAAATGATTGAATAATCCAACCTTTGCTAATAGGGATTGCAAATTTTAATAGGAAACTTGGAAAACATCTTGTTAATTATAATAGTGCAAACCGAAGAGGGAAGTTTGGCAAAGATGCGTACTACTAGACAGGAAGTCGATAGTCCTCAATAATTATGAATCCTAAACCAATCAGTATATTTGAAGCAATTAGTATATTTTGTAATACTATCTTTTGTAACCCAAAATCTTCTATGTACGTATTTCAAAAGTATTAAGCTATAGATAGTTTTGTACGGAAGGAAATATTTTAATAAAATAGCGTCTTGGGAAGGAAATTTATTTGTTGACTTAACTGTATGAATCAAACTAGTTTTGATGTAAAGCTTATATTTCAAGTTTAAACTAATGCCTAAAATGACTAATGTGGAGATAAGAATCTAATGGAACCAAGTCGATGAATGGCTTACTAAAGAACTAGTTGATTATTTTTGGAAATAGAAAAGAAAATGCAAAGTTCAAATGGGATTTAGATTTCAAATTTAAAGTTGTCATATGATAATCCATAATAGGTTTAATAGATTCAGTGATGAATTTGAATTCGAACATCACAGAATTAAGTTAAGTGAAAAACTTAATATTGAAAAGTTTGAAGTCGGTTTAAAACCAATATGGTGAAAAGTATGCGAATTCAAACTATGAATTAAGTCGAAGTTGAAAAAGTTAATGGTTTTAAAGATGTTTTAAAATGTGTTAAGTATCGAATACATAGATTTCAACATTCATTGTCGAAATAGACGTTTTCGAGAAATAAGAAAATGGTGGACTATAACACTGTTGTTATAGTAAATGGTTTCCGAAAGGAAATGTTTTATATAGTATTGGGATTTATATATCTATCTTGAATTTGAATCCCTAGACTAGTGATTTTGAGTTGTCGTAACGATGTTTTATGCAACATTCATTTTGACTCAAATAAATGTGTTTAGAAGAACGCTTTCCTTAAAGAATGGAATATATACTTGATTATGATTTAAGTATATTGAATATTTTCCAAGTGTTGAAAATAAATGGATTTGTGAATTACTTATTATTAAATAAGTATGGAAATGTTTTCCAATATGAAATGAAAGGTTTGAAAGTTTATCTTTTAAAGATAAATTGAAAAGTGAATATTTGAAATTTGGTTCAAATGGTTAAGTGTGGAAAATTATATGTCTTGTAAAGATATTTATGGGAAATTTGAACAATTAGTTCAACTTGAAATTTTTCAAAAAGATTGAATCTTGAGTTAAATTGAGTTTAACTTCGACACCAAAAACAATATAAGTTGAGCTTTGAATTTCGAAAGTCGATTTGGATTGTATGTCTAACATTGTAAATTGATGACATAGCAATTGATCTCTATTAAATATATATCTGTGGTGGCGGAGAATTTATTCTTTTAGCTATATACACACTTCTCTAAGACGTACGAGCTCAGAGGTTATATATCGGTAGACATCAATTATGTGTTGAGAATTGACGATGTAACGTGAAATCCAAATCGAGTGTGAAGTCGATAATAAATTGAATTATGAATATGAATTGGGTTTGAGATAACCTTAAATTTCCAAACAGATTTAGAGGAAAATTTTAAATCAGTAACGAGATGGAAAATTTAGAAATCCTCTATTTATTATGGGTATGGGATATTGTGGTTTTCGGAACTTATATATGAGAATGTAGTAAATTCGAAAACCATCAGTTTGGAAAGTAATTTTTATGGAAATCCTATGTAAGTTTACATAGGTATGATATGTACGAAATGTGAAATGAAGTACTATATGTATATGACATTATGTTTTCTAAACTGAGGATATGGAAAAGTACCTTCCATTTAAAATTTGTGAAGGTGTTGGAACTCGGTATGAGTGTCCATTTGAAATTCGTAGCTACGTAGAATTTCCATATGTTGGAGCGTCCATTTGGATTAGAATCCCTCGTGATAGGATCATGTTGATGGGATCATGTTGATTGATTATGATGTATGCTAGCGTAATTTGAGGGGCGAGATGCCTACGGTCACAAGCGATTCTACTGGGATAGTAGCGTAACTGCCGTGTGAACTGCGATCTATGGCAACAACCATGGCGAAATTCAAGAGATGAGAAATCTACAGATTACAAGCGATTCTACTGGGATAGTAGCGTAACCGCCGGGTACTTGTGATCCATGGGGGAACATGCTTTCCATATCCATTTTTAAAAGATTTTTTCAGTATTTTCACTGGGAGTTGAAGCAAGTATATTTAGTACTGGAGATTTTTAGTCATGCGCCTGGCCAGCGTATGCCTAATGTCTGTGAGAACGACGACAGACTTGTTAAATTTCGAGTTAATAAGTATTTTCAAAACTTTAAATAGCAAATCAATAGTCTAAATTAAAATTACATAATTCCAACCTAATAAACTAAGGAAGAAGATGTTTAAAATGTCTTGAAAGTCCACAGCTTTGGAAAAGATATAATATGCAAATCTCTAACATGAAGAATTTCAAGTTTAAATCTGAGTTTTGTAAGTCGAAAATTTTGGTAAAAGACTTTTGCGTCTTGATTGTAGAAATAATGAACAAAGCTAGTGAGATAAAACAAATGGAATGAATCCTATATTTATTTATTTTTAATAAGTTTCGAGCTTGGTAAAATTGTGTAGGGTATAAATATCAGTGAGATTTTAACAATCGTTTTTCCTAACTTATAATTTCAGGACGAAATTCTTTTAAGGGGGGAAGATTGTAACGACCCAGAATTTTAAACAATTTAAATTGAAAATATTTAATAAATTTTAAATATTTGAATGATGGTTTGACTTGAATTTCAAGTTATCAGAATGAATTTGGCGATTAAATTTCAGAATTTAATCTATTAAAAGTTGAATAAAATTTGAATCCTTAATTTTAAGCTGGTTAAAAATAATTTAAAGGCTTAGAAAATTCACATTGATAATACTAAAGATGATAGAAGCTTCAGAATTTAATTTGAAAGTGATTTGTTCAGTTTCGAAATTTTATCGTTTAAATTGAATTTAAAAATAGCCTTTCGAAGCACAGTCTCGGAATTTGACGAAACGAGTTCCATTGGGTCCGTAATGTTGAATTATTACCGGATTTCAAATTTCGTATTTATCGGAGTTGTTGTGTGAGCATACGACACATAAACGCGTTGAAATTTGCGTTGAAAACAAATTGAATTTAAAATAAAAATAAAAATTAAAAAATATGCTTTATTCTTTTCAGCTTCGCCTAAAATCACGCCTTAACTCAAGCCTAAAATCACGCAACCTTCATTACAAAGCATGGCCTATATCCCTTTCCTCTCTACTCATTTTTCCTCCGCCCCCATTCATTTCGTTCGAAGCCCTAAAACATTAAAAAAAATCAAATGAAAGAATGAAATAAAAAAATTAATGGCTGCACGTGTTCATTCGCCCCTCTTTGCGTCTGAATTAGGGCTTGATTAATTCGAAGGCGCCGACTTCGATTTGTTCGATCAATTCAAGGTTGGTAGCGTGTTGCCTTGCTCGATCGATTCTTCGTTACTCGCTGCAGCTGCTTCGATTTGGACTAAGGGGAGTGATCCCCTCACTCACATCTAGTTCGACTTTTTAGTGATTTTGAATTTGTGATTTCATGTTTTCTTCGACTTTGAATTGATGTTTGACTTCGGCCATTCTTGATTTCGTGAATTTCTGGCTTTGGCATGAATTTGTTTCGAACTTGCATCCTTCTTGCGACTTGATATTTGAGATTGATACATTTGTCTTTGGTCTTTATGGTTCATGATTCATCTGTGCATACATTTATCTATCTTTGAGTCTGGGGTTGTTTGTATGTGTGATACTCTGGAGTTAGTCTTAACATTTGCATATTAATTGAGTTGTACTGTTCCGGCCTGTTGTGCATTTGACATTGCTCTTGACTTTTGTTTCTGGTATTTCATCTTGGCCATGTTGGTTTCATATGCATTCTGGTCTGGATGTTGTTTCTCGGCCATGTGTTCATCTGAGTCATCTGAAGTTGTAGCCTAGGTCATTTGTTCGCTGTCATGTTCGCTGTGATGTCATATCTTTGGAGCACACACTTGAACTTCTGGCCTTGATGTCATGGTGTACTTGTAAGTTGCATTGCATATGTCTTTACCTAGTACTGTCCACTGCCCTTTTTCATATTGCTGGTTCCTTGTGATGAATTCTGTTTCATTGATCATTTTCGGCTTCATCTGTGTTCATCCCTGAATTGTTGTATTTTCTGGTTGGTCTGACCTGAACTTGATTCACTCGAACTTTCGTGTAGTTGGTATCTTCACTTGAGTTGCATTTAGCTCGGTGGTTGTTACTGCATTCATGTTGGTTTAGATGTGCACTTGAATCTGTTGCAATTTGTCTGTTTCATTTAGTATTTGGGATGCATTGAGCTCATGGAGTCTTCATTTATGTGCAGTCTGCATTTACATTACCTCTAACCTTTTTGGCACACAGACTTCATTACATTGATGTTGTGTACCACTGCCATATGCAGTTCCATGTTGCACCTCTGATTCATTTGTCCATGTGCAGAGTTATTATAATCACTTGGTAGCCTTTGGTTTGCATACCATTTGCACTATGCAGCCTTATCCACTGTTGCATTTATTTTGATTATTGCATCTGTAAATATTGATGTTGCATCATTATGTTTTACTGGTGCATTCTGTTGTACCTGTTAGCACTATCTGTATATGTATATACGTATGCGTATACATATGTTTATATTTATAGGATAGTTACATTGTCGTTCACTGGTTTTCATTATATTTTCATGTTGTTGCTAAGCTTGTTATGTGCAGTTCACCATTGATGCACTATTGAACTGCATTTTTCGGCCTGCACATCCATGTTCCTTTTCTGTTTCATTTTGTTCTTTTGGTTTCATTGCATAGCTTTGAGCCTTCTTGCTTATGCTCAGATCATTTCGAGTTTTGTGCTTGCATCTGAGTTTTTTTTTGTTGCAGCCTTGCCCTTGTGATATTGTGGTGGCTGCAGTTCTTGTTGCAGTTCTGCCCTTGAATACTTGTGGTGGTTGCAGTTTCTTATGTTGCAGTGATATTCCTTTCATTCTGGTATACTCTACGTTGCCACTGCCTGGTGGTTTCGAACTTTTAGCTTCTGATTTTACTTGTTCGTTGAATTGTTGTATCACTTTCTCATGTATTTATGTGCTGTGGTGCCATAGCTCTGGTGCCCTCACCCTCCTTCTATTTTGTAGTCGTACCACTGCCTTGTGCTTTGGTGCTGCAGTTGCGTTGAGTCACTGACTTGACCTTTTTCATTTTGTTGTCGTTTGATTTGGGCCTGTTTAATTGCAGTCTACATTTCTGATAGTGGATTTGCACTTGAATTTCTAGTCTATTACACTATTAGTTTTATTTGCAGTTGCGTTGAGTCGCGATAGCACTGACTTGACCTCTGCCGTTCCTATTTGTTGTGATATGTAGTAGCCTAAATTGCTGGTGCATACGCTACATTCTGAAGTTGCACTGGATATGGGTACACTGTCTTGACTTGTACTTGACTCACTGGTTCGAGTCACTTGTGCATGCCACTATTCATTTCTATTGCACTTGAGTTTCATTTTGCTTTTGAGTTGGAGCTTTGTGCTTTTGATTTATTGAACTCTTGGGGTATTTCACTACGGTAGTGGCGAGGCAGTGCACGCGTGCGTGTACTGCAGCCACACAGATTTAATGTTTTAATTATGGCAAGGCCGTACACGCGTGCGTGTACTGTAGCCCTACTAGATCTGATGTTTTAATTGATGTTTTCTATTGCTAGAATTGTTTTATGTTGCCAATTCAATATGTTTTGAATCGTATTTTGATTTGGTTTAATTTGATGATTTTATTGTTAATTGCCATTTAGGCAATTTTGATGTTTTTTCTAAAGTACCTTCATTAATAATCCCTTCATCTATCTTCGTTGATAATTTGAATCTACTGATTTATTGTTTAACACTGTTAAGTGTTATATTTACCGTTATCTGATTTCTTGTTAAAGGATCGGATAGGTGAATTAATATTTGACTGTCGTCTAATTGTTATTTGATTATTATTGCCTCTATGCACTAATAACTGGGTTTGAATTAGACTGACCCATGTATTATTTTCTTTTTAATGTAATACTCGGGTTAGACCGAGTATTTTGCAGCCTGAAGATTTTCGGGCAGCGAAGTTAGAGAGAGAGGGGGAAAACGCTCACTTTAGTTCAGGGATTTTGTACTTAAAGAAATATTCCGCTGTATAAAGTTAATTCATTGTATAAACTCTGATATATGTAAAAAAATTCATTTTGTGGAATATTATTATTCTGTGTTTCTGTGGCTGATTCTGTTTAAACTCTATAAACTAAATAACAATCCGTCATTTTGAACGTTTCAAGTTGGTTTAATTACCGACTGGGGCGGTTAGAAGGGCGGGATGTTACAAATAAGAACCGCAAATGGACTGGAATTGTTTGCTACTCTAATTCAATGAATAAATTATATGAATCCAGCAAAACGAGTAACAAGACAATAAAATCTGAATCCATGCTTTCATTTCTTACTAAAACATGTTTTGATAGTGAATTTAATAAATACAAAATGAGTAACACAACTTGCAAAATAAAAATAGAGACATTCAGAGAGTAAAATGAGTCTACAACTATGACTAATGCATTAGTCTAATGTATGGATCTGACTTAGTAGGTGAATATATAATCTACTCAATTATACCTTCGCAATCCTCCCTAACATAGCTAACATCTTCATCATCCATTTCGGTTATTTCATAATCTTCCACGGCTTGAATATCTTCCTCGATGCAATCATGTGTCTCTAAATCATTAAAACTTCTTGATGGTGCTTTCATTACAACATACCAATTAGAATCATCATTTTCTCTTGAATAAAATACTTGTCTTGCTTGAGATGCAAGTATGTATGGATCTCTTGAAAACGATGCTTAATGTAAATTAACAAGAGTGAATCCATCTTCATCCACTTTTACTCCATTTCCTTCATACGCCCAACGACACTTAAAAACTAGAATATAAAACAAATGATAATCTAAAAAAATTATATCTGTCAATATTCCTTAATAAGTGACCACATCAACCACTTGGGACATATCTTTTGCACTTGCTCTACACATAGTAGTCGCATTAAAGGTCACCCTGCAATTCTGAGTTACTCTCCCTACATCTTTTATATGAAAACGTTGACCATTGATAACATATCCTTTGTAAGACAAGGCATCATTCTTCGGACCCAAAGCAATCCATCATAACATGTCATCATGATCCTTGGAGGTAATAGGTACTTACAACAAATTCCATTTAGCATGAATATTTTAGAGTAATATTAGTACTCAAGTGAGAATATATTTGGAATCTAACTAACCTTCCTTTTAATCCAATCGGCAATTTTTTTGTATGTGTGTCCCAAAGTAAGGTCGCATTTTATCTCATGCACTAGTCTGAATTTTCTAATTCCTCCAAACGCTAACTAGTATAAAACAAGTGATTATAAGTTATAAATAGCATTACGAACACATCAAAATGATTAAAATAATGTAACATAAACTTACTCTATAAATGGTTCCACCACATTCATATTCATTAACACGACTAAATGAGCTATTTCTTTCTCATTAGCTGACAATGTAACTGTCTTGGACATTGAAATCGGACATCCCTCAGGTATTACATTGCTCTCATAATCTTCATTTAAAGCTTCTTTCTCCTCTATATGTCCAGATTTTTTTTCAAAAATTCATTGAAAAACATTATGGATTCTTCTGCAAGATAGGATTCTGCAATACATCCCTCTGGTCGTGCATAGTTTCTTACATAATCTTTAAGTGTCTTCATATATCGTTCGAATGGGTACATCCAACGAAAATGAACCGGTCCACACATCAGTGCTTCTTTTCCAAAAAGAATGGACAAATGTACCATTATATCAAAAAAAGATGGTGGAATTTTTTTTTAAGTTCGCATGAAACTTCAATAATCTTAGCATTGATTTGTTTTACCTTCTCTCTATCAAGAACACGTTGACATAATTTGTTTAAAAAAGAACATAGGCGAATTATTGCTTTTATTGCCTTCTTTGCCATTAAGCCTTTCGTTGCTACTGGCAATAACTTTTGCATTAATACATGGTAATCATGTGATTTCAATCCGCTAATTTTGCAATCGTGCGACGAAATCCGATTCTTCAAATTTGAGCAGTAGCCATTTTGTCCTTTGAAATCGTGCAATTTTTTGCAAAATATTTTTCTCTCAGAATTGGCAACATGTATGGAGCCGGTGGAAGATATGTTTTACTCCCACGAGGTTGTGCATGAAGCTCATTTCGGATTCTCCAGTCCTCTAAATCCTTTCTACAGTTGATTCCATCTTTTGATTTATTACCATGCAACATCATCCCCAATAGGCTTTCACCGATATTTTCTCCACATGCATTACATCTATATTATGACGTAATGGAAGTTCCTGTGAAAACCAAAACTATAAAGCATTATTGGGTTTTTCTTATGTTAAAACAATGAAAAATAAATAAATTAACTACTAACCTTCCAATATGGAAAATCAAATAAAATCGATCTTTTCTTCCATCTTGATAGCTCCAATTCTGTAGAATTGTTAATATTATCATACTCATATTCTGTATCATAAGCACACTTTCTCTTCTTACCTTTCTCTTCTTTTTCTTTTCCAAAATCATTTGGATAATCCTTCAACAATGCATAAATGTTTCTCCCAGTTAGAATTCTAGGAGCACTACCTTTTTCTATGGTGTTATCAAACTGCCTTTTGTTTCCTCCGTGAATCTGAAGTAGGTAGAAATCTTCTATGAACCATGTAGACGCTCTTTCGACGGTGATTCAACCAACGAGAATGGGTATTGACACCAAATAATGGGCAACCTTTTTCCTCCTTCACACGACATCCAGCAAGATTTCCATAAGCCGGAAAATCATTATCGTCCATAGCAAAATTGCATTCAATTTAAACAAAGTTTTACTAAATGCATCATAAGCATTAACTCCATTACACCACAAATGATGAAAGTCTTCTACCAAAGGTGCCAAATATACATCAATATCATTTCTGGGTTGCTTTAGGCCTGGAATAAATAAAGATAACATAATATTTTCTTTCTTCATGCACAACGTAGGCGAAAGATTGAATGTCATAAGCATTACCGGCCAGCAACTATATTTCGAACTCAACATGAAAAACGGATTGAATCCATCTATAGCAAGACCAAGCCTAAGATTGCGTGGATCGGATGAAAAAGATGTATACATTTCATCCACCATTTTTCATGTCATAGAATCCACAGGATGATGCATTTTTCCATCTTTGCTTGTTTTTTAACATGCCATCTTATATCTGTTACCATCTTTTGAGATCTATACATTTTTTAGATCTCGGAATTATTGGAAAGTATCTCAACACTTTAACTGGAATACCTTTTATAACCTCTTAGTATCTTGATTTTTCTTCCATCTCAAAGAAGCACATTTTGGACAAATATCTAACTCTTTGTATTCTTTTTTGAAAAGACAACAGTCATTCTCACAAGCGTATATCTTTTCAAAACCCATGTCGAATGTTCTGAGAAATTTCTTTACTTCATATAAGGTTTTGGAAAGCACGTTATTCTTCGGAAAAAATAAATGTTGCACAGTTAAAAGCTTATCAAACCTACTATCAGACAAGCCAGTGTCACATTTAAGATTAAACAAGACGGTGATGGCAGATAATTTTGTGTGATCTGTGCAAACATGATATAATGGAGTTTATGCATCTTCCAAGTTCTTGAGTAACTCATCCTCTTTACTCTAAGAATCAACATTATCTTTACCATCGTGAAAAAAAATCATCATTCAAAAAATCTTCTTCTTCATAGTGAATCATCATGAATAAACCATATACGTCAAACGTATTTGTTTTCTTCTCTTCAATTATCTGTTTGCCATGGTTAAACCATACACTGTGTATATGTTTAGGATCTATTCCTCCAATAATTAAATGTTCAACGATGATGTGATCATTGTGACGACTAAGATTCTAACAATCTTTGCAAGGGCATAAATTTTTTTCTACACTTCTTACATTCCTCTTTGCAGCAAGCACGAAATTCATTACCCCTTGTCGGTACTCTATGCTAGTTCTATGACAAAAGTTAGAAACATAAAAAAGAAACTGGGTTTTAATATTATATTACATGTTCTACTTCTCAAAATACATATTAAGTTAAGCATTTTTTTATCACCTATTTAAAAAAACCCAATCTTTTTCCATCGTCGACATATGAAGGCAAATAAGTTCCCAATCTTTGACGTAGAAATTGGTGACACCTCCTCTTCCTATGTCTGATACTAAATTTAAAAAAAAAGTTACTATGTTAATAGTACTTCTTAATATCGGGCTACCCAATCATTCTAAAGATTAGCCAAATAAAAGTTTGTTCAATGACGTTTCAATGAATCTTTGTTAATAAATTATGAACAAGTGTAAGTGATTTCATACATGTAGGTTTTACTGAAAAATCAGTTCATTCATTATAATAACACCGAATGAATATGATATTTTGAAATGTAACTTCTAACGAATTTGATATTTTAAAACGCGGTAATAGGTTTTTTTGCTGCTTTAGGAACAATTGTAAAGCTAGTTACATATATTTCTAGTGCTATCAAATAAGCATTTTTTAATTCCTATTACACAGGCTATAAATGGTTTGAAGGTTATGGTCAAAACAACGCAGTGCTATAGCATAGAATTTTATTACACAGGCCATAAAATTGATCTACACCATGGCTAGAAAAATGAGACTTAAAATTTATTACACAAGCCATAATTTATTACACAGGCCATAAAATATATAACGAGTCTAAATCAATTAAATTTATATTGGAAGACAAATAATATGACTAATAAAACAAATAATTTTTCAAGCTTTGAAACTACAAAATCTGACTTATGTAAAACTTCTACGTCCTTGATGCAAAATTATAAAAGTCAGCTAAATGGAAACTAATTGAAAGTGACAAATATGAGGAGTGTGATCAGATGGTTACTGTCCGAATAACAGACTTGATTACTTATGCATTAAATAATTTCAATTATAGATAAAAGAAAGAAACCAATTTTTTTCTTAGAAGGCATTGCTTGAAGTCATGCAGGCTGTAACACCTAAAGTGACCCATATGGAATCTACGTAAAACCTTATATCATATAAACAGATGCAACATGCATCCTTGTTTTTGATTTATATTTGCCAACTACTTCCAGGTTTCATGCAAAGCCGCTTGCCATTTGTGTTTACCTAGTTTTTTAATTATAGGACAAAAGACATGACGAAGACACTTATTGATTACTTTCTCTATGATGTAAGTTATATTAATTGCACATTAGCAGATTGGTAAACGTATGGATCATGCAACTCCTTTAATTAGACTTACTCAACTATCATGTCTCTCTCGAAGTCTTAACATATGAAGGAAAAAGACTATGTATTACTTTGCAATTCACTATTGTTCTAATTTTCCAAATTTGAGTTTAGTATTATGGATAATTTTGAAAAAATCATGTGTGTAGCCAGACTCTCCATGTCCAGACATGTTGACATCCAATATCTTCCATAATTCAATTTTGTGATTATTCGTACTTGGTGTACAAAATTTGTACTTTGGTTAAAACAGTAAAACAATTACACAGTTTAACCCTGGACATAGCCAAGCTTTTATTCATTTAATAAAAAACATAAATATATAAAGGTGTAAACTAGGGTTGAATAAAAGATCTTCGTTATTAGGGTCGAATCAACAATTTCAGTTAGAAATTAGGCAGAAATTCAAATATACGATGCATGCAAATTAGGGTTAAATCAAAATAGAATCACAAAATCGAATCACAAAATTGATTCAGACGATTCGTACCTAAATATACCTAAGCGATTGTTGGCTGCCGCAAGGATGTTGAGTAATGCTATGGGGACGTTGAGCAAGGACGGAGTGGACGATGAAAAGGGGAACTTGATCTTCAGTTGATGAAATTTGAGCGATAGTTGGGCGAGACAGAAGTAGATCGAAATGGGGAGAGAGTTTCTAAGTATAAATGAGATGGAAAACAATGACCGGTCACATTTACTTTTGGCTAGGCGGAAAATTTTTCTAAGGAGCAGGAACAAAATTTTTTTAGTCACGAAACATATTTTGGGAATAATATTTTTGGTTGCATTTATGATAAAACGCCATAGCCTTTTGCAAGCGTAAATGGTTTTTCTTGTAATGTTATATTCTCTTTGATAGCTTGATATGTAGATTAATTCCCTAACTACGAAACCTTCTTGGCCTAAGAAGATTCTTAAGAGGTTTTTACGGCTTTTCATTAATTTATAATCATGGTATTAACTGTTTCCTTAACTTCGAAGGGTGTAGTTCGTCTAGTTTTGACAATTTTCTCATAAGATGAAGTTTTCCTTTATTCGCAGCTAGTTCTTTGATTCCCTCATCCTGGCCAGGGAAGCGAGGTGCCTTGAGAGGATGACTTTGGCTTCATGCTTGATTGAAAGGTCTGAGTTTGCTGGATTAGAAGAGAATGGAAGTTCAGGTGGTCCTTCTTCTAGCGCCAAAAATGTTAAGCTGATTTTTCATCTAACCAACACCTTAAAGCCTTCGAAAGCTTGTTCTGAAAGGATTTAGGTAAATTAAGTGAATACCAAAATTATATAGAAAATAAGTGTCGAAAGGTAAAAGAACAAAAAATTTATAGTGGTTTGGGACCGAGATCCTTACCGTCCAGTCTGAAGATTCTACTTTTAGCTTTATTCCTCAATTTTCGTGTATAAGCACATCTATTACCTGATCCTCCATCAATGATATTTTGATTAAAGGAGTAAGGAATATCAATTATTTGTAGCATGTCAGAAAATCTTCAACTAACCCTCTTTTCAGTAGCACATGGTCCTCTATTTATAGTAAATTTATGGTTGATCTCGCTCGCTATAGGTGGATTTGATTCAAATACTTATCATCATTTGGTTTCTTCTATATGGATTACTAACGTGATGCTTTTGTATATAGATTCTAGGATTTGTTTGTTTATCTTAACTGTTGATCTTGGCTTGGGCTATTTGAACCGTTGGCTGTTGAGATGTCTTTGGTCTTCGCAGTTGTTGCTCTCGGCTAAGCTTGTTATCTTAGTTGAACAATGTCTTGATCTTAGTTGATGCTTTTACTCATGTTCTTGGAATACATGCTCTTGGATACTGAGCATGATGCTTAAGCTCTCAATGGAAACTAAATAGTTGGTCTTGAACTTACACGCCAAGAATCTTCTTCTCAAATGTTCATAGTTTGGACTTTATGGAAATTTTGGTGGAAATAATTTCCAAAAAGTCATAATTACGAACATTTGAGAAGAAGATTCCTTGGCGTGTAATTTGAAGACTCATTGTTTAGTTTCCATCAAGAGTTTAAGCATCAAGCTCAGTATCCGAGAGCATGTATTCCAAGAATATGAGTAAAAGAAGCAACTATGATCAAGACCATTGTCCAACTTAGATAACAAGCTTAGCTGAGAGCAGAAACTTTCGAGACCAAAGACATCTCAACAAGTCTTAACAACCAACGGTTAAGACAGCACATGCCAAGATCAACGGTCAAGATAAACAAATGAATCCAAGAAGATATATATAAAAGTGTCACGTCAGTAATCCACGTCAAAGCACTTTCAACCAGATGATGACAAGTGTTTGAATTAAAGCCACCTATAGCAAGCCAGGTCATCAATCCAAGTGAAAGCACCTGCCTCAATGGGAGAACCTTAAATTTGCTATAAATAGAGGACCACATGCTACTAAAAAGGGGGCTAGCTCAAGGTTTTTTGATATTCTACAATCAGCCAATATTCCTTACTCTTTTAGAAAGCTTTAATCAAAACATTATTAACGGCGGATTTGGCTATAGAAGTACTTGTACACCAAAATTGAGGACTAAAGCTAGAAGCAGAATATTCAGAGTGGACGTAAGGATCTCAGTCTTGAGCCACTATAAATGTGTGTCTCTTTTACCTTTTGGCACCTATTTTCTCCATAGTTTTGGTATTCACTTAATTTACCTACATCCTTTCGGAATAAGCTTTGGAAGGTTTAGGGGTGTTGGTGAGACAAAAAATCTACCTAGCACCCACTATTTTTATCATTGCTACAATAGTGTATAAAATACGGAGGTCCATTCAACCACTTAATGTTGGCTATTTATTTTATCTTCTGCGAATATTTTACAGTCCAGAGTTTTTAGGTCAAATTTTTTGAATTTAAAAAAAATAATTTCATAGAAAATAAATTTCAATGTAAAAAAAATACATTTTGGAATAGAACTCATATTTCTCATTCCAATGTTATGTATCGATTATTATTGTACAATTATTGTTTTCGATGTTTCCTATTGAAGTAGAAGTGACCACACTCTCTTCATCCCAATTGTACCTTAAGTTACATCTACCTTTGTACAATCGCTTTCCTTTCCAAAATTGTCAAACCATTCAAAGGAAATACTTGCTATAATCAATCACACTGAATCCACGCTCTTGCACTATGATTTATTTCCTTATTCTGAATGAAGCAATTTCACCAAAGTTTTGTACATTACAAACAATGACTTTTCACCATACAACCTTTGTATGTGATTGATTATGGATCAAATATCCATTTTCTTGTATTGCTTATAAGTTCAAAACTCAAAAGGCAATACATAATCTCAGGAAAATAAACATATAATTGACCAATTATGAATGTATTATTTTGTTATAAAATTAGGCGCTTGCATGAGTATTGAAACAACAACGTGCATAAATTTATCTGTAGGTATATTTTATATTTATTTTTCCAAAATTTAACTCAATTATTCTATGTATCTTAATTGATAAGTATTGTATAAATTATATTAATCGCACAAATGTATCAATGTAGATTATTATAAATTTATATAGCATATGTTCTATTATGACCCTAGTTTTGACTAACATTATTTATGACATTTAATTAGATAAATTAAATGAATTGATGAAAATGGTTAAGGTATTTAGATTTGAATAATTTAAGGCAGCATGCCTTAATTAACCTATAAGCCAAAGAGAGTTAAAATGAAATAAGTATGAGGAATAAGATAAGGGCCAAATAGGAATAAACTAAGTCATTGTACCCTTCTTACTTCCACTCCTTATCCATTCTAAACATTTGCAAACAAAATTAAAAACATCCAAAGCTTGGCCAACCACCATTAAGGGAAAACAAAAGGGAAGATAAGAAAGAATTCTAGTAGGAAGATTAATTAAATCAATTTAAGAGCAAATATCAACCTCCTTAATAACAAGCTAAGGTGAATAATAGATTACATCTTATTTTTATTATTTTCGGTTCCTATATGAGATCCAAATTTAGTTTGAAGTAAAATGCCATGATTTGATTGTTTAGATGGATATACATACATACATACATACATACATACATACGTACATATATATATGCTTGTTGATGAATTATGTTGCTTCATATAGATTTTATGATATGTTATGATTTGAAAACCCAATTAAACGACATCCAAATGACTTGCATTTTTTATATAAGGTCAAAAACATTATTTTAGATATGAGTTTTAAGTTTCATAATTTTCTAAGTTTATGTGGATTTATTATGAATTTTGTAGGAAAGAAAATGTTTAAATTAGGTTTAAATTAATTTCGACAAATACATGATAGTCTTGGGTCTAAAATTTGAATATGTTAGAAAACATATTAAAAGTGATTTATGGGAATTTTCGAAGAATTTTTTTAAGTATTTTATCATGTTAAAATTTTTTAAGGTACGCGACTTAAATATTTTATATGCATCTTGAAGGAGAAGGGGATAATTTGGTAAATGGTTTTAGTTGTTAATTACTGAATTTGGCAGCACTTTTAGAAAAGATTTTGAAAAGAATCGGCAACCAATTATATGTTGACAAATAAGGCAAGTTAGTTGGAAAGATATTACTTTAAAAGGCTAATAATCAGATTTGTAAAGAATTACTGCTTCGCTAATTACAACAGCTACCTTTCGACCCTATACTTCCGCCCCAACCAAATCGAAACCACTAAACATGGTATCAATGCCTTGGTACGTAGTGGATTGGAGTTAGGCGGAACGTATAGAGTCGAAACATGCTTTTGAAGGGGTAGAAGTTAATATTTAAAACTATGAACCACTTATGTTTATAAAGGAGGCTTTCGAAGGAGTTATATTTGCTTTTGACTTAGTCAAATGCGCTTTTGTTTTATCAAAAGGTTTTCGAAAGGGGTTGCCGCCTTTTTATTTTAAAATGAAGCTTTTGAAGGGGTTCGAAGCCCATGTTGCCGCATTCAACCCTTCAAATCAATGCTTTCGAAAGGTTACTATTGCCTTTAAACTTCAAAGCCGCTTCTTTATGCTATCAAAAGAGTTTAATCTAAAAACCATCCTCGTTTTTTACTTAGGAATAATGCTTTCGAAAGTAAAGCTTTCGCCGTAGTTCTTTTAAGACACTTTGTTCTATTAAAAGCTAGACCCAAAGGTTCCGAAAGGAAAGGTTTAAAATGGTTTCTGTTTCCTGGAGATTTGACCAGGCAACTAGGTACTCGGCATCTATATACCGTTCGGCATTCTGAACGATCAGCGGGAAGTGTTTAGTGGTCAAGATCGTTCAACATTTGGGAGCGCTCGTCATCCAGGAGCGCTTGGCATCCAGGGATGCTCGGCAATCCAAGGACGCTCGGCATCCAGGGATGTTCGGCCATCCAGGGACGTTCGGCAATCCAGGGACATTCGGCATAAAGAGACGTTCGACGTGGCAGAACCGTCCGGCATCTCATATGGCTCAGCGTCTAGACCTTGTTCGGCACATCCATCTCGTTCGGCATTCGTCTACCGTTCGACATCCATCTTGTTCAACATTTGCTTACCATTCGGCATCCATCTCGTTCGGCATTTGCCTACCGCTCGGCATCTAGTATCATTCGACACAAGTCTTGTTCGGCATCCCGAGGTCGTTCGGCACCTCACTTCGTTCGACATGAAAGTGGTGGTTCGGCATTTGGCCGTTCGGCATGTTCGGGTCGGCATGCGGAGTTTACTCCATTTGGGCCGAGTTATTCAGCTACCAGCCCCATCAGGGAAGTCCCACCTACCTTTGTCTATAAATAGAGATGTATGGGCACAATGAAAAGGATCAGTTTTTTTTGAGAACATTGGGGAAGGTCTACCGCATTCAACACTCACTCAAGACTTAATCTTTTACTTTGCAATTGTATTCAAGTAATTGGAAACTGATTGTATCTGTAATCAACTATCAAGGAAAGCAATAGAAATCAACTTCAAAGTGGACGTAGGCAATCACGCCGAACCACTATAAATTCGGTGTTCTTGTTCTCTGCATTTAAATTTACATACCGTCTTTTGTTTTAATTTACTATCTTCATTAATCTCTCTACACAATTTTTCTTAAGGGTGTTAGTGGCCAATTTGGTTCTTTCACTGAGAATCGAATTCTCAGGCTGTTAGGATCTGCTTTGTAGCTACTAGATTGCATAAATCCCCCAAAGGAGATCCAAGATCATTCACAAGACATCTGTTGATTCTATTCAGAGTTACAACCAACAACTCTACGATTGGGAGATCACGAACTAGATCGGCCTCTCACAACTTAGATTCCCACGAGACTGGTAGTGTGCAACAAGTTGGACCTAGAAATCAGCAAGAAACTCGAGGTGCAGGCCCCTCCACCCAAAACCAAGCAGAAGTTGTTTCCCGAACAGATTTCAACGATTTGATAAGAGAACACAAAGAAAGTAGAAGGCAACTTGCTGAGTAGATTCAAGCCAACACTAACCTCATGACGCAGCTCACTCAGCAGCAGCGTCGGAATGCTGGAGGTAACCCTGCCCCTTATTCTAAATCTGATAGTTCAACCTCAGCTGATGAACCTCCTAGGCGTAGGCACCGTAACGATGAAGGTGCATAGGTAGGTGTCACAGATCGATCGACTAGAGATCAAGCCCGTGAGGAGACCGAATGCCCGAATCTCCAAGGCCCAAATCAGGTGGGACATCAACCCGCACGGTCCCGTGGAACGGAACCCAACCTTCCATCCTCCATACAAACTCCGGATTTAACAACTATGGTCAAGCAGTTGATGAGAGAGAATCAAGGCTTGACCAATGAAGATTGGGGAGTGTCCAGAAGTCATACTCCCTTTATAGATGGTATCCTATAGGATGAGTACCCCAAGAAGTTCAATATGCCGATTATCCGAGCCAACGAAGGGAAGACTGATCCCAGGCAGCATGCGATGAGGTAGGGATGGATGATGGATTCTGCAAGAGCTAATGATGCAACCAAGTGTAGGTGCTTCCCAATCACTCTATCCGGAATCGCCACCATGTGGTTTACTCGACTTCCCCTACGATCTATATCCAGCTTTGATGAATTGGCAATGAAATTCATAGAACAATTTAGGATACACACCACTCGTCCATAGGATGTGATGTCCTTATCGAGCGTAATCCAAGCTCCGGAAGAGACATTGAAAGCATATTTGCAAAGATTTCATGTTGCTGCTACTGAAGTGAGTAATCCTAACGACCATGCAATTTTAATGGCAGTAATGCATGGAGTGGATCCAGATTCTGAATTTGAAGATTGGTTGGTGGGAAATCCCCCAGCCACGCTGGAGCGTTTTTATTCGAAAGCTCATCAGTTCATAAGAAGGGAAGAAGCCAGATGGACAAGATGAGACAAGGCACCAGGGCCTTCTCAGGAGACTGTGAAAAGTACCGTCGCCATGAAGCAAACCGGCGAAAATTCGAGAAAAGCTCAAGTCAATGCCTAAAACAAGCCTGGGCAGTCTAAAGGATCTGGAGGTGGAAATCTCGGAAAGAAAAGAGAGACGGGGAAATGGAAGTCAAGGACCCCAACCTATAATGAATACATCCCGCTGAACGCATCTCTTGAGAACATCTATTTGTCAACTTGCAACACTTTTCAATATAGAAAACCACGCCCAAAGGAATCAATAAAGGAGCAGAAGCGGACTGGGAAGTATTGCCGCTTTCATGAGTCTTATGGGCACAACATAGAGGAGTGTAGACACCTCTATGACGCCATTGAAAAATTAATTAGATAGAAGAAGCCGTAGGAGTTTGTCAAAGACCCACAAGGTGGAAGGCAAGAGATATCGGACCTCGGATGCGGGCCAGCTCCATACCAACTAGAACAGCCTGCTCGAACTATGGGTAGATTGATTATTAACACGATTGCTGGCGGACCTCACCCTACGGATAAGAATTGGCACGAGATGGAGCGATATGCTAACTCTTTAAGACATGCAGAGTACGAGTGTTGTTCGAATGTGGAGGATGGGACCCCTGCAAAGCAGCAGCACACGATGAATGATGATATTATATTTAGGAGCATAGATGCGGATAACATGGAGGCTCCTACCATCGACCTCTGCGACAATCGTGCCAGCATTCATGAAGAGAATTCTAATTGATTGCGGAAGTTCCGTTAACATCATCTTCAAGAAAGCATACGACCAAATAAAGCTGGAGACCAAAGATTTGAAACCTTCTAAAGCCAGAATCCATGGCTTTAATGGTGCAACAACGGATGCAGTGGGATATGTGGAGTTACCAGTTGAACTGGGGCAAGGTGAGCGTAGGAGGGTGCAAATCCTACCGTTCATAGTGTTGGATGTTGACTCTCCATATAACGTATTTCTAGGACGTCCAACCCTGGCTGAATTTAGGGCAGCATTGGCCCCTTGGTGTCTGACGTTAAAATTTCTGACAAACAGAGGTGTTGGAGTGGTGCATGGCGATCAGGCGACCAGACGTGCATGCTATGTGGCTGAGCTGAGAGAGGCTCGGCGTAGAGAGAAAGGAAAGGTTGCAGACAGCTCCGTCCGCATCAAAAATTCTGATGATTGACAAGTAGCGCCCGAGCCCTGGCTCAGGCAACATTCTCGGATCTATAGAGGCATAGATCCGAGAGATGATGATGGGGGACTTAGGGAAACAAATGCAGCACTGGTTGTACTAATAATTGACATCCCAGTCAGTCGGGATGACCCGTCACGAATTCTTAAAATTGGATCACAACTCGACCCCGTGGTGGCCGAGAACCTCATTGACTTCCTTCGAGCGAATCTTGATGTTTTCGCTTGGACACACTCTGATATGTGCGGGATCTCTCCAATAATTGCAAGTCATATGTTAAACATAGAC
This sequence comes from Allium cepa, assembly GCA_030765085.1. NCBI lineage: Eukaryota > Viridiplantae > Streptophyta > Magnoliopsida > Asparagales > Amaryllidaceae > Allium > Allium cepa. The sequence continues at coordinate 805,826,939 of CM060928.1, forward strand.
CCAAAGTACGTTCCTGTAAAACAGAAAAGGAGAGGTATGGACCTGGAGAGGTCTGTGGCTCTCAAAGAGGAGGGGGACAAACTCAAAGTCAATGGGTTCATCCGCGACGCCCTCTATCCTAAATGGGTATCTAACCCAGTGCTAGTGAAGAAAGCAAATAGAAAGTGGAGAACTTGTGTTGATTACTCCGATCTGAATAAAACATGCCAGAAGGATAGTTTCTCTTTACCTAGAATCGACCAGCTCGTCGACTCTACCATCAGACACGAATTATTGTCATTTATGAATGCGTATTCAGGATACAATCAGATCCCGATGCATATTCCAGACCAAGAGCACACCAGTTTTGTCACGAATATGGGGCTATATTGCTATGTAGTAATGCCCTTTGGATTGAAAAACGCGGGAGCAACTTATCAACATCTGGTGAATCGAAAGTTTAAAGACCAGATCGGTAAGACGATGGAAGTCTATGTGGATGACATGCTCGTGAAGTCACGGTAGTCAAGCGACCACATTCGAGACTTAGCAGAAATGTTCGACATACTCAGGCATCATGGAATGAAGATCAATCCTTTGAAGTGTTCATTCGGCATAGCGTTAGAAAAGTTTCTGGGTTTCATTGTGAATGCACGGGGAATCGAAGATAACCCGGAGAAGATTCAAGCTATCCGAGATATACAAGTGCCCAGAACTATAAAACATGTGCAAAGCTTGAATGGAAAGGTGGCCGCGCTGAGCCGATTCATATTCAGGGCCACAAACAAGTGTATTCCGTTCTTCGATGTCATAAAGAAAGGAAAGAGGAATTTCAAATGGACGTCCGACTGTGAGGAAGTATTCCGAGCTCTTGTAAGGCACTTAGAAAGTCCCCCTGTATTTTCGAAACCAATAGACCACGAAATGTTGTACATGTACTTGCCTGTATCCCAGCACTCTATGAGTACAGCCTTGGTTCGTGAGGAAGACCGGGTTCAAAAGCCAAATTACTATGTTAGTAAATGCTTGACGGGGGCTGAAAGAAATTATCCAAAGATTGAAAAATTAGCTTATTGCTTAGTGATTGCATCACGCAAGCTACGTCCATACTTCCAGGCACACTCAGTCAGTGTTTACACTGATCAACCCCTACGACAGGTACTCCAACGACTGAAAACTTTCGAAAGGATGTTAAAGTGGAATATCGAATTAAGTCAATTCGATATTACCTACCTGCCGCGAAGAGCCATACAAGGACAAGCACTAGCTGACTTTATTGCAGAGTTTACTATGTCAGACGAATCAAACGACCAAAATGTCATACCTCCCGTTCGTTGGAAGATGTACACCGAGGGGCATCTGATGACCGTTGTTTGGGGGTTAGCATAGTTCTTGTAACTCCTGAGAACCGATCAGTTTGCTACGCTTTGAAGCTCGAATTCACAACAACGAATAACGAAGCCAAATATGAAGCGTTGATTGCCAGCTTAAGACTTATCAAAGAACTGGGAGTAAAATCGGTTGAAATCTTTAGCGACTCGCAACTGGTGGTGTACCAAGTGCGAGGAGACTATCAAGCAAGGGGCAGAGACTTGCCTCATATTTGGTCCGAGTTCAGGAGCTGCTAGCGAATCTCGAGTATTATGATATTTCACATGTCCCGCATGAGCAAAACAGAGCAGCCGATTCATTGGCAAAACTTGCAAGCACTGGGGATGCGCAACGGATGGGATTGTTTCATGTCGAAACCTTACATGTTCCGAGTATAAATATGATGGAGGTAGATTTCATGTTAGAAACAGAAATCGAGAAGGAATCGTGGATGACCCCGATCAAGCAGTACTTGCTATTCGAGATCTTACACGAAGACAGGAGCGAAAGACGACAAGTCCTTCGTAAGGCTTCATGATATATAATACAGGATGAGGTGTTGTACCGAAGGGGATTCTCGACCCCCTTACTCCGGTGCATGGCCCACGATGTGATAAAACGAGTATTAAAGGAAGTCCATGAAGGAGAGTGCGGTGGCCATACTGGGGGGCAGACATTAGCAAAGAAAGTCCTCCGTTATGGATACTACTGGCCAACAGTGAATCGGGATGCTACAGACTATGTGAGAAGATGTGATAAATGCCAGATATATGCAAAAATCCCGAGAGCTCCGCCGAAGGAACTCACGCAAATGGTTAGTCCCTGGACATTCGCAATGTTGGGGATCGACCTAGCTGGTTCTTTACCCATAGCCAAAGGTGGAGCGAAATATGCAATAGTTGCGGTCGACTACTTTACCAAATGGGCAGAAGCAGAGCCTCTGGCCACAATAACCACCAAGAAGGTTATTAATTTCGTCGTACGAAATAACATATGCAGTTTTGGCCTTCCACAGACCATCATTACAGACAATGGGACTCAATTCGAAAGTAAGGAGTTCAAAGAATTTTGTTAGAAATATGGCATTGAGAAGAAGTTTGCAGCAGTTGCTCACCCGAAAGGCAACAGACAAGTAGAAGCCGTAAACAAGATAATTAAGTCCATATTGAAAAGCGTCTGAAAAGGCTAGAGGCAAGTGGGTGGATGAACTACCAACGGCGCTTTGGGCCTATAGGACCACCCACAAGACTGCGACTGGCCACACTCCATTCACGTTGGCATATGGCACAGAAGCTGTCATACCTGTGGAAATTGAAGTTCCATCACATCGGGTAACTTATTACGACCTCGAGTCGAACCAGAACCTTTTATTGGAATCGTTGGACTTCATTGACTAAAAACACGAAGAAGCCAATTTGAGAGTGGCCGCATACAGACATAGAGTCGCTAAATATTATAACGGAAAAGTCCGACCAAGAAATTTTGGTGTAGGAGACCTTGTTTTGAAACGAGTTTTTTCGATCCCATCTCATATGAACCCCGCATGGGAAGGTCCGTACGTCATCGAACGGAAGCGTGGAAAAGGAACTTTCAAGATAGCGACCGTCGACGGTGCGACACTCCCCCGAGCATGGAACAACGAGCACTTGCGGCATTATTATACTTAGTTTATTTCTTTCATGTATTAGTTGCATTTATTTCCAGCAAATGAAATTATATTATTGTGGCTGACGTACGAACACGTGCAGACACTCAAATCTCCACGTCCCCAATGTGCAGATTGGAGTGCTCTAAGTCCCCGGAGTACGGACTCGAGTATAAATGATTTAAAACTCCATATCCTCAGAGTGCGGACTGGAGTAATCTAAGTCCCCGGAGTGTGGACTCGAGTATAAACGATTTAAAACTCCAGATTCCTAGAGTGCAGACTGGAGTACTCTAAGACCCCGGAGTGCAGACTCGAGTATAAATGACTCAAACCTCCAAGTCCCCAGAGTGCGGACTCGAGTACTCTAAGTCCCCAGAGCGCGGACTCGAGTATAAACGACTCAAACCTCCAAGTCCCCAGAGTGTGGACTGGAGTACTCTAAGTCCCCAGAGTGAGGACTCGAGTATAAACGACTCAAATCTCCAAGTCCCCAGAGTGCGGACTGGAGTAATCTAAGTCCTCGAAGATCGGACTCGAGTATAAACGATTTAAAACTCCAGATCCCCGGAGTGTGGACTGGAGTACTCTAAGTCCCCGGAGTATGGACTCAAGTATAAATGATTTAAAACTCCAGATCCTCAGAGTGTGGACTAGAGTACTCTAAGTCCCTGGAGTGCGGACTCGAGTATAAATGACTCAACCTTCAAGTCGCCAGAGTGCGGACTGGAGTACTCTAAGTCCCCAGAGTACGGACTCGAGTATAAATGACTTAAACCTCCAAGTCCCCAGAGTGCGGACTCGAGTATAAACAACTCAAATCTCTAAGTCCCCAGAGTGCGGACTGGAGTATTCTAAGTCCCCAGAGACCGGACTCGAGTATAAACGATTTAAAACTCCAGATCCCCAGAGTGCGGACTGGAGTACTCTAAGTCTCTGGAGTGCGGACTCGAGTATAAACGATTTAAAACTCCAAATCCCCAGAGTGCGGACTGGAGTACTCTAAGTCCCCGGAGTGCGGACTCGAGTATAAACGACTCAAACCTCCAAGTTCGCAGAGTGTGGACTGGAGTACTCTAAGTCCCCAAAGTGTGGACTCGAGTATAAAAGACTCAAATCTCCAAGTCCCCAGAGTGCGGACTGGAGTACTCTAAGTACCCGAAGAGAGGACTCGAGTATAAACGATTTAAAACTCTAGATCCCCAGAGTGTGGACTGGAGTACTCTAAGTCCCCAGAGTGCGGACTCGAGTATAAACGATTTAAAACTCTAGATCCCCAGAGTGCGGACTGGAGTACTCTAAGTCCCCGGAGTGCGGACTCGAGTATAAACGACTCAAACCTCCAAGTCCCCAGAGTGCGGACTGGAGTACTCTAAGTCCCCAGAGCATGGACTCGAGTATAAATGACTCAAACCTCCAAGTCCCCAGAGTGCGGACTGGAGTACTCTAAGTCCCTAGAGCGCCGACTCGAGTATAAACGACTCAAATCTCCAAGTTCCCAGAGTGCGGACCGGAGTACTCTAAGTCCCCGGAGAGGGGACTCGAGTATAAACGACTCAAATCTCTAAGTCCCCAGAGTGCAAACTGGAGCACTCTGAGTCCCCGATGTGCGGACTTAAAAAAATTTCCAAGTGCTTGAAACGCGGAAGGAAAAATGAACAACTCTCAAAGAATTTCCGAGCTAAATGAAGGTGAACCGAGAAGTCCATGTTATTCACAACAACTTGGATTTAAATCACAATCATACAAAAATTAAACGACAAGAGCCTTTTGAAAGACAGAAAAAGGAACTAAGCTTTATTCAAAATAAGTTTCTACTACAAGCCCTACAAAGTTTGGAGTCGACAATCTATTACAAAGACTACGGAAGTAGATGAAAATAATTACATAACTTAAAATAACTCTCGTTGAACGAGAGTAATGATCACTTCTTGTGCTTCTTCGACTTCTTCACCTCTGTTGTCTTCTCGGACGGATCCTCTCCTATGCGGTTACCCTTGGTGCTCTTCATTGATGGAGGGGTAGTAACTGAAGAAGTACGGGAAACCTCCATGAGCTTGGACCCAGCAGGAAGGATGACCTTCAACGGCTTATTCAAAGGGTCATCCAGGTCCACAACTCGAGGCTCGACCTTGATCTTGGCTGATTTTCTCTGCTCCTCCTCAAGCCGCTCCTTCATACTCAGCTCAGATGTGTGTTCGAAGGCGCCTGTAATTTCTACTTCATAACTTCCATCGATGGGAGATGAAGTCTCAGATTTGTCCTCATCCAGCGCTTCAATCACCTGAGCATCTGGCCCAGGTGCCTCTCATGCATGAGTGGCCACACTTATCTTTCCCTGCACCTCCTTGGCGGGATCGCTCCTTGGAGTGGGCCCAGGATCAGAATGGCCTACGCAAAATCATGAAAAACAAGCATTAGAATACAATAGTCCTTCATAAAGAATGACGACTTTTGAAATCTTAAAGAGAAGGGTTATCTACCAGGTTCCGGCAGGCTCTCAGCTGTCAAGGGGGTCTCACCCTCCCGAATGGGAGACATAATATGGACGCCAAGGCCCGGGTCCTCCGGATTATAACCGAAATGCTGCTCAAATGGATCGAGTATCGTCCGATCGCCGATTGAGTAGGCACATGAGCTGGAGGCACGACCCCGGACGGACCGGTAATAACTTCTTTCCCTTTCTTTGAGAGGGAACCTTTGCAATAAATAACTTTAGCTGCAGACAAGTCCGAAGGCTCATTTCCCTTGAGAAATTCTTTTGTCAAGGCCCCCTCATCAATCTCTTTGGTACCATGCTCGGCCTTCCTGATTTCTATCAAGGCCTCCCATGCCTCGGCTAAAGATTCAAGATAGCCCTTGCCCAGAAAAGTCAAGTCTCGATGCATGAGGACGCGGGCATTGAATTCAGCGATTAGCGGGTCAAACATGCTTTTGACCTCTTCCCTACCCTCTTCTCTAGCCGCCTCAAGATGGGAGTCGATGTTTGCAGACGCTATCTTCTTGCCTTCTTCACGGGCTTCACTCTTTATCGCCTTAACTTTGGAAAGCTCGGCCTCAATTTTTTCTTTTAAGAGTCGAGTAGCAACGATTTCGTCACAGTATCGTTGCGACTCTTCTTGGGCAGCTGTTTTCTCTTCTTTCTCTCTGCGGAGCTACTCCTCAAGTTCCTAGAATCAGAGGCTGAATGCATCCCTCTCTTTTTGGACCGAGTCCTTCTCTAGTGCTAGGGCCCCGCAGCGTTGTACTGCCTCGTCGATCTCTTTTTTATGTGTCGATTCTGTTTGCACCAAAATTGGTCGCAACACTCTTCGAAAGTTTTTAAAAAGATAATAATGAAGAATATAAATTAAAAATGAGGATTATCTAACAAAAACTCCAAACAACAGGAAAGTAAATGCGCAGACAAGCGATTTAGAGTGGTTCGGCATGTTGCCTACGTCCATTATGAAGTTTTTTGCAGCTTTATTGATTCTCTTTCAATGATTACAAGTGGTTACAGCAATCAACAACAAGTTACAACTGGAAATTCGAAATTGACAGCAAGAATATGGTGTAGATCTCGATCCGGCAAAGTCTGGGCGCTTGAGAGTCAAAAGTCCCCTCTTCTGTAGGCTCTAGGGCTCTATTTATAGGCGTAGGAGGCCGAGACTTCGCTCAAACTTCGGGAGATTCGCTCTGGCACGTGAGGGGGCCCACACGACCAATTCCAGAAAGTTTCGAGTCGATCTGTGATCGATACAAAATCATTTCGTATCGATCAAGATGATGTCCAATCGAGCTAAAATTTGGTGTGAACGTTCCTTGTCTCGTGTGCAATCTCCTGTGAAAATTTGATTATATTTGGATCAGTGGATTGGGAGAAATAGTCGATACGAAATGGACTTTTTCGGTGGTTGTTTGGTTCGAATCCATCACTTCGAAATGATCCCTTCGACTCGATCACCTCACGTGGTCTCATGATGATGTGGCATGCACACTTCGCCTCGATCCGGTCTTTACTCCGAGTTGACCGTATCGACTCCATAAATCTCACCTTGCTCGTATCGAGGGATGATATGTCACCCATGTTTTGTTGACTTGATGGATTCGAATAAGACCTCACTCATGGATTCGCATAGCAGTCATCGATGGACACGAACTACTAATGGTCGATGGTTACGAACATGCCTTTCCTTGATGGATACGAACCATGTAGCTTCTCAATGGATATGAGGCCAATCGATGCGAACTTAAGCCTTTTGATGGATACGAAGTAAGGTGACCTGATGAATACGAACAGAAACTGCCTGATGGATACGAAGAGAGGCTTCTATGATGGATGCAAAGAAGACACTGGCCAATCGTTACGAGGCACAACACCTATTGATGGATACGAAGTCCATCGATACGAATTCGATGGATTCGAATACTGCCAACATGATAGATATGAACTGCTATTAACCGATCGATGCGAACATGATCGATGCGAACTGAGCGCACTCTTGATGGATACGAAATCACCCATAGTGATGGATATGAAGGCTGAGGCGTTTCCTCTAGATTGAATCGATCATAACATGAGCATATGAACTCAGATTGACTTGAAATTTAGAATGCTATCCTTCATGGCTTTGCTTGTCACGTCCTATCAATTGTAGCCTTATCCGGGCTTGAACAAAATTCACCGACGTCCATGGCGAAACAATATATAACCAATCTTTGAGATGAACTGTCATTAGTTTTTAGTCAGTTTTTAGGTGTCACGGCCTTGTCAAAAGGCGGGATAACATTTGTCCCCTAAAGTACGTCTTTTGGAAACATGACGTGCTTTGAAAAGCTGCAGTTTCTCTCTGAACAATCATCGTATTTTTCGTTGAAAGTTGTACTCTATATTGCTGTAACTGGCTGCTGTGTGATAGTGATCAGCTGTTTGTCGTCGTAATCATAATGAAATGAGTATTCGAACCCTGTGAATGTTGAAAATCGAATATTAGTCCGACATTATGCATGTATGTTAACTTGACTCTCGTTAACATTGCGTGTTCACGAGTCGTTGTCAGTTTAGTTTGTTATTGAATTTCGTATCGATTCTCTCCTGAGCTGATTTGAAATTTGAGTTGAAACAATGCTTGATGGTTGTTTTGGACTACCCTATTGTATCGATCCTCTTCTGAATCGATGTAAAAGGTTGAAAGGAAGTTTTGTATATCGACGCGGTTTTCATTGATGGATACGAAATGATCGTTCGTATCGATGAATTTTGATGGATACGAAAACAACGTTCGTATCGATAAACCTACACTGTTGCGAGTCGACGGTTGTAAAATAGACACTTCGAATCGATGAAGCCTGGTGGTAACTTCGGCTCGATGAAGGCAAAGTCCGATGGTTTCGAAGAGAGCATTCGCATCGATCCGTTATTTGACCGGTTGCGACCGGTCATGTTGACTGGAAGGCGAATCGGCCTAGTCTCTCCTTAGGCTCCATATAAATATCTTGGACTTTGGCATTTTTTCACTTTTTACTTTTGAATGTTGCTTTCTCTCTTTAACTTCATATCGATAGATATGCCGAGAGAAAGAACTACGCTTGCCTTTGAATCGAACCAAACCTTCGATCCTTTGTGCATAATCATTAAAATCAGGTAATTAATGGATAGAATCATGTTAAGAACGATGAAACTCGAAATCTCGACCATCCTTCTTGCTTTTACGACCGGTTTTGATGAATTTGAGATCTGGACGAGTGAGAGCAAGATTGTGGATGGAGCGTGGCCATGGAGTTGAGGCCCTTCGGAGAAGAAGGAGGTGTGGAGGAATCACTTTACCTCTGTTTTGTGTCGATCTGGAATAGGAGAGTTCTAATCGATCCAGATCATATGATTTCGTATCGATGTTCGTATCGATCCTGGAAAGGCTAAGTGGAACGAAGTGGTTCGCATCGATCGCTTTAACGGTCGATACGAAGACTAGAACGGTCATGGATGCGAATCTAAGAATTTCTGATCGATGCGAGACATATTCCCCCGATCGATACGAAATATATCGATTCGAACCTGAGCCTTTGTTATCGATCGATTCGAAACGTATCGAGTCGAATCTGATCAGTACGAATGTATCGATTCGAACATGGTTGATACGAAAAATGATGCTCTGACTCAATATGAATTTGAACTGCGGCGACTGATTCCAAGTTGAAATTAGACAAACTTGGAGAACTTTTGCGCATTAAAACATTCGACTCTGACGAGCTTCTGCCTTGCACAGCTGAACTTGATCACATAAATGCATATCGGACTACCTTTCGAAGCTCGCCGATGGAACCGTAACTTAACAAAATCATAACAAACTTTAATTTGAATCGGTCGTTAGCATTCGGATGGCATGGTTATGACGGTCAACGACGATGGTCATTTTCGGTATGATTTCCTGAGTTTTGTCGTTCACGCATTCCGGTTTATTTCGTAGAATTTGCTCAAGTAATGCACAACACCGCACTGCATAACACGTTCATACACTTTACACTGGGGAATGCACGGGCTCTCTATCGTCTAATGATGATTTCTCGTGAGTTAGCTAGTTATGGAACCATCAAGTTCGCAGCAGCAAGAAACACAAAGTTCAGGCCCTCCCGTGCTTGAAGTAACGGAGATTGAAGTTATCGGTCCAGCTCTGGACGAACTGCCCGACATCCTTCATTAGTAACCCATCAGACTCTGTTCCGTCCAACATTTCGAAAGACATGCTAGTAAGAATATGCTTAAGGCATGGCCTATTATTGGACGACGTATTATTACCAGGACCAAGCGACAGACCACACAATCCTCCGAAGGGATACACCGCATTCATTCGTCATGCGTGCGCAGCTGGGACACTCCCTCCGTTTAACCAATATGTAAAAGAAGTATTATCATTTCTGGAGATTTCCCCCTCTCAGCTACATCCAAACGGATATGCCTCACTCAATAGCTTGTTCATTGCATTTATGGAGTATCTCTATCGACCGCCACTCCCGATTGAGATCAGATACTTGTTTAACTTCAAGAGTCGGACTGGTAGTCCTTCTTTCACATTCTTGGAAGCGGTAAGGAACTGTCAAGTGGTCACAGGGGCTTGGACTAGACTGAGCTACTTCAAGATAGAGTGGTTTTATGTTTGATCCCCCCTAAGATTTGCTAGGCGATGGCTATTTAGGTGTGAGTATTGCTATCTTCTCGGCTAGTTGATAAAACTGATGTAGATGAAGTCGAACTCACATCTCCTTTTCTTTTCAGCCATAATTCAGCGACCCGAAAGTGAACGTTTCAAGGATATAGTTCGGGTCTTCCAAGAGATCCCAAGCGAAGAAAGGAATATCGAGTTGCTTTTAACGGATAGGAATCTTAGGATTCTTGGGCTGATCGAGCGAAGATAAAGTATAATGCTCAACGGTGCCTTAAGGACTGCATTGAAAGAATGTGCTAAACAAAGAAAGCCTAAAGTTGTTATAATCGAGGAGGCTGACTCCGAAAGAACTCACACCGATGAGGAACCATTGGGCGAACCTGTGGATGTAGCCCATTATATCGAAGAGAAGAGAAAAGGCAAGGCAGCCGTTGACAAACCATCTAAAAAGGGAAGATGGAAATCTGTTGTCACGTCCCGGCTCGCCTCCGGAATTAGAATTTCGAAGATGTCTCCCCCAAGAACTGAGAATCTCTATGAAGGGCTCGCTGATCTTCCAATTCCGGACGATGTGTCCTTGCAGCAGGATGTCGGATTGGACGAACTATCACAAGCCTTAGTTTTAAGCGAGTCTCTGCCCACTAGTACGGTTGACAAATCCGGTTGGTTGGGGGGTTGCACATACATTCACACTTCACAGCACTACACGATTTCTAAATGTAGTACGCTCACTGTAAGAGATTACTAACTTTTGTCTCCATTTTGACTTGCAGATACCATGTTTGGTCGAAGCTTGATGCTTGGCAGTCTTTGCAGCAAATGCAAGTCTTCATCATATTATGAACCATATATGAGAGAAGGAGACAGAGACTATGACCAGGGGTATTCGAGTCATTAGCGCTCTGACAGAGATAGAGAGTATACGCGTCGGTCTCGATCTCGTACGCCACCTTCCAGAGTCTCTGCACAACCTCCTGCCTACGCCTCGCGACCTTCAGAGGCACCGTGACACAAGTCGTCTTCCCAATCGTTAAGGTCTGAAACTCACCATAGGACTGAGATTGCAGCCCCCGCAACAACAGAGCAGGTACTAACCAAGCCTTCGAGGGAAAGAGCAGCGAGGATTGCTCAACTGAAGAAAGATTTTCTTGACATTTGCTTCGATGGTTCGTCTTCCCTCCACGTTTGAAAAGGATACCAACGTTGGTCGAACCCATGATGCATGATTATCTTTCCGATATATTTTTCCAGCACTAGGAATGGTCAAAAACCGCGAAGAAAGCATCAAAGGTGGCCTTCGACCGGGCGGCCATGATTGAGAAACTAGAGAAAGAACTTGGCCAAAAAGACCGAATTATTCAGGTGCTCGGTAGTGAGGCCGAGTCTTCTCGGAAATCAGAAATTGAGGCTCTTAAGAAAGCTGATGAAGCCCAGGCGGCAATGGACAGGATGAAGCGCGAGCATTATGCCACGGTGGAGGACATGGGCCACCGGAATATTGTTGTAGCCGCCGAGCGAGATGTGACCTTGAAGGAGCTAAATGAGCTTAAAACCAAAGTTTCGGAAATCATGAAGGAGATGGACGCTGCTAACATTTCCGCACAGGAAGCGTGCGATCAGGCGGTGGAGTTTCGGAGGGAAAGAGATGCGGCCGTGGAAAAGATCCGTGAGATGGAAGCCGAAGTCGATGAGAAAGTTCGGCAGGCAAAGATCAAGCTCGAGACGGAGATAGAAGAGCTTCTCATCACCTATAACGCCAATGTACTAAGGCATAGAAACTTGGCGTGGCTCGATGACTACCCGACACACTTATTCAATCCCTAGAATTTGTTAGTGAAGAAGAGAAGGCAGCACAGCTGGGTGAAGCTTTTGATGAGTTTGAGTTGGATAACTGCATATTGAATGATGATGAGAAGAAGGTTCTCCACAATTTTATGATCTCCCATGCTAGAGAGAGACTGGGTACCCAACACTTAGAAGTTGGTGAGGGTTCTGGCGTCGCACACCCAGCTACAAGTTCTAGGATGATTACTTCATCTGGATCCGAGCCGACGCTAGCGATAGAGCCACAGCCGGTTTCGGGCTATGACCCTGAGCAGCCACGCTTATCCCCTATAAGGGAACATCCTTTAGAAGCTGTTCAACTAGCCACGAGCCGAACTGAGGAAGGTACTCTACACAAATTTACTGTGTGTCTGAACTGAAGTATTTGTATTAAAGCGTGTATTGACAACTTCTTTTCTTTTTCTCAGTGACTGAAGCTACATCAGCTGCGCCTCCTACGATCCAAGAGTTGCGTCAAGGGCAGAAGGCCATCACTACTGAGGCGATCATCACGACTACGGTCGTGCCGATGAAGACGACACAGGGGAGCTCACTGTCTTTGGAAGAGCAGATGATGAACGAGCTTTTAGGTCAAAGTAACGATCCTTTTGCGGAAATGCCATTCGTTTTTGGTGCGTTCCCACCGGCTTCCATTGCTTCGTCACAGTCCACCTCTACCTATCGTGAAGCTCGTGCCGCTCGTGAAGCTGAGATACTTGCTCAAATCAATGCAGAGATGGAGGCGACAGCTCACGGTGGTGATTCTGAGAGTGTTACAACGGCGGTTGGCCCTACTCCTCTTACGGTGGTATCTTCGGGGAATCGCTCGTCGGTACCAGCATGCCCATTCCGCCCCCGGTTGTGGATCCGACTCCTCCGACTCCTCCCGAAGAGAATATTCCTTTAAGTTCAGGTTTGGAGGAAGATGTCGATATCATGCCTTCATCAGAGGATGATCCGCCAAAGGGTAAGGGCTCGAAGCGGAAGACTGTTAGCGGTTCCAGTGGTTCCGCATCGAAGAAAAAGTAGATAATCCCCCTTTGGCGCATTTTTGGCAGTTAGGAAGTTCTTTCATAGGCCATGTATAGATGCAGGCTCGGCCCCATGCTAGTAGGAATTTTTTGGAATAACTTGTACATGAATCTTCATATACAGTTAGTTGAAATGTCATTTAGATTCTTTGCTTCAACTCTTATTTCTTTTGTGCTTAAGTATTTGCAGTATTTGGCTTTCAGTCTAGTGCACTTGTGGTGTTTCTACCTTCAAGTTGAGTCTGTTTTATTTGCCAAGTCTGAAAATCTTGATCACACGTCGTGATTGATGAATGAGTTGAATTGTGGACATTGTATTGCTTCGGTTAGTGATTAACTTAAGCTTTTTGCCCCCAGTTCCGGGGAACAGCATTTGTATTTCGATGGTCGATCACATCTTTTGCAAAGCTTAAGCAGACATCCACACTCCGGGGACTTAGGATAATATGTGATCGATAATCTGGTTCGCACTCTGTGAATTTGAGAGTTATCGATGTTTGTAACACAGTTCGCACTCCAGGAACTTTGACTTGGTTTTTGTACTCTAATTGACACTCTGAGAATTTGGAGTCAGGATGTATATTTCGGTTCGCACTCCTAAGGCTCTTCCAAGTTTGGTCTAAATGTTCATGTAGCCAGATAGATCCGTTTAGGATGAGATCTCCCACTTCGAAAGTACGGCTGCGGACCTTGAAGTTGAAGTGTCGTGTTACCCTTTTCTGGTAAGCCATGGTCCTTAGCTCGGGTTCCTCCCGTTTCTCGTCAATCAGATCTAATGAATCAGGCAGGAGCTGCTCGTTCTCTTTTTGATTTAAGTGTCGTTTTCGATATGAGGGGATTTTCAATTCAACTGGGATCATTGCTTCAGATTCGTATGCTAGGGATAATGGCGAGTGTCCAGTTACTGACTTGTGAGTCGTTCGGTAAGCCCATAGTGCAAGTGGGAGCTCATCAACCCAGTTTCCTTTGGCTTTTGTCAGCCTTTTTTAATGGTGGACTTGATGATTTTGTTTATCGTCTCCACTTGCATGTTAGCTTAAGTGTGTGCCACTCTAGAGAAATATTTTTGATCTGGAAATGCTTGCAAAAGTTCTTGAATTCATCGCTTTTGAATTGAGTACCATTATCTGTGATGATTTACTATGGCATTCCAAACCTCCAAATAACATTTTTAGTGACAAAGTTTATTGCTTTCTTAGTAGTAGTAGCCAACTGTTCCGCTTTGGCCCATTTCGTGAAGTAATCAAAAGTAAAGATAGCATATTTGGTCCTATTTAGCAATTGGGAGTTCGTCGATCAGGTCAACTCCCCAAACCGCAAATGGGCATGGGCTAACCATTGGCATAAATTCTATAGATGGAGTTCTTTGTATTTTGTTGAACTTTTGGCATTGCATACATCGCCTAGCATAGTCTACTATGTCGTGGTTGATGGATGGCCAAAAGTAACCGTATCGGAGGATCATTTCCACTAGAGTCTGCTATGCAATGTGACTTCCATAATCACTTTCATGGACTACTTTGAGGATCTTTTTGGCTTCATGTTGGTTACACATCTGAGTAGGGGAGTATAGAATACCCTCCTAAAAAGAATTCCATCCTACAAGACAAACCATGGTGCCTTCTGGAGCAGCTTCTTTCGCTCGGTTCGATCACTGGGGAGTGTACCTTCAATCAAGTAATCTTTATCGGCATCATCCATGATTGTTCTTCCTATACGGTTTCTGTAATCCAGTCGATATCCATATCATCTATGCTGGATGATGTAATCGTTTCAAATGGGGTCAGTCCATTGACTTAGCATCTCTGGAAATGGCTAGTTTGGCTAGGTGATCTGCTTGCATATTATATTCCCTCGAAATGTGACTTAAAGTGTAGTGCTCGATGTCCTGCAAGAATTCTCGTGCTTTTGACAAGTAGATGGTGAGGTTGCCCCTTGCCTGGTACTCTACTTTCACTTGAAAGATGATTACTTGAGAATCGCTGTAGATATGCACAGTTTTTATTCCTAATTCTTTAATGAATTCTATCATACTATCAAAGCCTAGTACGCACCGTCGACAAACAGCTTCCATTGTGGCACCATGTCCAAAATGCTCCATTCTTCACCGTTTCGCTCGGTAAATTCGGCGGTGAAATGTACTAGAGCTTGTTTGTTGATATCTCTTCATGGGTTATATGTTATTTCATATTGGCTTAACTAGATATTCCATTTCAGAAGTCGACATGCTGTCTTTGGGGGATACGACACTTGTTTCATAGGTTGATCTGTCAATACCTTGAAGAGATAAGCTTGGAAGTATGGTCGTAACTTCCTAACGCAATCAGCAGGCAATAGGTGAGTTTTTCCAATTTCGGGTAATTCTGACATAATAGATAGGTCGCTGGGCCCTAGCCTCTTGCGTACCAAGGATGCACTCAGAGCATGAGTTGATAGAGCGAGATAAGTGAATAAATCTTCCCCCTTTGTCGGCTTAGATAAGACCGGTGGGGTTTCCATATGATGGAGTAATTCTTCAAAGGCAATCTGGTGGGCTTCATTCCATTCAAAATTATTCTTTTCCTTTTTTAATGCATCGAAGAATGGTATGCATTTGTCAGTCGCCCAGGAAATGAATCGGCTCAGTGCAACGATCTTTCAATTTAGACTTTGGAATTTTCTTTTGGTCATGGGGGATTTGACTTTCCTTAAGGTGGTAATTTGTTCTGGATTAGCTTCAATGCTCCTTGCATTCACAGTGGAACCAAGGAATTTTCCAGAAGCGACGTTGAAGTAGAATTTCAACGGGTTGAGCTTCATTCCATATTTCCATAACATCACAAACATTTCTGCTAGGCTGTCTAAGCGATTCTCTGATACATGTGATTTGACAAGCGTGTCGTCCTCGTATACATCCATTTTCTTCTTGATTTGTCCTTTGAAAATTGTGTTTACCGGTCGTTGGTAGGTTGCCTCTATGTCTTTTAGTCCGAAGGGCCAAGGTTGGTAATGAAACTAGTATTCTCTGGTCCGGTTCATGCATCATGATTCAGTTGTATCCTGAGTAAGCGTTTATAAATGATAGTAGCTCGTGGCCTGCCAAAGCATCATTAATCCGGTTGATCTGGCAATGGGACCTATCCATCGACCAGGCATTGTTCAAGTCTAAGTAATCAATGCAAATCCACCACTTCCCATTGGACTTCATTAATAAAACCAGATTTGACACCCATGTGGGGTAGGTTGCATCGCCAATGAAGCCATTTTCTAATATCTTATCCACTTCCTCTCTTAGTGTTGTAGAACTTTCCGGTCCCAGGGTGCACTTCCTCTGCCTCACTGGAGTATACCTGGGAATTATATTAAGTGCGTGGCATGCTATCTTCGGCGATATCCCAAACCTAACAGAATGCGTCCAAGTGAACGCGTCCAGATTGGCACGAAGAAACTTGACTAGTTCTTATCATGTCTTTGTTCAAAGATGTGATCCAATTTTCAGTATCCGTGTTGGATCATTCATGTCATAGGGACAGGCACTGTAATCTCTGCTGATGCTGCTCGTTCTTCTAAGAACTCTTCTTTCTAGGGTCCATAGCCTTATCGAATCGGTTGTGGTTCCCAAGCCAGGGGAAGTTTTGTTGTTGCTATGCTGATGGTGCATAAATGTTTCTTCCCCTTCTCTTTCTTCCTTGTTATATGCAATTCAACAACGTAGGATTCCCTTACGATACTCTGGTCCCCCTTTATCAATCCAACTTCGCTTTTCATGTGAATTTCATAGTGAAACACCATTGTGCCAGGATAATTCAAAAATCAGCAAGGGCCGGCCATCTCTAGAATGCATCATAGGCCAACATCTCATCAATTATTACAAAGGTTTGAGCGAGAATCACATTTTGATCTCCTATTCCGAGTTCAATAGGAAGATCAATTATATCAATAGTGGATGCCAATGAATCCTTGGATCTTGGTTTGGCACGTAGAGGCATCCTTCAAGAAAAGCTTCATTTGGCTGAATGCGTGTCAAAATAAAATGTTTACCGATCCTCCGGTATCGACCAACACTTGTGGCATGATGGTAGGCCCGATTCCTATTGTCACCACTGTTGGATCTAAAGTTAGAGCTTCTATTCCTTCACTATTCCAATTTTGGAACACGATGTCATAATTGAGATTCCTCAACTGTTTGGCAGGGGTCCTATATTTGATTGCAATTAAAGTTTACTTTAGAGCATGTTTGAGTGAACTAACATATCTTTCCATCTCCCCTCAACCTTTAAGTGCCGGATGAGGACCTCCTGAAATGTTATTGATGACAAGCCTCTATTCAGCTCGCTTTGATCCCTCTCACTAGATCCAGATTGCTTTCCTTGGGTGTTAGGAGCTTGAGGTCCGGTTGGCTGATCGGAATTTTAGGGCTTCTTCACATACTATTGGAGCTTGTTTTCTCTAATTGGTTCTTTAATCACATTCTTCAAACGGTGACACTCAGCCATGGGTTTCATGGAAGCGACAGAACTTCCCTGACTTCCTTTGTTGTTCAGGCTCTTTTTTTCGAGGCGGTTTCGGTTACTTTTCTGTTCCCTAAGTTGCTAGGAAAGTATTTTCCAAGCCGTCATTTAATAGAGTGTACTCTCCATGTTTCAGACCTCTGATTTTTTTCCCCTCCATTGCCCTTGCCGGTGTTCTGATGTTGGTTCTTCCTTTTGTGGTCCCTATCTTTCCTAGCGGTTACTTCAGAATTCCTGCCGTTTTGATTAACCACCACATTACTCTGAATTGATTCATTTGGTTGCATATTGGTATTTTTATCTTCTATTGTATTTATCTATTCCAATCTTAAGTACTGACTGGCCTTTCGATTGAATTCTTTTATGGTGGTTGGTTGCTTCATTTCGATCCATCTCCTAAAATCTATTTCTGGACGGAACGACCGAGTGGACTAAGTCCATGAAAATCATATCCTCATTTGGATTGCTCACTTCGATGATGGCTGTGTTAAAGCGGATCATGAACGATTTTAATGATTCGTAGGGTCCTCAATAGTAAACAGACATGGAAATCATGTACTTTGGCTAAGCCGCATGCAATCTAAATTGTTCCAAGAACTTCCTAGCTAGCTCGTCAAAGCTTGAGACAAATCATGAAGGGAGCCTGGTAAACGACACGAAGGTGACTCCTTCCAGATAGATGGGGAAATATCTGCAATGAACCACATCCGTTGCCAGTAAACCTTGTACAAGTGCTATTGGGGGTCAGTAGTTCCATGGTAGGAGGGCATTAATGGTGGTATGGAGAATTTCTTAGGCTATTCTTCCCTCGGGATATTATTAATGAAGGGAGTTCGGCTTAGAGAAAAACCCCAATCATTGCCCTTTCTACCTTTTCTTTCTTCCATCAAGCGCATGACCATGTCTGCGATGTATGTTTTACTTGTTCGTTCATTCGTAGGTCGGTTGTTAGCAGTCGCACCAAGTTTTTATCTTTGCAAATGGTCTTGGTTGGCTGGCTGAAGCCTAGGCTCTCCAGTCTTTGGGTGAGCCATTCCTGCAGAGGTTCGTTGGCGGTGGATGGTCTTGTGGGTGGAGTTTGATAGTTTGAGTTCAATTCACCTTTCCTATGTCGCTCGTCTTCCTAAGAGTCGGTATCTGCCACTAGTATATCCTCTCGTGGAGTTTTCACTTCTAAGTTTAGATTTGTAGCAGGTGCTTTGGCAGTGGATGGAGTCTTAACATGTAGCGACCCGAAATTTTCGATCCCGAAAATTCCAGATAGTTAGGGAAAGAAGAAAAGGACAGAAGAAGAAGGAGAAACACAACAAAGATTCTCACATTTGCAGCGGATAAAGATATAATATAAAATAATAACAGTTCAAAAGAATTATGTATCCGTCAAATACATTTATAATACATCAGAGTTACACATATATACAGACATTGCATCTGCATGATCATCATGTCTCAGATATACAACAATATAATACAGCGGAAACACCCCATACGTTCTTGTCATCCATCTCGCCTCCTGAGCTCCAAAACGATCTTACCTGAAAATCTGTAATACTCGGTCTGACCAGAGCATTACATCAAAGTAACACCCGAGACAGGCTGGAAACCAGCGTGAGTAAACCCGTCTAACATGAAGTACAAAAGCATACAACTTATAAATAACCCGGGGTAACTTGTATCAATTATAAATTCACAAATTGTTATAGACATCACTTATTTCACTCAACAATTTCTAAGTGGCAAAACTTAGATTAAATGGTCTAATTTACTTAAATCATTCCATTCCAGCTTATTGATTTCACATTTCAATCTATAAGAATCGAAGTGGTTTCGGGTATTTACTAATACCCTACTCCGGTCTCTTTGAATTCAACACACCTTAACCCAAATTTTCAAGTGAAATTCAATTCAACTATAACACAAAATGTCACTTTTACATGGCAATTCATCATCCATAAATAACCATAATATCACTGTACACCTAAACATATCATACCACGCAACATTTCATATCAGGTATATCAGCCAATTCAAGGCATTCAAAATCATTAAATCATTCATATGCAAGATTCATCATTTTCAAAATTAATTTTAATTTATCCCAAATTAAATAAATTCTAATCCTTAATTACCTAGGTTACCCGACATTAATTGATTACCAACCAATTAATTAATCGTTTTTTTATTTTTTTATTTGTTATCTTAATTAATCATCATTGATTAATTATTCTTTAATTAAATTAAGCCTTAATTCATAACATAAATTTATTTATCCTTCACCCTTCACATTAATTACTCTTGCTCTTCTTCAATTAATCATAATTAGTAATAACCCATTAATTACTTCACTAAGTAATTACACTTTATTAATTACATTAAGTAATTATATTTAACCAATCATCAAATGATTTATTTAATCTAGTTAATTAACTTAAATTAATCTCCTTAATTTAATTAATTACATTAAGTAAGTAACCCTTCATTCTTAACTGTTAATTTAATCACTTTAAATATACCTTAATTTATTCAAACGAACCCAAGGATTAACAATAAATTTATTTTCAAAAGCTTGGCTATTTTATAGTAAGATAACTTATTTAAATTTTCCTAAATTAAATAGAATTAAAGCATAACAAATTTTAAATACTTTAAAATTCATTTGTCCATGTAAAACTTTAAATAAGCATTTACATTAACGACATCGGTTTTAAAAGTTTACTTTAAATCAATCATGCTTGATTTTGTGCTTCCATTGGTTATGGATTTGTATTTTTAAACAATCTTCTTTTAAAAAAAACAAATCAAATTATGTTAAAATGAGCAAACTCAACAGGCCAAACCAAAGCCTAAGACTAACCGAAACTAAAGCAACCGTGCTATTTAAATGAACTCATCACACAGCAACGGGCCCAGCCCTAGCTTAATTAATAATAACCCAAAAAGAACCCCAAACAAAATAAACTTCTTCTTCCCCAACACTGCTTCTAGGAAATCACCAACAAACTTTGAGCGAAAGCGTGAGCCAGAGAGATCATCTCCGACCAATACGATGTCTCCCAACAAACATCGATACGAGCGAACCTAACAAACTCAGATCGAATGCGAACCTTCCCTGCCGAACCACTCTAATCCAACAACTTCTCGTGCACGTCGTAGACGTGCACGTCACCACACACTGCTCTGATCTTCAAATCAACCTCAGACAAGTCGGCGATAGCTTCGCC
The DNA here is from genome assembly GCA_030765085.1 of Allium cepa. Taxonomy (NCBI): domain Eukaryota; kingdom Viridiplantae; phylum Streptophyta; class Magnoliopsida; order Asparagales; family Amaryllidaceae; genus Allium; species Allium cepa. Next base: position 805,847,645 of record CM060928.1, read on the forward strand.
GAGGTCCTCGACTACCTAGATACCTGAATCCACCATCAACAAGAAATCGAGCATAACGACACAACCCACGACCAAACCTACCCATCGAAAGCTCCTCCACACCACGGCTTCAGGTGGCCGGAGGCCACTATATACCGCCTATACCTATGCCGTAGACACACACACCTAACTCACCCATTCTGGCCAAGTCCGGTCTTCCATCGCCGTCGCGATGATCACGATTCCAGCATCGAACTCAATAGGCCCTTAAACCCTAGTTTAACCTCGACCGGCCATCACCTTCATCTAGCATCACTCTGAGCATTTTTGCTATCATCCCCAACCTCCAGACTCACTTTACCCAAGAACTCACGTCCCCAAAATTTCTCGATCATTGGAAATCGCTCGAGAACCCATTTCCGACCAACACGCCATATCACAAGATTTTAAAACCTAAAATTCATGATATTCCTCTTAAAAATCAAGTTTTTGGGTGACGATTCAAGTTGTAAACTCGAATCAACAAATTAAAAGGTTTGGTTTTTTTACACATTAAAAGTAAATCTACTGTATTTCTTGTTTTTAGAAAATTCCCAAATCTATTAAGCACGAAACTATTTTGACATCTTAATTTATGTATAAACAAACATTTTTAGTATGAAATCCAAGGCCTAACAGTAATTGGTTAAGGTGATTTTGAATTTTAAGAATTTAATCTAAACCCTGTATTTGAAAACAGAGTTGAATAAGCTCATAACAGACATGCCCACCTTAATGTTTATATATACAAGAACCTATATACACAAGAAGGATGTCTAACATTCCCTTAAGATTTTCACATGCAAACAACAGAACATATTAAAATTTCATTTCTAGAAGAAGATTTACTCACGGATAATGTTGAACAGAGAATATTGGCTTTTGAAATTGCTACTTGCTTCCTGCTTATTTTAATCTTCCTCCTAGCACAAGTTCTACTATTTTAGTTCTGTTCCTATAGCAATACTTTTTTTTATTGATCTTCAGCCGTGAGCAACAAGGCAGTGGGTTATATATAATTGGAATGGAGGTCTACATTACAAGCCTGCATATCTACAAGCTGGTTTTTATTTCATTTCCATTTTTCTTGTAAACTTTATTTTGTTTAATTTTCCTATGGTCAGCAATTTGACCTGATATGATCTTGTACAAAGATTTGATGTATGGTAAAAGCATGATTTGATTTTCCCTTCTAGCTCAAGCTTGGCCTGATGTATGCTTGAAATGATATATTATATGCTACGATTTAATGCTTGTCTCATTATATGTTTACAAGAATTTTTTATGAATTATATAAGTTATTTTTATTATAAAACTTATATATTTACAAGTTTATATACTTATACTTATATATTTTCGAACATCATAAATTTTGTATCTATTTGTATCTTCATTTGTATATTTATGGATTTTCATCTTAATTGAGATAGTAGAACTTATGTATATATATCCTTTATTTTTCTTTCTATAAGTTTTATCATATTCAAAGATTTATGAGCCAATGTTTATTTTAGTTCTTAAGCCATTTACGTATCCATTATTTTATTTATTAGAAATTTATTCATTGGACTAATCTAAAACTAATATTCCAATAACTGCATCGGTTAATCACTCGATATTAGATGGCCCAAAAATCTGGGTCGTCACATTCCTCCCCCCTTTGAATATTTTCGTCCTCGAAAAGGAACGAAACGAATTTATGAAATTGCTTAAATGAAATACATATTCTTTAATCATTTTTAAAATATATTTTTAATATCTATATAATATTATTCCAAAGTAGTTTTATAAAAATACTTTTATAACTCGATGTCTCAACCAGTCCATCCTTGTCCTTACAGAATTTCGGTCATACGTTGATCAAGCGTAGAACTGAAAATCTATAAGTACTTGGTAAACCCGTTTTCAAGACGCAGTGAAAATACTTGGGAAAATAATATTATTGAAAATATAGAAAACAGTTTTTGAAAACAGAGGAAATATCTTTGGTGAGAATGCTCTGGAAATCATCACCCCCATCCATGGTCGCAGTTACATCCTGGGTTACGTTGCCATCGCAGCAAAAGTCCATGTAACTGTAGGCACTCCGCGCCCCTCGATTTCGCCATGGAACCGACAACAGATCGCAGTTATATTCCAAGGTTATGTTGCCATCACAGCAAAAGTCCATGAAACAACTCCACTCCTACATAGGTCGGAGTCTACCGATGTAAAATCAAACGTAGACTGTTGGCTCTCAACGGCACACACGACTTTCCTATGTTACCATAGGTCGCAGTCTACCGATAGAAAATCAAACGTAGACTGTTGGCTCTCAACGGCATACACGACTTTTGCTATATTACCATAGGTCGCAGTCTTCCGATATAAAATCGAAAGTAGACTGTTGGCTCTCAACGGCACACACGACTTTCGCTATGGTCTGTAGTAGATCGTAGTGACATCGAGTTGCACCGTCGTCACAGCATAATCCAAATGCCTTTGTAGGCATCAACGCCCTCGACTTCCTCTACACACTACACATAATCCTCAGGAACTAGTTTTGTCCGGACTCCTTACAGGACCAACTTTAGAACACTCCCTTAGGGTTCAAGGCAGTACCACCCTGTGGCACTCTTGAGAAGTTCATTTCAAGGGAGCGCCTTTTTCCCCAGAGCCATTTTCAATATACTATACATATATAGTATCTTCCAAATCATACACCTAGTATGATTCTCATATAAAGCTCCTTTACACAAAATTGATTATCCCAAAATCGATAATTCTCAAACTAGGCTTTCCAAATTCCAATATTGATTTTATCCAAAAATCAAAAGCCTTTCCAAATTCAAAGGTTCCCAAAACCTTTTTCCAAAATCCTCATAAGATCCATTACATGTATAGATATATGTAATCTTGATAAAAATCTTGGATCATTTCAAACTTGTATAAAACCCTTTTTATACTTCAAATACTTTCAAAAACCATTTTCTTCTGGCTATGGATTCAACAATGGGAGTTTTATCTTATATAACAAAGATATATAACTTTGTCTATTCTAAATCAAATATTCAAATTTGATCACTCTTTTATAAAGTCACTTACCAAATTTGCTCACTTCCATAAAGTAAATTTTTACCATAGAAATATCCAATTTCTACCTTTATTCATTGTATATTTCACAAAATATTCCTTCCATTTCAAAAACCATTTCACATTTCTTATTCACAAATTCCAAGTAATAATTTCATTCAAACCCGTACGATGTACACATATCACTCATACGATATATCAATCTGATCGCTCACTCGATCATACAATTTCACTTCCGAACCAGTATCGCCCACCCGACTTCCTAGTGCGTACAAAGATCTGGTTTCTTGATCAGAAATCGTCATTCTCCTTGCATAGCCATAAATATGATAAAGAATATCCAAAACCAATAACCAATCCATATCCAGGTTCGCCGTCGAAACTCGAATCGATAAACTATCTCGAAATTCTATGCTCGAATCTGGTTCAAATCACTATGCGAATAGAATAATATACGTACATCCTACGTATTTAACATCATAGGTTATTAGCCAAATTAATTTCCTTTCTATTCATCCTCACTTTGATTTATTCACTTATCCATATTTGCCTTAATCCCCATTTGGATTATCACTTCAATTCTTATCTCAGTTGGGTATTTAATCAACAACAGTTTGAACTCCGACAAGTTTATATTTAGAAAATAACTTGAAAAAATTAAAATAAATAAGTAGCTGAAAATAATTATTAGTTTGCAAAATATCTATAAAATAGTTAAGAAATTTTAAAATAGTTGGAAAATAGTTAAATAGTTATAATAACTGTAAATAATTGTAAAATAGCTGCAAATAGTAATTAATTTGTAAAATAGTTGAAAAACAGTAATTGGTTTATAAAAAAATTGTAATAGTTCCAAAAGTAGTTGCAAAACAAGTATAAGACAGTTTGGGTTTTTAAAAGAACGTTGTATAACAAATAGATAAGAAAATAGATTTAAAACTGTTTATATTAAAATATTTTATTTGGAAAAACGGTTCAGAGTCAAACTATTCAATTCCCAATCTCCATTTCCAATTAATTCAATTTAAATTTCCACTCTAATTTAAATTGACTCAACTCCAATTTAAATAACTTCCATTTCCACTGAAATTGATTTAACCCCAATTCAAGTTGAATAAACCTCAATTTCTATCAACAATAAAATCAAATTCATATGAATTTGAAACTATTCAACTTTAATCACAATTTCAATTAATTCAAGTAAATTTCAAATTGAACCAATTTCAATTCATATCAATCTAAATTTTGAATTAATCCCAATTCCTTTTGAATTTGAACTAATCCAATTCAAATTTCAACTTTAAACCATCTCGAATTATATAAATTTTAGTTAAATTTCCAAATGTTGATTTAACCCCTTAAATCAAATTAACCTTTATTTTTTTATCAACCATCCAATTCTTTAAACAGTTTAATTCTGAGTCCAATTTTCAAAATTCCATTGTAAATTATCTTTTACTTAACCTTTTTCAAGTTCAAATAAGAGTATAAAAACAGTTTTATCTTAAAAATTTAATTCATTGCTCGATTTTAACTTCCAGCTTTGAAACCAGTTCTTAAACAAATTTTATTTACAAATTCAATTATTCTTTTATAAAATTATTAACCATATTCCCTTTCTACCGTAGAAATCCTTATTCCAAATTTGAGTTTAATTTTCCTTTTATCTCAATAATGGATATATTACCGGCTTCATTTCTCATTCATTTAAACAAATCCAATTTACAATTTAAAGACTTTTAATAATAATAGGATGATATCATCTAATTTATTTTAAAACATCCATCCATTTTCAATTTCCAGATCTCAAACGGATCTCAAACCCATTTTGAGATCACACAAACTCCCCATTCAAATCAACCATTTAACTTTCCAAGTTAAATCCCAATTTCATCTTAAAATTTCCAATTCAGGTTACTTGTTAACTTATTTAACTTTCCCAAAGTCAAATTCCATTTGCGTAATCCAGCCAACCTTACCCAATTTGAATTCCCATTTCAAATTTCAAACTTCACGTTAATAATCTTATAATTTCAAAACTTATCACCTTGGGTATCACATCTCATTCCAAATTTAAAACTCCACATTTAGAGTTTATTTCAAACCATCTTTGATATTATGTATATCCATATGTTCATATTAATTTTCTTTACATACCAAGTTATACTTTAAATTTTAAACCACCTTTGGTTTTTAATTCAAAACAAATTTCTCTTAACATTTTGAAATAATTCTAATGTTTCTATACTTAGGTTTTAAAATTCCACAATTTAAAACCCACTTCTATTTAGAAGTTATACCCATCTTAAAAATTTACTTCATTTGGCTTACTTATTAACAAATATATCATTATTAAACACAATAACTATTTATGATGGTATTCAAGATTATCATATCTGGATACCAATTTTATTTTTATCTTATTCTTACTTCTACAAATTCAAGATTTTAGTCCTGGCTTTGATCTATTTCAAACTTATCTTCATTTAAATTCAATTTGGTTGTATTGCCATTACCACTTAATTCTCATTGTTTCTATTTAATTCCAATGATTTAACAACCAATTAACTTAATATTTATTTGAAAGAAATATTGCTTTATAAATATCAAAATATATTCTTATATATAATCATTTAAAATCTTTATATAAGAAAATAACAAGTACGCCCTCATATAAATATACACTCAACTCATTCTAGGGTACCATTGATCCTATTCTTAATGAGTAATCCCACCAGAGCCAAGGTTCTCGCATAAACTTCCAGCTCTGATACCAACTTGTATCGACCCAAAATTTTTGATCTCGAAAATTCCAGATAGTTAGGGAAAGAAGAAAGAGATAGAAGAAGAAGAAGAAACACAACAAAGATTCTCACATTCGCAGCGGATCAAAATATAATATCAAATAATAACAGTTCCATAGAATTCTGTATCGGCCAAATACATTTATAATACATCAGAGTTACACATATATACAGACATTGGATACACGTAATCATCATGTCTCAGATATAGAACAATATAATACAGCAGAAACACTCTATACGTTCTTGTCATCCAGCTCGTCTTTTGAGCTCCAGAACGTCCTTACCTGAAAATCTGTAATACTCAGTCTGACTCGAGCATTACATCAAAGTAACACCCGGGTAAGGCTGGAAACCAGCGTGAGTAAACCCATCTAACATGAGTTGCAAAAGCATACAACTTATAAATAACCCGAGGTAACTTGTATCAATTATAAATTCACAAATTGTTATAGACATCACTTAATTCACTCACCAATTTCTAAGTGGCAAAACTTAGATTAAATGGTCTAATTTACTTAAATCATTCCATTCTAGCTTATTGATTTCACATATCAATCTATAAGAATCAAAGTAGTTTCGGGTATTTACTAATACTCGACTTAGGTCTCTTCAAATTCAATACACCTTAACCCAAATTCTCAAGTGAAATTCAATTTGACTATAACGCAATATGTCACTTTTACATGGCAATTCATCATCGATAAATAACCATAAAATCACTGTACACCTAAACATATTATACCCCGCAACATTTCATATCAGGTATATCAGCCAATTCAAGGCATTCCACATCATTAAATCATTCATATGCAAGATTCATCATTTTCAAAATTAATTTTAATTTATCCCAAATTAAATCAATTCTAATCCTTATTGCCTAGGTTACCCAACATTAAATGATTACCAACCAATTAATTAATCGTTTTTTTATCATTTTAATTAATCATCGTTGATTAATTATTGTTTAATTAAATTAAGCCTTAATTCATAACATAAATTTATTTATCCTTCACCCTTCACATTAATTACTCTTGCTCTTCTTCAATTTATCATAATTTGTAATAACCCATTAATTACTTCACTAAGTAATTACACTTTATTAATTACATTAAGTAATTATATTTAACCAATCATCAAATGATTAATTTAGTCTAGTTAATTAAATTAAATTAATCTCCTTAATTTAATTAATTACATTAAGTAAATAACCCTTCATTCTTAGTTGTTAATTTAATCACTCTAAATATAGCTTAATTTATTCAAATGAACCAAAGGATTAACAATAAATTTGTTTTCAAAAGCTTGGTTAATTTATAATATGACAACCTATTTAAATTTGCCTAATTAAATAGACTTAAAGCATAAAAAAATTGAAATATTTTAAAATTCCTTTGTCCATGTAAAACTTTAAGTAAGCATTCACATTAAAGACCAACGGTTTTAAAAGTTTACTTTAAATCAATCTTCTTTTAACAAGAAACAAACCAAATTCTGTTAAAATGAACAAACTCAAAAGGCCAAACCGAAGTCCTAGACTAACCGAGACTAAAGCAACCGTGCTGTTTAAATAAACTCATCACGCAGCAATGGACCAAGCCCAAACTTAATTAATAATAACCCAAAAAGAACCCCAACCAAAATAAACTTCTTCTTCTCCAACACTGCTTCTAGGAAATCACTAAAAAAATTTGAGCGAAAGCATGAGCCGGAGAGATCATCTCCGACCAGCACGACGTCTCCTAACAAACATCGATACGAGCAAACCTAACAAACTCAGATTGAATGCAAACCTTCCCTGCCGTACCATCCTGATCCAACAACTTCTCGTGCACGCTGTACATGTGCATGTCACCACACACTGCTCTGATCGCCAAATCAACCTCGGACAAGTCGGCGATAGCTTTGCCGTGGTCCTCGACAACCCAAATACCTGAATCCACCATCAACACGAAATCAAGCATAACGACACAACCCACAACCAAACCTACCCATTGAAAACTCCTCCTCACCACTGCTTCAGGTAGCCAAAGGCCACTATATCCTGCCCATACCTACGCCGTAGACACACACACCAAACTCACCCACTCCGGCCAAGTCCGGTCTTCCCTCGTCGTTGTGATGATCACGATTTGAACTTTGAACTCAACAGGCCCTAAAACCTTAAACCTCGATCGGCCATCACCTTCATCTAGCATCACTCCGAGCATATTTTCCATCATCCCCAACTTCCAGACTCACTTTACCCAAGAACTCGCGTCCCCAAAATTTCTCGATCATTAGAAAACGCTCGAGAACCCATTTTCGACCAACACGCCATATCACAAGATTTTCAAACCTAAAATTCATGATATTCCTCTTAAAAATCAAGTTTTTGGGCGACGATTCAAGTTGTAAACTGGAATCAACAAATTAAAAAGTTTGAGTTTTTACACATTAAAAGTAAATCTACTGTATTTCTTGTTTTCAGAAAATTCCTAAATCTATTAAGCACGAAACTATTTTTACATCTTAATTTATGTATAAACAAACATTTTTAGTTTGAAATCCAAGGCCTAACAGTGATTGGTTAAGGTGATTTTTAATTTTAAAAATTTAATCTAAACCGTGTATTTGAAAACAGAGTTGAATAAGCTCATAACAGACATGCCTACCTTAATTTATATATATACAAGAACCTATATACACAAGCATGATTTATAACATTCTCTTAAGATTTTCACATGCAAACAACAGAAAAGATTAAAATTTCATTTCCAAAAGAAGATTTACTCACCGATAATGTTGAACAGAGAATATTGGCTTTTGAAATTGCTACTTGCTTCCTGCTTATTTTGATCTTCCTCCTAGCACAAGTTCTACTATTTTAGTTCTGTTCCTATAGCAATACTTTTTTTTATTGATCTTCAGCCGAGAGCAACAAGGCAGTGGGTTATATATAATTGGAATGGAGGTGTACATTACAAGCTTGCGTATGTACATGCTAGTTTTTATTTCATTTCCCTTTTTCTTGTAAACTTTATTTTTTTAATTTTCCTATGGTCACCAATTTAACCTGATATGATCTTGCACAAAGATTTGATGTATTGTAAATGCATGATTTGATTTTCTCTTCTAGCTCAAGTTTGGCCTGGTGTATGCTTGAACTGATATATTGTATGCTACAATTTAATGCTTGTCTCATTACATGTTCACAAGAATTTTGTATGAATTATATAGGTATAGTCATGTAAGTTATTATTATTATAGCACTTATATATTTATACGTTTATATACTTATACTTATATATTTTCGAACATCATAAATTTTGTATCTATTTGTATCTTCATTTGTATATTTATGGATTTTCATCTTAATTTAGATAGTAGAACTTATATATATATATATATATATATCCTTTATTTTTCTTTCTGTAAGTTTTATCATGTTCAGAGATTTATGAACAAATGTTTATTTTAGTGCTTAAGCCATTTACGTATCCATTATTTTAATTGTTAGAAATTTATTTATTGGACTATAAAGGGTTCAAAAAATTTTGGAACTTCGCAATTTCTCTTCTCTAATGGGGACCCCTCAATCTTTAATTTCTCTTCCCGCTAAACCATCCCATCCCACATCTTCTCTTCAACCATGTCCTTCATCCCCTATCCTAGTACCTCCTTCTGCTACTACCCTACCTTTTCTCCCAGTCACCGTACCTTCTTTCCTCCCCTGTCCTGTCACTGTCCCTATCGTTTCTGCCCCTCATGCTTCCTCTGTTCTTCCTAAGTCTTCAGCTTCGATTCTCTCAACTCCATCTTTATTCCCTCAAACACCTTCTCAACTTTCTTGGAACTCTCTGTTCAAAGCCAAACCCAATAATGCTGGTAAATATGTTCCTCGTGACATCCAGCTGGTGTTCAATGGAGATGCTATCGTGCCAACTGGTGAAGTTGTTAAGGCTGGTAATACTATGTGGAAGGAATACCTTGTTGGTTTTTTTCTTGATAACCCACTTCCTTACTTTACTGTTCTGTATTACCTTAAAAAGGCATGGAAATTAAAGGGCACCATAAATGTTAAATCAGGCGGGTTCTTGTTCTTGTTCAAATTCTCTAATGAGGAAGATAGGAATAGGATAACTGAATCTGACCAAGTTGTGATGAAGAACAAACTTTTTATAGTGAAGCCGTGGGATGAAAATATTGGCAATAGTTGTAGTAGCATCAAAGCTGTTCCTATTTGGATTAAGCTCTCTAATATACCCTTGTATGCTTGGTCGCCATTGGGTATCAATTGGTTGGCATCAAGATCTGGTAAACTTCTTTGTTTGGATGCATCAGTAGAAAAATTTGAACGTATCTCATTTTCTAAATGCTTAGTTGAAGTATATCCTAGCCATGAATTACCTGAAAATTTTACAGTTAAATTGCTTGATGGTTCTGATCAGATTGTGAACGTTGATTATTTGTGGAAGCCAGAAATAGTACAGTATGTAAGGAATTTGGGCATTTAGTAACTAGTTGGAAGAAAGCTGAAGGTGAAGGAAATGTCAATATATGTGAAAATTATGTGCAACAAAAAACTAGTGATGTGGATAAGAACAATTTAAAGAAAGGGAAAAATGTGGTAAGGCAAGACAAAGTGAAGCAAGTATGGCAAAAAGTAAACAACAAAAGGGGTAAAAAAAGAATTACATGAGAAGAAGTGGATGAAACTATGTTGAATATGCCAAATGAAAATGAAAAAAATGCACCAGATGGAAATGAGAAAACTAATAGTAAACTTGATGAAGGGAATGAAACTCTCAGTGTTGATCAAGCCTGTACTGTAATCACTCATAACAAGTACAATTTGCTTCAAATTGAAGAGTGTGAGCAAGGCAGTTTGGAAATTTTAGAAGTGGAGGAAGGTGAAATTTCTAATGAGGTGAATTGTGAAATACATCAGAAGGATTCTTCATTGAATAACATTACCACTATTATAGGTAATGAATTTGGAAGTAAATATCATACTTCAATTGATGTGGTGCAACATTTGCCTTTAAATGCTAAAACTAATTGCAGTAACAAGGAAGTTGGTTTTGAAACAGCTGATGTGCATGCACATGGTGATATTCTTGTACCAAATTTTGACAGTAGATGGTGCAAAACTTTTGAGGATCAAGTATGACAATTAATTACTTCCATGCACATATCTAAAGTGGATGAGCATTCTGCTGTTCCTCCACATTATAACTTTTCTATTGAGTTGCCAGGCTGGCCATCAAGCATCCCCTCCATTGTATCACAAACTGCTTCACCTCCTGCCCCTTCCATCTCTAATTCATCAAATCCTGATCCGACCTCCAACCCATCTTTTCCATATAGAAAAATTGAAACTAAGGCTCTTTCTGCTAAGAGAAGAAATCAATCCACCTTACCTCAATAATTATATTATGAATAAAAAAATTGCTTCTTGGAATCTCAGAGGTGCCCACTGCAATCTGAAACTTGATTAAGTGAAAAGTATTATCTCCATGTATGACATATGTCTCTTTGGTATGCTTGAAACTAAACTCAATCAAACTTTATCCATTAAGGCTGCTGCATATATTAACCTTAACTAGGCCTACCACCATAACCTCGATTCTGCTACATATAGTAGAATTCTTGTTATCTATGATCCATCTGTGTTGACTTTATCTCCGATTCTTCAATCTAGACAATACATTCATTTCCATGTCCTTGATTCTCAATCCTAAAATTCCTTCTACATCACATTTGTTTATGCTGACAACTCTGTTTTATCCAGGAACATATATTTTAATTCCTTGCCTCCTCTTCGACAATCTTCTCATCTCTGGGTAGTTTTGGGAGATTTCAACTATTATTATGATTATAATGACAAATTTGGAGGTACTCCTTTTATTCCTGGAGATCTTGCTCCTTTCAATCTTGCCATTCAAGAGTCTGACTTAATCTTGGTTAACAAGTCAGGGCTAAATTTTCTTGGAATAACAGAAGTCGTAGTGGTGTTCGTACCTTCACTACTATAGACCATGCCTTTACTAACATCCAAGCTCTCAATTCTCGGCCTTCCCTGTCTGTTTTTCTTCCTCAACCTATTCTGTCTGATCACTCTCCATTGATTCTAACTCTTGGTCACCATTTAAGAAGAGAAAAGAGAATTTTTATACTTTTTAATGCTTGGGTAAAACATGTTCACTTTCTTGTTTTAGTTTCTCAAGTTAGCTCTGAATTTAATTGCTTTGGTAATCCTATGTATAAGTTTTGCAGGAAGTTAAAATGCATCAAACAAGCGATCAAACTGTGGGCTACTAACACCTTTGGTTCTAGCAGCCTGCTATCTACCAACCTGAGGGAATAGCTGAAGATATATCAAGACTATATGATGGAGCATCCAGATGATAAGAATGCTGCTGCTGAAGAAGGAAAATTATTCAGGGAGGTGAACATTGCTCTTAACTTGGAAGCAAGTATGAAAATACAACAACTTCATAATAAATGGATTGATGAAGGAGACGGGAACACCAAGTTCTTTCATGATTCATTAAAGGTTAAGCATGCTAGAGATAATATTTATAGCATTAATGATGAGCATGGTACTCTATTTACTACTGTAGATTCTATTGACAAAGCATTTATAGATAACTTCTCGAATCTGCTTGGCAACTCTAATGGGTTCTTTCTTGATTTAGACCTTATCTCTTCTCTTGCCCTACCATGTATATCTAATCAAGAAGCTGATATTCTAATTAGGCCTATCACTGATGAAGAAATTAAGTCTACCCTCTTCTCTATGAATCAGCAATCTTCTGGTGGGCCTTATGGTCTTAATGTAACCTTCTTTATAGCTACTTGGAGTGTGCTAGGACACGAGTTCTGTCAAGCAATACATAATTTCTTTTTCAAATGCAAATTATTGGGGGAAGTCAACTGCACTAACATTCCTTCATTCCTAAAGTCACTCCTACTACCTGTATGTCCTCCTTCAGGCCTATTTCATGTTGCAATGTTGTTTACAAATGTATTTCTAAAATTCTTGCTTCTCGTCTAGTCATTGTTCTGCCGTATGTTGTTTCTAGCAACCAAGCCGCTTTTATTCCTTCCAAAAATATACTTGACAATGTCCTTCTTGCTCAAGAATTATTAAATGGTTATAGTAGAGGATATATGTCTCCTGCTGCTGCTCTTAAAATTGATATTTCCAAGGCCTATGACTCAATTCACTGGGCATCTATTGTTAGGATAATGGATGTGATGGGTTTTCCAAAAAAATTGTGTCTTGGATTTACGTGTGCATGTCCATACCTTCTTTCTCTGTTGTAATAAATGGTAGACCTGTGGGTTACTCAGAAGTAAAAAAGGTATACGTCAAGGTGATCCTATATCTTCTTTTTTATTTTTGTTAGTCATGGAAGTTTTTACTGTTATCCTAAAAGACAGATATTCTCAAAAGATTATCAAGTATCACCCTAAGTGCTCGCGACATCAAATAACTTCTATTATATTTGCTGATGATGTAATGCTGTTTACCAAGCCTGAGTTTGCCTCCTTGAATGGATTATTAGAGGAACGCAATCATTCAACCGTATGACTGGCCTTTTCATAAACCAAACCAAATCTTCCATGCTGGTAGCGGGTGTCAGTGATGTTCTTGCTGCTGCTTTATATCATCATATTAGATTCTCTTGTATGGGATGCTGATATGAGATATCTTGGTCTTCCCTTAATATCTAAAAGAATAACTAATGCAGGCTGTTTACCCCTATTCAATAAAATAAGTTCTGTCATATCTGCTTGGTCTAATAGGCATTTGTCTCAAAGTGGAAGACTTGTTCTTATTAAATCTGTTGTTTTTTCTTCTCTTATCTACTGGGTCCGTACTCTAATCCTTCCTCCCAAGCTTTTGCATCTAATTAGGTCTGCCATGATCAGATATTTTTGGACTGGGAGTGTTCATAATAGGAAGTTATTGCCTTGCTCATTTTTGAAATTTGAGACTTCTTTGAAACTGGGCGGTCTTGGAATTATTAATGCAAATAAGTGGAATATAACTGCTGTTAGTAAGCATTTTGATGACCTTATCAATAAGAGATACAGTTTATGGGTTAAGTGGATTTGGCAATACAAAATAAAGAATAGACATTTCTGGTGTCTGGATATTCCTCAAAACTGCAGTTTTAATTGGAGAAATATTTTGAAACTTAGAGATGTTTATCTTCCTATGATACAATATCAGGTTAATGCCAATTCTGGTGTTAGTTTTTGGCATGATCCTTGGGTCAGTAAAGGGAAGATCCTATCCAAAGTGTGTGATTATTCTCAGATTGTTCAATCTGGAATACATTGTGATGCTAAGGCCAGTGATTTCTTACATGAAGGAAAAATGCTAATGCCATACAATAGTAATCAGATGAGTTTTGGAGTGATATACAACATAATTTCTGCTCTGCTAATCAACTTGGTTCTGTAGCTTGGGATATGAAGCCACATTCTATAAAAAATGTTTATAAACATGTATCTTCCATTGCTCCATTGCCTGCTTCCAGGTGGTTCTCTGTCATCTGGTCTACCGACTCTATTCCTAAAGATAATCTGATGATGTGGAAAGTTATTAGCCATGCTTTGCTGAAAAGAAATGTGTTGATCAAGTATGGTTTGGCTTGTTGTCCAGAGTGTGTCTTTTGTGATTTGAATGAGGAAACTACTAAGCACCTATATTTTGAATGCCCGACTCTTAAATTTATGATGTTTAGAATTAGTTACATTACTGGGTTCTCCTTATCCTCTGCTAATTCTAGTTTTGTCTGGAATATTATCTATAAGGCAACCAGATGGAGGAATGATAGAGCTAGAGTGTTGGCTGTATGCTTGAAAATATACTTGAGTGTTATTTGGAGAGAAAGGAATGCTATCATATTTGAAAAACATAGAAAGAATCTTGAGGTGATTTGGTATGCAGTCAGGTCTGGTACTTTCAGGAAATTGAAGACTTCTATTAGACTTATCCTTGATGACTTGATTACCAGTTGGGCTTGCTAGTTGTTGTTTTTCTCCCTTTGTTTTTTTCTTTTTTTTTCTTTCTTTCTCCTTCTTGCTTGGTTCAGCCTTGTTTGTACCTTTTATTGTGTTGCAATAAAACTGGTAGGGGACCAGTCAACCTCGCTGGCTTTGCCAAAAATAAAACTAATATTCCAATAACTGCATCGGTTAATCACTCGATATTAGATGGCCAAAAAATATGGGTGGTCGTCACATAACGTATTCTTCCATCGTGATTCTTGAAACTCCACCCACTACCACCTTTTGCTTTTCTCTTCTATTTGTTCCATTCAAGCCGAAAACAGAAGAATGCTCTGGGTTCGTGCATCCACGGCTTAGGCATCATTATAGAGTAAACAGTGATCATAGTGCTAAAAGAGCATCTATCTTATCCATAAGAGCTTTTTGACTGCTTGCTATTTTTCGGTTAATTTCATCAACCATCTTGTTCAATTCTCCCTTAGTCACAACTTCATGCTGCATGGAGGATCCTGGAATCTAATCTCTAGAGTTAACTTCTAATAGTAGACTGTTGGGGTGGTTGACTTAAATTTGCTAAGGGTTTATTTCTTCTTCAGCAATGGTATCTCCTAGGGATCTTTCAGAGGTAATTCCCTTTCTTCGTGGTGCCATTGATTCTCAATAGCGAATTTTCTAGGCAGAGATTAAGGATCTAACACTGAACCTATTTGATCCAAAATAGATAGCTAGATCTAAGCCTAAGTTGGTTTCTCAGTGAAGGCACTAAAATGTTAAACCAAAAATGGACCAACACCATAAATTGAGTGTGAAAGCACCAACCCTATTCTTACAGAGCAATAATATAGAAAAAATGTAAAAAGAGCATAAATAATAGAAGACAAGAAGGTTTTTATAGTGGTTCGGCTATTAATGAAGCCTACGTCCACTTTATAACTTTCTATTAACCAACTGCTGTTACAAGTGGAATAAGATTACAATATGATTGAATCTTGTAAGTTAGATCAAGTCACAAGTACCAGAGTTCACTGGAGAATTACAGTGAACCTCTATATGACTATTGTGTGGGAGGAGAAGAGTGAAGAATAAATTCTACAAAGTTCTAGCAGCCAGTCCCCATAGATCCTTTTTATGTTGCAAGTAGGACTTTATTTGTAGGACTTGGAGAGCTATTGGGCTAGACTGCTTTGCTGGAAGCCTACACTTGATGATACGAAGACGCTTCAAAAATCTCATAACGATCCGACTTAACCTGATGGATCGCCAACGATCCATAGGGCATGGATCGCTCGAGATCCATGTACTTAGGGTAATTCCAGATCTTTCATTTGGGTTTCTTTCCTTGCTTTATGTAGTTGCCCTCCATGTTATTTAGTAAATAGTTGCCTTATTTTGATGGTGATTAATGTACAAGTTGGATTGAATTATGACTGGTATCAGATGAATGATCACTTCTCGAACTAGCTTGCTTGGAATAACATGAAACTTGGCAGACATCCCCCGAAAAATATTGGTTCGTGTTGCAGGAAGTCTAGATGATCCATGAGCAGTCCTTATGGATCGCTAGTGATCCATGGTTGATGGATAATTAGCGATCCTTCCCTTTAGCCTATTTTTGCATTTTTCCTCTTGGGTCTTTCTTAACTTCTTCTTCTGGTCCTTTTGGTTGATTCTTGAGTTGTTTTGACTTAACGTAAATGTTCTAAATCTTATTGAATTCTATTGGGTTAAAAACCTAATTAACAGCTAGCGAGCTATACGCTCTATATTTTATTTTTCAACAAAAATTGTTGTTGTAAAACCCATTTACAAAAAAATTCAATTTAACTAGACATTTATATCTACATATTTCGAATTAAAAATAAAAATAAACTTTTTATCTTTTAACCAAAATATAAAGATTTCTTTCCCTTGTATATATTTTTGGAAAAATAAAGTTTTTTCATCTTTAATTAACTATAATAAAAATCTTTTAAAGTATATTATTTATACCTTTCCTCAGTTTTTTAATTATTTCTAATTAGATCTAGCTCATAGTGGATTTCTATTTATTATTCCTTTAGAATGTATCCTCTTCAACATGCTGACTTGTCTTCTTTACAATATTGAAAATCCGACTATTATCTTAGAGTGACTGTTTCACATATTCTTTTGGGAACTCAAACTACTTCTGAATATCTACACATATGGACTCTTATTTTCCCCTTATCGGAACCTATTGTACATCATCAACATGCAATCATATAGGGATCTACAACTATTAGGCCATGAGGGCTCGACTAGGGAGTCATGTACTATCCAGCTTCAGTGACCTTCCATATGCTACACTCACGCTCTTTTTATATTTACGCCTTTCAATATGATCTATTCCTTATGGGATATTCGGGGGTATGCGTATATCTTCAACTCCATCCATTATTCCTGCTCATAATCGACTATTTAATACTTTTTGTGTATGATTGAAATTACTCTATGCTCAAAATCCTTAGGATTTGGTGTATATTATTTATATGTACATACAAAACCTAAATACGTCCACTTAAGGTTTCCTTTTTTAAAATCAACTAACCTAAGCACCGATACCAAATGTAACAACTCGCATTCTAGTGGGTCTGAGTTTTTTCTAAATCAAATATTCAAGTCCACCAAAGTTTGGATTATTGGTTGGTACCCTGCAAATAAACAAATACATGCATATCAGAGCAGTATCGATATAACTCACAGTGGAATAGTAAAGTATAATAAAACATATAGTACCGACTAAGATTGACACTTCCGATATCTGTTGTCCCTATTAGTGCCGAGCTTGCAATATGAAACATGTCCTCCACTATTCCAGACCTGTACCAGTGCATGTCCATCTAAAGATATCCTATGGGTTGTAATGAGGATGAGGGTCAGAACAACGTTCTGGTGACTGGTAAATTATACACTTTGCATATAACACTAGTTTATGCCGGTTGTCATCTATCTCTTGTTTTGACTTTTCATTTTCAATTAGTCTGCCTTGGCTTTACATATGCATATGATAAATCCCATCTACCTATTGTAGACTAAGCTATGTACATACATATATAAGTACCAGGGCCACCCATTGGCCCGAGATACTATCCCCGCTAGTAACCCTTAACTCAGCACCCCATCAGGATCCACCACCCTCACCTTATCACACTCTCGTTGCCACACGTACCGAGGAACTCTCATAGTGCCTAACAAACTCTTTACTATAATTTAGCTATGTTTAACTTTTTGGGGATTTTCTTATCTGCTTCCTTGTTCGGCTTTACGAACTATAAATATGATGGATTCAGCCCCACCGGCCATGGACGCAGCTCCATGGACTACCCATGCACGTTTTGATAGACCCCTCTAATAGGGTTAACTAGCCTTGCCTACCAACAAAAAAACTAGCAAACAACATGGCGATGCATGACCTAATGTGGCTCACATGTACACTAGTAGGCAACATAGCTTGTTTGGTGTAACCCCTATCTTTCCCATTGGTTGCTAAGGATTGATGACATTCTCAGCCTATTTGTAGCTCTAATCATTAATTTGGTACCAACACATACTAACATAGTGTCGTTCTTCGCTCACCATCCGATTTGTATTGCCTATTATAATTAGAGCAGTACCCCCTTTCCTATTTTATCAAAACAGACTCGCTTTTCTATTGGGATATTCCTTTATCTATACACAAATGTATACTCTTCATAGGTCCTATGGTTGGATAAGTCTCACATTAGCGTAATGTATACACAACTTCTGGCACCCCATTGTGGTGGGTAGAATTCTATTGTGCAATACTACCGACCTCGAACTCCAACCTATTCTATTGAATATGTCATTCTTATTCATTTAATCATTTATTGTCTTTAATGGTTCACACCCATCATAAACGCATATTTAAGACTACAAATATATATATATATATGTATATGTATATATATATATATATATCTGATTCATTCTTATTTGATTATTTAGCCTCGACAACTTACTATTAACCATAATTCTTTACTTCTTTATACGTTTACCACTTTCTTTTTAAAAGATTTACATTGCCTTTTTACATTCTTTTACCCTTTTTCCCGATTCCTTTTTCCATTCCCTTTTTAACATTTAATTTGTTCCTGCCTATTCTTTGATTTTTTTCCTTATTTAATTTTCGTCTTTATTTATATCGCACATCTATTCTCTTAAAATATTCTTATCAAATTTATATCTATTTATTTAACACTTAGGGATTTTCTGCATTTTAATGCATTGGAATTACGTCTCTCCCAATGGAAAGATTTGCACTGTAAATTTATATATCTTATCCAAAAACGAAGGTTTATGTTGTGTTTGGAATTATAAGGAATTTTCTGTTTGTAGTTATTGAAATAGACAGTACAAAATATGGAATGCATCCCTATTTTATACATTTCTTTCTTTTTAGTGTATTCCTTATCATTTCAAACGACGCATTTTTATTTATTTTTAACTTGACAATGCATAGAAACTCATACTGCAACATCTTATATTCCAACGAATTAAAATATCACTTAAACCCCTAAAATCTTATTTTGATTTCTTTATTTTACATTCTTAATTTTCAATATCCATTTAAGCAAAAATATGGAATTATTACATCATTTATTAATTCATGGTCTACTATTATTTAATAATAAATTTAGGTATCATTAATACCTAGATCTTTTACAAATCTACATTCATGTAATATACCAAGTTAACAATTACAGAATATGTGGGCAGAGTTTATCATTTGACAGCATATCTATAAGATTAGCTTACAACTCCAATTTACATTTTAGGCATATAGGAATAGATCTACAATGATATAATCCAATATTATACAAATATTCAAACTCATCTTTTTAGCATTTCAAATTTCCAGATCTAATCAATGTAATTCTAGTTTGACTCTTTTTTCCATATTTTAATAAATTTTGCAAGTGTATACATATCTATTAAAAATCCAGATTAAAGGAGATTTGGATTTGATTCGAATTTTGAATTTAAGATCCGAATTTGTGACGATTTGATTTCACCCTATTCCTCTTCTCTATCATCTTCTACAATTCTCCAGTTGCGTATTTACATATAACTAAAACTAATTTAAGAAATTAGAATTTTTGGAGAAAAGAAAATGGAAGAGTGTAACGACCCGCCTTTCATATCACAGAAAGACGCATCATTAAGAAGAAAGAAAGGGATAGAAAAGAGAAAAGATAGAAAAGAAAGAACCAAACAACATCAGAATCTCACAGCGGAACGAATAAATTATATCAACCAAATAAAATATTACATAGTATCATATACATCAGAGTTATACAGCTCCAATAACTCAAAATAGATAGTTATAACACCTGTGTAGATATTACAACTCAAGTATAACACAAAGATACAGATACCACTCTAACACAGCAGAACACTATACATATATCTACACGCTGAAGCCACCTGCTCCATATCTTCTCCAGAACTCGTCAAAGCAAACCAAAATCCCTCGATTACTCATACGTAATATGAGTACCCAAGAGTTTAATAAAACAAAAAATAAACACTAGGGTCTGACATGGGTCTGGTGTGAGTAAACTATTTACAATTGTTTAACTTTAGAAAATCCTTTGAAATAAAGGTGTCACATAAGACTTCCCACAAATAAACATGGTTAAGTTTTTACCTTACGCTAACCAAAACATTTGATAGGAAATCATGTGATATTGTAATAGGGCCCAGGGTTTTCAAAATAAAATACAGAAATAGCTGGAATGCTTACATCTCACTTTCCAACATAGTTGGGCACAGTCAAAACCATACAGACACTTATTGGAGTTTGGATTCCATACAATGGCATGGCTACTGGGGTACCGCCCGTCACAGTACGTGGCCTAGATCACCGTACTGATGGTCACTTCCAATCCCTTGCAACACAAAGCCGGAACCATCCCTTACTGGACAGTCCCGAACAAGACCACCCCGGCAGTGGTCATGATCAACCGCCCACACAGCCAAAATAAAAAGGGACCTCTAGACAGGGGTACATCTCATCCTACTTAGGCATGACCCACTTAGCCTTGCTGCACCTCCCCAGTTTTAGCCATTCCCGGTTAATGAGGCTTGAGGCAACGATTACTTTATAGAACACATCTATCTTAGAATACTCATCGTCCACCTGACGATGTTCTGAAAGCATTCAATCTATACAAGTTCGTTCCGGGTTCGAACGAAACCGAAGGCACTATCTCGTTACAGTCATTTTGGAATAACCCTCAGAGTTAACGACAATAGCCCTTGCACTCTAAATCTTCATCTCGAATATGAAAGTACTACCCCTGTAAAACTCGTATTAGAATCGCCCTTAGAGTATTAACGATAATAGTCCTTACACCTCGAGTCTTCACTCTTCACTTGAGATTCACGACCTAACGTTTAATTTGGATCGATGTGGTTTTCGAAATTCCAACTTTGGAAACCCGATCCCGGTCTCATCGAATCCAAATGCCATCTTAATGTCCAAGTGATTTAAGTTTAACAAATTAATTTAATTTCAAACATTGAATTCACACAGCATCATTCACAGATAAACATCACATATTTATCATTGATATACCAAATATCATATCATATAATATCACAACATATCATCCAATAAATATCAACCAATACAGATATTCCACAAATAGTCAAACACAAACAGGCATCGTTAACTCCTTTTATAATTAATTTAATCATCTTAAATTAAATTAATTACTTGAGAATTAAACAACTAATCCTGCTTAAACAATCATTTGTAAATTACAATTGATTAACCAATCACTCTTTAATTGCCTTCATATTTCAATTAATTAATCTTCAATTATAGATTAATTATCCTTTATTCATATTCTTAATTAATCACCTAGATTAATAATCCTTTAATTACACTATGTAATTATCCTTTAAATTAATTTCACAAATTAATTTATCTTTAATCATTTATTAATTTCTAATTAATTAATTAACAAAAATTAATTACATCAATCCTAAATTAATTACGTTAATTAATTATTACTTCTTTTCTTACATCATTGATTAATTATCTTATAATTAATCACATTTATTAATTAATTAAACAATTAATTATTCATTAATTACATTAATTAATGGCCCTATAATTACTTTATTAATCAATTTTCTAAAAATTACATTTAATAAATAATTATAAACTTAATTACATTTATTAATCAAACCTGATTATCACATTCAGTAATTAACTTCCTTTAATTACTTCACCAATTAAACCAACACCTTGATTAATTTCATTAATTAATCCTTTAATTACACTGAGTAATTATCCCTTAATTACTTCCCTAAGTAATTTTCCTTTAATTACTATCCATCAAGTAATTTAATTAATTACATGTAGTAAATATTCATTAATTACTTCACTAAGTAATTACACCTTTTAATTACCTTAAGTAATTATACTTAATCCCATCATTAAGTAATTCTTTTTAATTAATTAAACTTAATTAACTACACTGAGTAATTAATTTCTTTAATTACTTCATTAATTAATTATGTTTAATAATTCTTCTTAATCATTGAGTAATTAACTTCTTAATTACTTGTTACTTAATTAATTAACATAGATTAAACAATCCTTAATAACATAATTAATTATACTAAATTAATTACGCAACCAATTTACCTTAATTTAATTACCCACATTATTTAAGTTAATTAAGTAATTATACTTTAATTACCTTTACAAATAAAACTTGATTAAGTTAAACCATACATTTCATTAACTCTTATCAATCATTTTAAAATATAATTTTTAAATTCAAAAGCTTGTATTTGGTTTATACAAAAACATCATCTTTTAATTAATCATTATCTTTTAATTTATCTAAGTTAAATACCTTACTTTAATCATATTTAAATCACTTCAATAACAATTTTATTTGAAAACATTATTATATAATTTAACAAAGCAATATTTATAACCAAACCATTTTTAAAACAAAAATTTAAATTTTAAAAATCCAAATTTTAAAACAAAATTTTTTTTTAAGTCAACACTTCATTCTTTATAAAACTAATTAAAACACTAGTTCAAAATTCAATTGCTTTTAAATTTTAAAACTTCATTTTATATAGTACAAATCCTGATAATACTAACTTTTAAAAACAAACTATTTTAAAAGCAAAATTAACCTAACTTGTTTGAATGCAAAGTTTTAAATTAAAGCATTTTAAACATATTTAAACTGTTTTAAACTTTGTTTTAAAACTTAGTTTGCATCAAATTTCAGAAATTCAATTTGCAGAAAAAAAAACAGACATGAACAAAATCCTGGAAACCAAACTACTCGAGACCAAAACACATCCGACAAACCTTCCTAATGTCTTCGAGTTGCACGCGAGACAAACACGAGGAAGGCACGAAGAAAAACCTAGTCCAACATCTTCTTCCACGAACCAAAACTCCAGATGTACACTTTCGACCTCGTGCACGTGCACGCTGGTCTTGGTCGGCGGCGACCAACGTCGCGATACTCCACAAGTCACCCCTGTCCCCTACGACCACCTTGTCCCCCGAAATTAACGAAAGCATCACCGATTCGAAAAAAAGTGCATCAGCACTTCAACCTGAAAAAGAACACGACCCAAGAAATCACTGCCGACGGCGAATCCCATCACCGGAGGGCCTGCCACCTCGTCTACGCATGCGTCACGAACCACTTAAACTATTCCCCCATAAGCGATCCACTCCGAAACATCAACGACGACGAACCAATGACGATTCCGATCCATACAGAAAGCAGATAGAAAACCCTACTTCGCCATTTTCCGATCACCTCAATCATCAGATCAGCCTCCCGCTATTTTTCCTGCATTCGCAGGCACCACGACCACCTCCATGCCGAAGCACGACGACCACCTAAACTCTGATGAACGGCAATCGACCCAAACCCCGAATTCAAGTGACCCTCAATTCCACTTTGAATACCAAATTAAAAATTACAAACATCATCTTAAAGTTCATGATTTTGAACATCAATCCAGGTTATATGATTCGAAATTTAAATTATTAAGATTAATTTTCATTGAATATGAAGTTCATTACTGATATTTTACTTTCCAGACTAACTTCTAAATATAAAAATTTTGAAACAAAATTTTAAATTATCAATATACTACTATGGCCATTTTTCATTTTCTAATCTTGGTCTAAATTCAAAGGTATGTGAAGATAAGAATTTTTCTAACAAATCTGGAACATAAACCAAGCACAAAGCTTATATTTTAATATCTACGGACATTCACACTGCTAAATAAATATGCAGTCAACTTTAAATCAAACATGCAAACATTTATCATGTTTAGTATAACATTCACATCCATATATTTGTAAATTTAATTACTTCAACGGGCATTACTCATAAGATCGAGTTTAATTCTGTTTTCAAAATAAATTTACTCACCAGAATTTTAAGCAGAGAACACTGAATTACTGCATTTCGATTCCTGGGACATTGAATCTGATTTGCATCTTGCTGTTGATTATTATTGGACATTGAATTTTTACTGAAATCTTCCTGTGGATTGAATTGCGTGTTCTACAGATTGAATACTTTGAATCTAAAGTTTGTACATAGCTTCAGATTTTTTTTTTCTTTTTGCAGTTTCGAATGATCTTTGGTTTCTCTTTCTTTTTTTTAGTTAAAGAAAATTAAAGAATTTCTAGCTGAAGAAAATACACTAACCTTTTCTTTTAAACCTTAACTAAAAAAACATAATTTTCTTTAAAACAAAGACTTTCCACTTGTTTCTTGAATTGTCCAAAAGCTTCCAAGTGTATTTACTCAATCCTTAGTAAATGACAAATGTAATTCCTTATTTTAAATTTATTTATTATGTTACAAATGTAAATTTTATCTTTTTAATGTAATTACTTATTTACAATTGATTTAAATCCTAATTAGTTACTTTCCTAAATACATATGTTTAATATAACTATGAAATGTATTTATCTCTTTATGTTTAATTTATAATTTTTTAAAACTCCATTTCCTAAAGATAAGTTTAAAAGAAAGAAAATGAACATTTATTTAAATTTTATTTAACAGTTTAAACTAAAGTTATTATACCCTACATTGATATTATATATAAAAAATAAATTTATTTCAAAAAAACAAATTTAAAAGAAAAAAAATTAAGCTTTTATAATAATAAACTATTTTAAAGCTATTATACTTTTAACAACATAAGCTTTTCTTTAAGTTTTTTGAAATAAAATATTAATTTTTAAATAGCTTTTGAAAAGCATTCTATTAAATCAAATAAAAATTTTCCAAATCATCATATATACATATGTATATTAAAAATTTGAAAACACATTTTCTACTTAAGTTTAGTCCATTATTTTTCTATTTACAATATATATACAAATATATATATATACACATTATAAATAGAACATTTTAAATATTAACTTTAGAAATTATTTGAATTTTAAAACAGAATCCAAATCACAATATACACACACAAATATATTAAAATTTGAAAATATTTTTATTAAATTTAAATCGAAACCAATTTCCTTTTTACAATGTATACATATATACATTACAATTAGAATATTTCTATTAACTTAGAAAGATTAATTATTATTAATTATATGTATATATTATCTTTTGAAAAGAATAAACATTCCAAATTAAATTATTATTATTAAGTTTTGGAAAGATAACATTTGTTAAATTAGATTAACTATTAGTTTTGAAAATACAAAATTTGGTTAAATTAGATTATTAAATCAATATAACATATTTTAAAATAAATTATGATTGGAAATTATTAAATAAGTATTGCCCAAAATTCTAGGACATCACATTCCTCCCCCCTTAAAAGAATTTCGTCCTCGAAATTAAAAGCGAAGATAATTTAATAATTCCATACAGATTTTAATTTAAAATAGCAATAAATGCTATCAATCATACTAGAAACCATAACATTCAATTCAAACAATCAATTTTAACTAGGGGATTTTAGGCACAAGGAAGAAGTTGCAAAAAAAATTAGTCTCAGGACAGCAAGTTTGTTTTTTAGTCTGAAGGACACTTTATAGTGTAAATCACAGAATGATAGTTGCAACTATCATTTTCTGTTTATACTATAAAGTGTCCTTCAGACTAAAAAACAAACTTGTTGTCCTTGAGACTAAATTTTTTTGGAACTTTTTCCCTATGCCTATTTTTCTGTTTTAACTATCCAGAAAAAATTCTGGTCAAAATTTCCTAGAGTTTCTCAGGTACAAACACCGGGTTACTTGCTCTACAGGATTTTAACTAGCTACACTACTCCGAACTAGAACTCCTATATCTAGATCTACAATCTAAACAGGATGCCGGACCACAGACAAGTTCGGTTCACCATCCAAATCTCCCTGATTTGCTGGTTCTAAAACCAGTGATAGATCAAACATGTACTCCTTCAGAGATACTTGAAATACATTACGAATCCCAGCCATCCGAACTGGCAATTCAATCATGTAGATCAAACACTTATCCTTAAGAGAATACAGAAAGATTCCAATACACTCTAAGCTAGCTTCCCCTCTTATCCAATCTCATCGCTCTTATGATCGTAGAAAACTTATCCAAAAATTAAATCTCCGACTTCGAATCCCTAATCTCTTCGTCTCTTAACCACAATCTCTGCCGATCCTGGGCTGCCATCAATCTTCTTGATCAACCAAACTTTGCAGATGCTTCACTGATCAAATCTGGATCGTGAATGAGATGATCTCCTGATTTTACTCAACAAGATGGTTCTCCCAAAACCCATTGAAATACAAAACATTAATCTACTATACAAGCATCAAAAGACTTCAAACTTGCTTCTCCTATCCGGAAAACAGAACAGATGCTCTCGACAACCAAGCCTTCAGATCTTGAAAGAACTTCCTCAAGAAGTCCTTAAATCCAAGAAAAACACAAATCTTTGATGAATCCGAGGCTACTTCTAATCTGGAATAGCTGCCACCATATCTCTGCTGCACAACTCTGATCAGAAGAAGATGAGAATGCTTTTGATGAACACAAGCACAAACTTGATCACTCATCCAGAAACATTGTCCATCAAATTTCATAAAAGCTTAATGACCTATCTGATTTGGTCACAAATACTACAGTAGAAATCCAGTCAGAAAACTAGATCCAATCAATCCTGATTGCTCACAAACTCCTCTCTCCTGGAGTCATCTCTCTACTAGGCCAAACCACCGGAAAATCCAAGAACCAAATCGAAACAGAACTCCATCTCCCGATGCGGACACACTCCTTTGACTACCTCGAAGATATTCAGAAAGTCTCAAACCACTTCGATAGCTCCAACATCTTTAGAGATGTCTCAAACTAAAGCAAAGATTACTAAGAGAACTTTCGAACCGTCGCAAATCACTTTTGCGATAATACCCAATTTAGAATCCAAAGAAACTATTCCCTCTTACATAACAGAACAGCTTAAGCCCTTCAAAAGAAGAAACTAATGGTCCACCTTAACCACAAACATCTTATCCAGCTGAGCTTACAAAAGAAGTGGCTAAGCCTTCACCATTTGCCCGTCCTACTAACAGAAGAATCTCAAAGACTTCTGAACCATCGAAGAAACGGACCACACAATTACTTTCGAACTCTACCTCCAGGATATTGCTGAGCCAAGAGATCTTCATGACAGCACTCTCAACAACTCTGAGTTGCCGTTGCTACCAAAGACTTCCTATCCAAAAGCTTCTTGAATCCCAAATCTATATCAACCAACTCCACAAAAAGAGTCTTCAAGATGAGCAGAAACTCTCAAGAAACTCGGGTTTCAAACCAAGCACAAACACCTAGCTGAAATGAGTCTCCCACTCCAAAACAGATAAGACTCCTTCCTATGGTTCTCATAATACCATACTTTCTTCAACACTTCCGACTGATCCAAATTCTAGAAAATCCGCTCGCACGAGCGCAATCCAAACTTATACTCCAAAGATAAACTCTGAAACTTTAAAAGGTTTCCTTCCGAGATTAATGAAATCCTAACTCCCAGCTGCCAAACTTACTCAAGATGCCCAAAACTGCACTGACAGATACTCTTCCAACCTTAAATACTCAGACTTCTTCCACTGATAGTCGTGCTATACACACCGCTATCTCTCCTACTTCTAGAACTTATGTTGGCAAACCCGAACAGGTAACCCAACAAAATAGATAGGAATATATACGCTCTCTCAAGAAAGGCACCACTCCAGAGCCTAGGTATTCGCTCAACCTAACGCTCTGATACCACAATGTAATGACCCACCTTTCATACCACAGAAAGATGCATCTTAAGAAGAAAGAAAGGGATAGAAAAGAAAAAAGATAGAAAAGAAAGAACCAAACAACATCAGAATCTCATAGCGGAACGAATAAATTATATTAATCAAATAAAATATTACATAGTATCATATACATCAGAGTTATACAGCTCCAACAACTCAAACTAGACAGTTATAACACCGGTCTAGATATTACAACTCAAGTATAACACAAAGATATAGATACCACTCTGACACAACAGAACACTATACATATATCTACAAGCTGAAGCCACCTGCTCCATATCTTCTCCAGAACTCAACAAAGCTAACGTGAATCCCTTGACCACTCATACGTAATATGAGTACCCAAGAGTTTAATAAAACAGAAAATAAACACTTGGGTAAGACATGTGTCTAGTGTGAGTAAACGATTTACAATTGCTTAACTTTAGAAAATCCTTTGTAACAAAGGTATCACGTAAGACTTCCCACAAATAAACATGGGTAAGTTTTTACCTTATGCTAACCAAAATATTTGATAGAAAATCAAGTGATACTATGATAGGGTCAAGGGTTTTCAAAATAAAATACAGAAATAGCTGGAATGCTTGCATCTCACGTTCCAACATAGTTGGGCACAATCAAAACGGTACAGGCACTTATTGGAGTTCGGATTCCATACAATGGCAGGGCTACTGGAGTACCGCCCGTCACAGTACGTGGCCTAGGTCACCGTACCAAGGATCACTCCCAATCCCCTACAACACAAAGCCGGAACCATCCCTTACTGGACAGTCCCAAACTAGACCACCTCGGCAGCTGTCATGATCAACCGCCCACACAGCTAAAATAAAAAGGGACCTCTAGACAGGGGTAAATCTCGTCCTACTTGGGCATGACCCACTTAGCCTTGCTGCACCTCCTCTTTTTTAGCCATTCCCGGTTGATGAGGCTTGAGGCTACGATTACCTTTATAGAACACATCTATCTTAGAATGCTCATCGTCCACCTGACGATGTTCTGAAAGCATTCAATCCGTACAAGTTCGTTCCGGGTTCGAACGAAACCGAAGGCACTATCTTGTTACACTCGTTTTGGAATCACCATCAGAGTTAACCACAATAGCCTTTGCACTCTGAATCTTCATCTCGAACCTGAAAGTACTACCCCCATTAAACTCGTATTGGAATCACCCTCAGAGTATTAACGACAATAGTCCTTACAACTCGAGTCTTCACTCTTCACTTGAGATTCACGACCTAACGTTTAATTTGGATCGATGTGGTTTTCGGAATTCCAAATTTGGAAACCCAATCCCGGTCTCATCGAATCCAAACGCCATCTTAATGTCCAAGTGATTTAAGTTTAACAAATTAATTCAATTTAAAACATTGAATTCACACAGCATCATTCACAGATAAACATCATACATTTATCATTGATATACCAAATATCATATCATATAATATCACAACATATCATCCAATAAATATCAACCAATACAGATATTCCATAAACAGTCATACACAAACAGGCATCATTAACTCCTTTTATAATTAATTTGATCATCTTAAATTAAATTAATTACTTGAGAATTAAACAACTAATCCTGCTCAAATAATCATTAGTTAATGACAATTGATTAACCAATCACCCTTTAATTGCCTTCATATTTCAATTAATTAATCTTCAATTACAGAGTAATTATCCTTTAATCATATTCTTAATTAAAATCACCTAGATTAATTATCCTTTAATTACACTATGTAATTAGCCTTTAAATTAATTTCACAAATTAATTTATCTTTAATCATTTATTAATTTCTAATTAATTAATTAACAAAAATTAATTACATCAATCCTAAATTAATTACGTTAATGAATTATTACTACTTTTCTTACTTCATTGATTAATTATCTTATAATTAATCACATTTATTAATTAATTAAGCAATTAATTATTCATTAATTACATTAATTAATGACCCTCTAATTACTTTATCAATCAATTTTCTCAAAATTACATTTAATAAATAATTATAAACTTAATTACATTTATTAATCAAACCTGGTTAATCACAATCACTAATTAACTTCCTTTAATTACTTCACCAATTAAACCAACACCTTGATTAATTTCGTTATTAATCCTTTAATTACATTGAGCAATTATACCTTAACTACTTCCTATAAGTAATTTTCCTTTAATTACTATCCATCAAGTAATTTAATTAATTACATCCAGTAAATATTCATTAACTACTTCACTAAGTAATTACACTTTTTAATTACCTTAAGTAATTATACTTATTCCAATCATTAAGTAATTCATTTTAATTAGTTAAACTTAATTAATTACATTGAGTAATTAATTTCTTTAATTACTTCATTAAGTAATTATGTTTAATAATTCTTCTTAATCATTGAGTAATTAACTTCTTAATTACTTATTACTTAATTAATTAACATAGATTAAACAATCCTTAATAACATAATTAATTATACTAAATTAATTACACAAACCAATTTACCTTAATTTAATTACCCACATTATTTAAGTTAATTAAGTAGTTATACTTTAATTACCTTTATAAATAAAACTTGATTAAGTTAAACCACACATTTCATTAACTCTTATCAATCATTTTCAAATTTAATTTTTAAATTCAAAAGCTTGTATTTGGTTTATGCAAAAACATCATCTTTTAATTTATCATTATCTTTTGATTTATCTAAGTTAAATACCTTACTTTAATCAAATTTAAATCACTTCAATAACAATTTTATTTGAAAACATTATTATATAATTTAACAAAGCAATATTTATAACCTAACTATTTTTAAAACAAAAATTTAAATTTTAAAAATCAAAATTTTAAAACTAAAATTCTTTTTTTTATGTCAATATTTCATTCTTTACAAAATTAATTAAAACACTAGTGCAAAATTCAATTGCTTTCAAATTTTAAAACTTCATTTTATATATACAAATCCGGATAATACTAACTTTTAAAAACAAACTATTTTAAAAGCAAAATTAACTTAACTTGTTTGAATGCAAAGTTTTAAATTAATGCATTTCAAACATATTTAAACTGTTTTAAACTTTGTTTTAAAACTTAATTTGCATTAAATTTCAGAAATTCAATTTGCAGTTAAAAAAATCAGATAGGAACAAAATCCTGGAAACCAAACTACTCGAGACCAAAACACACGCGACAAACCTTCCTAATGTCTTCGAGTTGCATGCGAGACAAACACAAGTATGCCACAAAGAAAAACTTGGTCCAACATCTTCTTCCACGAACCTGAACTCCATATGTACACTTTCGATCTCGTGCACGTGCACGCTGGTCATGGTCGGTGGCGACCAACGTTGCGACACTCCACAAGTCACCCCTGTCCCCTACGACCACCTCGTCCCCCGGAATTAATGAAAGCATCACCGATTTGAAAAAAAAGTGCATCAGCACTTCAACCCGAAAAAGAACACGACCCAAGAAATCACTGCCGACGGCGAATCCTATCACCGGAGGGCCTGCTACCTCGTCCACGCACGCTTCACGAACCACTTAAACTATTCCTCCATAAGCGATCCACTTCGAAACATCAACGACGACGAACCAATGACGATTTCGATCCAAACAGAAAGCAGATACAAAACCCTACTTCGCCATTTTTTGATCACCTTGATCATCAGATCAGCCTCCCACTATTTTTCCTGCATTCCTAGGTACCACAACCACCTACATGCCGAAGCTCGACCACCACCTCAACTCTGATCAACGGTAATCGACCCAATCATCGAATTCAAGTAACCCTCAATTCCTCTTTGAATACCAAATTAAAAATTACAAACATCATCTTAAAATTCATGATTTTGAACATCAATCCAGGTTGTATGATTCAAAATTTAAATTATTAAGATTAATTTTCAGTGAATATGAAGTTCATTACTGTTATTTTACTTTCCAGACTAACTTCTAAATATAAAAATTTTGAAACAAAATTTTAAATTATCAATATACTACTATGGTCATTTTTCATTTTCAAATCTTGGTCTAAATTCAAAGGTATGTGAAGATAAGAATTTTTCTAACAAATATGGAACATAAACCAAGCACAAAGCTTATACTTTCATATCTACAGACATTCTCACTGCTAAATAAATATGCATTCAACTTTAAATCAAACATTCAAACATTTATCATGTTTACTATAACATTCACATCCATATATTTGTAAATTTAATTACTTCAACAGGCACTACTCATAAGATCGAGTTTAATTCTATTTTCAAAATAAATTTACTCACCAGAATTTGAAGCAGAGAACACTGAATTACTGCATTTTGATTCCTGGAACACTGAATCTAATTTGCATCTTGCTGCTGATTATTGTTGGATATTGAATATTTACTGAAATCTTACTGTTGATTGAACTGCATGTTCTACAGATTGAATACTTTGAATCTGAAGGTTGTACATAGCTTAAGATTTTTTTTTTTGCATCTTTGAATGGACTTTAGTTTCTCTTTCTTTTCTTTTTTAGTTGAAGAAAATTAAAGAAGTTTCTAGCTGAAGAAAATATACTAACCTTTTTTTTTAAACCTTAATTAAAAAAAACAAAATTTTCTTTAAAACAAAGACTTGCCACTTGTTTCTTGAATTTTCCAAAAGCTTACAAGTGTATTTACTTAATCTTTAGTAAATGACAAATGTAACTCCTTATTTTAAATTTATTTATTATGTTATAAATGTAAATTTTATCTTTTTAATGTAATTACTTATTTACAATTGATTTAAATCTTAATTAAATACTTTACTAAATACATATGTTTAATATAAATATGAAATGCATTTGTCTCTTTATGTTTAATTTATAATAATTTAAAACTCCATTTCCTAAAGATAAGTTTAAAAGAAAGAAAATGAACATTTATTTAAATTTTATTTAAAAGTTTAGACTAAAGTTATTATACCTTACATTGATATTATACATAAAAACTAAATTTATTTTCAAAACAACAAATTTAAAAGAAAACTAATTAAGCTTTTATAATAATATACTATTTTTAAGCTATTATACTTTTAACAGCATTAACTTTTCTTTAAGTGTTTTGAAAATAAAAGATTAAATTTTAAATAGCTTTTGAAAAGCATTTTATTAAATCAAATCAAAATCTTCCAAATCACCATATATACATATGTATATTAAAAATTTGAAAACACATTTTCTACTTAAGTTTAGTCCATTATTTTTCTATTTACAATATATATACATACATATATATATATATATATATATATATATATATATATTATAAATAGAACATTTTAAATATTAACTTCAGAAATTATTTTAATTTTAAAACAGGATTCCAAATCATAATATACATATATATACAAATATATTAAAATTTGAAAATATTTTTATTAAATTTAAATTGAAACCTGTAACGCCCCGAAAATTTTCATCTATCGAAAATTCAACATCGATACTCACTTTATCGACTGCCGAGAAATCGAAGGTCAAAAACCGGAATGTTATGGGTTTTAAAAAGAATTTAGGAAAAGAAAAAGTAGAAAAGAAGGTAGAAAGAAGATGGAGGGAAAAGGAAATAGAAAATAGAAATTAGGAAGGAGAGAAAACAGAAAAGAGAACAGAAAATTTTAAAATAGAAGAAAATAGAACGGAATAGGGAGGGAACAGAAAACAACAGAACAACATCAGAATCTCACAATTCGCAGCGGAACAACATATAATAATAAATGAATAATCTTTAAACAAAGAACTATATCAGTTATTACATTTTATACATTTCATTTCATCATATCATCAGAGTATACAACAACAACAAGCAGTGCAGCGGAAAAAGAAATACTATATAACTAGTAATACGCCATGCCATCCATCTTGCCTCCAGCAACTCCAGAATCTCCAGAATATCCTGATAAACCTAACTCTTAACTGCCCGTGTGAAAATTGGTGGGCACCCAGAGTTTAGGAAGGAAAACAATAAACTCCAAGTCAGTCATGTGACTGGTGTGAGAACTCAAAACAGTTTATTTATCTTTAAAATCAAAATAGAGGAATATTTTTAAAGTTAATTCGCAATGCTTTTAAAAATGAGACTACCATAAGGCCTCCCGCACACACACACAATGCAAACGCAGAATCGGAGGAGATTTCTCCTTATGATAGTCAAAGATGCTTGATACGCATTTAAAATAATATTTGATATTATTACTAGTGTATAGTGTAGGAAAAATTCATTTCGAAAGTAGAATATAAATCTTAGCCAACATACGACCATTATCGTATGCCTACTATAGCTAATATGTTCAATGGCAGGTTACCGCCACATTCCATAGCAGGTTATACAACTAAAACCGTACAAGTCTCGTATTGTTTCTTTGGATTTCCAACAAATGATCAGGCCAAGGAACTTCCCATTGCCACATGAGAATGCCTCTGGATGGACATCCCCGAGAACCAAACCGGATCTCTACCAACACAAGGCCGGGTTACCCCTAACTGAGTAACAACTGACCGAATATGCCATCCCCCGGTCCTTTGGGACCTTTTCACCGAGCGCTCGTAATCAATTCACACAATCATAACAAAGTGTTTTCAACATGAGTAAGTATCTGGGCTCCATACCATGATACCACCCTTTTCCAGAAGGAAATGGACACATCCTAAAGCGTGCTACCCCTCATAACCTTGCTGCTTCTTTCTTGTTTTGACCATTCACGGGGTGTGAGGCTCGACGAATTCACGTCCACAAAAACATACTTTATACAAAAGCCATGCTTTGGGTCAACAAATGATCAACACAATGATCACAAGGATAGACGATCAAATAAACGATCCTATCACAAATAATCAACACAATGATCATTTCAGCATCACTCAGCATGTCACATTACCAAATTGGGAATATATCGCTGATAACATTCAACTACATAACCTCTGAGCACGTACGTCTCAGAGAAGAGTGTTAAGCTAAAAGAATAAATTCTCCGCCACCAACAGAAATATATTTGAAAGAAATCGGCTTTATATCTCAACTTGTAATGTCAGACATACAATCCATACAAGTCTGTTCCGGGCTCGAACAAAACCGAAGGCACTTCTTACGAAGCCCTTGCAATACGGGTATTCACAATCCCGATCGAATTTCCCATCACTTAGGAGATCTCTATACCAGGAGCTACCCAGTGCAGAGACAATCGATAGGTCATCCTATCGCTTTCACAAATACTCGGTCTTCAACACCGATCTTCAAATGCAATTCATAACGATGTATCACATATTCGGAATGGGTTATACGACCCCATGGTCCTTTCCCAGTTAACCCGAATAGTGAGCGCTTATTCAAAAATAAGTGTAGCATTCACATTCAAACAAATCACATCAATTACCCATTCAAAGGGAAATATTGATAGTCGGTTATTGAACTATCACTGAATATGCACACGTCACCAGATTCCAAATAATTTTCCCAAATTATTTATTTTCCAAAATATCTTTACAAGATATATAATTTTCACACTTCAAAAATAAATCAATATTTATTTTTAAACAAATTCTACTTTCTTTTATAAATTCAATAGTGAATTTACATTCCAAAGTATTAATGAATATACGACTTCAATTCGATTTATAATATTCATTTTCAATTTATCTTCAAAAAGATAAATTCTCTAATATTCACTTTATATTGGAAAAACATTTCCATACTTATTTATTCATAAGTAATTCACAAATTTTTATTTATTTTCAACACTTAGAAAATATTCAATATACTTAAATCAAAATTAAGTATATATTTCATTCTTTAAGGAAATCATTCTCTTAAACATATTTATTTGGGCCAAAACGAATGTTGCGTAAAACATCGTTACGACGTCCCAAAATCACTAGTATAGGGATTCGAAATTAAAATAGATATATAAATCCCAATACTATACAAAACATTTCCTTTCGGAAATTATTTACTATAACAACAGTGTTATAGTCCACCATTTCCTTTTATTTCTCGAAAACGTCTATTTCAACAATGAATGTTGAAATCTATGGTTTCGAATCTTAACAACTTTTAAAACATCGTTAGATCGTTTTAATTCTATTTAAAACATCATATCTAAAACATTTTCTTTAACGTGTTATTCACTATTCAAAAACGTGAATATAACTCCATTAAATAAGTTATGACAATTAACTTATCAAAATAAGTTGTTTGCGGATTTATAAAACAACGTTTATAAATTCCATTTCTATTTATTTATAAAACTTCCTTTTTTATAAATCCTTTTATTAACCTATTCCAGTTTATAACTAAATTATAAACTAAACGTTCATATTATAAGTTAAATACTTATAATTTATTCGTTACAAAAATCGTTCCTTTGAACTTCATAATTATAAATCTTATAACTTATAAGATTCGTTTATTTATCAAAACTCCATTCTTTCAATAACTTTTATAAATTTTATAAACCTACTGTTTATAAAATTTCATTTATAACTTCACTGTTTATAATCCTATAAATTTCATTCATTAATGAAATTCATTTTTACTTCATTCAAACACTTATAAAAACTCGTTTTATAAGTCAATATTTCAATTTATAAATATCCGTTTATAAATCTCTTAATATAAATGAATTTATATTATTCTTTTAAACGTCTTTAATTTCCTTTATAGTTTCACCATTTTGATTTATAAAATAATCAAGTTTTATAAATCCTATTTTTAAACTTTTATAATATATTCAAAAATCCAATTTAAACTATTTTATAAAATCATAAATCCCCTATTTCTCAAAAATCAACTTTTAACTATATTTCACAAAATCATAATTTTTATAACTTTAACTATTATAACGTTTATTTATTTAAAATGGATCAATTCCAAAAATTATTTTATAAACCGTATACTTTCTAAAATCACTTTTAAAAATCATTTTAAAATCCCAAAATCTGGGTCCAATGATGCTACACACCAAATAGTCAATCACGACAACAACGATATCATATATCGATATGATAATCAATCAAATATCAAAATATCTGAAATTAAATAAATACTGTTGAGGAATCCAGTTGGATCCCTCCAACCTGTTTTCCTGCATCCAAAAACATTAGCACAATACCAATTTCGCTCCAGTACGAAATTATCGCGGTATATGTTCTTATTAAATATTATCCGCTTAATAACGGCGTAATAGGGTCTCATCCGCTAAACAAAAAAATGCGGGAAATCAACAATTCCAATATATACATATGCCAATATATATATATTGCTATTATATATAATACCAATTTCACTGTTTATGAAATATTCGCGGTATATGTTTTTAATAAATAACATCCGCTTACTAACGGCGTATAATGTCTATTTTAACAAACAATAGATATCAATCAACATTCTAACATGCATTCAAATATTTTAAATCTAACTATCTAAAATAAAATCGAAACCGATTCGATTGAGTGAGAAGTTCTCACCTTGATTTTAATTTCCGTTTCAGCTTTTATTTCGAATAAAATTAAACGGACATTTAATTTTACCCAAAATTCTCACTAACTCCAAACGACTCCAAACAAACTCCATCGCGTAGTGCTCGTCCATACGATTCCAACGCAACTGAGTTTGTATTTTTTCGACCTCGTATGAAAAAGTTATGAATATTTGAAGTTTACTCGAATTTTATAAACATAAATCACACAACTTTTAATCAATTTTAAACTACAACCATTTTCAGCCACATGATCCATCTCCAACCTGATCACAGCCCTCCATCCCCTCATCTTCTCCCACGTTATCATCCCCAGGCCGCACCAAATACAACCAAACCCATGAACAAGCAACTAGGGTTTAACATTGCAAGCTCATTTCTCGACGAAATCACATCAAACCACCGCCATCTCGAAGCCCTCGACCTAAGCTATGCTCGGCCTGAACCCTGGCCAACTCGGCCTCACCCTCCTCCTCGTTTTGCGTGCGCAGTCCGGCCACTTCATGGTCAATTTCCCGTTGATTCGTGAAGCTATTCGCGATCTTGACCGTTGATATTAAAGATCGTGTTGTGCTCTACAACTTTCATTTAGAAAGTTTCTTGAATTAATGAACGGATTTGGAGAAATTTGGGGATGAAGATGGGAGCATTTCTGGCCGTTCATGGGGTAGTGGCGGCTAGGGTTTTGTTTGTTTATTTTTTTTATCAATTTATGAAGAGGTGGGTCTATTTATAGGGAATTTTCGAACACTATTCATTTTGGAAATTCCGAACTCCGATTTACGCGCCGTAACCAGCGTTTCTAAGGTTTACCCCGCGTTCCGGACACAATGGAACAGGTTTCGGAAGCTAATTCCGAAGTATGTGCGAGTTATGGCTGTAAACGCTCAATTTAAATTAAACCGATTTAAGTCGATTTCTAGGCGTTTTGATTTGTACCGGACAAACGGTAAATCCAATTGACTTGAAATTTGAAACCTTACAATAATATCACATTACGGATCCGATGAAACTAGTTTCGTCGAAATCCGAGACTTTTTGAAAAATGGCTATTTTAGCTCGCCAAATTTAAATTAAAAATAAATCGATGCGTTTCGAGCTGCCACGATCAAACGATAACTCCGATTAACACGAAATTTGAAATCCGGTAATAACTAACTATTACGGATCTAATGGAACTGGTTTCGTCCAATTCTGAGACTGTTCAAAAATTGACTATTTTCACTAGTCGATTAAATTATTAAAATATTCAATTTTCACAAATTAACTTTTAATTCGATTTTAAAAGTTCTAAAATATCGTTCTAACCCCCATATGATAAAATAAAATTTTACAAATCATTTTCAATCATATTTAACTATATTTTCAATTATTTCCATAATTTAACATATTAAATTATCGATTTAATTATTCAATTAAATCCAATAAATCAAAATAAAATTTATTTGACTTATAAATTCACTTATAAATATTTAAAATTAATTAAATATTCATATTTTAATTTCTAAAAATTCTGGGTCGTTACAATCTTCCCCACTTAAAAGAATTTCGTCCTCGAAATTATTAAGTAAGAAAAATTACAGAATCTATTAATTTTCCAAAAATTCATAATTAAACTTCTTACAATAACTTACTAAGTTTCAAATCATACTTAGTTTCTTTTTCAAAACAACTACTATCATTTAACTTTCAATTCCAAAATCAAAGTTAAAGTTTTCAAAATTTTCCAATTTTCTCAAAAATTTTCTAACGCCTTAAATTTCCGGAAAAATTCGCCATAGTCTCCTTTGCGCGGCTCGATCCAAAAAAAAAATGACAGTATATATATCACAAATATACATCTCATCAAGTAATGAGGCATCCCGAAGGGAAAAAAATTGTAAAAGTACGATATTTAATCCGAGATATGTACCTTATATTTTATTAGCAAGCATATACGGCTAATATAGCGCGAAAGCGAGCTCCAAATGCGAAGCAAACGCGATCCGCACCTACTAATCACTCAACAAACAACATGAGAATCATGCATATAGACAATAATCTCAATATACAACATATATGTCCATAACAACTATATATGTCACATAGCAAATGTAGTAAAAGCAATAAATGCAAACATCAACCAACTATCATTCATAAGCAATAATATTCATTCATATTCTCATTAATATTCAATGAATTGGTTTTTCAATTCAAATCACATTTGATTTATTTACATTGGATTTTATCAACATTCATTCTCAATTTTAATTAGTTTGCATTCACTAATTAAATCCAATTCACGTTCAATTCTATTCAAATTTATTTACTTCTAATTTGAATTCAATTACTTTAGCTTTAAATTTCATTAATCAATTTCATTAATACTTAATGAATTATATACTATCAACTAACAACCATATAACAACAAAATCACTTTGCATATATTCATTCAATTTGGTTTTAACACCATCACTTTCAATTGGTTCAATTAAATTGATTTTTATTCAACTATTCAACTTTCTAATAACATTAGATTTTAATGAATTAACACTTATATTCATTATTTCATATCAATTATTCAAATTTAATTGATTAATCATTCAATCCATTAATTCAATTCAATTTCCAAAGTTGAATTTTATTTATATAACTTAAGTTCATATTCATTTAATCCACTTGATTATTTACTTCGATACCAATATCAACTCCATTTAACATCTTCTTACGTTATATTTCCATTTAACTTTAAATTCACTTTTATTTACAACTCATATTCATATAGTTTCATTTCTTATGTATATAAGTTTATTTCACAATTGTAGATTACTTTAATTATAATTCAATTCTTATAATTCATTTGCTTATACAATTATTCTTTTATTTGGATTATTCAAACAACTAAACAATCAACTTATATTCTAGGGGTGGGCGCGGTCGATTAACCGCACAAATCGGTTAATTTTTACGGTTAACCTAAAATAATATGCGGTTCGGTTAACTGATATTCGGTTAATCGATGTTGGTAGTATCGACCGAACCGCAAAATTTAAACCGCGGTTAACCGGTCACATAGAACGGTTAACCGACTATTATTCGCGGTTAAACGGTTAATCGGTTAATCGGTAAAGTTAGAACGGTTAACCGATTGATTGTTTGCAATTTTGAAATGTTTGCATAGCTTAGCCATCATACATTATTATGTATAATCACTTAGCTCAGCAATCATACAGTATTATGACATACACTTAGCTCGGCAATAAATAATGATCTGGAAAATTTACAATATTATGTATAATCAATTCCCAAACTTGAACGTTATAATATGCATTATACATTATAATCAAGACCCGCCATCAGCCATCATAGTTCATACACTTAGCTCAGCATACAAATACAAATACAAATTAAGACTCCTCAGCATACAAATACAAATACAAATACAAGATCAGTCATCGACCATCAAGACTCCTCAGTTCATTGCAAGACTCCTCAGTTCATTACAAATTAAGACTCCTCAGCATACAAATACAAATACAAATAATGCAACAATGCTGCATGCAGCTAAAATTTAATAAAGTCATCATACACTTAAACCTCAGTTCATCACAAGAACTTTCTTCTCCATCCTCGTATTCTTCGATATTTTCTGAAAATTAAATAATAAGAACTTATCAGTTTGTAGATAACACTGAAGAGTATAAACAAATTAATAAGCCATACATTTATTAGTCTTTATTAATACAAGTAAACTTCCAGATGCAGTTTTGGGGCACTGTTTGTCTTTGATGGCACAGTTATTTTTATACTAAGTAGGTGATCAGGTTTACTTCTAAAATTCATATGCATCAAACAAATGCATATGCATCAAACATTTTATCCATATGCATATGCATCAGGTTTGATCAGGTGATCAGGTTTGATCACCTGCATATGAATCAAACCTGATCAAACAGATGCTAGGCATTGTTTGATGCATATGCAGGTTGATGCATATGCATATACAATACATCTTATTATACAACACTTATATATGTCGTATGCAGGATGATGCATATGCATATCCAGAAACCTACTTATCTCCAAGAAAATGTATAAAATTGATAAGAAAATTAAACAATCTAATAGGCATATGCAGGTTTTCAATACAATTCAGTGTTTAAGAACTTTCAAGTATCAACTCAAACTAGAAGTAGAAAATGCATGCAATTGAAGTACATTATATTATGAGATAATTTAAGTAAACTAAGTAACTTCCAATACTGCTAATATTTGACTAGTGTTTAATAATACTGCTAATATTCCAATACTGCTAATGTTCCAAAAATGATCTGGGAATTATTATTGTGTACCAACTGAGCTTCACTTAATTACACTACATACATTTACACTGTGAGACTGAAATAAGGAAAACTGCACATATTTGACTAGTGTTTAAGGAAAACATGAATGTGAGTATATGTTTACACTACAGTATACATGCATATGTTTGAATAGTTAGACTAAAATTGAAATAAACTAAATAAATTGAAGTGAATATAAACACTGTAATTAAGGAGATATTAACCATGGTGAAAACATTGATGATGGAGATGGACTATCCACGTTGAAAATTGAAGATAATGGCAATTCACATTGATGACCATGCACAAATTCTACATGGAAAACAAATTAGTTAGAGTATTGTATGTAAAATCAAACAAATATCAAACAATATTATTTTACGAACGCTAATATCACCTGAGAAAGCATCATCGTAATAGTAAACATCATCGTTTGGAACCTCAATCCGGTGGTCGACAAAAATTGGTTTGGACCTTAACCAATTTTGAGTACAAATTAATGCCTCAACCATTCGTGGACTCAAAGTACTACGAAAAGGATCTATAACCCTTCCTCCGGTGCTAAAAGCGGATTCGGAAGCAACCGTGGACACCGGAATAGCAAGGAGATCTCGAGCGACTAGAGATAAAACATGATATTTGGAGCTATTTACCTTCCACCATAGTAAAACATCAAAATCATTTGGTGCATCCTCAATCGGTGCATTTAAATACTTTTCTAGTTCATTGCATTCATTGTCTCTTTGTC
Source organism: Allium cepa (assembly GCA_030765085.1). Taxonomy (NCBI): domain Eukaryota; kingdom Viridiplantae; phylum Streptophyta; class Magnoliopsida; order Asparagales; family Amaryllidaceae; genus Allium; species Allium cepa. The sequence goes on from CM060928.1 coordinate 805,890,487, forward strand.
GAACTTGTCGTAAAAAAGTATTTCTTTTTCTAGAAAGAACATCACTAACATTCACAACACTTTCACTATCAATGGAAGTACTAGATCGTGGTTCATCACATGTTTGTGTTCCAAATGTAGAATCGCTCACGTAGAAGTCAAACAACCTTATCAAAATATCTTTCACACTTTTTAATATGTCATCTGCAACTACTTTATCATACATGTCTTCAACACATAACTTCAAAAATTGAAATTTATACCTTGGATCAAGCACACACGTAACAAGTAAAATTTTGTTCATGTTACTTACGTTTCCCCAATATTTGTCAAACTTTGCTTTCATATTAATTCCCATTCTTCCAACATAAGGATTCGTTTTCACAATTAATGCTCGTAGTTCTTCTTGAATTCCACTTAGCTCGGCAAAACAATCATTTGAGGTAATAGATAAAGTTTTGCTAAATTTTAAAGTAATATCATAAAAATTCTTTAAGATTTTAACAAAAAGTTCGGCATTTTTCCAATCTACGGTACTCGGAGGACGAACTTCTTCATCAAAGTAAGCAACAAAAATACCATCATTTTCTTTCATATCATCAAAAACCCTTCTGTATTTCAAAGATGCTTCCAACATCAAATACGTTGAATTCCACCTAGTGGGTACATCTAAAACAAGCATAGATTTATTCTCAATTCCCAAACTTGAACACATCTCTCTAAATTTAGAAAATCGTGCCGGAGATGATCTCACAAATCTAACTGCAGTACGAATTCCAACTATAGTATTGCTAATTTCTTTTAGCCCATCATGAACAATTAAATTGATTATATGGGCACAACAACGTATATGAATGAACTCACCATTCAAAACACAACCAACATTATAATCTTTTAATTTGTTTTTCACATAATTGATTGCCACTTCATTTGCACTAGCATTATCAACCGTGATCGACACTATTCTTTTGAGTTCCCATTTTTTGATACATTGGACAATAAGTTTTCCAATATTTTCTCCTTTGTGACTAGTAATTACACAAAAATTTATAACCCTTTTATGTAATTTCCAATTTCCATCAATAAAGTGTGCAGTTAAAACCATATAATTCACGTTTTGAATAGAAGTCCATGTATCGGTAGTTAGACAAACACCATGCAATGAATCGGAGAACAATTTTTTAAGAGAATCTATCGAGTCCCAATATAATTGAAGCACGTCTCTACAAATTGTTCTACGTGAAGGAACTTCAAAACTAGGACACAATTGCCGACAAAATTCAAGAAAACCTTCACCCTCCACAAAACTAAAAGGGAGTTCGTCGATGATTATCATTCGAGCTAATGATTTTCTACATTCCTCTTTGTTAAATGACCATGTGGTAAGAGTGCAACTATCTTCACTATCGCTATTTTTTTCAAAAACTAAACTTTTTTGTCTCTTATCACTGTCACGTGGAATTGACCTACATGATTTTGCTACATGATAATTCAAATGTGTAGTGCCATTAAATCTAGAATCACATGCAAATTGTTGACCACAGTAGTTGCAAGCACATTTGTTAACTTTGGGATTAATATCTTTAGTAAAATGTTTCCATACCAGAGAAGGCTTTCTTGAAGAAGGCTTGCGATTCATGTATGGAGGTGGTTTTCCAACATTGATGTTGTCGTCCCCGGTTTCTTCATCATCTGCTTCTTCCGCATACTTATCATTAAGATCCATTGTTTCTCTAGAAGATCCACCTATTTCCACCTGTTTTACAATTAATAAAGACATAAAATTAGCGGAAACAGAAGCTATATGTAGGGGTAATAAATGAGTAAGGGATATGACTACTGTTAATGATGGTTGCTGGTTAGCTATATGTTAATGATGTTAATGATGGTTGCTGGTTAAAAGTGTGCATATTAGCTATATGTTAATGATGGTTGCTGGTTAAAAAAACATGGTTGTTGGTTAAAAGTGTACAATTAGTTCCTATCCAGCAACCAATAAAGCTCTGCTATAAATCTCATTTATTTATTTATAAAAATATTCCTGCACCATACACAATTAATACTTAATAATGATCCTGAAAAATGAGGCGACATATTTCCAAGGCAAATAAACATAATGTTCTCTTATAGCAAAAGATCAAGTAGGTAGGCAACTATGCATCACATCAAGATATGGAAACTGGTGGTTAGCACACTCCTGAACTGTTCTCTCATCATGTGCAATCTTACTAAAAATGGCTGACAATATACAAGTCAAGGTTGCATCAGGAAATAGCAGAGCAGAGCCTATATATCCATTCATGCCTCAGATAGTAGGTGGAAAGAACTCAGTAAAAATATGACTAGGCTAATGAAAAGCAACAAGTGTTCATACAAGGACAATAAAAAGTGTCAAAAATGTTGTTGACCACAACCTATGATGCAAGAACATACGATCAAGTCAACAGAAAGACGATGCAAAAGCAATGACCTAACACTACTATATCCAACACTCAAATAGACAAGCACCATAATAAGGTGGTGGTGCACCACCACAATAACTAATAGATGTTTTTTTTCCAGCTAAAAAAGCACCCATTTAGACTGTTATGTAGTCCTAATGTCACTTTCGGCCATCAATCAATGTATGTTTATCAGTACTGCACACTTATTGACTGTTAGAAACAAAAGGTGTATGTGACATCAAACAACAACGATTACTAACCAATAATCAAAATAATTTCTGAATTCATATCTATATTACAGTAGCCAAGCATGTAAAAAGAATACCAAAATTAACTTCATGCAGGACTGCCTTCTATAGTCTAGTGTTACAAATAATTCAAATCGATTCTATTTGGTTCAGATCCAATAAAACACTATTTCCACTTCAGGCTGATTCAGTGGTCTAAAGAAGCAACCAAATCACGATTGGAAGTGTAAATATATGTAAAAGAAGCAACCAAATCACGATTGGAAGTGGAACGATGCAAAATAAAAATCGAACTCACATTTTTTCTCTTTCTGCTAGTATTAACCATTGCTATCGCTGAAATGGGCGATCTACGGATCTACTATCTGGTGAGCAAAGATTCGTGAGTGAATTGTTTGAATTTGGGGCGAATCGACGGGATCGTTGTGAGTGAATGAAATTGGATACGGAGTAGTGAGTCATGAGTCTCGTGACTACTGAATAGAATAGCGGGAAAGGAAACTAGGGTTACGCAGTCGCACGAAAGCAATGGGCCGGGTAGCAATTGTTGGGTAAGCCCGATAATTTAAAATATATATTCGGTTAACGGTTAACCGATAAATAACCGCGGTTAACCTTTAACCGAACTGATATTGGTCGGTTAACATCGGTCGGTTAACCTAAAGTTCGGTTAACCAATTTTTTCGGTTAAAGCGGTTCGATTAAGATCGGTTCGATCGGTTAAGTCGGTTCGGTCGGTTAAATGCCCACCCCAATATATTCACTTTAATAATTCTGAAAAATTATTTCTTTATATATAAAATATACTCAAGGTAAAATTATTTCATTCACCCATAAAATCAATACTGTGTCGAATTGTTCTATTCAAGTGTTTAGAAACCCCTTCGGCATAGTCTTGCGAACCACGCTGACGAAAGTTCATATGCCACTCAATAAACCAATCATCACAATATAAAACAATTTTTTTTATATTCACTAACAAATACGCTCTCATATCTATTATTACACTCAAATTCATTCTAGAGCACTACTGACTCTATCTCTAATGAATAATACCCAACAGAACCATGGTTATCGCTTAACCATATGCTCCGATACCAAATGTAACGCCCCGAAAATTTTCATCTATCGAAAATTCAACATCGATACTCACTTTATCGACTGCCGAGAAATCGAAGGTCAAAAACCGGAATGTTATGGGTTTTAAAAAGAATTTAGGAAAAGAAAAAGTAGAAAACAAGGTAGAAAGAAGATGGAGGGAAAAGGAAATAGAAAATAGAAATTAGGAAGGAGAGAAAACAGAAAAGAGAACAGAAAATTTTAAAATAGAAGAAAATAGAACGGAATAGGGAGGGAACAGAAAACAACAGAACAACATCAGAATCTCACAATTCGCAGCGGAACAACATATAATAATAAATGAATAATCTTTTAACAAAGAACTATATCAGTTATTACATTTTATACATTTCATTTCATCATATCATCAGAGTATACAACAACAACAAACAGTGCAGCGGAAAAAGAAATACTATATAACTAGTAATACGCCATGCCATCCATCTTGCCTCCAGCAACTCCAGAATCTCCAGAATATCCTGATAAACCTAACTCTTAACTGCCCGTGTGAAAATTGGTGGGCACCCAGAGTTTAGGAAGGAAAACAATAAACTCCAAGTCAGTCATGTGACTGGTGTGAGAACTCAAAACAGTTTATTTATCTTTAAAATCAAAATAGAGGAATATTTTTAAAGTTAATTCGCAATGCTTTTAAAAATGAGACTACCATAAGGCCTCCCGCACACACACACAATGCAAACGCAGAATCAGAGGAGATTTCTCCTTATGATAGTCAAAGATGCTTGATACGCATTTAAAATAATATTTGATATTATTACTAGTGTATAGTGTAGGAAAAATTCATTTCGAAAGTAGAATATAAATCTTAGCCAACATACGACCATTATCGTATGCCTACTATAGCTAACTATGTTCAATAGCAGGTTACCGCCACATTCCATAGCAGGTTATACAACTAAAACCGTACAAGTCTCGTATTGTTTCTTTGGATTTCCAACGAATGATCAGGCCAAGGAACTTCCCATTGCCACATGAGAATGCCTCTGGATGGACATCCCCGAGAACCAAACCGGATCTCTACCAACACAAGGCCGGGTTACCCCTAACTGAGTAACAACTGACCGAATATGCCATCCCCCGGTCCTTTGGGACCTTTTCACCGAGCGCTCGTAATCAATTCACACAATCATAACAAAGTGTTTTCAACATGAGTAAGTATCTGGGCTCCATACCATGATACCACCCTTTTCCAGAAGGAAATGGACACATCCTAAAGGGTGCTACCCCTCATAACCTTGCTGCTTCTTTCCTGTTTTGACCATTCACGGGGTGTGAGGCTCGACGAATTCACGTCCACAAAAACATACTTTATACAAAAGCCATGCTTTGGGTCAACAAATGATCAACACAATGATCACAAGGATAGACGATCAAATAAACGATCCTATCACAAAAAATCAACACAATGATCATTTCAGCATCACTCAGCATGTCACATTACCAAATTGGGAATATATCGCTGATAACATTCAACTACATAACCTCTGAGCACGTACGTCTCAGAGAAGGGTGTTAAGCTAAAAGAATAAATTCTCCGCCACCAACAGAAATATATTTGAAAGAAATCGGCTTTATATCTCAACTTGTAATGTCAGACATACAATCCATACAAGTCTGTTCCGGGCTCGAACAAAACCGAAGGCACTTCTTACGAAGCCCTTGCAATACGGGTATTCACAATCCCGATCGAATTTCCCATCACTTAGGAGATCTCTATACCAGGAGCTACCCAGTGCAGAGACAATCGATAGGTCATCCTATCGCTTTCACAAATACTCGGTCTTCAACACCGATCTTCAAATGCAATTCATAACGACGTATCACATATTCGGAATGGGTTATACGACCCCATGGTCCTTTCCCGGTTAACCCGAATAGTGAGCGCTTATTCAAAAATAAGTGTAGCATTCACATTCAAATAAATCACATCAATTACCCATTCAAAGGGAAATATTGATAGTCGGTTATTGAACTATCACTGAATATGCACACATCACCAGATTCCAAATAATTTTCCCAAAATATTTATTTTCCAAAATATCTTTACAAGATATATAATTTTCACACTTCAAAAATAAATCAATATTTATTTTTAAACAAATTCTACTTTCTTTTATAAATTCAATAGTGAATTTACATTCCAAAGTATTAATGAATATACGACTTCAATTCGATTTATAATATTCATTTTCAATTTATCTTCAAAAAGATAAATTCTCTAATATTCACTTTATATTGGAAAAACATTTCCATACTTATTTATTCATAAGTAATTCACAAATTTTTATTTATTTTCAACACTTAGAAAATATTCAATATACTTAAATCAAAATTAAGTATATATTTCATTCTTTAAGGAAATCATTCTCTTAAACATATTTATTTGGGCCAAAACGAATGTTGCGTAAAACATCGTTACGACGTCCCAAAATCACTAGTATAGGGATTCGAAATTAAAATAGATATATAAATCCCAATACTATACAAAACATTTCCTTTCGGAAATTATTTACTATAACAACAGTGTTATAGTCCACCATTTCCTTTTATTTCTCGAAAACGTCTATTTCAACAATGAATGTTGAAATCTATGGTTTCGAATCTTAACAACTTTTAAAACATCGTTAGATCGTTTTAATTCTATTTAAAACATCATATCTAAAACATTTTCTTTAACGTATTATTCACTATTCAAAAACGTGAATATAACTCCATTAAATAAGTTATGAAAATTAACTTATCAAAATAAGTTGTTTGCGGATTTATAAAACAACGTTTATAAATTCCATTTCTATTTATTTATAAAACTTCCTTTTTTATAAATCCTTTTATTAACCTATTCCAGTTTATAACTAAATTATAAACTAAACGTTCATATTATAAGTTAAATACTTATAATTTATTCGTTACAAAAATCGTTCCTTTGAACTTCATAATTATAAATCTTATAACTTATAAGATTCGTTTATTTATCAAAACTCCATTCTTTCAATAACTTTTATAAATTTTATAAACCTACTGTTTATAAAATTTCATTTATAACTTCACTGTTTATAATCCTATAAATTTCATTCATTAATGAAATTCATTTTTACTTCATTCAAACACTTATAAAAACTCGTTTTATAAGTCAATATTTCAATTTATAAATATCCGTTTATAAATCTCTTAATATAAATCAATTTATATTATTCTTTTAAACGTCTTTAATTTCCTTTATAGTTTCACCATTTTGATTTATAAAATAATCAAATTTTATAAATCCTATTTTTAAACTTTTATAATATATTCAAAAATCCAATTTAAACTATTTTATAAAATCATAAATCCCCTATTTCTCAAAAATCAACTTTTAACTATATTTCACAAAATCATAATTTTTATAACTTTAACTATTATAACGTTTATTTATTTAAAATGGATCAATTCCAAAAATTATTTTATAAACCGTATACTTTCTAAAATCACTTTTAAAAATCATTTTAAAATCCCAAAATCTGGGTCCAATGATGCTACACACCAAATAGTCAATCACGACAACAACGATATCATATATCGATATGATAATCAATCAAATATCAAAATATCTGAAATTAAATAAATACTGTTGAGGAATCCAGTTGGATCCCTCCAACCTGTTTTCCTGCATCCAAAAACATTAGCACAATACCAATTTCGCTCCAGTACGAAATTATCGCGGTATATGTTCTTATTAAATATTATCCGCTTAATAACGGCGTAATAGGGTCTCATCCGCTAAACAAAAAAATGCGGGAAATCAACAATTCCAATATATACATATGCCAATATATATATATATTGCTATTATATATAATACCAATTTCACTGTTTATGAAATATTCGCGGTATATGTTTTTAATAAATAACATCCGCTTACTAACGGCGTATAATGTCTATTTTAACAAACAATAGATATCAATCAACATTCTAACATGCATTCAAATATTTTAAATCTAACTATCTAAAATAAAATCGAAACCGATTCGATTGAGTGAGAAGTTCTCACCTTGATTTTAATTTCCGTTTCAGCTTTTATTTCGAATAAAATTAAACGGACGTTTAATTTTACCCAAAATTCTCACTAACTCCAAACGACTCCAAACCAACTCCATCGCGTAGTGCTCGTCCATACGATTCCAACGCAACTGAGTTTGTATTTTTTCGACCTCGTATGAAAAAGTTATGAATATTTGAAGTTTACTCGAATTTTATAAACATAAATCACACAACTTTTAATCAATTTTAAACTACAACCATTTTCAGCCACATGATCCATCTCCAACCTGATCACAGCCCTCCATCCCCTCATCTTCTCCCACGTTATCATCCCCAGGCCGCACCAAATACAACCAAACCCATGAACAAGCAACTAGGGTTTAACATTGCAAGCTCATTTCTCGATGAAATCACATCAAACCACCGCCATCTCGAAGCCCTCGACCTAAGCTATGCTCAGCCTGAACCCTGGCCAACTCGGCCTCACCCTCCTCCTCGTTTTGCGTGCGCAGGCCGGCCACTTCATGGTCAATTTCCCGTTGATTCGTGAAGCTATTCGCGATCTTGACCGTTGATATTAAAGATCGTGTTGTGCTCTACAACTTTCATTTAGAAAGTTTCTTGAATTAATGAACGGATTTGGAGAAATTTGGGGATGAAGATGGGAGCATTTCTGGCCGTTCATGGGGTAGTGGCGGCTAGGGTTTTGTTTGTTTATTTTTTTTACCAATTTATGAAGAGGTGGGTCTATTTATAGGGAATTTTCGAACACTATTCATTCCGGAAATTCCGAACTCCGATTTACGCGCCGTAACCAGCGTTTCTAGGGTTTACCCCGCGTTCCGGACACAATGGAACAGGTTTTGGAAGCTAATTCCGAAGTATGTGCGAGTTATGGCTGTAAACGCTCAATTTAAATTAAACCGATTTAAGTCGATTTCTAGGCGTTTTGATTTGTACCGGACAAACGGTAAATCCAATTGACTTGAAATTTGAAACCTTACAATAATATCACATTACGGATCCGATGAAACTGGTTTCGTCGAAATCCGAGACTTTTTGAAAAATGGCTATTTTAGCTCGCCAAATTTAAATTAAAAATAAATCGATGCGTTTCGAGCTGCCACGATCAAACGATAACTCCGATTGACACGAAATTTGAAATCCGGTAATAACTAACTATTACGGATCCAATGGAACTGGTTTCGTCCAATTCTGAGACTGTTCAAAAATTGACTATTTTCACTAGTCGATTAAATTATTAAAATATTCAATTTTCACAAATTAACTTTTAATTCGATTTTAAAAGTTCTAAAATATCGTTCTAACCCCCATATGATAAAATAAAATTTTACAAATCATTTTCAATCATATTTAACTATATTTTCAATTATTTCCATAATTTAACATATTAAATTATCGATTTAATTATTCAATTAAATCCAATAAATCAAAATAAAATTTATTTGACTTATAAATTCACTTATAAATATTTAAAATTAATTAAATATTCATATTTTAATTTCTAAAAATTCTGGGTCGTTACAATACCAATGTCCTTTTTAAAATGTATACATATATACATTACAATTAGAATATTTCTATTAACTTAGAAAGATTAATTATTATTAATTATATATATATATATATATTATCTTTTGAAAAGAATAAACATTCCAAATTAAATTATTATTATTATGTTTTGGAAAGACGACATTTGTTAAATTAGATTAACTATTAGTTTTGAAAATATAACATTTGGTTAAATTAGATTATTAAATCAATATAACATATTTTAAAATAAATTATGAATGGAAATTATTAAATAAGTATTGCCCAAAATTCTGGGACATCACAAAGAGCCTTTGCGTATATACATATAACTAGAACTAATACTTCCACGATATTGACGTGCTAAGCGTCCATGTATTAGAAAGATAGATTGTTAGGGTGAAAGAAAGAAAAGATAGAACAGATTCTCATATCGTGACGAGTAATATATAATAAACAACACATCATTACAAAATATATTTTTTATTGTTATCCATAAAATATTCTCAATAATAAAAGTATGGAAGAAGGAGCAAGAGAATTGATGAAGATCAGAAGACATTAGGATGGTCTATCTCAACATCAGATAAAGCTTTCAACAAGAGGATAACAAATCCAGTAGCATCTTTTGAAGTGGTCAAAAGGACACTTCAGCAGCACTATGGATAAACAAAGACCTTTCAACGAGGTCGAAAGGAATCTCTTGAAGGAAATGACTAATATATGTTCAACATATGCAACAAGCCGTTCAGAACGAATGGTTTCGTCTTAGTCTACATTCTCCAAGGGATTGTTTAGCCAAAAAACTCCCTCAAAAGCATGTGTTAACCTTTCAAATCAGTTAAGGCCATCCTCATCTATGAAGAAGGAATCATGCGAGTTCAATGAAGCATTCTTTAGCATACTAAAGCATAAGGTTCTACACCAATCAGATAGAGTGCTTTCAAATGGTGTCACCTGCAACCAACACATTAACAGCATTTCAACCCATTCAAAACTCCCAAAGCATATGTTTCGATGACAATGAAAACCAACATCCATGCTAACTTACATAGCATACAAAAAGCTAAAGGAAGAGTGCAGTTATACACCTTTCGATGGAGTCAAGAATGGCCAAGAAGTACCTTTCGGTGAAGTCGGAAGCTATCAAGTAAAACCTTTCGACCAGGTTAAAAGCAATCAAACAAAGCACCTTCTGATGAGGTCGAAGGGAATAAAAACAACAAGAGGAAGCCCGGCATTTAGCGGTAGCAAAAGGACAAACATATGATCTTTTCAACCTTTCGACTAGGTCGAAAGCCATGAATCAAGAGATAGGCAAGAAAGCGAGAAAGCAAGCCTTCTGACTGTATCAAAAGCATTTGGTCGAAAGGTGTTGGCCCGCATATATAACTAAGACCATTGGGGTTATGTTTAAAGGATCCGAATTTTCACACACTTCTTACTTATACTTTCTAAAGATTGTAACACTAATTTCTAAATCAAATTGGGGATTTGGTCAACATGTAATTTCAGCTCAATGAAAAGAGAGATTATGATATTTTGATTATGCTACAACTATGAAGTTCTTATTTCATATGACCGCTATCATTCAATGCCTCGATTTAGTCAAAAGGTTACCCTTTGGATAAGTCGAAACCTCAAGTATACATTGTTCTCTTGAGTTTCACCGTAGATTCACAAGACAACCTGAGCTCACTCCTTTCGATGAAGTCGAACTCCCTTAATTTTCCTGTATTTTCAAATCCTTATATCTCAACCACCGCTCACCTTTCGAGTATGTCAAAACCTACATCTCAATCAATTAGGACATGACCAAAGCCCTCAAAGAGATTAGCTTTCGACAAGCTCGAAACCTTACCATTGAACTTTCCCCGGGCATCTTAACCACTTCTAAAGGTGGTTCTGATAGAGTCACTAACCAGGTAATTTGGAAAGAGTTTCTCATAAAGAAATCAACCTTTCTGCCGAGTCAAAAGGTGTTATAGAAGTATTTTCAACCATCGTTGCCAAATCGAAGAGTTTAATCTTCCTCCATCTACTTCGAAAGGAGGCTTTGAAGGAGATACTCATTCTTCAAACTCCACTTTGAGGCATTAACAAGTTTTCTTGTCAATATCTTTGCGCTAGAAGAAGGGCCTGAACCTCCGATCTTGTTAAAATTTCATCACAGATTAACAGAGTTATTCATTCAAGAGAAGAAAATGATGAAAACAAATAATGACAACAATTGAAGCGGCTGTATTACCATCAACTTTGAAAAATGATATAATCCCAAACTTCAACTCAGCAAATATGAAGATCGGACAACCTTTAACCTAATAAACAATGAGACTAAAGTCCGGAATCTATAATAACAAATGATAGCAATGCGAAAATTACTTGAAGGGGTTCCATATCAAGAATCAGTAAGGATTATGAAAGGAGAAGATGATGCACAACATCGAAATAAAGTTCAATATGAGAATCAAGGAAGTCAGGTTAAGAGGATCGCTGAGCAATCAAACAGTTTAACCATAGAGGATAGTGGAGATCACCATGGAAACATTCACAACCAAGTCAGAGAGGGTACAATGAAAAATGTACTCAATGAATTAGGAAAATATGTTATCTTGCGAAAGACCCTTTTTTAGAAGAAATAAAGGCAATTAGTACCCCTCCTCACATTCGAATTCCCTCATAAAAGTATGATGGAACCTCCGAACCAAAGGATCACTTAGAAGCTTTTGAAATACAAAATGGATTCTTATAACGCCTCCAGGGTAGTTCGCTATAGACTTTTCCCAACAACTTTTCAAGAAGTAGCTATAAAATGTTTTAGGAATTATCAAGTGAATACCATCTGTTCCTGGGAACAATTTTCTTACGACTTCGTGGGACAATTTTATATATTCAAAGACCCAACTATGGACTTCAGCCGGTTAGCTACTATCAAACAAAAACTGGAAGAACAACTAAGCGGATAATTAAAAAGGTTCAATATAGAAGCATTGAAAGAAGAAAATGCAACTGATAAAGACAAGTTGATAGCAGTTCGGTTAGGGCTAATCGAGCAAACTCCTTTTTTGAAGCAACTTCATGTTCATGGATGTAAGGATCTACAACATTTCTATCTGCAGGCTGAAAAGTTTATTCAAATGGATGTAATACATCATGCTATGGGAAAATTTCATCGAGAATGTAGAAAACAAAAATCCTACTTTAGGCATCTCAACAAGAAACCAAGGAAAAGTGGAAACTAGGAAAAGAGTCGAAAACAGATTTCCAAATCCAAACATGTAGTCCTAAATAGGCCTTTTTCCCACATATTCACCATGGTAAAGGACAATGAAAATTTTCCTATTCCTTATAAGATTCGGAGCCTTCCTAAACAAAACAAAGGAGGTAGTTACTGTGATTACCATAAAGCAAACAGATATGACACCGAAAAATGTCGTGTTTTAGCAGAAGCAATTCAAAGCATGGTTTGGTCAGGATTCCTAAAGGAGTTCGTTAAAGAAACTTAAAGAAATTTCTCATTCAAGCCAAGAAGAAAGTAGCTTAAAAACTTTAGAAATTTGGACCCCTATCAAATCACAAAGTCTTGTAGCTTTAGTTCAACTATGAATTCTCTGCTAACTTAATTTTCTAATTTTAATTGTAATTTGATTTGTATTGAAAATTGGTCATGTACTAATTCAATATTCGAATGTCATTCAGGTAAAAACAAAACCAATCCATGATATACAATATACTCTCGGAGCATAACAAAATTTCTATTTATTTGAGGAGGACAGCTCAAATGTTTGAGCCAACACAGTACAAAGAGCTATACTTACCAAGGTATGGTAGTCTATCTGAAGAAGAAAGCGATGTACCTAAATTCTGTTTTCGATAAATTATTTTACTAATATTTTTTCCCGAACATATCTTCAAAGAAAAACTATTTTCGATTACCCTGCAACATGGGAAAAATAAGTATTTATCTGTTTCAAGAACTAGCTTATACAATCTTCCAAAGATACTATACAGCATTTGAAAATGCACATAAAGGATTTCGAACTAAGCAATCTCAATATTTCAAAGTTTTCTAAAACTATTGGCAATGAGAAGCCTATCCGTACTTTTTCAAGAATTTTTTAAAGCTATCTAGAGTTTGTTTACAAAAACTCAGATTAGACAATCCTATTCTCGACTAGAAGACCATTGGCTCATGAATCATGACTTTTAATCTCCTATTTGAGATCCATGTCTCTATTATGAAAATCGAAAGAAAACTCTTGTGAAAAAGCAACATTAAGAAATATTCTTTTATCAGAAGAATTCCTATATCCAAACTCTTTTTCAAAAAGCAACCCCTCAATATATTGAAGGGTCCGATTACCAAACTTCTTTCTCTCAAAAGAGACTCTATGACAAAAACTGACATTCGGAAGGGATGTTTACAAACATTTTGATTGGCCGAAAAATATTTTCATACAGAAATGATTTTTATATATTAATACAAATGCCTACGATGTTATTCCGTAGCACCTCCTAGAGGGAGGGACAAAAGCCTATAATGCTATTGCCTAGCACTTCCTAGACGGAGGGACAAAACCCTGCGGTGCTATCCCGTAGCACCTCCTAGAGGAAGGGATAAAACCCCTAACGTCCATATCACTTCTTAGGGAATGGGTCAAGATAGGCAGCCATCAAAAACTTTCTGGAGGAAGGATTACCTAACATACACTGCATCCCTTAGAACCAAGGGAAGCTGAGAAGAGGCAGCAAATGGATAAAGAAAGACAAAGATGTCTACAACTCAAAGCAAAAGTCAAAACCCAAGAGAATAAAGGGTTAAAGAAAGAAATCTATCCACCAACTAAGATGAAGATGAAGCCCAAGAGAGGGGAACAGACAAAAGCAAAAGGATAAAGATGTCCCACGTCATAACCAAGAACAAGTAGGACATACAGCACAATAATTGAGAAGGACAAAAGACCAACTTATAACCCTCAAAACACCCAACTTATGGAAAGTAATTATCACAGCAAAGGATTGAGAAATCTATATCTAAAATGAAACACAAGATAAGAAAATGGATAAAGAGATTTGCAACTCAAAATGGAAAACCAAGATCTATAACAAAATTAAAGGAACGGAATAGATAACAAATTCATACCAAGATAAAAGTGATTTCATTCGAAGAATAGGTTGACTAAACCATTCCTGACTCCTTGTTAGCGCCAAAATTGGTCACTAACACCTAAACGTAAATGAAAGCACCAACTAACAGTCATAGATAACAGATAGAGCGCATATAGAGAGTATAAATATGAAAAGCAGTAAAAATTAAAAGAAAGCAGAAAAAACAGTGGATTTATCGAGGTTTGGTTGACTCCAGCCTACGTCCACGCCAAAATTTTCCTTTTTATTGATATGAGAATCAATTACATTTATAATTCGAAGTTTTTAAAACAATTATGGCAGAGTAGCCTTAATGAGGAAGAAGAAGGGAAACAAAATGAAGAAGATCCCTTTTCTAAAGCCCTGCTTGCTGTACTTATAAGCTAAATCCGAGTTATTGGGTTTCCTGAATGATCCGGGCCCATTAGGACCATAGTCGAGTCCAAAAAGCCGACCACTGCTTTCCTGGAGTATGTAAATTGTCGATCCACTCTAGACTACAACATGCCGACCCACTACAGACTCCAACATGCCGACCCACTCCACACTCCAACGTGTCGACTCACACCAGACTCTAACATGTCGATCCACTCGAAACTCCAACATGCCGACCCACTCAAGACTCCAACACGCCGGCCCACTCAAGACTCCAACACACCGACCACTCAAACTCCAACACGCCAACCTACTCGAGACTCCAACATAGTGACCTACTCGAGATTCCAACACGCCGACCCACACGAGACTCCAACATGCCAACCCACTCGAGACTCCAACATGCCGACCCACTCAAGACTCGAATAGGCCAAACCACTCGAGAATCGAACAAGCCGACCCACTTTAGACTCCAACAGGCCGACCAACTCGAGACTCCAACATACCGACCCACTCGAGACTCCAACACGCCGACCAACTCGAGACTCCAAAAGGCTGTAACAGCCCGCTATTTTGGACCATTCAAATCGACAATAAACCATACATGTCCGACTTGAATAATTCAAAATACCGCGTTGTTAATTTAAATGTGACAAACTCAATATATATAGTAAATAAATCAGTCACAGATCACTGACACAGAGTAATAAAATGCAGCGGAATAGATAAAGGATAGTAGTTCATGAAGCTACTATATATATCAGAGTTTAAAAATAAAATACATCAGAATATCTCGAATATAGTGAAGTCTTCAGTACGAGGCGATGACTTCTCTGAACCAGTCAACTAGAAAAACTGAAAGCTGAATAGATAGTTGGATCTCCAAATGAAGCTCCAATCTCCAAAGGTGAGTCTCTAATGCTGTATTACTCAGTCTGACCCGAGCGTAAAGCAAGACACAAAACACTCGAGTCAGGATTAACATTCTTATATCAATAAATTCAACTCAAATGAAATATCAACTAAAATACCATATAACTTAAAGGATGTTTGGGATGTCCATCCTCTAAGGGTCCATAGAACTATCTACAGGGTAGAAATATACACTATTACACCGTGGTCATTCACTTAATTTGTACTTCAAACCAACAGTCAATTTTACTTCGAATAATTATATTTTCCCAAAAATAGTATCTATATATTGAGTAATGTATACAGTACAGTATTTCAATTTTCTTAACTTAACAAATTGTACACATCAACCCGACCTTCCCATTTAAATTAAATCCGATCTCATTTTTATCAGTTAATATCTTCCTAAAATAACCACTTAATTTTATAATTCCCAAATTTGGATTTGATATCCCAATTCCCTTTTTATTTCAATATGTTCCTATTTTAAGTATTCAACATTCAACTAAATTTTTCCCAATCTAGTTTTCTAAATAAAATTTCCAATCTAGTTCAAACTCAAATTTCACTTAATTCGATTTGTTATCTACATAACCAATTCAACTATCTTGGTTCCAAATACATATCCGAATTTCTAAACCATTTAATTACACTATAGTTCACAGCTTATATATAACAATTTAAATTTGACAGTTTCATATAGATTCTCGATTTTTACATCGTTATTATCTAGTCTTGAATCCTCCTTTATTCGCATCAATATCATTTTAGTGACCTTGAATTACACTTTACCCAAAATTTTCTTAAATTTTATTAAACGTGAAATATCTTATTCGATAAATCTCAAATTGATTTAGATAAATAAATACTTATCTAAATACCATTTCAAAATAACCCAAAGTTATCTCCAAATCTTAATTGTTCAATATTATTGCAAAATTTATCCGAATAAAATTTACATAATTATTGATCATAAGTTATGTATTAAATCGAATCTTGATTAAACTAGATATAATTAACTCTATATTTATCATTACCCTTTATATATGTATCCAAGAATTTACATTAAATAAGACCATATATTTCTTATCATATGGTCAAGTGTTACGGATAATATTATTTCAATTCGTACACTAAATGTATACGGGTGGATAGCATTTCAACCCGTAATCCCAATTTAATTAAATGGAAACCGCTTGGGTCTATCATTTCAACCCATTTCAAAACAATCATAACCAAGGGAACTTGCAGTGTGATGACAGGATGATGTCAAAGTAAATAAACAAACAATAACCACAATCAATAACAATTCAATAAATAAATCAAATAACCCCGAAATAATTGTATTAATTCGCGTTGTTATTTGTATAATTATTTCTAGAATCTACACTATCATTTCATGTAGATTAAAGATTATTACATTTCAGTTTCCACTGGTCGTTCTATTTCAATTTCAGTTAAATACTACAACAATAAATCCAAACTACGTTCAAAGATTTAAAGTATAATTTATCAATTTCTACGACAATTAATGGATCAAATTTAACTAATCAAATTTACATATGGCGGGGTCAGGTTTTTAATAAATCGAGGTCCGTCATATATAATCCGTTTTACTTTGTAAACTATACTACCCCAAATTTAACTAGCAAACTAGTTATTGCTTAACAATAGTAATTAACATCCAATTTAAACGACAATCAATCGATCCGCCAATTATCAACCAATCTGTATTATTATCACATAAATAATTAACCGATAATAGTGTCAGGTGTCATAGGTGAACAGATACAGATAATAGCAGTCATACAGTAAAACAACTAACAGCAGCATATTTCAATTGACGTTTCAATTGAAATCAAATTTAATAAATAAAAGAACGTTAATCGTGAGTGATTTCTCACCTTTCGAGGTTAGAGAGATTCGACGATGGAGTGGGTCATGCATCCAAGCACGGATTCCGAAAAAAAACTAGGTGGATAAGGATTTGACGTACAAGCTGATAAAAGGAATCGATGAAGCAAATGGAATCAGTTTGATAGAGATAGAATTTTACATATATAATATTACCATAAACCTTATTATCTAAAAATCAATATTTTAAAAACTCATATAACTTTTAATTAAATCTCCCCAAAACTTCTTATAAAACTATATATAGATACATTCATTCATTTAAAATAACTCATACACGTTCACAAATATAAACTCACGTAATAGATAATCTAAAATATAAATATACAATTTATATGTGCAGACCCACTGGTCAAGTAAATGTATATTACTGCAAACGTTGAATATGAATATACAATTTATACGCAAATATAAATGTACAAAATTTTGAAAGTTGTATACATATCTTACACATATATGAATGCAGACCGAATACTCATAACGTATGCAGGCCTATATATGTAAACTAATATGATTACTACCATAATCAACTGCAAACTATTGTACTCAAATATACCAGACATCACTAAACGCTTAAAAATTTATCTACAGCATAATGAATATTGTAAGAAATAAGACCATTATATCTTAAATATGCAGACTTATGATAAAATATGTAAACCAAAAATGCAAACTCAACAACCTAGTATAACAGGACATGAATAAATAGAACAAATATATAATATTTTAAAGCCTCATAAGAAATATACTACAGCAGATCCAAGAGCACATGCAGACCAAAACACTCGTATACTGAAATATGTGTATATATTTGTATAGTATACGAAACAAATATATTTTTCTTTCTTACGTGTATAACCGCAGAGTGCCAAAAACAAAGAACAATTAGCCTACCTAAAAATACATGTAACTTTCCTAAATGTAAATGCCAACTTTTATTTCATAAACTGAAATAACTACAATGTTAAAAACAGTATATATTCTTTATATTGTAAACACGTAGTGTATATAAAGTAAACCCGATTCTTCTATCAACAGTTCACGTACAAGTATATACTAATTAGATAAAAAATCCTACTCTGTATAACTTATACACCTACAGACAACTAATATAACTACTACAAGAATGCCAACCCTACAAGTTTTTCATGCGAATGCTTCCCATTTATATGCAAATGATTCAAATTCTTATGCTAAGTTATATGCGAGTATGCGATACTATATACGTAAAAGTAAACTAACATATAAATATAAAAACTGACACAAAATACACTACTATACTCACGCGCAATACGAAGAGAGGCTGCAGAGGAAATAAGTCTTGGAGGGATGTCCGGTTTATGGAGGCCGAGCGTGACTGTTTAACTCGTGGTGGAGACAGAGCTTTAGGTGGCGGCGGAGGACAGTGGTTGCTAGTATTGAACGAGACCCGAGGCCGAGTGCTTTCCGGTGGTGCATGCTCGGCGCGTATGCTGGTGGTAAAGCACCGGTGGAGGCCGATGGTTTGGGGCACGAAGGTGATGGGCGGCATGAGACAGCACGCGTGGATCTGGAGGTGGAGGGCGGAGCTTTGGGGACGGTGGCCGACCTGACGTGGGGAGAGGCTAAGGTCGGAGTTGCGGTTAGCTTAGGCCGAGGGAGGAAGTTGGTTTGTGAATAGGCTTTGCGACATTGTTTTCGGCTACAGGAAATATAAGGAGGAGAGGAGAATGAGGTAGTGGGATTTTATGTTTTGCAGAACAAAAGGCAATGAATATGGTTATAAAATTATCCACTTATATGAAGCAAAGGAATGGGAAAACAACGGTTGAAAACTTTTGAAATTCCAAAAAACAAAAGGTACGAGACTGCAAAAATAATGAACGTGCATGAATAAATGTAAGGACCAGCTATTAATAAATTGGAGTGAGGTAACGTACAAGAAAACGTTGGAACCAGAAGCAAAATGAATGAATGGAACATTGAAAGTCAGCCTTGAAATTTAGGCATTAATAAAACAAATTTTTGATGTAATAGCAACGGTCACCCAAAATTTTAGCCAACTAATTAAAGCAGCATTAAATTTTTTTTTTGTTTGGACAGCAAGTCACAAGTTTGGGTACCGTTACAACGAACAATTTATTGCTTCCGTTGTACACCGGATCCCAAAATACCGAAATAAATATACCGTTGAGATCTGAACAATGAGACGATCAAAACGGTACACAGATATCAGTGGTACGATCATCCGATCAAAAGTCGATGATCGGTACCAAAAATGCTGCTAATTTGTCAGAAATAAGGTAAACGGAGCAGTAGACGTCCGAATTTGGAAAAACGAAAGAAGATGTCTTACTCAGAAAAGGATTTAGAAATTTTCTATAGAAAAATATACAGGTTTGAAAATAAATTTATTATCAGCAATTATTAGCTAGCTTGAATTTAATAGAATTTCACAATGAAATAAACTTTGATAAAATAAATTGAAAATTTAAAATCTGCTATGTTTATTGGACGTAATCCAAATAATAAATTTTTATTTCAAAATTATTATCATTAAAATTTCTCAAAAATTCAATTAAATATGTTATAAAACCATTTAAAAATTATTAAAATTTTATGGGTCGTTACACTCTCCCCCACTCAAAACTTTTCGTCCCCGAAAAGGAAGGAGGCAGGAGAATAAAACAACCAGAAAGAAAGATAGATTGAAAGATAAGGATTACCAATTTCTTTATAAATATAAGTAATAATACAAATAATTGTTTTCAAATAATTTCACATATTTATAAAGAAGCTATTGAAAATATCAAATCCAAAATTCATAATTTTTATAAATTTTATTTAAAATACTTTTCAGATGTTATTAATAAATCAGTAATTATTTACTTATTTATGTTTTTATTTAATTAATAACTTCAAAAATATTAAAATCTTCTATTCAATAAGGTAGTTTTTTTAAAGATTATATTCAAAAAGGAAAGGAAGGTAGATTCTGGAAACGGAATCAAGGTGAATAACTAAACTGAGCAGATAAGGTAGATTCAAGAATAGAATCGGGCACGAGTAATAAATATAGAACCATAAGAATTTAAAATTTCAAATATTAATTCAAAATTTCTTTGTTGAAAATACTTTTATAATAAAATACCTTTATAAATAAATACTTTTATATTGAAACCAATTTTTCTTTCGAAATACTTTTATAACTCAATGTTTTAACAAGTTTATCCTCGTTCTTGCAGACTCTGGCCATGCGTTGATCAGGCGCAAAGCTAGAATTCTTCAAGTACTTAGTAGACTTGTTTCAACACCCAGTGAAAATACTTGAAAAACCTTTTTTAAAAAAAAACAGATATGGAAAGTACAATCCAAACAAAACAACCAAACCAAAACCTTTGTCCGATCATGGTTCGCAGATACACAATGGTTACGCCTGGTTCCCCCAGGAAACAATCCATATCCGTAAGCTTTCTCAGCCCTGCGAGTTACGCCATGATGACTAGTAGGGTGCAGGATACACAATGGTTACGCCTGGTTCCCCCAGGAAACAATCCGTACCCCCAGGCAAGACTCAGCCAGGCACTTGCGCTACTATTCGCGACCTACACAGATTGCAGGATACACAATGGTTACGCCTGGTTCCCCCAGGAAACAATCCGTACCCCTAGGCAAGACTCAGCCAGGCAATTGCGCTGTGCATTCACGAGAGAAAAAAAAAGAAACCATGGGTTACGCCACGGTGGGAACACTCGAGTATTACATCCGGAAAACCGAAAATCAGAGAGAATAATATCGATAGAATGAATCCACGATGTGGCCACAAAGCGGATATCAAGCAGAAGGCACTTTCCACATCTTTACTTCGAAAATATATATCATATAGTACCTTTTCAAATCACTTTCAAATATCGTACTTATATAAAGTCCATATGTATAGGATTCTGTTTTTCCCAAATCGAATACTTTCCAAATCAATAGTAGATTAAATCATACTTATATAGACTTCGATTATATAAAATCTCTTTCCAAATTGAGTACCTTTCAAATCAATAGATTTCATATCAACTTCATACTAATACAATCCATTTTATATAAGTTCGACCACTTCCAAATCAAGTTCTTAATAATATAAGGTTCTCAAATTTCAAATCATTTCAATATCAATTCAGTTTCAAAATCATATATGATTTCACCAAATTTTCGTCCAAATTAAATATCTAAATTTCAAAGTTCCCAGTTTCAAAAAAAATAATTCAAGTCGAACAAATTCATTTTCAAAATCACCATATAAGTACTGGTTTTTAGTTTCAATTAAATTTTCAAAACCAATTATTTTCTCAAAATCAATTATACTCAAAATGGTTCCCAAATTTATAATTATCCCTTTAAAACTTTAAAACTATCTATTTCTATTTGAAATATCCAATTTACCTTTCTGAAAACCATTATTCAAAACTATTTTTTTTTTCAAAACATTTCAAAACTAAATTTATATTCTTTATCAAACATTTTATACTCTTCGAAATTTTTTAGCTTTGAAAATTTAATCTCGATTTGGAAGTGTTCGAACATTCAAAATAGTCAGGGAAATCAAATTTTCAATTCAAGAGTTGAAAATCAACAATAAATCAATAAATTAAATCTGAAACTCGAGGACTGAATATCGGTTTCCTTTAAATCATTTTAAATATATATACATATATCTTTTGAACATCGAATTATTCTTTGAAATTTGAAAGCAAAATTTGTTTCACAATATCACTCGCGTAGAAAAGCTACTAGAGTGGCCTCTCCCCCACTCTGAAACTCGAAAATCAATGTCGATGATACGTGCACTCATCACCGAAATTATTTTCCAGCGACATAAGTGAGTTCTGGACTTCTATTTTCTTGAAAACTTCTTTGAAATTTCTTCAAAATTATTGGAATTCTTTTGAACTCATTTGAAACATTTCTTATTCGGAAAAATACTTTTAAATCGTATTATTTTTATATATTTTCCAAAATCTTAAAACCACTTTCAAAATACCGGAATTCAGTTCTCGAACTTCAAATTTAACTCTACAGTTATAAATCATTTTTATATAAATCAATTTCTTATAATTTTTTTCAAAATTTCAAATCCTTTCAAAACCTTTTTATATAGGATAAAATTTCTTATTTTCTTTATATATATAGGTATATAATCCTTATCGAAAACATTTTCACTTTTATATATAGAATAAAATCATAGTTATCAAAATAATAATTTCGTATAAAACAATTTTAAAATACAACAAACCCGATTTTCAAAGGATGATTCAAGAATGAATTTCAAAACAAAGATAGAGATTTAATTTAGAGGAACTCTAATCAATAGAATCCTGATTCGAAGATAGGCTCAAACAAAGTTGAGAAAATCAAATTACAAAATAGAAGATGGATATACTTCTATAAATCTCGGGCGACCTTAACCGGGTCAACCGTGACTTTAGGAATATAATTGATGCGGAATACTAAAACAAATCGACATTTTATTGCCAGAGATAGAATTCGGCATACCAAGATATAGCAGCATCGTAAACAAATCTTCGATGAATCGACGCCAATTGTAAAGGAGTTTCACCCCCTTTACAAATTATTTAGTGGAGTTATGGGATACTCCAGAATCGAATGAATATAATTAGGGAGAGACAAGAGTGAATTTCAGAACCGAGGAACATTCCAAAATTCAAAGGAAATCGAGTCAAAGGAAGAGATTCAACTCGAGCGGAAGTGATTCTGTAAATAATTTTTACCATATATGTCAAGTTTTGCCTAGAGCCAATGCTCTGATACCAACTGTAACAGCCCGCTATTTTGGACCATTCAAATCGACAATAAACCATACATGTCCGACTTGAATAATTCAAAATACCGCGTTGTTAATTTAAATGTGACAAACTCAATATATATAGTAAATAAATCAGTCACAGATCACAGACACAGAGTAATAAAATGCAGCGGAATAGATAAAGGATAGTAGTTCATGAAGCTACTATATATATCAGAGTTTAAAAATAAAATACATCAGAATATCTCGAATATAGTGAAGTCTTCAGTACGAGGCGATGACTTCTCTGAACCAGTCAACTAGAAAAACTGAAAGCTGAATAGATAGTTGGATCTCCAAATGAAGCTCCAATCTCCAAAGGTGAGTCTCTAATGCTGTATTACTCAGTCTGACCCGAGCGTAAAGCAAGACACAAAACACTCGAGTCAGGATTAACATTCTTATATCAATAAATTCAACTCAAATGAAATATCAACTAAAATACCATATAACTTAAAGGATGTTTGGGATGTCCATCCTCTAAGGGTCCATAGAACTATCTACAGGGTAGAAATATACACTATTACACCGTGGTCATTCACTTAATTTGTACTTCAAACCAACAGTCAATTTTACTTCGAATAATTATATTTTCCCAAAAATAGTATCTATATATTGAGTAATGTATACAGTACAGTATTTCAATTTTCTTAACTTAACAAATTGTACACATCAACCCGACCTTCCCATTTAAATTAAATCCGATCTCATTTTTATCAGTTAATATCTTCCTAAAATAACCACTTAATTTTATAATTCCCAAATTTGGATTTGATATCCCAATTCCCTTTTTATTTCAATATGTTCCTATTTTAAGTATTCAACATTCAACTAAATTTTTCCCAATCTAGTTTTCTAAATAAAATTTCCAATCTAGTTCAAACTCAAATTTCACTTAATTCGATTTGTTATCTACATAACCAATTCAACTATCTTGGTTCCAAATACATATCCGAATTTCTAAACCATTTAATTACACTATAGTTCACAGCTTATATATAACAATTTAAATTTGACAGTTTCATATAGATTCTCGATTTTTACATCGTTATTATCTAGTCTTGAATCCTCCTTTATTCGCATCAATATCATTTTAGTGACCTTGAATTACACTTTACCCAAAATTTTCTTAAATTTTATTAAACGTGAAATATCTTATTCGATAAATCTCAAATTGATTTAGATAAATAAATACTTATCTAAATACCATTTCAAAATAACCCAAAGTTATCTCCAAATCTTAATTGTTCAATATTATTGCAAAATTTATCCGAATAAAATTTACATAATTATTGATCATAAGTTATGTATTAAATCGAATCTTGATTAAACTAGATATAATTAACTCTATATTTATCATTACCCTTTATATATGTATCCAAGAATTTACATTAAATAAGACCATATATTTCTTATCATATGGTCAAGTGTTACGGATAATATTATTTCAATTCGTACACTAAATGTATACGGGTGGATAGCATTTCAACCCGTAATCCCAATTTAATTAAATGGAAACCGCTTGGGTCTATCATTTCAACCCATTTCAAAACAATCATAACCAAGGGAACTTGCAGTGTGATGACAGGATGATGTCAAAGTAAATAAACAAACAATAACCACAATCAATAACAATTCAATAAATAAATCAAATAACCCCGAAATAATTGTATTAATTCGCGTTGTTATTTGTATAATTATTTCTAGAATCTACACTATCATTTCATGTAGATTAAAGATTATTACATTTCAGTTTCCACTGGTCGTTCTATTTCAATTTCAGTTAAATACTACAACAATAAATCCAAACTACGTTCAAAGATTTAAAGTATAATTTATCAATTTCTACGACAATTAATGGATCAAATTTAACTAATCAAATTTACATATGGCGGGGTCAGGTTTTTAATAAATCGAGGTCCGTCATATATAATCCGTTTTACTTTGTAAACTATACTACCCCAAATTTAACTAGCAAACTAGTTATTGCTTAACAATAGTAATTAACATCCAATTTAAACGACAATCAATCGATCCGCCAATTATCAACCAATCTGTATTATTATCACATAAATAATTAACCGATAATAGTGTCAGGTGTCATAGGTGAACAGATACAGATAATAGCAGTCATACAGTAAAACAACTAACAGCAGCATATTTCAATTGACGTTTCAATTGAAATCAAATTTAATAAATAAAAGAACGTTAATCGTGAGTGATTTCTCACCTTTCGAGGTTAGAGAGATTCGACGATGGAGTGGGTCATGCATCCAAGCACGGATTCCGAAAAAAAACTAGGTGGATAAGGATTTGACGTACAAGCTGATAAAAGGAATCGATGAAGCAAATGGAATCAGTTTGATAGAGATAGAATTTTACATATATAATATTACCATAAACCTTATTATCTAAAAATCAATATTTTAAAAACTCATATAACTTTTAATTAAATCTCCCCAAAACTTCTTATAAAACTATATATAGATACATTCATTCATTTAAAATAACTCATACACGTTCACAAATATAAACTCACGTAATAGATAATCTAAAATATAAATATACAATTTATATGTGCAGACCCACTGGTCAAGTAAATGTATATTACTGCAAACGTTGAATATGAATATACAATTTATACGCAAATATAAATGTACAAAATTTTGAAAGTTGTATACATATCTTACACATATATGAATGCAGACCGAATACTCATAACGTATGCAGGCCTATATATGTAAACTAATATGATTACTACCATAATCAACTGCAAACTATTGTACTCAAATATACCAGACATCACTAAACGCTTAAAAATTTATCTACAGCATAATGAATATTGTAAGAAATAAGACCATTATATCTTAAATATGCAGACTTATGATAAAATATGTAAACCAAAAATGCAAACTCAACAACCTAGTATAACAGGACATGAATAAATAGAACAAATATATAATATTTTAAAGCCTCATAAGAAATATACTACAGCAGATCCAAGAGCACATGCAGACCAAAACACTCGTATACTGAAATATGTGTATATATTTGTATAGTATACGAAACAAATATATTTTTCTTTCTTACGTGTATAACCGCAGAGTGCCAAAAACAAAGAACAATTAGCCTACCTAAAAATACATGTAACTTTCCTAAATGTAAATGCCAACTTTTATTTCATAAACTGAAATAACTACAATGTTAAAAACAGTATATATTCTTTATATTGTAAACACGTAGTGTATATAAAGTAAACCCGATTCTTCTATCAACAGTTCACGTACAAGTATATACTAATTAGATAAAAAATCCTACTCTGTATAACTTATACACCTACAGACAACTAATATAACTACTACAAGAATGCCAACCCTACAAGTTTTTCATGCGAATGCTTCCCATTTATATGCAAATGATTCAAATTCTTATGCTAAGTTATATGCGAGTATGCGATACTATATACGTAAAAGTAAACTAACATATAAATATAAAAACTGACACAAAATACACTACTATACTCACGCGCAATACGAAGAGAGGCTGCAGAGGAAATAAGTCTTGGAGGGATGTCCGGTTTATGGAGGCCGAGCGTGACTGTTTAACTCGTGGTGGAGACAGAGCTTTAGGTGGCGGCGGAGGACAGTGGTTGCTAGTATTGAACGAGACCCGAGGCCGAGTGCTTTCCGGTGGTGCATGCTCGGCGCGTATGCTGGTGGTAAAGCACCGGTGGAGGCCGATGGTTTGGGGCACGAAGGTGATGGGCGGCATGAGACAGCACGCGTGGATCTGGAGGTGGAGGGCGGAGCTTTGGGGACGGTGGCCGACCTGACGTGGGGAGAGGCTAAGGTCGGAGTTGCGGTTAGCTTAGGCCGAGGGAGGAAGTTGGTTTGTGAATAGGCTTTGCGACATTGTTTTCGGCTACAGGAAATATAAGGAGGAGAGGAGAATGAGGTAGTGGGATTTTATGTTTTGCAGAACAAAAGGCAATGAATATGGTTATAAAATTATCCACTTATATGAAGCAAAGGAATGGGAAAACAACGGTTGAAAACTTTTGAAATTCCAAAAAACAAAAGGTACGAGACTGCAAAAATAATGAACGTGCATGAATAAATGTAAGGACCAGCTATTAATAAATTGGAGTGAGGTAACGTACAAGAAAACGTTGGAACCAGAATCAAAATGAATGAATGGAACATTGAAAGTCAGCCTTGAAATTTAGGCATTAATAAAACAAATTTTTGATGTAATAGCAACGGTCACCCAAAATTTTAGCCAACTAATTAAAGCAGCATTAAATTTTTTTTTTGTTTGGACAGCAAGTCACAAGTTTGGGTACCGTTACAACGAACAATTTATTGCTTCCGTTGTACACCGGATCCCAAAATACCGAAATAAATATACCGTTGAGATCTGAACAATGAGACGATCAAAACGGTACACAGATATCAGTGGTACGATCATCCGATCAAAAGTCGATGATCGGTACCAAAAATGCTGCTAATTTGTCAGAAATAAGGTAAACGGAGCAGTAGACGTCCGAATTTGGAAAAACGAAAGAAGATGTCTTACTCAGAAAAGGATTTAGAAATTTTCTATAGAAAAATATACAGGTTTGAAAATAAATTTATTATCAGCAATTATTAGCTAGCTTGAATTTAATAGAATTTCACAATGAAATAAACTTTGATAAAGTAAATTGAAAATTTAAAATCTGCTATGTTTATTGGACGTAATCCAAATAATAAATTTTTATTTCAAAATTATTATCATTAAAATTTCTCAAAAATTCAATTAAATATGTTATAAAACCATTTAAAAATTATTGAAATTTTATGGGTCGTTACAAAGGCCAACCCACTCGAGCCTCCAATAGGCCGACCCACTCGAGACTCCAACACACCGACGAACTCGAGACTCCAACACGCCGACCCACTCGAGACTCCAACATGCCGACCTGCCCGAGGCTCCAACATGCCGTCCTACTCCAAACTCCAACATGCCAACCCACTCCATACTCTAACATGCCGACCCACTCGAGGCTCCAACATGTCGACCTACTCGAAACTCCAACATGATGACCTACTCCATACTTCAACATGCCAACCCACTCGAGACTCCAACATGCCGACCCACTCAAGACTCCAATACGCCGACCCACTCCATACTCCAACATGCTGAACCACATGAGACTCCAACATGCGGACCCACTCCAGACTTCGACATACCGAGCCACTCGAGACTCCAACATGCCGACCCACTCAAGACTCCAACATGCCGACCTGGAGCGTTACCTTGGATAACTCAGAGAAACCATCAAAAAAACTTGAAGCATGTCCAAATACAACTCATAGCAAACTGCAGGCAACCCGCGATAACTCAACTTTTGTCAAAACTCGTATTTTGAGTATCCCGCGACTTTTGTCCATCGAATATGCCTAATCTTGGCTTCATAATCATGATTACTATCTGTGATTGATTATCTATTCATCCATTTAACTAAAACCCATCATATCCCAATCTTGACAACCAAGCAACCGATTTGGTTAAATCCACCTGTCTAGGGCCTTGCCAAAAGGCGGGCTAACATTTTCCCTACAAAACATGCCTTGCTTTGGAAGGTGTGTTTGAATAGCCTTAGATCCATTAATCAAATCCATGATCTCTCCAAATCATTAACAAAATCCAAGCCTGGGACCTCTCCAGGTCCTATAATCCATAGTTGAGACCTCACTGGGTCCATATCCAGAGACGAGACCTCACCGGGTCCTATAATCCGTATTCGAGACCTTATCGGGTCCATATCCAAGGTCAGGACCTCACTAGGCCCTATAATCTATATCTGAGACATCACCAGGTCCATACCCAGAGCTAGGACATCTCTAGGTCCTGTAATTCAAATCCGTGTAATTTTATCCTACTTTGGCCTCGACTCTTTGGTCATGGAATTAATCCATGCGGTATCCTTCTCTGGCCACGATCCCCAGTCGAGGACCTTCATATTCTCCGGCCTCGACATTTCGGTAGAGGAGCTTATATTCTCCGGCCTCGACCTTCTGATCGAGGACTTCTATATTCTTCGGCCTTAACTCTCCGGTCCAGGACTTTTATACTCTCGAGTCCATTCCATGCTTGAGTCCATTCCATCGCTCTCCGACGAAGGGACTCGTGACATGCGATTTCTGCCCTGTCTCTCCGATCGGGACTGTAACCGTGTGACCAGTATATTTATTCATTAATATTCCAAATCCAATCAACATAGAGTTCCATCATAAAATTAAATTCCACACAATAAAGAAAATCAAATGTCCGTAGTACTAAGAAAGATACTAGAGTTCACAGAAAATAGAAGAAACCAAATTTCATAAACCCGAGCACCACGGTATATCATCATCTTAGAGCATGCCTAGAGACCATCCTCGATCTCGTAGATGTGTAAATGACTTAGCCACCTTACTTTGGGGCTTACTACTTATTCAAAGCCATAAATCCATTCAGTTGATAATAAGGCGATTATGCCTAGATCTAGTGCCAGCTTCGTCTAAGGGAAGTGGTTGCTCTTGTTCCACTACCACAGCTCGATTCCTTATGTAGTGTTGTAAACGAACATTCCTTATATATTCCTCGATGATATCCTTCAAATGCCTAAATTCGTTTGTGTTATGCCCATCCAGCTCATGGAGAAGGCAATGCTTCCTCGATGGCTGTCCGTGTTCGGAGGGTTCCCTCTTTGCTGGCCTTCGATACTGGAGGGATCTTCGAGTATCGAAATAAATTCTTTCTAGAGTCTCATTCAAAGCCGTATAAGAAGAGAATTTTGATTCCTTCCATTGCCTTTTAGATGTGTTTTCTCTATCCATTTTCCATTTGCCTATGTCGTCCTTGTTTGAATCCTCCCTGGATGCACCTCCACCTTTTACCGCATAAAGCTGTACCTCTCTCCCTTCTCTTTCAGCCTTTGCATCCTCCTATCTTAGAAACCTTTATGCCTCATGGTAAAATTCCCTAAGATCCAAAGGTGGATCCCGCTCCAACGATATCTTCAAATTTGAATTATCCGCGGTCCCTGAGACTGCCGCCATCAAAACCATCGATGGATTAAGTCGATCCATTGATGCCAATGCTGCATTGAATCTGCCTAAGAAATGCTTAAGTGATCCTCCCTTCCATTGCTTCATCGATGTCAAAGTCATCACACTCCTAGGTCTCACGATGTGGACTCGAATTGCCTTATAAACCTATCAATTAGCGCCATCCATGTGCCAATAGAGCCACTTTCCAGTTTTTTGAACCACAATGCCGCTATGTCCGTCAAATATAAAGGAAAGCACCATGCCATGACTTCCTCCGATGCCCCAGTACTTCTATGTGCCTCACGTACCTTGTTAGGTGAACAATGGGATCTGTTTTCCCATCATACATTTCCAACGATGGTAGTTTGAAATCCAATGGATTCCTTGCCTGCCTGATCATACGAGTGAAGGGGCTCCTATTCACGTCCTCCAAATCTCTATTCACCAATCCTCCTCTCATAGCCTGTCTCCTCTAACCAGTCATTGTCATCACCTGGTACCTGCCTTTCTGGATGAGTATCCACTTCCCTATTAATGCCAAATTGTCCAGCATCGCCTGGTATCCTTACTGGAATGGAGCCTACATGATTTGGAGGCATGCCCCTAGTTTAGGGGCTATTCTCGATGGTCCAACTTTATCCCGTACTCCGGTCGCTTCATGCCTTTGGTCCTGATTTCGAGCTGCCTCCATTCTTATCGCTCTAGCTGCATGATCCTCATTTCTAACGTCACCTGCAACTCCATTCCTTTGGTTTTGCACTCCAACTTGTCAAACCTGTCGGAGTAGGTTCTGTATCATTTTCTCTTGCCTTTTCAGTTTCACTTCCTGCATAGCATCCATCATCATTTCCATCTCATCTCTGGTGATGAAAACTTAGGTATGATAGCTCCTAAGGAAGCCACCTGGCTTCCTTCATGCTGAATTCTTTCCGCTCTTTGTCTTCTTGCTGATTGCTTTGCCATAACTTCCCAAAAATCTGATTTCCTAAGCCTTTAAATCCAAAATTCAAACTTTAGAATCCCTGAGTGCTAGTTCTCTCAGTGAAAGCACCAAAATGTAAGCGTCAAAATTGGTCACTAACACCCAAACGTAAATGAAAGCACCAACTAACAGTCATAGATAACAGAGAGATTGTATGTAGAGAGTATAAATATGAAGAGCAATAAAAATTAAAAGGAAAGCATAAAAAACAGTGGATTTATAGTGGTTCAGTTGACACTGACCTACGTCCACTCCAATTTTCCATTTTATTGATACGAGAATCAATTACAATAACAATCTAGAGTTTTCAAAACAATTATGGCAGAGTAGCCTTAATAAGGAAGAAGAAAGGAAAAAGAATGGAGAATATCCCTTTTCTGAAGCCCCGCTTGCAATATTTATAGGCTAAATCCGAGTTGCTAGGCTTCCTGAGTGATCCTGGGCCATTAGGACCATAGTCGAGTACATATAGTTGACCACTACTTTCCTGAAGTACGTAAAATGTCGATCCACTCCATACTCCAACATGTCGACCCACTCGAGACTCCAACATGCCGACCCACTAGAGACTCCAACAAGACGACCCACTCGAGACTCCAACTTATCAACCCACTCGAGACTCCAACATGCCAACCCACTCGAGACTCCAACATGTCGACCCACTCGAGACTCCAAAATGTCGACCCACTCTAGACTCCAACATGCCCACCTAGTGCAGACTCCAACATGCCCACCCACTCCATACTCTAACATGCCGACGTACTCCAGACTCCGACATATCGACCCACTCAAGACTCTAACATGCCAACCGACTCTAGACTCCAACATGCTGACCCACTCCAGAATCCAACATGCCGAACTACTTAAGACTCCAACATGCCAACCCACTCCAGACTCCAACATGTCAAACCACTCAAGACTTCAACATGCCGACCCACTCCAGACTCCAACATGCCGAGCATGAGCATTACCCTTAATGACTCGAGGATACAATTAAGAAACTGAAGCAAGTCCAAATAGAACTCGAACAAACTCCAGGTAACCCTCGACAACTCAACTTTTGTCAGAACTCATATTTCGAGTATCCCACAAATTTTCTCTATTAAATATGTCGAATACTTGCTCCATAATCATGATTACCATCTATGATTGATTGTCTATCAATCCAATTGACAAAAACCCATCGTATTCCAGTCTTGACAACTGAGCAACTTAATTAGTTAAATCCGCCTGTCTACGGCCTTGCCAAAATATGGGTTAACACTCCTTAGAAATTAGGTGACCCCTTAAGATAGAAGGGTCCATATATCTACCAATAAGTTATTTGGACCATTGCACTGACTAACGGCCGGTCAACTGAACAGAACTTCTCAGCTCCAATATAAACCTAACACTACTAACTTATGGGCATATTAGGATTCACACACCAATTAAGTTTACTATTGCTGGGCAGGTTTTTGATTTTATATTTTTATTGAATGAGATTTTGAGTATTTTTTTCGTTAAATGAGATCCTAACAAGATTTTGAGTATGATTTCTGATTTCAAGAACTTTCAATTTCTTTGTTTCTTTACACGAAGGCTACAAATCGAGTTTTATGAATTTCTGATTTTCCATGTTGACTTCTATATTCGTAATTTCCTTATTGTGATTTCATAATGATTTCTTATTGAATTTCTAATCTTGAGAATTCTGAATTTCCACAATGACTTTTATGATGATTTTTGTAGTGATATACACTTGATTTCCCTATTGATTTTCCATAATGATTTCTTATCGATTTTTTGTTTTCATGAATTCTTGTTTCATGACTTCTTTGTTGAATTTCCATGATAATCTATAGATTTTTTATTGAATTTGTTACTGTGAAGACCCGCAAATCCGTACTCCTTGAATAGACACTAATCTCCAGTGATTAACTCAAGATGAACGGAAATACGAATTCTTAGGATTTTTAAAAAAAGAAAAAGATAGAAGAAGAGAGAAAAGGTAGAACAGAACAGAAAGAAAACAACAGAACAATATCAGAATCTCACAATCGCAGCGGAACAACATATAATAAATAAATGAATAATCTTTAAACAAAGAACTATTTCAGTTATTACATTACATCACATTAAATTACATTATCAGTGTGTACAACTATCAAACAACAACAAACAGCGGAAAAGAAATACTATATACTAGTGAATATGCCATGCCATCCATCTTGCCTCTAGCAGCTCCTGAATTCCAGAATATCTTGATAAACCTGACTCTTGACTGCCCGTGTGGAAATTGGTGGGAACCCAGAGTTTAGGAAGGAAAAACAATAAACTCCGAGTCAGTCATGTGACTGGTGTGAGAACTAAAACAGTTTATTTTTAAAACAAAGTACAGGATAATTTTAAAATAGATTCGCAATGCTTTTAAAAATGAGACTACCAAAAGACCTCCCACCACACACATAATGAAAACGCAGACTTGGAGGAGATTTCTTCTTATGTTAGTCAAAGATGCTTACTACGCAAAAATCAAATCTTTTTTGATATTATCATTAGTGCATAGTGTAGAAAACATTTCGAAAGTAGAATATAAATCTTAGCCAGCATAGGTACCATTATGAGACGACCCAACTTCCAAACTCCAAGAAGTCGCATCGCTAAGAAGAAAGAAAGGGATAGAAAAGAGAAAAGAAAGGGAAGAAAGAAACAGACAACATCAGAATCTCACAGCGGAACGAATAAATTATATTATATCACATAAAACTTTACATAGTATCATATACATCAGAGTTAAACAGCTAATACAACACAAACTAGACAGTTATAAACATCTGTCTAGCAATTACAATTCAAGTACATCAGAGAAACAAGTATAACACCACACACAACGGAACCACTACATATATCAACACGTTGAAGCCTCCTGCTTCATTATTTCCTCCAGAACTTGTCAAGGAAATCCTGAAACACTTGACTACTCATACGTAATATGAGTACCCAAGAGTTTAATAAAACATAAAATAAACACTCGGGTCAGACAGAGGTCTGGTGTGAGTAAACGGGGATAAAAGTTGCTTAACTTTAGAAAATCATTTGAAAACAAAAGATATCACGTAAGCTTCCCACACATAGACATGGAAAGTTTTTACCTTACGCTAACCAAAACATTTGATAGGAAATCCAGTGATATTATAATAGTGTCTAGGGTTTTTAAAATAAAATACAGAAATAACTGGAATGCTTACATCTCACGTTCCAACATAGTTGGGCATAATCAAAACCGTACAGGCACATATTGGATTTTGGATTCCATCAATGGCAGGGCTACTGGGGTACCGCCCGTCACAGTACGTGGCCGAGATCACCGTACCGAGGAGTACGCCCACTCCCCTGCAACACAAAGCCGGAACCATTCCTTACTGAACAGTTCCGAACAAGACCACCCTGTTGATTGGCCGTCGCCAACTGCCACACATCCGTATATAAAGGGACTTCTACACAGGGATAAATCTTGCTCTCCAGTGCGGGCTACCCACGAAGCCTTGCTGCGCCTCCCCTGTTTTAGCCATTCCCGGTTGATGAGGCTTGAGGCTACGATTACCTTTATAGGACACATCAATCTTAGAATGCTCATCGTCCATCTGACGATGTTCTGAAAGCATTCAATCCATAAAAGTTCATTCCGGGTTCGAACGAAACCGAAGGCATTATCTCGTTACACTCGTATTGGAATCACCCTCAGAGTTAACGACGATAACCCTTGCACTCTGAATCACCATCTCGAATCTATAAGCACTATTCCGTCAACTCATTACGGAATCACCCACAGAGTTATACTGACGTATAGCCCTTACACCTCGAGTCTTCACTTGCTCCACTTGGATTAACGACTTAACGTTCAATTGGAATCGATGTGGTTTTCGGATATCCAAATATGGAAACTCGATCCCGGTCTCATCGAAACCAAACGCCACCTTAATGTCCAAGTTGTACTTAAGGGTTTTAAACAAATAACTCATTTCGTTATTATCTACTTCACACAGATAGATAAACTTCATATCACAATAGATAATCATATTCATATCATAAATGGTAATCTATATCATCATCACAAACCGATAATCATCGCAACCAAATAATCCATTACAAACCATCATACTTAAACCAAGTATTCATATCATACAGATACAACTCATCTCATTACTGGGATCACAACCATTCAATCAATAATATCCATAAGCAATGATTTATTACCCATCAATTATAATTAATTTAAAATGAATTAAATTAATTACAACCATCTCTAATTAATTTAAAATAAATTAAATTAATTAACACTTCTATAAATCCTACTTAATATTCATTAATTAATTGACCCAGATAATTGATTATTCACTAAGTATTCAACTTGATTAAACACTTTGAATAATCATTCATTAATTACAATAAGTAATTAGTACTTAATTAATTTTCACAAATTAATTAACCTTATTCATAAGTAATTAACATTTAATTACTTCATTTATTAATTAATTATAATTAATTATATTTATCCTTAATTAATTAATCACTTAATAAATTAATTATTATTTAATTAAACAATCATTAATTACATCATTAATTATAATAATTAATGATCTCTAATATTTAAATAAATTATTTAATTAAAATTAATTACATTTAGTAATTAATCTAATTATTAATCACCTTGATTAATATTAAATTTAGTAATTAACTATCTTTAATTACTCATTAATAAATTAATTATCCAATAATTAATTAATAAATCTCTTGATTAATTAGAAAAGTAATTATCCAAATTACTTATTAAAATAAATCACCTTTCACTAGTTACATTCCAGTAATTATCAATTATTACTTTTCAAAGTAATCTTGCTCCATTAATTACATTAAGTAAGTAATTATCAATTATTACTTTTCAAAGTAATCTTGCTCCATTAATTACATTAAGTAATTACCTTCATTAAATCATTAAATGATTATCTTAAATTAATTAAACTAAATTAATTAATTTAAAAAAATCACATTATCAAAATTAATTACAATATGTAATAAATTTCTTAATTACTTTTATCAAGTAATTATATTTAAAAAATTACAATTAATTATATTTAATTTAATTAATCTAGTTAATTATCAAAATTAGTTATATCAATTAATTACTTAATTATCCTTTGATAATTATTTTTATTAATTAACAACATTTCCAATAATTACTTACTTAAGAAAATTTATCTTAGATTAATTATCAATAAATCATCTTTAATTAAAATTAATCTAAACCATTAATTAAAACCAAATAATTAAGTAAATTCTTAATTATCTTAATTAATTTCAAAATAATTTATTTACTTATCAAATGACTTAATTCATATTCAAAATATATTTAAACAATACATTTCTAAAATTAAATTCAAATTCCATTTTAAAAATTTAATATTTAAAATGTCTAACAATTTAAACATTAATCCAAAATTAAATAAATATAAACCTTAAAATAAAATGAATGTTAAAGAACATTACTTAAATATAAAAGAAAAGTTTAAAACAAAATTACTTGATTAAAATAAATCAAGCTTTGAAAATAGATTGATTACTTTAACTTCAATTTTAGATTAACACTTCATATTTCAAATTCAAATATTAAAGGAAATAAATTATTTCAAGTTAAAGTCTTATTTGAAATCAAATTCTTTTAAAACATTTGAATATGTTCATTTTTTTATTTACAAACTGTTTGAATTCAAAACTGGTTTCCAAAGTAAATCTGAAAACTGTTTTAACTTGATTTCAAAACAGATTTAAATCTTACTTAAAATATTTAAATCTGTTCAAAATTTAAAAACTTACAAAACTATTTTGAATCAAAAATCTGATTTTTAAAAAGTAACCTGAAAACTGTTTTTAAACTTGATTTAAAACTAAATTTAAATCTTGTTTAAATTTTAAAATTTTCATTTTTTAAAAACCTTGAATTCAAAATTTCATTTGAATTCAGTTTCAACTTCCACTAAAATCAAACTCCTGCACTAAAATTTGAATTTCATTCAAATTCAAAAACTGCAAAACTCTCAAGTTTTAAACCTGTAATCATATACCCGAACAACCCCTTAATTTACTTCGAGTCGCTAACCCACTTGCTTCGAGTCACTGCATAGTTTACCCAAGGAATACTTCGAGCTAAAATACCCTGCACACCCCTAATGAGTTCACCAGAATTCAACATGTATGGTGCATATGCACCGTCACCTCGGGCAACTCCAGCCACTCCAACCTACTGCTACAAGTCACTGACCATCTCCTCATACAATCACGACCACCCAAACCCCCACATCAACTTGAAATCAAAAATAGAATAACAACTACAGCCTGGAAAAACCCATCTACATCATACCCCAAACCTGTCAACATCACATGAACTCGCCACCGACCATCATCAATCCTGAGACTCCGGCAAACCCTCCCTTTTATGTCTTCTCTGCAACTTCCCAAAGCCTCAAATTACTCGAAGCAATAGAGAGCATGTGAATAAACTAAGAACTGAAACACTTAAAGACAAGGGTTTGAAAACCTAGAAAACCCCAATCCCCATCTCCTCCTCTCTCTGATCATCCACTGCCAAGAATTTCCTCCATTCTTGCATCAAAACTCCACAACAGGAAGCATCTTAACCCCCAAAATTCACTAGCCTATCAGATACTTTAAAAATTCCTATTTCTGTTCATATCAAAAATGCTAATACCACAGTCCATTTTAAAAGGTGAAATTTGTTTTAAAATTTCTGATTTCTAACATATATTCATGTTAAAATCTTGTTTTAAATAGTTAATGATGTTGATACTTTTGTTTTATTTCAAAATGTTTACTAGAGAGTTGTTTCAGAGGGTAACATACTTCAGTTCTAACTTATTTTAACTAAATCATAATTTAATAAAACCACATTTATACTAAACAACATATTTTTTTTACACATATTAGTTTCTAACAGAAATTAAATAAGTAAATAAATTTTTTCTATTAAACTTATTTTAAAACAGAAAACTGTAAATCAGGATTACTATAATCCCATACATATATATCTATATATATTCACACAACATATTGATCACATATGAAATCATACAAGCATACACAATCTTACATATTCACATGCAACAGATAGATTCAACTTCTTGCATTGAGGTTCTCACAAAAAAATAAATAAATAACAGAGCAGTTTTAATCACCCAGATTTTAATTAGTGTGAACTAATACTTTCATTGGGGAAATTTTATATAATTTTGATTTAAAAGAAATTGTTTTTAAAATAAGAAGTTTACTCACTTTTAGTTTGAAGAAGCTGAAACAATTCCAGAGATGCCTCACAAATTCCAGGACCTGACTTGAAGCTGCAGGTTGAAATCTGGCTTGCATTTTGATTACCGAAATTGCTTAAACTGGATGATGTAAATTTTTGAGCTTGCATGCAGACATTCCTCAGTTTTGAATTGAAGTAGAGCTTCCAGCTTGATGTTGAAATATGGCATGCAGATCCACAATCAATTGCTCAGATTTGGAGTTTGATTTGGCAGATTTAAGAAGGTTTTGGTTTTGCAGATTTGAGAATTGATTTTGCATATTTTCATATGAATTGAGTAAATAGGTTTTGCAAAAATTTGATTGAATCTTGGGTTTTGATTTTTCTTTTTACAAATCTGATTCTCAGATTTCAAATGAGAATAAGGGTTGAACAAAAAAAAGCATTTGTTATATTTCTTATTTAAAAGAATAAATTTCAAGAATAAATTAGCTTGCCACTTGTTATGTTTATTATCTCAAATTTTTACAAGTGTCTATTTTATGTTTTAAGAGTCTAACACATGTTCATTTTTAATATAAAAGAAAATTCTAAATTTATAAATGTCTTTAAATTTATCTAAAACCATTTCTAATTTGTTTTAGCATGTCTTAATTATTTATTAACATTAGCCTTGAAAATGATTACGTGTCTACTTATAAACTTCTTTTAAAACTATACATTTTAAATGTTTTCTTAAATATTTTTCAAAATAATATTCTTTTAAAACTAAAATTCAAAAGAGTAGATTTTTAAAAGAAGAATAACGTTGAGTTTATCTTATTCAAGAGTTTTAAATCAAATGTTATACTTTAACATGAATGAATTAAATTTATTTCAAAGAAAATAGTTTTCTTTAAAATAAACAAAATAAATTTTTATTATAAAACAAAATTTAAACTATATTTATTTTCATAAACAAAATAAATACTTACTTACATTTCTTTGAAAATATAAGATAGGTTTTTAAAACAAACTTTTTGAAAAGTTTTCAATACTAATTTAAATCAATTTAATCAATTTACAATTTATACATTTATATATAATAATTAGAAAATATCCCTTATTAAATTTAAATTTAAATCAAAACTCCCATTTACAATATATACACATATATACATTATAAATAAAATATCTTTAAATCAATTTAGAAAGATGAATTTTATTACTTAAATATTTTTAACATCTGAAAACAATAAGATTCTCAATTTAAATTGAATTATTACTATTTTGAAAAGAATAACAAGTGATAAATTAAATGATTATTATAAATTTTTAAAAGAATATCATTTGACAAATTAAATAATTATTAATCTTCGAAAGAAAATTCCTGTTTAATTAAATTATTGTTAACGCCGAGCGACTCAAGGAGCTTACGACTCATGATAGTTACCGACTCATGTAAAGGAGCGACTCAGTGGCTTTAGCGACTTAAAGTGCTTTGCGACTTAGTGAGTTAAGATGCAAACGACTCATAGAGATAAGCAACTCAATAGACCAACGACTCAAAGCTGGCAGCGACTCAGTGAAATAACGACTCATCTGAACTAGGGAGTTGCACGACTCAAGGGATAGACCGACTCATCTACTTAAGGAAGGTACCGACTCATTTACTTAAGGAAGGTACCGATTCTTCTACTTAAGAAGGATACCGACTCATGTGATAGCGACTCAATACTTCTAGCGACTCATGGGTAAAGTGGTTCAACGACTCAGTGGCCCACCGACTCATGGCACACCGGCTTAGCGACTCATCGTATGAAGCGTCTGGCGAGACATCAATAAAGTACTGATAAATGCTTCAACTACAACCTAAAGACGTGATCTACGACTTATTATGAGTCGTTGCCGACTCATGCCTCATCACGATGAGTCGCATGCGACCTAACACTTGAAGAAAAAGTGATGCCGCTTCTCATAAGGTGTGAGCCGGTACTCGTAAAGCAAGGAGGAGTTAAGGGGTGATACTTATCTCATGACACAATGACTCGTGACTCGCGAACGACCTAGCTTGACTCGGGGACGACTCAGCTTGAGTCGGTTGCGACTCATGACTTGTACGCAGAATTCACGTCCAGGTTTGCCTATAAATACGTAGCCACCTCCATCGTTCAAAGGACTTTGGGGGGTCGATCAATTTCAAGCGCCATTACTCTGCCGAATTCCAGACTACTTCAACACTTGAAGCTTTTGAGATTGAAAGAACGTCTAAAAGAACTTCATAAAGAAATCATCTACATCCACCATGGATTTGAAGATTTTTGTCAACATTGAAGTTTGAGCTACTTGTTCTACATATCTTATAACTTGAAGTGTGTTGTAGTTGAGAGATTTTGTAAAGAATTGTAATCAAACCAGTGATAAAAAGATTAAAGTGGACGTAGGCTTGATTATAAGCCGAACCACTATAAATACTGTGTCTCTTACTGTTTTTCTGCATATTTTCTGCTTGTTTCTGATTCCCGTACGAACGGGTGGTGCTTTCACAATCACATCCTATACACCAGGGTGTTAGCGTTAAAATTTAAGCGTTAACATTTTGGTGCTTTCACTGAGAATTGAACTCAGGACTTCTATTATCATTGCTTTACAGAAGATTTGTAGAGAGAATTTCCTTGAAGACTAGAAATCTAGCAGAAATTATGGCTTCTGAAAGGAAACGAAAGTTTTTGAGCTTTGAAGGTACTAGCAGCAACGCCATTGCTCTTCCCGCATTAGGGGAAACAGCTTCAACTATTGGGGTCACAAAGGCTGAATTACATGCTGTGATTTATGGAATATATCAACACATGGAAGTTCAAAGTAATAGAATACTGGACAAGATGAACACATTGCAAGAGGAAGTCCGTCGACTAGAAAGCAATATAAAAACCATTGCTAAGGAGGCTCAGGTTTCAGAAGAATGGAATATTCCTCAACGAGCAACTGGCATTATTGGACCATTCTCCCAAACAGAAAGTTCATGGCCACGACCAACTATCCACGAACGTTTGTCAAGGGCAACTTTCGAGAGAATAGTTGACGACTACCCATTAAGTCCTGGTAACGATGAAGAATACATACCGGAGATGATTGAACAAAGAGAGGACGATGGAGG
This sequence comes from Allium cepa, assembly GCA_030765085.1. NCBI lineage: Eukaryota > Viridiplantae > Streptophyta > Magnoliopsida > Asparagales > Amaryllidaceae > Allium > Allium cepa. The sequence continues at coordinate 805,932,545 of CM060928.1, forward strand.
GAAAAGAAAGCAGAAACTCTTGAAAAAAGCTCGACGCTTCAGATCCTCTGACTTCACTCCCTTGACCGACACTCCGGAAAATATCTTCTTGGCAACAAAGGATGTTGTTGTGTACCCCAAACCATCTCTGTTGAGAAGAAGCGCAACAGACAATGGAAAATTCTGCCGATTTCACAATCAGCCTGGCCATGACACCAATCAATGTCGCCATTTAAGGAAGGAGATTGAAGAGTTGCTCAAACAGAATGAACTGCAACAATATGTGAAAAGAGATGGAATTAACTACTCCTCATCCTCCAAGGTGCAGCTGTTGTCCGCTCAACAATGTAGCTCAAATAAAAGAACCGTGGCACAGGGAAATGAAGGTCCTATCATCAGTATCGTCACAGCAAGCCCTCACCAGGTAGGAAAAAATTGGATGAGACGGGAAGACATGCACACGCTTCAGGAAGACCTTCAAAGTGAAAGGAAGTTTCGATTCTGAAAAACGTTGCCATCCAATCCTTTCAAGCCAAAAGATTCAATCCCTAAAGCTTGGGGCAACAACTGCTTTCTTACTTTACTTGAATACTATGTTTCAAATTTATAAAGGAATGCTGATCCAATAATTCTTGTATCAAAATCTGTTATAAAGACAGTGCAAATAAATAATAAAAACTATAAGCCTTGTTCTCCCTATTATTACAAGTCGCTTATTTTATTTCGATATGTGAAATATTCTAAGAATGTCACTAAAATTATCGATCTAAATTTGCAGGCAATCAATGTCCAGCCGATTCGTTACAATATCAAGCAACCCTTGGTAGCTTTCTAGAGCAAGTCCTAAGTGACGAAAGTCCAGGGGCAAAACCTAAATAAGAAATACTCTAAGCAAATAAATAAGATTTGGCTAGAGTATGCTTCTTCAGTTAAAACCACCCGCCAACAGAAGAAGATAGTGCACACTTAAGGATGGCACTGAGGCACTGCTAATATAATCAATCAAGTCCGCAACTGTCAAAAGAGAACCAATTCCAAGAACTTGGAATAATAGCCACTTACATCCATATTTTACATAAAAACTCTGCTGAGATATTGCAATAAATTTACAGAGATATGATTCTCTTGTTAAGGGCAATTGCAAGGCAGGCGAATAACAACAGCAGTAAAGTGAATATAGGCCCAATTCTGGCTAAATCACTATAATTCTCGTGTTCCCTACTATTATAAACTGCTCTGTTTTATTTTGGCGTATGAAATACGTTGAGCGTGTTGCTAAAAAGACCATTTAATAATGCAGGCCATAAAAACAAGACTTACCAGTCATGAGACGAAGCAATCCGCAACAACATCCAGTAGTCAAGCACTGAGCCATTCAAAATTCCCATATCCAAATCTTACAAAAGGAGAACTTCAACCGAAAGTAAGCAAGGGGGATAAAAGCAGATCATATATAGCTAACCGCAAATGTATGAACAAACAAACGGCCAGTTAAAGAACCTACATCTGCCACCACCAATTTGCTTAACTATAAAATATATTCCTTTGGGTAAGGGAGAGGCTTGGCAGCTAAAAGCAATGACCCTTGCAAAGTAATGGGAATTGTCAACATGAATCAACGGCAAAAAAAAGTATGCGAGAGCAAGCATCAGCCAACAAAAGATCATTTCGGAAGTGCCAGCCCTTTTTGAAGGCATAATTCCTCAGGGGATAGAGACCTCAAGCGGGCTCCATCGAAAAAGGTGTCTCTCTCGTTACAAAGTCGTGGAGTTACCAGCCAACACACTCCCGAGAATCCATCCAAACAAGAAAAGGAAACTCCAAACTTCCTGACAATAACCCTCCTCTGGGGCACACATTTCACCACAATCGGTCGACATATTCCCGTGAGATGAAAAGCCCTCTTCGGAGGCCGAATGCTTCTCTACGGAGACCGAATGCTTCTCCTCAGAGACCAAAGCCCTCTTCGGAGGCCAAAAGCCCTCTTCAGAGGCCGAATGCTTCTCTACGGAGACCAAATGCTTCTCCTCAGAGACCAAAGCCCTCTTCGGAGGCCAAAAGCCCTCTTCAGAGGCCGAATGCTTCTCTACGGAGACCAAATGCTTCTCCTCAGAGACCAAAGCCCTCTTCGGAGGCCAAAAGCCCTCTTCAGAGGCCGAATGCTTCTCTACGGAGACCGAATGCTTCTCCTCAGAGACCAAAGCCCTCTTCGGAGGCCAAAAGCCCTCTACGGAGACCGAATGCTTCTCCTCAGAGACCAAAGCCCTCTTCGGAGGCCAGAAGCCCTCTTCAGAGGCCGAATGCTTCTCTACGGAGACCGAATGCTTCTCCTCAGAGACCAAAGCCCTCTTCGGAGGCCAGAAGCCCTCTTCAGAGGCCGAATGCTTCTCTACGGAGACCGAATGCTTCTCCTCAGAGACCAAAGCCCTCTTCGGAGGCCAAAAGCCCTCTTCAGAGGCCAAATGCTTCTCTATGGAGACCGAATGCTTCTCCTCAGAGACCAAAGCCCTCTTCGGAGGCCAAAAGCCCTCTTCAGAGGCCGAATGCTTCTCTACGGAGACCGAATGCTTCTCCTCAGAGACCAAAGCCCTCTTCGGAGGCCAAAAGCCCTCTTCAGAGGCCAAATGCTTCTCTATGGAGGCCGAATGCTTCTCCTCAGAGACCAAAGCCCTCCAATGAGGCACACTTCCCAAGTTTGAAGTGTAAACTAAAGCCCTCCAATGAGGCACACTTCCCAAGTTTGAAGTGTAAATTAAAGCCCTACTCAAAGGCACAACTCTTCGGAGGACGAAGACCTCTAATGGGACATATGCCACAAAAAAGAAAGTTCTCTACTCAACAAAAAAGATTGGAGAAGTCATGACCCTCCAACCATGAGAGAGTAACTTCCAGGCAATGCAAACCCTCTCTGGGGCACATTTCACCAGGAGTTGAAGTGTAACAGCCGCTCTTCGGAATTTCACTTCACCAGAGTTGAAATGCAAACAAAATAAAGACCTCTTCGGGGGCACATTTCACCAGGAGTTGAAGTGTAACAGCCGCTCTTCGGAATTTCACTTCACCAGAGTTGAAATGCAAACAAAATAAAGACCTCTTCGGAGGCACATTTCACCAGGAGTTGAAGTGTAACAGCCGCTCTTCGGAATTACACTTCACCAGAGTTGAAATGCAAGCAAGAAGAAAGACCTCTTCGGAAGCCCACATTTCACCGAGATTGAAATAAAACTTCCAAGTGTTGAAATGTAAAAAGGCTTTCCTCAAAGGCACAACTCTTTGGGGGTACACGTTTCACCAAGATTGAAATAAAACTTCCAAGTGTTGGAACGTGAGAAATCCCTCCTCAGAGGTACAACCCCCTCCCGGGAACACAATTAAGAAAAAAGACCTCTTTGGAAACCCACGTTTCACCGAGATTGAAATAGAACTTCCAAGTGTTGAAACGTGAAAAGGATTTCTAAAGCATAACTCTTTGGAGGTACACGTTTCACCGAGATTGAAATAAAACTTCCAAGTGTTGAAACGTGAAAAAATCCCTCCTCAGAGGTACAACTTTCTATAAAAAAAAAAAAAAAAAAAAAATCCTCATCAAAAGCGTACTTTAACTTTCAAAGGAAAAGTAATTTGCCTACTGTGGGAAATGATCGTAAAAAGAAAAGAAGTTAAAGTACCTTTCAGAGGTCCGCTTTACCACATAGAGGAATTCACTTGATGAGATATGCACATAAGCAAAAGAAAAAAGTGATTTCTTCGAACGACCAAGCGTAAAAACTTATACGAAGGGAGTTGTACTCTATAAAATTTTCTTTAAAGAATAAAATAATTATTCTTTAGCAAATAAGAGTGTAAGTCCCCTCGAGGTATAGAATATTGCAGCATACTTATGGAATGGGGGCAATATAGTATAATTACACACAATATGGTATAACTAAACCAGCAAAAGGTAACGCTCAAGTAACATACCATAAGCTCGCTGCAATATCAAATAAACTCATGCCAAAACAAATAACAAATGTATTCTTTAATTCAAACAAAAGTTTGTACAAACGAGGAATCATTTTATTCAAGGAATCATTTTATTCAATTACAACGCAGGTACAGGTTTCAAAATAAAGAAAAGCGGGGGCCGGTACCCGCACAATTCTCGGCCAGTACATGCAAAACACAAAAAACTAGAAACTAAAGATCTTCACTTCTTTTTTTGCTGCCTTTAGACCCTTTACCCGGCCGGATGATCAGTTTTTCAGGACGATCGGTGGGCATAAGGGAAGTAGGAGAGAAAGGCGCGACCGGTTCAACTTCCGGCTCCTCTTCAGTGGCGATGATTTTCTTCCCCCTCCTCTTGGATGTCCCACGCTTCTTTCTCCTTTGCGAGGAAGACTCACTCCCCGGAGTGACAAGTTTAGATAGAACAACGTCGTCAGAAGGAGTTCGCTCCGGGGATATATCACCTCCTTCAAGTCTCTCATCTTTCTGCTCTTGCGAAACGACGGGATCATCCAAGCCGTGAAGAGCCTCTATTTGTTCTTCCTGTGATCTGGGTTGCGAGGCAGTAGGAGGCGCCACCTGAAGAGATGGAGGAAGGATAACTGGAGGGGTTGAAGTTTGAGCAGTACTTGGTGCTTTCTCTACAGAAGAAAAGAGGTTAAAGTCAGTAAAAAGAGGAGATGAAGGCTCACCAATAAAGTTTGTAGAGAGAGGAGATGAAGGCTCATCGAGATTGAGAAGATAACCAAGGAGTTCATGAAACTCATGTGAAGCAAATGAATAACCCGCTTGAACAGAATTGACAGTGGCGGGATTAACAGTGAGGTTACCTGGTGAAGCTGATCTCCCGATATCAACTTCATATGCTTGCGCGTCAGCGCTCTCATCGCCCTCATCTCCACCATGTACACTTGTAATCTCAGTAGTAATTTTGGTAGGAGAAGCAAAATGGGAACTGGAACCAATGATGTTGATTTCGGACAAAGAAGGTGGCTGAACCGGGGTAGTTGAAGTAGTTCCTTCAACCTGCCCCCCTTCTGTCGCTTCGGTTCTTAGTTTAGCAAGTTGTTCCTTTCCCCTGGCAAGAGCAGTGCGAGCGTCCTCATCAAAATAATGCCTTTCCAAGGCTGACTCATCATAACCAGCACCCTCAGCACCAAGCATATCGAGGGCAGCCTCCCACACTTCGGCTAAAGTGATCTCGTACTTGGGACCTAGAAAAGCAAGGCTTCCACGCCCCAAGACGCTATGTAAGTAGAAGTCGAATAGTGTCGAGCCAAAGCTATTCGTAGTCTCCTCGTGAGATTCCTCAGCTGCGATTCTGCCGGCGACGGCCTCATCGCGCTCCCTCTCCGTTTTAGAAAGCTGAAGTTTGAGCATTTGTATCTCCGCTTCCTGGGATTTGTTTTTCATTTGGAGCTCCGCAACATCAGTAATGTAGCCCTCATTAATTCTTTTCTGAGCTTCGAGCCTATCCTCAGCATCCCGCTGGCTGGCATGAGCATCTCTTACCTGTCTGAGAAGCACTTCTTCTTTTTGAGAATATGAGGTAGAGGAAGCAGCAAGCTCATCTCTCAACTTCTCGACTTTTGCTTCAAGCTCCTCGTTGTAGGAAGTAATGCTTCTCATCTCGGTATCATGCTGCTCAAGGACCTTTTGCCACTCAGCCTTATCATTTTCCATGGTGAGCATGGCCTCTAAGTTGGCGCGGTTAACTCGTTGAAGCTCATCAACAAGCTTCTGCCAGTTTGACACCCTCTCGATGTCAAGTTTAACAGCGTCAAGATTTCGCAGCATGGCGGGCTTGTCGATTGGAACCAGGTCAAGATCGAATCTCACGCCTTTTAAGCACCATTGTGGAAAGCGACTTTGTAAGGTGGCTGGGCCAGGCCCCACTTGAAATTTAGGCCTGCTTATTATTGTCTGGATGTCCTCCTTTCCGAGAGCAGGAGAGTCGGAAGAAATATCAAGAGGGGCAGGGGCAGTAGACTTGTCGGGAGTGGTGGAAGCATGTCTCTCACCATGTCGAGCTCGTTTGCTCGAATCTTCTACTACATGACCTTTTCCCCGGTCATCGTGTGATTTCCTTTTATAGGAATCGTCACCTCTCTGCGGGGAGTCGCGATGCTCATCCCTATCCCTTCTATCACGACGTTCTTCGGCATCCCTCCTTTCCCGAGCTTTTCGAGCAGCCCTCTCTTCATCAGACTCCCTATAGGACGAGAAGTAGCGCCCATAATTATACTGTCCACGCCCACCATAGCGTTGAAAATCTTGATAGTATGATCCACCGCGTGTCATTGGAGAATCTGAAATAAGAAAAGATAAGCTTCAGAAATCTTTAAAGCATAAGAAGATAAGTGCATAAGTGTGCTGGAAAATTCTTAAGTGGTGTGTGAAGTGCAAACTACTCGCGTTGGGCTAACGAACCACTTCTCAGTTGGGGGGATGTAATAGGTTTCGTTATCGGTGGCAATTCTTGGGATAAAGGAGTTGGAGTCAGTTGGAGGGCAGATGTCGCTTCAATTGTTGGAGGTATAACTTTACCACGAGCAGGATCATCTTTAGAAAGCTCTTGGGAAGAGATAAATAAGTCACTTAAATCCCCAAAGACATCATCATCGTCATGCCTAGCCTGGTTCCCTCCATCAGTTCCTTTATCGGCATTTTTCATAGTTTGGGAAGGTTGCTCCTCTTCTTCTTCAGTAATGGGGGGAAGCGCGGACTTTTCGGATGACCCCGTGTCGTCTCGTGGAGTAGAGCACTTCACTAATGGAGTTCCAGTAGAAGTTTCTCCCTGCACACGATCTTTAGTGGAGACCGAGGCGTCGAGAGTTTTCGTCGGAGAATCGGGAACTTCAGTCGGGGCTTCATGAGGCTGAGTAAAGCGAGAGGGATGAAGAAGTCCGTATTGGTGCAAAAATTCATCGCTTAGCAGAAACTTTATGCTCCTTTCTTCTGCCGGCACAGCATTTAATCTTTCTAAAATTTGCTTAAAACTTGGGTCCCTGGTAGGGGTTGGAAGCGCTAAAACAGGAACAAAGAATGAAGTTAGCAACTAAAAGTTCGGATCTCAAAAATGGCTTCAAAGCGGAAAGAATATAGACAGGAAATCTTACTTCCTACTCTCCAGATGGCATAAAACCCTGGAGGGCAACGAACGAAGAAAAACTGATTCAAAAATCCGTGAGCGCTTTCGGGGAGATCAGTAATAAGTTTGCGGTTTCGAGCGCTTCTTATAACCACAATGGAGGGATGGTCTTTAATTTTTGTAAATGAGCAAAAATAACAGATCTCCCCGAAGCTTGGTAGTCGATCCAAGGTTCTCCTAAATAGAACACATAACCCCATCAGAATAGCATAGCCATTGGGGTGTAATTGGAATGGAGAAATGGACAACCGAAGCAGGAACTGTTGAAGAAAGTCATTAAAAGGAGGAATAGCGCCATTTAAGCACATTTGGCGATTGACAGCAACAAAACCAATAGGTGGCCTATCGGCAGTATCATTTGGCCCCGGTAGTAAGGCGTCAGCATCGTCGATGCCAAACTGGACGCACAACTGATTAAACATCCGCCGATTCAAAGTTGTGGGTGTTCTCTCCGGAGGGTTATCCACAGGAATAGCTACTGGGAAGATATCTTCAGCCTGACCCATCGGCTCTTCTTGATGAGAAGTCATTCTACATAAGCAACTGGATGTTCAAATGCGAAGGTGCGCGTTTCCTAAAAAGTGTGAAGTGTTGTGCAAAGCTAATAAAAGTGACAAGTATATATAACTGGAATTACACTAATCGATGCTTGATCGATGGTAAACATTTCAGAACTTGTTGATCTAAAAGTTCAAACATAATATTAGTGCAAGCAAGTCGATTTCAATTGACTACTTCAGCATTGCTTTGGTATTTTGTTTGAAATTGACATATTAAAGGCACTTCATACATGCAGTTTATTCGAGTTAATCAACTATCGTTAACTAATCTGTCATTCGATGTGGGCAATCAATGACAGTATATTCGTCCCAATTTTCTGTAAACATTGTGTTAGACAGGTTATTAGCTTGCAAGAGTGACCTGTAAAAGAATACAGCAAAGTTCAACAGTTCAAAGTTCAAACAAAATTTACAAGTGTTAAGTCGTCAACGACACAATAATTCTTTGTATGGGTTAAGCTAAGTCATTGGTTATTTGGATGACTCGGCTACGACCTAAGGAAAGTGAGGCAAGTTAAGTTAGGTTGCTTCAATTCTAAACCGCTGATGTTATAAGTCGGCAGTGCTACGAGTCGTAAGTCAAGGAACAGAAGGGAGGCTCCAGTCCAAAGCAACAAGAAATCCTCTAAGTTCTAACTCGGTTACGACTCATGGTTTGAGTCGTAAAACTTGCTAGGTCGGATTAAAGTCAATGGTAAAGGCTACTGAGTCGCATGGAAGTTGCTGAGTTGTTCACGGCTTATGGTTTGAGTCGTGCACGGTTTAAAAGGATAAGTCGTCAAAAGGACCTAAAGGGTTAAGTCGTTCATACGACCTAAGACCTGAGTCATATGAATTAACACGGTTTAGGCATTAAGTCGCGCATGATTAACTCTGCAAAGGCCCCTAAGGTCGGTTCTCCACTCACACACTACCACATCATCTCTTAAGTTAACCCGTGAAGCCAAGGATCCATTAACCCGGTTAACCCGTCAAAGCCTCCCTCATCTCTCCCAAATTCACTAACCAGTCAACATGAATCACTGTAATTAACCATCTCCGCCTCACATCATCACGAATCAATCGAAAATCCGACACAAATCGCCTCAAATCCGCCATACATCCGGTGCTTTACCATATTCACAAGAATCGCCACAATAATTCAATCAAAGGATTAATCGAATCATGATTTATGGGAAAACGCAGCACACGAAAGGGTATTAAGGACGGCGAGTGGAATACTGGTGGGTTGATGATGGATACGGCTGATTGTTGATAAGATTTACTTACGCAATATGAAGTTAAAGGATGGGATGACGGTTGGTTACTTGGAATCGTCTTTGGGAGCTTGAAGGGGCGTTAGTGGCAGACACGGTTTAAAAGTTAGGAAATGAGAAGAAGGAAGTAAGAGCAACGACTCAGGTGTTTTATAGCTGTGGGCGGTGAAAGTTGAATCGGCGCACGAGACAAGATAAGTCGAAGCACACAACTCATGATCTAAGCGTATACTTCGAGGGGCAATTGTTAACGCCGAGCGACTCAAGGAGCTTACGACTCATGATAGTTACCGACTCATGTAAAGGAGCGACTCAGTGGCTTTAGCGACTTAAAGTGCTTTGCGACTTAGTGAGTTAAGATGCAAACGACTCATAGAGATAAGCAACTCAATAGACCAACGACTCAAAGCTGGCAGCGACTCAGTGAAATAACGACTCATCTGAACTAGGGAGTTGCACGACTCAAGGGATAGACCGACTCATCTACTTAAGGAAGGTACCGACTCATTTACTTAAGGAAGGTACCGATTCTTCTACTTAAGAAGGATACCGACTCATGTGATAGCGACTCAATACTTCTAGCGACTCATGGGTAAAGTGGTTCAACGACTCAGTGGCCCACCGACTCATGGCACACCGGCTTAGCGACTCATCGTATGAAGCGTCTGGCGAGACATCAATAAAGTACTGATAAATGCTTCAACTACAACCTAAAGACGTGATCTACGACTTATTATGAGTCGTTGCCGACTCATGCCTCATCACGATGAGTCGCATGCGACCTAACACTTGAAGAAAAAGTGATGCCGCTTCTCATAAGGTGTGAGCCGGTACTCGTAAAGCAAGGAGGAGTTAAGGGGTGATACTTATCTCATGACACAATGACTCGTGACTCGCGAACGACCTAGCTTGACTCGGGGACGACTCAGCTTGAGTCGGTTGCGACTCATGACTTGTACGCAGAATTCACGTCCAGGTTTGCCTATAAATACGTAGCCACCTCCATCGTTCAAAGGACTTTGGGGGGTCGATCAATTTCAAGCGCCATTACTCTGCCGAATTCCAGACTACTTCAACACTTGAAGCTTTTGAGATTGAAAGAACGTCTAAAAGAACTTCATAAAGAAATCATCTACATCCACCATGGATTTGAAGATTTTTGTCAACATTGAAGTTTGAGCTACTTGTTCTACATATCTTATAACTTGAAGTGTGTTGTAGTTGAGAGATTTTGTAAAGAATTGTAATCAAACCAGTGATAAAAAGATTAAAGTGGACGTAGGCTTGATTATAAGCCGAACCACTATAAATACTGTGTCTCTTACTGTTTTTCTGCATATTTTCTGCTTGTTTCTGATTCCCGTACGAACGGGTGGTGCTTTCACAATCACATCCTATACACCAGGGTGTTAGCGTTAAAATTTAAGCGTTAACAATTATTAAATCAATATTTCACATTTTAAAATAATTATTAATGAAATTATTAAATAAATATTGCCTAAATTTCCGGGACATCACACATTATATTATGCTTACTATAGCTGCCATATTAGATGGCAGGTTCTACAACTAAAACCGTACAAGGCTCGTATTGTTTCTTTGGATTTCCAACAAATGGTCAGGCCAAGGAACTTCCCATTGCCACATGGAAAAGCCTCTGGAATGACGTCCCGAGAACCAAATCGGATCTCTGCCAACACAAGGTCGGGTTACCCCTAACTGGGTAACTACTGACACGAATATGTCATCCCCAATCGTAACCGATCTACATCCGAGGATCCTCGATTTCCAACAACCACAAAGTAATAAGTTTGCAACAACAACATAGGTTAAATATCTGGGCTCCATACCATGATACCACCTCGATCCAGAAGGAATGACATACACTAAAGGGGCGCCACCCCCTAATAACCTTGCTGCATCCTTCCTGTTTTGACCATTTTCGGGGAGTGAGGTCCGACGCAGTCTCGTCCATAAAGCTACGCTTTATACAAAGTTGCGCTTTGATTCAACAAATGCTCAACAGCACTTAGCATATCACACTACCAAATTGGGAGTATATTACTAATAACCTCAACTACATAACCTCTAAGCTCGTACGTCTCAGAGAGGGGTGTTAATGCTAAGAGAATAAATTATCCGCCACCAACATATATGTATTTGAAAGAAATAAGCTTTATATCTCAATTTGTAATGTCAGACACACCATCCATACTAGTCTGTACCGGGATCGAACAGAACCGAAGGCACTTACAAAGAAGTCCTTGCAATCCGGATATTAACTAATCACGTCCAAACTTCCCATCACATATGGAATTTCTATACCTGGGCCATTCGGTGCAGAAACATTCGACGGTAATCCTTCTGTTTTCAAAAATATCCGGTCTTCAACACCAGTCTTCAAATGCAATTCATAACGACGTATCACATATTCAGAATGGGTTATACGACCCCAAGGTCCTTTCCCGACTAACCCGAATAGTGAGCGCTTATTCAAAAATAAGTGTGGCATTCAAATTCAAACAAATCACTACAAATATCCATTCAAAGGTAAACATTGATAGTCGGTTATTGAACTATCAATGGATATGCACAACATCACCAGATTCCAAATAATTTTCCAAATTATTTATTTTCCAAAAATATCTTTACAAGATATATATTTTCCACACTTCAACCATTTGAAAACAGTTTTCAAATCACTTTTCATCTTTACCACTTTTGAAAACAAATTTCAAACATTTTCCTTACGCGAAAATATTTTCATTTCAACATGGTTCATTTAAACCAATTAAATAAATCCTTAACGATTTACTTTATATTTACGTTCCAAATCTGTAAATTAATTCCCACACTTCAAAAATAAATCAACGTTTATTTTTAAACAAATTCCCCTTTTCAGTATATAAATTCCATAGTGAATTTACATTTCAAAATATTTATGAATATACGATTTCAATTATTCATTTTCAATTTATCTTTAAAAGATAAAATCTCAAAATATTCACTTCATATTGGAAAACATTTCCATACTTATTTAATAATAAATAATTCACAAATCTATTTATTTTCAACATTTGGGAAATATTCAATATACTTAAATCGAAATTAAATATAAATTTCATTCTTTAAGGGAATCATTCTCTTAAAGACATTTATTTGGGCCAAGACGAATGTTGCGTAAAACATCGTTACGACAACCCAAAATCACTAGTATAGGGATTCGAAATTAAAATAGATATATAAATCCCAATACTATGTAAAACATTTCCTTTCGGAAATCATTTACTATAACAATAGTGTTATAGTACACCATTTCCTTCTATTTCTCGAAAACGTCTATTTCAACAATGAATGTTGAAATCTATGGTTTCGAATCTTAACACATTTTAAAAACATCGTTGGATCGTTTTAATTCTATTTAAAACATCACAACCAAAACATTTTCTTTAACATATTATTCACTGTCCAAAAACGTGAATATACTTCATTAACCAATTTCATCATTTCTATACATTTTATTTTAAAGGATTATTCACTGTCTAAACCGTGAATATAACTCCATTAATAAGTTATAACAATTTACTTATCAAAATAAGTCATTTGCGGATTTATAAAACAATGTTTATAAATTCCATTTCTATTTATTTTATAACAACTTCCTTTTATAAATCTCCTTTATTAACCTATTTCAATTTATAACTCAATTATATACCAAAAGTTCATATTATAAGTTAAATACTTATAATTTATTTGTTTACAAAATCGTTCTTTTAAACTTCCCAAATTATAAATCTTACAACTTATAAGATTCACTTATTTACCCAAAACTATTCTTTTAATAACTTTACAAATTTTATAAACCTACTGCTTATAAAATTCCATTTATAACTTCACCGTTTATAATTCTATAAATTTCATTCATTTATGAAGTTCATTTACACTTCATCCTAACAATTATAAAAACTCGTTTTATAATTCAAATATTTTAATTTATAAATATCAATTTGTAAATCCTTTATATAAATCAATTTATGTTATTATTTTAAAACATCTTTAAACTCCTTTATAATTTCATCATTTTGATTTATAAAATAATCAAATTTTATAAATCCTATATTTAAACTTTTTACAATAAATTCAAAAATCCCGATTTAAACTATTTTATAAAATCATTAACCCCATATTTTCAAAGATCAACTTTTAACTATATTTCTCAAAAATCATAATTTCTATAACATTAAAATTATAACGTTTATTTATTTAAAATGAATCAATTCCAAAAATATTTTATAAACGTATACTTCCATAAATTACTTTAAAAATCCTTTAAAAATTCCAAAATTGGCCCAATGATGATACACACCAAATAGTCAATCACGACAACAATGACATCATATATCTGTATATGATAATCATCAAATATCAAAATATTTGAAATCAAATAAATACTGTTGAGGAATCCAGTTGGATCCCTCCAACCTGTTTTCCTGCATCCAAAGATGTTAGCACAATACCAAATTCCGTTCCAGTACGGAATTATCACGGTATCAATAGATGACAATCATCATTCAAACATACATTCAAGAATTTTAAATCTAACTATTTAAAATTAAAATCGAAACCGATTCGATTGAGTGAGAAGTTCTCACCTTGATTTCAATTTCGTTTTCAGCTTTTATCTCGAATAAAATTAAACGGACGTTTAATTTTACCCAAAATTTTTGCTAGCTCCAAATGACTCCAATCTAATTCCATAGCGTAGTGTTCGTCCACACGAACCCAACGCAACTTGTTTTGTGCGTTTTCGACCTCGTATGAAAAAGATATACATTTTTAAAGTTACACGAATTTATAATATAAAAATTTACAACACTTTTTTTTTAAAAAAATTTCTAAACCTATCCATCACAGCCGTACATTCTGCATCCTGCAAATCTGGACGCCCCTTCTCCTTTCCCCCTCTTCTTCATTCACACGCACATGATAACCCATTGCCGCCACCATATTTTGAATTTTCGCGACCTCATCGTTGACTTCCACCATGATCAGCAACTTCCACGCGAACACTCATGATAAGAGCTACCTTCGGCCCCCATATCAAGAAGCTTGGCCCTTCCTTCCTCCTTGAAAAACATGCGCAAACATGCGACTTCAACCACTGATTGCCGTTGATTCGCTAACTTGTTTTAGATCATAGCTGTTGGATAGCTAGTTCGCAACGTGCTCTACGAGTTTCTAGTTGAGAGTTTCTGCAAATTCTTCACGGATCAAGAGATTCTGAGGGCAGAAGAAGATGTTGTTTTTGGCCATTGATTTTTATATAGAGGCGGCCTGTAGCTCAAAACCTTAGGGGTTGTTTCTTTCGCAAAAAATGAATTTTAAGGGGCTTTTATAGAAAATTCAGCGAACACTATTCATCCCGGAATTTCCAAACTCCAAACTCAGCGTGCCGGTTAGCGTTCCTAAGGTTCACCCCGTGTTCCAAACACAATGGAACATGTTTCGAAGGCCAATTCGATCATCTGTGAGAGTTATGGCAATAAACGTTCGATTTTAAATTAAATCGATAAATCAAATTTCTAGGCGTTTTAGCTTTCCCCGGACAAACGGTAAATCCGATTGACACGATATTTGAAACCATACAATAATATCATATTACACATCCGTTGAAACTGGTTTCGTCGAAATCCGAGACTGTTTGAAAAATGGCTATTTTAACTCGCAAAATTAATAATAAAATAATTTCGATGTGTTTCGAGCTGCCACGGTCAAACGAAAACTCTGATTGCTACGAAAATTGAAATCCGATAATAACAAACTATTACGGATCCAATGGAACTAATTTCGTCCAATTCTGAGACTGTTCGAAAAATGGCTAAGTTCACTAGTCGATTTAAATATTAAAATATTCAATTTTCACAAATTAACTTTTAATTCGATTTTAAAAGTCCTAAAACATCATTCTAACTCCAATATGATATAATAAAATTTTACAAATCGTTCTCAATCATATTTAACCCGTTATTCAATTGTTTCTGAAATTTAACATATTAAATTATCGATTTAATTATCCAATTATTCGAAATAAAATTTATTCGACTTATAAATTTCACTTATTAATATTTAAAATTAATTAAATATATGAATTTTAATTAATAGAAATTCTGGGTTGTTACAATCTTCCCCCCTTAAAAGAATTTCGTCCTCGAAATTACCAAGTAAGAAAAAGTTACAGAATCTATTAATTTTCCAAAATCCACAGTTAAACTTCTTACAATAACTTTACTAAGTTTTCAAATCATACTTAGTTATCTTTTCAAACAAAACTATTGTTTAACTTTCAACTCCAAATCAAAGTTATAGTTTTCACAATCTTTCCCAAAAATTCCCAAATTTTTTCTAACGCCTTAAATCTTCGGAAAAAATCGCCAGAGTCTCCTTTGCGCGGCTAAATCCGAAAAAAATGATAGTATATATATCACAAATATACATCTCATCAAGTGATGAGGCATCCCGCAGGGAAAAAAGTGTAAAAGTACGATATTTAATCCGAGATATGTACCTTATATTTTTATTAGCAAGCATATACGACTAATATAGCGCGAAAGCGAGCTCCAAATGCGAAGCAAACGCGATCTGCACCTACTAAACACTCAACAAACAGTGAGAAACATGTATATAGACAATAGTATCGATATACAACATATAGCAACATAATAACTATATATGCCAACATAGCAAATGAGGTAAAAGCAATATATTCAACCATCAACCAACTAGCATTCAACTAATATCCATAACCAATGAATATTCATTGATATTCTCATTAATATTCAATGAAATGGGTTTTCAATTTAATTACATTCGATTTATTAACAGTGGATGTTTTTACTAACATTCATTTTCAATTATTTTATATTCACTAATTCATATTCAAGTTGGTTCGCTTCCAAATCAAATTCAATTGATTTAAGATTCACTTAACTTCCAAACGGGATTTCAATTACTTTAGCTTTCAATTTCATTAACTCAATTTCATTAATACTTAATGAATTATATACAATCAACTAATTATCATATATCAACCAATGTATATTAATTACAACCAAATTCCTTTGCTTTACTTTACATTCATTTTGGTTTAACACCTTTACTTTCAATTGGTTTAATTAAATTGATTTTCATTCAATTATTCAACTTTTTTCTTCTTCAATAACATTAGATTTTAATGAATTAACACTTACATTCATTATTTCGTATCAATTTAATTTACATTTAATTGATTAACATTCAATCCATTCATTCAATTCAATTACAAAAGTTGAATTTCATTTATATAACTCAAGTTTATATCCATCATTTCACTTTATTAATTTACTTCGATACCACAATCAACTTCATTCAACATCACTTCAGTTATATTCCATTTAAACATTATTTGGCTTTACTTAACTTAAATTCCCACTTATAAACCAATTCAGATTCCAATTCTAAAGTAAAATTTATTTAACCTTTACCAAATTCAAATTTCATTACTTATTCAAACTCATTTTTTATTTACAACTCATATTCATGAATATATTCATATAGTTTCACTTCTTATATATATAAGTTTATTTCACAATTGTAAATCACTTTAATTATAATTCAATTCTTATAATTATTCGCTTATACAATTATTCTTTTATTTAGATTATTCAAACATATTTTAATTAACTTATATATATATATATATATATATATATATTATTACATTTTCAACAACTAAACAATCAACTTATATACACTTTAATAATTCTGAAAAATTATCCCTTTATATATAAAATATAATCAAAGTAAAATTATTTCATTTACCCAATTTAAAACAACATCGTGCCGAATTGTTCTGTACAAGTGTTTAGAGATCCCTATCAGCAACGTTAATTACTCGTATTAACCAGAATCCATATACCACTCAACAAACCAACCATCACAATATAAAACAATTTTATATTCACTAACAAATACGCTCTCATAGCTATTATTACACTCAAACTCATTCTAGAGTACTACTGACTCTATCTCTAATGAGTAATACCCAACAGAGCCATGGTTGTCGCTTAACCATATGTTCTGATACCAGATGTGAGGACCCGCAAATCCGTACTCCTTGAATAGACACTAATCTCTAGTGATTAACTCAAGATGAACGGAAATACGAATTCTTAGGGTTTTTATAAAAAGAAAAAGATAGAAGAAGAGAGAAAAGGTAGAACAGAACAAAAAGAAAACAACAGAACAATATCAGAATCTCACAATCGCAGCGGAACAACATATAATAAATAAATGAATAATCTTTAAACAAAGAACTATTTCAGTTATTACATTACATCACATTACATTACATTATCAGAGCGTACAACTATCAAACAACAACAAACAGCGGAAAAGAAATACTATATACTAGTGAATACGCCATGCCATCCATCTTGCCTCCAGTGACTCCTGAATTCCAGAATATCCTGATAAACCTGACTCTTGACTGCCCGTGTGGAAATTGATGGGCACCCAGAGTTTAGGAAGAAAAACAATAAACTCCGAGTCAATCATGTGACTGGTGTGAGAACTTAAACAGTTTATTTTTAAAACAAAGTACAGGATAATTTTAAAATTGATTCGCAATGCTTTTAAAAATGAGACTACCATAAGACCTCCCACCACACACACAATGCAAACGCAGACTTGGAGGAGATTTCTTCTTATGTTAGTCAAAGATGCTTACTACGCAGAAGTCAAATCTTTTTTGATATTATTATTAGTGCATAGTGTAGAAAACATTTCGAAAGTATAATATAAATCTTAGCCAGCATAGGTACCATTATATTATGCTTACTATAGCAACCATATTAGATGGCAGGTTCTACAACTAAAACCGTACAAGGCTCGTATTGTTTCTTTGGATTTCCAACAAATGGTCAGGCCAAGGAACTTTCTATTGCCACATGGAAACGCCTCTGAAATGACGTCCCGAGAACCAAACCGGATCTCTGCCAACACAAGGCCGGGTTACCCCTAACTGGGTAACTACCGACACAAATATGTCATTCCCCGATCGTAACCGATCTACATCCGAGGATCCTCGATTTCCAACAACCACAAAGTAATAAGTTTGCAGCAACAACATAGGTTAAATATCTGAGCTCCATACCATGATACCACCTCTATCCATAAGGAATGACATACACTAAAGGGGCTACCCCCTAATAACCTTGCTGCATCTTTCCTGTTTTGACAATTTCCAAGGGTGAGGTCCGACGCAGTCTCGTCCACAAAGCTACGCTATAGACAAAGCTGTGCTTTGATTCAACAAATGCTCAACAGCACTTAGCATATCACACTACCAAATTGGGAGTATATTACTAATAACATTCAACTACATAACCTGTGAGCTCGTACGTCTCAGAGAAGGGTGTTAATGCTAAGAGAATAAATTCTCCACCACCAACAGATATGTATTTGAAAGAAATCAGCTTTATATCTCAATTTATAATGTCAGACATACCATCCATACAAGTCTATTCCGGGATCGAACAGAACCGAAGGCACTTACAAAGAAGTCCTTGCAATCCGGATATTCACTAACCACGTCCGGACTTCCCATCACATATGGAATTTCTATACCTGGGCCATTCGGTGCAGAAACATTCGACGGTAATCCTTCCGTTTTCAAAAATATCCAGTCTTCAACACCGGTCTTCAAATGCAATTCATAACGACGTATCACATATTCGGAATGGGTTATACGACCCCAAGGTCCTTTCCCGCTAACTCGAATAGTGAGCGCTTATTCAAAAATAAGTGTGGCATTCAAATTCAAACAAATCACAACGAATACCCATTCAAAAGTAAATATTGATAGTCGGTTATTGAACTATTAATGGATATGCACAATATCACCAGATTCCAAATAATTTTCCAAATTATTTATTTTCCAAAAATATCATTACAAGATATATATTTTCCACACTTCAATCATTTGAAAACAATTTTCGAATCACTTTTCATCTTTACCACTTTTGAAAACAAATTTCAAACATTTTCCTTACGCGGAAATATTTTCATTTCAATATGGTTCATTTAAACCAATTAAATAAATCCTTAATGATTTACTTTATATTTACATTCCAAATCCGTAAATTAATTCCCACACTTCAAAAATAAATCAACGTTTATTTTTAAACAAATTCCTCTTTTCAGTATATAAATTCCATAGTGAATTTACATTCCAAAATATTTATGAATATACGATTTCAATTATTCATTTTCAGTTTATCTTTAAAAGATAAAATCTCAAAATATTCACTTCATATTGGAAAACATTTCCATACTTATTTAATAATAAATAATTCACAAATCTATTTATTTTCAATATTTGGGAAATATTCAATATACTTAAATCGAAATTAAGTATACATTTCATTCTTTAAAGGAATCATCCTCTTAAACACATTTATTTGGGCCAAAACGAATGTTGCGTAAAACATCGTTACGACAACCCAAAATCACTAGTATAGGGATTCGAAATTAAAATAGATATATAAATCCCAATACTATATAAAACATTTCCTTCCGGAAATCATTTACTATAACAACAGTGTTATAGTCCACCATTTCCTTCTATTTCTCGAAAACGTCTATTTCAACAATGAATGTTGAAATCTATGGTTTTGAATCTTAACACATTTTAAAAACATCGTTGGATCGTTTTCATTCTATTTAAAACACCACATACAAAACATTTTCTTTAACGTATTATTCATTATCCAAAAACATGAATATACTTCGTTAACCAATTTCATCATTTTATACATTTTATTTTAAAGGATTATTCACTGTCTAAACCGTGAATATAACTCCATTAATAAGTTATAACAATTTACTTATCAAAATAAGTCGTTTGCGGATTTATAAAACAATGTTTATAAATTCCATTTCTTTTTATTTTATAACAACTTCCTTTTATAAATCTACTTTGCTAACCTATTTCAATTTATAACTCAATTATATACCAAAAGTTCATATTATAAGTTAAATACTTATAATTTATTTGTTTACAAAATCGTTCTTTTAAACTTCCCAAATTATAAATCTTATAACTTATAAGATTCACTTATTTACCCAAAACTATTTTTTTAATAACTTTACAAATTTCATAAACCTACTGCTTATAAAATTCCATTTATAACTTCACCGTTTATAATTCTATAAATTTCATTCATTTATGAAGTTCATTTACACTTCATCCTAACACTTATAAAAACTCGTTTTATAATTCAAATATTTTAATTTATAAATATCAATTTATAAATCCTTTATATAAATCAATTTATGTTATTATTTTAAAACGTCTTTAAACTCCTTTATAATTTCATCATTTTGATTTATAAAATAATCAAATTTTATAAATCCTATATTTAAACTTTTTACAATAAATTCAAAAATCCCGATTTAAACTATTTTATAAAATCATTAAACCCATATTTTCAAAAATCAACTTTTAACTATATTTCTCAAAAATCATAATTTCTATAACATTAAAATTATAACGTTTATTTATTTAAAATGAATCAATTCCAAAAATATTTTATAAACGTATACTTCCATAAATTACTTTAAAAATCCTTTTAAAATTCCAAAATTGGCCCAATGATGCTACGCACCAAATAGTCAATCACGACAACAACGACATCATATATTTGTATATGATAATCATCAAATATCAAAATATTTGAAATCAAATAAATACTGTTGAGGAATCCAGTTGGATCCCTCCAACCTGTTTCCCTGCATCCAAAGATGTTAGCACAATACCAAATTCCGTTCCAATACGGTATTATTGCGATATATACGATTTATAAAATATTATCCGCTTAATAGGCGGCGCAATAGGGTCTCATCCGCTATATAATGCGGGAAATCAACTCCAAGTACATAAATAATACCAACTTCACTGTACTGTGAAATATTCGTGGTATATGTTTTTAATAAATAACATCCGCTTACTAACGGCGTATAATGTCTATTTTAACCATCAATAGATGACAATCATCATTCAAACATACATTCAACAATTTTAAATCTAACTATTTAAAATTAAAATCGAAACCGATTCGATTGAGTGAGAAGTTCTCACCTTGATTTCAATTTCGTTTTCAGCTTCTATCTCGAATAAAATTAAATGGACGTTTAATTTTACCGGAAATTTTCGCTAGCTCCAAACGACTCCAGTCCAATTCCATGGTGTAGTGCTCGTCCATATGAACCCAACGCAACTATTTTCGTGCGTTTTCGACCTCGTATGAAAAAGATATACATTTTTAAAGTTACACGAATTTATAATATAAAAATTTACAACACTTTTTTTTCTAAACCTATCCATCGCAGCCGTACATTCTGCATCCTGCAAATCTGGCCGCCCCTTCTCCTTTCCCCCTCTTCTTCGTTCACACGCACATGATAACCTATAGCCGCCGCCATATTTTGAATTTTCGTGACCTCATCGTTGACTTCCACCACGATCAGCAACTTCCACGCGAACGCTCATGACAAGAGCTACCTTCGGCCCCCATATCAAGAAGCTCGGCCCTTCCTCCCTGAAAAACGTGCGCAAACACGTGACTTCAACCACTGATTTCCGTTGATTCGCTAACTTGTTTTAGACCATAGCCGTTGGATAGCTAGTTCGTAACGTGCTCTACGAGTTTCTAGTTGAGAGTTTCTGCAAATTCTTCATGGATCAAGAGATTTTGAGGGAAGAAGAAGATGTTATTTTCGGCCATTGATTTTTATATGGAGGCGGCCTGCAGCTCAAAACCCTAGGAGTTGTTTTTTTTGCATAAAATGAATTTTAAGGGGCTTTTATAGAAAATTCAATGAACACTATTCATCCCGGAATTTCCGAACTCCAAATGAAGCGTGCCGGTTGGCGTTTCTAGGATTTACCCCGCGTTCCGAACACAATGGAACGTGTTTCGAAGGCCAATTCGATCATCTGTGCGAGTTATGGCAATAAACGTTCGATTTTAAATTAAATCGATAAATCAAATTTCTAGGCGTTTTAGCTTGCCCCGGACAAACGGTAAATCCGATTGACACGATATTTGAAACCATACAATAATATCACATTACGGATCCGATGAAACTGGTTTCGTCAAAATCCGAGACTATTTGAAAAATGGCTATTTTAACTCGCCAAATTAATATTAAATAATTTCGATGCATTTCGAGCTACCACGGTCAAACAAAAACTCCGATTGCTACAAAAATTGAAATCCGATAATAACAAACCATTATGGATCAAATGGAACGAGTTTCGTCCAATTCTAAGACTGTTCGAAAAATGGCTAAGTTCACTAGTCGATTTAAATGTTAAAATATTCAATTTTCACAAATTAACTTTTAATTCGATTTTAAAAGTTCTAAAATATAATTCTAACTCCACTATGATATAATAAAATTTTACAAATCATTCTCAATCATATTTAACCCGTTATTCAATTGTTTCTGAAATTTAACATATTAAATTATTGATTTAATTATCCAATCAAATCCAATTATTCGAAATAAAATTTATTCGACTTATAAATTTCACTTATTAATATTTAAAATTAATTAAATATACGAATTTTAATTAATAGAATTTCTGGGTTGTTACAGTTACTGTGCATTAGAAAGACTTTTGTGCAGATCGCTTAACAGATGAGGTTTAAACAATTTTCTGATTACATTTCTAGATTATTGGATTTCAGTTTCTCTTCATAATGATCTTATGTACTTGAAAATTTTGAAGTTTCATATTTAATTTTTATGATGGTTTATGGATTTCATGTTTTGGATTTTCTTGTTGAATTTTTGATGATCCCTTATCAGATTTCTGGTTCCATGAATTCTAGATATCGTCATTGAATTTTCATGATAATTTACGAATATTTTATACACGACTCTCTCAATACCAATTAGACTTTCATTGAAGCATAGGGATGAAAATAAAGTCATAACAAAGGAACAATATAAAACCACCAAAAGCGAGGAATTAATCCTCAATGGCTGAAGAAAACATAACCCGAGAACGGGGGATTAAGTGTATATAATGTCCTATTGGGAAGGTCTATTACTTAAATTAACGACAATAGTCCAGGTGATATTATTTTATATATCTATTATTAGTATTAAAGGAATTTGGTCATATAATTACTTGAATGCTCTACCCAACAAAATAACCAAATAGCATCTGGAATTACAAAGTTACCCTTCATCGTTTTATAACAAGGTTACGATTCAAATGGAAGTTATTATCTGTTTTATAGAAAACAAAGAAAGTAATCCTTTGGAGTTTTTGTCCTAAAGAACAAAAGCTTCTTTCATACTTGAGGGCAAAATTTTATCCCCAAAATATTCTCAAGAATAAAAGTATGAAAGAAGGGGCAAGAGAATTGATGAAGATCAGAAGAAATTAGGATGTTCTATCTCAACAACAGATGAGTCTTTCAACAGGAGGATAACAATGCTAGCAGCACCTTTCGAATAAGTCAAAAGGGCACTTCGGTAGCACAATGGATAAACAATGTCATTTCGATGAGGTCGAAAGGTATCTCTTGAAGGCAATCACTAATATATTTTCAACATATGCACCAAGCCATTTAGAACAAATGGTTTCATCTTTGTCTACTTTTCCAAGGGATTTTTCAGCCAAAACAACTCTTCAAAAGCATGTGTTAGTCTTTCGAATCGGTTAAGGCCATCCTCAACCATGAAGAAGGAATCACTCGAGTTCAATGAAGCGTTTTCGAGCATACTAAAACATAAGATTCCATATTAATCAGATAGATTGCTTTCGAATGGTGTCACCTGCAATCAACACATTAACAACGTTTCAACCCATTCAAAAATCCCAAAGCATATGTTTCGACATCAATGAAAGCCAATACCTATGCTGACTCACATACCGTACAAATAGCTAAAGGAAGAGCGCAGTTATATACTAATCGATGGAGTCAAGAGTGGCCAAGCAGTACCTTTCGGTGAAGTCAGACGCTATCAAGTAAAACCTTTCGACCAGGTTAAAAGCAATCAAACAAAGAACATTCTAATGAAGTCGAAGGGAATAAAAAAAATAGTAGGAAGCCCAATCTTCAGCTGCAGCTGCAGCGAAAGGACAACCATATGATCCTTTCAACCTTTCGACTAGGTCGAAAGCCATGACATAAGAGATACATACGAAAGGAGGAAAGCTAGTCTACCGACTATCTCGAAAGCACTTGGTAAAAAGGAGCCGATCCGCATATATAAATAAGACCTAAGGGGTCATGCGTAAGGGACATAATTTTTCACTCACTTCTTACTTATACTTTCTAAAGTCTATAGCCCTATTTTCTAAATCGAATTAGGGATTTGGTCAACATGTACATTTCATTCAATGAAAAGAGATATTATGATATTTTGATTATGCTACAACTATGAAGTTCTTATTTCATATGACCATCATCATTCAACGCCTCGATTTAGTTGAAAGGTTACCACTTGAATAAGTCGAAACACCAAGTTTACGTTGTTCCCTTGAGTTTTAGTGTAGATTCATAAGAGAACCTGAGCTCACTCCTTTCGATGAAGTCAAAACCTCCACTTTTTCAGTATTCTTAAATCCTTAACTCTCAACCACCACTCATCTTTTAAGTGTTTCGAAACCTACAACTCATTTAATTAGGACATGACCAAAGTCCTCAAAAATATTATCTTTCGAAAAGCTCAAAACCTTACCACTCAAACCTTCCCTAGGCGCCTTAACCACTTCAAAAGGTGGTTCCGGCAGAGTCACTAACCAGGTAATTTGGAAAGAGTTTCTCATAAAGAAATCAACCTTTTGACTAAGTCAAAAGGTGTTATAGATGTGTTTTCAACCATCCTCGCCAAATCGAAGAGCATAAGCTTCCTCTATCTGCTTTGAAAGGTGGATTCGAAGGAGATACTCATTCTTCAAACTCCACTTTGAGGTGTTGGCAAGTTTTATTTCCAACATTTGTATACATACATTAATTAAGGAGAACTAACCTATCATTAATTGGATAGTTATAACAACTTATCCTTACAAGTGCTAATAAATACAAAATAACAAATGCAATGGAAATAAAAGATACATGAATACGTCTTGGAGTCATCTAGCTTGTCTTTTGATACTCCAAAGAATCCATAACTAAATTTGAAAATATGATCGGGCTGATCCGAGCATTATAAAAAACTAACATTCGGATCGGTCTTGTAAACTAGCATGAGAATACATATCATATGGATTGTAATGTTATAAAACCTTTCAAAATTAAGGTATCTTGTAAGACAACGTCGCCCATAAACACAGACAGGTTTTTACCTTATGATAGTCATATCAATTCTATAAGAGATTTAGTGATATTATAATAATGTCTAGGGTTTAAAATAACTATTTAATCATACCCAAAATGGTTACATTAAATACAATCTAGCATATTAAGTGTACAACTATGTATTGACCTAGAAATCCAAAACACTTCATCTTCAGATGTCAAAACATTTTAAAATATAATTAAGTATTTCAAATATGATTTTATAACCTTATTATACATCGTTGAATTATTAATAATGATAAAAAACTTATTTTTGAAATTTATTTATAAAAATGTATTCTTCGATAGGAAATCGATAATGTGACCGAAAATCAGTTTGTCGGTAAACAACTTTAAAATCGATATAATTTGTTCAAACTCTTCAGCACTTGTCTAATAACCAAATGAACACATTAGTAACTAATTAACACACTTTAATCTTCATAAATCTTGGAAGGTTCTAGAATGTGCTAATGGACAAAAGATATTATCATGAGAGGAGGTAATTAGCATAAAGGAGAAGTGATGGAAGGTGAGTCTTCGATGGCATGGTTAGGGGTGAATGCAAGCTTAGGAAACACAATTCATGTTCCTATATAAGAAGATGCATACCTTAGAGTTATAATCACAAATTCACAAAGCTTAAAGTAAGAAAATCCATGGCTTCTTCTTCTTCTCCTATGTTCTAAAGGAAACTATAGTAAATAAAATCCAAATCAACTCAAACTTGGAGTGAAGCCGAAGGATAACAGTAGAAAACCTTCCACCATGCACACCATCTTGGAATGGCCATGAACAATAAATGGGAAAGAAAGGAAAAGAGCAAGTGCAAGGCAAGGAAGAGGCGGAAAAGGGTAGTTGCAAGGTTAGGTTTGGGCTTGGTTAGCTTGGACTTGGTAGTTTGATGGGTTAAAGGAGAGTTAAACACTTCTTTGAATGGAAAATTAACATATATATGTTGTGTTTTGATTGTGTTTAAGTAGTTGAATTGTTATGGACATTGTTGAAAACATTAGTTTGATTCTTGTTTTGAAAACAAGATGCATATGTGATTCATGTCTACGGACTTGGAGTGGACTTGAAAAGACTTGCATGACATGTGACAAGACCTTGAAACAAAGCATATAGATTATAGATGAATTTTATTTTAGATCACACTCAGATTTGAATGTGCACTTATAGTGATAGTCGCTATCGATGCGCTTGTGAACTGCCTTTTTTTAGCGATTTCGATGGAACTTTGTAGAGAGATCCTTAAGGGTTTCTCATCACATATAGAATTTTTTATATGTACAATTATTGATATTAAAATCCTGGATAATAAAAAGTTAGGTAATGTCTCGAAATTGGCCAAAACTTCTCTTGTGCAAAATTGCTCCATTTAGCCTTGGTTTTTGGAGTTTAAAAGTTTGGAAAAATATCAAAATTTAAGTATTTTGTTTCATTCTTTTTACTATAGTTTACTAACTCATGTTAGAGTATTTTAAAAGTGGTTTGACCTATTTATGAATCTTTAAGAATTAATTGTGAATTTTTGAAGAAGAGGATTTTATAATAAAAATTATGTTTTTTTTAAGTTTAAGGAAATAAAGGGGTATTTTCATGTAATATTTTGAGAAAATGTTTTGAAACCTATTGTAAGTATTATGAAATATTCAAAAATAATTTTTTAGTATATATATTTTTTAGAAACATGTTGACTATCTTGTATCTTATGGAATAAAATATCCTTTAACTTTTTCATTTAAATATTAAGTTATACAAGTAAATTACTATACACATATATCATTTTAAAAGGGTTTTAAAAGTATAAAAAAGGTTAAGAAAGGGGCTAGAATTTCTTAATGGCCAAATTGTTGATTTTTTAATTACTTGTTTAAAAAGTAATTAACTATGCTTAATACTAAAAGCCTGCAAAGTAAGGCTTACCTATTTGTAAGAGTTACGATTGATGTTCGAGTAGGGATGGAGCAATAGATCTCTAACCTACCGGCTTCGTACCTGAGCAATAGATCTCTAACCTACCGGCTTCGTACCTGACCAAAGAATAGTAAGTTGGAAAATGTTAGAAACGTGTTAATCGTGTTGATTTCTTACTTGTTTATGGAAATCATTAATACTAAATAACACTAAAAGTCGACGAGGTAGATTTATCTATTTGTGAGATTCAAGAATTAAGTGGCTAGCTGAGGCTTCAATGGAACTAGTGCTCTTTAAAACTTATCGGGCTTCACTCTTGGATGAGGAATAGTTAAGTTGGAATATCGAAAATGAGTTAAGCATATGATTATTGATGTGTATAAGCAATTGTTTTGACTATATAATCGATTAGTCGATTATTGATCTTGACCTAATATGACTTAAGAAGTTATCTAAAGGCTTCATGATTTCATACCAATGAGAACCTCCGGGAAGGAGCATTGGTACGACATGTCTCTAGCTTTTTCTTAGTTCTGAAAGAACCTTTGGATTGAGTTTACCAAAAATTCATCGAATTAAGTTTGGAGAGAGTGGAATCGATAAGTGTTTTAATTATCTAATACCACTTATAAACTAGTATACATGCTATAGGTTTTGGAAGTGGTTGTGAAGTGAAAAGTTATAGAGTTAAATTGTCAATCTTAGAATGAAGTGCATAGCAGAGGCCAGCATTAATATCTCAAACGATATTACAGCATGGGACCATCTATCTTAAGGAGTATTCCAAGAGGGAGGACAACGTTAGCATTCGTCGAAGGACTTATATAGGAAACTTATGCAGAGTTTTGAGATCTATTCGAGGTGCTCAAATCCATGTAGTGATTCGTGATCTGTTCGAAATGAAGGAATCCAATTAGGGATTTGTGTGCTGCTCGAGTGCTGAAGACTTATGTAAAAGATGTCGAACGTAGCGTCGAAATCGAAAATGACTAAAACTGGATATATAATGCATAGCCAAAGGAAATGTAGCATTTTAGCAATCCCAACATTGCAGGCGACTCCATCTAGTATTACTTATGGATATGCATGCATGAGTGATGCATTCGAAACCACGGGTGTTTTAGGCATGGGCCAGCTATGTAATTTGTATAATACATTCCATGGAGAAGTATGTTGCTTAGAAGGATATATTTGACCCTTGTGAAAGAGTTTTGATTTGACCTAATCCAAGGAGTGCTCCATGGAAATCCTTACACCTACGAGAACGTGCCCTAACGGTATTGATCGTATACCTATTATTGTTATGGAGTTTACAGCAGCTATGTGATATGATTTATGTGCTACACTTTAGATAATATCTATTATATCACTAAATGTTAAACATGATGAAAAGGTTGATTTCTTTGAAGGGAAAACTATTATGGGATTCCCACGGTCTCAATGGTTATTGTTATATGCCACTCTTATTTCTTGAGTTTCTCGTGCTAGTTTCACAGACTGATTCAGATGTTATTTTATTATAATGCTCGGGTCAGACCCATGTGTGCTTCGAGACATAATTATCAATACTTTGGAGCTTATGGAAAAAATCTAGATGATTACCTTCTGTAGTATTCTTATTTTCGCTACATTTCCATATTGTTTGTAT
The DNA here is from genome assembly GCA_030765085.1 of Allium cepa. NCBI lineage: Eukaryota > Viridiplantae > Streptophyta > Magnoliopsida > Asparagales > Amaryllidaceae > Allium > Allium cepa. Next base: position 805,961,440 of record CM060928.1, read on the forward strand.
CAGCATTATGAGGACAAGCAGTTATAACTATACTGGCTGATGATAGTACTTAGTTTTTAGTAATTATGAAATTTCTATACTCAGAGTAACCTTTTGTATCGTTCCCTCGATATTATATATTATCATTTCGTTGTGAGATTCTGGTATTGAGTTCGCTCTTTCTTATTCTAGTCTTCTTCTCTTTTTATTTTACCCTAACTTTCTATCTTTTCAGCACATTGGTTTTCGACATATGAATACCTTGGATGCATTTATTGTTGACATTCAACTATCAAAAATTTAAGTCGTTAGATTTGGTATCAGAGCTCAAGGTTAAGCGAGCACCTTGGCTTTGGTTGGGTATCGCTCATTAGAGATAGGGTAAGTGGCATCCAAGAATGGGTCGAGTGTATTACACATATGAGAGCGTATTTGTATTTTGAAAACTAGACTTTTAAATTATTCCTTAGGAATATCTCTTCCTTAGTAAGTCATCTTTGAAATAACTCTATCTTTCCATGTCTAAAAAGAAGTTTTGTTATGTAGAGGAGTTCGTGCAGGTTAGACCTCAGATGAATTTTGCTTCGCTCTACCATGATTATGAAAGGCTGGGTGGTAATAAGTTTAATGGCATGGAGACTATTATAGAAGTCCACTCATGGCTCAACCTATGCGATCAGATATTTTGAGATATTGAGCTAGATGACGCAAAGAAGCATAGATTGCATCACAACATCTGATGGTTGCAGCTATGGACTGGTAGAGTTCTATTGTAGTTGATATCTAAGAGAATGACTTCTCTTGGACCCAATTAAAAATGAGTTTGAAATGAAGTTTTTTTCGAAGCGGAAAACACTTTGTTATTTAGAAGCTTCTTAGATCCGAAGCAAGGGGCCATGACTATGGCGAAGTATAATCATCAGTTCATCGCATTATCTCGGTTCGGGTTAGGATTTGTTAACACACCGTTAAAGAAAAACGAGATGTTCATCATAGGTATGCACCTTGAGTTCTAACGAGATATGACTAATCACATCATGGGATCTTTTATTGTTTTGGTGAATATTGCTTTAACGTTTGAAAGCTTAGTGTTGAAGCTATCTATTTTTGCACCAGTTGGAAAAAATAACATTAGTATATTTAAAAGTAAATATTTTGGAAATTGGTTTAGGATATTGAGATCATCATATTTAGTATTGCAATACGAAGTACGTTATCCCACCTTTTGGCAAGGCCATGACACAAAGGACTCGACTGGGAACTAAAGACAAATTGATCCGAAGTTCTGTTATACACAGGTCCACTATGGATACTGGCAAATTTGGTCCGAGCCCAGATCGAGCTACAATTAACATGATACGACAAAAAAAATCTATGAAAGGCAACGTGCCAAATTTCAGGTCATTCGGAATTCGTATGCTGAAGTTATGAACCATCTAGTTTTAAGTGAGACATGCTTAATTCATATCCATCATGTTCATATCTATCAAGTTAACCATCTCCATCCTTTTTGTATCGATCACACCACATTAGCAATCCATATGTTCAGTTCATATCGATCAAATACTTCCATCCATTTCGTATCGATCACCCAATAGATCGATACGAAGTTAGTAGCAAGTATCGGTGCAAAGCAGCCTCCAACGATCGATACGAAGAGCATATACAAGCATCGATGCGAAAGCAGCAAGCAAGGAGCGATACGAGAGCAGTTACACTGGATCGATATGGAAAAGGAATTGTCAAACAAAGGGAGCGGTCCATTAGCATGAAAACTGGATCTTCACGTGACTGCCGCTCCACGTCATTAGAGCACGGCCGATTGATGCAAATAATGATCGATCCGAAGTTGATCGATACGAAGTTATCGATGCATACAATTCAGCCAACCTACAATGTGAATCTTTGATCGACCATAACCCAAAATTTGCAAGTCCAAATGCTACCAAATTTTTACAAGAGCTTGCATACCACCCCAAGAATGTCTTTAATCGATCACAGCCCAAAAGGACACCATCTTGATCGATATGAAAGGAATAGGGATCGATCCCAGTTAATCCCAAATGACCCCTGATCGATTCGGTTCGCCCACCTATGTGTGAGAATGAGCATTCCGAGTTAAAAGGCAGATATTTCAGACGTACACCTATAAAAAGCACTCCAATGCCAACATAAAAAGGACTTTTCACTCTACAACACCATTACTCTGCCGCAACTCTATTATAACTCGAGTATTAGAGAATTTTACGGTTGTAATCGTTGTCAATCAACAATAAACATCAAATCATTCAAAGTGGACATAGACTACAATGCCGAACCACTATAAATTTCTATCTTTTTATATTTCTGCTTGCTCTAATTGGCGTGTTTGTTAGATTAGCCTCTTTTTACATTTAAATTCACTACAAAAAAAGTTAGTTTTGTTAACAAATTTATACAGCGTTTTCCATAGATGTGCAGTCCTTCTATCGGTAAACAAATAAAAATAATATAAAAACGCTGTTTTTACTATCGCCAATTTTTTTTGCGGGAAAGCCAAAATATTATTTTGGTGGCCGCTCTTTTGCCATTTTGTCTATCCTGTGATGACCCGGAATTTTGGGTAATATCAATTTAATAATCTGTATTGATAATTAAATTAATTTGATAATTTTCTTTTATAATTTTAATTTTAATTGGCAAGTTTATTCTTTTAAAAGCAAATAAATATTTAATTGGTAAATTTTATCTTTTAAAGCTAACAAAATGTTTTCTATTTATAATACATATATATATTTGTATATATTGTAAACAGAAAAGCTTTGGTTTGCATTTAAAAATAAAATATGTTTTCAAATTCTAATGTATTGCTTGATAAATATGATTTGAAAATATATATAAAAGTTCAAAATACAATTCACAAACATATAAAACATATGATACATTAATAAATTTAGTAATGTAAGAAATTTATAAATAATGGGAAAATTTCATTCATAAATTTTTAAAATTGACAAGATTGTTATTTTCAAACAATAATAATAATGTGTTGTTTCTATATATAGATATAAATAGATTTTAAAGAAAATAGAATTGTAATTTTCAAATTAAATGTGTTGTTATATATGTATATATATATAAGTTGATTTTAAATTGGATTTTCAAATATAATTTGAATTTGGATTTGGATTTAAAATGGAAATTCAAAAGATAGATATTTTAAAATATTTTGGGTATGTATTAGATTTTATTTGTAAATAATTTGTCTTATAATATTTTCTTTAAAGAAATATATATATGTATATGTATTTTTAGATAAGTATTTATTAATTAATAAATTAAGTACAAAAAACTTTATATTAAACATTTAAAATAAATAAAAATTACTTAATGACAAGTGTAAATCTATAAAAGCTTGATTATAACAAGTGTTAAATGATAAACTATAGTAAATGACAAATGTTAAGTTTTTAACAAGTGTCACTTTTAATTTTTCTTTTATTTTAATAAATCACAATTTAGTCTTTATAAATGCATGTTTCTTTCTCTTCATCTTTTTTTCCATCTTCTTCAATTCAAAACTAAGAAAAAAACTCAAACCAAATTCTCAAAACAAATCTGATAATCAAACATTCCTCAAACTAGAGGCTAATCAAATTCAATAGCCTGTAAACCATTTTCAAAAAGCAAAACCAAAAGCCTGTAACTTTTCTTCAACCTGAGATTTACCAAAAGAAAAATCAAGGAGGAAAACAAGGCAGGATTCATCTTTGTTTCAAAATTAAAACATCTATACAATAAGTTTCCAGATCATAATATCCAGTTTCAAAATTAAGGGGGTTTCAAGTTTGCAAAGTTTAAAAGCTATTTCAAAAAAAAGGCTCTGTTCATATTCTTTAACTCGTGAGTAACATTCTTTCTAAAAGCTTAAGTACATGTAAATCTGGTTGCATGTGAACTACTAGAAATAAGTATGTTTTGTGTACATATGAATTTTCTTTGTATATATAGATGTATAGGTGTGTGCATGCCTGTTATATTTGTGTTTTCCTGTTTTTAGTTTCAAAGCCCAAAGTTTTGATCAAAATTTATTATCTCTTTATTTGATCACTGTTACGACTTAGGATTCGAAAAAAAATCTGTTTGTCTAATCATAGATGAAGATTTAAAATTATATTTAAGTGAATTAAATTTTAAATTCACCGGAAAACCAAAAAGAACAGTGCAAGCTTGAGTTATGTTAAAATTTCAAACATCTTAATTCATTAATCCAGGCATATAAACTGAATCCTTATCTAAAAACATGACTTTTAGAAGTGAAATCATATTTTTTAGTTTTGGGTTGAGCGAGAAGTTCGAGTTTGATCATAATTTGTGTTTTGGGTAGTTTTTGATGATCTAAGTGCTCGGGGAGGTCGAGAGCTTCACTAGAGGTAGAAGGATGATCGGTGAGCTTGGCAAAAATGGTTGTAGGGTGTATAAGCTGTTGTGGCAGCGGCTGGTGATCAATATAGTTTGTAACCTTAGTTTTTGGCAAGGTCAGGAATTTGTTCATCTCGGCATCTCTGGTGGATCGAGTTCCACCAGACTTTGGGAATTGGTAGCAAGGAGGCTGGTGAAGGCCTGGCAGGAAGCTCAGGTGCTCTAGTGGTCGGCATCGTGGATTAGAGGGGTTTTTGGTTCCAGGTTAATTGAGTACCTCGAATTCGATTTTGAGTAAGAATCGGAGTTCTGATGATCGGGATCTAGTATAGAGAGGATCTTCGACATGCGAGAGGAGTCATGGATGGTTGAAGGAGGTTGGATCGTCAGCGCATGTGCACGGCAGTGGTGTTTGTGTCAGAGTTTTGCTTTATGGTTTCGTCTCGGAGGAAGGCTCGTGTTTGGGAGTAGGTGACTCGGGTGAGGTCTCGGGTCCTTCAAGAGTGTAACTTGTTCCATATTTTAACTTTAAAACTAAACAAATTTTTGAAAATAAGTAAAAAGAAAAGGATTTCTCGGGTCAATGCTCATGTAGCCATCGGGTTGAACCCGAAGCACATTTTAAAATAGTTTTTTTAAAAAAGTTTTTAAAAAAGCAAGGTTTCGAATTTAAATAATTTTTCAAAAACTCTTCCTATATAAATTTCTTTTATATAAGAAAAGTGTTTCTTTAACATTTGTTTAAGAGGCTTGTAAATTGTTTTAAATTTTGTTAAGTTAAATCATTTTAAATCTTAAATTTGAAATGGAATTTAAAATTAAATTTAAAATTAAAATTTTCAAATGCATATGTTTATGACGATTAAGTTATTAATAAGGATAATATTTTATCTTAAAGTTAATTAAGATTTAACGATTTGAGATTTATTAAAGTAAAAAGGAAATTCAAGTATAATTAATTAATGATTAGGGATTAATAAATAAATAATTAAGGGTTATAAGTTAATTAATTAGAGGTTAATTAATTTGATTAAGGATAATTAGTTAGATAAGTAAAGATTATTAATTAATAAATAGAAATTAATTAATTAAGTAATTAAAGATTAATTAAGTTACAATTATGCATTAATTAATTAAGTAATTAGAGATGAATAAATTGGTAATTAAGAATTAATTAATTTGTAATTAATAATGGTTAATAAAGCATAATTACTTAGGGAAGTAATTAAAGGATGGTTATCGAGTATAAATAAATGTAAAATCATTAACTAGGGGTTATGAAATGATTAATTAATGTGATTAATTTAAGATAATTAATTATATTAATTAATTAAGGATAATCATTTATGGAGTTGGTTAAGTATAGTTACATAATGTAATGAATAAAGTGCAATTACTTAGTGAAATAATTGATGGGTAATTACTAGATGTAATTAATTGAAGGATAATCAATTAAAGGAGGAAATTTAGGTTTAATTACTTTGTGTAATTAATAAGAAGGATAATTACTTAGTGGGAGTAATTAAGGATTAATTACTTATTGTAATTAATTAATTAATTAATTTTAAGAGTTAATTAATTAACGAAAGTAATTAAGGATAGTTAATTACTGAATGCGATTAATCAAGGCTGATTAATGAATGTGATTAATTGGAACAATAATTAATTAAAAAATAATTACAGGATCATTAATTAATGTAATTAATGAAGTAATTAAAGGTTGATTTATGTGATTAATTAAAGGATAATTGTAACAGCCTGATATTTTCAACCATTCGCATCTGCACATGTCGGACTTGAATTGCTCAAAATAAAGCGTTGTAATTAAAATTTAGCAAAGCTCATAATATATAGTAAATAAATAGTCACAGATCACAGACACCGAGTAAAAAATAATGCAGCGGAAGTAAAAGGGATAGTAGTTCATGAAGCTACTATATAAAAATAACATACAACAGAGTTCAACAAAATAAAGCAGAAGAGTAACAAGATACATCAGGTACAAATCAGAATAAATCACTGAAATCACTAAATACTGAAAGCAGAATATATGGCTGGATCTTCAAGAAAACCTCCAACCCCGAAGGTGAATCTTGAATGCTGAATCACTCAATCTGACTCGAGCGTAAAGCAAAACACAAAACACTCGAATCAGGACATAAATACTTTTGAACTATAAATCAACTCAAGCGAACAATAACAAAATGCCTCAGTAACTTAAAGGATGCTTGGGATCGCCCATCCTCTAAGGATCGGTTAAACTATTTACTATATAGTAATAATGCGCTATTATAATAATGTCTACAGTAAAATAAAATTACTTTAAAATAGCGTTCCGGGCTTACCCATATCACCCTTCACACATAATAGTCCCAGTAGTCCATCCAATAACATGATATTTCCAGATCAGGAGACTATCAGAGGATACCACACGGGCTAGGGGAGAAAAACAAACTCGTAGTAAAGGCTCGGTATGGTAGGTGACATGGCACACAAGGCAATGCCAGGGTAGATATACCAATTACGTACACGGGCCGGTGGTAACGCAGCAGCCACATACGCCCACCTCAGAGCACACTCCCAATCAAAATCGGAGGATGGCCATCTAATCAATCATAAGCAAGAGTATAGTATCGAAGGAATGTGTCCGACCAGAGGAGCTACCCCTTTGGACCGAGATCGCTCCTGTTTTAGCCACCTTATGCCAACTCACTGGAGTTGGGTCCACGTAATATGCCTCAAGAACGTTGCCACCATCCTACTTCATTCTGGAATCTCCACCGCGTAGACAGTTGTTAAAGTGGTTTTCGGAGTTGGCAGAGTGTCTGACAACTTCCGATCCCGGTCTCTTTAACAACTAAGCGTTATTATAATGCCATGGTTATTTCAAAATTGTTTATACTTCAAAAATCAAATCATTTCATTTCAAAACTATATTCCTTTTAAGATAGTTTATACTTTGAAACCAAAACGATTTTTACTGCAAAACTATATTCAAATCAAAATAGTTTGTACTTCGAATCCAAAACCATTTTACTTCGAAACTATATTCAAATCAAAATAGTTTATACTTCGAAACCAAAACCATTTTTACTTCAAAACTATATTCAAATCAATGCGATATCATTTCCATTCCGAACATATATTCACCTTTCAAAAATCATAATACTTTAAAGTTATAACTTTTTTGAAACCAAAATACTTGAAATCATTACACTTTGAAAGTCATAACATTTTTAAATCATACATTTGAAATCATGGAACATTCCTTTAATCCTTTACATTTTTACAAATTTATTCAATTAAACCAAAATTTCAAATTTCAAATTTAATTCAAATCAAACCATCAGTTTTAATTCAATTTAGTTTCCATACAGAACATTTCAAATCTTATCAATTTAAATATAGATTTGATCCACAAAATAAACTTTTAAATTTTAATATACTTCAAACCTTTAATATCCCACATTTCAAAACTAAATTTTATAATTTCATATATCTCAAATTTAACTTCATTATTACTTAGTTTTTAAATATTCATTTCATAAAACCAATATTATTTAAATAAACACAAATTACAAGTAAACCAAATATCTTTTCATATAAATATAAACTTCAAATATTCATTTATCAAAATCAAATATCATTCCAACTTCATATTCTTTCTTAAAATAAAGATCTAATCATTTCCAAACCATTTAAATCATCAAAATATCATATCCTTCCAAAACCTCATTATCAAATCATTATTTGAATCCAATTTCAAATATTCAAATTTAAATATCATTTTAAAATATAAATTATGTCATTTATTTATTATTTCAAATATCACTACAAAAATACATTTCAAAAGTCCATTCAAAAGTTCATTTATCTCATTTCATTTCATTCAATTTACCACATAACCAAGTAAACCTTATTTAAATTCAAATTTAATTTAAATTCCTTAAAAATTCAAATTTGAATATTAAATATATATTCAAACTTCTTAAATTCACAAATAATAAATTCTAAAATTTAAATCATTTAAAACTTTAAAATATTACTCAAATAGTGTTAAAATCTATAATATTTCAAACAATGTCAAAATATAGCAACGACGGCATTTATAAAGTGCTATCGTAGCTTAAAATTTCAAAAATAGTTTAGTTTAGGAACAATGGCATTTATAAAACGCCGCACTAGATATTTAGTTACAAACAAAGTTAAATTCAAAACAACAGCATTTTAAAGTGCTGTCCTAAAACTACAGCATTTTAGAAATGCTATTAATAAAATTCCAGATTTTATTATAACTTCAGGAACATTAAATTTCTAATAATTTCTATTTTAAATTTTTAAATCATATTTCTAGACTTCAAAATTTCACATTTAAATCAACTTAACATATGATTTATCACAACAAAATTTTATAATAAAATATCCAATTAGAACCCACTTTCATTCGTTATGTCAAAATTTCACTGTTTCTTAACTTATAAATTTCAACAAAACTTAATATTTTTCTTCAAATATCAATTCAAAACTTTAAATTTAATTTCCATTATTTACTTGCATTTTTAAAATAAATTTAAAGTCAAAAATCAAATTTAGTTCAAATTTACCTACTTAAATTCACAAATTCAAAACTTAGTATTTAACTTTCTTAAAACCATAAAATATATATTTTTAAATCAAATTCGTAATATTTTAATAAAAATCGTTTAGAGATATACCACAGGGCCTATATATAATTTTCTAACCTAGGTTAAGTGATACAGATATATATCATTTCAATCCGAAATTTAAAAAAAAACCCGGGTTCTATCGTTTCAAACCCGCAATCCCAAGTAAATAGAAATAAATAAAAATCGCTCAGGCCTATTATTTCAGCCCATAACGATTTATCCCTATTCTAATATCCGTTCGAGTATGTAGCATTTCAACCCGTAGCAATTCTACTCTAACAAGGAACTTGCAGTGTGAATATATGCATAAACAATATAAACAATGTCAATGTTACAATATAATGTCATATATCAGATGTCAGGTGATAATTAACAGTTTTAAAATGGTAATAACATGGCATAGGATATCATGTGATCATCATTAACTTGCATAAACATGTTATATTACTATACACTTGCCATCAATTTACTATTTCATAAGTAGAAATGTCAGAGTGAGAAAGACTAGCCTTTTTTCAAAGCTAGAGACCAGAACAACACACAACGATTCCAAAGGCAAGACAAGCACGATTTGACTGAAATGAATGGAGAGCCTTGATATTGATCTTGTATACAACAAATAAACAAGACCACATAAACATATATATAATACAAAGATTAATTGAAACAATAGGAAAGTAGAAGCAACAAATGACATTACCAAGCTTTTCAAGCATTTTTGCTTGACCACAACTCCATGTATGCTCGGCTATACAAGCTTAGGGCTCGGCCACACATGGTTCAGGTCTGGGTAGTGGAGAATGATGGTGAAGCAGCAACCAAAGGTCATGTAGTGGCTGGTGGTGGTGGTTCTAGGGGTGGCCAAGAGGAGCATGTGAGAGAATATTGGCATTAAGGCTCGGCTAGGCTAGTTTTAAGGGTTTGCTTGCAATTTTTTGAGGAGTTTCATCATAGGGTTCCACAACCATACTTGTTTCAGATCTAGATAGGAGTGAACTTGGCTAAAGTTGCAGCCAGAGGTGAATTAGCAGCTGGTGGTGGTGGCTAAGAGTGTGGCCAAAGAAAGATATGGAAGGGTGGTGAAGATATGTGTTCGGTTATGCATGCTTTGGGGGAGTTTTTTGCAAAACTTTGTGGTGCAAACTCAAATGGAGGCACGACCCTGGTCATGGTCAGAGGAAAGGGTGATGATTGCTGCTATAGATGGTGGAGGTGATGGTGGGGCTAATGGAGAAGGGCTAGGCCAAGTAAACTAGAAGAAGAGCAAGCAAAAAATCAATAGAAAATAAGAAAGAAAAGATGAGATAAAGGAAGAGAGAAGCCCTGACTTATCATTTTCTTTTGGCCGTGAATTTTTTTGTGATGGAGAGAAATGTTTTCATGTGAATGAAGTAAAAATAAACACGGCAATGGATGAGAAGTGTATGGCTAAAGCGAAAGAAAGCGAAAGAAAGTGAAAGGCCAAGGAAATGAAGAGGCAGGAAAAGGAAGAGTCACAAGTTACAAGCACAAAGTCTCTTTGAATTTCCAAATTCTTTTAATTCAAATAAAATAATTAAAATTCCAAAAAATAAAATAGAAAAAAAATAAAGTGAGAAATAAAAATAAATAATAATCTTAAGAAAAAATATAAAATAAATAAGAAAATAGTTAATAAATTGAAACTAGACTGTAAAATTTTGAAAACAAAATACAATAAATGTTTAACAATTATAACAACACTTTAAAAAATGTTTTAAAAATAAAAACATATATAACATGTCATATTACACATATTAGAACATGAATATGACAAACAAAATATTATTATTATGTTTTGTTGAATAAAACAATATACATACAATATTGTAAAAAACATAACTTTCACAATATAAATCGAATTTCAACGAAACGAAAAGCAGTATTCTTAAAATTTTATTTATTTTCATAATAAAAGATAAAATTAAAATTTTAAAATATTTAAATTTGAAATTTAAAAGTCAAAATTTGATCATTTTGACCAACAATTCACTTTTTTTTGTAAAATATTCAATATATTCAGGTTTTAATTTGTAATTCACATAAAAATCAAAATTAATATTTAAAATAACAAAATTATTCATTCTAATAAATAAAATTAAAATTTTGAATTAGGAATTCAATAATTAAAGTATACAATTAAAATAATCACAAAATAAAGGGTTGTTACACTTTCCCCCACTCAAAACTTTTCATCCCCGAAAAGAAATGAGGTACGGGAAAGCACATAAAAAGATAGAATAAAATAGGATTAAGAGGAGATGATAAGAAAATTGAAATTGTACCTGATAGCTGTTGTTATAGGTAAGTGTAACAAGGTGGAGATGATCTTCCCAAGATCCTCCAGAATCAAGAACACAAGCACGAGAAAGTTCTTCTAGAATCTGATTCACCCTTTCTGCTTGACCGACGGTCTGTGGATGACAACCAGTGCTCAGATTCAATATGAGCACCAAAGATTATAGAAAGATTTCTAAGCAGACTGGTATAAGCAATAGTCTCCACATTCTGTAGTAAGATAAGGAAAATAAGGACAACCAAAAGATAGTTTGAAAAACAAAATAAGATAATAAATTTGAAACCCTGAAAATTCCAACTTAAATAGAAAATAAATTTTACATAAGTTAAAGAAATCTTAACCATCTCTAATTTCATTATCTTATCATCCAATTATCTTAAATTAACAATTTCAAAAATCATGGATTTGAAAAAAATCATTTATTATACTCACAATGTACTCAATAAATTAATTCTTTTTTATTCCTAATTATAATTAAATTTATTCCTCTCAATATATTTTATCACTTATCCTAAATATATTTACACTTATTATAACTGCTTTAATTTATTCTCAGTTCCTTTAACATTATTTTATATTGCAAATTATTCCATTGCCCCTTTTTCTATTTACCTATGTTAATATTTTTATAACTAAAATTTAAGTGTATAACATTTATTATAACCACTCAAATTTTATTTATAAAAATCCCTTTTTATATTGTATATTTTCCAATTACATATTCAACTTTTGTATAATTTAGGTAAGTTATATTGGAATGAAATTGTGTATCATACAAATAAAACTTTCTAATTTAATCATTTCAAGCTTGAATATTTATCCAAATCTTGAAATTATTGAAACTATCCTTCAAGGTAAGATTTAGGAATTAAATTTTCGATAAATTCCAAACTATTTAGAGATAAATAAATGCACATATACAATATATATATCCATTCAAATTTAAATCATATATCAGCATATGTTATAAATCCAGTATTATTTTAGAAATTCAAATCAATTAAATTTTCCAAAACAAAACTGTAGCAAGACTACAGAACGGTCTCTTCACTTCGAAACTCGAAAATGAATGTCGATGATGCTGCAGTCATCACCGAAATTATTTTCCAACGACAAAGAGGAGAGCACTAATTTTTAAACTTTAAAATCCTTTGGAAACAAATTTTTATTCGAAAAAACTTTAAATAATATATCCTGTTAAGACCTTAAATACAAGGTTTGAAATCCATCGGAAATTAAATTTTCAAATTTTTGTTTTAAATTCATTTTAAATTTCCAAATAAATTTATAACCATGTTTATAGTTCAATTATTTATATATGAAACAAGAGAAATGATATATAAAATCAATTATTATTTCTTAACAACCAATTCAATAAAATCCAGAAAAAGATTTATAATATAGTTACAAAATTTATTTCATTACTAAATTTGAAAAACAACATATTGTGTCAGTTTGTTCTGTTCAAGTGTTTTGAAAATCTTATCGATATTGTCGATCAGACGGATCGATTAGAAACCCAAATCAGCCTCAACAATTCAAAAAACACAATATAAAACAAACGTTAAATACAGATTTACAAGTACAGTTCAGAATGTTTTGAAGATAAGATGGAAACAAAGATGAGATGTTTAATAACAGAATAGGGACATGGATACGCTTATATAAATCATTGGCAACCTTAACCGGGTCAACCGTGACTTAAAGAATAAGATCGATGTGGATTTCTTGGGTAAATCAACATTCGATCACAAGATATAGAGTTCGAAATTATAAGAGATACTACCATCTAAACCAAGGATATAAAATCTCTGGTGAATCGATGCATTTGTAAAGTAGTTTCCCCCTTTACAAATAAATTTGAGATTGGCGAGACCGCCGACTCATTATAAAGATCATTTGAAGTGGAGTTATGGGATACTTCAGAAACAAAAGAAGATAAATAGTGAAGGACACGAATGGATTTTGGAACCATAAGGAACGTTCCAAAATTTAAAGGAATCAAGTCAAAAAGGAAGACATTTAAACTCGAATGAAAGTGAATCTGTAAATACATTTACCCTATGTACTGAGTTTTTCCTAGAGCTACCAAAGCTCTGATACCAAATGTAACAACCCGATATTTTCAACCATTCGCATCCGCACATGTCGGACTTGAATTGCTCAAAATACCGTGTTGTAAATAAAATTTGGCAAATCTCAGAATATATAGTAAATAAATGTCACAGATCACAGACACAGAGTAAATAATAATGCAACGAAAGTAAAAGTGATAGTAGTTCATGAAGCTAATATATAAAAATAAGATACAACAGAGTTAAACAAAATATATCAGAAGAGTAACAAGATACATCAGGTACAAATCAGAATAAATCACCGAAATCACTAAATACTGAAAGCAGAATATATGGCTGGATCTTCAAGAAAACCTCCAACTCCGAAGGTGAATCTTGAATGCTGAATCACTCAATCTTACTCGAGCGTAAAGCAAAACACAAAACACTCGAGTCAGGACATAAATACTTATGAACTATAAATCAACTCAAGGGAATAGTAACAAAATGCCTCAGTAACTTAAAGGATGCTTGGGATCGCCCATCCTCTAAGGATCGGTTAAACTATTTATTATAAAGTAATAATGCGCTATTATAATAATGTCTACAGTAAAATAAAATTACTTTAAAATAGCATTCCAGGCTTACCCATATCACCCTTCACACATAATAGTCCCAGTAGTCCATCCAATAACATGATGTCTCCAGATCAGGAGACTATCAAAGGATACCGCATGAGCTACGGGAGAAAACAAACTCATAGTAAAGGCTTGGTATGGTAGGTAACACGACACACAAGGCAATGCCAAGGTAGATATACCAATTACGCACACGAGCTGTTGGTAACGCAGCAGCCACATACGCCCACCTCGGAACGCACTTCCAATCAAAATCGGAGGATGTCCATCTAATCAATCACAAGCAAGAGTATAGTATTGAAGGAATGTGTCTGACTAGAGGAGCTACCCCTTTTGGCCCTAGATCGCTCCTATTTTAGCCACCTTATACCAACTCACGGGAGTTGGGTCCACGTAATATACCTCAAGAATGTCGCCACCATCCTACTTTAGTCTGGAATCTCCACTGCGTACATAGTTGTTAAAGTGGTTTTCGGAGTTGGAAAAGAGTATGACAACTTCCTATCCCGGTCTCTTTAACCACCAAACATTATTATAACACCGTGGTCATTTCAAAATAGTTTATATTTCAAAAATCAAATCATTTCATTTCAAAACTATATTCCTTTCAAGATAGTTTATACTTCGAAACCAAAACCATTTTTACTTTAAAACTATATTCAAATCAAAATTGTTTGTACTTCGAAACCAAAACCATTTTACTTCAAAATTATATTCAAATCAAAATAATTTATACTTCGAAACCAAAACCATTTTTAATTCAAAACAATATTCGAATCAATACGATATCATTTCCATTTCAAACATATATTCACCTTTCAAAAATCATAATACTTCAAAGTTATTACTTTTTCGAAACCAAAATACTTGAAACCATTACATTTTGAAAATCATAACATTTTGAAATCATACATTCGAAATCATGGAACATTACTTTAATCCTTTACATTTTTACAAACTTATTCAATTAAACCAAAATTTCTAATTTCTAATTTAATTCAAATCAAGCCATCAGTTTCAATTCAATTTAGTTTCCTTACAAAACATTTCAAATCTTATCAATTTAAATATAGATTTGATCCACAAAATAAACTATTAGAATTTTAATATACTTCGAAGCTTTAATATCCCACATTTCAAAACTAAATTTTATAATTTCATGTATCTCAAATTTAACTTCATTATTACTTATTTTTGAAATATTCATATCATATATCCAATATCATTTAAATAAACTCAAATTACAAGTAAACAAAATATCTTTTCATACAAATATAAAATTCAAATATTTATTTATTAAAATCAAATATCATTCCAAATTCATATTCTTTCTTAAAATAAAGATCAAATCATTTCCAAACCATTTAAATCATTAAAATATCATATCCTTCCAAAACCTCATTATCAAGTCATTATTTGAATTCAATTTCAAATATTCAAATTTAAATATCATTTTAAAAAATCAATTATGTCATTTATTTATTATTTCTAATATCATTACAAAAATTCATTTCAAAAGTCCATTCAAAAATTCATTTATCTCATTTCATTTCATTCAATTTAACACATAACCAAGTAAAACTTATTTAAATTCAAATTCAATTTAAATTCCTTAAAAATTCAAATTTATATATTAAATATATGTTCAAACTTCTTCAATTTCACAAATAATCAATTCCAAAGGTTAAATCATTTAACACTTTAAAATATGACTAGTGTTAAAATCTATAATATTTCAAACATTGCCAAAATATAGCAATGACAGCATTTATAAAGTGCGATTGTAGCTCAAAATTTCCAAAATAGTTTAGTTTAGGAACAAAGGCATTTATAAAATGCCGTAATAGATGTTTAGTTACTTCAAACATGGTTAAATTCAAAACAAGAGCATTTTAAAGTGCTGTTATAAAACTACAACATTTTAGAAATGCTATTAATAAAATTCCAGATTTTATTATAACTTCAGAAACATTAAACTTTAAAAAATTTCTATTTTAAATTTTTAAATCATATTTCTAGACTTCAAAAGTTCACATTTAAATCAACTTTACACATGATTTATCACAACAAAATTTTATAATTAAATATCCAATTAAAACTCACTTTCATTCGTTAAGTCAAAACTTCACTATTTCTTAACTTATAAATTTCAACAAAACCTAACATTTTTCTTCAAATATCATTTCAAAACTTTAAATTTGATTTCCATTATTTACATAAATTTTAAAAATATAATTTAAAGTCAAAAATCACATTTACTTCAAATTTACATACTTAAATTCACAAATTCTAAACTTAGTATTTAACTTTCTTAAAACCATAAAATATATTTTTTTTATATCAAATTCATACTTTTAAAAATACATATTTTAATAAAAATCATTTAAAGATATACCACGGGTTCTGTATATAGTTTTCTAACTTAGGTCAAGTGATAAGGATATATATCATTTCAATCCGCAATTTAAAAAAAACCCGGGTTCTATCATTTCAAACCCGCAATCTCAAGTAAATAAAAATAAATAAAAATCGCTCAGGCCTATCATTTCAGTCCATAATGATTTTTCCCTATTCTAATGTCCGTTCGGGTATGTATCATTTCAACCCATAGTGATTCTATTGTAACAGGAAACTTGCAGTGTGAATATATGCATAAACAGTATAAACAATGTCAATGTTACAATAAATGTCATATATCAGATGTCAAATGATAATTAACAATTTTAAAATGGTAATAACATGGCATAGCATATAATATGATCATCAATAACTTGCATAAACATGTTATATTACTATACACTTGCCATCAATTTACTATTTCATAAGTAGAAATGTCAGAGTGAGAAAGACTCACCTTTTTTCAAAGTTAGAGACCAGAACAACACACAACGATTCCAAAGGCATGACAAGCACAATTTGATTGAAATGAATGGAGAGGCTTGATATTGATCTTGTATACAACAAATAAACAAGACCATATAAACATATATATACAATACAAAGATTAATTGAAACAATAGGAAAGTAGAAGCAACAAATGACATTACCAAGCTTTTCAACCATTTTTGCTTGACCTCAACTCCATATATGCTCGGCTATACATGCTTAGGGCTCGGCCACGCATGGTTCAGGTCTAGATAGTGGAGAATGATGGTGCAACAGCGGCCAAAGGTCATGTAGTGGCTGGTGGTGGTGGTTCTAGGGGTGGCCAAGAGGAGTATGTGAAAGAATATTGGCGTTAAGGCTCGGCTAGGCTAGTTTTAAGGGTTTGCTTGCAATTTTTTTTGAGGAATTTCATCATAAGGTGCCACGGCCATACTTGTTTCGATCTGGACTGAGGTGAAGTTGGCTGAAGACGTGGCCAGAGGTGAAGTCGCAGTTGGTGGCGGCGGCGAAGAGGGTGGACAAAGCAAGATATGGAAGGGTGGTGAAGATATGTGTTCGGTTATGCATGCTTTGGAGGAGTTTTTTGCAAAACTTTGTGGTGCAAACTCAAATGGAGGCATGGCCCTGGTCATATTCAGAGGAAAGGGTGATGATTGCTACTATTGATGGTGGAGGTGATGGAGAAGGGCTAGGCCAAGTAAACTAGAAGAAGAGCAAGCAAAAATCAATAGAAAATAAGAAAGAAAAGATGAGATAAAGGAAGAGAGAAGCCATGACTTACCATTTTCTTTTGGCCGTGAATATTTTTGTGATGGAGAGAAATGTTTTCACGTGAATGAAGTGAAAAAACACACGACAATGGATGAGAAGTGTACGGCTAAAGCAAAAGAAAGTGAAAGGCCAAGGAAATGAAGAGGCATGAAAAGGAAGAGTCACAAGTTACAAGCACAAAGTCTCTTTGAATTTCTAAATTCTTTTAATTCAAATAAACTAATTAAAATTTCAGAAAATAAAATAGAAAAGAAAACAAAATAAAGTGAGAAAGAAAAATAAATAATAATCTTTAGGAAAAATATAAAATAAAAAAGAAAATAGTTAATAAATTGAAACTAGACTGTAAAATTTTGAAAACAAAATACAATAAACGTTTAACAATTATAACAACACTTTAGAAATTTTTTTAAAAATAAAAATATATATAACATGTCATATTACACATATTAGAACATGAATATGAAAAACAAAATATTATTATTATGTTTTGTTGAATAAAATAATGTACATACAATATTGTAAAAAACATAACTTTCACAATATAAATCGGATTTTAACGAAATGAAAAGCAGTATTCTTGAAATTTTATTTATTTTCATAATAAATGATAAAACTCAAATTTTCAAATATTTAAATTTCAAATTTAAAAGTCAAAATTTGACCATATTGACCAAAAAATCACTTTTTTGAAAAATATTCAATATATTCAGGTTTGAAATTATAATTCACATACAAATTAAAATTAATATTTAAAATAACAAAATTATCCATTCTAATAAATAAAATAAAGTTCTATCCATAAATAATATAAAGTTTTTAAATCAGGAATTCAATAATTAAAGTATACAGTTAAAATAATCACAAAATACAGAGTAGTTACAATAATTAATCAATAAAGTGGTTATAGAATAATTAATTAATGTAATTAATTAAGGTCTAATGTAATTAATTATAGTTAATTAATTAACGAAAGTAATTAAAGGTTAATTACTGTAAATGTTTCAGGATAATTAATTTGTGTAATTAATCAAAGGCTAATTACTTAATGTAATTGAAGAATAATTAATCAAGGATAAATAATTATGATGGATAATTAAAGGATGATTAATTAATTAGTTTGTAATTAATTAATGGTTAAGTAAGCAGGATTTATAGTGATGGAAGTAATTAATTTAATTTATTTTAAATTAATTAGAGATGGTGCGATTAATTAATCTTTGCTTATGGATGGCTGAATGATATTGAATGCCTTGAATTGTGATATCTCCGATATGGGATATGCGCTGATCTGTGATATGAGATGCTTTGGTTGAATTATGATGATATGGATTATCTATTTGTGATAATGTGAATTATCTATCTGTGTGAACATAGATAATGAACTAAATTGAATTGTTTTAACTTTAAAACAACTTGGGTTTAAAAATGACATTTTGGATTTCGGTGAGACCGGGAACGGATTTCCAAATTTGGATATCCGAAAACCACATCGATCCAAATTAAACGATAGGTCATGAATCTCAAGTGAAGTTCGAGATGGAGATTAAGAGTTCAAGGGCTATTGTCGTTAACTCTGAGGGTAATTCAAAAATGAGTGTAACGAGATAGTGCCTTCGGTTTCGTTCGAACCTGGAACGAACTTGTATGGATTGAATGCTTTCAAAACATCATCATTGGAGCATGATGAGCATTCTTAATATGTCTTCTGGAAAGGTAATCATAGCCTCAAACCTCATCAACCGGGAATGGCTAAAACAGGGGAGGTGCAATAAGGCAAAGTGAGTCACGGTCAAGTAGGACAAGATTTTCCTTGTCTAGAGGTCCCTTTTTATTCGGCAGTGTGGGCAGTTGATTGCAAACAACTACGGGGTTATCTTGTTCGGGACTATCAAGCAAGGGATGGTTTCGGCCTTGTGTTGCAAGGGATTTAGGGTGGATCCCTGGTACGGTGATCTAGGCCACATACTGTAACGGGCGATACAGTAGTAGCCCTACCATTATATGGAATCCAATCTCCAATAAGTGCCATACGTATTGATTGTGCCCAACTATGTTGGAACGTGAGATGTAAGCATTCCGACTATTTCTGTATTTTACTAGAAAACTTAGACCCTATTATAATATCAGTAGATTTTCTATATAATGTTTTGGTTATCGTAAGGTAAAACTTTTCCGTGTTTATGTGCAGGAAGCCTTACGAGATACCTTTTGTTTTCAAAGTTTTTTCAAAGTTAAGCAACTTTAACATGTTACTCACACCAGACCCATGTCTGACTCGGAGTTTATTTTCTGTTTTCTTAAACTCTTGGGTACTCAAACTTTTACGAGTAGCCAAGGGATTTAGGTTAGCCTTGACGAATTCTGGAGGAGGTATGGAGCAGGAGGCTTCGCCGTTTGCAGATATATAGTTTTCCGCTGTGTTGGTATCTCTGTGTTGTATATTTGAGATCTAATGACTAGACAGGTGTTATAACTGTCTATTATGTGATGTATAAGCTTTGTAACTCTGATAGATGTTGTATATTATGTAATACTTGTGTGATTCATATAATTTATTTGTTCCGCTGTGAGATTCTAATATTGTTTAGTTCTTTCTTTCTATCTTTTCTCTTTTTTATCCCTTTCTTTCTTATTAATGATGTGTCTTTCTATGGAATGAAAGACGGGTCGTTAAAGTTGGTATCAAAGCGCTAGGTTGAGTGGATACCTAGGCTTTGGAGTCATTTCTTTCTTGGGAGAGCATACTTGTAATTTTAATATATATATATATATATATATATATATATATATATATATATACACCAATTTGTTGGGTTACGTGTTTGAGTTCTCCAATTTGAGTTCTAGAGGTAGGAAGGGTAATGGTGTGTGTAGCACGACTACCACTGGAAGAAGTCCGAGTGTTGATGGGGGAGTGTATCTGCCAAGGCTATAGAACCAATACTGCCTCGAGTGAGCTTTAAAGTGGTGTTAGGATTTCACCAATCTCAGAAGGAAAACTTTTTTTAAGGTTCAGAGTCCATCATTGAAGTCCAAGTTTGGTTATGCTTGTGTAAGCGGATTTTCTAGAGCTTGGATCTGTTGGATGAGCAGAAACGAGTGATGGTATCTTGGCAACTTCAGGAAGGAGCAGCTGCGTGGTGAGCCACAGAGACTATGGATGATTTCGAAGATGTTTCCTTTGGAGCAAGTTTAAGGAAGTGTGTCTGCATCGGTGATGAGACTAAGTTTAGCAGCGTGTTGTGTTTGGGTTGAGGCCCGAGTTTCTTGAGGTGATGTCTGCCCATCTCTAGGATCTTTACGGAATAGGATGATTTGGCTTTGAGGATCGAGGAGCTTATGGATAAGGAAGTTTTTGGTATCTGTGTCAGCAATGCAGCTCGGAGGTATTCTGTGTGCCGACAAGAAGGTCATTTAGCTAGTAGTCTTCTAGAGGTGGAGTTCAAAAGCAGCAGAGTGGACCCATTTCTTCGATGGATTGGCTAGATATGCACTAGGCTGTTCTGATATGTGAAGAGAGAATAGTTTCTTTGGAACTGAACTTGATAGGATCGCAAAAGTGACTTGCGATAGATTGAGTGTTCACTTGAGTTGCTAGAGATTTTTTCAGACATCTTCGAAGAAGTAAGAGGTTTGTCCGTATTGGAAACTGAATTTCTTATCGACTAGGACTCCAGGAGTGGTACCGGTAGTTTAGCTAAGTAGAAAGAGGGCTCCTAGAGAGAGGATTGGGTGTAGCTGCTCAGGATATCATGGAACTTCTGATTTTACTCTTTATGAATCTGATGAACCGTGTCTTCCGGGATGTATTGGATAAGTCTATGCTCCTGTTCATCGACGGCATTTTCATCTACTCCAGATCAGAGTTGCGCAGTGGAAGCAAGATAGCGGCTGTTCTAGAGTGGAAGCAACCCTAGACTCCTCGGAAGTTCGTAGTATTCTTGGATTAGAGGGTTTCTACAGGAAGTTTTTTAGGATCTGAAGGCGAGGTTGGCGAGTCCAACTGTTTTGTCGTTTTCGGATAGGAGTAGTAAGTTTGAAGTCTTCTGATGATTGTGAAGTGGAGTTTGTGTTCTTGATTTTGGTTGATCTTGAAAGGATCATTTTGTTGGTTTATTTTTGGTCCAGTTTGTTTCAAGAGGCATCGGCGAAGGTTGAGCTGATCAGAAAGGATGAAGGCAGCCGAGGATCGTTAAAAGAGTTTTGTGGATAAGAGACGGAGGAATTTGGATTTCGAAGTCAGAGATTTGATTTTGGATAAGTTTTCTCCAATCGAAGAAGCTATAAGATTTGGTAAAACTGGGAAGCTAGCTCCGAAATATATTGGATCTTTCTATATTCTTGTAAGGATAAGTGTTTGGCCTACAGGGTTGAATTGCCAGTTTGGAAGACTGGGATTCAATGTATTTCACGTATCTCTGAGGGAGTACATGTATGATCCATCACTGGTTATGGAACCAGTAGTTCAGGAGGATTTGGTAGTTGAGTCGGACTTGACTATGGTTTGATATCCTGTTTAGATTGTAGATTGAGGTGAGAAGGAGCTTTGGAGCTAGCAGTGTAGATTGTTTAGATTCAGTAGAGCGAGTATCCCAGTGTTTATACATGGGAAACTCTAGATAGTGTTAGGAAGGTCTATCTTGATTTGTGTCAGGATCATTAGTTTTGTTTGATAGAGTGAATTGGTTGCTACGGTTGTTGGCATATGGTTGATAATATATGCTTGTGGTTTAAAATTAAAATCTTTGATGGGTTATTAAATTATCTTTGCTTTTAAATTTCGAGGACGAAATTTTTTGAAGAGGGAGGAATGTGATGACCCGGAATTTTTGGCAATGTCACTTTAATAATCTGTATTAATAATTAAATTGATTTGATAATTTTCTTTTATAATTTTAATTTAAATTGGCAAGTTTATTCTTTTAAAAGCAGGTAAATATTTAATCTGTAAATTTTATCTTTTAAAGCTAACAAAATGTTTTCTATTTATAATGTGTGTGTATATATATATGTATATATTGTAAATAGAAAAGCTTTGGTTTGCATTTAAAAATAAAATATGTTTTCAAATTCTAATATATATTTTGGTAATTCGGAAGTTATGATTAAATTTAATTAACACTTTTCAAAGGTTATTTAAATAGTTAACCATATAGTTTTAAAATACTTAAGGTAATTGTTTATTTGTTTAAAATATTTTTAGCTTAAGTGTAAATTTAAATAAAATTAACAAAAAGTTTTTTTTTTTATTTTCTTTTTAAAAGTATTGCTTGATAAATATGATTTGTAAATATATATAAAAGTTTAAAATACAATTCACAAACATATAAAACATACGATACATTAATTCATTAGTAATTTATAAATAATGAGATAATTTTTTTATAAATTATTTAAAATTGACAAGATTGTTATTTTCAAACAATAATAATAATGTGTTGTTTTTATATATAGATATAAATAGATTTTAAAGAAAATAGAATTCTTATTTCAAATTAAATGTGTTGTTATATATGTATATATAAGTTGATTTAAAATTGGATTTTTAAATATAATTTGAATTTGAATTTTGATTTAAAATTGAAATTCAAAAGATAGATATTTTAAAATATTTTGGGTTTAAAATATATGTATAAGATTTTATTTGTAAATAATATGTTTAATAATATTTTCTTTAAAGAAATTATATATATATATATATTTAAATAAGTATTTACTAGTTAGTAAATTAAGTATAAAAAAATTTATATTAAACATTTAAAATAATCAAAAATTACTTAATGACAAGTGTAAATCTATAAAAACCTAATTATAACAACTCTTAAATGATAAACAATAGTAAATGACAAATGTTAAGTTTTTAAAAAGTGTCACTTTTAATTTTAATTTTTCTTTTATTTTAATAAATCATAATTTAGTCTTTATACATACATGTTTCTTTCTCTTCATCTTTTTTACCTATCTTATTCAATTCAAAACTAAGGAAAAAAACTTAAACCAAATTCCCGAAACAAATTTGATAATCAAACATTCCTTAAACCAAAGGCTAATCAAATTCAATAGCCTGTAAACCGTTTTCAAAAATCAAAAATCAAAACCAAAAGCCTATAACTTTTCTTCAACCCGAGATTTATCAAAAGCAAACTCAAGGAGAAAAACAAGGCAGGATTCATCTTTGTTTCAAAATTAAAACATCTCTACAACAAGTTTCCAGATCATAACATTCAGTTTCGAAATCAAGAGGGATTTGAAGTTCTCAAAGTTTAAAAGCTCTTTCAAAAAAGGCTTTGTTCATCTTCTTTAACTGGTGAGTAACATTCTTTCTAAAAGCTTAAGTACAGGTAAATCTGGTTGCATGTAAATTACTGGAAATAAGTATGTTTTGTGCATATATGAATTTTTTGTGTATATGTGGATGTATAGGTGTATGCATGCATGTTATATCTTTATTTTCTTGTTTTTAGTTTCAAAGCTCAAAGTTCTGATCAAAATTTATTATCTCCTTATCTGATCTCTGTTAGGACTTAGGATTCAAACAAAATTTGTTTGTCTAATCATGGATTAAGATTTAAAATTAAATTTAAGTGAATTAAATTTGAAATTCACTGGAAAACCAAAAGAACAGTGCAAGCTTCAGTTATGTTAAAATTTCAAACATCTTAATTCATCAATTCAGGCATATAAACTGAATCCTAATCTAAAAACATGATTTTTAGAAGTGAAATCACAATTTTTAGTTTTGGGTTGAGCGAGCAATTTGAGTTTGATCAGAATTTGTGTTTTGGATAGTTTCTGATGATCCAAGTGCTCATGGAGGTCGTGAACTTCACTAGAGGTAGAAGGATGATCGGTGAGCTCGATAAAAATGGAAGTAGGGTGTATAAGCTACTGTGGCGGCGATTGGTGATCAGTATAGTTTGTAACCCTAGTTTTTGGCAAGGTCAGGAATTTTTTCATCTCGGTGTCTCTAGTGGATCGAGTTCCTCCGGACTTTAGGAATTGGCTGCGGGGAGGCTGGCGAAGGTGTGGCTGGAAGCTCAGGTGCTCTAGTGGTCGGCATCGTGGATTCGAGGGGTTTTTAGGTGAGGGGTTTTTGGTTCCAGGTTAATTGAGTACGTCGAATTCAATTTTGAGTTAGAATTGGAGTTCTGATGGTCGGGATCTTGTATAGGAAGGATCGTCGACATGCGAGAGAAGCCGTGGATGGTCGGAGGAGGCTAGATCGCCGGTGCATGTGCATGGCAGTGATGTTTGTGTCAGAGTTTTGGTTTGTGGTTTCGTCTCGGAGGAAGGCTCGTGTTTGTGAGTAGGTGAGTCGAGTGAGGTCTTAGGTCGTTCGAGAGTGTAACTTGTACCAAATTTTAACTTTAAAAATAAACAAATTTTTGAAAAAAAATGAAAAGAAGTGGATCTCTCGGGTTAAGGCTCGAGTAGCCATCGGGTTGAACCCGAAGCACATTTTAAAATAGTTTTTTTCTAAAAAATTTATTTTTGGAAAAGCAAGGTTTTGAACTTAAATAAATTTTGTTTAAAACTCTTCCTGTATAAAATTCTTTTATATAAGAAAAGTGTTTCTTTAATGTTTAAGAGACTTGTAAATTGTTTAAATTTTGTTAAGTTAAATCATTTTAAATCTTAAATTTGAAATGGATTTTAAAAGTAAATTTCAAAGTATAATGTTTCAAATGCATATGTTAATGACAATTAAGTCATTAATAAGGAAAATATTTTATCTTAAAATTAATTAAGATTTAATGATTTGAGATTTATTAAATTAATAAGGAAATTCAAGTATAATTACTTAATTTAATTAATTAATGATTAGGGATTAATAAATAAATAATTAAGTATATTTCTTCAGCCTGAGATTTATCAAAAGAAAACTCAAGGAGGAAAACAAGGCAGGATTCATCTTTGTTTCAAAATTAAAACATCTCTACAACAAGTTTCCAGATCATAATATCCAGTTTCAAAATCAAGAGGGTTTCAAGTTTGCAAAATTTAAAACCTATTTCAAAAAAAGGCTCTGTTCATCTTCTTTAACTCGTGAGTAACATTCTTTCTAAAAGCTTAAGTATAGGTAAATCTGGTTGCATGTGAATTACTAGAAATAAGTCTGTTTTGTGTATATATGAATTTTCTTTGTATATATAGATGTATAGGTGTGTGCATGCCTGTTATATTTGTGTTTTCCTGTTTTTAGTTTCAAAGCTCAAAGTTTTGATTAAAATTTATTATCTCTTTATCTGATCACTGCTAGGACTTAGGATTCAAAAAAAATCTGTTTGGTTAATCATAGATGAAGATTTAAAATTATATTTAAGTGAATTAAATTTGAAATTCACCGGAAAACCAAAAAGAACAGTGCAAGCTTGAGCTATGTTAAAATTTCGAACATCTTAATTCATTAATCCAGGCATAAAAACTGAATCCTTATCTAAAAACATGATTTTTAGAAGTGAAATCATAATTTTTAGTTTTGGGTTGAGCGAGCAGTCCGAGTTTGATCAAAATTTGTGTTTTGGGTTGTTTTTGATGATCTAAGTGCTCGGGGAGGTCGGGAGCATCACTGGAGGTAGAAGGATGATTGGTGAGCTCGGCAAAAATGGCAGTAGGGTGTGGCAGCTGCTAGTGATCGGTATAGTTTGTAACCCTAGTTTTTGGCAAGGTCAGGCATTTGTTCATCTTGGCATCTCTGGTGGATCGAGTTCCACCAGACTTTGGGAAATGGTAGCAGGGAGGCTGGTGAAGCCCTGGCTAGAAGTTCAGGTGCTCTGGTGATCGGCATCGTGGATTCAATGGGTTTTCAGTAGAGGGGTTTTTGGTTCCAAGTTAATTGAGTACCTCGAATTCGATTTTGAATAAGAATCAAAGTTCTGATGGTCGGGATCTGGTATAGGGAGGATCTTCGACATGCGAGAGGTGTCGTGGATGGTCGAAGGAGGTTGGATCGTCGGTGCATGTGCACGGCAGTGGTGTTTGTGTCAGAGTTTTGCTTTATGGTTTCGTCTCGGAGGAAAGCTCGTGCTTGTGAGTAGGTGACTCAGGTGAGGTCTCGTGTTGTTCGAGAGTGTAACTTGTTCCAGATTTTAACTTTAAAACTAAACAAATTTTTGAAAAAAACGAAAAGAAAAGGATTTCTCGGGTTAAGGCTCAAGTAGCCATCGGGTTGAACCCGAAACATATTTTAAAACTGTTTTTTTTTCCAAAATTTTTTTTTGAAAAAGCAAGGTTTTGAATTTAAACAAATTTGGTTTAAAACTCTTCGTATATAAAATTCTTTTATATAAGAAAAGTGTTTCTTAACCATTTGTTTAAGAGGCTTGTAAATTGTCTTAAATTTTGTTAAGTTAAATTATTATAAATCTTAAATTTGAAATGGAATTTAAAAGTAAATTTCAAAGTATAATGTATCGAATGCATATGTTAATGACAATTAAGTCATTAATAAGGAAAATATTTTATCTCAAAGTTAATCAAGATTTAATGATTTGTGATTTATTAAATAAATAAGGAAATTAAAGTATAATTAATTAAGTTAATTAATTAATGATTAGGGATTAATAAATAAATAATTAATGGTTATAAGTTAATTAATTAGAGGTTAATTAATTTGTAATGAAGGATCATTAATTAGATAAGTAAAGATTATCAACTAATGAATAGAAATTAATTAATTGAGTAATTAAAGATTAATTAAGTTACAATTATGCATTAATTAATTAAGTAATTAGAGATGAATTAATTGGTAATTAAGAATTATTTAATTTGTAATTAATAATGGTTAATTAAAGCGTAATTACTTAGAAAAGTAATTAAAGGATGGTTAATGAGTATAATTAAATGTAAGATCATTAACTAGGGATTATGAAATGATTAATTAATGTGATTAATTTATAATAATTAATTAGATTAATTAATTAAGGATAATCATATGTGGAGATGGTTAAGTATATTTACTTAATGTAATTAATAAAGTGCAATTACTTAGTGAAGTAATTGATGGGTAATTACTGGATGTAATTAATTGAAGGATAATTAATTAATGGAAGAATTTGGGCTTAATTACTTTGTGTTGTTAATAAGAAGGATAATTACTTGGTGGAAGTAATTAAGTATTAATTAGTTAGTGTAATTAATTAAAGAATTAATTAATTTTAAGAGTTAATTATAACGAAGAATGTGATTAATCATGGTTGATTAATGAATGTGATTAATTTGAACAATAATTAATTAAAGGAAGTAATTAAAGGATCATTAATGTAATTAATGAAGCAATTAAAGGTTGATTTATGTGATTAATTAAAGGATAATTAATCAATGAAGTGATTATAGAATAATTAATTAATGTAATTAATTAAGGATTAATGTAATTAATTATAGTTAATTAATTAATGAAAGTAATTAAAGGTTAATTACTGCAAGTGATTCAGGATAATTAATTTGTGTAATTAATTTAAGACTAATTACTTAATGTAATTGAAGAATAATCAATCAAGGATGATTAATTAAGATGGATAATTAAAGGATGATTAATTAATTGGTTTGTAATTAATTAATGGTTAAATAATTAGGATTTATAGTAACGGAGGTAATTAATTTAATTTATCTTAAATTAATTAGAGATGGTATGATTAATTAATCTTTGATTATGGATGGCTATATGATATTGCATGCCTTGAATTGTTTGATATCTCTGATATGGGATATGTGCTGATCTGTGATATGAGATGCTTTGGTTGAATTATGATGATATGGATTATGTATTTGTGATAATGTGAATTATCTATCTGTGTGAATATAGATAATGAATTAAATTGAATTGTTTTAACTTTAAAACAACTTGGACTTAATGGACGGCGTTTTGGATTTCGGTGAGACCGGGATCAGATTCCCAAATTTGGATATCCGAAAACCAAAATCGATCCAAATTAAACGATAGGTCATGAATCTCAAGTGAAGTTTGAGATGAAGATTTAGAGTGCAAGGGCTATTGTCGTTAACTCTGAGGGTAATTCCAAAATGAGTGTAACGAGATAGTGCCTTAAGTTTCGTTCGAACCCGAAACAAACTTGTATGGATTGAATGCTTTCAGAACATCGTCATTGGAGGACGATGAGCACTCTGAGATATGTCTTCTAAAAGGGTAATCGTAGCCTCAAGCCTCATCAACCGGGATTGGCTAAAACAGAAGATGTGCAACAAGGCTAAGTGAGTCACGCTCAAGTAGGATAAGATTTCCTTTGTCTAGAGGTCCCTTTTTATTCGGCTGTGTGGGTATTTGGTTGCAAACAACTACGGGCTTGTCTTGTTCGAGACTATCCAGTAAGGGATGGTTCCGGCCTTGTGTTGCAGGGGATTTAGGGTGGATCCTCGGTACGGTGATCTAGGCCACATACTTTGATGTACGGTACCTCAATAGCCCTGCCATTGTATGGAATCCAATCTCCAATAAGTGTCGTACATATTGATTGTGCCCAACTATGTTAGAACGTGGGCTGTAAGCATTCCAGCTATTTCTGTGCTTTACTTGAAAAGCCTAGACCCTATTATAATATCACTGGATTTTCTATATAATGTTTTGGTTATCGTAAGATAAAAAAATTTCCTTGTTTTTGTGCGGGAATTCTTACGAGATACCTTTTGTTTTCAAAGTTAAGCAACTTTAACCTGTTACTCACACTAGACCCATGTATGACCCGGTGTTTGTTTTCTGTTTTTTTAACTCTTGGGTACTCAAATTTTTACGAGTAGCTAAGGGTTTCAGGTAAGCTTTGACGAATTCTAGAGGAGGCATGGAGCAGGAGGCTTCAGCGTTTGTAGATATATAGTTTTCTACTGTGTTGGTATCTCTGTGTTGTATATTTGAGTTGTAATGACTAGACAAGTGTTATAACTGTCTAATATGTGTTGTGTAAGCTGTGTAACTCCGATAGATGTTGTATATTATGTAATATTTATGTGATTAATATAATTTATTCCTTCTGCTTGCGATTCTGATATTTTTTAGTTCTTTCTTTCTAACTTTTTCTTTTTTATCCCTTTCTTTCTTATTAATGATGTGTCTTTCTATGGAATGAAAGGCAGGTCGTTAAATATCCCCTCCCTAGAGTAAAAGGAAATAAACCTAAAAGAATTTCTCCTCCCTATTATTTCGTCTCTTCAAAGCAATATTCATCCTCAGCCTTCACAGTATCCTTTTCTTCTCGATTTCTTTTTTACATCCATCATCTAACCCTAAAATAGATTATATGTTAACTGGCAGCACTATCACTTTCACTAAAATGATGGAGAGAGTAGCAATAATCATTGCTCGGGTGATAGGATGATCGATTTTAGGTGGTGGTGGTTGATTTGATGGGGGCTGCGACTGATTTGGGAGGCTTCTGTAGATTTTGGGGTCCATCCATGATTGTATGTATCCCATGAACCTTATCTAATCTTCTTTTCATTATGTGACTTTACTATGTAGTTTCATTTCTTACACTTTTTATTGTGCTTCATATTTGGTTTTGAACTTAACTGAAACTCTATTGCAGTATGCTTGAGTACCGAAGTAATTGTGTAACCGCAGTAATGTCTAATCCACCGAAATTTGTACAACCTCTTTACATATTATGTATGGGTTATAGTGATGATAGTATATGGTCTGATGGGTGTTTCATCTTGTTTCGATTGGTTGATGACCACGAGTTTAGGCTTTAGCTTTTTAGTTTAAGTTTTTTTAGCAAACTGCAGTAGTGTTTTTATCCCTATTACTAGCCGTTCATTGATGTAGTTTTAGGTATGTGACCAGTAAGGAAATTATTGTTTGAGATATCAATAATTAACTAGAATTAAACATTTACGATAATTAACTTCTTTTACAAAGTCTATATCATCATGATATAACATTAATAAATACAAGGCAAATTGGACAAAGCAACAAAATCCAAAACACTACTGGTATCTGTCAACTAATCCGTGTGCATATTGAATGAAAACTTTACCTGTTAGTTAAGGACATCTAATAGAAGATGGAAATGAGTGAAGTTGTAAGGTGGTTCAGAAAATAGCGCAGGTTAGTGAAATTCAGTTAGAAGCTAGAAGTATGTAGGAAGTGATGATTTGATTCTTCTTAAGTCATGATTTGTCATTACTATCCCAAGTTCTATTTCAGTGCATGTCTTATCTCAAATAGAATGTTGTTCTGTAGCTAGAATTGCTTAATAGTGCTCAATAATCGATTTTTACAAGCAAACATGTGGTGAACTAAGTACTACTTTATGGTTAAAGTTATACATAAGTTGCACAACTGATTGTTTTATATTCAAACCCCCATGAGAAAATATGCTTTCGGTTTATGGGTGTTCCAATTTACAAAAACTCTGGCCAAGTGACATGTTTAGCACTGGCACATAACCACATAAGTATCAATACTTTATCTTCTAATTGGTAGTCTATAACTTGGTAATAGAAATCTTTTTACTGACAAGCTGGATATGAAGTAGACCTAATTATTGTTGTGCTAGGATTGAAACATCCAAGAAACCACAATACTGTAAAAATGTCAGCAAGATTTTTTTACCTTGTGGCTTTAGGTAAGTTGACAATTAGGATCCAAGTTTTTATCAATTGGTCAAACAGTTTTCATAGGCACACTACTTTTTTAAGAGGCCATATATAACTGCGTTTAAATTGTTTTAACCAAGCACGTACATGAGTTCATAAGCTATTTGACCCTATGATGTTAGAGCAGAGCAAACGAAGCTACTGATATCATAGATTCAACAAACAAGTAAGTCAACCATCTTTGATGTTTATCATTACCATTTAAATAATGCAAGGATTCTAACATGTACTGGACTATGTGCTTTAATTTACTAAGTTGCAGTAAGTTTTTTTCTTTTCTTTATGGGACAACACCTATTAATTTTTATAGGTTATTCAAGGAATTTAATTGAATTTTATCTTTGTTAATAGTGAAGTATTATCAATTTAAACATCTCCCCAAACAATAAGTTTGCACTATCTTAAAGAACTGCAAACTGCAAACTTCATGTTAAAGTTTGCACTATTTTCTATAAGATGGCATTGTAAGTTTGTCCCTTAAAACAAACTCTAACAGAAAAATGTACATTCTAAATTTCTCATATAAATATTTGTAATGGTTGTACTTTGGAAGCTCATGAAATGAAAGTGAGCATGGTAACACGAAAAATACTTGATGCGGAACTTTATATAGCTGAAAAATAAATCCGGAGTCAACCATAACTGGAGAAGTCAAGATCGGCGATTTCATTATATGGCCTAAGTCATCAGTTGGATTGCATTGAAATGGATATTATATGCTACACCCGTTAAATATTGCATATATAAATTTAGTAGACCAACAATAACTTGCTTACCTGTGCTGAAACTGCAACCGACGGATAGTTTGTGCTGCATAAACCAACCTACGATTAATGCTTACGCCTTTTCCAATGTTAACGAGGTTAGTTGGGTGCTGATAGAGTTTGCAGGTCATGATGCAGCTATAGTTCGAAATGCAATTACGTTTGATTTATTCACAAACTCTAATTTATTCAAAGTATGTTGTTATCAAAATATCCCTCAAATTATAGTACCTTGTTTCATAAAAAATAATTATGATGTTCTGCTAACATATACCTATATTTAACGTATAATCATACATATAACAATGTTTCAAAGTGTGTTGTTGTCAAAATGTTCTATGCATTCAAGGTACTCTTCGACTGCTACCATTCCTTCTCCCAACTAGTACTATCAAAATACATCCTAGTGCATTCAAAGCACTCTTCGAATACTACCATGCATGCTTTCAGCTAGTACTGTGAAAATACATTTAAGTGCTTTTTCAGTACATTCAATGCATTCATTTCATGGTTACTCAACACTCCATAAGTACACATGCAACCTAATTAACAGCGTACTGCATGATTAATTAATTTATTTTTAGTTTATATTAGAATGTGGATGTTAATAATAATAGTTATAAGTAAAGGTAACTAATTGTCTTGTGTTGATCATTCATTTGATGATACATTATTTATAGAAATGTTGATATTTCTGACTTATCAAAAAATCAGCTTTAAGGAACTGGGTAGCATATTTGTACTCCATCACTCAATGTGTATTCTTACATTTTATGATCATAGACCGACAACTCAATATCTAATGCAGATGAAATGCTGCCTAGATCGAAAATAACTTGCATATTCTTTAAATGATACCAACACCTGAACGGTATCGCAATGTGCATCGTGATTTGTGTTAGCACTTCAGCAATCTAAAGCCCTTTCCACTCCTGCTAATGCAAGTCCTATACTTATCTAGTTTTTTTACTGCAGAATGATGAATTTTATAAACTAGCTTAGTATGATGAATTTTATTTATTTACTTATACCTTCTAGTTCATTTCATTAAATATTTTTGAAAAGAATGGCTAGCTATTATATCAAAAAATGGTGAGTAGAACGACATGAGCATGAATAGAGGTAGAAGATAAATGTACGTTGCAGCAAAAATGGCCAAAGCTAGCAAGTTGTTATTCAACTGTAGATGGAATGAATTACTGTACAGAATTGCTGCAAGCTAACAAAATGATTTAGGCAGAACTAATGCATCTTGCAGCATTGTAAATGGCAGAAGTGGATGGCAGCAAGCGTCGGACTCGAAGCCAAGTGGATAGCAGAGCAGCAATTCCTCAAGCTTTCTCGGAGCTACTCTGTTATAACTCAAAAATGCCTACATTTTCCCCAGCGCTGCCTTTCAAAAGCCAGTTGCTCCACCACCTACTTCACCTCATGCTCGGCCGTACCTAAAATCAATACTCATGCTCAGCCAAGCGCAAGCTAAAAAGTTCTAGGTATCAACATCCTATGACTGCGACCCTAGATGAATTTTATCTCCACTGTCCTATGACTTTGAATCTATTTAAGGTTTTAAATTTTTTACTATGTTTGCTCACGCTATTTACAAAACCACTCCTCTATTTTCACGTTGGTACCCTGTTGAAAAATTTAATTTTTTTTACAGTACCATCGATAATCTTATACAATACAATTTCTGTCATGATCAATCACTGAACTTGGTAATTATACTTGAACAATGGCTGAAGCAATTTGTATATTTATTTTAGACTTTACAAGCTGCTATAGGCAGTTTCTCAACCTTTTTCCCCAACTAACAAGAAAGGATCTCTAGCCATGAAGTAGTTCATTGCTTAGGTAATTTTTAGAGCTTATCATTATAAAAGAAGACTGGATTTAAGAGGTTTAAAAGATAACATTGTTCATCTGAATGTAAAATGGCGATGTACATATTATTATTTGCAGATTGGAGATTTTAGAATGAGAAAACACCAAATTACTCCAAGCAGCGGCAATGGAAATCTGAACAAATATCATAAATCAAAAGATTCTCTTTATAACAAGTTGTGGCATGCCTGAGCTGGGCCTTCAATGTCTGTTCCAAGGGTTGGGGAAAAGTTCTGTACTTTTCTTAAGGCATAACATAGAACAGGTAATATTAGTTGAATTATGCTTTCACTCTTTTTTGAATAACACATGTTTTTTGATCAGCACTTGCTGAATGTGTTAACTTTTCTGAAAATTCTACATGTTAAAAGTATTCGGTGCGATTGATTACAAAAGTATTAAGCATTGCTTTTAGATAAATGAATGTCTTATTTTGATTTTATTCATTGCTTAAGATGATCATCTTGCTAAAGAGTTACCTATTTAGTTATTCCTAGAGAAAATACGTAATAATTTTTTTACTAATCCCCGTTTAATATCCTTTCCTTTATACTTCTTTGTCCTTATTTTTGCATATCAAATCCTTGACAACAGTCACAAAACCTATTAACTTAAGGGATTCATAATATTCAGACGTAAATGTATAATTCCTTATTGTTTTTAATGGATGAAGGCATATTTTTACTTATATTAGACGTACTGGGTTTGTTCTCTATATACCACTCAATCACCAAATGGCCAGCACATCTAATTTGTCTCCCTATGAGTTAATATTGGATATATTGAATTTCCCCTTCTTGTTGGAATGTATTCATATATCTCAATCATAAGTTGACGTGTAATGAGTTATTATTTTCCACTCGGATCTTTTACTATATAGCTTAGGTGAGTTCATTGAAATTCGATTATGAACTGTTCATAAACATTACTTTTTAATCTTGTTATAATTCTTTTTGTAAAAAACCAAAATTAAAAACTATCCTAGGTTAACCTAGGCCTGTTGTAATTCTTGACATTACCACATAGTTTTATTGATTCGTTAATAAATTTATAAAAATTAACTAAACTTTTTTAAATTTTAACCAAGTTAACTAAATTTATAAAAATTGTCCAAGGTCAATTTTTTTTATAAAAACTAACTAAATTTTGTTAAAGAAACTAAGTTTATAAAATCAACATTTAAAAGTTAAGTAATTTTTTTAAAAAATAACTAAGTTTATAAAATTAACTGATTTATTTAATTTTTATGAAAGTTAACTAAGTTTTACAAAATGATCTATGTTAACTAAGTATTATAATAATTTTGCTAAGTTCATGAAAATTAATTATGAAAAATAATTATGTTTATGTATGTAAATATATACTATTACAAATTATATTACATAGATTATATCTTTGAAAATTACACAAGTACATATTATATCAATTATATATATATTAAATTATGTTTGAATTAATTATGCTATGCATGAATTGTACCATGTGAAGTATGAATGAATAATAATCATAATATCTTAGCATGTTAGCTTATTATAGAAATGAATTATATATGAATTAATATATAATAATTATAATATATATAATAAATGAGCATACGAATAAATATAAACTACTTATTTATATGTAAATCATATAAAATATATTAAATCGTATACCCAGACACACATGCTATAAACAGAAATAGTAAATAGTAATAGTAATAGCAGTACAAGTAATAATAATATCTTGATAAACTTAACTAATGCTTGAAAAGTTATTATAGAATTTTACGTACTAATTAATATAAATTATATATGAATTAATATAACAAATAATATAATAAATGTATATTATAAGTATATGAATTAATACGAAGTATATATATAATAAATAAATATTATATAAATGATACAAATATACATATACATGCAAATCATATAAATTATATTCATAAATTGCATACACACTCAACAAACAAGTAATAGTGGCAGTGGTAATAATAATAATGGATAAAATCATTAAACCAGAGAATATAAACGTATCATAGACTTATATATACGCAAACAATACAAAATTATACATGAATTATTATAAAATAAATTATAAATATATTAAATAATATCATATAAACAATACCATCACTTTTCACTTGTTTAGACTGCAGTTCATGTAACTATTGCTTGCATTAGCTACGTTTTAGATTGTGTTTATTATATTAATTATTTATTTTTGCTAATTTTTAAACTTTTACTTTACAGGTAAATAGGTATCTTTGATACAAAAAACTGCCGCAGCATATTATAGATTCAAATTTATTTTTGATGCCAAAACTACTTTTTGGTTTGTATGCTTTTTGTATGACTACTTTTGGTCACTAGCTGTATTTGTTTTACATTGTTTATGAATATTATGAATGCATTATATATGTTTTGATGTAAGAATATCGTGTGTTTTGATTATGAAATGTGTGGTTAATATATTATGTTGATTATGAAATGTAAGTGTTGATTTTAACTGCATTGATATATGAATTATGATTGATATGCATAGAAATAGAAATACTTAAAGGGAGAACCCAAAAAACAGTAAATGATAGCATTGGTAAAATGCTCTATACACTTCAATGGCATTTTAAAAATGTTGTGGCACACTTCAACAGGTTTTTCAAACTGTCATAAAAAGGTTCTTAACAATGGCAAGCGTAGTAAAAAGATCACTCATAGCAGTAAATTAAACGCTATGAATAAATTTGACAGCAAGAGATAAACATCGTTAAATATAGTTGATAGCAGAATTTAAACGCTTTGAAAAGGTTTTAGCACTTCAGCATAAATGCTGTAAAATGCATTAATAACAACCAAAA
This sequence comes from Allium cepa, assembly GCA_030765085.1. NCBI lineage: Eukaryota > Viridiplantae > Streptophyta > Magnoliopsida > Asparagales > Amaryllidaceae > Allium > Allium cepa. The sequence goes on from CM060928.1 coordinate 805,998,257, forward strand.
AACGCTATTAAAAACGGGCGTTTTACAACATTTATTCTATTGCTATGGTATGTTCCTGACTTATAACTGCATGTTGTTACACAATGTTGTTAAAAACGCTATTAAAGGCTTCTATAGCATTTTATAAACGCTGTTAAATGTCCAGTTTGTTGTAGTGATTCTGATTTCTTAATATACGTCCAGAAAGTGTTGTGCTCAATTTTGGTAGAAACACTTTGGTTCTTTCACTGGGAAAACCCAGCTTTTCTCTCATTCATTGGATCTACTGCCATTTTTGGATTGCTAAAATATAAGGAGAAGATCTAGATCTATCATCCAACAGTTCCTTCCATTCTATTCAGATTCCACCAGATCTAGAAGAGCTACATCACTCAACATGGTTAATACCAGAACTGCTTCAATTGTTGCAGAACCAGAAGGAAGGGATAGGCAAAATCCCACGCAACTAGCTACAGTAGGCCAAGCCTCAGCTGAAGCTCTAGATCCACAAAGTCCTGTAAATAAGGAGGAATTATAGATCATAATGCAAGAGCTTACTCAAAGCCGCTAGCAGCTCACTCAGCAGATCCATGTTAATACGGAGCTAACAAACCGGCAAAAAGAAGAAAGGTGAAGGAGATCTAGGAGGGATTGTATTTCTTACTCATCAACCGAAAGCTCTGCTTCTTCCGATTTCAGTCATAAATCTACACGCCAATTGCTGGATGAAAACTATGTATAAGCCTCCAAGCATCAGCGTGTTGTGAATCTCGGATAAGCCGGGAATGGTCCTTCTATAGGACACCAAGCTGAACCCTCCTCCCGAGGTGGGCACCTCCTCACCACGTTGTGGATGACCATGCAGCTACTATCGTTATAGACTTTGAAGTTGAGATTCAGAGCCAAGCGGATCCGACCCTTCGTTAACACATCCATGCTCATGAACCTTACATTCTTGAAGATCGAGGGACTAGGAGGTGAGGAACGGACAATCAACAGTGCTCGAACCATCCCCGCAACATGGAACCCGATCATACCTTAGCCCTGAATGTCCAAATGCGTGACATTCCAAACATGATCCTTGAAAGTCAAGGTCACCAATGACGATTGGGGAATCTCCCAATGTCATACTCCGTTCATAAATGATATTCTTTATGCTGAGCCACCTTGTTGATTTAGGATGCCTATCTTGCCTGTGTTTGAAGGAAGTTCGGATCCTAACCAGCATATATTAAAGTATGAATGGCTCATGAATGTTTCTCGAGCCGACAATACAGTTAAGTGTAGAAATTTCCTTATTTCCTTGGGAGGTATTGCAACTGTGTGGTTCACTCGACTACCACCCAGATCCATTTCAGGCTTCGATCAGTTGGCTACAAAGTTTGTCGAACAATTCTATATGCATGTTATAAGGCCAAAGGATTTCAACACCTAGTCCAGCATTACCCATGCTCCATGAGAGACACTTAGACGTTATCTGGAGAGGTTTCATGATGCATGTGCCGAGGTCAGCAACCTGAATGACAATTCTATCTTAATGGCATTAACTAAAGGAACCGATCCTGATTTCGAGTTTGGAAATTGGTTGGCTGGGAAACCCCCCACGTTGTTGGATCGTTTCTATGCTAAAGTGACCCTGTTTTTAAGGAGAGAAGACGCTAGACGATCTAGAAAGCAGGACGATGTGGGAACTATTGTTGAAGGCATTCAAAGTATTATTGCTATGAAACAGAGCAGTGAGAGTTCAGGTAAAGTGCAATTGAATATGCAGAACAAGCAAGGTCGACAAAAAGGTAATGGAGGTCAAGGGAATAAGCGAGACCCCAATCGCGGATCGAGAACCGAGCTCCCAAGTTAAATCGATATACCCCTTTGAATACATTCCTAGAGAACATTTATTTGTAGACATGTAATACCGGACAATATAAGAAATAATCATCGGAGAAGCATATTCAAACTGCAAAGTTCCATAGATTCCACGGTCGCTACGGCCACAACACCAAAGAGTGTCATCACTTGCAAGACATCATTGAGACGTTGATCAGAGGGAGGAAGTTGGAACAGTTTGTTGGTGCGCCGCAGAATGAGGGTGCGGGCCCATTTAACCCAAATCAAGGTCAAGGCCATGCTAGGCCTGAAGAACTGCGCGTATCGGCGAGAGGTTGGTTATAAATACAGTTAGTGGTGGTCTTTATCTAGCTAATCGAAGTTGGAAGGAAATGGATTCATATGCCAGTTCGATTAGACATGCAGACTTCAAGTGTTGTTGTAATATTGACGACGGGGCCCCGACGAAACAACAGAAAACGATGATAGACGACATTTTTTTAGGAACAGAGATGCTGACAGAGTCGAGGCCTCCGCTATCGATCCGTTGGTTATATCAACAAAGATAGGTCCTTCTTGGATGAAGAGGATCTCGGTAGAAAATGGATGCTCCATGAAAATTCTTTTTAAGCGAGCTTATGACCAGATGAGATTGGAAGCAAAAGATCTAAAACCATGTCAGTCTCATGTATATGGTTTTAATGGAAGCGCAACTATAGCTGTTGGGATGGTGGAGTTGCCAGTTGAGTTAGGTGTTGGAGATCACTGGAGAGTCTGGATGCTACAGTTTGTTGTGTTAGATTTTAATTCCCGCTACAATGCTTTCTTGGGTCAACCGGCCCTCGCTGAATTCAGGGCAGCGATTGCCCCATGGTGTTTTACTCCAAAGTTCCCGACTGATAATGGGGTTGAAGTGGTTCATGGAGATCAAGCGACTGGACGTGCCTGTTATGTTGCTGAGCCACGAAGGGCGCAGCATAAAGAGAAGGGCAAGGGCGTAGAGGAATCTCTCTGCGTCTGTTTTAATGAGAATTAACAGCTAACGCCTGAGCCTAGGTACGGGTGCCACAACCAGTTCCTAAAAGATCTTGATCCAGAGTTAATGATATTGAAAAGGAAGTAAAAGACAGTCAGGCCTCTCTGGTAGAGTTGACGATCGATAATAATGATGACTCCAGAATGATAAAGGTCGGATCACAACTTAGCCACCAGATGAGAGAGGAATTGGTTGATTTTCTCTAGGCGAACCTCGATGTGTTTGCCTGGGCTCATTCATATATGTGTGTGATTTCGTCGGACATCACGAGCCATGCATTGAATATTGACCCATGACATGTCCCGGTCAAACAAAAAAGGCACGGTATAGATCCAGAGAGATCTACTACCCTGATGGAAGAGGTAAATAAACTCAAGTCGAATGGGTTTATCCGAGATGCTTTATACCCGAAGTGGGTGTCCAACCAAGTATTATAAAATCGAACGGAAAATGGAGAACGTGTGTGGATTACTTGGATTTGAGTAAAGCATGCCCCAAGGATAGTTTCCCGCTTCCCAGAATCGATCGACTTGTGGATTCAACGGCCTGACATGAGATCTTATCTTTCATGGATGCGTATTCTTGCTATAATAAAATCCCAATGCACCTACCTAATCAGTAACATACTAGCTTCGTCACTGATTCAGGACTCTATTTTATCAAGTAATGCCATTCGGACTTAAGAATTTTGGGGCAACTTATCAAAGGCTCGTGAATCGAATGTTCGCTAACCAGGTTGAAAAGACCATGGAGGTGTATGTGGATGATATGCACGTGAAGTCGCGACTATCCATCAACCATGTCAATGATTTGGAAATTATGTTTAACATACTCCGACAGTATAGAATGAAGCTCAATCCATTGAAGTGCCATTTCGAAGTTGTGCCGGGAAATTTTCTTAGTTTCGTTGTCAATGCCAAAGGAGTTGAAGCTAATCCAGAGAAAATCTAGGCAATTCGTAATATCGAAACCCCCAGAACCGTAAAACAAGTGCAAAGCCTCAATAGGAAGGTGGCAGCCTTCAGTAGATTCATCTTCAGATCCACAGACAAGTGCATCCTTTTCTTCGATCTGATCCAAAAAGGAAAGCGGAACTTCGAATGGACGGAGGAGTGTGAAGGCGCATTCTAAACACTAGTTCAACATTTGGCAATGCCACCTATTTTATAAAAGTCGGTTGATCATGAGAGATTGTATGTCTATCTAGTAGTTTCAGCAAATTCGATCAGTGCTGCGCTGAATTGGGAAGAAGATTGGATCCAATGACCAGTCTATTATGTCAGCAAGCGATTAACTGGGGCGGAGAGAAACTACTCGAAGTTGGAAAAGCTATCATATTGCCTCATCATTTCCTTAAAAAAGGTTCGACCATATTTCCAGGCTCACCCGATCATAGCCTACATCGACCGGCTATTACGATAGGTCCTAACATGATCCGAGACATCTTATAGATTGCTCAAGTGGAACATTGAGTTGAGTCAATTTGATATGGCATATACACTAAGGCGAACTATTCAAGGACAAGTTCTGGTGGACTTTATTGCTGAATTCACTATGCCAAAGGACTTACCCAAAACCAAAACTGGTGAATCTCCCAAACACATATAGAAGCTATATACTGATGTTGCATCAATCGACCGCTACCCTGGCGCTGGAGTGGTACTCGAAACCCCAGAATGTCAATCCATATGTTGTGCTTTGAAGTTTGATTTCCGCTGAAATAATAACGAGGCTGAGTATGAATCTTTACACACCGGGCTTAGACTTTCCAGATACTTGGGAATTATTGCTATTGAGATCTACTGCGATTCGCAATATGTCGTATGCAGGTTTGGGGAGAATATCAAGCTAGGTACCGAAGGTTGGTTGCTTATCTTATTCGGGGTTCAAGAAGTGTTGAATCAGTTTAACTACTATGCAATCCACTGTATACCGCGATATCACAATGAGAAAGCCGACTCCTTAGCAAAGCTAGCCAACAACGGTGAAGCGCAACAAATGGGACTTATCCCCGTTGAGACACTTACCACCTTGAGTATCGATCAGATGGAGACAGACTGGGTACATGAGGCAATGCTTGAGAAGGAGTCATGGATGACCCCATTCAAAAACTATCTTGAACACGAGGCTTTGCCCGAGCGTAGAAGTGAGAAAAGACAGGTTCTCCGAAAAGCTTCGCTATTCACTATCCAGAATGGAGCCATGTACAGGAGGGGATATTCTGTTCTTTTACTTTGGTGTATCTCCCACGACGAGATCAAACAAGTGTTACATGATGTAAACGAAGGAGAATCCGACGATCACACTAAAGGGCAAGCCCTTGCTAAGAAGATACTTCGATACAGATATTACTAGTCGACGGTAAATTGAGACGCATCGGACTATGCCAAGATATGTGACAAATGCCAAAAAATGCCTAAGTTCCAAGAGCCTTGACTACTGAAATCGCCCAGATAGTCAGTCCATGGCCTTTTGCCATATAGGGCATCGATATAATTGGTTCCTTACCTCTGGCTAAACGTGGCATGAAGTATGTCATCATTGCAGTTGACTACTTTACCAAATGGGTAGAAGCTGAGCCCCTTGCTACTATCATGACGAAGAAAGTAATCAACTTTGTAGTATGCAATACCATTTGTCATTTTGGCCTCCCGCAAACAATTATCACTGACAACGGAGCCTAATTCGATATTGTCGAGTTCAAAAATTTATGTCAATGTTACCATATCTAAAAGAAATTCTCCATGGTTGCTCATCCTCAACTGAATGGGAAAGTCGAAGCTGTTAATAAAGTTATCAAGTCCACTCTGAAGAAACGGCTGGAGAAGGCTTGAGGCAAATGGGTTGATGAACTTCCCATGGCCCTATGGGCATATTGAGCTACCCACAAGTCCGCGACCGACCACACTCTATTTGCACTTTCCTATGGCTCTAAAGCTGTTATTCTAGTTGAATTGGAAGTACCTTCTCACTGCGTGGTCTATCATAATCCAAAGACAAGATGCCATTTTACTTGCTGAATCTCTGAATTTAATGGATGGGAAGCTTGAAGAAGCTGATTTGAGGGCAGCCCCAAACCACAATCGAGTCGCCCAATCGTACAATGCTAATGTCTGACCTAGAACCTTCGAAGTTGGTGATCTTGTACTAAAGAGAATTTATCTGGTCCTTTCGCACAAGAAACAGACTTGGGAAGTACCATATGTTGTTGAGTAGAGATTTAGAGATGACTTATTCAAACTATCAAACGTTGACGATCTCACTCTACGAAGAGCTTGGAATAGTGAAAGTCTCCATTGCTATTACACATAACAAACTTTATTTATTCATTTAGTCTACTTTTCCTTTGAGATTTGTTAATGCATTTCGAAAATTGAACTTGTAATAAGGCAACTGACTTTGTCATGCTTTCTTATTTTAACAATAAAATGTAGACTCGTCAAGCCAGATAGGAAATATGTGAAATACGTCATGCAACTGCCATGATGTACGAAGAGCTAATTTTCACCTTACAATGGTACTTATTTAAGCATGAGTGATTGTGATACAACAGGTCACATGCTAAGTGAAACCCCGAACTTAGGGGTAAACAACGATAAAGTTAAGAGGATTGAAACACGACAAACCTCTAATCAACTTCGGCTCCTAGAGTGCGAGTTGGAGTTCAAAATCCAAAAGGTAGGCTCGAGGAGGGTGGATCCGTCCACCCAGAACTTCACCCATTTTCAATCTAAACTCGAGGACGATGGATACGTCCATCCATGACCTCATCTTCATTTTTTACAAGCTCGATGAGGATAGAGCCATCATATTTGACTTCTCTTGCGTACTCATTGTGATGAGATCTGATAGTCCATAATCCTGATTAACTCCTCGTTCTCGGAGCATAAACGAGATCCTAATACTTAAGCAGATGTGACTGACCGTCTGTCAGCCAACTCAAGATTCTCGGAGTGCGAACTGAAGTATAAACATTAAACGGGTGTGATCAACTACCCATTAACTAACTCTGGTGCCGGGAGCACGTGCCAGAGTGTAAACACCAAGTGGGTGTGATTGACCGCCCATCAAACAAATCTGGTCCCCAAAGCGCGGACTGGATTATAAACATAAATCGGGTGTGAACCGACCACCCATCGACCAACTTTAAGTCCTTGGAGCACGTACTGGAGTATAAATGCAAATCGGGTGTGAACAGACCACCTGTGAAATTACTCCAACTCCCCTGAGCGTGGACTGGAGTATGAACATAAAGCGGGTGTGACTGACTGCATCGACGTACAAGTTTAATCCCTAAAGTGCGGATGCGAATACCAACAAACGAGCAAGTGTGATCCGACCACTCAAACTCATTTCTCTTTGACTTTGTTAAAGTTAGTGAAGGCGGAAAACGACAGCCGACCGACTACTTAAATTCTCCCTAGATATGGAGGCATAACTCAAGTATTAGCTGCTAGCCGAAACGGTGCAATGTTGAGACTCGACTTGATGTGTGATGGTGACCTAAAGCCATGACTTCAGGACTTTGCGACCAGACTCAAGTTTGACTCGGAAAATAAAACTCACAAGTACATTGATTGGAAATATGAGTGCTGAAATACTTAAACAAATAAACACAGAGTTATGTTGGGAAAAACAAAATGAAGTCTTATTTCTTCTATTCTTTAAAAAAGATGACTATTAAAATTCCGTTCAGTGAATTCCTTTAAGCAGGGACCGAACCAACATCTATACACAACCTATAAGAACAAAAGGAAAACTTATTCTAAGCTATCTACTAAAAAGAGGAAACAAAAGAGCAAGTCTATGTTGGAACTGGACTAGACCATAACGAAAGTTATGGGTGAATTTCAAAATATTTACCCCATTGGATATTTTATTGGGCCTATGAAGTCTAACTGAATTTGAACATTTCTAAATTTCATTTAAATAAAATCATTTGTTTTATTTAAATTAAAATATATTATGATATGAAACTAATTTTACTTGATTTAGTTTATACATAAATGCATCCTATACATGTGTGAGTGCATGTATAACATAATAATCCATGAAAGGTATAATATGTCCATATGTAGATGTTGAGATTTACATCACAACAGACATATTAGCTCATTTAGTATTTCATGTATGTTGTCCAAGTATGTGCATATAAATTGTTATAATATATATACGCACACACATACATATATATGTATAAATATTTTATATATAACATATGAACATAAAACATTTATATATAGAGACAAATATATATATAAAGAGAGAGAACAATTATTAAAAATTATTTATAATTCAAAATTAACTTAGTTTTGTAAGCATAATAATTTTAATATTTTAGTTTGTATATATTATGAATAAAATAATGTTCTCATCCGCAAATAATCAACATAAAATTATATACCGATGAAAATTCAAATTTTATAATTTTTGAAAATTTAGGATCATAAAATTATGCATAGGAAAAATCTAGAGATTTTTCAAAGTTGAAATATTACTTTAAAAAACAAATACATTGATTTCGACAATAATTATTTAATATAAAATAATATATTATTAAAAATTAAAATTTTAAAATTTCAAAAATTACAGGACCATGAATGAAAGGTTATGAAAAATTTTGAAGAATTTTTTATTGAACTATTATTTTTAATAAATCATAAATAGTTTTTTCAAATACTATCAATTATTAAAAATAATAAACTTCATTCAAAAATTCCTAAGTTTTTTCTATATGTTTTTGTAACGATATAATATTTTTTTTAAATACAAAATTGAATTTTTAATGTAATAATTATTTTAATATAATAAATAATTAAAAAATTCAACAAACGTTGATGTAAAAATATGAATATATGAATGATAATAAATTTTCGAATTTGTAACTTCATATGATATATAAATAAGTGTACTAAATTTTTTAATTCATATATATATATATGTATATCTTATATATGCATATATGCTATTACGAGAGAGAAGTATACACTAATATATATATATATATATAATTTATTAATAAATATATATAAAACAATTATTAGTGACAAAAACTGACTTTATACAGTAAACAGTATTTGTCTATACATAAATAAAATAATACAATAAACAAATTTTGCACATAACCAAACTGATTTGTGACAACATATCTACTTACAAAAATCTCACCTAACTAAACATATAGTAGCAATATATTTAAACAGATATGAATTTGCTTATTATAGGATCGTAGAATATAATTTAATTATTGTAATATGAATTAAAATTACCAATTTAACGATGTCTTTGAATCCACATTGAAGCAATGACTTCCCCTCATTTTACTGCTCTTGATTCGTCAGATTGTAAGACCGGAATCACCGACCTCTAACTATCAAATAGTATTATTTTAGTTTGAAATATATTTGAGAATTTTGAAGTGTAGTTAGAGCGATGTTTTAATCAGCAATGTAGAAGGTATGACGGTGAAAAAAGTTCATCATTATTTTTAGAGATACATACACATAGATATATATATATATATATATATGTACACACACACACACACACAGATATATATATATATAATATAGGGCTGTATTAGAGAGAAATGATGAAAACCTTTTTACCCATTCTCACTTGATCTCAACCCACCATCTCCAAGCCAATTCCTTATGTCTTAGCCACCCTAGAACTTCCCAAGACCGAAATTTTGCAGCCCTTATGATGGGCCTTAACCCATCTAAGCCCAAGCCAAAATACTATGCAATTAAATCGAATTTAATCGCTTGTCGATATTGTATATTGATCAATATATTTATAACTATTATAAATATATATAACTTTATTTATTTCTCAAATTATATTCAAAATTTATAATTAATATTTCATAAATATTAATTAAAACAATTATAAATTAATTAAATTGTTCGGTCTTAAGGAAATTCATCATTTTGGCTGTATAATTTTTGGGTGTAAATTTCCTTAGCAATTAACATCGAACTATTCAAATGTTAACATTCACACATCACTTAGCAGGTGTTGTGACATTATGGCCAAATTTATTGCTTACTCATTTCGGTAAAAATCCGATTTTAATTTAATAAGCATTACCCGGTTGTGACATTTGTTTATTCCAATTTTCTTCGTCAAAACTATATCATTTTGGACTTATGGAATTTGGTAAAGGTCAAGATTCCAACCTCGTCCACATTCAACTTTATAGTCCAAATACAAATTCCTCGGTTCAATAATAATAATTATTAACCGAAATGCTCCGGCCAGAGACTTTAACTTTGAGTTAACTTGAGTTGACTGTGATACTAACCGCATAAAACCGAGGAGACAAGTCCTCTCTTGAATAGTGCTTCACTTCCAATACTTACACTCGACCCAACTATAGTCAGTCGATGGATGCCATGCCATGATTTGGCTATAATCAAAGTGAAGCTTTCATATTGAAGATCCGTAGTATTCTCAAGTCGAGGGAACTTTGTAAATCAGCCACATCGATATTTTCTATTTGACTTTAGTTATATTAACCAAGCGAAACTTATCGAGTTAGTTATTCCATAGTTATGTATGTAACCATTAGGTGCCCCCAGTAGTCATGAGTAATACACTGCCCAATATTTGGAGATCGTTATCCAGTCTTAATTGTTACATCGATATCCAGTCTCGATGCATCTTGACTAGGAACATTTAAAATGGTATATTTGTTTCGTTCTGATAAATTAATCATGGTTACAACACTTTGTAACTACTATCACAAAATATACCATTTATGGATTTTTCTATTAAGTATACTTTTAATTAAGTTAATTAATTAATATAATCATATTATACCAAGTACATAATAGGAAGAAAATACCTTTTATTTCAAACAAGTTTGGTCAACGAGTTAGATATATGTGACAAATTACATAATTACCCCTACGGCATACCCCCAACTCTGTCTAACTACGCCGTTGACTTTTTCTTCTTCTTCTTCGGTGTAGATCCACTTGTACTACCGCTTGGATGTCTCTTCAAGCCCTTGCCTCCCTGACCTGCGCCAACTGGTTTGTCCTTGGCCGAGGGAATCAAAATAGCCTCCTCCTTGGAATTTATGGGCATCGGAATACCCTCTATGTATGAAACTAGAGAAATGGTGGCACCTTCAACGTTGGAAGAATGAGGCGCACTGGTATCAATGATGGTGCCACCTGGAGGAACAATAAGCATAGCAACCAGGTTGGGACTCGCCATGCCATCACCAATACTATTCGGTTGCTTGGCTTGCTCTATCACAGTTTTAATTTCCAAATCATCTCTTCAGCCCGGTCTATGTGAATCCCCATTGGCATGCTGGTCGTCGGGCCGAGGGGCTCATAATAACCACATCTTCATCAATGACGTAAGCCAATTCGATGATCGGGTCGCTTTGATGGCTACGGAGTGCTTCCATCATTTGTTCATCAAAGACGCAACTACTTTTGTGCATCTCCCCAGTCAATGTGGAAACCGATGTAGTCGTCGCTTCCTTCATTAATGCCTCCTGCTCAAATGGATTCCTTGAGTTGCACGAGGATCAAGTGAAGCGGCATCTATAACTGAGTAAAAATAGGAGATAATATTAGTAACATCTTTCGACAATGCTCCTGCATTTAGATGAATGGAAGAAGTGTTCAGAGTACCTTCCTCGGATTGACTCGCGTGTTGAGCCGATGTTCTGAAGGAACCATGTTCATGTAACAGAGATAAGCGCGGCCTATAAAGGTCGTATGCCAGAACAACTAAAGGATCAATTGTAGAAGTAAGCTCAGGTTGGGTTGCTATAAGAACTTCATAACTTACTTCATGATGCTTGACTCTCTATCCTTCTCCAATGTCCGGATACTTACTGGAGAGTTTTCCATTTTGAGGGCGACAATGGTATCATGCCAGTTCTAATTCATCAATAGTTGAAGTGTTGCGGCCCACTTTCTCGTCTTTGACCAAGTGACTCCAACCTTATATAGATGGAAGGGATAGTCTTCGAGCCAGTTAAGGTTGCGATTCCTTAAAATGTTGGCGTTATATGTGACCATAAGATCCTTGAATTCATCCTCATCCTCGCCTCCGTTGCCTTAAGTTCGCTACATTCATCCTTAAGCGACACCATCTGCTCGCATTCCTCCTGAGCAGCTTTATTAGCATCATCCTTTTCCATGATGACCTCGGCGAACTTCACCTTTAACTCATTAAGCTCCTTCATCGCATCATCTCTTTTGGCCATAACAAATGGTGTTCCAGTGGCCCATCTCCTCGACTAGGAAAAATGCATTTGTCGCATTTTTTCCATAGACTGGATTTCCTCGTCGGCTTTCTTATTGTCCTTTATTTTCGATTTCCTAAAAGATTAGTCTCATTGTTAGGCTTTTTTATTACGCGGTCCTTCTAAGCGAGACCTTTCTTCGGTTTCTCAATTAATTTTGCCCGCTCAAAGGCTATCGCTGAAGCCTTTTCCGCAGTCTTCACCCACTTCCGGTACTGATTGTAGACATCATGCACGTAATTATGAACCATCGTCTCCACATCATTGGGAATTTGGTTCAAGTTTGGTGGAAAATGGAAGCCATTAAAGTAGATATTTAGGAATTTCGTTTTTAACTGAGAAATTATGATGGCTCCCTCCTCCTTGGGTTCCATAGCAGTTGGTGTAGTGACAATGGGAGTTTCTGCCTCTGTTTTATAGCGTTGATCACTGGATGTCGAAGTATGGGGAGGCACTACTTAGCGCGTAGACTCAAAAGGTTGCCAGCCAAAGCCTGATGGTTTCAAGGGAAGAAGAGAGACCCAAATCGCGGACCGAGAGTTAGAGCTCCCATGTTTGACTGATATACCCCTTTGACTACATCCCTGGAGAATGTTTATTTGCAGACTTGTAATACTGGATAGTATAAGAAGCCGGTTCCGAAATAATCATCTTAGAAGCAAATTCAAACTGGAAAGGCGGCCAAAATACCAATGAGTGCTGTCACTTACAAGACATCGTTGAGAAGTTGATTAGAGATAGGAAGTTGGAATAGCTTGTTCGGGCATCGTAGAATGGGGGTGTAGGCCTATCTAACCCGAATCAAGGTCAAGGCCAAGCTAGGCCCGAAGAACCCGCACATACTAGCGGGAGGATGGTTATACAATAGTTAGTGGTGGTCCTCATCCGGCTGATCGAAGCTGGAAGAAAATGGAGTCGTATGCTAATTCGATTAGGCATGCGGACCTTGATTGTTGTTGTAATGTAAATGACGGGGCCTCGACGAAACAACAAAAACGATGACGGATGACACTGATTTAAGGAACAGAGATGCTGATAGAGTCGAGGCTTCCACTATCGATCTGTTGGTTATATCAGCCCAGAGAGGTCCTGCTTGGATGAAGAGGATCTTGATAGACAGCGGAAGCTCTGTGAACATTCTTTTTAAGCGAGCTTATGACCAGATGAGAATGGAAGCAAAAGGTCTAATACCGTGTCAGTCTTATATATATGATTTTAATGGAAGCGCAACTATACAATTGGGATGGTGGAGTTGCCAGTTGAGTTAGGTATTGGAGATCGTCGGAGAGTCTGAATGCTATAGTTTGTTGTGTTAGACATTAATTCCAACTACAATGCTTTCTTGGGTCAACCGGCCCTTACTGAATTCAAGGCAGTGATTTCCCTATGGTGTTTGACTCTAATGTTCCCGACTGATAACGGGGTTGGATTGGTTCATGGAGATTAGGCGGTTGGACGTGCCTATTATGCTGCTGAGCTATGGAAGGAGCAATGTAAGAATAAGGTAAGGGCGTAGAGGAATCTCTCTGCATCCGTTTTTTTGAGAATTGATAGCTGACACTTGGTCCTAGGTCCGAGCGGCACAACCAGATCCTAATAGATCTTGATCCACAAGGAAATGATAATTAAGAGGAAGTCAAAGACAGTCAAGCTTCCCCAGTAGAGTTGACAATCGATGTTTCGATCGATGATAATGATGACTCGAGAATGATAAAGATCGGATCTCAATATTCCACCAGATGAGAGAGGAATTGTTTGATTTTGTATGGGCAAACCTCGACGTGTTTGTCTGGGCTCATTAAGATATGTGTGAGATCTCATCGGAAATCGTGAGCCATGCATTGAATATTAACCCACGACATATCCCAATCAAATAAAAAAGGCGCGGTGCGGATTTAGAGAGATTTGCTGCCCTGAAGGAAGAGGTAAATAAACTCAAGTCACATGGGTTTATCCAAGATGCTTTATACCCAGAGTGGGTCTCCAACTAAGTACTTATCATAAAATCGAACGGGAAATGTCGAATGTGTGAGGATTACTTGGATTCGAATAAAGCATGCCCCAAGGATAGTTTCTCGCTTCCCAGAATCGATCAACTTGTGGATTCAACGGTCGGACATGAGCTCTTATCTTTCACAGACACATATTTTGGCTATAAACAAATCCCAATGCACCTTCCTGATCAGGAACATACTAGCTCCACCACTGATTTGGGACTCTGTTGTTATGAAGTAATGTCGTTCGGACATAAGAATGCTGGGGCAACTTATCAAAGGCTTGTGAATCGAATGTTCGCTAACCAGATTGAAAAGACCATGGAGGTGTATGTGGATGACATGCTTATGTAATCACGAGTGTCCATCAACCATGTCAATGATTTGGAAAATATGTTTAACATACTCCGACATATAAAATGAAGCTCAATCCGTTGAAGTGCCAATTTGACGTTGCGTCAGTAAAGTTTCTTGGTTTCTTCGTTAATGCTAGAGGAATTGAAGCTAATCCTTAGAAAATTTGGGCAATTCAAAATCTCGAAACCCCCAGAACCTTAAAGCAAGTATAGAGCCTCAATGGAAAGGTGGCAGCCTTGAGGAGATTCACCTCCAGATCCATAGATAAGTGCATCCTTTTCTTCGATCCGATCAGAAAAGGAAAGTGGAACTTCGAATGGACAGAGGAGTGTGAAGGCGCATTCCAAGCATTAGTTTAGCATCTGGCGACGCCACCTATTTTATCAAAGCTGGTTAATCATGAATGATTGGATGGTTATCTGGTGGCTTCAGCAAATGCGCAGTGTTGCGTTGATTCGGGAAGAAGATGCGATCCAACGACCGGTATATTATGTCAGCAAGCGATTAATTGGGGCGGAGAGAAACTACCCCAAGTTGGAAAAGCTGGCTTATTGCCTCGTCATTTCCTCGAGAAAGCTTCGCTCATATTTCCTGGCTCACTCGATCACAGTCTACACCGACCAGCCATTACGACAGGTCCTAAAATGACCTAAGACGTTTGGTAGATTGCTCAAGTGGGACGTCGAGTTGACTCAATTTGATATTACTTATACACCGAGGGGAACTATTCAAGGAAAAGTTTTGGCGAACTTTATTACTGAATTCGCTATACCAGAGTATTATACAAGTATGAACTTAAGTTATGAAATGATTATAAACTTGAAGTTAAGTGCTATGAGTTGATTTATAGTTGATTTTAATATTGAATAACATACTATTTGTATAAATGAACGTGATTAAAAAGGAATTGGTGTAAAAGTCAATAGGATAAGCGCATAAATTTTAATAGATCATTTTATTTATATGACTATCTTAATTTAGTAACCGAACACATGTTTTTGAGGTGATTTACATCGGTCCGAACAAGGATTTCTTTCTCGATATTTGGCAGTGAACACTTGATATGGATTCGTGTACGATCCCAATATTTTCTATAATAGTATATGTATATGCAAGAAAAACGGAGGTTTTTATTTAAGGAACCAAATTGGTGTTTCACTAGAGAGGTTAAGTGATCTATACTAGTTTGGAAGTGAAATTTATCTGATCGAGTAACTGATCGGATCGTATATTACGTATGGATGGTCCAGGTGCATCATACGTGCTTTAGTACATTTATATGATGTGTTATGTTAACATATGAAGAATTTGGGGGACAAATTTTTGATTTGTTATAAGGTAGAATAAATAACTGTAACAATCCTGTATTTTCTACATATTTTTAAATTGAATTCCTGATTTAAAAACTTTATTTTATTTATTGAAATGAATTAATTTTATTATTTTAAATATAAATTTTGATTTTTATGTGAATTAGATTTCCAAACATGAATAAATAGAATATTTTCCAAAATTGTGAATTTTAGTCAAAATGGTCAAACATTGACTTTCAAATTTAAATATTTGAATATTTGAATTTTATCTTTTATTATGAAACTAAATTAAGTTTCAAGAATACTGCTTTTCATTTCGTTGAAATCCGATTAATATTGTGAAAGTTATGCTTTTTCCAATATTGTGGGTAAATTGTTATTTAACAAAATTGTTTATTTTAATTTATATAAATAATATTTTTGTTTATCATATCTTGTGTATATATGTGTTATATGATATGTTATGTATTTATTTTATTTTTAAAACATATTATAAGTGTAGTTATAATTTTTCCAATGTTAAGTGTACATTGTTTATATTTTAAAATGCTAGTTTCAATTTAATAACTATTTTCTTTATTTACTTTCATATTTTCCTAAAAATATTTATATTTTTTTCACTTTATTTTTTACAGTTTTTATATTTTATTTGCTGAAATATATAGGTTTATTTTAATTTAAAGGAAACAGAAATATAAAGAGGTAAATCCATTCATAATATGCCATGATTTTTCACTTCCTTTTGTCCTTCCGTTTTTCAATTGACATTTGCATTGACTCTAGCCGTCCATTTTTCTGCTTAGCCATGTAATTCATCTCATTTTCACGTGAGAAACAATATTTCTCATCTTTCCTCTAAAACTCACGGCTTCAAGAAAAAAATAAAAATAAAATGTTCATGGCTTCCTTTATCACTTTTCTCTTTTTATTTTTCCAATGATTTTTACCATGTTCCTCTTCAAGCATAGCTCGGCCCCTACAACCTCCATCTCCTCTGACCATCTCCACCACCATCTACAGCAGCACCACCTCTCTCCTCCTCTGCCTAAGACAGGTCGTGCCTACCTATGATGCAAACCCTACAAAAATTGCAAGCTTCACCAAACATTGCTAGCCAAGCCACATACTTCACTAACCCCTCCATACATCACTTCGGCCGCCCATAGCCACCACCATCTGATGTTCATCATCTCTGGTCTTGAGCTCTAGATCTGACTTGAGCCATGTGATGACAAGCCGAGCCCAATTGACCTATAGCCGAGCTTACATGATGCACCAAACATCACCTATCTTTCCTTGTTCCTTTACATGCTTCATGATATTGCTACTACCACCTTCATCCACTTGTTGCCTTTCCTATATGATGTTAAACCTGACCTATATAATACCATACCTTAGCCAAAGCATCATCATATTCGAGCATAAGGGTCCCTAGGCCGTGCACTAGTGTGGTTGAGCAAGGTCAAGTCACTTTGCTTTTGTTGCTTCTTATTTCCATTTGATTTAATTATGTGCTTGTGTTAAATATATTCATGTATATGTTGCTTTGTTTTATTGGTTGTGTGCAAGATCATATCTTAGCTCTCTCATTTGAATCAAAGTCGTGCCATATCGTGCTTGTCATGCCCTTGGAACCGTTTTGTGTGTCGTAGTGGTCTCTAGCTCCGATAAAGGTGAGTCTTTCTCACACTGACATTTCTACTAATGAAATGGTGAATCAATAACAAGTGTTTAGTAAATTAAAAATGTTATGCAAGTAAATGTTGATCATATGATATGCTATACCATGTTACTACCATGTTAACTCTGTTAATTATCACCTGACATCTGATATATGACATTATATTGTGACATTGACATTGTTTATATTGTTTATGCATATATTCACACTACAAGTTCCTTGTAGAATAGAATCACTATGGGTTGAAATGATACATACCTGAACGGACTTTAGAATAGGGAAAAATCGTTACGGCTGAAATGATAGGCCTGAGCGATTTTCTATTTATTTTTTGTTACTTGGGATCGCGGGTTTGAAATGACAGAACCCGGGTTTTTCTTCTTTTTTTAAACTGCGGATTGAAATGATATATTTCAGCATTACTTGTCCTAGGTTAGAAAATTATACACAGACCCCGTGGTATATTTGTAAATGTTTTTTCTAAGATATGTATATTTAACGTATGAAATTTTGATTTAAAAATATATATTTTATGGTTTGAGAAAGATAAATATTAAGTCTTGAAATTGTGAATTTAAGTATGTAAATTTGAAGTAAATGTGATTTTGACTTTAAATTATATTTTAAAATGTAAGTAAGTAATGGAAATTTAATTTAAAGCTTTGAAATGATATTTGAATTAAAAATGTTAAGTATTATTTAAATTTATAAGTAAATAAACGGTGAAATTTTGACTAAACAAATGAATTGAATCTTTAATTGGATTCCTGATATAAAAATTTTATTTTATTTATTAAAATTAATTAATTTTATTATTTTAAATATAAATTTTGATTTTTATGTGAATTAGAATTCCAAACATGAATAAATAGAATATTTTCCAAAATTGTGAATTTTTGTCAAAATGGCCGAACTTTGACTTTTAAATTTAAAATTTAAATATTTAAATTATTGAATTTTATCTTTTATTATGAAAAAAATTAAATTTCAAAGATACTTTTTTTCGTTTCGTTGAAATCCGATTAATATTGTGAAAGTTATGCTTTTTCCAATATTGTGTGTAAATTATTTATTTAACAAAATTATTTATTTCAATTTATATAAATAATATTTTTGTTTACCATATCTTGTGTATATTTGATATTTTATGTATTTATTTTATTTTTAAAACATTTTATAAGTGTAGTTATAATTGTTTCAATGTTAAGCGTACATTGTTCATATTTTAAAATGCTAGTTTCAATTTAATAACTATTTTCTTTATTTACTTTTACATTTTCCTAAGAATATTTTTTTTCACTTTATTTTGTTCTATTTTTATATTTTATTTACTGAAGTATATAAGGTTTATTTTAATTTAAAGGAAATAGAAATATAAAGAGTCAAACCCTTTCATATGTCATGACTTTTTACTTCCTTTTGTCCTTTCATTTTTCAATTGACATTTGCATTGACTCTAGCCGTCCATTTTTCTGTTTAGCCATGTAATTCATCTCATTTTCACATGAGAAACAATATTTCTCATCTTCCCCCTAAAAATCATGGCCTCAAGAAAAAAAGAAAAACAAAATATTCATGGCTTCCTTTATCACCTTTCTCTTTTTTTCAATGATTTTTACCCTGTTCCTCTTCAAGCATAGCTCGGCCCCTACCACCTCCATCTCCTCCAACCATCGCCACCATCATCTACAACAACACCACCTCCCTCCTTCTCTGTCCAAGATAGGCCATGCCTCCCTACGATGCAAACCCCATACAATTTGCAAGCTTCACCAAACATTGCTAGCCGAGCCACATACTTCACTAACCCCTCCATACATCACTTCAGCCACCCCATAGCCGCCACCATCGGATGTTCATCATCTCTGCTCTTCAGCTCCAGATCTGTCCTGACCCATTTGATGAAAAGCCGATGCCAATTGACCCATAGCCGAGCTTACATGGTGCACCAAACATCACCTATCGTGCCTTGTTCCTTTACATGCTTCATGATATTGCTAATACCACCTTCATCCACTTGTTGCCTTGACTATATAATGTTAAAACTGACCTATATGATGCCATACCTGAGCCAAAACATCATCATAGTCAAGCATAAGGGTCCCTAGGCCGTGCATTAGTGTGGTGGATAAAGTTAAGTCACTTTGCTTTTGTTGCATCTTATTTCCATTTGATTCAATGATGTGTTTGTGTTAAATATATTCATGTATATGTTGCTTTGTTTTATTGGTTGTGTGCAAGATCATATCTTAGCTCTCTCATTTGAATCAAAGTTGTGCCATATCATGCCCTTGGAATCGTTTTATGTGTCGCAGTGGTCTCTAGCTACGATAAAGGTGAGTCTTTCTCACTCTGACATTTCTACTTATGAAATGGTGAATCGATAACAAGTGTTTAGTAAATTAAAAATGTTATGCAAGTAAATGATGATCATATGATATGCTATACCATGTTATTACCACGTTAACTCTGTTAATTATCACATAACATCTGATATATGATATTATATTATGACATTGACGTTGTTTATATTGTTTATGCATATATTCACACTACAAGTTCCCTGTAGAATAGAATCATTATGGGTTGAAATGATACATACCCGAATGGACTTTGGAATAGGGAAAAATCATTATGGGATGAAATGATAGGCCTGAGCGATTTTTTTATTTATTTTTATTTACTTGGGATTGCAGGTTTGAAATGATAGAACCCGAGTTTTTCTTTTTTTTAAACCGCGGATTGAAATGATATATATCCGTATCACTTGTCCTAGGTTAGAAAATTATATACCGACCCCGTAGTATATTTTTAAAAGATGTTTCTAAGATATGTATTTTTAAAGTATGAAATTTTGATTTAAAAATATATATTTTATGGTTTTAAGAAAGATAAATATTAAGTAGTGAAACTGTGAATTTAAGTATATAAATTGAAATAAATGTGATTTTGACTCTAAATTATAATTTAAAATGTAAGTAAATAAAGTTAATTTAATTTAAAGTTTTGAAATGATATTTGAATTAAAAATATTAAGTTTTATTTAAATTTATAAGTAAATAAACAGTGAAATTTTGACTTAACAAATGAATTGAATCTTTAATTGGATATTTTATTTTAAATTTTATTGTGATAAATCATATGTTAAAAGCATTTAAATGTGAAATTTTAAGGTCTAGAAATATGATTTATAAATTTAAATAGAAAAATTTTGAAGTTTTATTTTTTCTGAAAAGTTATAATAAGATATGGAATTTTATTAATAGCATTTCCCAAAAATGCTGTAGTTTTATGACAACACTTTAAAATGTTGTTGTTTTGAACTTAACTATGTTCGTATTAACTACATATCTATTAGGGCAATTTATAAATGCCATTATTCTTGAATTAAACTATTTTGGAAACACTTTATAAATGCTGTCGTTGCTATAATTTGTCAATGTTTTGAAATATTATAGATTTTAACACTGTTTGAGTTATATTTTAAAGTGTTAAATGATTTAACTTTTGGAATTGATTATTTGTGAAATTTAAGGAGTTTTTGAAGATAAATAAATAATTAAATTTTAAATTTTAAGGAGTTTAAATTGAATTTGAATTTAAATAAGATTTACTTGGTTATGTGTTAAATGGAAAGAAAAGTAATGTGATAAATAAGTTTTTGAATGAAATTTTGAACCGTGTTTTGTAATGATATTTGAAATAATAAATGAATGAGATATTTGATTTTTAAATGATATTTAAATTTGAATATTTGAAATTGAATTCAATTAATGATTTGATAATGAGGTTTTGAAGGATATGGTTTTAATGATTTTTAAATGGGTTTGAATGATATAATCTTTATTTGATAAAGAATGTGAATTTGGAATGATATTTGATTTTCATAAATGAATATTTGAAGTTTATATTTGATGAAAGGATATTTGGTTTACTTGTAATTTATTTTATTTAAAAGATATTGGATTTATGAAATGAACAATGTAATAATGAAGTTAAATTTGAGATATACGAAATTATAAAATCTAGTTTGAAATGAGGTATATTTAAAGCTTTGGATTGATGGTTTGAATTGAATTACATTGGAAATTTGAAATTTGGGTTTAATTGAATAAATTTTTAAAATGAAAAGAATTAATGGAATGTTCCATGATTTCAAAATGTTATGATTTTAAGAGTGTAATGATTTTAAGTATTTTGGTTTTCGAAAAGTTATAACTTTGAAAGTATTACGATTTTTGAAGAGTGAATATATGTTTGAAATGGAAATGATAAACTATTTTTGATTTGAGTGTAATTTTGAATTAAAAATGGTTTTGGTTTCGAAGTACAAACTATTTTGAAAGGATATAGCTTTGAAATGAAATGATTTGATTTTTGGAGTATGAACTATTTTGAAATAACTGCGGCGTTATAATAACGTTTGGTTGTTAAAGAGACTGGGATCGGAAGTCATACTATCTTCCAACTCAGAAAACCACTTTAACAACCATGTACGCGGTGGAGATTCCAGAATGAAGTAGGATGGTGGCGACGTTCTTGAGGTATATTACGTGGACCCAACTCCCATGAGTTGGCATAAGGTGGCTAAAACAGGAGCGATCTCAGGCTAAAAGGGGTAGCTCCTCTGATTGGACACACTTCTTCGATACTATACTTTTACTTGTGGTTTATTTGATGGCCATCCTTCGATTTTGATTTGGGAGTGTGTTTCAAAGTGGGCGTATGTGACTGCTACGTTACCACTAGCCCGTGTGCGTAATTGGTATATCTACCCTGGCATTGCCTCGTGTGCCGTGTCACCTACCATAGCGAGCCGTACTACGTGTTTCTATTTGTGTCGTACCTATGGAGTATCTTCTCATAGTCTCTCGATCATGAGATATGCAGGTACTGTATAGACTATTGGCACTATTATGTGTTAAAGGCTATATGGGTAACCCTTAACGCTATTTTAAAGTAAGTTTATTTTACTGTAGAGACTATTATAATAGCGCAATATTACTACATAGTAAGTAGTTTAATGGATCCATAAAGGATGGGAGATCCTAAGCATCCTTTAAGTTACTGATGTAATTTATTACTGTTCACTTGAGTTGATTTACACTTCATAAGTATTTATGTCCTGACTTGAGTGTTCTATTTTTACTATACGCTCGAGTCAGACGGAGTGATTCAGCATTCAAGACTCACCTTCGGAGTTGGAGCTTTTCTTGAAGATCCGATCATCTATTTTGCTTTCTGTATCCAGTGATTCCAGTGATATATTCTGATTTGTACCTTATGTACTTGTTACTCTTCTGTTGTATCATCTTTAACTCCGATGTATCTTATTTTTATATAGTAGCTTTCATGAACTACTATCTCTTTTAATTCCACTACATTATTAATTACTCTGTGTCAGTGATCTATGATTATTTATTTACTGTAATTCTGAGATTTGCCAAATTTTATTTACAACGCGGTATTTTGAGCAATTCAAGTCTGACACGTGCGTGTGCGAATGGTTGAAAATAACGGTTGTTACAATAATCATCTAAGTAATAACCTAAGGTTGTTGTTCTTAAGATATGCTTAGTAAATTTTTATTGTCCTTAGACGATGAGAGGGTTTTGTACGTGAGCAAACCACAAACATTGGTTGCTAGTAATTGTGAATACTATTTGTGTATTTGTGTGCTTGTTCCTTTGTTAAGGTTAGAAGTTTCAAAGAGCAAGGATGCTCGGGATGGTACAAAGAAGATGGAGGATAGTTTGAAGGAGATCCATCCAATGTTGCTTATAGATTAGGATTCCTTCTTATCTTAGTATCGTATATCGTTTATTGTGTACACACTACTTGGCTGGAGTCCCTTGCTATACATTTCAGTTTGCAATTTAGCTTGTAAGTAGTACTCCATATATGTCCTTGTTTATCTTTCTCTTTTTATTATCATTCCTGTTTGAATAGCGAGAAGAAATGTTCTAAGTGGGGAAGAATCTAGCGACCCGAAAAATCAAACACTTCGTCGTAGAATATCGAAACGTTTTGAAATATAATGAAGTGTTATAAATATGATTTCATAACCTTATTAGACATTAATTAATTAATAAATAATGATAAGAAACTTATTTCGGAAATTTTTTACAAAGATATATTCTTCGATGGAAAATCGATAGTGTAACCGAAAGTCGGTTTATCGGTAAACAGCTTTTCGATCGATGTAGGTTGTTCGAACTCTTAGTCACTTGTCTAATGATCAAATGAACACGTTACCAACTAACTAACACACTCTCATCTTTATAAATCATGGAAGCTTATAGAATTTTCTAATGGATAAGAGATATTATCATAAGATAGGTATGATGGTAATTAGCATGAAGAAGAAGTGATGTAAGGGAGAAGTGATGTAAGATGAGTCTTCCATGGCATAGTGGGGGAGATGAGGGTGAATGCATGATTAGGAAACACTATTATTGTGTCTATATACGGAAAGTCATACCTTAAAGTTGTATTCACAAATTCACAAAGCTTAAATTAGGAAAATTCATGGCTTCTTCTTCTCTTATGTTCTAATGGAAATTATTGCAAATCAAATTCATATCAACTCAAACTTTGAATGAAGCCTTCGGGAAATATTAGATCACCTTCCACCAAGTCAAAACTTAAAGAATCAAATCCATTCACCCTCACCATAGAATGGCTATGAGCAATAA
Organism: Allium cepa; assembly: GCA_030765085.1. Taxonomy (NCBI): domain Eukaryota; kingdom Viridiplantae; phylum Streptophyta; class Magnoliopsida; order Asparagales; family Amaryllidaceae; genus Allium; species Allium cepa. Next base: position 806,022,413 of record CM060928.1, read on the forward strand.
ATGGAAAGGGAGGCAAAAGAGTAAGTGTAAGGAGAGGAGGAGGAAGAAGGTAATTATAAGGCTTGGTTTGAGATTGGATAGCTTGACTTGGTAGTTTGTTGGGTTAAAGGTGAGTTTACCTCTTTGAATGGAAGATATAACATATATATATTGTGTTTTGATTGTGTTTAAGTTGTTGAATTATTATTGACATCGTTGAAAATATTAGTTTGATTCTTGTTTTGAAAACAAGATGCATATGTGATCCATATCCATGGACTTTAATAGACTTTTGTTTAGGTCACACTCGGATTTGAAGGTGCACTCATAGCGATAGTCGCTATGGATGCACTTGTGAATTGCCTTGTTTTTCGCAATTTGTATGGAACTTTGTAGGGATATCCTATAACGATCCTAATTTTGGTTAACATTATTTAGTATTTTAAACAGCTGAATTAAATAAAATAACGTAATGATTAGGGGATTGAGATTTGTGATTAATAAGGGGTAGCCTGCCATGTGAATAAATAAACAAACTATTGTGAGTAAAAATAAAATATTTAAGCAAATAGGTGAGGGCCAAAGTTGGAATAAGAGTATTATAATACCCTAAACACTTAGGAATTCATTTCACACGTTCATACATCTACAAAATTAAATATTAAGGCCGGCCACCATTTGCAAGAACAAGAGGAAGAAAAGCTAAAGAAATAAGATTAATCAATTCAAATCCATTCAAATTTCAATCTCCTTAATCTTAAAGCTAAGGTGAATGATGACCACATCTCATATTTTCTTTTTATTTTTTGGTTTTAAGGTTAAACCTGATTTATTTTGCAAGGTTATACCATGTTTTTGAATGTTTATACATGCTTGTTGATGATTTATGCTTATTCATATAGGTTTTATGACACGTTTTGATGTGAAAACCCTATTAAAGGAGATCCAAATGCCTTACGATTTTAGATTTAGATCAAAATTGGTATTTTAGAGACGGATTTCAATTTTCATAATTTTCATAATTAATGTGGGTTTAATATTACTTTTCTAGTGAGGAAATTGATTATTTGGGTTTAAAAATTATTTACTGTTGAATAATAAATGTTTTGAGTCTAAAATTAATATATATCAGAAAACATATTTAAAATGATTTTCGAGAATTTTTGTAGTATTTTCCTAAGTGTGTTAATAGATATATACAATTATATAGTATATGGAACTTAAATATTTTACATATTTATAAAAGGAGAAGGGGCATTATGTAAATTATTTAAATTGTTTACTTCTGAAATTTTGGTAGTTCTTTTGGAATAGAAAATTTGCAACCAGTCAAATTTTAAAAACAAGGCAGGTTAGTTGAAAAGACAACTTTAAAAAGATAAAATTCAATTTAAACAGGCTTTTTTACTTGTTTCACCACTTTCAGCACCTGGGTTCGGACTTGGTAGTTCCGCTTCCATCACCATCGAAATAATGCACATAGTATCAAAGACTTGGTACATTGTGATTTGAACTTAGGTGGAAGGTACATGGTCGAAGCTATGGGTACCGAGGGGGTTGAAACATTGCTTTGCTTTTAAATGAAAACACGCCTGCTTTGCTTTCGAAGGGTATGCTTTCAACTTGGTTGGCTTTCAACTGGGTCAAATGATTTTGAAGGAATGGTTTCTAAGAGGTTGCGCCTTTGTTTTAAGTAAATACTTTCATTAAGGTCGAAAACCCTTGTTGCCGATTTCTACCTTTCGAAGCGATGCCTTCGAAAGGGCTATTTTGTTTTAAAAACCCCAAACCGCTTTTCCATTTCTTTTGGAAGGTTGATTTCGACACCATCACTTCTCTACTTAGGAAATAACTTTTGAAAGTGTTTCTTTCGACCATATTCTTGTATGACCCTTTGAGATTTTTAAAGATAAACCAAAAGGTTTCGAAAGAGATAGCATTGAATGATTTCAAAAGGATATGTAACACGTCTAATTTTTGATAACATTATTCAAGATATTTAATTAGATAAATTAATTAGAATAATGATGATAAGAGGATTGAGATTTAAATAAACTATCGGAAGGTCATGCTTAATTTACCATGAATGGGTTTAAATGGCTTTTAAATTATTAATTAAAACATGGGCATATTAAAAAAATATAGTCACCCATTATTTTTCATGGTTACACACTTTTATTCGCCCATTCACATTCATTTTCTCAAAAGGGAAATATTTAACCTAAGAAGAGCCGGGCATTAACAAGGAAGAAGAGGAAGAGAAATCAATCAAGCTAAGGAATTAAATCTAGCGGATTAATCTCAAATCAAATCTCAAAGTTCTTATCGTATTTAAGGTGAATAATAATTCATTCTATCTCTATTTTGTTTTTATAATCATATATTTTCATATTTAAGATTAAATTTGTTTTTATGACGTTTTGGATGATGATATGCTTGAATTATTATATATCTGATTTAAACCAATTCATTTACATATGAATTTGCACGGTTTTAGAGCAAAACCGATTGTTACTAAATTTAGAATGCCATGGAAAAGTTATATGTTAGGTAAAACATGATTTTAGAGATGGGTTTCAATTATCATAATATTTCAAGCTATACAAAATTTATTATGAATTTCTGAAGGAAAATATGATATGTTTGGGTTTAAAATTTATGATTATTTCAGGAAGAAATTGGGTCCGAAATTTTAATACGTTAGATAACATGATGAATTCGAATTTATATGATTTTTGGGGATTTTCTTAATTGATTTGCTATGGAAAATAAATTATTTTGAAAGAAGGATTTATTTGCAATATTGGTTTTGCTTAATGGAAGGGCTTAAACGTTAATTTTTCCTTTAATTTAGATATGATAAATGCGATAGTTATTTTGTAAAGTATTTGAAAAGTTTTAAGGCAATCAATTAAAAGATTACACATAGGCAGGTTAGTTAAAGCAATTACTAAAAATGAGCATGATTCAACCTTTAATCAGAAAAGAGGGTTCTGCCTCCTTTAATAGTACCTTTCGACTCCAAGTTTTTGCACCAACTCCATAGAAACCAACCCAACTGAAACCCACCTTGTCGAGACCAATACATAAGGTATCACCTAGATGGTACGTAGTGGATTGGAGGAAAGGGGAAAGCTATGGTGTCGAACGCAATGCTTCCGATGGAGTTGAAACCTTAGTTTTGTTTTCAAATGTTAAGTGCCAGCTTTGTTTTACCTAAAGATTTTAACGTAGTCGAAACCTATGTTTTGGAAAGGGGTTTTTCTAAGTAGGTTTTCGTATCATGTTTTAAGCAGGAGCTTTCGAACAGGTTCCTTTGTTTTTATATAATTCTTTCGAAAGAAGTGGTACCGACCTTATCGAAACCCAGCCACTATTCTTTTACCTTTCGGATGTATTGCTGCCCTCAATGCTTTCAAGGGGTTCTCTTTGTTCTAAACTTAAGCTAAGTCACTTCCTAAATGCTTTCGAAGGGGTTCAGGGGTTTCAAAGGCAATGGTGTCGAAAGGGGTTTCGATGCTACCCTTCAAATTTTTACTCCAAAGTATTAAGCTTTCGAATAGATGGTTTCGACACCATCAGTTTTTCCCCAAAAATATTTTATTAAAGTTTTCGAATGAGATACTTTCGTAGACGACCACTTTGACCCAAAAGATGGTTTTAAACAGTAAAATCCAATGTGTGATGATCCACATATCAGAAGGTTTAAATCGACAATAATCCACACATGTCCAACTCAAACAATCTGTAACACCGATAATCAATAGGGTTAATTAAGAAAAATAATAAAAGAAGAAAAAAAATACAGAATCTACCAATGGAATGACAAAATATAATTATCAAATAAACATTTCATAAAGCTGTTTAAATTATATATTTGATTAAAATTTATACAACATTTATCAGAGTTATATATACAACAGAAAATAGAATAATGCAGCAAAATAAATAATGTTGTGAAATAATACTAGTAATAATAATATACCAAATCTTCATCGTTGTCCTATGAAATTAATCTTCAATGCGCTAAAACGCTCGAGGGTGACTCGAGCATAATGAAAAGACAAAACAACACTCGAGTCAGGACTAAAATATCCTTATACGAGTCAAATCAATCATATATAAAAGGAGTGTAATAGCGTCAGAAATGTTTACGGGATTTCACATCTCATATCCAGTGTAAAACGTGCATGCAATAACTCAAGAGATGTTACGTGATTTTTCAACTCTTAAGGATCGGTCAAAATATTTATATATAGTAGAATACACTATATATGTTATGTCTAACTAGTAAAATGAATATTTTTCTTAGCATTAAGGCTTTACATTAATCCCCCTTAACGATTTTTAAACATTTTCATACAATTTGCATACATGGCCTTAGTAGCACATCGGGGGATTGGGATGCACCATGATACGCTGACACTAAACTAAAATCATAATGGTCTCGTATAAGGATAAAAGTATGATAAGGCACGTGAGGTAATGCCCAAGGTAGGATACAACCAGACCGGGTCATAGGGCTGGTGATAACGCATCATGGCCATGATCTCCCACCACATACATATATCCCATATCGAGTCAAAGGGAGGTCATCTCAAATCAAGGTGCACCAATCGAAACCAACAACAAGAGTAGTAGTATGGACCGAGTCTAAAAAGAAATCAAAGAACGAATGTCAACTTGAGGTAATTAGCCTCATTGGCCCTTTCAAGCCGACCTGTATTAGTTATTTCAAATTGGCACCTGTAACAACCCAATATTTTTAATAAATATTTTAATTCAATTTATTTGAAAAATATGATTTTTAAATCATTTAAAATTGAAATTTTGAAATTTTCCAATGTATTTTTGGGTTTTGTTCGTAATTTAATTTTCAAATACAATAAAATGAAGATTTTCTGACAATTTTATATTTTGGTCAATTGTGGTCAAACTTTGACTTTCAATTGAAAATTTTAAATTTGAATTTTCAATTTCTAATCTTTTTCTTTGAAGCTATATTTGATTTTGATATTGGCTGTGCTTTTTGTTTCGTCAAATTCTATTTTATACTTTTCAAATGTGATAAATTTCATCGTTTTACACACGGTTATTTTCAGTATTTTATTTGTTATTTTATATTTCTATTTTCTATTTTATGTTTTCTATTTCATTTCTATTTTCTATTTTCTATTTTCTATTTTTATTTTATTTTCCATTCCCTGCTTTCTATTTTCTTTTATTTGATTTTGGGCTTGGAAATTCAAGAGGCTTAAGTTTCTTTTCCTTTAATAAGTGATGCCCTTCCATTTTCTAGCCTTTTCCATTCTTAGACGTTCTTTTCTATTACCATATGTGTTCATTCTTCAAAGCAATTCTCGTATAAAAACTTCTCACTCATCTCTCTCTCATTTTGTTTCCTGTAGGAAATTTTACAGTGAGTTCTTTCTCATTTCCCCTTCTTTCTCTTTTCTTTTCTCTTTTCTTTTGTTGTTTCTCCATAACAAAGCTCGGCCATCACCATGGTCTTCTATTGTCGGCCACAACCACCACCATCTCACCTCCTTCACTCATGTCGCGACCATAGACTCAAATTCCCATCACCAAATTGCTTACATACCCTAGCCGAGCCTATCACCTCATCCAAACCTTATTCACTAGCCTCAGCCACAACTTTTGCCACCTCCTTTGCCTTGCTTTGCCATAACCATCCCCATCTCTAAGTCTATCCAGATGTGACCAGATCGAAAACCACACCATGAGCCCATGGCCGAGCCATAGCCATAGGCCCAGCCCAAAACGTCACTTTCCTTTTGACCTTCCTAACGCCTTTGGCCCTACCATCTCTTCATTTCAGTCCATTGTCGTGTGTATTTCTGGTCAAGTCTGTTGAATATGCGCTTATATGATTTTTGTTTGATGATAATAAACATATATACATTCGTTTAAATGTATTTGATAATATACTATTTTATTTTTTCATAGATTAAATAAATATTTGCAGAATAAAATAAATAACACGAAATTTGAATTCAAACGAATATTTTATTCAAACAAATATTTATTACATCTTTGAATAGTACAATTTCAAGCTCTCACTATAACTATACAACTTTGATTACAATTACATCACATTTCACATTTACAATTCACCTCACTACATATCACTCACACTCGTATTTATCTTCAACTTCATTCCAGTTTGAATCCAGCATCTGAGAAATCTGCAAAAATATTCACTAACGCAGTAAAATTGAAAAAGAAATATTTTTGCAAAATAAAATAAAATATGATTTTTGAAAATAATATTTGCCTCAGTTATTTGGGTTGTTCGTCATCATTTAAATTTGAATTCATCATACACGAACAGCTTGTGACATACACAGTATATCACTGTATATGCCACAAGGCCGTGCACACCGATATATACACTTAATAATGCTGCAGGGACAGGTGAGCACAAGGTCAAACCCAAATATATGGACAGGTTCAACTCAGGTGCAATAAATTCAAAAATAGGACACGAGCACAAGGTCAAATCCGAGTTTTGAAACTGGATTCAACACAAGTGAATTGAGTTCAAGTCAGACCATTCAAATAAACTCAGTGACAATGAAAATGAATCAAAGCATAGTTTAAACCAGAGGCAAATGAACAGTGCACCGAACAACTCACAAATATGGAACTAGATCAAAATGCCACAATAAAGACAGTAAAATGTACAATGCAAAGAATGACACAGTGTACATGAAGCATGCAAGCTCGGGCACAAGAAATGAAACACTGCAACTCAGTGCATCAACCAAAGTTAAGGCGACATGATGTCAGCAAACTGCAACAAACACATATATGGTCTAAGTGAATCAAGCAAATGCACAGAAGCCACTTCAGCTACATTGAGGCTCAATGGTGAAGCAGACTCAAGTGAACAGGTAGCATAAGAACCAGAAAAACCAAAACAGTACACCAAAGCAAACTACAAGATGTAGAGCAACAATGCACAGTGACAATTTGGAGTATTATATGCAAAACAACTTGTAGATCAAACATAATGGACTACATGCACTGACCAAAGAGCCACAATAATGAAGATAGCGTAGTGAAGTGAAACCAGACCACAAATTCATGCCATGCACAGGTCAGGGATGAACACAGATGAAAACATGATCAGATCAAACTCAATATGACTGTAAACAGTGCCACAAGACCACCATGCAAAGACCAGAAGTACAAAATGGCCAAGCAAGTGCACCACTAAACCAACAAACAAGACCAGGAAAAAGTGAAGTACAACATCACAAACAATTGCAAGCACATGAAATCTCAAGTCATGACCGAAGCCAGCAGTACAATGAATTCCCAAATCAAAATAGTTCAAGTGACCGAAGTCAACTAAATGATATCATAAATTCAAAAGTGCAGTTTAAAAAAAATTCAAAATGGCCGAAGTCATCAGGTAAAAGAAGTTGAATTCACGATTCAAAGTCAGAGCCTTGGCAATAAAGCGATTCACATTGCCGTGTAACCAAGTCAAAGCAAGTGATAACCAAACATCTCAAATTCAAGGCATCGAGTCAAGTCAGAGAAATTCACGGAGCCATGATTGAACATAAATTCAAAGCCGTCGATTTTAAACCAAGTCAACCGAGAAATAATAAGAATAATTCGCATATGAATTAGTCAAGGTAAATCGCAATCATCCAAGCATAAACGATCGGCAGAGATAAAATCAAACATATTTTATGCGAACGAAAATCTAGGGTTACAAACCCTATATAAGAAAATCATCATCGGCAATCTTATCCATCGAGTTCAAGAATCAACCAGCAAAAGCAAAAGCAGGAAAATACATACCGAAAAAGCAGAACGAATTCGATCCAAAATTGAAGAAGCCATAAGCAAATCAAAAGCATCAAAGGCTACTATCGAACGAGATCGAGCGGCGTTTCAATTTTGCACAACCCTAGCTTGAATTGCAAGGAGCAAACAAAAGCCCTAATTGAGTTGAGGAGCGGCCATTTTTTCACGAACGAGAAAAAAAAATAAAATAAAAGGAACGGGTTGAAGAGAATAAGGGGCCGGCCTTTGGTTTATTAATTTGGGCTTTGTTTTTTAAATAGGGTTTTGTTATTTTAATTTGTTTATATTTTCTTTTAAACCGTTTTTAATTTTCTAGTCGTGTGACTAGGGGACAAACTACGGTGTGTAGTTTGGGATTTCGCAACTCGGTGGTTGAGTTGTGGTTAGGGTTTTGAGCGTAGAGTTAGATTAGTCAATAGCGGGTATAGCGAGTTTACGTGTGTAAGCGAGGGACTATCTAATTTCTAGTAGAAACCTTGGGGGCAGCACGTAGGCAGGGTTTTGCCGAAGCTGGGTAAATTCTGTGTTGTTCTGTTCAGTTATTTATATTCTGCTATATCTGTGCTGCTATTCTGTGATCTGTGTTAATATTAATTAGCTTCTGCAATTAAGTTTTATAATTTTCACTATCACCCTATTCACCCCCCCTCTAGGGTGAAAACGATCCTACAAGTGGTATCAGAGCTAGGAATAGAAGTCAACATTTGTTTTTAAAAAAAAATTCTATTTTTTTTAAAAATCAGTTTTTGTTTAAAATTTGAATTTTTTAAAAATGGCTTCTTTTAATAATGCTTTTGCAGAAGGTCAATCCATAGTTAGACCACCAACGTTCAATGGTGAATATGCTTTTTGGAAAAATAGGATGAAATTTTTTTTGAAAACCATTGACGCTTGGGATATTGTTGAGACAGGTTATAGAATACCAACTATAACTGTAGATGATCATGAAATAGAGAAACCAAAGGAACAATGGACAGAACTAGAAAATAAATTACAGAATACTAATGCCAAAGCTATGAATTCTATTATCTGTTCATTAGATCAATTTGAATTTAATCGTGTCTCACATTGTCTAACTGCGCAGGAAATATGGCACATATTAGAAGTGACTCACGAAGGAACATCTCAAGTCAAAGAATCTCGCCTGCCATGCTAAGCAGCGAATACGAGAACTTTACAATGGCGAAAGAAGAAAATGTCAAAGAGATGTACGGACGACTTTCCAACATCGTATACAAATCAAAAGCTCTTGGAAAAACATACACCGAATTGGAAATAGCCCGTAAAATCCTCAGAGTCCTTCCACGAAGCTTTGAAGCAAAAGTAACTGCCATTCAAGAATCGAAAGATTTAAAACAACTCAAAGTCGAAGAACTCATCGGAAATCTCACCACTTATGAGCTAGAAATGAAATTCAAGGAAGAGCGTGAAGGTGGAGATACTCGAAAGAAATCAATAGCTCTCAAAGGAACAACTGAAAGTGATGATGAGAATGATGACGATGATGATGGAGCAGCAGAGCTAGCGCTACTAATAAAGAAATTCAAAAAGTGGAATCGCAAATACGGAAATCCAGCTCGAAATCATGAATTGAAAAGCAGAATAGGCAAAGCACTAGACAACCCAGAAGATCAGAAAATCATCTGTTACAAATGCAACAAACCCGGCCATATCAAGCCACAATGTCCTCAAAAACGATCAAATCAAGGAAAGAAACTAAAGAAGAAAAGCTTTGCGGCTACTTGGGATGAAACTGACGAAGATGAAAGTGATAACACCGAGAGTGAGAGTGAAAAAGCAAACATGTGCCTTCATGGTGAAGTTACAGACAGTGATGACGACGAGCCAAGCGAGGTATCAAAACTCACTCATTCTGAATTACTAATTTATTTCCATGAAGTAAATGGCTGTTATGAACGACTTAGGGAAAAATATGCTAAACTTGAATCTCAAAAGGATACTTTGATAGAATGCAATAAACAACTTGATCAATTAGTTAAGAACTATCAATGTAGAATTCCTAAGTGTGATAAGTGTCCAACATTCGAAGAAGAAATTAAAAAATCGAAAATCAATATAAAATCACTTGAAAATGAAATTCTGATTTTAAAAGAGAATGAAAATACTAGGAGAGAGATTTCTATTAAAAAATGCACACAGTTGTTAAACGAAAATGAATCTCTCAAAGCAAAAGTCCAACAACTGTCAACGACCTTAGATAAATTTTCAAAAAGTGAAAAATCGTTGAATATGCTATTAGGAAAGCAAACTGTTAATATGGTTAGACAAGGACTTGGATATAATAATTCGAAAATTGTTGAAAGCAATATTAATCAAGTTAATTCTATGAGCACAATTTGCAAAAAATTTGGACACAATCACAATAATTGTTGGAATAGACTCAAACATATGAAAACAATACCGATTTGGGTTCCAAAAGGCACAAATATAAAATCTCTCAAAGTTAAACAAATTTGGGTGCCGAAGGGAACAATTATAAATAGTTTTGGGTATCCACAAAATTATCATTCTAAATATTTTGCCACTAACAATCATGGACCTATAAAAACAAATAGGTCACTAAACTCTCTTCTCGTGTAGGTATGCTGGCAGGCTAAGGAACAACAGCAATGGTACTTGGATTCTGGCTGTTCCAGGCACATGACAGGCGATAAATCGAAGTTCCTTAGCCTAGAAAAGTACAAAGGTGGCAGAGTCACAATGGGGAACAATGACAAGTGTAAAATTGTCGGTAAAGGTAAAGTAGGTAACAATACATTTACCTTGAATGACGTACTATATGTTGAAAATCTGCACCACAATTTGATATCAATCAGCTAGCTATGTGATAAAGGTATGAATGTTATCTTTGATTCTGACATGTGCAAAATTGTTGACAAATCATCAAAAGAAATCTTATTTTCAGGAAAAAGGAAAGGTAATATATATTCTCTATCTTTTGATGATCTCATCCTCTCTAAATGTTTGGTAGCTAAGGATATAGAAGCGAATTTATGGCATAGACGTTTAGGGCATGCTAGTATGAACTTATTAAACAAATTAAAAAGGAAAAGTTTGGTAAGAGGGTTGCCATCACATGAGTTTGAAACTGAAAACATCTGTAAAGCATGTACTTTGGGAAAACTTAGAAAATCATCGTTTCATGCCAAAAACAATGTAAGCACTTCTAGAGTTCTTGAACTAATTCATATGGATCTATTTGGACCTAATGACATTGCTAGCTTAGGAGGTAAGAAATATTGCTTTGTGTTAGTTGATGATTACTCAAGATATACATGGGTATACTTCTTAGCTAAAAAATCAGAAACTTTTTCATACTTCACAAGATTCGCAAAATTTGTGCAAAATGAAAAAGAAGTCTCTATTGTTTCGTTAAGAAGTGATCATGGTGGAGAATTTGAAAATTATGAATTTGAAACTTTCTGTGATGAAAACGGAATCAAACATGAGTTCTCTGCACCACGTACTCCACAACAAAATGGGGTAGTTGAGAGAAAGAATCGAACTTTACAAGAATTGGCTAGGTCTATGTTAAATGAATATGAACTACCTCTGCATCTCTGGGCAGAAGCTGTAAATACAGCATGTTATGTAATGAATAGAGTTATCATCAGACCGATTCTTAACAAAACCCCCTATGAGCTATGGTTCAACAAAAAACCAAACATCGCTTACTTCAAAGTGTTTGGATGTCCTTGCTATATTCTTAATACAGGTGATCAGTTAGGAAAATTTGAAGCAAAGGCTGATGATGGCATCTTCATGGGTTACTCTTCGAGAAGCAAAGCTTATAGAGTCTACAACAAAAAGACTAAAACAATCGTAGAGTCAATCAATGTGAAATTTGATGAAGGCATTGACGAACAGGATACATCCAAAAGCAACGTTGAAGAGGAGAAAGAAAAAGATGAGTTCGAAAAACCAAAAGAAACTGCTAATGCTAGAGAAACTACCACAACTCAAGAAGTCCGAAGAAATCTGGATCCAGAAAAGCTGAAATACAAAACAGACCATCCACCAGAATTGGTAATTGGAAACCCTATAGCAGGTATACAAACTCGTTCATCCTTTAAAAATCTATGTGATCTGTGCTTATATAGTGGATTTATTTCAGAAATAGAACCAAATAACATAGATTCAGCCCTTAATGATGAAAACTGGTTCATGGCCATGCAAGAAGAGCTAAATCAGATTGAACGAAATAATGTTTGGAGTCTAGCACCTAGACCTAAGGATTATCCAGTTATAGGAACAAAATGGATTTTTAAAAATAAATATGATGAATCTGGAAATATAATTAGAAATAAAGCTAGACTAGTTGCTAAAGGATACAATCAAATTGAAGGAGTTGACTTTGATGAAACTTTTGCGCCTGTAGCTAGACTAGAATCAATTAGAATATTGTTAGCTTTTGCTTGTTACAAAGGATTTAAACTAAGACAAATGGACATTAAGAGTGCTTTTCTTAACGGAATTTTAAAAGAAGATGTGTTTGTTGAACAACCAGAAGGTTTTGAAAGTCATGAATATCCAAACCATGTATACAAACTAAAGAAGGCATTATATGGATTAAAACAAGCTCCCAGAGCTTGGTATGAATGTCTTACTTCTTATCTCCTTGAAAATGGGTTCAAAAAGGGATGTGTAGATACCACACTATTTCTGTTGCATGAAAACAATGATATTTTGATTGTTCAAATATATGTTGATGACATCATTTATGGTGCTACTAACAAGTTATTGTATGAGAAATTTGAAAAAGTCATGCAGGAAAAATTTGAAATGAGCTTGGTTGGAGAGTTAAAATTCTTTTTAGGATTTCAAATCCAACAAAGCAATAAAGGCACATTCATTTCTCAAACAAAATATATTAGGGAACTTGTCAACAAATTTGGATTGAAAGATGCTAAACCAGCAAGAACTCCCATGAGTACAACACTTAAAATTGACAAAGATGAAAAGGGTAAGACAGTTGATCAAAAGCAGTACAGAGGTATGATTGGATCACTCCTTTATCTTACCGCCTCTAGACCTGACATCATGTTTTCTGTCTGCTTATGTGCGCGTTTTCAATCTAACCCAAAAGAATCTCATTTAAGAGCTGTTAAAAGAATTATAAGATATTTATTGCACACACCACGATTTGGTCTTTGGTATCCATCAAATGATAATTTTGAATTGAAAGGTTTTTCAGATGCTGATTATGCTGGAAATTTGGTTAATAGAAAAAGTACTAGTGGAGCAAGTTTTATGTTAGGACATTCATTAGTTGCATGGTCGAGTAGAAAACAAAATTGTATTGCATTATCCACAACAGAGGCAGAGTATATTGCTTTGAGCGGTTGCTCTGCTCAAATCTTATGGTACAAACTTTGCATGACTATGGCCTAAATTTTAAAGGTGTACCACTAATGTGTGATAGCAAAAGCGCAATTGATCTCACAAATAATCCTGTACATCATTCGCGAACAAAACATATAGATGTAAGACATCATTTTATTAGAGATCATATTTCCAAAGAAAATATCTGCATAAATTTTATTTCAACTGATTCTCAATTGGCAGACATCATTACAAAACCCCTACCAGAAAATAGTTTTTGTAAACTACGACTCAGTCTAGGTGTTTTAGAAATTTTCTGAATATTTAACATTTTTTTTCTCCCTACAAATCATCGAAAAGAAAAATAGTGATTGAAAAAGTGATGAGTGTTGATATTGATTATATATTATAACTCGAGAAAGTATAATTAGAAAATTTCTTTAGAAATGTAAACAAGAGTTATAAAACTTTTTGTTGGTAAAAAATTCCATGACCATCTCTATACCTATCATATTTCTATCAACCATCACTCATCAAAATTCTATATAGTTTGTCGATATGTGGTACTTTAAACAGGAATCGTTCGTTTTTCATTTTTACATTTAAAAAATAAAATAAAAAATAACAATAAATGAATACCAAAGTATCCACTCTCATTTAAAAGTCCTCACGGTTATGCATGGGTGAATTACTTGGAATTTGTTATGTGCTTTCATGCTCACTTAAAAGTCCTCACGGTTATGCATGTATGGAACACATATCAAAAGTTGATTTTTTTTTAAAAATAAACAAGTTGATTCTAATCCCATTTAAAAGTCCTCACGGTTATGCGTGGTTAGAAGATACTTGAATTCATTTTTTTTTTAAAATAAATTTGGAATACTACTAATCTCATTTAAAAGTCCTAACGGTTATGCATGGTTAGTAGATATTCAAATTCCTGATATAAAAATACCACAAATAGACACAACTGTATGGTTTTATATGATGACATCATCTCCATCATTCTAAAAGTGGAATATGCGCCTAACAAAATATTTATGATTTTTGTTTGATTTTTTATTTAAATTTGATATTTATATTCAATTGAGTTTTAATGTTGGATTGATATCGATTACTTTTTCTCTATTTTCTCTAACACTATTATTCTTTTGCTGATAACAAAAGGGGGAGAGAAAAGTTAAGATTTTGTCAAATAAAATAAAGCAAAGGTCAAATAATTTTCTATTTGCATCTAGAATTATTTGCATATTTTTATGCATATATGTAGGGGGAGCATCGTATAGAGAGGAAGCATTTAAATAGGGGGAGCAATTAGAATATATCAATGATCAAATACATTTAACATATTCAAAATCTTAAATATATGTTTGTTATCATCAAAAGGGGGAGATTGTTGAATATGCGCTTATATGATTTTTGTTTGATGATAATAAACATATATACATTCGTTTAAATGTATTTGATAATATACTATTTTATTTTTTCACAGATTAAATAAATATTTGCAGAATAAAATAAATAACACGAAATTTGAATTCAAACGAATATTTTATTCAAACAAATATTTATTACATCTTTGAATAGTACAATTTCAAGCTCTCACTATAACTATACAACTTTGATTACAATTACATCACATTTCACATTTACAATTCACCTCACTACATATCACCCACACTCGTATTTATCTTCAACTTCATTCTAGTTTGAATCCAGCATCTGAGAAATCTGCAAAAATATTCACTAACGCAGTAAAATTGAAAAAGAAATATTTTTGCAAAATAAAATAAAATATGATTTTTGAAAATAATATTTGCCTCAGTTATTTGGGTTGTTCGTCATCATTTAAATTTGAATTCATCATACACGAACAGCTTGTGACATACACAGTATATCACTGTATATGCCACAAGGCCGTGCACACTGATATATACACTTAATAATGCTGCAGGGACAGGTGAGCACAAGGTCAAACCCAAATATATGGACAGGTTCAACTCAGGTGCAATAAATTCAAAAATAGGACACGAGCACAAGGTCAAATCCGAGTTTTGAAACTGGATTCAACACAAGTGAATCGAGTTCAAGTCAGACCATTCAAATAAACTCAGTGACAATGAAAATGAATCAAAGCATAGTTTAAACCAGAGGCAAATGAACAGTGCACCGAACAACTCACAAATATGGAACCAGATCAAAATGCCACAATAAAGACAGTAAAATGTACAATGCAAAGAATGACACAGTGTACATGAAGCATGCAAGCTCGGGCACAAGAAATGAAACACTGCAACTCAGTGCATCAACCAAAGTTAAGGCGACATGAAGTCAGCAAACTGCAACAAACACATATATGGTCTAAGTGAATCAAGCAAATGCACAGAAGCCACTTCAGCTACATTGAGGCTCAATGGTGAAGCAGACTCAAGTGAACAGGTAGCACAAGAACCAGAAAAACCAAAACAGTGCACCAAAGCAAACTACAAGATGTAGAGCAACAATGCACAGTGACAATTTGGAGTATTATATGCAAAACAACTTGTAGATCAAACATAATGGACTACATGCACTGACCAAAGAGCCACAATAATGAAGATAGCGTAGTGAAGTGAAACCAGACCACAAAGTCATGCCATGCACAGGTCAGGGATGAACACAGATGAAAACATGATCAAATCAAACTCAATATGACTGTAAACAGTGCCACAAGACCACCATGCAAAGACCAGAAGTACAAAATGGCCAAGCAAGTGCACCACTAAACCAACAAACAAGACCAGGAAAAAGTGAAGTACAACATCACAAACAATTGCAAGCACATGAAATCTCAAGTCATGACCGAAGCCAGCAGTACAATGAATTCCCAAATCAAAATAGTTCAAGTGACCGAAGTCAACTAAATGATATCATAAATTCAAAAGTGCAGTTTAAAAAAAATTCAAAATGGCCGAAGTCATCAGGTAAAAGAAGTTGAATTCACGATTCAAAGTCAGAGCCTTGGCAATAAAGCGGTTCACATTGCCGTGTAACCAAGTCAAAGCAAGTGATAACCAAACATCTCAAATTCAAGGCATCGAGTCAAGTCAGAGAAATTCACGGAGCCATGATTGAACATAAATTCAAAGCCGTCGATTTTAAACCAAGTCAACCAAGAAATAATAAGAATAATTCGCATATGAATTAGTCAAGGTAAATCGCAATCATCCAAGCATAAACGATCGGCAGAGATAAAATCAAATATATTTTGTGCGAACGAAAATCTAGGGTTACAAACCCTATATAAGAAAATCATCATCGGCAATCTTATCCATCGAGTTCAAGAATCAACCAGCAAAAGCAAAAGCAGGAAAATACATACCGAAAAAGCAGAACGAATTCGATCCAAAATTGAAGAAGCCATAAGCAAATCAAAAGCATCGAAGCCTACTATCGAACGAGATCGAGCGGCGTTTCAATTTTGCACAACCCTAGCTTGAATTGCAAGGAGCAAACAAAAGCCCTAATTGAGTTGAGGAGCGGCCATTTTTTCACGAACGAGAAAAAAAATAATAATAAAAGGAACGGGTTGAAGAGAATAAGGGGCCGGCCTTTGGTTTATTAATTTGGGCTTTGTTTTTTAAATAGGGTTTTGTTATTTTAATTTGTTTATATTTTCTTTTAAACCGTTTTTAATTTTCTAGTCGTGTGACTAGGGGACAAACTACGGTGTGTAATTTGGGATTTCGCAACTCGTTGGTTGAGTTGTGGTCAGGGTTTTGAGCGTAGAGTTAGATTAGTCAATAGCGGGTATAGCGAGTTTACGTGTGTAAGCGAGGGACTATCTAATTTCTAGTCGAAACCTTGGGGGCAGCACGTAGGCAGGGTTTTGCCGAAGCTGGGTAAATTCTGTGTTGTTCTGTTCTGTTATTTATATTCTGCTATATCTGTGCTGCTATTCTGTGATCTGTGTTAATATTAATTAGCTTCTGCAATTAAGTTTTATAATTTTCACTATCACCCTATTCACCCCCCCTCTAGGGTGAAAACGATCCTACAAAGTCGAGCCTGTGTGCTCTTGAACCAACATGGTCGAGCATTACTTGATGATGGTCAAGCCCACTTGCATAATGGCCGAGCCTATTTCCATGTGGCCAAGCCTATTGTGTATGTTGTTAGCCTATTTCTTTATGTTTCATTTTATTCTTTTATATATAAACAGTTTGCTTATGTATATTGTATTTTGTTGATTACGAAATTTGTCTCTTGTCTCTCCATCCACTCAAATCTAGTTCGTGCTTTGTCATGATTTTCGAAGTTTGTTCGTATGTCTTGAATTGTTAACTCCAGCTTTAGAAGGCGAGTTTATCACTCTCGACATTCGTACTTATATAATTGTGAAACAATGTCAATTGAATTATAGTGATTGATATGCTATGTTATAGTAGTTTACATATGCAGTTATATGATGTTTTATGATGTTATAACCTAATGTTATACATGTTACATCACCTGATATGATATTCCATGTTATACTGTTATTGTATTTCATAGTTATCACACTGAAAGTTCCCTATTAGAATAGAATCACTATGGGTTTAAATGATACATGCCCGAACAGACTTTAGAATAAGGAAAAATTGTTATGAGCTGAAATGATAGGCTCAAGTGATTTTATTTTATTTTATTTTATTTTATTTGACTTGGGATTGCGGGTTTGAAATGATAGAACCTGGATTTTATTTTCGGATTGAAATGATACATATCGTATGACTTAACCTAGGTTGGAAAATTGTATACAAACCCATGGTAAATTTTTAATAATAGTTTTCTAAAATAAAATGTTATTAAGAATTTTGAACTTATAAATATATGAAATTTTAACTTAAAATTTTTATTTAATGATTTGAACATAATGTATAAGGTTTTTTAATAAGTTAAAATAAGTTAAAATTTATAAGTGTAACGGCCCGATATTTTCAACCAATCGCATCCGCATATGTCAGACTTGAATTGCTCAAAATACCGAATTGTAAAATAAATTTGGCAAAACACAGCATAAACAGTAAATAAATAAATCACAGATCACAGACACAGAGTAATAAATGTAGCGGAAGTAAAGAAATAGTAGTTCATGAAGCTACTATATAAATACATCAGAGTTATACAAGATACAACAGAAGTTTTATATGATAAACAAGCACAAGCTGAATGAATAACTGGAATCAATAGAATACTGAAATTGAAATAGATGGCTGGATCTTCAAGCAAGGCTCCAGCTCCAAAGGTGAGTATCTAATGCTGTCTCACTCAGTCTGACCCGAGCGTAAAGCAAAACACAAAACACTCGAGTCAAGATATACATATTTATACAATGTAAACCAACTCAAATGAACTGTAGTATAAGGTATAAGTAACTTAAAGGATGCTTAGGACCGCCCATCCTCTAAGGATCCGTTAGACAATTTACTATGTAGTAATATTTCGCTATTACAATAATGTCTATAGTAAAATAAACTTACTTTTTAATAGCGTTAAGGGGTTACCCATATAGCCCTTAACATGTAATAGTCCTAGTAGTCCATCCAGTATCAGCGCATCTCTAGATCGGGAGACTACCCTAAAAACTCCACGGGCTACGGGAGAAAACCAAAATCGTGCAAGGCGCGATAGGGTAGGTGACACGGCACAACTAGGCAATGCCAGGGTAGATATACCAATTACGCTTCCGGGTCGGTGGTAACGCGTAGCGCGCAGCTACCGCCCACCTCGAACAACACCCCCAAATCAAAGAAATCAAAAGTGGCCACCGAATCACTCCAAAAGTCAAGTATAATATCGAAGGGATGTGTCCGATCAAAGGTGCTACCTCAATTAACCCGTCGATCGCTCCTGTTTTAGCCACCTTATGCCAACTCACGGGAGTTGGGTCCACGTATTTACCTTAAAGGAAATGCCGCCGCCATCCTACTTCATTCTTGAATCTTCACCGCGTACACGGTTGTTAAAGTGCTTTTCGAAGTTGGCAGAGAGTATGACTACTTCCGATCCCGGTCTCTTTAATAACCAAACGTTAATATAACCCATGGATATTTATTTCAAAATCATTTATACTTTCAAAACCAAACTAGCATATCCATTTCAAAATCATATCATTTCTTTCAAATTAGTATATACTTTCAAAACCATAATATCATACTCATTTCAAAACCATATCACAATTGTACCATTTCCGTTTCAAAACTAATTGAATAATATATCATTTAAATAAAACCCAAATTTCCAAATCATTGAATATTTCCTTTAATTTATTAAACTTGAAATATTCCTTTAAATTATCATAGCATTTTGGAAATGTTACGTTAAGGAATCATAGCATTTTTGGAATGTAATACTTTCCACTTTAACATTTTATAAAATAAAAGTATTTATAAGCTTACAAACTTAACATGGTCATTTTATCATAGCCTTATAGTTAAATAAAATATGTTACTGTAATATCTAAATTAAAGCTGAAATTCTTATGTTAAGTTAAAAGTACCTTATTAACTTACATTTTTAGTACAATAAAGAAAACTTTATTATTTTAATCATTTAAAGTATTCCATTTACATAAATTAAAACTTGCATATCAAATGTACATTATCAACTTTACATTTTATTATTACGGTAAGTAACATTTGTCATTTTAATCAATTTAAAATACACCATTACATTGATTAAAACTTACATGTCAAATGTATGCTTTAACTTACATTTATTATAATAAAGAGCATTTATCATTTTAATCAATATTATACTAATTAATACTTACATTATCAAATGTACGTTTTAATTTACATTTTTTTTTGGCAAAGCCAGCGGGGTTAACTGGGCCCCTACCAGTTTTATTGTAGAAACAATAAAGGTTTCACAAGAAACAAAGAGATTACAAGGAAGAGAAGCAACAAAACACACCAGAAACAAGAATAAAAAAAAGGAAATGAAACAGAGCTCATTCCCATGGTTGTATCAGATCAGGTGAGAAACCAGATTGGTTGTACTTCAATTGGCAAAGAATAGCATTCTTCACCTCATGCCAAAGAGCATCCCCATTTTTTCTCTGATTTTCAAAAAAGATATCATTTCTTTCCCTCCAGATAACTGTCATATATATCTTCAAGCATACAACAAGAATCCTACCCTTATCATATTTCTTCTTGGCAGAGTTAAAAAAAATTTCCCACACATTAGTTGTGCTAGCAGGTAGCAAGCAGTGTCCAGTTTTATTTCCAATTCTATTAATGATAAATAGAAGAGCAGGGCAGTCAAAATATATGTGATGAGCAGACTCTTCAAATAGGTCACAAAACAAACACTTCAGAGAGCAACCCATACCATATTTGTTCAGAACATTCCTAGTTAGCAAAGCTTGGTTTATCACATTCCATAGCATCAAGTTGTGTCTTGGTTGTGAATCAGATGTCCATATAACTGAGATCCATCTAGCAGCAGGCAGAGGGGTAGTGTCAGCGATATGGTTGGAAACTCCTTTGATTGTATGTATCTTTTTATTCCAAACTACACAGTCAAGTTGTGTATCAGGAGTGTAAAGTTGTTGCACTTTATTCCACAGCTGTCTTATTTGTTGATTATTATTGTAGGGAAGCACAATTTTCCCATCATGAATATAATCAATTGCCTTAGCATTCATGTGTATACCAGACTGCAATATCTGATTATAGTCACACAAGGAAGACAGAATAAGGCCTTCACTTACCCATGGGTCATACCAGAAACTGACACTAGAGTTATGTTTCATAGGATATTTGATCATAGGTAGGACAACATTTCTCAACTTCAGCAAGTTTCTCCAAATCCAACTACCGGACTGTGGATTGACCATACACCAAAAATACTTTCCCTTTATGTTGTATTGCCAAGCCCATTCAACCCATAAACTAGGTCTGTTGTTGATTAAGTCATCTATATGTTTGGTCATAGCTGCTGAATTCCATTTCTTGACATCTTTAATCCCAAGACCCCCCAAAACCTTTGGGACTTCAAACTTTGAAAAGGAACAAGGCAACACTTTTTTATTATGTATGCTTCCTGTCCAAAAAAATCTGTTCATTGCAGACCGGACCTGATGCAGAAGCCTTGTTGGAAGAATCATAGTACGAGCCAAGTAAACAAGGGAGGAAAACATAGTAGCCTTAATAAGCACTAATCTACCACTTTGTGACAGCCTCCGATTGTCCCAAGCTTTCATAACTGAAGTGATTTTGTTATAGAGTGGATAACAGTCAACTCTAGTAATTCATTTTGATATTAAAGGTAGACCAAGATACTTCAAGTCTGAGTTCATAGAAGAGAAACCACTTGCTCTTTGTAAAGCATTAGCTTGGGAATCACTGACTCCAGAAACCAACAAGGAAGATTTATATTGATTAATTTTGAGACCAGTCATAGCATAAAAATCTTGAAGAGCCTCAGTAATGGCATATATGGATGGCAATTCAGGCTTGGTAAACAACAGCACATCATCAGCAAACATGATAGAAGTTAAGTGCAGCTTAGCACACTTAGGGTGATACTTTATTGCTTTCTGAGAATACCTTAGTCGAAGAATGACAGTGAAAACTTCCATGACAAGTAAGAATAAATATGAAGAAATGGGGTCTCCTTGCCGTATACCTTTACTGCTTCTGAAGTTACCAACTGATCTACCATTTATTACAATAGAGAAAGATGGAGTGGATAAGCACACATATACCCAGGATACAAAAATTTTAGGAAAACCCATTTGTGCCATAACCCTGACAATAGAAGACCAGTGGATGGTGTCATATGCCCTAGTTATATCAATTTTAAGAGCTGCCGCTGTGGGAACCTTGTTTTGACCATATCCTTTCAATAATTCTTGTGCCAGCAGTAGGTTATCAAGAATGCTTCTAGTTGGAATGAAAGCAGCCTGATTTCTTGATACAACAGAGGGTAGAACTTTAACTAACCGAGAAGAAAGTAATTTAGTAATGCATTTGTAAACTACATTACAGCAAGATATGGGTCTGAACTCAGTGACACTAGTAGGGTTAATGACTTTTGGAATAAGCGCAATGTTAGTGCAGTTCACTTCACCCAACAACTTACACTTGTTGAAAAAGTTATGAATGGCACTACAGAACTCACTGCCCAAAACACTCCATGTTGTGATAAAGAAAACCACATTTAATCCATCAGGCCCTCCAGATGATTGTTGATTCATAGCAAAGAGAGTTGTTTTAATTTCTTCATTAGTTACAGCAGAAATAAGGGATGCAGCAACCAGGGATGATATTCTAGGTAGTGGAAGGGAAGTAATTAGATCGAGATCAGGGATGAACCCATCTGGGTTTCCAAGCAAAGAAGAGAAGAAGTCAGTAAAGGCTCTATCAACAGTTTCATCAGTTGTACAAGCAGTACCTTGTTCATCAAAAATGTTATGAATGTTCTCTCTAGCATGCTTTACCTTTATAGAATCATGAAAATATTTTGTGTTTTTATCTCCTTCAGCAATCCATTTTTTGTGCAGCTGTTGTTTCTTCATGCTTGCTTCCCAGTACAAAGCATTATTTACCTCTTTAAAAAGTTTGCTTTCTTATTCAGCTGCTTGTGCATCATGTGGGTGCTCCATCATGTACACCTGTTGGTTCTTTAGCTTTTCCTTAAGTTCAGTAGACATCAAGCCACCAGAGCCAAAAGTAGATTTAGCCCATAGTTTTATCTGCTGCTTTATACATTTTAGCTTCTTGCAAAACTTAAACATTGGATTACCATAACAAGAAAATTCAGAGCTAACTTTGGTGACTAAGGGAATGAATTGGTCATGTTTTACCCATGCATTATAAAATTTAAAACTTCTCTTTTCCTTTTTAAAATGGTGACCAAGAGATAAGATTAATGGGGAGTGGTTAGATAAGATAGGCTGAGGAAGGTAAACTGATAGAGTAGGCCAGATAGAGATAGCTTGAAGGTTGCAAAAAGTATGATCAATAGTTGTGAAGGTGCGAATACCACTGCGACTTCTATTGTTCCGTGAAAACTTGGCTCTAGATTTATTTACCATTATCAAATCAGATTCATAAATAGCTTGGTTGAGAGGGTCAAGTTCGTTTGGTGTAAGTGGAGTTCCACCTGATTTGTTAGTGAATTCAAAGTAGGAGTTAAAATCTCCCATCACAATCCAAGGGTGGGTGGATTGTCTTAAAGGTGGCAAAGAATCAAAAAATACTTTCCTAGAATTTGCAGAATTATCAGCATAAACAAAGGTAATATAGTAAGAAGAGAAGGAAATTATTTCTTGGACATGAAAGTGGATGTATTGCCTAGTAGAAAGAAGGGGGGAAAAGATAGAACAGTTGGATCAAAAATTACTAAAATCCTACCGTACGAGGCACTTTCAAGATTGTGATGAAAAGACCAGGTAGGATTTATGTATGAAACAGTTTTAGTAGACAAGGATAAGTTTAGTTTTGTTTCAAGAAGACCAAAAAGACATAAGTTGTACTCACTGATAATGCTTTTCACTTGATCAAGCTTCAAGTTACTGTGAGCCCCCCTAAGGTTCTTTAAACATTAAACTGACTGAGGAAAGGTATTGTTATTTCTTCTCTTTGCAGAAAGAGATCTCGTTTCTATGATTCTTTTAGACTGAGATGAGGGGGAAGGTGGTAGGGAAAAAGATAGGGTGGAGATTGGATCAGGAGGAGGTACTATGGTAGATTGGAGGTTGGTTGAACATGCTGGCCAACCTGGCAAGTCAATAGAAAAGTTGTATGGTGTTAGAGGTGTTGCTCGATCTTCCACTGGGTTTTCATACATAGATTTTATAAGTTGCTTTACTTGTTGCTCAAGGTTGGTGCACCAATCTTTATCCATTTCCAATACAAGTGTATCAGTGATTTCTTGCAATACTTGTTTACCAGTAGTTGCCGTGTGGCCATGTTCAGAACTGTTTTCTTCATTGCAAACCAAATTTGCGTTCTCAGCATTTTTTTCCAGTTTATTAGCTAAAGCAACTTCACCCACATACTTTTCTTCAACAACATTTGAAGTAGCATATCCTTTGTAACCAACATCACACTATTCTACTGCAGTGACTTCAGTTATTATTTCACCTTCCTCATCTTCAATAATTTCCAGTATGTCTTCCTTATCCACTTCAGTTTGTAGCAAGTGGAACTTATTATTAGTTGTAACAGGACATGCCTGATCATCATTTTGAGCATTATTCACATCAATTTGCACTCTATTATTTGCCACATTTGCATCTTCCTCGGTTACCATCTTTTCCCCTTGTATCATCAAGTCATTTACTCCCACTTCTTCAATCCCATTTCTTCTTTTGTCTTTGTTTTTGTTTACTTTTTTCCACACTTGCTTAACTCTTTGTTGCTTCTCAGTTGCTCTCCCCTTATTCATCTTAAACTTTTTGTCTTCTGTATGCTTATGTTGTTTTTCAGCTGTACATTACTCTTCTTTCTCTTCACCTTCATTATTCTTGCAATTCCTGTTCATGTGCCCAAACTCATTACATAAAGTACAAATTTCCGGTTTCCACAAATATTCCACTATCACAACTTGTTCTGTTCCATCTAGCATCATCACAGCAAAACTATCTGGCAGTTCTTTGTTTGGAGTAACTTCAACTAAACATTTAGCAAAGGATAAATGCTCAAATTTTTCAGTTGATGTATCCATACAAAGTAGCTTTCCTACTCTTGCAGATAACCAATTTATTCCCAAAGGAGACCATGCATACAAAGGTATATTGGATAGTTTTATCCACACTGGCACTGCTTTTATACTACTACAGCTGTTCCCTATGTTTTCATCCCATGGCTTCACAATGAATAACTTATTTCTCATGACAACGGGATCAGCTTCAGATATTTTTTTCCTATCCTCATCATTAGAGAACTTAAACAAGAACAGGAAACCGTCAGATTTAACAGTAATCATCCCCTTTAGCTTCCAAGCACGCTTGAGGTAGTAAAGAACAGTAGAGTACGGCAGAGGTTTTTCAAGGAAAAAACCAACGAGATAGTCACACCACATTGAACTACCTTCTTTGACAAGTTCAAAAGGTGGCACAATAGCTTCACCTTGAAAATCCAGTTGAATATCACGAGAACGTACTTGCCAGCATTGTTAGGTCTCGCTTTGAAAAGAGAGTTCCAAGCTTTCGGTAAGGTTGTGGAAGAGGATGGAGGAAGTGGTGGTGGTAGGGAAGACTTGGTCGATGCATGAACCGGTAAGGGTGGGGCACACTGAACTCTGGCTGAGGATGGATCGTCAGAAGATGTGACAGGTAGTGGAAGAATGGGTGGTGCAAAGTAAGGAAATGGAATTGGAGTTTGACAAGGCTGATTTGATGTTGATGGATGGGATGGTTTTACAGGTTGAACAGTGAGAAGCTCGACACAAATTTGGGGAGGAACAAACTTCGGCAGTGGGAGAATGGCGGCACAGAAGGTGGTACAAGAATAGGGGAGGAAGGACAGGGCTGATGAGAAGTGAGAGGAAGTGATGGATTAGCGGGAAGGGAAAGAAGAATAGGGGCGATCCCCATTTTTAAAAGGAAAGGAAATTTGAACAAATTTTAAACTTTTAAACTTTGGGGACAGGGAGACTATGTCGCCCTGACCTTTGGTTAAGCCGGTTTTATAAGTGGCCGTGCACTATGTCTCATTATTGTGGCCGATGGGAATCGATCCGGTGCCACTACAACACAATGTTTTAATTTACATTTTTATTACAATAAAGCATTTATTATTTTAAATCAATATTACACCAATTAAAATTTACATTATCAAATGTACGTTTTAAATTACATTTTTATTACAGTGAAGAGCATTGTTAATTTAATCAATACCATACTAATTAAAACTTGACATGTTTCTTGCATTAATTAAAAACTTAACATGTTCTCTCATTAATTAGGACTTTACACGTTTCTTTCATGAATTAAAAACTTACACTTTTCTTTCATTAATTAAAACTTACACTTTTCTTTCATTAATTAAAACTTTATATGTTTCTTCAATCTAAAATACCTTATTTTCTTAACTTAAAATCTCCATTTGGAAACCAATTTCCAATCATCAAGTTAAGTCATATATATATAATTTATATTTTATACATTAACTTATACAACTTAACTTGTAGAAAATCATTGTAAAACTATATATACAAACATATCCACTTCATGGAATAAAATTCATTCCAGCTACTAGGCTGGATATAGAATTCCACACTAAATCAATTTTCATTATTTAGTTGTTTATTATATTCCAAATCTTTAAATTACAAATTTAAAACCAAATAAAGATTTTTTTCCATTACCATTAAAAACCAAAATCAACTTATAAAATTTTAACTTATAGAAAACCAATATCTCTTTATATTCTAAATCTTTAAATCAACTTTTTATTTAAATTTCCATATATTTATAAATTCAAAATACTTAATAATTTTAGAAAACTGTCATAAAATTTTATCCATGGGCCTGTATAAAATATTCTAACCTAGGTCAAGTGATACGGATATGTATCATTTCAATCCATAATTTAAAAAGAAAAATTCGGGTTCTATCATTTCAAACCCGCAATCCCAAGTAAAATAAATACAATAAAAATAATTTGAGCCTATCATTTCAGCCCATAGTGATAGGGAACTTGCAATGTGAGACACAGTATATAAAATGAATAGTATAGCATATAAATACATATTAGATGATGCAACAAATATATAAACAACATTTAATATCATATAACATATCATAGGCATGTATGAATGACATATCAATTTATACAGATCCACATGTCATTATTCCACAATAATACAAGTACATATGTCTAGAGTGATAAAAACTCACCTTTTAGAAGCTAGAATCAAATTCACAATACACAATTGAAACTCCGCAAAGCACGACAAGGCACGACCAAACTTTTGAGTAGATGGAGAGTCAAGATCCATATCTTGTATATGGCATATACACAAATCATAAGAATAAGATTCAATACAGTAGAAGATGGATTAAACTATGCAATTTCGAATCAAAGAACATAACCTTGCTTTCAACCACCAAGTGGGCTTGGCCATGGTCTATAGTGAGGAGGAGGTGATGTTGTGGTGGTGGAGGCCGAGCTATGCAAGGAGAAAACAAAAAGAAAAAGAGAAGAAGAAAAAGAGAGAAGGAAGCCATGGATCTAGACTTTTCCTTCCTCACTCAAATGATACAATGAGAAACTTTTTTTTATTTCACGTGAATGATAAGAGGCGGCTAGGTTTAAAAAGATTTGATTGGCTAAAGTTTAGGAATAGTTAGAAAATAAAAAGGCAAGGAAATTTAAAAAGGCATAATTTAAGTAGGGAAAATATCTCATATATAGTTATCTTAAACAAATGAAAAGAGGAGTTTGATAACTTTGTACGTGATTGAAAAGGAGAAAATCATGACTATGCATTTATGAATAGATATGGTAGAAGATTAAAAGGTGGGAAATATATAAAGGCAAGGAATAAATTAAGAAACGTATGCCTACATTTAAAACATATCTTAATTGATTTGTTACTTATCCAATAAATATATATGTATATACACAAAAGAAACCTTCACTAAATAAATAAAGTTTATACACAACCTATAAGTAAATAAGAAGATGGAAATAGAAACAAAAAAATTGAAACGTAGAAATTAATTATAAATTTAAAAAGGTACAATTTAAGTAGGAAAAGATCTTGTATATATTTTTCTTAAACAAATGAAAAAGGAGTTTGATAACTTTGTATGTGATTGAAAAGGAGAAAATCACGTCTATGCTTTTATGAATAGATATTATAGAAGATTAAAAGGTGGGAAATATATAAAGGCAATAAATAAATTAAGAAACGTATGCCTATATTTAAAACGTATCTTAATTGATCTGTTACTTATACAATAAATATAGGTGTATACACAAAAGAAACCTTCACTAAATAAATAAAGTTTATACACACAATACAAGTAAATAAGAAGATGGAAATAGAAATAAAAAAAAATGAAACACAGAAATTAATTATAAATTTAAAAAGGCACAATTTAAGTAGGAAAAGATCTTGTATAAATTTTTCTTAAACAAATGAAAAGAGGAGTTTGATAACTTTGTACGTGATTGAAAAGGAGAAAATCACATCTATGCATTTATGAATAGATATGGTAGAAGATTAAAAGGTGGAAAATATATAAAGGCAATAAATAAATTAAGCAACGTATGCCTACATTTAAAACATATCTTAATTGATCTGTTACTTATCCAATAAATATAGATGTATATACATAAAAGAAACCTTCACTAAATAAATAAAGTTTATATACACCATAGAAGTAAATAAGAAGATGGAGGTTGAGCCTAGTTTGAAGGAAGACAAAGAAAATTAAAAAAAATAGAAGAGAAAAAAATAGAAAAACAAAAGAAAAAGATGCCATTACTTACAAGAAAATTTCTCACGTGAAGATGCAAATGAAAATGAGATGTGGTAAAGAGTTTTTGTACGTGAATTAAAATTTTCTAGGGGAGTTATTCACGCCGAATCAAGCGCAACAAATCGGTAAGTAATTAAGTGCTTGAATGGCTAGAGATTTGAAGGGATTTATTTCCTATTAAATAAAAAGAAACAATGGAACAAAATGGGGTAAGTTACTTTCTTTTTCATGTGAATTGATTGGGTATGAATGGCTAATGTTTTAGGTAGGCACGGCTAGAAATTAATTAAGGAGGTAGGAAATAAAAGATAGGCAAAAAAAGAGGCAGGAAATAAAACAAATGTAACGTATGCCAATTAAAATAGATAAATCAAATAAATATAATCTAAGTTTATACAACTAAAATAAAAACAAAAACAAAAATTAAAGAAACAAACATTGGGAAATAAAATATGAAATATATATATATATATAATGAAAACACATTAACTTATTGCTCGTAAAACGCTGTAATTTATCCAAATCTAAAAGTATAAATTAGAATTTCATGAAATGAATAGAAAGATAAATATTAAAATAAAATACATTTACAAAGAAAAAGATTAAAATTTAAAAATTCAATTTTTTTTATTTAAACTGAAAGTTCAAATTTTTACCAAAATATAAAATTTTCAAAAATTGTTTATTTATTGCATTTGAAAAATAAATTACAAATAAATTCCAAACTTACATTGAAAAAATTCTAAAATTCACTTTTATTAAGTCCATTACTACTCTACAAACCTAATTAACCATTCATTCCTTAATATACTCCAATTTAACAACTTTTAAACATTGTATTACATTTCACACAAATGTAACTTTTGTTTATATTTTTAAAAAATAGACTTCTCATTTTAATTTAATAGAATAAATAAACATGTAACACATAATAATTATCACTGTTTACTTTTAACTACATTTATAAGTTTATTGCCTACAGACCAAAATTACAATTACTTACAAGAGCATGGTCTTACTCAATTTCCATTCGTTATATTTTACCACATTCTTAAATCTCCTTCAATCTATCAAAAATTTAGCTTTAATTACCTTATTTTACCATTCAAATTAGTTATTACGTCCACATTAAATAACTAATTTCTATTTCTTTTAATATTTTAATTACATGATCTTATTAAGTCAACTATTTTTAATTATCTAAAATTTACGGATTGTTACACTCTCCCCCACTCAAAACTTTTCGTCCCCGAAAAGGAAAAAGAAGGGCAAAGAAGGAATTAAGTAAACAATACATCTTATTCAAAAACACTAACTTTATAAACAAATAAATTTACAAAATTAATTAATTTAAATAAAATATACCAATTTATTTAAAAATTCTTTTAACATCGTTTATACTGTATATTATTCAATTAACCCTTCATTCTATTTACCTCTATTAATCTTTTTATAACTAAAATTTAAGTGTATAATGTTTATTATGACCACTCAAATTTTTATTTACAAAAATCCTTTTTATATTGTATATTATCCAATTACATAGTTAACTTCTGAATGATTTAGGTAAGTTATATTGGAATGCAATTGAGTACTATACGAATAAAATTTTCTAATTCAATTATTTCAACTTAAATATTTATTCAAAAATTTTGGTTCGTTTTATAATTAAAAACATTCTTTAAGGTAAATTTAAGAATTACATTTCCGATTAACTTCAAACCATTTAGAGGTAAATAAATATATATACAATTTATATCAAATCAAATTTAAATCATATATCCATATATATATATATATATATTATAAATCAAGTCATATTTTGAAATTCAAATCAATTAAATTTCAAAGAAAAATAGTAGCAAAGCTACAGAATGGTCTCTTCACTTCGAACTCGAAAACGAATGACGATGATGCTGCAGTCATCACCGAAATTATTTTCCAGTGACAAGAGAAGAGCACTGATTTAAACATTAAAAATTCTTTGAAAACAATCTCTATTTGGAAAACACTTTAAATAATATATCTTTTAAAACTTTAAAAACCCAAGTTTGAAACTATCGGAAATTAAATTATCAATTTCTTGATTTAGATTCATTTTCATTTCCAAATTAATTTATAGCTATGTTTTATAATTCGGTTATTTATATAGGAGACAAAAGACAATGTACAAGATATATATAAAGTCAAATATTATTTCTCAACAACCAATCAAATTAATTATCAAATTTCATAAAGTTATACACATATATAATATAATTATGCAAAAATTTATTTCATTTACTAAATTTGAAAATAATATTGTGTCAATTTGTTCTGTTCAAGTGTTTTGGAGATCCTATCGATAGCGTTGATCAAACGAATCAATCGAAAACCCAAATCAACATCAACAACTTAAACAACACAATATCTAAAACATTTTAAATATAGCTTTAAAAAGCAAGAATAGGAGTTCGAATTTAATTGACTCAAATCAAAGAGAGTTCCGATTTGAAGATAAGTTGGAAACAAAAGACAAAATGATAAATAGCAGAGTAGGAAGATGGATAAGCTTATATAAATCGCGGGCAACCTTAACCGAGTCAACCGTGAGTTCAAGAATTAGATCAATGTGGAATTCTGAGGTAATTCTACATTTGATCTTAAGAAATAGAATTCGAAATAACAAGAGGTACTAACATCTACACCGAGTATATATATAAATCTCCAGTGAATCAATGCTAATTGCAAAGGAGTTTCACCCCTTTACAAATCATCTGAATGTTGACGAGACCGCCAATTCAGTATAAAGATCATTCGAAGTGGAGTTATGGGATACTCCAGAATCAAAAGAAGAAGAATAGTGAGGGACAAGAATGAATTTTGAAACCGCAGGGAACGTTCCAAAACTCAAAAGAAACCCAAGTCAGAAAGGAAGAAATTCAACTCAAATGAAAGTGTTTCTGTAAATAAATTTACCGTATATGCTAAGTTTGCCTAGAGCCAAAGCTCTGATACCAAATGTAACGGCCCGATATTTTCAACCATTCGCATCCGCATATGTCGGACTTGAATTGCTCAAAATACCGAATTGTAAAATAAATTTTGCAAAACACAGCATAAACAGTAAATAAATAAATCACAGATCACAGACAAATAGTAATAAATGCAGCGGAAGTAAAGAAATAGTAGTTCATGAAGCTACTATATAAATACATCAGAGTTATACAAGATACAACAGAAGTTTTATATGATAAACAAGAAAAAGTTGAATGCATCATTGGAATCGAATGAATAACTGGAATCAATAGAATACTGAAATTGAAATAGATGGCTGGATCTTCAAGCAAGGTTCCAGCTCCAAAGGTGAGTCTGTAATGCTGTCTCACTCAGTCTGGCCCGAGCGCAAAACAAAACACAAAACAATCGAGTCGGGACATACATACTTATGCAATGTAAACAAAATCAAGTGAACTGTAATATAAGGTACAAGTAACTTAAAGGATGCTTGGGACTGCCCATCCTCTAAGGATCCGTTAAACTACTTACTATGTAGTAATAATTCGCTACTATAATGTCTATAGTAAAATAAACTTACTTTTTAATAGCGTTAAGGGGTTACCCATATAGCCCTTATCACGTAATATCCCCAGTAGTCCATCCAGTATCAGTGCATCTCCAGATCGGGAGACTACCCTAAATACTCCACGGGCTACGGGAGAAAACCAAACTCGTACAAGGCACGATAGGGT
This sequence comes from Allium cepa, assembly GCA_030765085.1. Classification (NCBI taxonomy): domain Eukaryota; kingdom Viridiplantae; phylum Streptophyta; class Magnoliopsida; order Asparagales; family Amaryllidaceae; genus Allium; species Allium cepa. The sequence continues at coordinate 806,054,774 of CM060928.1, forward strand.
AGGTGACACGGCACAACTAGGCAATGCCAGGGTAGATATACCAATTACGCTTCCGGGTCGGTGGTAACGCGTAGCGCGCAGCTACCGCCCACCTCGAAAAACACCCCCAAATCAAAGAACTCAAAAGTGGCCACCGAATCAATCCAAAAGTCAAGTATAATATTGAAGGGATGTGTCCGATCAAAGGTGCTACCTTAATTAACCCGTCGATCGCTCCTGTTTTAGCCACTTTATGCCAACTCACGGGAGTTGGGTCCACGTATTTATCTTAAAGGAAACGCCACCACCATCCTACTTCATTCTGAAATCTCCAACGCGTAAACGGTTGTTAAAGTGGTTCTTGGAATTGGCAGAGAGTATGACAACTTCCGATCCCGGTCTCTTTAACAACCAAACGTTATTATAAACCATGTATATTTATTTCAAAATCATTTATCCATTCAAAACCAAACTAGCATATCCATTTCAAAATCATATCGTTTCTTTCAAACTAGTATATACTTTCAAAACCAAAATATCATACTCATTTCAAAACCATATCACAATTGTATCATTTCCATTTCAAACTAATTCAATAATATATCATTTAAATAACCCAAATTTCCAAATCATTGAAAATTTCCTTCAATTTATTAAACTTGAAATGTTCCTTTAAATTAACATAGCATTTTGGAAATGTTACCTTAAGGAATCATAGCATTTTTGGAATGTAATACTTTCCACTTTAAATTTTTTTAAAATCAAAGTATTTATGTGCTTACAAACTTAACATGGTCATTTTATCATAGCCTTATAGTTAAATAAAATATGTTACTGTAATATCCAAATTAAAGCTGAAGTTCTTATGTTAAGTTAAAAGTACCTTATTAACTTACATTTTTATTACAATAAAGAAAACTTTATTATTTTAATCATTTAAAGTATGCCATTTACATAAATTAAAACTTGCATATCAAATGTACATTATCAACTTTACATTTTATTATTACGGTAAGTAACATTTGTCATTTTAATCAATTTAAAATACACCATTACATTGATTAAAACTTACATGTCAAATGTATGTTTTAACTTACATTTATTACAATAAAGAGCATTTATCATTTTAATCAATATTATACTAACTAATACTTACATTATCAAATGTTCGTTTTAATTTACATTTTTATTACAATAAAGAATTTATTATTTTAAATCAATATTGCACTAATTAAAACTTACGTTATCAAATGTACGTTTTAATATAAATTTTCATTACAGTGAAGGCCATTTATAAATTTAATCAATAACATACTAATTAAAACTTTACATGTTTCTTTCATTAATTAAAAATTAACATGTTCTCTCATTAATTAGGACTTTACACGTTTCTTTCATTAATTAAAAACTTACACTTTTCTTTCATTAATTAAAACTTACACTTTTCTTTCATTAATTAAAATTTTACATGTTTCTTCAATTTAAAATACCTTATTTTCTTAACTTAAAATCTCCATTTGGAAACCAATTTCCAATCATCAAGTTAAGTCATATATATAAATTATATTTTATACATTAACTTATACAACTTAACTTATAGAAAATCATTGCAAACCTATTTATACAAACATATCCTCTTCATGGAATAAAATTCATTCCAACTACTATGCTAGATTTAGAATTCCACATTAAATCAATTTTCATTATTTAGTTGTTTATTATATTCCAAATCTTTAAATTACAAAGTTAAAACCAAATAAAGATTTTTTTTTCATTACAATTAAAAACCAAAATCAACTTACATAATTTTAACTTATAGAAAACCAATATCTTTTTATATTCTAAATCTTTAAATCAACTTTTTATTTAAATTTCCATATATTTATAAATTCAAAATACTTAATAATTTTAGAAAACTATTATAAAACTTTATCCATGGGCCTGCATAAAATTTTCTAACCTAGGTCAAGTGATACAGATATGTATCATTTCAATCCATAATTTAAAAAGAAAAATCCGGGTTCTATCATTTCAAACCCGCAATCCCAAGTAAAATAAATGCAATAAAAATCATTTGAGCCTATCATTTGAGCCCATAGTGATAGGAAACTTGCAGTGTGAGATACAATATAGAAAATGAATAGTATAACATATAATACATATTAGATGATGCAACAAATATATAAACAACATTTAACATCATATAACATATCATAGGCATGTTTGAATGACATATCAATTTATACAGATCCACTTGTCATTATTCCACAATAATACAAGTACATATGTCTAGAGTGATAAAAACTCACCTTTTAAAAGCTAGAATCAAATTCACAATACACAATAGAAACTCCGCAAAGCACGACAAGGCACGACCAAACTTTTGAGTAGATGGAGAGTCAAGATCCATATCTTATATATACCAAATACACAAATCATAAGAATAAGATTCAATACAGCAGAAGATGGATTAAACTATGCAATTTCGAATCAAAGAACATAACCTTGCTTTCAACCACCAAGTGGGCTTGGCCATGGTCTAATAGTGAGGAGGAGGTGATGTTGTGGTGGTGGAGGCCGAACTATGCAAGGAGGGAAAAAAAAAGAAGAAAATAAAGAAAGTGGAAAAAGAAGAGAGAAGGAAGCCATGGATCTAGGCTTTTCCTTCCTCACTCAAATGATACAATGAGAAACTTTTTTTTAATTTCACGTGAATGATAAGAGGCTAGGTTTAAAAAGATTTGAATGGCTAAAGTTTAGGACTAGTTAGAAAATAAAAAGGTAAGGAAATTTAAAGAGGCACAATTCAAGTAGGGAAAAGATCTTGTATATAGTTATCTTAAAAAATGAAAAGAGGAGTTTGATAACTTTGTACGTGATTGAAAAGGAGAAAATCACGACCATGCATTTATGAATAGATATGGTAGAAGATTAAAAGGTGGAAATATATAAAGGCAATAAATAAATTAAGAAACGTATGCCTACATTTAAAACATATCTTAATTTATTTGTTACTTATCCAATAAATATAGATGTATATACACAAAAGAAACCTTCACTAAATAAATAAAGTTTATGCACACCCTATAACTAAATAAGAAGATGGAAATAGAAATAAAAAATGAAACGCAGAAATTAATTATAAATTTAAAAAGGCACAATTTAAGTAGGAAAAGATCTTGTATATATTTTTCTTAAACAAATGAAAAGAGGAGTTTGATAACTTTGTACGTGATTGAAAAGGAGAAAATCACGTCTATGCATTTATGAATAGATATGGTAGAAGATTAAAAGGTGGGAAATATATAAAGGCAATAAATAAATTAAGAAACGTATGCCTATATTTAAAACGTATCTTAATTGATCTGTTACTTATCCAATAAATATAGATGTATATACATAAAAGAAACCTTCACTAAATAAATAAAGTTTATACACACCATAAAAGTAAATAAGAAGATGGAAATAGAAACAAAAAAAAATGAAATGCAGAAATTAACTATAAATTTAAAAGGCACAATTGAAGTAGGAAAAGATCTTGTATATATTTTTCTTAAACAAATGAAAAGAGGAGTTTGATAACTTTGTACGTGATTGAAAAGGAGAAAATCACATCTATGCATTTTTGAATAGATATGGTAGAAGATTAAAAGGTGGGAAATATATAAAGGCAATAAATAAATTAAGAAACGTATACCTACATTTAAAACATATCTTAATTGATCTGTTACTTATCCAATAATATAGATGTATATACACAAAAGAAACCTTCACTAAATAAATAAAGTTTATATACACCATAAAAGTAAATAAGAAGATGGAGGCTGAGCCTAGTTTGAAGGAAGACAAAGAAAATAAATAAAAATAGAAGAGAAAAAAAATAGAAAAACAAAAGAAAACGAAGCCATTACTTACAAGAAAATTTCTCACACGAAGATGCAAATGGAAATGAGATGTGGTAAAGAGTTTTTGTACGTGAATTAAAATTTTCTAGGGGAGTTATTCACGCCAAATCAAGTGCAACGAATTGGCAAGTAATTAAGTGCTTAAATGGATAGAGATTTGAATGGATTTATTTCCTATTAAATAAAAAAAACAATGGAACAAAATGGGGTAAGTTACTTGATTTTTCATGTGAATTGATAGGGTATGAATGGCTAAAATTTTAGGTAGGCACGGCTAGAAATTAATTAAGGGGGTAGGAAATAAAAGATAGGCAAATAAAGAGGCAGGAAATAAAACAAATGTAACGTATGCCAATTAAAATAGATAAATCAAATAAATATAATCTAAGTTTGTACAATTAAAATAAAAATAAAATAAAAATTGAAGAAACAAACATATAGAAATAAAATATGAAATATATATATATATATATATAATGAAAACACATAAATTTATTGCGCGTAAAACGCTGTAATTTATCCAAATCTAAAAGTATAAATCGGAATTTCATGAAATGAAAAGCAAGATAAATATTAAAGTAAAATACATTTACAAAGAAAATGATTAAAATTTAAAAATTCAATTTTTTTTATTTAAATTGAAAGTTCAAATTTTGACCAAAATATAAAATTTTCAAAAATTGTTTATTTATTGCATTTGAAAAATAAATTACAATCAAATTCCAAACTTACATTGGAAAATTTCTAAAATTCACTTTTATTAAGTCCATTACTACTCTACAAACCTAATTAACCATTCATTCCTTGATATACTCCAATTTAACAACTTTTAAACATCGTTACATTTCACACAAATGTAACTTTTGTTTATATTTATTAAAAATTGACTTCTCATTTCAATTTAATAGAATAAATAAACATGTAACACATAATAATTGTCACTGTTTACTTTTAACTACATTTATAAGTTTATTGCCTACAGACCAAAATTACAATTACTTACAAGACCATGGTCTTACTCAATTTCCATTCATTATATTGTACTACATTCTTAAATCTCCTTCAATCTATCAAAAATTTAGCTTTAATTACCTTTTTTTACCATTCAAATTAGTTATTACATCCACATTAAATAACCAATTTCTATATCTTTTAATATTTTAATTACATAATCTTATTAAGTCAACTATTTTTAATTACCCAAAATTTACGGATTGTTACAATAAGTAAGTGAATGGTTTTGAAAGCTAGAATTTTAAGAATTTATTTATGGAAATTATTAAGTATTTTGAATCTTTAAATATATGGAATTTTAATTAAAATTTAAATCTTTAAATACAGTGATATATTGGAATTTTATAAGTAAATAATTGGTTTAAACTAAATTAAAGATTTTATCAATGATAAATAAATTAATAATCTAAATTTGATTTATTATGGAATTTTAATTCTAACCTATTAATAATGATAAATTTTATTTATGGAATAGATATGTTTTGTATATATAAAACAACGACAAAAATTGGAATAATATGTTTAAACATTTTTTAGTAATATTCGTGGCATTTTTAAAGTGCTATGCAAATTTAGTTATGTTTTGAAAGTGATACTATTTCTAAATTGTAATGTTTTCCAAATGCTATGTTATTTAAGTTATATTTTTAAAGTGTTATACTACTTTAGGTAATATTCAAAATGTTGTATTTATGAAAAGAAAACATTTCTGAAATGCTATTATATATACGAATTATATTTTTCAAGTAGTATGATTTCTAAAGGATAACACTTCTAAAGTGCTATAGTAAGTTTATGGTTTTGGAAAGTGTTATGATTTTTAAATTTACATTTTTAGATGTGCTATAGCTAATATATATGGATTTGAAATTATTACCAATTGAAATGTATTTTATTTTGGAAGAGTAATAGCACTTGATTTTAAGTGGTTTTGGAATAGAAATGTTTTGAAATAATAATCCATGGGTGATAATAAAGGTTGGTTGTTAAAGAGACTAGGATCGGAAGTTGTCATACTCTCTAACAACTCTAAAAACCACTTTAACAAGCGTATACACGGTGGAGATTCCAGAATGAAGTAGGATGGTGGGACGTTCTATTGAGGTATGTAAGTGGACCCGACTCCCGTAAGGTGACTCAAACAGGAGAGATTGACGGGCTAATGAGGTTGCTCTTCTTATTGTATACACTTCTTCGTATGCCGTTCTATTACTTTGTGATTGATTGGCGCGCACTTTTGATTTTTGGGAGTGTGGCCCAAGTATGCATAATCATCGGCCCGAAAGCGTAATTGATATATCCACCCTGCCATTGCCTCATTGTGTCGTGTCACCTACCCTAACGAGCCTTATACGATTTTTGTTTTATACCATACCTATGAAGTGCCTTCTGACGATGCCCTGTATGGGAGAGATTACGGTACTGCATAAACTATGGAACTTTATAAATTGTGTTAAGGGAGATATTGGGTAACTACTTAACGTTGTTTTCAAATATATTATACTTAATTTAGACATTATTATAATAGCATATATTACTACATAGTAAATAATTTAACGGATCCTTAAAGGATGGGTGGTCCCAAGCATCCTATAAGTTACTTGTACATTATTTTACAGTTCACTTGAGTTGGTTTACAATGTATAAGTACGTATGTCCTAAATCGAGTGTTTTGTGTTTTGCACTCCGCTCGGGTTAGCCTGAGTTTTTAGCTTTGGATTTCACCTTCTGGAGCTGGAGGAATTGCTGGAGATCATCTATCTATCTAGTTGTTACCTATTTCTATTTTGTATTTCTATTCATCTTTTGTATTAGTGGGCATTTATATATTTGGGGATTTCTATTGTATTTACTTTTCAGACTCTGGTATTTTGTACTTGTTTTGTGACTCTGTGTTGTTGGTGCTTCATGAACTAATATTGTTATTTTTATTTCCACTGCGAGTTATTATGAATTATTTGTGTGTGATTCTGTGATTAGTTCTATTTGCTCCAAATTATATTACAATATACTAATTTGAATTATTCAATTCAAATATGCGTGGTTTTATTGTCGATTTTGAATGGTCCAAAATAATGGGTCGTTACATTCAGTATCATAACTTTGGTTAACCTTAGCCTACGGAGCAAAAACTCATTAGAGATGCGGTAGAAATACCCTAGAATGAGTGAAATCAATCTTAGAATCATTTCTTTGTGAGAGAACGTATTTTAAGATACAAAAGGATTTTCAAATGATTTTTCTTCAAAGGACTTTTCAAAGATTATTTTGATATAAACTTTTCTTGTTTTGAAACCAAATTTTCTTAACCTCTTCGTTTTTCTTATCCACACTGTTAGTAATTCCTTTGTTTAGGATATGCAATTCCAACTAAATCTTATCTTATCCAGGTCTTTGTTTCTCAATTACCATTGTCCTACTCAGCAGAAAGGCACACTATTTGGTATTTTGCTGTTACCCCTGCTCTTGCTCCTGGTGTTACCCCAAGGTATTCTTTGCTCTATTTCTTATTTGAGTTTTATTTGACACTGGAGCTTCCCATAGTTCTATTTCTGTGGATCTTTGGGGTAAATTTGAACGTCTTCTTTCTCCTAAGTTTGTTTCTGAGCCCTTATGTGTTTCAACCAATAGGATTTGAAACCAAGTGAAACTTCTCTATGTTGATCACTGTTCCATTGGAGATTTCTGTGTTCTGGTTTTTGATGTTTTGATCTATTGCTGGGAGGTGATTGGCTAAAGAGGCATGAATTCATTATCTCTTGTAAAATCCCAAACTATTTCTTTGAGGATGTGTGTTGATTATAGGGAGCTGAACAAGCTCACAATGAGAAACAGATATCCTATGTCTCGCATCAATGATATGTTTGATCAGCTCCATAGAGCTACTGTTTTCTCTCAGCTTGATCTTGCCACAGATTTTCACCACCTCGGAATTTCTTAGGAAAGTACTCCCAAGACTGCTTTCCATACCGAGAATGGTTTCTATGAATGATTAGTTATGCCTTTTGGTTTGGCTAACGCTCTTGCTTTCTTTGTTGATTTGATGAATCGTGTTTTCGTGATGTGCTTAACATATTGTTCTAGTAAGGGAGTTTTTGTTGATCTAGTCTAAATCGCTGCGATCAATGTAAATCTCTCTTCTCTCTTTGTGGATAGATTGACCAGGTCAGCTCATTTCACTCCAGTCAACTCTACCCATTCTACTTCTTGTTTGTATGAGATCTATATGAGGGAGATTTTTCGTCTTCATAGAGATCCCATCTTTACCAACCAGTCAATCTTGGAAAGCTTTTCTAGAATCGTTGGGCACTCATCTAAATCTAAGCACTACTTACCATCCACAGACCGACGGTTAGACGGAAGGAGTGAATCAGATTCTCGAGGATCTCTTTTGTGCTTGTGTTCTTGATTATGGAGGGTCATGGAAAGACCATCTCCATATTGTTGAATTCACCTATAACAACAATTATCATGTGTAATTTCAATCTTCTATTTTAATCTTATCTTAATCCTTCATCTATCTCATTTTATTTTTGAATTCTTTTGATTACAATTCCCCAAATTTGAATTTCTATCCTTATTTTGAAACCCATTATGAAAAGTTTCGAGTGAGAGAGTGTATCTATATTAATATAATATGTTTTGTATGTTGGTTTATTTGGGTTGTTAATGTTGATTTGGGATTTCGATCGATTCGTCTAATCAGCGACATCGATAGGAGTTCCAAAACACTTGAATAGAACAATCTGACACAATTTTGTTTTCAAATTTGGTAAATGAAATAATTTTATATGATACTTTTATAGATTTATATTATCTGTTGAAAACTTATTTTGATAGGATGTAAATAAGTTGATTTTATTATATTTTAATAAAGAATTTATAATGATTTAAATAAATAAGGTTGGAAGATAAATCTGAAATCGATTTGAAATTGGATTATTTAAGAATTAAACCCAACTAAGTAGATTTGAAATTTATTAAATTTGAGATTTTAAAGGATACGATTTTATAACTTTATTTGGTTTAAGGTGCTCTGAATGAATATATATCTAGTTTAAATAAATTGAAGGAATATTCAGTTATTTGAAGTTTAAAAGTCTTATTCAAATAATATGGGATTTATTAAGTAAATATTTCAAAACTAAATAATAGTAAACTGGATTTGATATATATGGAATTATCAAAAATTTAGTTTTGAAATTTTAGAATATTTAAAGCTTTGGAATATATGGAAATTGAAATGGTTTATTGAGAGCTGAATTGAGTTGAAATTTATTAGTTAATTGGTTATTGAAATGATAATATTTGGTTTCATTCATTGTTTTGAAAACCAATGACTATTAACACAAGATATGAATAAATAAAATTATAAATCATGGTTTATAAACTTATTTGGAATTTAAATGAATTTAAATTATGGATTTGAGAATTAAATTCTGGTGATCTTAGACTTTGGTTTTAATGTTTTAAAATGTATACTATTTAAAGGTATGTTTGAATATAAATTTTAAATGTTTAAAACTGAGCTCATCTCTTTTGTCGCAAGAACATAATTTCGATGATGGCGGCTGCATCATTGATATTCATTTTTGAGTTTCGAAGAGGAGACACCAATTCGTAGCTTTGCTACGCATTTGTTTGATTTGAATTTGTTTGATTAATATATATAAAAAGAGAAAGAAGATTTGATTTAAATTCTTAAGCATGGTTTGACTTTATCTATATATGTATATTATTTTAGATTTGATTTGATCCAATATATAGTGTATATCCCTTAATTATTTGAGATAAGCCGGAAATTTAATTTCTTAAATTTATGATTTAAAGATGATTTCAGTTATAAACCGAAGTCAAAAATTTTGGATAAATAATTTGAATTTGGATAAGTTATTGAATTGAAACTTTTATTTATAACATACTAAATTGCATTCCAATATAACTTACCTAATTATTCATAAGTTAGGTATGTAATTGGATAATATACTATATAAAATAGTGTTAAAGAAATTTATAATTAAACTTCAGTAGTTATGATAAGGGTAAATATACTTGATATATGTGATAAGATATTAAGTGGAATAATTTTAATAATAATTTGATATAGTGAAGATGAGGGAATCTTGCTGCTAGGTTTGTTAGTCCTTTCCATATCTCTGAGAGGATTGGTTATTTAGCTTATGGTCTTGATCTACCCGAGAAGTTTTCTGGGGTGCATAATGTATTTCATGTTTCGCATCTTCGTCCATATCTGCATGATCCATCTTTGATTGTCCAGCCTTCTACTCTCGAGAATTTAGATATTAAGCCTAATCTGACTATCGAGAGGAAGCCACTTCATATTTTTGAAAGAGATACAAAGAAGCTGAGAAGGAAACCTATCAACCAGGTCAAAGTGCAGGGGAGTACGGATGATCGGGTTGTACCTGGAAGACGGAGGAGAGCATGTGTGCTTCGAATCTGGAATTGTTTGTTTCAGGTACTATTTGCTTTTCTATCCTTGTTTCCGTGTCTCGTTCCTTTTCGAGGACGAAAAGTTTTGAGTGGGGGAGAGTGTAACAACCCATAATTTTAATAAATATTTTAATCATTTATTTGAAAACTATGATTTTTAAATCATTTAAAATTGAAAGTTTGGAATTTTCCAATGTATTTTTGGTTTTTGTTTATAATTTAATTTCCAAACACAATAAAATAAAGATTTTCTGAAAATTTCATATTTTGGTCAACTGTGGTCAAACTTTGACTTTCAGTTGAAAATTTAAATTTGAGTTTTCATTTCTAATCTTTTTCTTTGAAACTATATTTGATTATGATATTGTCTCTCCTATTCGTTTCGTCAAATTCTGTTTTATACTTTTCCAATCTGATAAATTTCAACGTTTTACATGTGATTATTTTCAGTATTTTATTTGTTATTTTATATTTCTATTTTTTTATTTTATTTTTTCTATTTCATTTCTATTTTCTATTTTTAATTTATTTTCCATTCCCTACTTTCTATTTTCTTTTATTTGATTTTGGGCTTGGAAATTCAAGAGGATTAAGTTTCTTTTCCTTTAACAAGTGATGCCCTTCCAATTTCTGGCCACTTCCATTCCTAGCCGTTCTTTTCTATTACCATAGCCACTCATTCTCCAAATAATTCATGTACAAAAACTTCTCACTCGTCTCTCTCTCATTTTATTTCCTGTAGAAAATTTTACAGTAAGTTCTTTCTCATTTCTCATTCTCTCTTTTCTTTCCTCTTTTCTTTTGATGTTTCTCCTTAACAAAGCACGATCATCACCATAATGTTATATTGCCAACCATAACCACCACCATCTCACCTCCTCCACTCATGTCGTGACCATAGATCCAAATTCCCATCAACAAATTGCTTACAAACCTAGCCGAGCCCATCACCTCCTCCAATCCTTATTCACTAGCCTAGACCACCACTTTTTCCACCTCTTTTGCCTTGCTTTGCCACGACCATCCCATCTCCAAGTCTATCCCGATGTGACCAGATCCAAAGCCACATCATGAACCCTTGGCCGAGCCATGTAGCCATAGGACGAGCCTAAAACATCACTTGCCTTTGCCTTTTGACCTTCCTATTGCCTTTTGCCCTATAATCTCTTCATTTCAGTCCATTGCTATGTGTATTTTTAGTCATAACCGAGCCTATGTAATCTTAAACCAACATGGCCGAGCATTATGATTGTCAAGCCCACTTGCATAGTGGCCGAGCCTATTTCCATGTGGCCGAGCCTATTGTGCAAGTTGTTAGCCTATTTCTCTGTATGTCATTTTATTCTTTTATATATAAATAGTTTACTTATGTATATTGTATTTTGTTGATTACGAGATTTGACTCTTGGCTCTCTATCCACTCAAACCTAGTTTGTCCTTTGTCGTGCTTTTCGAAGTTTGTTCATGTGTCTTGAATTGTTAACTCCAGCTTTAGAAGGTGAGTTTATCGCTCTCGACATTCGTACTTCTATAATTGTGAAACAATGACAATTGAATTGTAGTGATTGATATGCTATGTTGTAGTAGTTCATATATGCAGTTATATGATGTTTTATGATGTTATAACCTTATGCTATACCTGTTACATCACCTGATATGATATGCCATGTTATACTATTATTGTATTTCCTATTTATCACACTACAAGTTCCCTGTCAGATTAGAATCACTATGGGTTGAAATGATACATACCCGAACAACTTTAGAATAGGGAAAAGTAGTTATGAGCTGATATGATAGGCTCAAGCGATTTTCATTTTATTTTATTTGACTTGGTGAAATGATAGAACCCAGATTTTTATTTTACGGATTGAAATGATACATATCCGTATCACTTGACCTAGGTTAGAAAATTATATACAGACCCATGGTTAATATTTAATAATAGTTTTCTAAAATAAAATTTTATTAAGAATTTTGAACTTATAAATATATGAAATTTAACTTAAAATTTTTATTTAATGATTTGAAATAATATATAAGGGTTTTTAATAAGTTAAAATTTATAAGTAAATGAATGGTTTTATAAGCTAGAATTTTATGAATATGGAAATTATTAAGTATTTTAAATCTTTTAATATATGGAATTTTAATTAAAATTTTGATTTAATTATTTTCAATACAATGATATATTGGAATTTTATAAGTAAATAATTGGTTTAAACTAAATTAAAGATTTTATCAATGATAATAACTTAACAATCTAAATTTGATTTATTATGGAATTTTAATTCTAACCTATTAATAATGATAAATTTTATTTATGGAATAGATATGTTTTGTATGTATAAAACTACGCTAAAAATTGTAATAGCATGTTTAAACATGTTTTTGCAATACTTGTAGAATTTTTAAAGTGCTATGTAAATTTAGTTGTGTTTTGAAAGTGCTACTATTTCTAAATTGTAATGTTTTCCAAATGCTATGTTATTTAAGTTATATTGTTGAAGTGTTATACTACTTTAGGTACTATTTTAAAATGTTGTATTTATGAAAAGATAACATTTCTAAAATGCTATTATATATATACGGATTATATTTTTCAAGTAGTATGATTTCTAAAAGGTAACACTTTTAAAGTGCTATAGTAAGTTTATGGTTTTGGAAAGTGTTATGATTTTTTAATTTTACATTTTTAAAAGTGCTATAACTAATATATATATATGGATTTGAAATTATAACCATTTGAAATGTATATTATTTTGAAAGAGTAATAGCACATGATTTTAAGTGGTTTTGGAATAGAAATATTTTGAAATAAAAATCCATTGGTAATGATAATGGTTGGTTATTAAAGAGACCGGGATCGGAAGTTCTCATACTCTCCGCCAACTCCGAAAACCACTTCAACAACCGTGTATGTGGTGGAGATTCCAGAATGAAGTAGGATGGTGGTGATGTTCTATTGAGTATGTATGTAGACCCGACTCCTATGAGTTGGCATAAGGTGGCTAAAATAGGAGCGATTGACGGGCTAATGAGGTAGCTCCTCTTATCGGACACACTTCTTTGTATGCCACTCTATTACTTTGTGATTGATTGGTGCGCACCTTTGATTTTTGAAGCGTGGCTCGAGGTGGGCGGTAGTGGCTGCTACGCGTTACCACCGGCACAGAAGCATAATTGATATATCTACTCTAGCATTGCCTCGTTGTGCCGTGTCACCTACCCTAGCGAGCCTTATACGATTTTGTTTTGTACCATACCTATGGAGTGCCCTCTTACAATGTAACGTCCCGCCTTTTTGTACGCTTTTAAATCGACGATAAACCACACACGTCAGACTTAAACCATACAGAAAGGCGGACTGTTATGGGATAAAAAGTAAAAGAAGAGAAAGAAAAAGAACTAAATAGAATCTTGCAGCAGAACGATAAAATATAGTAATCAAATATACAGTTCATGAACATGTTTTACAAAATATTCGATTATACCTATACAATACATATTAGAGTTACACGTACCAGAGAACAATAAATAATGCAGCGGAACAGTATGAATGTAGTGGAATACTATAATAAATAATAATAAATCTTCATCTTCGTCCTTTAGAATACGGACTTTCAAATACTGAAATGCTCAAGTTGACCGGAGCGAATTGAAAATACAAAACATTCGAGTCAGAACTAAAAGATATTATGTAAGTTAAATCAACAGTAAATAATATGAGTGGAATGGCATTAGAGATGTTTATAGGGTTTGACATCTCCTATCCAGTGTCTAATGTGAGTGCAATAACTTAAGAGATGTTCGGGATTCACATCTCCTAAAGATCCGTTAAACTATTTACTATGTAGTAATATTTCGCTATTATAATAATGTCTATAGTAAAATAAACTTACTTTTAAATAGCGTTAAAAGGTTACCCAAATAGCCCTTACCAAGTCATAGTCCCAGTAGTCCATCCAATATCATGATCCCTCCTGATCGGGAAGCCACCAGAAGATACCACAGGGGCTACGGGAGAAAACCAAACTCGTACAAGGCGCGAAAGGGTAGGTGACACGATACAACTGGGCAATGCCAGGGTAGATATACCAAATATGCTTCCGGGCCGGTGGTAACGCGTAACGCATAGCTACCGCCTACCTCGAGCCACACCTCCAGTCAAAAATCAAAAGTGTCCACCGAATCAATCCAAAAGTCAGAGTATAATATCGAAGGGATGTGTCCGATAAACGGTGCGACCTTCTTAGCCCGTCAATCGCTCCTATTTTAGCCACCGTATGCCAACTCATGGGAGTTGGGTCTACGTATTTACCTCAAGGCCGCCTCCATCCTACTTCATTTTAGAATCTCTACCACGTACACGGTTGTTAATGTGGTTTTCGGAGTTGGCAGAGAGTATGAAAAATTCCGATCTCGGTCTCTTCAACAACCAAACGTTATTATAACACGCGGTCATTTCAAAATAGTTTATACTTCAAAGCCTGAATATAATACTCATTTCAAAACCATATAAATACGATATCATTTTCGTTTTAAAACCAAATCAATATGATATCACTTTAAAATCATAGTATATCAAAGTTATAAAATTTTGAAACCAAAGATTTAAAACTATGACACTTCAAAAACATAATACTTTGAAATTTATAACTTTAAAACATAACTTCCACCCCTTACATGGTTTAATTATTAAAATATTTTATAAAATAAACTAGCTTCTTACATTTCATGAATCAATTCCAAAACAACCCGAATTTCTAAATTTAAATTACCAAATCCCCAAATCATAAATTTCAGTTCAATTCGGTTTTCAAATAGTCCATTCCAAATTATGTCGATTTCAAACAGATTTGATCCATAAAATAAACCATTTCAAATTCAATATATTTCAAAGCTTAAATATTCAATATTTCAAAACTAAATTTTATAATTCATATATATATACACACACACACACACACACACAACAAATTTACTTTACTATTATTAAGCTTTGAAATATTTGCTTGATAAATCCAATATCCTTTAAATAAAACTTCAAATTTCAATATTGAATATTCCTCAATTTATTTAGACTTGGTATTTTCACTTAAATCACCTTAAACCCAAATTAAGTTATAAAACCATATGCTTTAAAAATCTCAATTTCAATAAATTCCAAATGGATCCTTATTAAATATAATTCTTAATTAATAAAGTCTCAAATCAACTTCAAAACTGTCTTCTCAACCTTGATTTATAAAATCAATATAAACTCTATATTAAAATATAATTTAAGTAATTACTTATCCACATTATATTTTAATAAAATCAAACTTTATTATTAAACTTATTTTATACTTTAAACAATTTTATTCATGGCTTAAAACCAAGAATTTGATTATATACAAATTATCATTTATAAAATGTCCAAATCAATATCTCATAAAATCATATATTTCTTTACAAAGCCATATAAATCATTTTAAAACATTTTTATATATAGAGACCGCGGTGTCTATATAAAATTTTCTATCCTATGGTCAAGTGATACAGATATTTATCATTTCAATCCACAATTTAAAATAAAAATACGGTTATATATCATTTCAAACCGCAATCCCAAATGAAATAAAATGCATAACACTTGCAGTCTATAAAATTGTGCATCCATTCACCCAATATCAATCATCAATCATTTATTATAATCATCATCTAGTTCAAATAATAACATCAATATAGAACAGATAATAAATAACAAGTAATTAATGGCAGTTTATATTCAATAACAAATTAATTTAACTGGCGGTTTATATGCAATAAAAATTTGAATAACAATTTAATTCAATAAATTTAATTTAACTGGAATGATGATAAAAATATACCAAATAGCAATAAATAAATTTTTAATCACATCAAAAATTAATTTAACACACATAAGAAATTTTAGAAGTTGTGAGTGGTTCAAACCACTCACATTTTGAATTTAAATTGAATTTAAATCCAATTTAAACACAAAATTTGAAGATTCTCATAATTCTTCCAAACTGGGCCAAAATGTATGGAATTCCAATACGAACCGAGTGGAGAAAACCACGCGTGAATTGGACCTCATACGTGAAAGATATGCGTGTTAGAACGTTTGAAATCAAATTTAAATAAAAGAAAATAAATAAATGAACATAATGAAGCCACGTCATCATCATTAACTCAGCGAAACATACGTTCCTCTTCAGATTTTCACGAACCGAGAACCCATAAATACGTCGAAAACACTAACTTTGACCGCCAAATTAGGCCGCCTCGGACCGTGAAAAACGACGCCACCACCTCCATCTCGACGTGTCCCACGGCCGCACTACCTCTACAAGTCACGCTCGCCCCATAGCCCCCAGCCGCCAGCCGATACAACCTCCTTTTGAACCCTAATTCGCGAATCCAGGTCACTTTAGGTCGAAATAGATGACGCGACCACCGCCGATAGCCTCCTGACATCGCCCTCCACAAAACCTAGAAACGATTTCCTCAATTGCTGCCTAAATCGAAAATGCGTAATTAATTTTGACCAGGATTTACCGATGATCGAAGCACTATTATGACAAACGAACACCAGACGTAGATTCAAATCGTCAAGATCTTCGTCCTTGTATTTTTTTCGAAATTTTTCGAGGGGATTGAATTTTCAATTTTATTTTTGAATTGCAATTGTATTTGAAAGTGAGAATTTGTTTGTCTGTCATTGAGGAGGAGGAACATCTGAATTGTAGATACAGACAAATGAGAAATAGAAAGGCTAGGGTTTATAACAGGGTATTTGTAGGTAGGGTTGAAATAGAATAGATGGACACAATTGATTTACACGTTGCATGATAAAATGGCCTGAAAAGCCCGTTCTGACCCCGGAACGAAATTGGGTCAACCCAAATATCAAAATAGATGTTTTAAAACATTTTAAAAACAATGGAACAGGTTTCAAGTCTAAATTCCCTCGTATGAAAAAGTTATGCTAAAAACAAGTTATTTCAAATTGATTCCAATTTCATTGATTTCAAGGCGTTTCGAGTCCGTACGATCAAACGACAAGACCGATCACTACGAAACTTGAAATCCTATAATAATTCATTGTTACGGATCCGATGAAACTGGTTTCGGCGAAATCCAAGTCAATGGCCAAAATGGCATTTTTTACATTAATTAAATAAAATTAAATTAATTAATTAAATCACTTTTCAATTTCAACACTATAATTAACAAATTTCATCAATTTTTACTCTCTTAATCATTTACACTAATTTAACCAAATTCAAATGTCAATTTAGAGTTGATTTATTTATAAATTTCAGTGTTAGCCTTAATTCCTTTAACTTCGGAAATTATAAATTTTATTTCCAACAATTCCATTTAATTTACTTTCATTCTATTATTCAATTCATTATTGTCAAATGGATGCAATTAACATTGGGTTCATGATCTATTACCATAATATTCTCAGATTTCATCTTAACCTCCATTAACGTAATAATTTAAATATTTAATTTCATTTATTTGAATTTAAATTCAATTTCTATAGTTCGAATCCCATTAAATTTATAAGTCTTCATTTCCATTCTTTCAATTCAGTAATTGTCCTATTATATATAAAATTAACATTATTCTCAAATGTTACCTTAATTAACATTAACGTAATAATTTATTTAGATTTATTGCAATTGATTCCAATGCAATTTAATGGATTAAAATATATCAGTAAGTTATAATAATTGTTGCCACTAACGTTTAATTTCACTTATAAGCTATTAATAACAGACAAATGTAGCAATTAATTTAGATCTAATTCAATAAATTAAATGAATGGGTAAACAATTAATAATTATCACTATTCCCAAATTTACTCGAATTCATACTTAGTTATCAACTAACAATTATTATAATTACTTATCTAGCAATGATTCTATCAAATTGCCATTATTACGTATTATTTCATAAATTAATATAACTTTTGAATTTATTTCCCCATTCACTAATTTCAATCAATTATAACCTTACAATTGTTTGAATTAATAGGTATTGCACTAAATTAGTTATTATTCAACTTGCATAAACCTTATTACATAAATTTACATTCAGTTACTATTACTCAATATTTTGTTCCATTGATTGATTCAATACTCTTACTCTTATTCATACTTTTATAAGTTTTCATTTCCAAACAATATTATAATTACTTAGAGGACATTGGTTTTATTCAATTACTATTTATTATTATTAATTCATTAATAAATTCACTATTTTCCTTTGTTTTCTTATATTCAATTCTTAGCCTAGTATAACAATTTATATTACTTCAATTAATCGTAATTTCATTTCAATTGTTAATACTTAGCTTTAATTTCCACGGTTGCATTTCATTTTTAACATTTGCTTCATTATAAATTATAAAAATTTCATTTCTTTCTAAATTTAATTACAAAAATCTTATTAATTTAACTAATTTTAATTATTGAAATTTACGGGTCGTTACACTCTCCCCCACTCAAAACTTTTCGTCCCCGTAAAGGGAAAAGAAGGGAAAAGAAGAATTAGGTAGTCAATACATCTTATTCAAAATATTAATTTTATAAATAAATAAATTTACAAAATTAATTACTTTAAATAAAATATACCAATTTATGACCATTAAATCTTTTATACTCAAATTAATAATGTTTGCAAACATTTTCAAAATATTTTCTAAGTCCAAATTTTACGGAAAATTTCGACAGAGTCTCCTTTATATGGAGAGGCTCGGGAGAAAATATAATATCAAATATAACAATATACAATATATATTTTTCAAAACAATATATCCTAACATGAGAAAATAATAACACTATAAACCGTAATCCGAGGACGTACCTATTTGTCGGGCAAACAACGCTTAATTATGAAACCAAAAGCAGTAGCAATTGCTTCCATAACCTGTATTTCTCTTATATAATACAAAAAGAGTTAATAATTATATAAATGAAATATTTAAAGTTGTTTCAACCATAAACATACAAATCAATACAACAACAATCACTTGCAACAAGGCATACAACCATTACATAGAATCAATACAAATCAATTATTCATTTATATCAAACAAAACAAATAGTTGTTCGGGTTCAAAAAAAACATTAAATTGTATAGAATGAAAAATAAACTACTAGGCGCATCATTTACTCAACGGTCTTAGATGAAACCAAATAGATTATTCATTCATCCAAACAATTTTAAAGTATCCCTGCTCAAACAACCATAAACGAAACAAACAACAATTTCAAGCAATGGATCAAGTTAATTTATATTAAACTCATTTTCATAGATTTGTTGTTTGATTTCGTTTTCATTCATATAATAATTTATCTTTTCAACTTACATTTTATTTCTTACAGTTTCATTTACTTTTATTCATTTCTTACAAACTCCTATTTTCATTTATCTATACCTAGCAGCTTCTTTTTATTGCATTATATTTATTTATTCATTTACTAAAGTATGTAATCTTATACTTGCAATACTTACTTCCTATTACCATTATTTCAGTAACATTTCAATTATAACTTAAGTTTATAACAGTTACAACATCAAATTCTTATTTATTAAAGAATTTCATTAAATACTTTCATTACCTCAAGTTTATTACTTGTATAACACCCATTACATTTTCTTATTAAATATTAGAACTTTTAATATTTGGTAAGTTACATGTATGATTTTAATGATGTAATTGAAAGTTGCCCAAGTTTTTTTCTTCTTTAAATAAGTTAATGTTCAATAATAATGTACATTGTTTCATAGGTTACAAATGTCAACTTTCTTTTCCTTTAATTCCATTTATAACTTAGCAATTTATCTCTTATTTAAATTAGAGGGTCCAATTTTATTTTAGTTACATTCCATTTTACTACAATAATTGAAACTATTAATTAACGGAAACTTAAGAACTAAATACCGGGTTAAGTTTCAAATCATTTTAAAAATAATAGTTAAAGGTATATACTTAAAATTTATATATCCAATTATCTTTAAAACAATTTAAAATT
Organism: Allium cepa; assembly: GCA_030765085.1. Taxonomy (NCBI): domain Eukaryota; kingdom Viridiplantae; phylum Streptophyta; class Magnoliopsida; order Asparagales; family Amaryllidaceae; genus Allium; species Allium cepa. The sequence continues at coordinate 806,075,181 of CM060928.1, forward strand.
TATATTCGTTTATCCAAAATAAATCTGCAGTAAAACTACTAGAGTGGCCTTCCCACTTCGAACCTTGAAAATGAATGTCGATGATGCATGCATTCATCACCGGAATTATTTTCCAGCGACAGAGAGGGAGTACATAACTTATTTCTTTCCAAAGCTTCATTAAAACAATTCTTTCAAATCATATTGAAATATTTATACCAGAAAATACTTCTAATAATATTATTACTATATTCCAAAATCATTCAAAAGAAATTTTCAAAACCCCGGAACTTAAGTTGTAAATTCCCAACTTTCATTTATTTTATTTTCAATCTCATTTCAACTGTTATTTATAAATTTCAATACCTAACAACCAATATACTTCAACCAAGTATATCTTATTTATAAAAAAATTATTTTATATATAGAAAATATATAGGAAAAATTATTTCATTCACCTATATTCAAAACAAATATTATTAGTCCGTGAGATGATGGTTTTGATGACAACAACCTTAGAATATATTATAAAATAGAAATACTAACATTATAAGTTTAGATATATATGCAGGATTATTCCATGCAGGTACCAAGAATGAATACTGCACAGTGTAGAGATTCAAGATATCAAGATTGAAGACTCATGAGTATCAAGATTATCAACAGTTCAAGAATTCAAGTAATTTATTCTTTAATTAGATTTTTTTTTAAAAACTCCTAGAAAAGCACTGGCATCTTAAAATCCAATTTATTCATGGAATGGAATCCACTTTGAGCCTGTTAAAGGGATGGAATCCTAAGTAGGATGGAACCTACGAAAAATCTAGTGGAACATTGTTTTGTATCCGTTAACCTTTTATTCAAAATGGTTTTTTTTCAAAATTATATCTTGTTTTCAAAATGATTTCAAAACCTTCCTTTTAAAAGCATCAAAAACATCTATCCGTTTTTAAATAATTTTAGCCTCAAAATCATCTTTAATTTCAAAGTCAAATTACTCCTGATTTTAAACTATCTTTTAATATAATATGTTTAAATTTTAAATATTTATACTCAGATTTAAATATAAATTATAGTTAAATTCTATATATATTAATCTCTATATTTACTTATGAATTTTAACTACAGTCAACTATATTTATAAAGTTTAAAACATTTTTAATATAAGATAAAGGTTATTTTCAAAGGAAATCAAATCATCAAAAAATGCTTTGGGATGTCGACATACTCATGGTGACCACGTCGACATGGTGTCAGTTGAGTTCAAAATTTCAACTTCAAAAGAAGTGTCTATTTGCCATAACTCTTCACGAATGGACATTGTTGTTGTTCTTCTATAAATAGGGGTCAGTTTCAACGAATTTCATATCAGATTTTTTGGTTTTTCACTCCTCTTCTTTTTCTAGTTTTCTTAATAAAAATTCTTATCATTACTCTGCCGAAATCTACATTGAATTGAACTCGATCATTTTCGTAGTTTGATTCTCTATCACTATCTCAACAAGATCCTCAGTGCTATTCAGAGTTATAGGGCTTTTGTAATCAACTTAGCGAGAAAAGGTGTGATTGTAGCCTTGAAAATCAATCAAGCGTGATAAGGTGTGATTGTAGCCTTGGAAAATCAATTGGACGAACTTGTTGCCTGTAAAATCAAGTGGGTGAACTTGTAGCCCGGAAAATCAAGTATCTCTACACAGAGGATTGTGATTCTGGAGGGTGTACTTCGTAGCCTTCAAATCGAAGGTGTAATTGTAAAGATTGCTTTTGAAATGGAATCCGTACTTGCGTTGCGAGACTGGATGTAAGGTAACTCCGAACCGGTATAAAATCCGGTGTGTTCTTTCCTTTACTGCTTTTTATTTTATTTTTGCATCTGTGTTTGTTTCTGTGATCATCTGTGTTTGTATATTGCACACATCTGTGTTTTAATTAACATAAACTCAAAAAGATTTAGTAATTCTTTATAAACACTATTCACCCCCCTCTAGTGTTCTAGCCGTAAGATCCGTAATCCGCATTTCTCACAATTGGTATCAGAGCAAGGTTTTCAAAGTTTCATAATATGATTTTTGAAAAAAATTCCAAATGGCTACCAACACTGGTACTGTTGCGAACACTAGTATCCCTGTCACTAGTTCATTTGTAGAAGGTCAGTCTACTGTCAGACCACCACTTTTTAATGACAGTAACTATGCATATTAGGCATGTAGGATGAAAATATATTTACAATCTATAGGATTAGACACTTGGAATATTACACAAACTGAATATTCTGAACCCACAACTGATTTTGCACAGTGTACTGCTGAACAAAAGACTGTTGCACAAAATAATTCTAAGGCAATGAATATTTTGTTTTGTTCACTAGATAGAAATGAATTCAATAGAGTGTCAGTTTGTAAGTCTGCATATGAAATTTGGAAAACTTTGCAAGTTACTCACGAAGGAACAAGCAAAGTTAAACATACCAAAATTTTCATGCTCACAAATCAGTTTCAATTATTTAAAATGAATTCTAATGAGTCTATTTCAGATATGTATAGCAGATTTCAGGATATTGTGCACTCTCCAATATCTTTGGAAAAAGAATTTTTTGAAGAAGATAAAGTCAGAAAGATTTTAAATTCTCTCACTCCAGAATGAGATCAAAAGACACTTGCCATCGAAGAGGAAAATGACATCAGTACTTTAAAGATAGAAGAATTAATTGGAAATATAATGTCGTATGAAGTTCAAATGATCGGGAGAAGAGAAAGCAAAACATCTGAAAAGAAATCAATGGCAGTCAATGCATTGACTGATGGATCAGATTCAAACAGCGATAATGATGAACAAATAGCCTTAATGATCAGAAATTTTAGGAAATTCCTGAAATATAGAATGATGAATAATCTTAGGAGAAACAACTATAAGAACTCTAGAAATCAGAATGTAGTTCCAAATAATGTCAAATGTTACAACTATGATGAGCCAGGCCATATCCAAAGAGACTATCTGTATCCAGATAGGCAAAATCCTCCTATGAATAATGATTCAGTAAAGAAATGGAAACGTGCATTTACTGCTACTCTAGATGACTCAGACTCTTCCTCAAGTGATGATGATCAGAAAACAGATAATTCAAATTTGTGTTTCACGGTAGTTCATGACTTCAACGAATTCAGAGAAACGGACTTAGAAAAAGATACACATTTACAAAATAATTGGTTAAAATTGCTTGCTTAGAATTAGATGTTTGATTGCTTGATTAATTGATTTTGAATTGGCGTGTTGTTTGAATTTTAGAAAATTCATTTTATCTTTTTTATTATTATTTTATTACTTTATTATTTATTTTATATTATTATTTTAATAGTATAATAATACTTTCTGAAATATATTATTAGTCTAATAATATTTCAGAAATATATAATAAAGTATATAAATTTATTAGAGAACTTAGGAAAAATAATTCACTGGCACATGTCGACATGGTCCCTACCATGATGTCGACATGGGTACCAGAATTTGAATTTCAAAATTTGAATTCAAATGTTTGAATTCCCCTCCATCTTTTCACTTCATTCAATTCTCTGAAAAGCTACCTTTTGACCAGAGAATATGTCCTTTGAGAATTTATTTATCCACTATCTTTTATCATATCTTTTCACTCTCATTTTCAAATTCAAACTCTCTTTGTTCAAAACTTCAAGCTCTCTACTCTCTACTTTAATGGCTTCTTCAAGAAACCCCTCCACCATGAGAATTTCTAGAAAAATAAAAGAGCAACTCTTCAATGATCCAGAGGCAATAAAAGCATACATCTATTATGCTAATTATGCCAAAGTCCACCCCGGAAAGTTTGTTATTTTACAAGATTTTCCTTCTTATGAACTTGATTCTCTTTTCGCAAACAACGGAGTTCTTAGTCTTATTGATGCTTCTCAAAATGATGTTTTTGCTATCCAAATCTTATCAAAATTTTCTATGCTAATTTAAACCGCGGATTTTTGTGATAACCCGTACTTTGGATATCTGATAATTGGATAATTATCTAATTTTTAAACATTTGAAAACGCTGATTTATAAGTTGTACAAATAAATCTGATACTAAATATTTATATCTGGATAAATATTTATTTGATAATCTCCTAATATAAATATTTAAATGGGGCAAAATTATTATTTTCAAATAAAATTAAAATTATATTCGTTTAAAAATGGATATGAGTTGATTTTAAATTAAATTTGAACTTGGAAAAAAAATATAGAATTTGTGTGGGTTATAAATGAATTGTGATTTGGAATTTGAATTTGAAATTTTAAACAAATACATTGAAAATATTACTTGAATAAATAGTTGTATATTTAAAGAACATCATTTAATAAAACATAATAGATAAATATGTGTGTAAATATTTATTAACCTAATACATAATTTATAAATTTTTAAACCCTATGTTAATATAATACTTAAATTAATTAAATACATTATAACATGAAAGAAAAAATTTACTAGTGTAAACATAGAAAAGAAAAATATACATTTAAAACAAATGTAAGAGAAATACATCATAAGCTTAACAAATGTTAACATTATTTACATGCAACAATAACAAGTGTCACAATTTTACATTCATTTTCTTTTATTTTTCTTTTAATCATAAATCAAAATTATATGTCCTTCCCACTTCTCATTTCTTTTTCTTTCCATCTTCATTTTCAAAATCTAAGAACCCAAAAGCCTGTAAAACAATTTAAAACCAGATATAGGAATTGAAGCAAGAAAATTTTACAAACTAGAAAAGAAAAAAATTGAAACTTGAGCAGCAATTCTTTCTACAAACCATTACAATCGAAAATCTGGAAGCTCAAAATAAGATCAGATTTCAATTCATCATCAAAGCAGCTAAGTCCTGATCAAAACTGGAAATTTAAAACAAACTGAATCAAGATCAATGATCAGATCTAAATCAAGTTGGCAGTTTCAGTTTCAAGCTGTGTGCTTCCCTGTTCATCATAAAGGTGAGTAAATCTGCCTTCTTAAAGCAAAGTTTCTGGTTTATAACTATCTACAATTGATGGTCGATAAGTGTCTCGATATAGTTGTTTGCATGGATTGCCTGAGTATAGGGTTTGATTTTTGCTGTAGGTACTTTTGTGCATGTCTCTGTTTGGTCATAACAGACCCAATTACCACTTCAATACTGATCATCTTTAAATATGCATGTTTGGATTATAACCTGTAAGAGTTAGATTATAATAAAACCCAGATCAAAGCTTGTCTTTCAACACTGTGCATCATCAAACAAGTGAGTAACATTTTTATTAAAGCTAATTTAAGCAAATATATCTTTTGATTGTTTCCTGAGATAAACATGACTTGTGTGGATGAATATGATTAAATTCCCTGTATATATGTATGGTTGAGTGCATGCTTACTGTTGATTTATTTTTGCCTGTCCTAGAAATTTCAAATTTAGTCTCTGAGCAAAAATCATGATCTCATGACTCAGATCTTTGTTAAGGATTTAGATTGCAAACAAAATATAGTTGAAGTAATATAAGTTTAAGGTTTAAGTTTTATAAAATAAAAGGAAACTGCAATGTCTCTGAAAAACAGAGTACAACAGAGCGAACTAGTGGAAGTAGGAATTTAATCATCCAGATTACTTGATTTAATATTATCAACTGATTTCATAAAAGAAGACATGAATTTTAAAACTAACATTTGAAGTTTTAGTTTTTAATTGATTAAGTATTATTGGTTTAACCAGAAATAATGTTTTGGGATGGTTCTGTCAACCTAGGAGGTCGGGGTGGCCAGTGTTTTCTCTGGTGATTGAGTGATGATCATAGATGCAAGGAAAAATGGTGGGAATTGAATCAAAGCAGTGTAGCATTGGTGATTTTGAATCAAAGTTTGAAACCCTAATTTTCTATTCATCAGAAAAATTGATCGAAGCAACCCCTATGAGTGATCGAGTTGTCCCAAATTCAAATACGTGAATGATGGAATGTGGAAGAAGTAACGGCCGGAGGTGAAGCTCCTCTGATGGTCGGATTTTGGTGTTAGAGGCGATTTCTAGTGTTCGACATTATTTCAGTTTTTGGGCTTGAATGCTCGAGTTTGATTTAGGGGTTCTGCAGTGGATTCGATGATCGAATACGTGTTGGGTGATGACCGATGACGTGTGCAAATGGTCGCGAGAGGTTGGAATTGGATGCCGTGTGGGTGCATGTGCACGGAGGACATGGATTGTCAGAGGTTGATTTGGGGAAGAAGGAATGCGAGGGTTATTTTGAGTAGGATCGAGTTTTACTCGAAGCGGAGGGTTATTTGTCTCGAGGAAGTGGTTATATGGTCTCGGGGTGTTTGGTTGTTCAGGTTTGTGAAGACCTAACAATATATAAGTCTTAATGTTTTCAAATGGATTTAAATCTAAGAACTCGTCATTTTCTCGGGGGAAAAAGTTTCAAATCGAAGCAGGTTAGGATTTAGCTCGAAGTAGTAAAGGGGAGGCTCGAGTTATTTTTATGTTTCAGGTTTTGCAAAACAAACAGAAACCTGTTTACAGTTTTGAAAATTAAAAGTAGAAGTAAATTTTTTTAAATGCAAACTAAAATCTGAACTATGTTTTAAACCTGAAATTTAATATGAATTCAACAGTTTAAATCTTGGTTTTGAAATCAATTGAATTTTTTTTTTAAATTTTAGTTTGGGTTTTAAATAAAAACAGAAAAACCTGTTTTCCGTTTTCAAATTTAAAGGTAAAGTTTAAAATGCAAGTTGAAATTTAAACTGAGTTTTGAAAATCTGAGATTGATATGAATTCAAATTAGATTAAGGAAAAATAATTTACTTGATTGATAAATGATTAAGGATTAACGATTAATTATTTAAGATTAATTAATCAATGATTAAAGATCATTAATTAGATTATTAATTAATGATTATGGATTCATTAATCAAGTAATTAAGTGAACTTAATTTAATCAAGTGGTTAAGATTTACTAATTAAGTAATTAGTGAGTAATTAGTTAAGTAATTAAAGGATACTTAACTAGTAATTAAGAAGTGCTTAACTTGTAAATTAAGGATTATTGATTAATAATTAAGGTTTTATTAATTAACAATTAAAGAATAATTAATCCGTAATTAAGGATTAATTAAGAAGTTGTTAAGTGGTAATTAATTGATTAATCAATGGTGATTAAGGATTAATCAAATGGTAATTAAGGATTGATTATATGTTAATCAAGGATGGATTAACATATAATTAAGGATTATTAATTGATAAATAAAAGGGTAATTAATCTGGGATTAAGGATTGGTGAATTGATTAAGTGAGTTAATCAAGGATGTCATTAATTAATTAAGGTTAGTAATTAATTAATGATTGCATAAGCAAGATTAAGTGATAAATTCTTAAGGAGTTAATTTAAGTAATTAAATTAATTATGATATGAATTGATAATATTTGTTTATGGATGATGGGTTGTTGAATGTCTGAATTTAGATGATATCTATTGAATTGATATCTATTAAAGAATAATTACCGTATTGGGTTAAGGATAATTAGTTTGTGAAATTAATTAAGGGTTAATTACTTAAAGGTAATTAAAGGATAAATAGAATGATATGGGAAGCCTTGATTAATTGTTATCCCTAATAGGTGGTTTGTGATGCTATGTGATATGATGTGTTTGATTTAAGCTGTGAAGGTGTAGTTATCCATTGATGATGAATTATTATGACTTCATGTATTAAAAGTAGAATTGTAATTCACTTGAATAATCTAAATTAAGTTGACGATGGTTTCGAAGAGACCGGAGTCGGGTATTAGAGAATACCCGAAACCACTTCGATTCTTATAATTTGATATGTGGAACTTATAGGCTGAAGTGGAATGACTTAGGAAATTGGACCATTTAAATCTAAGTTTTTGGCACTTAGAAATTGATGTGTGAAATGGTTGATGTCTATAACTACCTGTGGAATTGTAAATTGATATAAGTTACCTCGGGTTTATATAAGTTGTATGCTTTGTATTTCTTGTTAGATGGGTTTACTCACGTTGGTTTTCAGCCTGACTCGGGTGTTACTTTGATGTAATGCTCGGGTCAGACCGAGTATTACAGATTTTTAGGTAAGGATGTTGTGGAGCTCAGGAACGAGCTGGATGGCAGGAACGTTTGGAGTATTGCCGTTGGATATATTTTTGCATATCTGGGACATATTGATTGTATATGTCCACTGTATATATATGTTGTAACTCTGATGTATATAAATATAAATTGACAGATATAGTTTTCTTTTGTATAACTGTTATTATTATGTGATATCATATTTTGATACGCTGCGAATGTGAGGTTTCTATGTCTTGTTTTTGTTTCTTCTTCTTTCTCTTTCTTCTTTTCTCTAACTATCTGGAATTTTCGGGATCGAAAATTACGGGTCATTACATTTGGTATCAGAGCTGAAGGTTAAGCGAGAACCTTGGCTCTGGTAGGATTACTCATTAAGGATAGGGTAAGTGGCACCCTAGAATGAGTTGAGTGTATATATTTATGAGAGAGCGTACTTGTTATTTTCTTACATAAATTTTTTAAATGATTTTATATAAAATATATTTTGATATATAAAGCAATATTTCTTTCAAATAAATACTAAGGTAATCGGTTGTTAAATTATTGAAACTAGATTAAAGGGTAATAGAAATACAACCAAATTGAAATTAAATAAAGATAAGTTTGAAATGGATTCAAACTAAAATCAAAATATTGAATTAAAGGAGTTTTAGAATAATATAATTATGAATTGGTTTCCAGATATGATAAGCTTGGTTATTATCATAAATGGTTGTTGTATTTAATAATAAAGTGTGTATTAATAAGAAAGCAAAATGAAATGTTTTAAGGAAATAAAACATTTAAGTAAGTATGAATTATAAATTAGAATTGAAAATGATCTGAATTGTAAAGATTTAAATCTGGGTCCAGAATTTGAAAACTATTTCAAAGTGATATGGAAATAATAAATAATATTTAATGAAGGGGTCCTATTTCAAACAAGAGTTGTTTGAAAATGTAAAAGAAATTTTGTTTTGAATTAAAAACCAAAGGTGGTTTAAAAATTTAAAGTATAACTTGGTATGTAAAAGAAATTAATATGTATACATGTGGATATACATAATATCAAAGGTGGTTGGAAATAAACTCTAAATGGTGAGTTTTGAATTTGGAATAAGATGTGATACCCAAGGTGATAAGTTTTTGAACTTAATAAGTGGGAAGATTATTTATGAGAAGTTCAAAATTTGAAATGGAAGTTCAAAATTGGGTAAGGTTGACTGGATTAAGTGAATTGAGTTTAACTTGGGGAAAAGTTAAATGGTTGATTTAAAATGAAAATTCTAGAAATTTGAGCTCAGAAATAAAATTGTTTAAAACTTTAAAGGTAAATTGATTTAAAGGAATTAAACCAACATTTGAAGTATTGACTCGAATTTATATGAGTCGAGATGGTTTAAATTTGAAATTTGAATTAGTTCAAATTGAATTTGATTTGAAATAATTGAAATGGTGATTGAAGATGTATGAGTTCAAATTCAAATGGAAAATTTGAATTAGATTGATTTGAATAATTTGAAATTGTAATTAAAATTGAATAATTTTTAATTCAGATGGAATTTGAATTAAATTTGGGGGAAATCAAGAATAATTCAACTTGATTTGGAAATGGAGTTTGAAATTGGGATTAATTCAAACTGGAGTTGACATGGATTGGAATTAAAGTAGGTTCAATTGAATGGATATTAATCCAAAGTGATTGGAATAACTTGGGATTGTAATTAAAGTTTAATTTGTCTAAAATCAAATGGAATTTGATTTAAGTTTGAAAAGGAATTGAGAACTAATTCAACCTGAATTGGGAATAAATCAAGTCCATTGGAAATTGAAGTTATTGGAGTTAAGTCAATTTAAATGAAAGTGGAAATTTAAATTGAATTGATGAGAATGAAGATTGGGAATAGAGATTGGGAATTGAACAGTTTTGACTCTGGACTATTTTTTTTAATATAATTGTTTTAATATAAACCTATTTTTCCAAGCTATTTATTTTATATACAACCTTTCTTTTAAAAGCCAAACTATCTTATACTTGTTTTACATTTATTTTTGAAATTGTTTAGCAATTTTCCAACTGTTTTATGAACTAATTACTATCTTACTATTATTTTGCGATTATCTAAAATTTCTATAATTATTTTAACTATTTTCTAACTATTTTTCACCTATTTTAAAAACTAATAATTATCTTCCAACTACTTACCTATTTTTAAATTTTTTAAGCTATTTTCTAAATAAACTGGTCGGAGTTCAAACTGTTAATGGTTAAATACCCAATCGAGATAAAAATAGAGGTGATAATCCAAATGAATTGAGAGTAAGTGAATGAAAATCAAGTGATTGTGAATAGAAATGGAATTGATTTGACTAATAACCAATAAAGATAAATACGTAGGGTGTACGCATGTTATTCTATTCGCATAGTAATGTGATCCAGATTCGAGCATAGAATTTCGAGATAGTATGTCGATCCGAGTTGGAATTTTTCACTCGATTTTCGACGGCGAACCTGGATATGGATTGTTGATTGGTTCTGGATATTCTCTATCATAGTTAGGCTATACAAGGAGAATGACGGTTTCTGATCAAGAAACCAAATCTGAGTCCGCACTAGGAAGTCGGGTGGACGATACTAGTTCGGAAATGGAATTGTGTGATCGAGGGAGCGATCAGATTAGTATAGCGTACGAATGATATGTGTACATTGTACGGATTTGAATAAAAATGATATTGAAGGGAGTAATCAAATTTGAATATTTGATTTTGGATAAATAAAGTTATATATCCTAGTAATATAAGATAAAACTCCCTTTATTGAATCTTTTGCCAGAAGAAAAAGGGTTTTTGGAAATGTTTGGAGTATAAAAGGAGTTTTATACATGTTTGAAATGATCCAAAGTTTTGAAAGATTTATATATCTGAATATACATATATAAAGGATCATATGAGGATTTTGTAAAAAGGTTTTAGGAACCTTTAGATTTGGAAAGGCTTTTGATTTTTGGGTAAAATCAATATGAGAATTTGGAAAGCCTAGTTTGAGAATTATCGATTTTGGAATAATCGATTTTGTGTAAAGGAGCTTTGTATGAGATCATACTAGGTGTATGATTTGAAGATACTATATATATAGTATAAAATGTTTCGATGATGGCTCTGGGGAAAAAGGCGCTCCCTTGAAATGAACTTCTCAGGAGTACCACCGGGTGGTGCTGCCTTGAGCCCTAAGGGGGGTTCTAAAGTTGATCCTGTGAGGAGTCCGGACAAAACTAGTTCCTAGGGATTATGAGCAGAGTATACCATAGCGAAAGTCGTGTGTGCCGCTGAGAGCCAACAGTCTACGTTTGATTTTATATCGGTAGATTGAGACCTATGGTATAACATAGCGAAAGTCGTGTGTGCCGCTGAGAGCCAACAGTCTGCGTTTGATTTTATATCGGCAGACAGCGACCTATGTAGGAGTGGAGAAGTTTCATTTTTGACAGCGAAAAATCAGAGGCCGCTGAGAGCCTGCAGTTACATGGACTTTTGCTGTGACGACAACGTAACCCTGGATGTAACCGTGATCTGTTGTGTGGGTTCCATGGTGTAATCGACAGGCCGCGGAGAGCCTGCAGTTACATGGACTTTTGCTGCGATGGCAACGTAACCCTGGAATGTAACTGTGACCATGGATGGGGGTAATGATTTCCATAGCATTCTCACCAAAGATATATCCTCTATTTTCAAAAACTGTTTTCTATATTTTCAATATTCTAAGTATTTTCACTGATGTTGAAAATAGGTCTGCTAAGTACTTATAGATTTTCAGTCGTACGCCTGATCAACGTATGACCGAATTTCTATGAGAACAAGGATGGACTGGTTGAGACATCGAGTTATACAAGTATTTTGGCAATATTATATAGATTTCAAGGGTGTTTGAAAAATGATCAAAGAATAATTTTTCTAAAAATAAGCATTTTAATAAATTCTGGCTTCGGTCCTTTTCGAGGACGAAAAGATTCTAAGGGGAAAGGAATGTGATAACCCGTACTTTGGATATCTGATAATTGGATAATTATCTAATTTTTGAACATTTGAAAACGCTGATTTATAAGTTGTACAAATAAATCTGATACTAAATATTTATATCTGGATAAATATTTATTTGATAATCTCCTAATATAAATATTTAAATGGGGCAAAATTATTATTTTCAAATAAAATTAAAATATATTCGTTTAAAAATGGATATGGGTTGATTTTAAATTAAATTTGAACTCGAAAAAAAAAAGGATTTGTGTGGGTTATAAATGAATTGTGATTTGGAATTTGAATTTGAAATTTCAAACAAATACATTGAAAATATTTCTTGAATAAATAGTTGTATATTTAAAGAACATCATTTAATAAAACATTCTAGATAAATATGTGTATAAATATTTATTAACCTAATACATAATTTATATATTTTTAAACCCTATGTTAATATAATACTTAAATTAATTAAATACATTATAACATGAAAGAAAAAATTTACTAGTGTAAACATAGAAAAGAAAAATATACATTTAAAACAAATGTAAGAGAAATACATCATAAGCTTAACAAATGCTAACATTATTTACATGCAATAATAACAAGTGTCACAATTTTACATTCATTTTCTTTTATTTTTCTTTTAATCATAAATCAAAATTATATGTCCTTCCCACTTCTCATTTCTTTTTCTTTCCATCTTCATTTTCAAAATCTAAGAACCCAAAAGCCTGTAAAATAATTTAAAACCAGATATAGGAATTGAAGTAAGAAAATTTTACAAACTAGAAAAGAAAAAAATTGAAACTTGAGCAGCAATTCTTTCTACAAACCATTAAAATCGAAAATCTGGAAGCTCAAAATAAGATCAGATTTCAATTCATCATCAAAGCAGCTAAGTCCTGATCAAAACTGGGAATTTAAAACAAACTGAATCAAGATCAATGATCAGATCTAAATCAAGTTGGCAGTTTCAGTTTCAAGCTGTGTGCTTCCCTGTTCATCATAAAGGTGAGTAAATTTGCCTTCTTAAAGGAAAGTTTCTGGTTTATAACTATCTACAATTGATGGTCGATAAGTGTCTCGATATAGTTATTTGCATGGATTGCCTGAGTATAGTGTTTGATTTTTGCTATAGGTACTTTTGTGCATGTCTCTGTTTGGTCATAACAGACCCAATTACCACTTTAATACTGATCATCTTTAAATATGCATGTTTGGATTATAACCTGTAAGAGTTAGATTATAATAAAACCCAGATCAAAGCTTGTCTTTCAACACTGTGCATCAGCAAACAAGTGAGTAACATTTTTATTAAACCTAATTTAAGCAAATATATCTTTTGATTGTTTCCTGAGAAAAACATGACTTGTGTGGATGAATACGATTAAATTCCATGTATGTATGGTTAAGTGCATGCTTACTGTTGATTTATTTTTGCTTGTCCTAGAAATTTCAGATTTAGTCTCTGATCAAAAATCATGATCTCATGACTCAGATCTTTGTTAAGGATTTAGATTGCAAACAAAATATAGTTGAAGTAATATAAGTTTAAGGTTTAAGTTTTATAAAATAAAAGGAAAACTGCAATGTCTCTAAAAAAAGAGTACAACAGAGCGAACTAGTGGCAGTAGGAATTTAATCATCCAGATTACTTGATTTAATATTATCAACTGATTTCATAAACGAAGACATGAATTTTAAAACTAAAATTTGAATTTTTAGTTTGTAATTGATTAAGTATTACTGGTTTAACCAGAAATAATGTTTTGGGATGGTTCTGTCAACCTAGGAGGTCGGGGTGGCCAGCGTTTTCTCTGGTGATTGAGTGATGATCGTAGATGCAAGGAAAAATGGTGGGAATTGAATCAAAGCAATGTAGCATTGGTGATTTTGAATCAAAGTTTGAAGCCCTAGTTTTCTGTTCATCAGAAAAATTGATCGAAGCAACCCCTATGAGTGATCGAGTTGTCCCAAATTCAAATAGGTGAATGATGGAATGTGGAAGAAGTAACGGCCGGAGGTGAAGCTCCTCTAATGGTCGAATTTTGGTGTTAGAGGCGATTTCTAGTGTTCGACATTGATTCAGTTTTTGGGCTTGAATGCTAGAGTTTGATTTAGGGGTTCTGCAGTGGATTCGATGATCGGAAACGTGTTGGGTGATGACTGATGACGTACGCAAATGGTCGCGAGAGGTCGGAATTGGATGCCGTGTGGGTGCATGTGCACGGAGGACAAGGATTGTCAGAGGTTGATTTGGGGAAGAAGGAACGCGAGGGTTATTTTGAGTAGAATCGAGTTTTACTCAAAGCGGAGGGTTATTTGTCTCGAGGAAGTGGTTATATGGTCTCAGGGTGTTTGGTTGTTCAGGTTTGTGAAGACCTGACAGTATATAAGTCTTAATGTTTTCAAATGGATTTAAATCTAAGAACTCGTGATTTTCTCGGGGGAAATAAGTTTCAACTCGAAGCAGGTTAGGATTTAGCTCGAAGTATTATAGGGGAGGCTCGAGTTAATGTTATGTTTCAGGTTTTGCAAAACAAACAGAAACCTGTTTGCAGTTTTGAAAATTAAAAGTAGAAGTAAAAGTTTTTAAATGCAAACTAAAATCTGAGCTAAGTTTTAAACCTGAAATTTAATATGAATTCAACAGTTTAAATCTTGGTTTTGAAATCATTTGAATTTTTTTTTAAATTTTAGTTTGGGTTTTAAATAAAAACAAAAAAACCTGTTTCCGTTTTTAAATTTAAAGGTGAAGTTTAAAATGCAAGTTGAAATTTAAACTGAGTTTTGAAAATTTGAGATTGAATATGAATTCAAATTAGATTAAGGAAAAATAATTTACTTGATAGATAAATGATTAAGGATTAATGGTTAATTATTTAAAATTAATTAATCAGTGATTAAAGATCATTAATTAGATTATTAATTAATGATTGTGGGTTCATTAATCAAGTAATTAAGTGAACTTAATTTAATCATGTGGTTAAGATTTACTAATTAAGTAATTAGTGAGTAATTAGTTAAGCAATTAAAGGATACTTAACTAATAATTAAGAAGTGCATAACTTGTAAATTAAGTTTTATTAATTAATAATTAAGGTTATATTAATTAACAATTAAAGAATAATTAATCTGTAATTAAGGATTAATTAAGAAGTTGTTAAGTGGTAATTAATTGATTAATCAATGGTGATTAAGGATTAGTCAAATGGTAATTAAGGATTGATTATCTGTTAATCAAGGATGGATTAACAGTTAATTAAGGATTATTAATTGATAAATAAAAGGGTAATTAATCTGGGATTAAGGATTGGTTAATTGATTAAGTGAGTTAATCAAGGATGTCATTAATTAATTAAGGTTAGTAATTAACTAATGTTGTATAAGCAAGATTAAGTGATAAATTCTTAAGGAGTTAATTTAAGTAATTAAATTAATTATGATATGAATTGATAATACTTGTTTATGGATGATGGGTTGTTCAATGTCGGAATTTATATGATATCTATTGAATTGATATCTATTAAAGATTAATTACCGTATGGGGTTAAGGAAAATTAGTTTGTGAAATTAATTAAGGGTTAATTACTTAAAGGTAATTAAAGGATAAATAGAATGATATTGGAAGCCTTGATTAATTGTTATCCCTAATAGGTGGTTCGTGATGCTATATGTTATGATGTGTTTGATTTAAACTGTGAAGGTGTAGTTATCTGTTGATGATGAATTACTGTGACTTCTTGTATTAAAAGTAGAATTGTAATTCACTTGAATAATCTAAATTAAGTTGACGATGGTTTCGAAGAGACCGGAGTTGGGTATTAGAGAATACCCGAAACCACTTCGATTCTTATAATTTGATATGTGGAACTTATTGGCTGAAGTTGAATGACTTAGGAAATTGGACCATTTAAATCTAAGTTTTTGGCACTTAGAAATTGATGTGTGAAATGGTTGATGTCTATAACTACCTGTGGAATTGTAAATTGATATAAGTTACCCCGGTTTTATATAAGTTGTATGCTTTTGTATTTCTTGTTAGATGGGTTTACTCACGCTGGTTTTCAGCCTGACCAGAGTGTTACTTTGATGTAATGCTCGGGTCAGACCGAGTATTACAGATTTTCAGGTAAGGACGTTGTGGAGCTCAGGAACGAGCTGGATGGCAGGAACGTTTGGAGTATTGCCGCTGGATATATTGTTGCATATCTGGGACATATTGATTGTATATGTCCATTGTATATATATGTTGTAACTCTGATGTATATAAATATAAATTGACAAATACTGTTTTCTTTTGTATAACTGTTATTATTATGTGATATTATATTTTGATACGCTGCGAATGTGAGGTTTCTGTGCCTTGTTTTTGTTTCTTCTTCTTTCTCTTTCTTCTTTTCTCTAATTATCTGGAATTTTCAGGATCGAAAATTTTGGGTCGTTACAATTTTATAATGAAAATGAGGATGAAATTTGGAGTAGTGTCAAAGGCACTAGAATTGTTTTGAATTGTGATCTTTGGGTACCATTCTCAATTGAAAGTGTATGGGAATGGATCTTTCCAATTTTAATTCGATGAAAACGATCGTGAGACATTTCATCATATTTTCGAAGGGAATGATAATTTTGAATTCAAAAATCAAAATTTTCGACCAAAGGCAAGAATTGTCAATCTTCTTTTGTAACATATTTTGACCTCAAGATCGCGGAATTTTAACAATGCTGCTTCAAAAGTTTGCAAAGCACCTTTTGCCATTTTTGGAAATTATGACATAAATTGGGCCCAAGTTATTTTGGATGAACTTCATCCTAAAAATCTTGAAATGGGTGAGAATACTTTGTATCATGGAAGTTATCTCACTCGGATTTTCAACTATTTTGGAGTGGATTTCAAAGGCAAAAAATTTGTTTCTAGAAAATTTTCAATCATTCCAACATTTCGCTTATGAAAATTCAATTTGTTTTTCAACCCTATGAGACCCTTGCAGAAAAGGAAGAGCATTTGGCTCATGAGGAAATGGAAGAAGAAGAAGAGGAAGAAGAAGAAGGGGATGAAATGGAAATTGAAGAAGAAGAAGGTGAAACCTCTTTGGAAAGCATTGACTATCCTTCTATCCATCCACCACAACCCTTCTCAAGAATCAAAAGACGATTGTTGAGAATCAACGGATTCTTAAACGATCCGTTAGTAAGAAGTTGGACAAAATTTCATCCAAGATGAACAAGTTCATTTCCAAAGTCAGCAAGAAACTTGGTCTTTCTTCATCATCATCATCCTCTAACTAGTGTTATCTTTTCGTATTTTGTTGTATGTATTTTAGCTTGTTTTAATTCGAAAGTTCATGTAGTTTCATATGTTTAATCATTATATCGTCTTAGTATGCAATGAAATGAAATTTCCTTTCTGTTGTCTAGCTTATCTTATCTCCAGAATAAATGTTAGTATATTATATAAATACACACACGCACACAATTATTCACAAAATCTAGTTAGTCATATTTTTTCACTAACCCATGTTGACATACCCCCAATGACCATGTCGACATGTACTGGTCAGAAATGACAATTCATTTTGAATTTGAAATTTGAATAACTACCATATTTCTATTCATTTCGAACGAATTTCTACACCTATATATACCTATTTCTTCTAGAATTCTTCACTGAAAATTATTTCTTATCTTCTAATTCTTCATTTCTTTCACAAATTCAACTATGGATAATCCAATTCACAATTTATCCGAAAATCTTGAAGAAACTCTTAGTTCATTCAAGAATATTCTCTCATTCATTCTCCGTAACCAGCGTCACTTAGAATTGAGTCAAATGTAGATGATCAAGGAGCAAGAAAGGCATTTTGATGCAATACGATGGATGATTTCATCCCTACACAAGGATGATAACGAAGCACATCCTCCTGTCTCTCTCACCAATGACAATGAAAATTGGGATGCTATTAAAGCAGACCCTATCTTCGGAGAAATAGGATGGGTGGAAGTTCCTCGTATCGTTTAAATTTTATTACTTTGTTTGAATTGTTTGTTTGAATTGATTTGATTTGGTTTACAATGATACTTGGTGTGGATTGATTTCTTAATTTAGTTCGATGTTTGATGTATAAAACATGTAAATATACAATGAAATATATATAGTCTTTGATTAATTTATCATGTTCATAAGTATAATTATTTCTTAAATCTATCTACTATATATTTCTTTGTAAAGTTTATCAATGCAGGTACTTTAGTCCAAGAATGAGGGGGAGTTAGTTTTTGTTGATGACAAAGGGGGAGAAGTATAAAATAGGGTAGTTAGGCATAGATTAAGGGGGAGCTATTAGTTTTGGGGGGAGTTATTAGGATAGAAGTAATATTTTATAAACAAAGATTGCCATCATCAAAAAGGGGGAGATTGTTAGACCGTGAGATGATGGTTTTGATGACAACAACCTTAGAATATACTATAAAATATAAATACTAACATTATAAGTTTAGATATATATGCAGGATTTAACCATGCAGGTACCAAGAATGAAGACTATACAGTATAGAGATTCAAGATATCAAGATTGAAGACTCATGAGTATCAAGATTATCAAGAGTTCAAGAATTTAAGTAATTTATTCTTTAATTAGAAAATTTTGTTAAAACTCCTAGAAAAGCACTGGCATCTAAAATCCAATTTATTCGTGGAATGGAATCCACTTCGAGCCTGTTAAAGGGATGGAACCTATGAAAAATCTAGTGGAACATTGTTTTGTATCCGCTAACCTTTTATTCGAAATGGTTATTTAAAAAATTATATCTTGTTTTCAAAATGATTTCAAAACCTTCCTTTTAAAAGCATCAAAAACATCTATCCTGTTTTTAAATAATTTTAGCCTCAAAATCATCTTTAATTTCAAAGTCAAATTACTCCTAATTTTAAACTATCTTTTAATATAATATATTTAACTTTGAATTATTTATACTTAGATTTAAATATAAAATTATAGTTAATTCTATATATATTATTATCTATATTTACTTACGAATTTTAACTATATTCAAGTATATTTATAAAGTTTAAAATAGTTTTAAATAAGATAAAGGTTATTTTCAAAGAAAATTAAATCATCAAAAAATGCTTTGGGATGTCGACATACTCATGGTGACCATGTCGACATGGTGTCAGTTGAGTTAAAAATTTCAATTTCAAAAGAAGTGTATATTCGTCATAACTCTTCACGAATGGACATGGCTGTTATTCTTCTATAAATAGGAGTCAGTTTCAAC
The DNA here is from genome assembly GCA_030765085.1 of Allium cepa. Classification (NCBI taxonomy): domain Eukaryota; kingdom Viridiplantae; phylum Streptophyta; class Magnoliopsida; order Asparagales; family Amaryllidaceae; genus Allium; species Allium cepa. The sequence continues at coordinate 806,094,570 of CM060928.1, forward strand.
GAATTTCATATCAGATTTTCTGGTTTTTCACTCCTGTTCTTCTTCCACTTTTCATAATAAAAATTCTTATCATTACTCTGTCGAAATCTACATTGAATTGGACTCGATCATTCGTATTTTGATTCTCTATCACTATCTCAACAAGATCCTCAGTGCTATTTAGAGTTATAGGGCTTTTGTAATTAACTTAGCGAGAAAAGGTGTGATTGTAGCCTTGAAAATCAATCAAGCGTGATAAGGTGTGATTGCAGCCTTGAGAAATCAATTGGGTGAACTTGTTGCCCGTAAAATCAAGTGGGTGAACTTGTAGCCCGAAAAATCAAGTATCTCTACCCAGAGAATTGTGATTCTAGAGGGTGTACCTCGTAGCCTTAAAATCGAGGGTGTAATTATAAAGATTGCTTTTGAAAGGAAATCCATACTTGTATTGTGGGACTGGATGTATGGTAACTTCGAACCAGTATAAAATCCGATGTGTTCTTTCCATTACTGCTTTTTATTTTATTTCTGCATCTGTGTTTGTTTCTGTGATCATATCTATGTCTGTATATTGCACACATCTGTGTTTAAATTAACATAAACTCAAAAAGATATAGTAATTCTTTATAAACACTATTCACCCCCCTCTAGTGCTAATCCTAGCCTTAAGATCTGTAATCCGTATTTCTCACAAATATTGTGTCGGTTTGTCATATTAAATGTTTAGAAATCCCTATTGATGTCATAGCGTCCTATGCATCAACCAGAATTTATAAATACAAAACGGAAAAAATTAACACAATATAAAACCTTTTTAGAACACTAACAAATACGCTCTCTCACATATATACACTCAACAACTCATCATAGGGTATCACTACCCTATTAATAAAGAGTCAGACCCTACAAAGCTAAGGTTCATCGCTAAATCAAAGCTCTGATGCCAGATGTAACGTCCCTCCTTTTTGTACGCTTTTAAATCGACGACAAACCACACACATCAGACTTAAACCATACAGAAGGGCGGATTGTTATGGGGTAAATAAGAAAAAGCAAAGAAAGAAAAAGAACAAAATAGAATCTTGCACCGGAACGATAAAATATAATAATCAAATATACAGTTCATGAAGCTGTTTTATAAAATATTCGATTATATTTATACAATACATATCAGAGTTACATATACCAGATAACAATAAATAATGCAGCGAAATAGTATGAATGTAGTGGAATACTATAATAAATAAAAATAAATCTTCACTTTCGTCCTCCAGAATACGGTCATCCAAATCCTGAAATGCTCAGGCTGCCTCGAGCGAATTGAAAAGACAAACACTCGAGTCAGAACTAAAAGATCTAATGTAAGTTAAATCAACAGTAAATAATATAAGTGGAACGGCGTCAGAGATATTTATGTGGTTTGACATCCCCTATCCAGTGTCTAACGTGAGTGCGGTAACTTAAGAGATGTCCGGGATTCACATCTCCTAAGGATCCGTTAAACTATTTACTAGGTAGTAATATTTCGCTATTATAATAATGTCTATAGTAAAATAAACTTACTTTTAAACAGCATTAAGGGTTTACCCATGCAGCCCTTACCACGTAATAGTCCCAGTAGTCCATCCAATATCATGGTCCCTCCTGATCGGGAAGCCACCAGAGGATACCACATGGGCTACGGGAGAAAACCAAACTCGTACAAGGAGAGAAAAGGTAGATGACACGGCACAACTAGGCAATGCTAGGGTAGATATACCAATTACGCTTCTGGGCCGGTGGCAACGCATAGCGCGCAGCTACCGCCCACCTCGAGCCATACCCCCAAATCAAAAATCAAAACTGGCCACCGGATCAATCCAAAAATCAGAGTATAATATCGAAGGGATGTGTCTAATAAAAGGTGCTACCTTCTTAGTCTGTCAATCGCTCATGTTTCAGCTACCTTATGCCAACTCACGGGAGTCGGGTCCGCGTATTTACCTCAAAGAAACGCCGCCACCATCCTACTTCATTCTGGAATCTCCACCGCGTACACGGTTGTTAAAGTGTTTTCGGAGTCGGCAGAGAGTATAACAACTTCCGATCCCGGTCTCTTCAATAGCCAAACATTATTATAACACTGCGGCCATTACAAAATAATTTATACTTCAAAGCCAGAATATAATATTCATTTCAAAACCATATAAATACGATATCATTTTCGTTTTAAAACTAAATCAATATGATATCACTTTAAAATCTTACTATTTTAAAGTTATAAAATTTCAAAACCAAAGGGTTAAAACTATAACACTTACAAAATGTAATACCTTGAAATTTATAACTTTGAAACATAACTTCCACCGCTTACATGGTTTAAATATTAAAATATTTTATAAAATAACCTAGCTTCTTACATTTCACAAATCAATTCCAAAACAACTCGAATTTCTAAATTTAAATTTAACCAAATCCCCAAATCATAAATTTCAATTCAATTCGGTTTTCAAATAGACCATTCCAAATTATGTCGATTTCAAAACAGATTTGATCCATAAAATAAACAATTTAAAATTCAATATATTTCAAAGCTTAAATATTCAATCTTTCAAAACTAAATTTTATAATTCATATATATAGACACACACACACCAAATTTACTTTACTATTATTAAGCTTTGAAATATTTTCTTAATAAATCCAATATCCTTAAATAAAACTTCAAATTTCATTATTGAATATTCCTCAATTTATTTAGACTTGATATTTTCACTTAAATCACCTTAAACCTAAATTAAGTTATAAAACCATATTCTTTTAAAATCTCAATTTCAATAAATTCCAAATGGATCTTTATTAAATATAATTCTTAATTAATAAAATCTCAAATCAACTTCAAAACTATCTTCTCAACCTTGATTTATAAAATCAATATAAACCCTATATTAAAATATAATTTAAGTAATTACTTATCCATATTATATTTTAATAAAATCAAACTTTATTATTAAACTTATTTTATACTTCAAACAATTTTATTCATGGCTTAAAACTAAGAATTTAACTATATACAAAATATCTTTTATAAAATATCCAAATCAATATCTCATAAAATCATATATTTCTTTACAAAGCCATATAAATCATTTTAAAACATTTTTATATACAGAGACCACGATGTCTGTATAAAATTTTCTGTCCTATGGACAAGTAATACGGATATTTATCATTTCAATCCGTAATTTAAAATAAAAATACGGTTATATATCATTTCAAACCGCAATCCCGAATGAAATGAAATGCATAACACTTGGAGTCTATAAAATTCAGCATCCATTCACCCAATATCAATCATCAACCATTTATCATAATCGTCATCCAATTCAAATAATAACATCAATATAGAATAGATAATAAATAACAAGTAATTACTGGCAGTTTATATTCAATAATAAATTAATTTAACAGGCAGTTTATATGCAATAAAAATTTGAATAAAAATTTAATTCAATAAATTTAATTTAACTGGAATGATAATAAAAATATACCAAATAGCAATAAATAAATTTCTAATCACATCAGAAATTAATTTAACATAGATAAGAAATTTTAGAAGTTGTGAGTGGGTTAAAACACTCACCTTTTGAATTTAAATTGAATTTAAATCCAATTTAAACCCAAAATTTGAACAGTCTTAGAATTCGGCCAAACAAGAGCCAAAATGTCCGGAATTCCAATACAAACCTAGCGGAGAAAACTGTACATGAATTGACCTCGTACGTGAAAGTTATGCGTGTTAAAACGTTCAAAATTAAACTTAAATAAAAGAAAATAAATAAATGGACATACTGAAGCCACATCATCATCATTAACTCAGCACGTCATCATCATTAACTCAGCAAAACATATGTAACGACCCTAGATTTTTAATTTAATTTAATTTGATAATTAAATAAATTTTTGAATAAAATTTATAAAATTTAAAGATAAATTGATTCGAGTTTCTCGAAATTCAAATAGAAAATATATTAAGTCGTATGAATTTGAAAATTTGTATATATGTGAATATATATGTATATATTGGATTTGAAATAAAATTTTAAATAAATGGTTTTAAAAATAAATAGAAATAAAAATAAGTAGTAATGTAAGAATAGAAATAAATATACATTTAAGTATATGCAAAGCAAGTAAAATATTTGTCAACAAAACAAAAGGAAGATAATAAATGTATCAAAGTGTGAATCAAAACAAAGTAATATATATACAACGTATCGCAGTACAAATAAATAAAAGAAGTACAAGCTTATAAAATAAAACAAACATGAAAAGTAAGTAAATAAATAAAACAAACCAGGTACACTTAAACAATAACAAAGCAAATATATTCAAGTATAATAAAGGCCAGCATCCATTACATCATCTCAGCCGAGTTTGAAAGCATCTATGTATAAACAAGACAAGTATATACAAAAGGAAAACAAAGACAACATTACATATATTCACAAATATGAAACATAAAGTACAACAAAAGATATCACCTTGTACAAAATATATCATCATGTAAACAAGTAGGTGGCTGAAGTAAAACAAGCCTTAACATATCACTTTAGCCCCAAAAAAAAACTGCATAATAAAATATGCAAAGCCTGTCTGTTCTTATATATATATGTATATCATCTCCATTTCGTTCACCATTTGAAACTAAATAGAACCAAAACAATATCATCTGGAATTCAAATAGATATCAACTTAAAACTTCTACTTAAAACCATCAAACAAATATTATCAAAAGATGAAGGAGGAAGAGAAAGTACCAGTAACAACTTCAACTCAGTTTTAACTTTGCAAAGTTAAAAAGATTTCAACTTGAAGACTTCTGGGAATCAAGGAGCAGGGAAGCTTCAGTTATTAAAACCTGATTACAATCTCATCATCCACTTGAAAATTTTGAATGGTGATCTGGAAAGTGAGTAACTTCACTTTTAAAAGTTTAAGTAGGTAATAAAAGTTACATGCTTGTCAACTTAAAAAGAATATATATCTTATGATGGCTGCTGTGAATATATCTATGTCTGGCATGTATGTTGCTTCCATCAGAGTGTTCTCTGTTTTCATCTTCCAGTATACAAGTTTTGATTTAAAAATTTAAATCCGGTGATCTTGTCTCTATTTAAACTTAAGTTTCAAATGGAACTTGTTTGCTTAACTATAAGCTTTAGTTTAAATTCATATTTAAGACAAAATAATATTCATTTTGACTCTGGGAATCAAATTTACTGAGCAAGTTTAAAATAAGTCAAAATTTAAGTATCACAATCCATCATTTCAGGATTTGAATTTGAATCATTATACAAAATTATGATTTTTAAAACAAATATTTTGATTTTTCCTCAAGTATGTCGAGAGCAGATTCTTGTTGAACTAAAATTGTTTAAAAATCAATTCCCAGAGATCGCACGAATTTTAGATGTTGAAATTTTGTATGAAGCGAGTTTAGAGATCGATTATAATAGGAAAAATGTTAGATAATTTTTCTATTGCATAAAATGATTGCGCGAGATCAAACTAGGGTTTTGTTCGAATTTTGAACGAGTTGGAAAACTTTGATCACTGTGCCTTCCTTGGTGCGTCGAGCGTCACGAGGCTGGAGTGGAAGGTAGTGTGGGGGCTAAGGGTGGTGTAGCCGGAGTTTCGAGGTTTCTGGGGAAGTGCATCGCCTGAACGAGATGTAGGATGGTCGGGGTTTTAAGTTCTGGAATCTCAAAATTGTCAAATTTTTATTCGCAAGTTCATTCAGGAATGGGTGGTGTTCGATCGATGATCGACTTATGGAGAGTTGTCTCCGATGCCCAGGGTACGCCGGCGGCGTGTGCAAGTGCACGGTGATCTCGTGCACAGCTTGGTGTTCTTGGTGATTAAGTCCTCGAGTGTATACTCGAGTAAAAGAAGGTGTAGCTTCGGTTGGCACCTGGGGTTGTACTTGGGTAAATAGTTTTTACTCAACAGGAAAGAAAGTATATGAAAGTGAAGAAGAGATGAAGTATGGGGGTGGAGCTCGGGGAAATAGGCCAAGAAACTCGGGTTCGACACGGGTAAACTTGTTTTTTTGCCTGGGTTTGTTTTAATGCAAGGTTTTAACATCATTAAATATAAACAGGTTTTGATAAATACAAGATAAATACAAGACAAAGGTTTTAATTACAAATTTAAGACCTAATGGAAATTGTTTAAAAAACCCTTTTTATAATAATAATGTAATCATTTATAAGAATGAGGTTTATCTTAAAGTCAAGGAAGATTTAACGATTTGAAATTCATTAAATTTTGTTAATCAAGATGGATAATTTATTATTTAATAAATTGATGAATTGGACTAATTAAATAAGTGATTAAAAGTTTAACTTAATTAATTAAGGTTTAAAGATTTATTTATTAAGGAATAACAAATTTGTGAATTAAGGATTTTTAATATTAATCAATGATTAAAGTTGATTTATCAAGTGATTAAGCAATAATAAATTTAAGGATAATGTGATAAATTGATTTAGTAATTAATTTAAGAATAATTAAATTATTAAAGTAAGTAATTTATTTAAAGGTTAATTTAATCAATGTGATGAATTAAGAGTAACTTTACTTATTAAAGTGTTTGATAAATAAATTTATATCAAATGATTTGTAATTAATTAATTAGAATTTGATAATTATTTTATAAGTAATAAATTTACTTGGGAATGAATTGAATTAATTTGGATTAAACAATCCTGTTTATAAATTATTATTGAATGCTTGACCGTACATATGAATGATTATATGGAATAATTTGCCTTGAATTGATTATCTTACCTGATCTGTGACATTTTGTTCTGTGAATTGAGCTGTATATTTATTCATTTATTGATGATACACCTGTATATTATCTGTAAATCTGTGAATGAGCGATAAGCGTTATAGTTATATCGCTTATCGACTATATTTCTGTGTTTTGATCTATGATGATTGAATGATGTTGCACTATTGTGTTGAACCCTTAGACCACACCATACACACACACTTATGGATTTCACGAGGAAATCGATTAAGTCACAGATTTTTTTGAAAATAGTTTTGTATTTGAATTTTTAAATTCAAATGTTTTGAAAATAGATTGGGTTTGAAGTGAAAAGCTTTTGAAATGGAATTTCAAAGATGGAAATTTATTTTGAATAACTGGATTAAGTGTTGGAATTTAAATACTTTGATTTAAATTTGAATTCAAAATTAGGAATTGAATTCTGTAATTTGAAACTAGGGATTAACGATATTATATTAGTCATTATGAGCTAAACCATTTTTAAAGTATTATTTTTGAAAATTTGAATTAACCCAAAGATTGTAACTTGTATAAATGAAATCGGGTTTTTCGAAATAAGACTGTTGTTTCTAAATAATAAAAAGCTTTCATGGGAGAAATGAATTTCAAATTATATAAAAGGGATTTCAAGTTTAAACTGAAATAGTTTACCAAGTTATTGATGAATATTTGGAAATGAATTTTGAAAGTGAACATTTGGGAACGGTTTGAAAGCTATAAAATAAATCTTTAATTTAAAGATTTTAAACGAGTTAATCCAAGTGAAATAGAAATTTTTTTGAAATCCGTAAATGGAATTTTGTGAAATAAATCTTTTGTTTAAAAGATTTGAAATGGTAAATGGTTTAAACCATTTGAAAAGAAAGTTTTGAATTATTAAGTTGTGACTTAATTGAAATCCCAATATCCATATGTTTTTGAAATATTGCGCTCCCTATTGGGTTTAGCCGGGAAAGGACCTTTGTGTCGTATAACCCATTTCGAATATGTGATACGTCGTATATGGATAGCATTTGAAGACCGGTGTTGAAGACCGGGTGTTTGCAAGAACGATAAGATAACCTATCGATTGTGTCTGCACTGGGTAGCCCCTGGTATAGGATTCCCTAAGTGATGGGAAATCCGATCGGGATTGTGAATATCTGGATTGCAAGGACTTCTTTGTAAGTGCCTTCGGTTCTGTTCGAACCCGGAACAGACTTGTATGGATTGTATGTCTGACATTACAAATTGAGATATAAAGCTGATTTCTTTCAAATATATTTCTGTTGGTGGCGGAGAATTTATTCTCTTAGCTTAACACCCTTCTCTAATACGTACGAGCTCAGAGGTTATATAGTTGAAGGTTATCAGCGATATATTCCCAATTTGGTAATGTGACATGCTGAGTGTTGCTGTGAAATGATCATTGTGTTGATCATTGGTGATAGGATCATTTGTTTGATCGTTTATCTTGGTGATCATTTCTATGATCATTTGTTGACCCAAAGCACGGCTTTTGTATAAAGTGTGTCTTTGTGGACGTGACTACGTCGAGCCTCACACCCCGGAATGGTCAAAACAGGAAAGATGCGGCAAGGTTATGACGGGTAGCTCCCTTTAGGGTATGTGCATTTCCTTCTGGAAAAGGGTGATATCATGGTATGGAGCCCAGATACTTACTCATGTTGAAACACTTTATTTATGATTGTGTGAATTGATTACAAGCGCTCAGTTAAAGGTCCCAAAGGACCGGGGGATGGCATACTCGTGTCAGTTGTTACCCAGTTAGGGGTAACCCGGCCTTATGTTGGTAGAGATCCGGTTAGGTTCTCGGGGACGTCCTTCCAGAGGCGTTCTCATGTGGCAATGGGAAGTTCCTTGGCCTGACCATTCATTGGAAATCCAAAGAAACAATACGAGCCTTGTACAGTATTAGTTGTAGAACCTGGCATCTAATATGGTAGCTATAGTAGGCATAATATAATGGTACCTATGCTGGCTAAGATTTATATTCTACTTTCGAAATGATTTGTTCTACACTATGCACTAGTAATAATGTCAAATGTTTCTTTTTAATGCGTATCAAGCATCTTTGACTAACATAAGAAGAAATCTCCTCCAAGTCTGCGTTTGCATTGTGTGTGTGGCGGGAGGTCTTATGGTAGTCTCATTTCAAAAAAAGAATTGCAAATTAACTTTAAAATATTTCTTTGTTTGTTTTTGAAAGGTAAACTGTTTTTTTTGCTCACACCAGTCCCACGACTGATCCGGAGTATATTGTTTCTTTCCTAAACTCTGGATGCTCATTATTTTCTACACGAGCAGTCTAGAGTTGGGTTTTTTAGATAGCTAGATTCAGTAAATTATCTGGAGTTAGTTCAGTCTTTGGATCACACCATTCTTGCTTCTCTTTGTGCATCGTTATTGGGAGTTCGAGCTGTAGCTGGATTGATTCTTGGAAATGGAGTTGCAGTTCTCGGAGTTCTCTTTTGAAGACTATCTTAGAGTTATATTGTTCCGCTGCTGGATATCATCTATTTTCTTTTCCGCTGCTATTTATGTTATCATATCTCTGATGTATATTGATATCTATTGGATCATCTGTTGTATCAGATATTGTATCAAAGCTGTATATCAATGTATTATTCTTTTATTCCGCTGTGTTATTTACTTAATGTTGTTATAAGCTCCGGCGAATCGGATTTGAACGGTCGAATCTATGGCATTCAAATACGATTTGAAGCATGGATGTCGATTTTCGAGCGGGCAAAATACGAAACGTTACATTTGGTATCAAAGCTAAGGTTGAACTTTAGCTCAGGAGTGTAACACGTTAAGTAACTCATTATAGATAGGGTGAAGTATCCCTAGAATGAGTGTATCCCTAAGATATCCGTTTGAAAGCCTCAGTAAATTCTCTTGCTATTCACCGATAGTAAGTATGAGTGCAAGAACAGAACAAGATAGGGGACAGGGAAATACGGCTATAAATTGTCGATACTCTGTAACAACAGTGGAAACAATCTTTCTTATCAAATTCCTTTGATTCGTTTCCAAATTCTTTTGATTGCTTCGTGGCAATTGCAAGAAGAAATTTCGGTATAATGGTAGCCCTACGGATCGTTGTAGAAATCCTTACCTTGTATTTTCATCGGTTTCTTATCAGTTTTGATTTTAAACCTTAACGAATTTGAATCAGAAATCTGGAATTGAAATTTAAATAAATTTGAAATTTTAAATAAGATTAAACTGGTTAATGGAACATAAGGATAAATTTGAATTATAGCGATAGAATGATTTTGTTTAAAACCAAATTTTGGATTTCTATTATAACTTCTTGGGTAGAATAAAATCTGAAATATAAATTGTGATGTATCTCTCAAACTACGAAATTCTAAACCTTAGAATCTTAATAATTGTTTTTTTTATTATTTTATTTTAATTGTAGAGAACAAATAGTGTCAGCCGAGGCGGAAAGGCCAGGAGGGTTGATGATGCTAGTTCATCTAGCAGGACTCGAGATGATTCGGGTGAACCATTAGCACACGAAGAGGTGCCAGAGGAGCTTGTGGTGCAGCCACAACCCCAAGTTGAAGAACCCAAAGAGGAGTCCGGAAATGAAGAGGAATTCGAAGAAGAAAATGAAGACGAATTCAAAGAAGAAAATGAAGAGGAATTCGAAGAAGAAAATGAAGAAGAATTTGAGGAAGAATTTGAGGTGGAAAAAGAACCTCAAATGGAGGTTGATTCCGAAGGTGATGAAGTAATTCATTGGGATTTAGATAATGCCATAGAGGGTGATGATGCCATAAAGGACGAGGAGCTAGATGGCGGAGATTTTATTCTGATAGAGTCGGACCCGGAGGAGTTTTTTGAGACAGATGATGAGGCTGAAGTTATAGAACTGTCAGGGCCGGAGAGGGAGAGCTCTGACAGTGAGGACCTGTAATTGGTTCGATGAACTTCTTTTAGGAGTATTTATATATGTATTTTGGACTTAAAACCGTGGTAAAGGTTGTGTGTTCGTTGGATTATGTATGGCTATAATTTATGTACGAATATTATGAGTAGTTTTAACTTAAGATATATTTTGAATTAACCGAACATATCCATATGTTTACTAGTATAGTTTGAATTGGCATTAGTCTATTCTGTGTGTGTATAATTCATGAAATGAGCTGTACAATTTCGAGGTCGAAATTCTTTTAAGGGGGGAAGTTCGTAACGACCCTATATTTTTAATTTAATTTAATTTGATAATTAAATAAATTTTTGAATAAAATTTATAAAATTTAAAGATAAATTGATTCGAGTTTCTCGAAATTCAAATAGAAAATATATTAAGTCATATGAATTTGAAAATTTGTATATATGTGAATATATATGTATATATTGGATTCGAAATAAAATTTTAAATAAATGGTTTTAAAAATAAATAGAAATAAAAATAAGTAGTCATGTAAGAATAGAAATAAATATACATTTAAGTATATGCAAAGCAAGTAAAGTATTTGTCAACAAAACAAAAAGAAGATAATAAATGTATCAAAGTGTGAATCAAAACAAAGTAATATATATACAACGTATCGCAGTACAAATAAATAAAAGAAGTACAAGCTTATAAAATAAAACAAATATGAAAAGTAAGTAAATAAATAAAACAAACCAGGTACACTTAAACAATAACAAAGCAAATATATTCAAGTATAATAAAGGCCAGCATCCATTACATCATCTCAGCCGAGTTTGAAAGCATCTATGTATAAACAAGACAAGTATATACAAAAGGAAAACAAAGACAACATTACACATATTCACAAACATGAAACATAAAGTACAACAAAAGATATCACCTTGTACAAAATATATCATCATGTAAACAAGTAGGTATGGCTGAAGTAAAACAAGCCTTAACATATCACTTCAGCCCCAAAAAAAAAACTACATAATAAAATATGCAAAGCCTGTCTGTTCTTATATATATGCATATCATCTCCATTTCGTTCACCATTTGAAACTAAATAGAACCAAAACAATATCATCTGGAATTCAAATAGATATCAACTTAAAACTTCTACTTAAAACCATCAAACAAATATTATCAAAAGAGGAAGGAGGAAGAGAAAGTACCAGTAACAACTTCAACTCGGTTTTAACTTTGCAAAGTTAAAAAGATTTCAACTTGAAGACTTCTGGGAATCAAGGAGCAGGGAAGCTTCAGTTATTAAAACCTGATTACAATCTCATCGTCCACTTGAAAATTCTGAATGGTGATCTGGAAAGTGAGTAACTTCACTTTTAAAAGTTTAAGTAGGTAATAAAAGTTACATGCTTGTCAACTTAAAAAGAATATATATCTTATGATGGCTGCTGTGAATATATCTATGTCTAGCATGTATGTTGCTTCCATCAGAGTGTTCTCTGTTTTCATCTTCCAGTATACAAGTTTTGATTTAAAAATTTAAATCTGGTGATCTTGTCTCTATTTAAACTTAAGTTTAAAATGGAACTTGTTTGCTTAACTATAAGCTTTAGTTTAAATTCATATTTAAGACAAAATAATATTCATTTTGACTCTGGGAATCAAATTTACTGAGCAAGTTTAAAATAAGTCAAAATTTAAGTATCACAATCCATCGTTTCAGGATTTGAATTTGAATCATTATACAAAATTATGATTTTTAAAACAAATATTTTGATTTTTCCTCAAGTATGTCGAGAGCAGATTCTTGTTGAACTAAAATTGTTTAAAAATCAATTCCCAGAGATCGCACGAATTTTAGATGTTGAAATTTTGTATGAAGCGAGTTTAGAGATCGATTATAATAGGAAAAATGTTAGAAAATTTTTCTATTGCATAAAATGATTGCGCGTGATCAAATTAGGGTTTTTTTCGAATTTTGAACGAGTTGGAAAACTTTGATCGCTGTGCCTTCCTTGGTGCGTCGAGCGTCACGTGGCTGGAGGGGAAGGTAGTGTGGGGGCTAAGGGTGGTGTAGCCGGAGTTTCGAGGTTTCAAGGGAAGTGCATCGCCTGAACGAGATGGGGGATGGTCGGGGTTTTAAGTTCTGGAATCTCAAAATTGTCAAATTTTTATTCGCAAGTTCATTCAGGAATGGGTGGTGTTCGATCGATAGATCGATCGATGATCGACTTATGGAGGGTTGTCTCCGATGCCCAGGGTACGTCGGCGGCGTGTGCAAGTGCACGGTGATCTCGTGCACAGCTTGGTGTTCTTGGTGATTAAGTCCTCGAGTGTATACTCGAGTAAAAGAAGGTGTAGCTTCGGTTGGCACCTGGGGTTGTACTTGGGTAAATAGTTTTTACTCAACAGGAAAGAAAATATATGAAAGTGAAGAAGAGATGAAGTATGGGGGTGGAGCTAGAGGAAATAGGCCAAGAAACTCGGGTTCGACACGGGTAAACTTGTTTTTTTGCCTGGGTTTGTTTTAATGCAAGGTTTTAACATCATTAAATATAAACAGGTTTTGATAAATACAAGATAAATACAAGACAAAGGTTTTAATTACAAATTTAAGACCTAATGGAAATTGTTTAAAAAACCCTTTTTATAATAATAATGTAATCATTTATAAGAATGAGGTTTATCTTAAAGTCAAGGAAGATTTAACGATTTGGAATTCATTAAATTTTGTTAATCAAGATGGATAATTTATTATTTAATAAATTGATGAATTGGACTAATTAAATAAGTGATTAAAAGTTTAAATTAATTAATTAAGGTTTAAGGATTTATTTATTAAGGAATAATAAATTTGTGAATTAAGGATTTTTAATATTAATCAATGATTAAAGTTGATTTATCAAGTGATTAAGAAATAATAAATTTAAGGATAATGTGATAAATTGATTTAGTAGTTAATTTAAGAATAATTAAATTATTAAAGTAAGTAATTTATTTAAAGGTTAATTTAATCAATGTGATGAATTAAGAGTAAATTTACTTATTAAAGTGTTTGATAAATAAATTTATATCAAATGATTTGTAATTAATTAATTAGAATTTGATTATTATTTTATAAGTAATAAATTTACTTGGGAATGAATTGAATTAATTTGGATTAAACAATCCTGTTTATAAATTATTATTGAATGCTTGACCGTACATATGAATGATTATATGGAATAATTTGCCTTGAATTGATTATCTTACCTGATCTGTGACATTTTGTTCTGTGAATTGAGCTGTATATTTATTCATTTATTGATGATACACCTGTATATTATCTGTAAATCTGTGAATGAGCGATAAGCGTTATAGTTATATCGCTTATCGACTATATTTCTGTGTTTTGATCTATGATGATTGAATGATGTTGCACTATTGTGTTGAACCCTTAGACCACACCATACACACACAATTATGGATTTCACGAGGAAATCGATTAAGTCACAGATTTTTTTGAAAATAGTTTTGTATTTGAATTTTTAAATTCAAATGTTTTGAAAATGGATTGGGTTTGAAGTGAAAAAGCTTTTGAAATGGAATTTCAAAGATGGAAATTTATTTTGAATAACTGGATTAAGTGTTGGAATTTAAATACTTTGATTTAAATTTGAATTCAAAATTAGGAATTGAATTTTGTAATTTGAAACTAGGGATTAACGATATTATATTAGTCATTATGAGCTAAACCATTTTTAAAGTATTTTTTTTGAAAATTAGAATTAAACCAAAGATTGTAACTTGTATAAATGAAATCGGGTTTTTCGAAATAAGACTGTTGTTTCTAAATAATAAAAAGCTTTCATGGGAGAAATGAATTTAAAATTATATAAAAGGGATTTCAAGTTTAAACTGAAATAGTTTACCAAGTTATTGATGAATATTTGGAAATGAATTTTGAAAGTGAACATTTGGGAACGGTTTGAAAGCTGTAAAATAAATCTTTAATTTAAAGATTTTAAACGAGTTAATCCAAGTGAAATAGAAATTGTTTTGAAATCCGTAAATGGAATTTTGTGAAATAAATCTTTTGTTTAAAAGATTTGAAATGGTAAACGGTTTAAACCATTTGAAAAGAAAGTTTTGAATTATTAAGCTGTGACTTAATTGAAATCCCAATATCCATATGTTTTTGAAATATTGCGCTCACTATTCGGTTTAGCCGGGAAAGGACCTTTGTGTCGTATAACCCATTCCGAATATGTGATACGTCGTATATGGATAGCATTTGAAGACCGGTGTTGAAGACCGGGTGTTTGCAAGAACGATAAGATAACCTATCGATTGTCTCTGCACTGGGTAGCTCCTGGTATAGAGATTCCCTAAGTGATGGGAAATCCGATCGGGATTGTGAATATCCGGATTGCAAGGACTTCTTTGTAAGTGCCTTCGGTTCTGTTCGAACCCGGAACAGACTTGTATGGATTTTATGTATGACATTACAAATTGAGATATAAAGCTGATTTCTTTCAAATATATTTCTGTTGGTGGCGGAGAATTTATTCTCTTAGCTTAACACCCTTCTCGGATACGTACGAGCTCAGAGGTTATATAGTTGAAGGTTATCAGCGATATATTCCAAATTTGGTAATGTGACATGCTGAGTGTTGCTGTGAAATGATCATTGTGTTGATCATTGGTGATAGGATCATTTGTTTGATCGTTTATCTTGGTGATCATTTCTATGATCATTTGTTGACCCAAAGCATGGCTTTTGTATAAAGTGTGTCTTTGTGGACGTGACTTCGTCGAGCCTCACACCCTGGAATGGTCAAAACAGGAAAGATGCGGCAAGGTTATGAGGGGTAGCTCCCTTTAGGGTATGTGCATTTCCTTCTGGAAAAGGGTGGTATCATGGTATGGAGCCCAGATACTTACTCATGTTGAAACACTTTATTTATGATTGTGTGAATTGATTACAAGCGTTCGGTTAAAGGTCCCAAAGGACCGGGGGATGGCATACTCGTGTCAGTTGTTACCCAGTTAGGG
This sequence comes from Allium cepa, assembly GCA_030765085.1. Lineage (NCBI taxonomy): Eukaryota > Viridiplantae > Streptophyta > Magnoliopsida > Asparagales > Amaryllidaceae > Allium > Allium cepa. Next base: position 806,110,325 of record CM060928.1, read on the forward strand.
GTAACCCGGCCTTATGTTGGCAGAGATCCGGTTAGGTTCTCGGGGACGTCCTTCCAGAGGCATTCTCATGTGGCAATGGGAAGTTCCTTGGCCTGACCATTCGTTGGAAATCCAAAGAAACAATACGAGCCTTGTACAGTATTAGTTGTAGAACCTGCCATCTAATATGGTAGCTATAGTAGGCATAATATAATGGTACCTATGTTGGCTAAGATTTATATTCTACTTTCGAATGATTTGTTCTACACTATGCACTAGTAATAATGTCAAATGTTTCTTTTTAATGCGTATCAAGCATCTTTGACTAACATAAGAAGAAATCTCCTCCAAGTCTGCGTTTGCATTGTGTGTGTGGCGGGAGGTCTTATGGTAGTCTCATTTCAAAAAAAGCATTGCGAATTAACTTTAAAATATTTCTTTGTTTGTTTTTGAAAGATAAACTGTTTTTGTTTCTCACACCAGTCCCACGACTGATCCGGAGTTTATTGTTTCTTTCCTAAACTCTGGATGCTCATTATTTTCTACACGAGCAGTCTAGAGTTGAGTTTTTCAGATAGCTAGATTCAGTGAATTATCTGGAGTTAGTTCAGTCTTTGGATCACACCATTCTTGCTTCTCTTTGTGCATCGTTATTGGGAGTTCGAGCTATAGCTGGATTGATTCTTGGAAATGGAGTTGCAGTTCTCGGAGTTCTCTTTTGAAGACTATCTTAGAGTTATATTGTTCCGCTGCTGGATATCATCTATTTTCTTTTCCGCTGCTATTTATTGTATCATATCTCTGATGTATATCGATATCTATTGGATCATCTGTTGTATCAGATATTGTATCAAAGTTGTATATCAATGTATTATTCTTTTATTCCGCTGTGTTATTTACTTAATGTTGTTATATGCTCCGGCGAATCGGATTTTAACGGTCGAATCTATGGCATTCAAATAAGATTTGAAGTATGGATGTAGATTTTCGAGCGGGCAAAATACGAAACGTTACATTTGGTATCAAAGCTAAGGTTGAACTTTAGCGCAGGAGTGTAACACGTTAAGTAAGTCATTATAGATAGGGTGAAGTATCCCTAGAATGAGTGTATCCCTAAGATATTCGTTTGAAAGCCTCAGTAAATTCTCTTGCTATTCACCGATAGTAAGTATTAGTGCAAGAACAGAACAAGATAGGGGACATGGAAATACGGCTATAAATGGTCGATACTCTGTAACAACAGTGGAAACAATCTTTCTTATCAAATTCCTTTGATTCGTTTCCAAATTCTTTTGATTTCTTCGTGGCAATTGCAAGAAGAAGTTTCGGTATAATGGTGGCCCTACGGATCGTTGTAGAAACCCTTACCTTGTATTTTCATCCGTTTCTTATCAGTTTTGATTTTAAACCTTAACGAATTTGAATCGGAAATCTGGAATTGAAATTTAAATAAATTTGAAATTTTAAATAAGATTAAATTGGTTAATGCAACATAAGGATAAATTTGAATTATAGCGATGGAACGATTTTGTTTAAAACCAAATTTTGAATTTCTGTTATAACTTCTTGTGTAGAATAAAATCTGAAATATAAATTGTGATGTATCTCTCAAACTATGAAATTCTAAACCTTAGAATCTTAATAATTGTTTTTTTTATTATTTTATTTTAATTGTAGAGAACAAATAGTGTCAACCGAGGCGGAAAGGCCAGGAGGGTTGATGATGCTAGTTCATCTAGCAGGACTCGAGATGATTCGGGTGAACCATCAGCACACGAAGAGGTGCCAGAGGAGCCGGTGGTGCAGCCACAACCCCAAGTTGAAGAACCCAAAGAGGAGTCCGGAAATGACGAGGAATTCGAAGAAGAAAATGAAGACGAATTCAAAGAAGAAAATGAAGAGGAATTCAAAGAAGAAAATGAAGAAGAATTTGAGGAAGAATTTGAGGTGGAAGAAGAACCTGAAATGGAGGTTGATTCCGAAGGTGATGAAGTAATTCATTGGGATTTAGATAATGCCGTAGAGGATGATGATGCCATAGAGGACGAGGAGCTAGATGGCGGAGATTTTATTCTAATAGAGTCGGACCCAGAGGAGTTTTTTGAGACAGATGATGAGGCTGAAGTTATAGAACTGTCAGGGCCGGAGAGGGAGAGCTCTGACAGTGAGGACCTGTAATTGGTTCGATGAACTTCTTTTAGGAGTATTTATATATGTATTTTGGACATAAAACCGTGGTAAAGGTTGCGTGTTCGTTGGATTATGTATGACTATAATTTATGTACGAATATTATGAGTAGTATTTAACTTAAGATATATTTTGAATTATTCGAACATATCCATATGTTTACTAGTATAGTTTGAATTGGCATTAGTCTATTCTGTGTGTGTATAATTCATGAAATGAGCTGTACTGTTTCGAGGACGAAATTCTTTTAAGGGGGGAAGTTTGTAACGACCCTAGATTTTTAATTTAATTTAATTTGATAATTAAATAAATTTTTGAATAAAATTTATAAAATTTAAAGATAAATTGATTCGAGTTTCTCGAAATTCAAATAGAAAATATATTAAGTCATATGAATTTGAAAATTTGTACATATGTGAATATATATGTATATATTGGATTTGAAATAAATGGTTTTAAAAATAAATAGGAATAAAAATAAGTAGTCATGTAAGAATAGAAATAAATATACATTTAAGTATATGCAAAGCAAGTAAAATATTTGTCAACAAAACAAAAAGAAGATAATAAATGTATCAAAGTGTGAATCAAAACAAAGTAATATATATACAACGTACCGCAGTACAAATAAATAAAAGAAGTACAAGCTTATAAAATAAAACAAACATGAAAAGTAAGTAAATAAATAAAACAAACCAGGTACACTTAAACAATAACAAAGCAAATATATTCAAGTATAATAAAGGCCAGCATCCATTACATCATCTCAGCCGAGTTTGAAAGCATCTATGTATAAACAAGACAAGTATATACAAAAGGAAAACAAAGACAACATTACATATATTCACAAATATGAAACATAAAGTACAACAAAAGATATCACCTTGTACAAAATATATCATCATGTAAACAAGTAGGTATGGCTGAAGTAAAACAAGCCTTAACATATCACTTCAGCCCCAAAAAAAAAACTGCATAATAAAATATGCAAAGCCTGTCTGTTCTTATATATATGCATATCATCTCCATTTCGTTCACCATTTGAAACTAAATAGAACCAAAACAATATCATCTGGAATTCAAATAGATATCAACTTAAAACTTCTACTTAAAACCATCAAACAAATATTATCAAAAGAGGAAGGAGGAAGAGAAAGTACCAGTAACAACTTCAACTCAGTTTTAACTTTGCAAAGTTAAAAAGATTTCAACTTGAAGACTTCTGGGAATCAAGGAGCAGGGAAGCTTCAGTTATGAAAACCTGATTACAATCTCATCATCCACTTGAAAATTCTGAATGGTGATCTGGAAAGTGAGTAACTTCACTTTTAAAAGTTTAAGTAGGTAATAAAAGTTACATGCTTGTCAACTTAAAAAGAATATATATCTTATGATGGCTGCTGCGAATATATCTATGTCTAGCATGTATGTTGCTTCCATCAGAGTGTTCTCTGTTTTCATCTTCCAGTATACAAGTTTTGATTTAAAAAATTAAATCTGGTGATCTTGTCTCTATTTAAACTTAAGTTTCAAATGGAACATGTTTGCTTAACTATAAGCTTTAGTTTAGATTCATATTTAAGACAAAATAATATTCATTTTGACTCTGGGAATCAAATTTACTGAGCAAGTTTAAAATAAGTCAAAATTTAAGTATCACAATCCATCGTTTCAGGATTTGAATTTGAATCATTATACAAGATTATGATTTTTAAAACAAATATTTTGATTTTTCCTCAAGTATGTCGAGAGCAGATTCTTTTTGAACTAAAATTGTTTAAAAATCAATTCCCAGAGATCGCATGAATTTTAGATGTTGAAATTTTGTATGAAGCGAGTTTGGAGATCGATTATAACAGGAAAAATGTTAGATAATTTTTCTATTGCATAAAATGATTGCGCGAGATCAAACTAGGGTTTTGTTCGAATTTTGAACGAGTTGGAAAACTTTGATCGCTGTGCCTTCCTTGGTGCGTCGAGCGTCACGTGGCTGGAGGGGAAGGTAGTGTGGGGGCTAAGGGTGGTGTAGCCGGAGTTTCGAGGTTTCTGGGGAAGTGCATCGCCTGAACGAGATGGGGGATGGTCGGGGTTTTAAGTTCTGGAATCTCAAAATTGTCAAATTTTTATTCGCAAGTTCATTCAGGAATGGGTGTTGTTCGATCGATAGATCGATCGATGATCGACTTATGGAGGGTTGTCTCCGATGCCCAGGGTACGCCAGCGGCGTGTGCAAGTGCACGGTGATCTCGTGCACAGCTTGGTGTTCTTGGTGATTAAGTCCTCGAGTGTATACTCGAGTAAAATAAGGTGTAGCTTCGGTTGGCACCTGGGATTGTACTTGGGTAAATAGTTTTCACTCAACAAGAAAGAAAGTATATGAAAGTGAAGAAGAGATGAAGTATGGGGGTTGAGCTCGGGGAAATAGGCCAAGAAACTCAAGTTCGACACGGGTAAACTTGTTTTTTTGCCTGGGTTTGTTTTAATGCAAGGTTTTAACATCATTAAATATAAACAGGTTTTGATAAATACAAGATAAATACAAGACAAAGGTTTTAATTACAAATTTAAGACCTAATGGAAATTGTTTAAAAAACCCTTTTTATAATAATAATGTAATCATTTATAAGAATGAGGTTTATCTTAAAGTCAAGGAAGATTTAACGATTTGGAATTCATTAAATTTTGTTAATCAAGATGGATAATTTATTATTTAATAAATTGATGAATTGGACTAATTAAATAGGTGATTAAAAGTTTAAATTAATTAAGGTTTAAGGATTTATTTATTAAGGAATAATAAATTTGTGAATTAAGGATTTTTAATATTAATCAATGATTAAAGTTGATTTATCAAGTGATTAAGCAATAATAAATTTAAGGATAACGTGATAAATTGATTTAGTAATTAATTTAAGAATAATTAAATTATTAAAGTAAGTAATTTATTTAAAGGTTAATTTAATCAATGTGATGAATTAAGAGTAACTTTACTTATTAAAGTGTTTGATAAATAAATTTATATCAAATGATTTGTAATTAATTAATTAGAATTTGATAATTATTTTATAAGTAATAAATTTACTTGGGAATGAATTGAATTAATTTGGATTAAACAATCCTGTTTATAAATTATTATTGAATGCTTGACCGTACTTATGAATGATTATATGGAATAATTTGCCTTGAATTGATTATCTTACCTGATCTGTGACATTTTGTTCTGTGAATTGAGTTGTATATTTATTCATTTATTGATGATACACCTGTATATTATCTGTAAATCTGTGAATGAGCGATAAGCGTTATAGTTATATCGCTTATCGACTATATTTCTGTGTTTTGATCTATGATGATTGAATGATGTTGCACTATTGTGTTGAACCCTTAGACCACACCATACACACACAATTATGGATTTCACGAGGAAATCGATTAAGTCACAGATTTTTTTGAAAATAGTTTCGTATTTGAATTTTTAAATTCAAATGTTTTGAAAATGGATTGTGTTTGAAGTGAAAAAGCTTTTGAAATGGAATTTCAAAGATGGAAATTTATTTTGAATAACTGGATTAAGTGTTGGAATTTAAATACTTTGATTTAAATTTGATTTCAAAATTAGGAATTGAATTCTGTAATTTGAAACTAGGGATTAACGATATTATATTAGTCATTATGAGCTAAACCATTTTTAAAGTATTATTTTTGAAAATTTGAATTAACCCAAAGATTGTAACTTGTATAAATGAAATCGGGTTTTTCGAAATAAGACTGTTGTTTCTAAATAATAAAAAGCTTTCATGGGAGAAATGAATTTCAAATTATATAAAAGGGATTTCAAGTTTAAACTTAAATAGTTTACCAAGTTATTGATGAATATTTGGAAATGAATTTTGAAAGTGAACATTTGGGAACGGGTTGAAAGCTATAAAATAAATCTTTAATTTAAAGATTTTAAACGAGTTAATCCAAGTGAAATAGAAATTGTTTTGAAATCCGTAAATGGAATTTTGTGAAATAAATCTTTTGTTTAAAAGATTTGAAATGGTAAATGGTTTAAACCATTTGAAAAGAAAGTTTTGAATTATTAAGTTGTGACTTAATTGAAATCCCAATATCCATATGCTTTTGAAATATTGCGCTCACTATTCGGTTTAGCCGGGAAAGGACCTTTGTGTCGTATAACCCATTCCGAATATGTGATACGTCGTATATGGATAGCATTTGAAGACCGGTGTTGAAGACCGGGTGTTTGCAAGAACGATAAGATAACCTATCGATTGTCTCTGCACTGGGTAGCTCCTGGTATAGAGATTCCCTAAGTGATGGGAAATCCGATCGGGATTGTGGATATCCGGATTGCAAGGACTTCTTTGTAAGTGCCTTCGGTTCTGTTCGAACCCGGAACAGACTTGTATGGATTGTATGTCTGACATTACAAATTGAGATATAAAGCTGATTTCTTTCAAATATATTTATGTTGGTGGTGGAGAATTTATTCTCTTAGCTTAACACCCTTCTCTGAGACGTACGAGCTCAGAGGTTATATAGTTGAAGGTTATCAGCGATATATTCCCAATTTGGTAATGTGACATGCTGAGTATTGCTGTGAAATGATCATTGTGTTGATCATTGGTGATAGGATCATTTGTTTGATCGTTTATCTTGGTGATCATTTCTATGATCATTTGTTGACCCAAAGCACGGCTTTTGTATAAAGTGTCTCTTTGTGGACGTGACTTCGTCGAGCCTCACACCTCGGAATGGTCAAAACAGGAAAGATGCGGCAAGGTTATGAGGGGTAGCTCCCTTGAGGGTATGTGCATTTCCTTCTGGAAAAGGGTGGTATCATGGTATGGAGCCCAGATACTTACTCATGTTGAAACACTTTATTTATGATTGTGTGAATTGATTACGAGCGCTCGGTTAAAGGTCCCAAAGGACCGGGGGATGGCATACTCGTGTCAGTTGTTACCCAGTTAGGGGTAACCCGGCCTTGTGTTGGCAGAGATCCGGTTAGGTTCTCGGGGACGTCCTTCCAGAGGCGTTCTCATGTGGCAATGGGAAGTTCCTTGGCCTGACCATTCGTTGGAAATCCAAAGAAACAATACGAGCCTTGTACAGTATTAGTTGTAGAACCTGCCATCTAATATGGTAGCTATAGTAGGCATAATATAATGGTACCTATGCTGGCTAAGATTTATATTCTACTTTCGAAATGATTTGTTCTACAATATGCACTAGTAATAATGTCAAATGTTTCTTTTTAATGTGTATCAAGCATCTTTGATTAACATAAGAAGAAATCTCCTCCAAGTCTGCGTTTGCATTGTGTGTGTGGCGGGAGGTCTTATGGTAGTCTCATTTCAAAAAAAGCATTGCGAATTAACTTTAAAATATTTCTTTGTTTGTTTTTGAAAGATAAACTGTTTTTGTTGCTCACGCCAGTCCCACGACTTATCCGGAGTTTATTGTTTCTTTCCTAAACTCTGGATGCTCATTATTTTCTACACGAGCAGTCTAGAGTTGGGTTTTTCAGATAGCTGGATTTAGTGAATTATCTGGAGTTAGTTCAGTCTTTGGATCACACCATTCTTGCTTCTCTTTGTGCATCGTTATTGGGAGTTCGAGCTATAGCTGGATTGATTCTTGGAAATGGAGTTGCAGTTCTCGGAGTTCTCTTTTGAAGACTATTTTAGAGTTATATTGTTCCGCTGCTGGATATCATCTATTTTATTTTCCGCTGCTATTTATTGTATCATATCTCTGATGTATATTGATATATATTGGATCATCTGTTGTATCAGATATTGTATCAAAGTTGTATATCAATGTATTATTCTTTTATTCCGCTGTGTTATTTACTTAATGTTGTTATAAGCTCCGGCGAATCGGATTTGAACGGTCGAATCTATGGCATTCAAATACTATTTGAAGTATGGATGTCGATTTTCGAGCGGGCAAAATCCAAAACGTTACATTTGGTATCAAAGCTAAGGTCGAACTTTAGCTCAGGAGTGTAACACGTTAAGTAACTCATTATAGATAGGGTGAAGTATCCCTAGAATGAGTGTATCCCTAAGATATCCGTTTGAAAGCCTCAGTAAATTCTCTTGCTATTCACCGATAGTAAGTATGAGTGCAAGAACAGAACGAGATAGGGGGCAGGGAAATACGGCTATAAATGGTCGATACTCTGTAACAATAGTGGAAATAATCTTTCTCATCAAATTCCTTTGATTCTTTTCCAAATTCTTTTGATTGCTTCGTGGCAATTGCAAGAAGAAGTTTCGGTATAATGGTGGCCCTACGGATCGTTGTAGAAATCCTTACATTGTATTTTCATCGGTTTCTTATCAGTTTTGATTTTAAACCTTAACGAATTTTTTCGGAAATCTAGAATTGAAATTTAAATAAATTTTAAATTTTTAATAAGATTAAATTGGTTAATGGAACATAAGGATAAATTTGAATTATAGCGATAGAACGATTTTGTTTAAAACTAAATTTTGAATTTTTGTTATAACTTCTTGGGTAGAATAAAATCTAAAATATAAACTGTGATGTATCTCTCAAACTATGAAATTCTAAACCTTAGAATCTTAATAATTGTTTTTTTTATTATTTTATTTTAATTGTAGAGAACAAATAGTGTCAGCCGAGGCGGAAAGGCCAGGAGGGTTGATGATGCTAGTTCATCTAGCAGGACTCGAGATGATTCGGGTGAACCATCAACACACGAAGAGGTGCCAGAGGAGCCTGTGGTGCAGCCACAACCCCAAGTTGAAGAACCCAAAGAGGAGTCCGGAAATGAAGAGGAATTCGAAGAAGAAAATGAAGACGAATTCAAAGAAGAAAATGAAGAGGAATTCGAAGAAGAAAATGAAGAAGAATTTGAGGAAGAATTTAAGGTGGAAGAAGAACCTGAAATGGAGGTTGATTCCGAAGGTGATGAAGTAATTCATTGGGATTTAGATAATGCCATAGAGGATGATGATGCCATAGAGGACGAGGAGCTAGATGGCGGAGATTTTATTCTTATAGAGTCGGACCCGGAGGAGTTTTTTGAGACAGATGATGAGGCTGAAGTTATAGAACTGTTAGGGCCGGAAAGGGAGAGCTCTGACAGTGAGGACCTGTAATTGGTTCGATGAACTTCTTTTAGGAGTAGTTATATATGTATTTTGGACTTAAAACCGTGGTAAAGGTTGTGTGTTCGTTGGATTATGTATGACTATAATTTATGTACGAATATTATGAGTAGTATTTAACTTAAGATATATTTTGAATTAACCGAATATATCCATATGTTTACTAGTATAGTTTGAATTGGCATTAGTGTATTCTATGTGTGTATAATTCATGAAATGAGCTGTACAATTTCGAGGACGAAATTCTTTTAAGGTGGGAAGTTTGTAACGACCCTAGATTTTTAATTTAATTTAATTTGATAATTAAATAAATTTTTGAATAAAATTTATAAAATTTAAAGATAAATTGATTCGAGCTTTCGAAATTCAAATAGAAAATATATTAAGTCATATGAATTTGAAAATTTGTATATATGTGAATATATATGTATATATTGGATTTGAAATAAAATTTTAAATAAATGGTATTAAAAATAAATAGAAATAAAAATAAGTAGTCATGTAAGAATAGAAATAAATATACATTTAAGTATATGTAAAGCAAGTAAAATATTTATCAACAAAACAAAAAGAAGATAATAAATATATCAAAGTGTGAATCAAAACAAAGTAATATATATACAACGTATCGCAGTACAAATAAATAAAAGAAGTACAAGCTTATAAAATAAAACAAACATGAAAAGTAAGTAAATAAATAAAACAAACCAGGTACACTTAAACAATAACAAAGCAAATATATTCAAGTATAATAAAGGCCAGCATCCATTACATCATCTCAGCCGAGTTTGAAAGCATCTATGTATAAACAAGACAAGTATATACAAAAGGAAAACAAAGACAACATTACATATATTCACAAATATGAAACATAAAGTACAACAAATGATATCACCTTGTACAAAATATATCATCATGTAAACAAGTAGGCATGGCTGAAGTAAAACAAGCCTTAACATATCACTTCAGCCCAAAAAAAAAACCGCATAATAAAATATGCAAAGCCTGTTTGTTCTTATATATATGTATATCATCTCCATTTCGTTCACCATTTGAAACTAAATATAACCAAAACAATATCATCTGGAATTCAAACAGATATCAACTTAAAACTTCTACTTAAAACCATCAAACAAATATTATCAAAAGAGGAAGGAGGAAGAGAAAGTACCAGTAACAGCTTCAACTCAGTTTTAACTTTGCAAAGTTAAAAAGATTTCAACTTGAAGACTTCTGGGAATCAAGGAGCAGGGAAGCTTCAGTTATTAAAACCTGATTACAATCTCATCATCCACTTGAAAATTCTGAATGGTGATCTGGAAAGTGAGTAACTTCACTTTTAAAGGTTTAAGTAGGTAATAAAAGTAACATGCTTGTGAACTTAAAAAGAATATATATCTTATGATGGCTGCTGTGAATATATCTATGTCTGGCATGTATGTTGCTTCCATCAGAGTGTTCTCTATTTTCATCTTCCAGTATACAAGTTTTGATTTAAAAATTTAAATCTGGTGATCTTGTCTCTATTTAAAATTAAGTTTCAAATGGAACTTGTTTGCTTAACTATAAGCTTTAGTTTAAATTCATATTTAAGACAAAATAATATTCATTTTGACTCTGGGAATCAAATTTACTGAGCAAGTTTAAAATATGTTAAAATTTAAGTATCACAATCCATCGTTTCAGGATTTGAATTTGAATCATTATACAAAATTATGATTTTTAAAACAAATATTTTGATTTTTCCTCAAGTATGTCGAGAGCAGATTCTTGTTGAACTAAAATTGTTTAAAAATCAATTCCCAGAGATCTCACGAATTTTAGATGTTGAAATTTTGTATGAAGCGAGTTTAGAGATCGATTATAATAGGAAAAATGTTAGATAATTTTTCTGTTGCATAAAATGATTGCGCGAGATCAAACTAGGGTTTTGTTCAAATTTTGAACGAGTTGGAAAACTTTGATCACTCTGCCTTCTTTGGTGCGTCGAGCATCACGTGGCTGGAGGGGAAGGTAGTGTAGGGGCTAAGGGTGGTGTAGCCGGAGTTTCGAGGTTTCTGGGGAAGTGCATCGCCTGAACGAGATGGGGGATGGTCGGGGTTTTAAGTTCTGGAATCTCAAAATTGTCAAATTTTTATTCGCAAGTTCATTCAGGAATGGGTGGTGTTCGATCGATAGGTCGATCGATGATCGACTTATGGAGGGTTGTCTTCGATGCCCAGGGTACGCCGGCGGCGTGTGCAAGTGCACGGTGATCTCGTGCACAGCTTGGTGTTCTTGGTGATTAAGTCCTCGAGTGTATACTCGAGTAAAAGAAGGTGTAGCTTCGGTTGGCACCTGGGGTTGTACTTGGGTAAATAGTTTTTACTCAACAGGAAAGAAAGTATATGAAAGTGAAGAAGAGATGAAGTATGGGGGTGGAGCTCGGGGAAATAGGCCAAGAAACTCGGGTTCGACACGGGTAAACTTGTTTTTTTGCCTGGGTTTGTTTTAATGCAAGGTTTAAACATCAGTAAATATGAACAGGTTTTGATAAATACAAGATAAATGCAAGACAAAGGTTTTAATTACAAATTTAAGACCTAAGGGAAATTGTTTAAAAAACCCTTTTAATAATAATAATGTAATCATTTATAAGAATGAGGTTTATCTTAAAGTCAAGGAAGATTTAACGATTTGGAATTCATTAAATTTTGTTAATCAAGATGGATAATTTATTATTTAATAAATTGATGAATTGGACTAATTAAATAAGTGATTAAAAGTTTAAATTAATTAATTAAGGTTTAAAGATTTATTTATTAAGGAATAATAAATTTGTGAATTAAGGATTTTTAATATTAATCAATGATTAAAGTTGATTTATCAAGTGATTAAGCAATAATAAATTTAAGGATAATGTGATAAATTGATTTAGTAATTAATTTAAGAATAATTAAATTATTAAAGTAAGTAATTTATTTAAAGGTTAATTTAATCAATGTGATGAATTAAGAGTAACTTTACTTATTAAAGTGTTTGATAAATAAATTTATATCAAATGATTTGTAATTAATTAATTAGAATTTGATAATTATTTTATAAGTAATAAATTTACTTGGGAATGAATTGAATTAATTTGGATTAAACAATCCTGTTTATAAATTATTATTGAATGCTTGACCGTACTTATGAATGATTATATGGAATAATTTGCCTTGAATTGATTATCTTACCTGATCTGTGACATTTTGTTCTGTGAATTGAGCTGTATATTTATTCATTTATTGATGATACACCTGTATATTATCTGTAAATCTGTGAATGAGCGATAAGCGTTATAGTTATATCGCTTATCGACTATATTTCTGTGTTTTGATCTATGATGATTGAATGATGTTGCACTATTGTGTTGAACCCTTAGACCACACCATACACACACAATTATGGATTTCACGAGGAAATCGATTAAGTCACAGATTTTTTTGAAAATAGTTTCGTATTTGAATTTTTAAATTCAAATGTTTTGAAAATGGATTGTGTTTGAAGTGAAAAAGCTTTTGAAATGGAATTTCAAAGATGGAAATTTATTTTGAATAACTGGATTAAGTGTTGGAATTTAAATACTTTGATTTAAATTTGAATTCAAAATTAGGAATTGAATTCTGTAGTTTGAAACTAGGGATTAACGATATTATATTAGTCATTATGAGCTAAACCATTTTTAAAGTATTATTTTTGAAAATTTGAATTAACCCAAAGATTGTAACTTGTATAAATGAAATCGGGTTTTTCGAAATAAGACTGTTGTTTCTAAATAATAAAAAGCTTTCATGGGAGAAATGAATTTCAAATTATATAAAAGGGATTTCAAGTTTAAACTGAAATAGTTTACCAAGTTATTGATGAATATTTGGAAATGAATTTTGAAAGTGAACATTTGGGAACGGTTTGAAAGCTATAAAATAAATCTTTAATTTAAAGATTTTAAACGAGTTAATCCAAGTGAAATAGAAATTGTTTTGAAATCCGTAAATGGAATTTTGTGAAATAAATCTTTTGTTTAAAAGATTTGAAATGGTAAATGGTTTAAACCATTTGAAAAGAAAGTTTTGAATTATTAAGTTGTGACTTAATTGAAATCCCAATATCCATATGTTTTTGAAATATTGCGCTCACTATTCGGTTTAGCCGGGAAAGGACATTTGTGTCGTATAACCCATTCCGAATATGTGATACGTCGTATATGGATAGCATTTGAAGACCGGTGTTGAAGACCGGGTGTTTGCAAGAACGATAAGATAACCTATCCATAGTCTCTGCACTGGGTAGCTCCTGGTATAGAGATTCCCTAAGTGATGGGAAATCCGATCGGGATTGTGAATATCCGGATTGCAAGGACTTCTTTGTAAGTGCCTTCGGTTCTGTTCGAACCCGGAACAGACTTGTATGGATTGTATGTCTGACATTACAAATTGAGATATAAAGCTGATTTCTTTCAAATATATTTCTGTTGGTGGCGGAGAATTTATTCTCTTAGCTTAACACCCTTCTCTGAGATGTACGAGCTCAGAGGTTATATAGTTGAAGGTTATCAGCGATATATTCCCAATTTGGTAATGTGACATGCTGAGTTTTGCTGTGAAATGATCATTGTGTTGATCATTGGTGATAGGATCATTTGTTTGATCGTTTATCTTGGTGATCATTTCTATGATCATTTGTTGACCCAAAGCATGGCTTTTGTATAAAGTGTCTATTTGTGGACGTGACTTCATCGAGCCTCACACCCCGGAATGGTCAAAATAGGAAAGATGCGGCAAGCTTATGAGGGGTAGCTCCCTTTAGGGTATGTGCATTTCCTTCTGGAAAAGGGTGGTATCATGGTATGGAGCCCAGATACTTACTCATGTTGAAACACTTTATTTATGATTGTGTGAATTGATTACGAGCGCTCGGTTAAAGGTTCCAAAGGACCGGGGGATGGCATACTCGTGTCAGTTGTTACCCAGTTAGGGGTAACCCGACCTTGTGTTGGCAGAGATCCGGTTAGGTTCTCGGGGACGTCCTTCCAGAGGCGTTCTCATGTGGCAATGGGAAGTTCCTTGGCCTGACCATTCGTTGGAAATCCAAAGAAACAATACGATCCTTGTATAGTATTAGTTGTAGAACCTGCCATCTAATATGGTAGCTATAGTAGGCATAATATAATGGTACCTATGCTGGCTAAGATTTATATTCAACTTTCGAAATGATTTGTTCTACACTATGCACTAGTAATAATGTCAAATGTTTCTTTTTAATGCGTATCAAGCATCTTTGACTAACATAAGAAGAAATCTCCTCCAAGTCTGCGTTTGCATTGTGTGTGTGGCGGGAGGTCTTATGGTAGTCTCATTTCAAAATAAGCATTGCGAATTAACTTTAAAATATTTCTTTGTTTTTTTTTGAAAGATAAACTGTTTTTGTTGCTCACACCAGTCCCACGACTGATCCGGAGTTTATTGTTTCTTTCCTAAACTCTAGATGCTCATTATTTTCTACACGAGCAGTCTAGAGTTGGGTTTTTCAGATAGCTAGATTCAGTGAATTATCTGGAGTTAGTTCAGTCTTTGGATCACACCATTCTTGCTTCTCTTTGGGCATCGTTATTGGGAGTTCGAGCTATAGCTGGATTGATTCTTGGAAATGGAGTTGCAGTTCTTGGAGTTCTCTTTTGAAGACTATCTTAGAGTTATATTGTTCTGCTGCTGGATATCATCTATTTTCTTTTCCGCTGCTATTTATTGCATCATATCTCTGGTCTATATTGATATCTATTGGATCATCTGTTGTATCAGATATTGTATCAAAGCTGTATATCAATGTATTATTCTTTTATTCCGCTGTGTTATTTACTTAATGTTGTTATAAGCTCCGGCGAATCGGATTTGAACGGTCGAATCTATGGCATTCGAATATGATTTGAAGTATGGATGTCGATTTTCGAGCAGGCAAAATCCGAAACGTTACAACATACGTTCCTCTCCAAATTTTCACGAACCGAGAACCCATCAGTATGCCGAAAACACCAACTTTGACCGCCAAATTAGGCCGCCTCCGACCATGAAAAACGACGCCATCACCTCCATCTCGACCGTGTCCCACGGCCGCACTGACTCTACAAGTCACGCTCACCCCAAAGCCCCCAGTCGCCGGCCAATACAACCCCCTTTCGAACCCTAATTCGTGAATTCAGGTTGCCTCAGGTCGAAATAGATGACGCGGCCACCGTCGATAGCCTCCTGACATCGCCCTCCACAAAACCCAAAAACAGTTTCCTCAATTGTTTCCTAAATCGAAAACGCCTAATTCAATTTTGACCACGATTTGCCGATGACCGAACCACTATTATGACAAATGAACACCAAACGCCAATTCAAATCGTCAGGATCTTCGTCCTTATATTTTTTTCGAAATTTTTCGAGGGGATTGAATGGTCAATTTGAGTTTTGAATTGTAATTGTATTTGAAAGTGAGAATTTGTTTGTCTGCCATTGAGGAGGAGGAATATCTGAATTGTACGTACAGACAAATAAGAAATAGAATGGCTAGGGTTTATAATAGGGTATTTATAGGTAGGGTTGAAATAGAATAAATGGACATGAATGGTTTCCCCGAAAAGCCCGTTCTGACTTCGGAACGAAATTGGGTCAACCCAAATATCAAAATAGAAGTTTTAAAATATTTTAAAAACAATGGAACATGTTTCAAGTCAAAATTCCCTCATCTGCCGAAGTTATGCTAAAAACAAATTATTTCAAATTGATTTCAATTTCATTAATTTCATGGCGTTTCGAGTCCGCATGATCAAACGACAAGTCTGATCGCTGCGAAACTTGAAGTCCTATAATAATTCACCGTTATGGATCCGATGAAAGTAGTTTCGTCAAAATCTGAGTTAGTGACGGCTATTTTTTACATTAATTAAATAGATTAAAATAAATTAATTAAATCACTTTTCAATTTCAACTCTATAATTAACAAATTTCATCAATTTTTACTTTCTTAATCATTTACACTAATTTAACCAAATTCAAATGTCAATTTAGTATTGAGTTATTTATAAATTTCAGTGTTAGCCTTAATTCCTTTAACTTTAGAAATTATAAATTTAATTTCCAATAATGCCATTTAATTTACTTTCATTCTATTATTCAATTCATTATTGTCAAATGGATGCAATTAACATTGGGTTCATGATCTATTACCATAATATTCTCAGATTTCATCTTAATCTCCATTAACGTGATAATTTAAATATTTAATTTCATTTATTTTCAATTAAATTCAATTTCTATAGTTCAAATCCCATTTAAACTGATAAGTCTTCATTTCTATTCTTTCAATTCAATAAATTATCCTATTATAGATAAAATTAACATTATTCTCAAATATTACCTTAATTAACATTAACGTAATAATTTATTTAGATTTATTGCAATTAATTCCAATGCAATTTAATGGATTAAAATATATCGGTAACTTATAACAATTGTTGTCACTAACGTTTAATTTCACTTATACGCTATTATTAACAGACAAATGTAGCAATTGATTTAGATCTAATTCAATAAATTAAATGAATGGGTAAACAATTAATAATTATCACTGTCAACAAATTTACTCACATTCATACTTAATTATCAACTAATAATTATTATAATTACTTATCTAGCATTGATTCTGTCAAATTGCCATTTATTACGTATTATTTCATAAATTAATATAACTTTCAAATTTATTTCCCCATTCACTAATTTCATTCAATTATAAACTTACAATTGTTTCAATTAATAGGTATTGCACTAAATTAGTTATTATTCAACTTGCATAAACCTTATTACATTAATTTACATTCAGTTACTATTAATCAATATTTTATTCCATTGGTTGATTCAATACTCTTACTGTTATTCATACTTTTATAAGTTTTCATTTCCAAACAATATAATAATTACGTACAGGACATTGACTTTATTCAATTACTATTTATTATTATTAATTCGTTAATAAATTCACTATTTTCCTTTGTTTTCTTATATTCAATTCTTAGCCTAGTATAACAATTTACATTACATCAATTAATCGTAATTTCATTTCAATTGTTAATATTTAGCTTTAATTTCCATGATTGCATTTCATTTTTAACATTTGCTTCATTATAAATTATAAAAATTTCATTTCTTTCTAAATTTAATTACAAAAATCTTATTAATTTAACTAATTTTAATTATTGAAATTTACGGGTCGTTACATACGACGCCCAATACCGTGGAGATTGCGGTACTGTATAGACTATGGGAATATATAAATTATGTTAAGGGGGATATTGGGTAACTCCTTAACGCTATTTTTAAATATATTATACTTTAATATAGACATTATTATAATAGCGTATATTACTGCATAGTAAATAGTTCAACGGATCCTTAAAGGATGGACGGTCTCAAGCATCCTTTAAGGTACTTGTACATTATTTTACAGTTCACTTAAGTTGGTTTGCATTCTATAAGTATGTATGTCCTGACTCGAGTGTTTTGTGTTTTGTTTTACGCTCAGGTCAGCCTGAGTTTCAGCTTTGGATTTCACCTTCTAGAGCTAGAGGAATTACTAGAGATCATCTATCTATCTAGTTATTATCTATTTCTATTCCGTATTTGTAACGACCCGTAATTTCGTTACTTCGAAAATGAGAGATTTCGTTCATTTTAAATTTAAAAAGGAGTTTAAATCTTAAAGTAAACATGTTATATATAATAAATAATCATTTGTCATTATAAATAATAAATTAAAAGGTATAAATTTGGATTTTAGAATAAATCAACAAAAGTTAAGTTTTGTTAATAATAAATAAAGGCTTAAATAAATTGATATAAATATTTATTTGAAAAGATAAATCTTATTTAAAATATCTAATAAAGATAATAAAAGTATATTAAAAGATTTAAAAGAGTATTGATAATCATTTTACAAATATAACCGAAATTTATTGCATTTTGTCAGCTTTACGTACGCTGTAAAATTAGAGATTTTGATATTAATTAAATATGATTTATAATATAAAGAGACATGTTTTAATATATTTAAAGAAGTAAAAAGTTCATTTTAAAGTTTGGTTTACTTCAGTATACAGCTTAACAAAAACGTCAAATTTTGACGGTAAAATTTGTTGACAAAAACACCGTTTTCAACCAAAACAAGCTGTCGACAAGTTTTTGCAACTTGATACATTTTCTTACATACACATATGCATAAATACAACTTTACAAACTATTTAAACACTTTACATTTATCACTAAAGACAAAAAAGATTTACTTTTGAAAAGTTTACATAAAAGGGTGTAAAAAGTGAAAAGACATGATTTGACTAATCAAGTTTTATTTTAATCTTTACAAACAACATCATTACATATATGTCATGTCTCATTTATGAGATTTTATGCGTATGCATGGAAAAAGAGCAAAAGGGTAATTATGTAATTTAAAAATTAAAGAAAAAAGACAAAATCATTACTTAAGGACTTAACATCACATCCAACCTTCTCTTCTCATTAATGCACATCCTTTCTCATCTTGGAAAGGAAAGAAAATAATTGAAAATCCAAAAGGTAGAAGGGTATTTTAGTCATTTTGGCTAAGGCTGAAAATGTAATTTACATAGGAAACTTTTGCTATAAATACCACCACACTTTGACTCATTTTCTTCACGCCTCTCATTCTTCTTCTTCTTCATTTTGAGCTTTCCTTTGCTCATTAATGGCTTCTCCTCCTTAAGAGAGGTAGGAGGGTTAAAAATAGTAGAGTGCGTAAGCACTAATCCACTTGTTACTCTCTAACCTTTTTTTAATTCACTTCTTCTTCTCTTCTTAAAAAGGGCCTTAGGCCGTGAGTTTGGGAGTTGAAAAGGGGAGGATGTGAGCAAAACAAGTAGAGATGGAGATGGTCGAGCACTTGGAAGCATGGTTATGATAAGGTTTAAAAAGGTTTAGTGAAGTGTTGAATTAAATGAATGTTGGTAGGAAGTTAAACATTTTTGTTAATGATGAGAAATTCCCATTGCTTTTGAATGTATATTCTAGCTATGTTAAAACAATCATATTTACACCCTTATGACATATAAATGTTTATACCAGATTGATTGTTAATATGGATGATTTGATAGTTAGTAAATTAAGTGCATTGTGATAATATATCCCGTTATGATATTAATATTGAATGTTAGATTTGAAATCATATGCATGTGATTGGTTGAATGGATGTTATGCTAGTGATAAATATGAACATTGGATATGTTCATTTTGATTAGGTAATCACTTTGTTAATAAGACCATATTTTAATGATATGAGATATTTTGGAAAAATAAGTCTCTTTTCATTTAGAAGTGAAATTAAAGTTAAAATGAAAGAGACTTTGAAATTTGAAGTAAAACGGATTTGAAAAGGGTAGTTAATTAGGAATTGAAATTGAGATGAATAGTGAAATTGAAATTGAAATGGATTTTGAAAAGGTAAAGTTTAGTTTGAGATTGAATTGAAGTTTAAATTGAAATTAGATTTGAAATCTATGTTCTAAATGTGTTTAATTCAAGATTAGAATTGAAATTGAATTGAAAATTTAATATTAAAATAATGGAAATATAATAATATTATAATATGGTAATAGTGAAAATATATTTTAAATACTTTAAAAAGCGATAATGTTGATTTAAAATGATTTTATAAGTGTTGAAATCCAATTTGAATAAATTATTTCAAGTATTGAAAAATAAGTTAAAACTAGATGCGTCGCGCAGCGGCCATTCGCGATTTCGCGCCAAAAAGTTCAAATGAATGTGTAGAGTGGAATATGGCTCGGAATTCTTCGAGATAAGAAAATTCCAGACTATTATATCCATATCTTCTAAACGGAGAAAGAAAATCAAAATTTCGATAAGTAGATTTTGAATTAAGACCAAATCAATTTTCTAGAAAAATCGCGCTAGTGCAGTTTAGTGACCATAACAAGAAATTTGTTTAAATGAACGATTTTAATTACGGAAAAATATGGAATAAATTTGATAAATCTATTCAAATAATTTAAAAGAGATTTGGATCAAAAAATATGATTTTTCAAATATTTAAAAGTTGTTTAAATTCAAATAAGCTTATATGGCACTTTCCGTAGCACTTTTCTGCTGCGAATTCTATAACTTTTGGAATATGAGTTAAATGTAACGACGTTTTTCAGAATAAATTGTGAATATTTTAAAAAGGATAATTAAGCGTCTTGAAAGATAATTTGGGATATTTATAAGCAATTCCAAAATAAAGTTGAAAATCTGAATATGCGGAAACGACTAGTACATTTGTCCCGTCTGTGAGAATCTGGAAAGACAAAACAATGTGTTTAACTAAGGTTAGAGATGGAGCGACCAATACCCTGGACTTACCTGGCCTATGTTTTCTTTTCTTAGGCAAGGGGTGGAACAGATCGAAAGGAAAACCCGGATGCTCTTAAATAAAAAGACTATATTAAGTTTTTGAACTAAAAGAAGATTGATATTATCCAAATGTTAAGCAACCTCCTAAATGAATGATTTCTATGATCCTATTTACTCAAAAATGTTTTTGTTAAGATTGATTTAGGGTTTATCGTAAACGATGTCTTAAATAACATTGTTTTTGACGTGCCTAAAATTAAAGAAATTTGGATCAAGAATTAAGTAAGGAAATCTGAGATATTTTCCAAAGTAAAAGAATGAATTACTTAGAATTATCCTAAGTTAAAAGAAAGAGATTTCGAAATCATCCGAAAAGAATTAAAGTGAAAAGAGACTTAATAAATCCTATATACTCATATTCACTTTTTATTGATAATTGGATTTCGAAGGAACCGGGGTCGGATTTGGGTAATTCCTATCCGAAAACCACTTCAAACCAATGTATACGTTCGAACGTGAAGACATGTTGAAGATGACTGAAGACCGTGGATCTTTATAGCGTGAAGACTGCTTGTTGAACATGCTCTGGGTAGCTTCCAATTATAGAGTTATTTATAGCAGTGGTCTCCTCGTGATGGAGATTTCTCGGATTGCAAGGACTACTCGCTACTAGTGGTAGTCGGAGAGTGCCTTCGGTTTGTCCTGTTCCTGGACAACTTGTATTGAAGTTTGTCTGACATTGCATTTCTAACAATTACGTACATTAGTTTCTACAAACGTACATCAGTGGTGGCGGAGAAGGCAACTTCTTTTAGCTTAACACCCTCCTTGAGACTTACGAGCTCAAGGGTTGTATTTTTGTGGAAGGCAATTAGTAGTTAAACGTAAATCGCAATGTGGCATTCAAAGATGTGATATGTGCTATTTGAAAAGGTAATCGTTGCCTCAAGCCTCACCAAACCAGAATGACCGAAGCAGGATTAGATGCGGCAAGGCTAAATGGGTCATTCCCAATTAGGGTATGATCATCCCCTTTAAGATATATTTCTTCCCACTATGACGTTCGCGATGTTAATTTATGTGGTGTATGGAAAGAGAGATCTCGAATAAAGGTCGATAACGACCGGGGGATGACATATTCGGTGATATCTAGTCACAGAGGTAGGTCGGTCTTGTGTTGGTAGAGGGCAGATGTTCTGTGCCTCGGGACATCCATCTAAAGGTGTACCCATTTCGAAAGGTAGATCCTGCACCTGGTCATTTGTATGGAAATCCATTCTCCAATAAGAACCTACGGACTTGATTGTAAACCTATTATGCTGAAATTTAATCAATGTAACAATTTCGGCTAAGATTAATAAGTTTATTTGCAAATATTTTCAAAGAGATGTCATTAGAAATAATATCGAATGTTTTGATATAAAAGTGTTTTAGTTATCATAAGGTAAAAACCCGTCCGTGTTTATGTGTGGGCATGGTCTTATGAGATACTCTTTATTTCAAAGGATTTTACCCAAAAGCTGATATATGACACTGTCATTTATTATTGAGTTTTTCTCACGCTGGTTTATCAAGCCTTATTCGGGTATTTTCAATACTCGGGTCAGATCCGAGTAGTTTCAGGATAGTCGAAGACGGTTGGAGTTTCCAGAGGAGAGCTGGAGATATTCATCGACATATGAGCATATTCTACTATCCGTTGTACTTAGCGTATTTTGTTTGATGTTTGGCAGCAATTGTAAGGGCAGATTTTATAACTGTCCAAGCTGAATTTAGGTTAGATTCTGATATATGTATTTAAAAGTTTTCTGCTGTAAAAATATTTGTTCAATATAATATGTTATTCCATTCGTGTGAGATTCTATTCTGTCTACTTTTCTTTATCACCCTTAAAGATCCGTCTTTTCATGCAATTTGAGTTAGACATGTGTGGCTTATGTCGATTCAAAGGGTACGGGAAAACGGGTCTTTACAGTATTTCTATTTAGCTTATGTATTAGTGGACATTTATGTATTTGGGGATTTCTATTGTATTTACTTTTTAGATTCTGGTATTTTGTACTTGTTTTGTGAATCTATGTTGCAGTAGCTTCATGAACTACTATCGTTATTTGTATTTCCGCTACGAGTTATTTTGATTTATCTGTGTCTTTGATTCTGTGATTGGTTTTATTTGCTCCAAATTTTGAATTATTCAATTTAGACATGTGCAGTTTTATTATCGATTTGAATGGTCCAAAATAGTGGATCGTTACAGCACCATTGTCGGGGTCTATGAATCGTCATTCTATTTCTTCAAATCTAGCAAACGTATGCCAAATCCAACCACTTCATTCTGGAGTCTCCTCCGCATACACAATTGTTAAAGTGGTTCTAATAATGATACAGAGTATGCCAATAAGAGGCTTCGGTCTCTTTAACAACCAGACATTGCTTTACATACCAGTTGGTTCTTCTATATTTCAAAATGCTTGATATTCGATATCAAAATATCATATGCGCTTCAAAATTAATTTCATTTCAAAATCCTCATATTTACTCAAAATATGTCAGTTCAATTCAATATGTCATTTTCACTTCAAAATTCGATTCGAAATATAATTTAAGTTATAACTTTATTTCAACCAAAATCAAATTTACATCCTTGATTTCAATATAAACAGTTCCCACTCTGACCAGTTTGAAATTTTAGAAAATAGTTTGAAATTTTTTGAATAGCTTAAATAGTTAAATAGTTTAAGTAGTTAAATAGTTTAAATAATTTAACACAAAATAGTTTGAGTATAAAAAATGATTTATATAGTAAAATAGCTTAGACAATCAAAATAATTTAAATATTAAAAAGATAAATTTTTAAACAACTTATATAAAAATAATTTATTAGAAAATAGTTTCAAATCAAAATTTCTCTTTCTATTTCGACAAATCTGGACCCAAGTCCAATTTCAATTTACCGATTCAATTTCAACTATTCCAATTCAAATCAATTTCTTCATCAATTCAATTCAAATCAACTCAATTTTGATTTCGATTCAAATTAATTTCAATTTCAAATTAATTTCAGTTCCAATTTCAAAATCTATTCAACTATTCAATTCAAGGGTTTAAATTCAAATTCAATTCTCAATTTTAAACCATTTAAATTTATATAAATTCAAGTTCAATTTTAGAATATCAATTTAGATCAGTTAAATCAAATTAAACTTCAGTATTCAATTTCGAGCTCAAATTTGAAATATTTATTTATATATATTTTACTTAAATAACTTTGAAGTTCAAGTAAAAGTTCAAACCATTTAAAAAAATTCAATTTCTATAATTCAAGTGATATTTCAATCCTAACTTCAAATTTCAAATTAAATTCTTTAAAACAACTTCTTTTAACAATTTTAATTCAACAATTCAACTCGAGTTCGAAAAAAAGTCAATTTTCATATTTCGATTTAATTTTATTTTTATAAAAAAAATCATTTGAATAAATTCAAATCCACGTATTTAAAATTACTTAATTTAACCAATCCGGTGTCCGTACATAATTTTCTATCCTATTGCCAAGTGATCAATTATTTCAATTTAGTTTCAGGGATGGATATATATTATTTCAAAAAAATATCATAGGTATATATCATTTCAACCTATTTCTTAATTTATTTGAAAATTTTCAAATAATTTTTCAAATAATTTTTTTATATACTGTCAATAATATACGGGGTGATAATAGGATATATATATATATATATATATATATATATATACACACACACACACACATTTATAAATAAATAAACAAACATATCCTCCAGAATATCAACCAAAAACATCATTCATAATCAACATCCAAATAGAAAAAATATCACAACAATTAACTAGTTATCAACATCGGGTGTCTTGCCGGAAACTTAATTTCAATTTCAAATTGAACGGTTAATTTAAATTCATATTAGTTCAATTCAGATGTCAACATAAATGTCAATTAAATTATTAAACAACAGTCAAAAAAAATTAGATTACTTCATAATATAAATTTAACCAATATAAAAATATTTCAATACTTCGTGAGCGTTAAAACACTCACCATTATTTGAAACTGGAAATTTTCCACTTCAAATAAATACGAATCCAACTCCATGACGTAGCCTTCGTCGATGCATTCGCAATGCGACTCGTTTCACTCGAATCGGACCTTGCATGGAAAAGTTATACAATAATTAGCGTTTGATATAATAAAATATAATTAATAAGAAAAATTAACTAACCTATCTCTAATCCCTTCTCAGCGTCATTCCCGCTCACATTCTTCTTCCTACACGATCGTGTTTTGCATTTTTTTATATATTTAATCGAACGAATCATCATGACCACAGTTGAGCCACCGCCTACCTGCACCGCCCCAGCCACCCATCGTGCTCACCTGCGCCTTCTCCATGCCACCGTGCATGAAAATCGAGCACATCCCCAAAACTCAAAAACCGACGAACAAATATGGGACCAAAATGAATGCCTCGTCGTGAAATTCGACAATCTGACCGTCCAGATTATAGAGCTCAACGAGATCTATGATTTTCCTTTTGGAAATTTTTGATCTCGTTGCGTGGATGAGGAGAAAGGATGAGAATTTTCGGCCATTAATCGCTTTAAATGAATATGGCTATGCGTTTTAGAAGTTAGGGTTATGAACGAATGAAGATAAGACAGCCCATTATATAAATACCTGACACATCTGGCAACGAATATTCTGAACTCCAATCAAAGCATGCCGGCCAGCTTTCTATATGTTATTCCACCATTCCAACACAATGTAATAGGTATCAGGAGCCAATTCCATCATATTCAGAAGATAGCTTTTCAAAATTAATTTAATTTAATTTAATTCCTTTAGTTGATTTCTATGCGTTTCAAGTTCGAACGACCAAACAGTAAGTTCGATAACTATAAAACTTGAAATTTTATAATAATTCAGTATTATGGATCCAATGAAACCAGTTTCTTTGAAATCCGAGATAGTGGCCAAAATGACTATTTTTACATGTTAATTAAAACAAAAAATTTCCAAAAACAATTTAATATCTTTAAGCTCAATCTTAAAAGTTAACAATCTTCGGTCTTGTTTAAATAAAATTTAAATCAACTTTCAACATCATTTTTATTCACATTAAATTCAAAATTCAATTACTTAAACAGTTTTCAATATTAAATTTAAATAATTTAACTATCCAATAAATTATATTAATGAATCATTAAATATCAAATGAATTTTAGTTATCAACAAATATTTTATTTCCATCTAAATAATACTACATTTATTATCGAATTTCAGCTACTGATTTCAAACATATTCAATACATAGAATACCATTTCAATACTTTTTATTGCCAAAATCTTCGAAATTGTTTATTTCAAAATTTTATTCGGATTCATATTAAATAAACTACATTAATAAATCATTAAATTTTTAGTTTTAACCATTTCATCCAATAATCAAATTAAATTTAATAATTTAAAATAGTTAAAAATATGGTATTTACACTATGTTATCAAAAGGGATACATTCAATGGTTCTGAAACTATATTTCTAAAGATCATTTAGCAATGTTTTGAATCATTCGAAAGTTTTATGATTTTTTTTCGAAAGGATTGATTTGTAGAGCTTTGAAAGGTATATACTTAGAGTTTTGAAAAGAAGTTTCCAATAATTTTGATAGAGGTTATCTAGAGGTTTCGAAAGTGATGTTTTAAGGTTTCCAAAACAAATAACACATTCTCATTTTAAAAGAAATGCGATGGCCTAAATAAAGATTATTGAGAGTATTACTTTGTTGTATTTATTGCTTCTTCATATATTTATTCACATTGTAATTAACTCATAACGGTATGTTGGGGAAGGGCATAATAACCAGCTAGGTTGACGCAGTAGTGAATATAACTTAAAAAATGTTAAAATCTTAATTAAAGATATTAGCAAGAGCCAATAGGTTCACATTAAGCCCATGAAAACTGTGTAAAGGCAAAGATATTGGCAAGAGCCAATCGGCTCATAGTCAGCCCATGAAAAATATGATTTGATATTGGCAAGGGCCTTTAGGTTTATAGTTAGCCCATGAAAACTATATCTAGATTAAGATACTGATAGCTAGTCAATAGGTTCCTAGTTAGCCCATGAAAACTAGGATATGAGAAAAGATATTGGAGTTACCAATAGGTTCTTAGTGAACCTATGAAAACTATTAAATCAGACAAGTAGTCCATAAACATTTAACTGGTTATTAGTGAGCCCATGAAAACTAATAGGTTAATAGTAATCCTAGAAACTATAATTGAGATAGATTGTTAGAATGAATGAGGATAGGTATGTAGGAAATGCGAATTACGGATCTTTAGGCAGAATTGACACTAGAGGGGGTGAATAGTGTTTAATTAATTTTATGAATCCTTTTGAAATCTTTTCAAATTAAATCCAAAGAGATGCAATTCACAAACACAGAAACAATCACAAAATCAGACAAAAATGAAAATAGTAAATAAAAGTAGTAAAGGAAAGAAGACACTAGAATTATACTGGTTCAGAATTACTCTACATCCAGTTCCATACAATTTCTTATGCGGATTTCTTTCCAAATATAATATCGATATTACAACAGGGATTTCAAGGCCACGAGATATACCCTCCTGTCTTCGAGTTCGGGGAACACTCACTTGATTTAACCATGCTACAAGATCACCTAATTGATTTACGGGCTATAATCATACCCAATTGATTTACAGTCCACAATCGTACCGTTTCCAGTCACACTTTGATAGAGAGAGACTCGATACACTTCGATCTTTCGATCTTTGATTACAAATGATCCTATAACTCTGAATAGCACTGAGATCTTTGAGAGAAAGTGGCAGAGAACCAAACTAGAGATGATCGAGTTTGATTCACTTAGGATTTCGGTAGATTTTTTTTAAAATATAAGAGAATATTTGAGTTGAGAAAAAGGAGTGAAGAAATGAAGAAAAACTAACTTAAAATTCATTGAAAACAACTGTTATTTATAGAAGAACAACAGTCATGTCCATTCGTGAAAGGTTATGAAGAACAGATACTTTGTTTGAAAATTTGTAATTTGAAATTTCTACGACTACCATGTCGACATGGTGGGATGGGGTATGCCGACATGCCCTATTTAATTTTGAAAATTGATTTTTATTTTTAAAAGACTTTCTAAAACTTGTCAAAATAATTTATGATGTTTATAAACCATTTTGAATATAGTTTAAACTTATAAAAGAGATTAAAAAGTACTCTAAAAAAATATAATCCATAATATAAAAGTAATATTAAAAACAAAATATAGAATATATTTTTTGAGATTTAAAGCTTATAATATTAAAACAAGGAGATAGTTCAAAAACAAGAGATGATTCTGAAATCAAAATATAAAAGATAATAAAAATAGTTTAATGCTAAAATATTAAACTGAGAGAGATGACTTTTAAAAGGTTTTTGGAAAATATTCAAAATAAATCATTTTGAAAATTTCGTGGATCCCATTCCACTAGAGATGGTCGTGGGTTCAATCCCACTAAAGTGGTCCTAGGTTCCATCCCATGATTGAAGCGGGAAGGTGGATTCCATTCCACTATTAAAATCTAAATAAAGATTTTAGTGCTATTATGAAGTTTTAACATAAATCTAGATACTATTACTTACCTTAATATCTTGAACTCTTGAATTATTAAAATCTTGAACTCTTGATATCTTGAACTCTTGATACTCATGAGTCTTCAATCTTGGTTTCTTCAATCTTGAATTTGTCAGTCTTGAATCTCTATACTCAGTCTTGAATCTTTATACTATACAATATTCATTCTTTAATACCTACATATATATCATGCATATACATATGTATATCTAGACAAGAATTTTAGTATTTATATTTCATAACAAGTCCTAAGGTTATTATAATCAAAACCATCATCTTAGAAACTAACAGGATAATCCAGAATTAACTTTCTTGTTTGCATATCATCATATTGCTTTGAATTGTTTTAACAATTGTGGATGCAGGAGCACTGTATATGGTTTTCTAAAGGTTTTAAAATACTAATGAAGGGAAAACCCGTTCCATTAAGTGGCATGGTCTCACTAGATATCTAAATGATTTGAGATGGTAGATAATTATTTATACCAGGCTTTATGTCTAAATCGAAGATTTTGTTTTTCCCTTAAACTCTCAAGTACTTAATTGATTTGAGTAGTTTGAGGTTTAGGGTTTTCAGGTGTTCTTTTAGACGAACGAAGCTTTCGGTGATGTACGGGAGGCGTGTTAGCTATGTACAGTTCTTTTATTTCCGTTGTGTTCGTTTGTAAAGGCAAACTTGTTTTATTGCCTTATTATATACTCGGATCATCTATGGGGGCATCTTCATATGTCGCTTTTGGCGTATTATGTAATAAGTATATTTTGTCTGAATGTGGTCTGTGCTCTGGGATTATGCAATGAATTTGAAATATTTTGAAACGAAATGTGGAGCTTGTTTGTGTTTTAATTTTTTTCCATATTAATGTGTTTCTGTGTATCAATGTATCTAACATTTCCATATTTGGTCATCGAGGATTAATACCTATGGATGATTGCAGCATCTATAGCCGTTAATTTTGGGCCTCTAAGTAGAGGGATGTTACAGGATGTTCCACATGTTGTACTAGAACCCAGAGGCTTTCGAAAGGTTTGATGTTTTAATGCTTTCGAAAGCTTTTAATGAAGGCTTCGAATGGGAGGTTCCCTAATGGTTTTGAATGGTCTAAAAGAAAAGGTATTCCAATGTTTTCGAAAGGCAATGTTAAGTGTTTTAAAGATAGGATGTCTAAGGTTTCAAACCTTTCAAAAGGATGGTTTTTCAACGGTTTTAAAAGGTTTATATAAATGGTTCCGAAAGAAATGTGTTGATCTTTCGGCTAGGTTATAAAAAGGGTTTACTTAGTTTCGAAAGAGGTACTTTCAATGGTTTCGAAAGGGGTACTTTCAAAGGTTCAAATGTTCAACAAATATTTTTGTAAAGTGTGTGTGTGTGTGTGTGTGTGTGTGTGTGTGTGTGTGTGTATACATATATAGCATGGCAAAGTGATTTTGAGCAAAGCATAGAGTATATATTTTCCTTGTTTAAAGTATGATTTAAAGTTTTAAATCAATTTGAGAAGAAAAGGTTTTCAAGGAAAATTTAAAGGAAGATTAAACTAAGTAAAATGACTAAGATATTCGTATACCAGATGGGACAGGAATAGGGTCGCGTCCTATACATTAGCTACACGCCTCTAGCTAATTTAGTCCAAAATTCCAAAGTGTAGGATTTGTCTCAATTAAGACTAAAATGATGTTACACACAGAAGGGAATATATTTGAACAGAGGTAGATATTGGTGAGCCTGCAAAACCATTAGGATCAGTTGAACTGGAGAAACAAAGTTAGGGACGTACCATTTAGAAAGGAGTATCTAACAGATGTTTGATTATTTTTTTATATTGTCTGGCAGGCCCATGTCAGCCAAAGGTTAGTAGTTAGCCAAACAAAACTATAATGTTTAAACAAATAGTTCATTTGTTACCTGATATGTATATTTACCTGATAATGCTTTACAGTTTTAACTGGCTTTGGTCGTAGGATTATGATTTGCAAAAGATATGTTTTAAAAGGATATTAGTGATGGGAAACTCATTCCGCTAAGCGACATAGTCTCACATAATATCAAAAAACCGAGATGTATAGTATTATTCACACCAGGCTTTATATCTGACTCGAAGTTTATATTTTTCCCCTTAAACTCTCAGGTGCTCAAAATTGATTTGACTAGGTTGAGGGTTGAGGATTTTTAGGTTTTAGTAAATTGGCGAATAAAGCTTCCAGAGACGAGCAGGTGGCTGGTGGAAAGCTAGGAGTTGTTGTTTTGTTTTATTTGATTCCGCTGTGTTGTATTAAGTCAATTATGAATATATAGTACTCTAGTCATTCAAGGGGTCATCTT
This sequence comes from Allium cepa, assembly GCA_030765085.1. Classification (NCBI taxonomy): domain Eukaryota; kingdom Viridiplantae; phylum Streptophyta; class Magnoliopsida; order Asparagales; family Amaryllidaceae; genus Allium; species Allium cepa. The sequence goes on from CM060928.1 coordinate 806,141,089, forward strand.
CATATGTTGCTCTTGGTTAATTTGGCAATGATTATATTTGATTTGAAGCTGGAAAATATTTGGGATTATGTAACTTGGATATGAAATGTTGTTTTGTAATGTAATCAGAAAAAAAATGTTTCAATCTGTGTTGACTTTTGTTTCATATTCAAGTGTTTCTAATATATGGATACCATTAACATTATTGTATTTGGTCAACGTAAGTTAATACTATCGATGACTACAGCATCTGTAGTGCTTAGCTTCGGGCCTCCAGACAAGGGATGTTAGAACTTGGTATCAGAGCATAGGTTTATGAAAAACTCTAAACTAAAATTATTTTTGAAAACATAATCCTAAGGAATTAGAGATAAGATCGAGATATGGGATAACGCTATAGTAACGTACTTGTATTTGCTATACATAAGTATATGCTATATCTTTAGTCTCCTATCTCTCTTACGAAATTCTTCCGTTTCTCACGACATTTGAATATAGATATGGAAGCTAGAAGTGGAAGTGTGAATCTTAGAGGAAGCACGAAAACAATGAAAATGCAGACCAAATACCAGGAGGAACCAAAGTCAGGCACACGCAGGAAATGTGGGTGCTGGAGTTTTGCAAGTTGACATGGGAGCCATGTATCAATTCTTTGTCAACATCATGCAGGATGGTGTTGCTGCTGAAGTAGCTGGAAGAGGAGTTCAGGAAGCTCCAGCGGTCAAAACTCAGGACTGACCCGAGCGTAATGAAAAGGCAAAACACTCGAGTCAGGACTAAAATATCCTTATGAAAGTTAAATCAATCGTAAATAAATATGAGTGTAACGGCGTCAGAGATGTTTACGGGGTTTGACATCTCATATCCAGTGTCAACGTGCATGCAATAACTTAAGAGATGTTACGGGATTTTCCATCTCTCAAGGATCCGTTAAACTATCTACTATGTAGTAATGTACGCTAAGTAGATAATGCCTATCAGTAATACAAAGTATCAAAATAGCGTTAAGGCGTTACCATAATCCCCCTTAACACATTTTTATAATGCCATAGTCTATACAGCACCGTAAGCCCCACCATAAACTGGTGGTTATCAGAGGGTACCCCATAGGTATAACACAAAACAAAACGTAGTGGTCGCGAATAGGATAATCAGTATGACAAGGTACATGAGGCGATACCAACTAGGATACTAGTAGTTGCGTGATCCAGACTGATGTTGGGCATAGCTAGCAGCCACCCCAACACCGCGAAACAACACTCCCAAATCAAGGGGTACACCCAAATCGAATCATAAATGTAAAAGAAATGGTATCGAAGAAGCGTGTCCGCTAGAGGTGGCGAACCTCAATGGCCCGGCGCGGCTCCTGTTTTAGTCATGTCAGGGGTCATCCAATATCGTTCTCTTTCTTCAGTCAACATGTTCACCAAACCATCCACTTCATTCTGGATCAACACTCCGCGTATAATAGTTATTAAAGTGGTTTTCGGTATCGACAGAGAGTATGTCCATATCCGATCCCGGTCTCTTTAATAACTACGTATTATTACACCGTTGGCTCTTTTACATTTCAAATCGATTCATAATTTATATCAAAATATCATATTCGCTTCAAAAATCAAATCCATTTCAAATATCACCGTATCTATTAAAATGTAAGATCCTGTTTCAAAATCATTTTTCGCATCAATATCTCGTTTCGATTTCAAAATCATTTCGAATTTCAATTTAGGTTGCAACTTCATTTAATCTAATTTGTATTTAAATTCAAGCTTTTAAATATAAACATTTCACCTTACTGATCAGCTTAGAATTTTAGAAATTAGTTTTAAGTAGTTTAAAAGTAGTTTTAAATAATTAAAATAGTTAAAAATACTTAAATTCTTAAGATGGATTTGAAATAGATAAAGTAGTTTAAAATAATTTAGATCGGGTTAAGTAGATTTAAAATAGATTAAAATAGTTTAAGTATTCAAAAAATGGTTTATGTAACCGAGTAATTTGGAAAACAAAACAAAACCGCTTCAAAACCAATCCATTTCAATTATAACTTCCCAATTCAAATCAATTTGAATTTCCATTCTACCGATTCGATTTCGATTTAAATTCAAATCAATGTCAATTTTAACTTCAAATTAATTCAATTTTTACATTCACCTTTAATTCATTCGATTTCAGTTTATATCGATTTGGAACTTGATGTTCAAAATACCAATTTATACCACTTAAGACAATTATGCGTCAATATTCAAATCTAAATCCAAATTTCAAATATGATTCAATTTCAAGCTCAATTTCAAAATATCATTTTTATATCACTTTTACTTAGTAATGTTCAAAGCTCGAATTAAGGTTCAATCTTTTAAAACGAATAAATTTTCGAAATTCAATCATAACCAAATTTTAAATTTCAAAATCTCAACTTAAATCATTTAACAATTTCTTTTAACCAAAATCTATTTCAACTTCCAAACTCAATTTTCCGATAAATTCGATTTCTATAAATTGATTTCTATTTATAACTTCTAAATCAAACATTTAAATAAATTTTAAATCGACAATTTTAAAAATTATTAATTTAGCCAATTCGGTGTCCGTATATAATTTTCTATCCTATGGCCAAGTAGTTATTTATTTAAATTAAATGTCAGGGATGAATATATATCACTTAAATCAATCATAGTGTCATATGTATGCATAACAGGTTATATATAAGCAATAAACATCCAAACATTTAAATATCAACCAATAGCATCCATCGAAATAAAACATCCAATAGACAATACAATTCATAGCAATTTCATAGTTATCAATGTCAGGTAATTTTATCGCAATTCAATTTCAATTTCAATTTTAACGGTCAATTTAATTTTCAACGGTTAATTCAAATGACAACCTATATGACAACTAAATTTATAAAACAACGATGAATAAAATTCATAACACTTCATAATGTCAAATTTAACTAGCACAAAGATATTCAGTACGTTGTGAGCGTTATAAAACACTCACCTTGATTTTACGATTTTAAATCAAATCGATCGACGTTCGATTTGACCCAAAATTTTCTCTAGATCCAAACGATTCCAATCCATCTCCATAGCGTAGTACTCGTCGAAACGATTCCAATGCAAAAAGTTTCGTCGAATTCCGACCTCGCATGAACAAGTTATAGCAGTTTAAAAATCATACAATTATTTTATACAAATATTAACAACTTATTTTTTTTTTATATTACCCTAACCAATCCTAGCCGTCCCTTTCAGGTAATTGAATCCAGGCCGCACTTCTCCTTTCCCCTTCTTCTTCGTTCACACGCGAATCCAGTAACCCATAGCCGCCGTTAATTTTCGAATTAACGCGACCACCACGCTCCACTTGAAGACGATCAGGTTACAGCACTTCGAAGCCACCGCCTTACTCCACCTTCACCCCTAATAGCTCCAAGCTCGGCCTCATCCTCTACCTCGAATTGCGTGAAAAATGCAGCAGCTTTGAACGTGATTTCCCGCCGATCCGTGGCTCCGTTTCCGATCTCCACCGTTGGATAGCTAGATCTTGATGCCCTCTACAACTTTGTAGTTGAGAGTTTTTGCTAATTGATGATGGATTGAGAGGAAAATGAGGAAGAAGTTTCGAAATTTTCTAGCCACTGAAATGAAAGTAGCGGCTAAGGGCTGAAACCCTAGGGTTTATGCAAAACAAAGAAAGTGGGGGTCCTTTTATAGAAAATCGCCAAAACACTATTCATCGAAAATTTTCCGAACTCCAAACGAAGTGTGCCGACTGGCGTTTCTAGGGTTTACCCCGCGTTCCGGACACAATGGAACAGGTTTCGAAAGCTAATTCGATCGTATGTGTGAGTTACGGCAATAAACGATCGATTTGAAATTAAATCGGTTAATCAAATTTATGTGCGTTTGGGCTCGCCCTGGACAAACGGTAAATCCGATTGACTCGAAATTTGAAATCTTACAATAATATGACATTACGGATCCGATGAAACTAGTTTCATCGAAATCCAAGACCGTTTGAAAAATGACTATTTTAACTCGCCAAATTAATATTAAAATATTCAATTTTCACAAATTTTCTTTTAATTCGATTTTAAAAGTTCCACAACATCATTCTAACTTTAATATGATAAAATAAAATTTTACAAATCATTTTTAATCATAATAAACTCGTTATTCAATTTATCCAACAATTTCAATTTTAAAATCTTATTAACTCTATTATAATCCCAATATAACTTACATTCACTTTAGAAACCAATTTGAATCATATTAAATCAAATTTCAATTATTCACTCTAATTTCATACATTAAATTTTCAATATCAAATTAATCATATCAAATTTGGAATTTAATTATTCAAACATTTGTAATATTAAATTTAGTTAAATTTGGTTATTCTCACGTCACTATCTTTTAAGATATCCAAACGAACTTATAAGATTTAACCTTTAAAACTAATTCAAATTATAGAACAACCATTTCCATTAATCAGTTATCCAATTTCCATTATTCAATTATTCAATAAGTTTTAAATGTCTACTTTAAACAATTTACCTGTTCAATATTTGACGGATTTCAATATTGTATTTTTAAATAAAATTTCATTATCAGTCGATTTACTATATTACATCAAATGAATTTCACATTATTAATTAACTACAGTTAGAGATAATGCACTCAACTAATATATAAACTTTCATTTCAATTGCAATTGGTTCACAAATTCAATTCGACTAACTAAATGAATAGGTAACTTAAATAATTATCACCGTTAACTTTTAATTACTTATAAGTTTATTATTTACAAACAAGTGTCACAACTACATATACAATACAAATTCATTCAATTACCTTTGACTACATATCATTTCAATTGATTTGGGATTTTATTCAATTCATAAATAATTAACTTAGATAAAATCTTGTTGCATTTCATTCTAGTTATTATTATTCCAAACGACTTACAAATTTTTTTTCTAACACTAAATCACGAAATCTTATTAAATTAGCTATTTTAATTATCGAAAATTTACGGGTCGTTACAATAACTATGCAACTCTATGTAGAGACTATGTTAGGCTTGGAGGAAAGCTATTTATCAAATCTGAAGATGCTATTGAGGTGGAGAACTGGTTGCTGCATTATGAGAGGATCTTTGGAGACTTAGGGCTCAATGATGAGCAGAAGAGAAGGCTTGCATTGAGACAGCTTCAGGGAGTAGCTTTATTTTGGTGGAACAGTGCGACAGTTGGAGTGAATGAAGAACGATGACACGGATTGAGTTTAAGAGAATGTTCGAGGAGAGGCTTATGTCTGTGATGGCAAAGTCTACCTTGATCGAAAAGTTTACTGAGTTGGAACAAGGGGAGATTACTGTGTTGGTGTATGCTAGAAGGTTTGAGGAGTTAACCAGGTATGGACATGATACCGTGGATACTGTGATGAAGAGAAATGTGAAGTCCATAAGGGGTTTGAAGCCTGAGTTGGCAAGAGCTACATTACCTCATGTTAGGGATCCTTGTGATGTTGTAGTAGAGATGACATTGAGACATGAGGAGATGCTGCTTCTTTGGAGAAGAACAAAGCAAAGGAAGTCCAGATGGGGCAGAGTCGGAAAAGAAAGTTCTTTCATAAGAAGGGTGCTCAGTAAGGTGGAGCCTCAAAGAAATAGAGGTCGAAGGTTGTTTGCTTTAAGTCTGATAAGAAAGGACATTTCACTAATGAATGTTGTATTGGAAAGGCAAAGGACGTAATCGGGATGAAGAATATCACAAGCTTCGACTGCGATCAGATTGGTCATTACAAGAACCAGTGTAAAGAGCCTATTAAGGATGGAAGGGGCAAAAAACTTGCATTGGAACCTGCTATATCGAGAATAATAGCGCAGGAGAAAAGGAAGGCAATGTTGGGTGGTACGCTTCAGATCTATAATATGTCTGTTGACGTTCATTTTGATACTGATGCTTCGCATTCTTTTATATATCGTTTACTAGATAAGCTTAACCTAGAACCCTTATACTTAGTTATTTCCTTAAGGGTTGCAAATCAGATAGGAGGGTATGCGACGCTTAGGATGAAGTGTGACCATCTAGAGTTTGATTTGTTAGGTCATACCTTCGTTTGCAATTTGCATATGTTTGATTTCATAGAGTTCGGAATTATTTTGGGAATGGATTGGTTAAGTAAGTACGATGCTAGGATATTTTTCCATGATAGGAAAATATCGCTTAGACACCCTGACAGTAGTGATCAGATTGTATATACCGTAGAAATCCCTAGTTGTGAGGTGAATGCTTTGTTGGGTGTTGTGGAGTTAGAAGATGAGTTGAATCGAGTTTTCTTGGTTAGAGCATTCTTGGATGTTTCTGAACCTATAGTACGATTGCAATCGAAATGAGCCATTGAGTTTCGGATAGATTTGGTAGCCTGGAGTGAACTAGTGAGTAGGTTGCCAAGTAGGATGACACCTATAGAGATAAGAGAGCTGAAGGTGCAGTTGGTGGATTTGGAAGGTAGGAGCTTTATCAGGTCTAGTAGTTCACCTTAGGGACCATCCGTAGTGTTTGCTAAGAAGCCGGATGGATCGTTAAGATTATGTATCGATTATCGTAAGTTGAATGAGAAGACGATAAAGAATCATATCCGTTGCCTATAATTGACGATTTGTTCGGTCAGTTGAGTGGAACCAAGGTATTTTCTTAGTTGGATTTAGCAACAGGTTTCCATCAGCTCAGAGTAGCAGTGGATAGTATTCCTTTAATGGCATTTAGAACTAGATATGGATCGTACGAATGGTTAGTGATGCCATTCGGACTAACTAATGCGCCAGCATTCTTTGTGGATTTGATGAACCGAATTTTCCAAGAGCACTTGGACAGGTTCGTGTTGGTTTTCATAGATGATATCGTGATATAATTTAGAGATGAAATGGAGCATGAAGTTCATCTTAGAATTGTGTTTGAGACGCGGAGGCAGCATCAGCTGAAGACAAAGTTTACAAAGTGCCATTTTTGGAAGAAGGAGGTGAGTTTCTTGGTCTTGTAGTCTCAGAGAAAAGGTTGTCTGTAGATCCGACTAAGATTGACGCGACGAATAATAGGAAGAGGCCCGAGACAGTGACTGAGATAAAGAATTTTCTTGGATTGCTGGATACTATAAGAGGTTCATTAAGAATTTTTCACGGATAGCAACACCAATGTCCAAGTTAACGCAAAAGGACATGAAGTTTGTTTGGAACGATAAGTGTGAGGAAGCATTCCAGAAGCTGAAACACTTGTTGACTAACGCACCTTTGTTAGTCATTCTAGAGGGGAATCGGGATTTGGTAGTATATACAAATCCATGTGGAACTGGGTTAGGAGTCGTGTTATTGCAGAGTGGTAAAGTGATTGCCTATGCTTCTTGATAGCTTAGACCACATGAGGTTAGATATCCAATGAATGATTTGGAATTAGCTGCGGTGATATTTGCATTGAAGGTGTGGAGACATTACTTTTTGGGAGAGAGAATTGATCTATATACGGATCATAAGTCGTTGAGGTACTTATTATCTCAAAAGGAGATGAACATGAAACAGTAAAGATGGTTAGAGTTTGTTGCTGCCTATAATTTTGGAACTGACGCACCAGGGAAATGTAATAAGGTTGCAGATGCGCTTAGCAAAAGAATCATATGCAGTGTTGGCAATGATAGCAGAGTGGAAAGATTTTGAAATGTTGTCAACTTGCAGAGTGCAGTGTGGATCTGAAGCTAGATCTAGTGGAGGATCTATTGTGTTGTCTTGTTTATAAGTTCGACTAGTAATGATCGAAAAGATTGCTTCTAAATAGGAGAAGGATTCGGTATTGGTTGAATGAGTCAAGAAGTTAAGGAATGGAATAGCAGGCGATGACTTAAAGGATTTTAGTCTTGACCAGAATGGGTGGTTGGGAAAGAAAGGAAAGTTTGTGTTCCTTGTGTAGGAGACATGAGAAAACAAATTTTAGAGGAATGCCATCGTTCGAAGTTCACCATTCATCCAGGAGGAACTAAGATGTATCAGGATATAAAGTGGAGTTTTTTGGGAAGGTATGAAGAGGGATGTAGGCTTATGGGTTGAGCAAGGTCTAAACTACCAATGGGTAAAAGCTGAACATCAGAAGCCAAGTGTATTGCTTTAGCCATTAGATATCCCGGTATGGAAGTGGGATTCTACTTCTATGGATTTCATAGATGGATTGCCAAGATCTAATAGAGGAAATGCAAGTATATGGTTCATAGTGGACAGATTAACCAAGAGTGCCCATTTCATTCCAATTAAGTCAATTAGGATGACACATGTTTTGGCTAAGTTATTTATGAAGAATGTAGTTAGACTGCAAGGAATTCCTAGTAGCATAATAAGTAATAGAGATTCCTTGTTCACTAGCGAGTTTTGAAAGAGTCTACAAGAGATTTTAGAAACCAAGCTCTAGATGAGTACCGCTTACCATTCACAGACCAATGGGCAAATAGTAAGTGTTAACAGAGCCTTGAAGGATTTGTTAAGAGCTTGTGTGTTAAATTTTAGGGGATTATGGGAAGGCCATCTACACTTAGTCGGGTTTTCATATAAAAACAGTTATCAGGCTTATGAAAAGCCATGAAAATCACCAGTTTGTTGGTTAGAGATCATAGGTTGGTTCTTGGTCCAGATTTGGTTAGAGAAACTGTAGAGAAGATCGAGTTAATTCAAGCTCAGACAAAGGGAGCTCAGTCTAGGCAAAAGAGTTATGCAGACAAAAGATGAAAATAGTTGGAGTTCTTATTTAGAGATCACATGTTTGTTAAGATATCACTGATGAAGGGTCTGATTAGATTTGGGAAATCAGGAAAGTTGGCATCGAGATTCGTAGGACTATTTCCTATCATAGAAAGGATCGGAAAACACACATATAGAGTTGAGTTACCGAATAGTTTGGCAAGACTCCACAATGTTTTTCGTATTTCTCATCTAAGGAAGTGTGTTAAAGATCCGAAGACTACTATAGCACCGGCTGTGTTAGAGGACAAGTAATAGCGCCAAGTTTGACTATAATTAGAAAACCAATTCATATAGTCGTGAGAGATAAAAAAAAGGCTAAGGAACAAGACAGTCAGATTAGTTAAAGTTCATTGGAGCAATTATGAAAGAGACTGCACTTAGGAGACTAAGAGCAGGATTAGAGACGCTTATCTTAATTTGTTTGATGGTATGTTATACCTTTTTGATTGTTTAATTGTGTAGCTTATGATAATTTCAAGGACGAAATTCTTTAAGGAGGTGAATTTGTAACGACCCTACTTTTGGTTAACATTATTTACGATATTTAACTATCTAAATTAAATAAAATAATGTAACGATTAGGGAACCGAGATTTGTGATTAATAAGGGGTAGCTATGCCAGGTAAACAAATGAACTAATATGAGTAAAAATGAAATAAGTTAGGAAAATAGGTGAGGAGCAAAGTCGGAATAAGAGTACTGTAATACCCTAAACCCTTAGGAATTCATTTCACACGTTCGTTCACTTGAAAAAATTAAATATTAAGGGAGCCACCATTAGCAAGAACAAGAGGAAAAAAAGCTAAAGGAAGAAGATTAATCAATTCAAATCTCAAACTCCTTAATCTCAAAGCTAAGGTGAATGATGACTACATCTTATATTTTCTATTGTTTTCGGTTTAAAGGGTAAACCCGATTTATTTTGCAAGGTTATGCCATGTTGTAAATGATTAAATGTTTATATATGCTTGTTGATGATTTATACTTATTTATATAGGTTTTATGATGTGTTTTGATGCGAAAACCCTATTAAAGAACATCCAAATGCCTTGCGATTTTAGATTTAGATCAAAAATGATATTTTATATATGGGTTTCAATTTTCATAATTTCTAAATTAATGTGGATTTAATATTAATTTTCTAGCGAGGAAATTGATTATTTGGGTTTAAAAATTATTTATGGTTAAATAATATATGTTTTGGATCTGAAATTAATATATGCAAGAAAACATATTAAAAATGATTTCCTATAATTTTTGTAGAATTTTCCTAAGTATTTTAATAGATATTTAAAATTAGTTAAGGTATGAGACTTAAAAGAAGAAGGGGTATTTTGTAAATTATTTAAATTGTTTAATTCTAAAGTTTTGGCAATGTTTTTGGAAAATAAAATTTGCAACCAATCAAATTTTAACAAACAAGGTGGGTTAGTTGGAAAGATTACTTTAAAAAGATAAAATTCAGTTTAAATAGGCTTTTTACCTGTTTCGCCACTTTTGCCACACGAGGTTCTGACTTGGTAGTTCCGCTTCCATCATCATCGAAACCAATGACATAGTATCAAAAACTTGGTACATAGTGAATCGACTTAGGCAGAAGGTACAGGGTCAAAGCTATGGGCTTTGAAGGGGTCGAAACGTTGCTTTGCTTTTAAATGAAAACTCGCCTGCTTTGCTTTCGTAGGGTATGCTTTCGACTTGGTTGGATTTCGACTGGGTCAAATGTTTTTAAGGGAATGGTTTCTAAGAGGTTGTTCCTAATTTTTTAAGTAAATGCTTTCGTCGGGATCGAAACCCCTTGCTGCCACTTTTTTCCTTTCGAAGCGATGCTTTAAGGTTAGTTTGTTTTATAAAACTCAAGTCGCTTCTCCATTGCTTTCGAAAGGTTGGTTTCGACAACGTCACTTCTCTACTTAGGAAATAACTTTCAAAAGTGTTGGTTGCGACCTTATTTTTTTATGACCCTTTGAGATTTTAAAGATAAACCCAAAAGGTTTCGAAAGAGATAGTGTTGAATGATTTCGAAAGGATGTTCCACATGTTTTACTTGAACCCAAAGGCTTTTGAAAGGTTTGATGTTTTAATGCTTTCGAAAGGTTTTAATGAAGGTTTCGAGGGAACCCCAATGGTTTCGAAAGGTCAAAAAGGAAGGTTTTCCAATGTTTTCGAAAGGAAATGTTTAAGTGTTAAGATAAGATGTTTAAGGTTTTAAAGCTTACGAAATGAAGGTTTTTCAACAGTTTTGAAAAGTTTATATGAATGATTTCGAACGAAATTATTCGGCCTTTTTTTCCTAGGTTATAAAAAGGGTTTACTTGTTTTCGAAAGGGCTACTTTTAATGGTTTAGAAAGGGGTATTTTTAGGTTTAAATGTTTTCGCCAACAAAGATTTGTGTAAAGTATATATACAACATGGCAAGGTGATTTTTTGCAAAGCATTCTTATATATTTTCCTTGTTTAAAGTATGATTTAAAGGTTTAAATCAATTTGAGAAGAAAAGTTTTTCAAGGAAAATTTAAGGGAAGATTACCCTAAGTAAAATGACTAAGATATTTGTGTAAAGTATATATACAACTTGGATATGAAATGTTGTTTTGAAATGTAATAAAAAAATTTAACCTGTGATTACTTTTATTTCATATTCAAATGCTTCTGATATTATGCATACCAGTTACGTTACCGTATTTGGTCATCCAAAGTTAATACAATAGATGAATGTAACATCTGTAGCGCTTAGCTTCCGGCTTTCAAATAGGGGATGTTACATATCCTTAGGGGTGTTTCACCATATTAATAATGCTCTATATGTACATTTACCTCAAGTGAAAGATTGGATAGTAAAAAGTTTAGTAACATCTCAAAAAGTGGCCAAAAGTTCATTTGTGCAAATCTGCCTTGTTTAGCCTTGATTTTTGAACTTTAAAGATTTGAAAAGATATTTAAATTTAATTATTTTTTCAATCCTTTTGCAAGTGTTTTTAACTCATATTAGAGTATTTTAAAAGTGGTTTGAGCTATTTATGAATTTTTAAGTATTAGTTGTGAATTTTTAAAGAAGAGGATTTTATAATAAAGAAATTGTAAAGTTGTTATTTTCAAGTAATATTTTGAGAAATGTTATAAAACCTATTACAAGTATTATAAAGTATTTTAAAATTATTTTTAAGTATATATAGTTTTTAGAAAACATGTTGACTATTTTATATCTTATGGAATAAAGTACCATTTGACTTGTTTATTTAAATATCAAGTTTTACAAGTAAATTACTATACATACTATTATTTTAAAAGTGTTTTAAAAGTATGAACAAAAGGTTTAGAAATGTGTGAGAATTGCTCAATGGACAAATGGTAAATTGTTTAGTTAATTGTTTAAAAAGTAGTTAACTACGCTTAACTCTAAATGTAACGATCCTAGTTTAATCACGAATTTAAATTTATAATTAAATTAAATTCTTGGATTTAATTTTGTATTAGTTTGAAAATTTTCAAATTTAATAAAAAATGCATACTTATTTATTTTTGAATTTGGACTTGAAACTCAAAAATGTATACTTTCAGTTGAATTGAGCTTTAAATAAAAAGTATAAGAATATAAAAAAACTACTTATCAATATTTAATATAAGTGTAAAGCATAAAATAAAACATATATATATATATATATATATATATTTAATACTTGATGGTTAAACCATAAATAGAAATTAAATTTTGTAATAGAAATCACATAGTTATAAAATGCAACAACTAAAACAAATTTCTTACATTTAGCAAAGTAACTACAATCAACAGGATAACAAAAGTGTATGAAAAGGAAAAAAATTAATATAAACTAAAAAAAAAACTAAAATAAAAAATATATAAATAACACTTATAAAATCAAAACAGCACCTTGCTGTAAGTATACAAGATGGAAGCATCACAAAACATACTTGCATTAAATGCAAGCCTCCACAAAGCATATCAGCCACCATTAAAACAATAAAAAAAAGAATAAACTAAAATTATATGTAAACAAAACATACTTGCGGTAAGTATACAAAACCTTGCTGTGAGTATATTTTTTGTAAACAAAATTTTATGTAAAAATGTACATATAAAAAATCAACGAGGCTTATACAAGAAGATAAAATTCTACAACATAAAACAAACATTAGATTACAAAAATCTACAAAACAAAAAAAAACTTTGTACTTACAAATCAAAATAGCATATGCATGTAAACTTAAAAAGAAGCATGAGCATTAAATGCTTTCTTCTTAAGCCTAAATTAAACATCATCTCAGCCGAAATAATGTTTTCTTAGTCAAAGCAAGATGGAAATATCCGATGAGAGAAAACAGTTGTCTCAGTTAATACCTCCCCTACCCTGTATAAATCCCTTTATATATATGTACACTTCCAGTTTGTTTAAACCATTTTACTGAAAATAATAATAATAACAAAGAACAGAAAATAAAGAGAAAAGCAAACAACATTTTTCTTTTATCCAAGTTAAAATCAATTTGCTGAAGTGAGAAAAACAAAACAGAGAGGAAGATTCAAATCTGCAGTTTCAAAATTGATTAAGTTCTGTTCAAACTTATTTACAAGGTGAGTAAACTCTTAAATTTGAATTTGAATTCGTTGTGGTGAAAATAGTGAGACTTAAATGATAAAGATGTGTTTGCATGAATATATTTGCACCTGAAATGAAGATGCATGCCTGTATACCTCAAAAAGTAAACGATGTTCTATCCTTACAGGTTTAAAACCCAAATCTTTCATCAATGTAATCATTGTTAGACTTTGATCTCAAAATGAAACTTGTATATTTTGGGATGAACTATGATTTAAAAATAGATTCCAGAAGAAGAAGTATACACAGTTGGAAAACAAATGATATTTACAGTGAACATACAATATTTTGATAAATTCGATTGTTGGGAAAAAATAATTCAAGTTCATAATCTGAATCTATACTTAAAACCATGATTTTTAAAACAAAAATGAAGATTTTTAGTTGGTTATTTCAAGAGTAGTCCGTATTTAAATAAAAATCGAACTTTTACAAAATTCTAGCAATTGATTCAATTGTAAATGCTGAAACTTTTTATGTAGCAAGTTTAATCCTCCACGAATCCAAGAAAAATGCTTAAAGATTTTTCGAATGCAAGGATTTTGAGTTCGAGACAAATATAGGGTTTAGGACGGAGTTTTGCAGTGGGTCGAAAGCAAGGTGATTTCACCACCTAGGAATGACCGAGCTGCACGTGCTCGTGGGAAATGATGGCTTGGGGTGTTGTCCTGTTGGGGCTGGACTTTCATGGCGCCAGGTGGTTGTTGTTGGTAGGGCGAGGCGTTTAGGCCGATGGGTTTCGAGTTACAGTTCGTCAAAATGGCGAGTTTTCAATTTCGAGCATCTTTGATCGAACCAATGTTCGATTTGGTATTGGCAAGGAATTTTCGACCTGCCGATGATCGTGACGACCATCGGAGGTGCGGCGCCACTTCGTGCACGTGCACGACGTGTTTTCTCGTGTCAGCGAGTTGTTGGTTTGGAGCTCGAGTGAAACTCGAGCAAAAGCATATTTGGCTTCGGGGTAAACTCGCGTACGCGAGTATTCTCCTGCAGAACTTAGAAGTAAAGGAGAAAAAAAAGAAGAAGGAAAAAAAAAGACAAGGAGGAGAAGAATTTTGACGGGGGGAAGAAACGAGGGAAGGCACGGGGAAAGTGACGCAAATAACCTGAGTTTGGCTCGGGGGAAACACTTGTTTTACTCGGGTCGTTTGAAAATGGGTTAAGCCCAATCAACTTGTAAATCACATGTTTAAATTTAGAACCTAAATTTATTTAAAATGGTGAACTAGTATTAACAATTAACTGTTTTGAGTTAAGAATTTACCTTCAAGTTTAATTACCTTAACAAATATTTAATAATGTTTAAAAATCTGATTAATACTTTAAGTAAATAAATAATTTAAGATAGACATTTAAGTTAATTAATATTTAAGCTTTTTGAAATAGTAATAAATTGGTTTCGAAATAAGAAGATTTCTAATGTTAATTTAGGCAAATAACAAATTGTTTTGGAAAGCAACCAAGGATGATTAAATTAATAATTATAATTAACTAAGTAATTAAGGGTTTGTGTCGTAATTGAAGATTGGTTAATTAACAATTAAGTATCTAATTAATTTGATAATTCAAGTAAATCGATTTATAATTAACAGTTAATTAAAATGATAGATTAAGGAATAATCAATTTATCAAGTTAATTCAGATTAATTAATTTATCATTAAGAATATTAAATCAATTGATTTAAAATAATCAATAAAGATAATTATTTGGTTAATTTATTAAATCACATTCACTTTGATTCGTAAATAATTAACCATTGCTATGCACTATATTGATTTCTGTTGTGATTGTGTTACTGTGTGATGCACTATGACTGTGATTTGTTCTGTATTGATGTGAAAATCCTATTGCCCGTAAAACGGCATTTGAACTTCGATGTGACAAGGAGTCGGATTCAAGTTGGTTATCCGAAACCCATATCGAATAGTAATGATAAATCTTTGTGACTGATAAATTTATTTTATCTACGAATCTGTGAATGAAGGTAAGCGTTATGAATTATACCGCTTATCGATATTGGTATATTTGTGATGATTGATGTTGTGCACTGTTGTGTGAAATCCCTGGACCACACTTGTACACACACAAATATGGATTGCACGTGGGAATCGGTTAAGTCACAAATTTGTTTAAATGGTTTTTTTTATTTGAATTTTAAACTCAAATAGGTTGAAAATAAATTGGGTTTAAAGTGAAAAGCTCTTGAAAAGATGTTTTAAAAGCATAAGTTATTTTGAATAACTTAATTAAAGGTTTGAAATTTGAATAATTTGATTTAAATTAGAATTCAATATCTGAAATTGAATTCTATATTCAGTATTTATAAGGTTAAACGGTATACAAGTTTATATCGGTTTTAAACCATTTTAAAGTGTTGTTTTTGGGAATTTGAATTAACCCAAAGATTTCAATTTGTATAAATGAGATCGAATTTCTCCGAAACAAAAACTACTTGTTTCAAATAATAAAAAAATAGCTTTCATTTAAAGAAAGGATTTCCAAATTTTGTTGAAAAGTTTCAAATTTGAAATAGAATTGAAATGTTTTAAAAGCTATGAAATGAGTCTTTGATTCAAAGACCGAATGAATTAATCCAACTTGAATTGGAATTGTTTTTAAAAGACTATGAATGAATCTTTGAAAATTGAGTTTTGGAAGTTATAAATTAAATCTTGATTTAAAAAATTTAACGAGTTAATCCAATTGAAATAGTAACTATTTTGGAATCCATAAATGGATCTTTGTGAAAGGGGTGAACTTTGTGAACTAAATCTTTTTGTTTAAAAGATTAAAGGAGTGGAAATTGTTTAAACCATCAAAGGTTTTAAAATGAATCTTTTTGTTTAAAAGATTGAAAAATGGTAAATTGTTTTAACCATTCGAATGAAAAGTTTGGGCTTTAAGCTGTGATTTAACTGAGACCCCAGTATCCATATGATTTTTAAGTATTGCGCTCATTATTCGGTTTAGCCGGGAGAGGACCTGTGTGTCATATAACCCATTCCGAATAATGACACGACGTATGTGGATAGCATTTGAAGACCGATGGTGAAGACCGGGTATTTGTAAGAATGATAGGATGACCTATCGATTGTCTCTGCACTGAGTTGCTCCGGTATAGAGATTCCCTAAGTGATGGGAAGTCCGATCGGGATTGTGGATACC
Organism: Allium cepa; assembly: GCA_030765085.1. NCBI lineage: Eukaryota > Viridiplantae > Streptophyta > Magnoliopsida > Asparagales > Amaryllidaceae > Allium > Allium cepa. The sequence goes on from CM060928.1 coordinate 806,157,656, forward strand.
CGGATTTGCAAGGGCTTCTTCCTTTATTGGACGAAGTGCCTTCGGTTCTGTTCAAACCCAAAACAGACTTGTATGGTCGTGTGTCTGACACTACACTTTGAGATATAAAGCCGATTTCCTTTCAAATACATTTCTGTTGGTGTCGGAGAATTTATTCTCTTATCTTGACACCCTTCTCTGAGACGTACGAGCTCAGAGGTTATGTAGTTGAAGGTTATCAGTGATATATTCCCAAATTGGTAGTGTGGCATGCTAAGTGCTGCTGTGTGTTGATGATCATTAATCGATCATTTGTGATCAAAGCAAAGCTTTCGTGTAAAGCATAGCTTTGTGGACGAGACCTCATCGGACCTCACAACCCGGAAATGGTCGAAACAGGAAAGATGCGGCAAGGTTATGAGGATCGCTCCCTTTAGGGTATGTCATTTCCTTCTGGAAAAAGGTGATGTCATGGTATGGAGCCCAGATATTTACCTATATGGTAGCTCCAATCTCATTTTCTGTGTGGTTATTGCTTTGTGACAAAGGGCCCTCGGATAAAGGTCCCAAAGGACCGGGGAGTGGCATACTCGAGTAGTAGTTACCTAGTTACAGAGGTAACCCGGCCTTGTGTTGGCAGAGAGCTGGGTAGGTTCTCGGGACGTCCCGCCAGAGGCGTACCCATGTGGCAGTTGGTAGTTCCTTAGCCTGACCATTTTTTGGAAATCCAAAGAAACAATATGAGCCCTGTACGGTTTTAGTTGTATAACCTGCCATGCAGCGTGACGGTAACCTGCCACAAAACATGGTAGCTATAGTAGGCATACGATAATGGTCGTATGTTGGCTAAGATTAATATTTTATTTTCGAAATACCTTCTACACTATGCACTAATAATAATAATAATAATATCAAAGAAATTTTCTCGTATCAAGCATATTTGACTATCATAAGAAGAAATCTCCTCCAATTCTGCGATTGCATTGTGTGTGTGGCGGGAGGTCTTATGGTAGTTTCATTTTTCCAAAAACATAACGACTTTTCTTTTATAAATCTAGTTTATTTAAAAGCAACTATCTTTGTTTACTCATACCAGTCCCATGACTGACCCGGAGTTTATTGTTTCTTCCTAAACTCTGGGTGCCCATAATTTCTACACGGGCAGCCTAGTAGCAGGTTTTCATATTTTGGAGTTAGCAGTATTTTGGAGTTTTTGCTTTGAAGATACTCTAGAAGTTTTTTTGGATCTCAGGTGGTTAGTATTTTGGAAGATTGTTACCATTGCATCCCTATGAAGACTTTTGGATATATGATCATCAATGTATTATTATGATATTATGTGGAGTTGTGGTGTATGTATTAAATACCCTGATGTATTGTTGGATATTATGATATTGTACCTGTGATGTATGCATGATATTGATTTTTGTTCCGCTGTTTTATATACATCTAATGTTGTTATAAGCTACGGCGATACGAATTTGATGTCGTTTATCGGATATCGAGTTCGGGTCGTCACACTAAAAGTCGTTAAAGTAAGGTTTGTGAGAGTTAAGATTGATATTCGACTAGGGATGGAGCAACAGAGCTCTAACCTACCGGTTTCCCTCTTGACCGAGGAACAGTAAGTCGGAAAATGTCATAAACGTGTTAGTCATGTTTATTTCTTATTGTTTATGGAAATCATTAATACTACACTTAACATCAAAAGCCGACGAGGTAGATTTATCTATTTGTGTTATTCAAGAATGAAGTGTCTAGGAAAGGCTTTGATGCATCCTGTGCTCTAACTTACCTGGCTTCATTCTTGAATGAGGAATAGTTATGTGGACTGTCTGAAACATGTTAAACGTATGAATATTGATTTGTATAAGCAATTGTTTTGACTAGATAATCGATTAGTCGATTATCGATCTTGACCTAATATGACTTAAGAAGTTATCGATAGGCTTCGCGATTTCGTACCAATGAGAACCCCCGGAGAGGAGCATCGGTACAAAACGTCTCTAGCATTAACTTACTTCTAAAAGAACTAAAATCGAGTTTACTGCAAGTTCATCGAATTGGTTTTGGAGAGACCGGGATCGGTAGGTGTTTTACTTATCGAACACCACTTCAAAACTAGTATACAAGTTCTATGTTTTGGAAGCGGTTGTGAAGTGAAATATTATAGAGTTAAACTGCCAATCCTAAGGTTTAGTGCAAGGGAGAGGTCGGCATTAAAATTTCAAATGATGCTATTATGTGGGACTGTCTATCTTAAGGAGTATTCCAAGAGAGAGGACAACATTAACATTCATCGTAGGACTTATGCGGGGAACCTATGTGGAGATTCAAGATCTGTTCGAGATGCTTAATCCATATAGTGATTCATGATCTGCTTGAAATGAAGGAATCCAATTGGGGATTTATATGCTGTTCTAGTGACGAAGACTCGTACGAAGGATGTCGAATGTAGCCTCGACATCAGAAATGACTAAAACCAAAGATAGGATGCATTGCTAAAAGGAACCAAGAATTTTAGCAATCCCAATGTCGCAGGCGACTACATCTAGTATTACTTACGGATATACATGCGAGAATGATGCATTTGGAACAACGAATGTTTGGCATGGGAGAGCTATGTATTTCCTATAGTATATTCCTTAGAGATGTAAGTTGCTCGAAAGGATATTTACATTCCCTAGAGATGTAAGTTGCTCAAAAGGATATCTCTGATCCTTGTGCAGCAGTTTAGACTCGCTTGATCCGAGAAGAGCTCCATAAAAATCCTTACTACCTATGCGAACGCGCTTTAGCGGTATCGATTGTATACCTACTATTGTTGTAGCATTCATACAACAACTATTTGATATGATTTATGTGCTACACTCTAGACGTTATCCATCATATTAATATACGTTAAACTTAATGAATGGTTGGTTTTTTTGAGGGGAAAAACGTTACGGATTCCATATAATTTCAACAGTTACTATTATACGTCACTCTTATTTCTTGAGTTTCTCACCTCGGTTTATCAAACTGATCTGGGTGTTATTTTCTTATAATGCTTGGGCCAGCTCTGTATATGTTTTTAGATTTTCTGACGGACGCTTTGGATCTTATAGAGAAGAGTTGTATGATTTCCTTCCATGGTATTCTTATTTTCGCTGCATTTATTTATTGTATATATCAGCATTATGAGGACCGACGGTTATAACTATCCAGGCTGATGATACTACATAGGTTTTAGAGACTTTAAAATTTCTGTACTCAAAGTAACCCTTTGTACTGTTCCCTTGATATTATATATTATCGTTCTGTTGTTAAATTCTAATGTTGTATTCTCTCTTTCTTGTTTTATTCTTTGTTTTATTTTACCCTAACTTCTATCTTTTCGGCACTTGGGTATTTGACATACACATACCATGTATTTATTTAGAGTCAACATTAAATGGTCGAAAAATTAGGTCGTTGCAAAGTAATTTCGTGTGGCACGTATTGAAAAATGGATTCCATTCAATGACAAGGTATTGGACTACCTTCTGTATAGTACACCTCTAGAGAGAATGCATCGAAGTTTCAAACCTTGCACCTCTACGAATCAGGACCGTCCTACCCCTTCCTGGATAGTACCAAATATGATTACTCCTTGATTGCAACTTGGCAATCCGTACCTAGGCCGAAGCATGTACAAAATCGTAAATGCCGATCTAGATCAGGCAATGACCATACCCGAATGGGAGTGATCCACTTGGCTTGGTGGAATATTTTTTGCTTTTGTCATTACTGGTTGTGAGGCTTGAAGCTATGGTTTATCTTTTTAGCAAATCCCATTTGAAATGCTAACTTTTCCCTCTATGCCACAATGCAGTGCCAGTATTCATCCATACAAGTCGTTTAGAATATGAACAAACCGAAGGCACTACTTCTACTACATCCTCAGTATTTGTAGCAAGTAGCCATTTCACTTAAAAGAACTCATTCTTCGATTCCATCATCATCAAGATGTCCCATTTTGAATACTTATGGCGGTTCGAAGTGGTTTTCAGATAACATATCCAATCAGGTCTCTCTAAACTGGAAATTGTTAATTTGAAAACTGGCCAAGATTTGATAGTTGGTTATTAAAATATCAAATAAACAAATAATCCAATCAAAGATTAAATTCCAATAGAAACCAAGTCTGATTAAGCGCAAACTACTAAGCCACTTTAATTAATACTTTCATTAAATAAAACCACTTTGTAAATATAATATTCAAATACTTCACTAATCTTCTCTACTCTTTTCTATAGTTGGAAAATATTCATATACTTATATCTACGGTATAAGTATACTTACAAACCATTTCATTTGCAATACTTAAAAAACATATCTATATACTTATACCTATGGTATAAGTATGTTCACACAACACTACAATTCCAATACTTAGAAAATATATCCATATACTTATCTCAACGATATAAGTATATTCGCAAATCTTAAGAAAGATTTCATATTTCAAAAGCATACTTAAATCGGTTAAAAATAAATGTAACTTAAAAAATTGTTTATCATATACCCAAACTCATTTTAGAACGACCCAGAATTTCAACCATTCAAATTCGGAATATTTAATAGATTTTAAATATTAAGAAGTAAATTTTATAAGTTAAATAACTTATATTTTAAATATAGCGATTTATTTGATAATTAAATTGTTAAATTTAGTGTTCAAATTATTTACAAAGCTGGATCTTGAATTTAATATGAATGAAAATGATTTCTAAAGTTAACTCAAATTCTATTTGAATAAAAAGAAAGACTGCAAACTTTTAAATTATAATTTAAAAGAGATTAAACTAATTTTGGGAATTATTCATTTTAACTAACGTGTAAAAACAGTCTTTTGGGGCATTGTCCTAGATTTCGACGAAACAAATTTCATCGAATCCGTAATAGTGAATTGTTATATGCCATTGAATTTCATGGTGATCTATAACGACCCGTATTTTTTATAATCAAAATTTTTAAATTTAATAAGATGTTTGGGATTTAATGTTGTGAGAAATTAAAATTTATGATTTATAAATGGAAAAGAATTATTAGAATATAATTTAATAATTCTTATTGAATGTAATTGACAACTATTTAATGTAGTTTCAATTAGTGGTATTAATAAAGGTTAATAATGAATAAAATAAACGTTGTATAAAATGGGGAAATCAATGTTATTTATTTGGAATTGGTTTTAATATTTGTGAGTAAATTCATAACCTTTGTTGTAATCAATAAACATATTAATGCATTCAAATTATCTAAATGTAACAACTGTTCATTTCCCATCTTACTATTAAATCTGTTTTGGAATTAATTTGGGAATCAATGAAATTAAATGTAATTAAATTTTGCAGTTAATATAAGAAAAGATGATAACTGTAGAATTTGAGTGAAATAAAATGGAAACTTATGTAAATAAATAAATTACATAAGGAACTGTTGATTTAATATAAGAACCTGTAAATCAAACTAAAATAATTTATTGAAATTTAAAATATAATAAACTGGAATTTTTTTGCTATTATAATTTAACGTTGTAAATAATTTAATATTTAAATCTTGAAATTAACATGGAAAATTGAATTTCAAAAGATCATTAAATTACTGTGCAATTAAGAATGATAAATGGTTAACTTTTAAATTTGAATTTAAAAGTGATTAAATTGATTTTAAAATAATAATTCATTTAATTAACATGTAAAATTAGTCTTTTTGAGCACTGTCTTGGATTTCGACGAAACCAATTTCATCGGATCTGTAATAATGAACTATTATAGAATTTCAAGTTTCGTAGCGATCGAACTTATCATTTGATCGTACGAGCTCGAAACGCATAGAAATCTATTAAAGGAATTTAAAAAATTATAATTTGATTTTATAAGCTAACTCCTATATACAATAGAATTAGGATTTGAAATTAGTTGCATTGAGTTTAAAAATATTGAAATCCTGTATTTTGACATATGGGATGACCTACTTCCGTTTCAAAAACGAAATGGGCTTTTCGAGTCTTCGTTGTCGCTTCGACACATTCGATCTTTTCCATCCATTCTTATCCATCTCTGCCTATACATATGTTCTCATAAACCCTAGCTGCTTCTATTCTATTCTCTGTATGTAAAATTTCTATTCTCTTTTGCTCCTTCACAATGGCAAACATTTCAAAACACTATTTACAATTCCAAATCAAATCGAAAAATCCAAACCCTATTGAATAATATATCATCGCGAAGCTCTCGCCAAACATATTCGGAATCTGCAACTATTTTTTTGGGTGGAGGCCCCGTTTGTCTAGAATTTTACGAAACATTCTCGACCGTTCGTTGTGTGGTTTGAAATTCGATGGTGGATCGTCGACCAATCGACGATCAGGAAGCGTTGGCGCATAAAGGAAGATGAGTCGAGTGCATCTATCGACTTGGATCATCGAATATAGGGGCCGAATTCGCCACGATCGGTGAAATAGAGCGGCGGTGGCGTGGAGTGCCTAGGGATGCCAGAGTTGGTCGCGTGGTGACCAAGTAGGCAGTTGGTGGAGGCGAACGCGACGTGAGGTCTGACGGTCGAGATGGTGGCTAGAGTTGGCGCGGCAACATAGAGAGAATGGTGGCTGTAGGATTCGAACGTTCGTTCGTTCATGTGTTAGGGTTTATGTAGAGAAGGTAAATTACGAGTTTGCCTCTTAATATTATTTTAATTTGATTTTTAAAATTTAAATGTCCTAACTCGCATAACTTTTGCATACGAACTCGAATTCACACGTAGTTTCTTCGATTGGACTCATAACGAAATTCCGAAATACATGAAACTAGTTTGGTTGAATTTGGAGACCGTTGGAATTTGGGCTTTTATTAAATTTTTAATGGGCTTTAAATCAAAGGTGAGTGATTTACCCCACTCAAGCAATACTAAATCTTCTTAGGTTAGTTGAATTAAATTTATGAGGTGATAAGAATTTTATTTGTTGTTGTTTAATAGTTTAAATTGGCATTTAGTTGAAATTGAATTAAATTGACATCTTAATTATTATTGAAATTAACTGCTAGTCAAACACCGTCAATTGATAATTAGTAACTGTTGTGACATGTTGGTTGATTTGGATGTTGTTTGTTATTGTATGCTATTGATTGATGTTGCATGTATGGTTGTTTATTTATTTTGGATATATCTCTGTTATTACCTATTTATTATTTGACATTATATAAATTGTCAATTGTATTATGGAAATGAACTAAGAAATAGATTGAAATAATATATACCCATGACACATTGATTTGGATTGAAATGATATATATCCATACGTATAATTAAATTGATATAAATGATCACTTGGCCATAGGGTAGAAAATTATACACGAACATCGAATTAGTTAAATTAAATAGTTTTGGGTTTTGATTGAATGATATTGTTTTAAAGAAAATTAATTATGGATTTATATGAATTGAATTATTTCTAATTCATGCTACGAAATGTTGAAATTGAAATTGGTTAAAAGAAATTGTTTTTAAAAATTGACTTGGAAATATTAAGTTATAATCGACATATGACATTAATTTGGAAAATTGAATTATTTTAACCTTAAATTCAATAATGAAGTTTAATTTGATTTAAGTGCTTTAAATTCGTAAAATGAAATTGGACTTGAAATCGATATGAATTGAAATGTTTTAAAATAAGGATTGGATTGAAATTTAAATCATTAAATTGAATTGTTGAATCAAATTTGAAGTTAAAAACGAATGTTTCGAAAATGGAAGTTGATTAGAATTGAAATCAGAATCAAATATATTTGAAACTAAATCGAATTTGAGTCAATTGAATTTGTTGAAATGGAAAGAAACAATTTGATTTGATATTATTTTGTAAATAAATTATTTTAATATAAACTGTTTAAAATCTATTTTCTAATACTCAAATTGTTTTTGATTTTCCAAGCTGTTTTCTATATATAGACCATTTTCAATACTCAAACCATTTTATATTAAACTGTTTTAAATCTCTAAACCATTTAAACTATTTATAACTATTCAAACTATTTTCTAAAAATTTCAAACTGTGCAAGTTGGAATGTTTATATTTAAATCGTTGACTTAAATGCAAATGTGGTTAAATGGGGTTATAACCTAAGTTGGAAATTGGAATGATATTTTCAAGTAAAATGACATATTTTGAGTAAATATGGTATTTTGAATGAAGTGATGTTTCAAAGTGAATATGATATTTTGATATCAAATATGGATCGGTTTCGAAATGTAAAAGAACCAACCGGTGTGGAAAATGACGTTTGGTTGTTAAAGAGACCACGGCATCTTATTGGGATACTCTCTGTCAATATTGGAACCAACAACTATGTACGCAATGGATGTTGTCCAGAATGTAGAGGTTGAATTGGAGGCATTTGCTGGATTTGAAGAAAATGAACGATGATGGATGACCCCGACACTTGTGTCAATTGAAAATGACTAAAACAGGAGCCTATGTATGGCCAAGGGGTTCGCAACCTTTAGGGTCCATCACACCTTCGTATTATTATATTGATTTCGGAATTGGTTGGTGCACCTTGATTTGATTTTAAGGGTGATTGGCTCGGTGCGCGGTCATGGCTACGATGCATCACCACCAGCCAGAAAGGGGAAACTGGTAGAATCCTACATTGGGCATTGCCTCACGTGCCTTGTCATACTTTTATCCTTATACGCAACCACTACAACTTCGTTTTAGCGTTATTTTATCATGGTGCCTCCTTGGCTACCGACGTTATTGGTTGTGTTAAAGGCAAACTGTAGGACAACGCATAAAAATGTATTAAGGGGGATCAATCTAAAGCATTAACGCTATTTTAATACTTTGCTTTACTGATAGATATTACATATATAGCATATTTTACTACATATAGATAGCTTAACGGATCCTTAAGAAATGGAAAATCCCGTCACATCTTTTAAGTTATTGCACTCATGTTGTACACTTGATAGGAAATGGTAAATCCCTATAATCATCTCTAAAGCTATTACACTCATATTTACTTGTTATTGATTTAACTTACATAAGAACTTTTAGTATTTACTCGATTACGCTCGGGTCAGCCTGAGTATTTCAATGTTTGAAGACATTATTCCTTAAAGATGAAGATGGAGTTTACTAGACCGTATCTACTATAATTATTCTGTTGCATCGTTATTAGTATGTTGTTATTTGCACTCTGATTATGTTGTAAAAATTGTGTAATCAAATATATATTGTAAAACAGCTTCATGAACTATTTATTTGATTATATATTTTGTCATTCCACTGCGAGATGCTGTATTTTGTTTTCTTTATTTTCTCTTATTTCCTTATTAAATCCCATTGGCAATCCTCCCTTTTGAATGATTTGATTAGACATGTGTGGTTTATTGTCGATTTAAACCGTCAAAAAAGGTGGTCGTCATAGTTGGTATCAGAGTGAGGTTTTGTGATACTTTAGCCTGATTGGGTGTTAACTCATTAGAGATAGGGTTAATAATACCCTAGAATGCGTTTGAGTGTGTATATATATAGAGCGTATTTGTTAGTGTTATAAAATATTTTGTATTGTGTTAATTTGTTCTATTGTGTATTTATAAATTCTGGTCGGTACATATGACACTATAGTATTAATAGGGATTTCTAAACACTTGGACAAGGTAAACCGACACAATATTGTTTTTGAAAATAGGTAAATGAAATAATTTTACATAACATTAATTTTTGTATAAAAGAAGAACAATTTTTTATAAAAGAATATAGTTGTATGTGATATGTTTGTTTGTTAGGAAGTGAAATTTTATCAATATTGTTTGTAAAATAGGATTTAAGAATAATATGAATATGAATTGAAAATTTGGAACTTAAGTCCCAGTGTTGAAATTGGTTTTTAAAATATTTTGGAAAGATATTATTAGTATTATTTGGAAGTATTTGCAAATAGAAATTTTTTAAAAAGTTTTCGAAGGGTAATTGAAAGGAATGTTTTTAAAGGAATTTTAATGGGAAATAAGTTGTGTGGCCCCATCTTCTGATGTTGGAAAATAATTTTGGTGATGATGTGCAGCATCATTGACATTCATTTTTGAGTCCCAAAGTGGAGGAGGCCACTTAGTAGGTTTTCTATGTATTTGGGTCGTTAACAGATTTTGATTTAAAATTTCTAAATATGATTTGATATATATATAAAAGATATGAGTATATTTTATTTCAAAGTTATTAGAAATGAACCCTGTATTTGGATTCTTAAGTTCTTGTTAATTAAGGATTTTTAGTTATAGAAATAAAGTGAAATTTTAATAGTTGGAAACTTCTAAAATGAGAAATAAGAAATTAGAAGCTATGTGTTTGATGAAACTATAAAGAAATTGGAGATTTGTATCTTGTAAATTAAAAGTTAATGAAAATTAAGAAGACATAAACTATTGAACATTTGTGTTAACTAAAATGAATAAGATAAATTTTTATAACACTTAATTACATTCTAAAACCATATATAAAACTTATCAGAAAGTTGTAAGGTTAAATATGAATATGTAATAGAATATTATACAAGTAAAAGCTTAATAGCAAAAAAATGCTTCAAAATGAACATATATTATAAATGAAGAATTAAGATGTACAAGAATTGTTATAAACATAAGTTAATGTTTGAAATGCTAATAATAAAATTGAATAGTAAATAATGAATACTATTTAAGTAAATGATTATAAACGTAAGAAATTGTTGAAATGATTCATAAACATATTTAAAATTAAATGATTTATATGTATGACGACCTGATATTTCGTGCCATTCACATCCGCACATGTTGGACTTGAATTGCTCAAAATATCAGATTGTTAATCTATATTCGAAAAAACTCAGCATATACAGTAAATAAATAATCACAAAATGACAGACACAGTAATATAACAATAATGCAGCAGAAAAGATAAATAGTAGTTCATGAAGCTATTATATAAACACAGAGTTTGAAATAAAATACAATAGAATATCTCAAATATAGTGAAGTCTCAAATACAAACTGATGACATCTCTGAATAAATCAAGTGGAAAAGCTAAAAGCTGAATAGATGCATATGGATCTCCAAGTGAAGCTCCAACTCCAAAGGTGAGTCACAAATGCTTTATCACTCAGTTTGACCCGAGCGTAAAGTAAACCATAAAACACTCGAGCCAGGATTATCATTCTTGTATCTCATACTCAAGTGAAATATCAACTGAAATACAAGTAACTCAAAGGATGTTTGGGATAACCATCCTCTAAGGATTCGTGGAATTATCTATTTATGTAGTAATATACGCTATTATAATATTTATATAGTAAAGTAAAAGTATTAAAATAGCGTTAAAGCGTTACCCATATCCCCCTTAACACATTTTATATTTTTCCGTAGTCTATACAATGCCATACGCTCCTCCGTAAAATGAAGGTTTACCCAGAGGACATCACATAGGTACAGTACAAAACAAACTCGTAGAAGGCACGATATGGCATGCGACAAGGCACTCAAGGCAATTCCATGGTAGATATACTGTTCGTGCATCTGGACTGGTGGTAACGCATAGCAGCACCACCGCCCACCTCGTGACACACTCCCAAATCAAAGAGTGCACCCAATCACACAAAATTAAATAGAATGGTATCAAGGAAATGTGTTCGATAGGAGGAATCACCTCACTTGGCTTGGCGTGGCTCCTGTTTTAGCCGCATCAAGCTGACTCATGGGAGTCGGGACTATGTAGTTATCATATAGAATTGTCCCCAAACCATCCTATTTCATTCTGGAACCTCCACCACGCACACAGTTGTTAAAGTGGTTTTTGGTATTGGTAAAGAATATGATAATATCTGATCCCCGTCTATTTAACAACCAAACGTTATTGTAACACCATGGTCATTTCAAAATAGTTTATACTTCAAAACCAAAATACCATATCTATTTTAAAACTATATGCGATGACCTGGAATTTTTACCAATTTAAAATGAAACAATTAATTGATTTTAAATATTTAAAAAGTTAATTTTAGTTTGAATTTCAGAATATCAATATTTACTTGTTAATTAAATTATTGAATTATATAGTTTAATTGTTGAATCATATAATTTGAAGGCTTATAAAAATTTTATTGATAGCACTGAAGGTAGTGAAAGTGTTGAAATTGGGTTTGGAAGTGTTTTGTTCCGTTTTGAAATTTTATCGTTTAAATAAAATTTAAAAATAGCCTTCTGAGGCACAGTCTCGGAATTCGACGAAACCACGTTCATTGGATCCGTAATAGTTAGTTATTATCGGATTTCAAATTTCATAGAAATCAGAGTTGTCATTTGACCCTGGCAGCTCAAAACGCTTAGAACTATTTTAATCGATTTAATTTTCAAATTGATCATTTCCTACTATAACTCGTGCATATGATTGAACTAGCTTCCGAAACACGTTCCATTATGTTCGGAATGCGGGGAAAACCTTATAATAGCCTAGCGGCATTCCTTAAGAGGAGTTTAAATTTTTAAATGGCAATTAACGAGGCGTTTTGGAAATTTTGTAAAAAAATAAAAAATAAAATAAAAATAAATCAACAAGTCAGAGATATTTTTAGTAAATAAGCGTACGCAGGAAGCTTTCCCCAATTTATATTTTATCTTCGTTTCTCCTCTCTATTCTTCAAACAAAAATTCCAACTTCACGAGAAAAAAAAATGGCAGAGAGATCGCATCTACCCCCTTCGTTTCTTCAATTTGTTTTCATGCCCTTCTTTTCTTCGGCCTGGTTCAAATCGAAAGGGAACTCATCTAAAACCATAAAGAAAAAAAAGCCTAATGGCCGAAGCCGTCGAAAAAAAGGAGCAAACAAACAAATTCCTTCGTTCGAGCTATTCCAGATCGAAGTCGAGGGGGAGACTCGGATTGAATCAAGTCTCGTATGGGCTAGGGTTTCGGCGTGGTCGCGTGAGGGGAAGAGTATGGTGGCACGATTAGCAGGCGAGGTTTGGTTTCGAGATCGGCAGCCAAACACGAGCTCGCGTTCGAGACATTGCCTTCGTCGAAGCAGTTAGGGTCGAATTCGTAGTGCGTGAGGCAGACGAGAATGTTAACTCGAAGCTGAATCGAAATATCTGACTGATAGGTAAAGTTTTTTTTTTCTTTTTGCTTTTTGTTATAAGTTAAAGTGGATGGATCAATGTTTACATATTCGTATTCAGAGAAGGAAAATTACTCCATTTTGTCGGAGAGGATATATGTGTATATATATTACAGTAGGGTTTGTTTTTAAAACAACAATAATAATGTATGTATTTTTGTAGATATATATATATATATATAAGGGCAAATTTTGTTAACAGTAAGATGCCGTTTTGCTATCTTCTAATTTAAAAAGATGAATAGGTATTTGTTTGTATAGTAAATATAATTACTATTTTGGTTTACAGAAAAGAAATTTATAATATATCTAGAAAATGTATTATGGCAATTAGTTTGTTTATGAATTTAGTCACTAAAAATGTTTTATCGAATTATTAGTTGAATTAAATCATTAGTTGATTAAATTATGTTGAAGTTTTAATCTAATGATAAGTAAGTTGAAACTATTAATTTGATTTACTTATCAGGAAAATATTTTAAACGATTTTGTTTCGTTTTAATAGTTTAGAAAACAAAAGTATGGGAATTTTATAAATATTAAAGGTTTACATAAAATTAGATTTTTTTGAAAATCTATAGATTATCTGTTTTATAGGTACAGGTAGTTGCTGAAGAAAATAATATACATGAGTACTTATTTTAATTCACCGGATTGAATTTTAAAAATAATGGAGATCAATTTGTTAAATTAAAATTTGCTTAGTAAACAAAGAATATTTTATTAAAGGAAAATTGATTTAAATAAATCATTAACTAAGTAAACTTATCAAAAGAAATTGTTCACTAAGTTCAAATATTAATAGATCATCCATTGTTTATCCAAGGGTAATGGTCGTGAAGGACAAGTCGTAAAGGGAATGGACTGCGAAACAATAAAGGTGAGTAAATCTCAGTCTGTTGGATTTTATGTAAAAAAAATTTTTGGTTAAATTTAAATAAATGATTGAATGGCCAAATTGATTGAATGTGCACTGGTGATGATGTGACTTTGGATTTTGGTTGGTTCTCGAGTTAATTGTTGCTGGACTCGAAGTGTTTGGATTTTAAATTGTTAACTTAAATCTTAAATAAGGAAATGTTTTCATTTGAAAGTTAATAAGGGCTTAATGATTTGTGATTCATTAAGTTGGAAGGTTAATTAAAATGGATAATGAATTAATGCAATAAATTAATGATTTGGGTTAATTAATTTAATAATGAAGGATTGAATTAATTAATGAAGGTTTAAGGTAATTAATTAAGTTTAAATTAATTTAGATTAATCATAAGTATTGAAGGATTGATGTAATTAATATGGTTAATTAATTTATGAAGTAATTAGGATTACTTATTGATTTGTGTTAAGGATAATTAATAACGTGAAATTAATTAAAGAAAATTACTTGAATGTAATTGAAAAATAATTAATCCAGGGTGATTAATTAAGATGAATAATGTTGGGTTGACCAATTAATTGATTGGAATTAATTAACGTTAAATGAAGGAATCTGAATGATTGAAGTTTGAAATTTAATTAGAATCAATTGAATTGATTTGTATGTGGTTAAGCTTTACTTATGGATGATTGAATGGTATTGGTTGTTTTGAACAAGTTGATATCTCTGATATGGGATGTTGTGTATTTCATTTGAATAAATTAGGTCAGTATAACATGAGTTTCGAAGAGACCGGAGTCGGGTATTGGGAAATACCCGAAACCGCTTCGAATTTTTATAAACTGATTTGAGAAATCAATAGGCTGAATAAACTGGATTGTTTTATCTAAGTTTGGTACTTAGAAATTTATGTGTGAAATAAGCATTGCCTATAGCAAATTGTGAATTGATTAAATTGATATAAGTTACCCCGGGTTTATATAAGTTGCTTGTTTTGGTATTCCATGTTAGTTGGGTTTACTCATGTGGTTTCCAGCCTGACCCGGGTGTTACTTTGGTGTAATGTTCGGGTCAGACCGAGTATTACAAATTTCAGGTAGGTACGCTCTGGAGCTCAGGAGGCGAGCTGGATGGCAAGAGCGTATAGAATATTTCCGCTGGATTATATTTTCGTTAATCTGAGACATGATAGTTGTATATATTCAGTGACTGTATAAATGTGTAACTCTGATGTTTATTGAATGTAATCGACAGATATAGTATTCTTTAGTAAACTATTATTATTTATTATTATATTTTGTCCGCTGCGTATGTGAGATGTTTGGTGTTTCTGTTCTTCTTCTTCTATCTCTTTCTTCTTTTTCATAACTATCTGAAGTTTTCGGCTACGAAAATTTTGGGTCATTACATTTGGTATCGGAGCTGAAAGGTTAAGCAAGAACCTTGGCTCCGGTAGGGATTACTCATTTAATAGAATCTGTAGTACTCTAGAATGAGTTGAGTGTGTGTGTGGGTGTGTGTGTGTGTATGAGAGCGTACTTGTTATTTTCTTATATAAAGATTGTAAATGATTTTATATAAAATATATTTTGATATATATAAAGTAATATTTCATTCTAATGAATATTAAAGCGATTGGTTGTTAAATTTATTGAAATGAAAATTAAGAAGTAATATATTACAACCAAATTGAAGTTTTGAAATGGAATTAAAGTAAGTGGTAATAGAAATACAACCAAATTAAAATTAAATTGATTGAAATTCAAAAAATTAGAATTCAGAAATTAAATTGTTTAAAAAGCTTTAAATAGAGGTAAGTTGAAACTGGATTCGACTAAAATTCAATCTTGAATTTATGAAAATAAGAATAATATAAAAAGGAAATGGGTATCTAGATATGATAACCCTGGGTATTGTCATAAATAGTTATTGTATTTAATAATGAGATATTTGTTATGAAGTAAGTCAAATGAAGTACATTTATAAGAAGCATAGAACTTTTAAATTCAAAAGTAATGAAAAATAATAAATAAGTATTATTTAAATAACTGGGACTTGTTGCAAACAATGGGTTGTTGGGGATTTGATTTGAATTTAAAACCAAGGGTGGTTTAAGATGTTAAAATATGGCTGGAAGGGCCAAGAAACAAATATGTATATATGTATGGATATGCATGATATCAAAGATAATTGGAAATAAACTCTAAGGTGTTGAGTTTTTATTTGTCCCTGAAATGTGATGTAATATAAGTAATATAAGTTTTGAACTTATAAGAGGGAAAGAAATTTGAAGTTTGAAGCGGGAATTCAAATTTAGTAAGGTTGATTGGATTAAGTAAATTGGAATTTAACTTGGAAAGATAAATGGTTGATTGGAATTGGGAATGTGTGTGATCTCAAACGGGTTTGAGATTTAAAAATTGAAAATGGATGGACGTTTTAAAATAAATTGGATGATATCATCCTATTGTTAATAAAAATCATTAAATTGAGAATGGAATTATATAAATACAATAAATTTGAATAATTGAATTGTAAAATAAACTGGTTTAAGAACTGGCTTCAAACTGGAAGATAAAATTGGATAATAAATTTAATTTTGAAAACAAATAAAAATTGTATTGAATTCTTATTTGAACATTGAAATACATAAGTTAAGGTAATTTAAAATGGAATTTTGAGAATTGGACTCAGAAATTTAATTGATTAAAAACTTTAAATAAAAGTTAAATTGGTTTAAAAGGTTAAACCAACCTTTGAGAATTTAACTCGAATTTATAAAATTCGAGATAGTTTGAATTCAAGATTGAAATTGAATAATTTCAAAATTTAATTTGGTTTGAATTAATTGAATTGGTGATTGAAGATGTACAAGTTTAAAATTAAATGGGAAATTAAATTGGATTATATCGAAATGATTTGAATTTAAAATGGGTTCAATTGATAATAATTCAAATGGATTGGAATAATTTGGAATTATAATATAAGTTGAACATAATTAAAACTAAACGGAATTTGATTTAAATTGGGAAGAGAATCAAGACTGATTCGACTTGAATTGGGTTTAAATAAAATTTAATAGAAATTGAAGTTATTCAAGCTGGGATTGAGTCAATTAAATGAAAATTAGTTGGAAAGTGAACAGTTGACTTTTGACTAGTTTTAATATAAATTGTTTTGATATAAACTTATTTTTCTAAGCTATTAAATATATACAACTTTTCTTTCTTAAAGACAAATTATTTTATACTTGTTTTACAATTATTTTTGGAGCCATTCAACAACTTTTCAACTATTTTATAAACTAATTCCTATTTTCAACTACTAATTACTATTTTATGGCTATTTTGTAATTATTTAAAATCTCTGAAACTATTTAATTATTTTCCAATTATTTTACAATTAGTTAACTATTTAACAACTATTTTGCAAACTAATAATTATTTTTCAACTTCTTATCTATTTTTAAAAAAATTCAAGCTATTTTCTAAATTGGTCGGAGTTCAAACTGTTATTGATTTAATACCCAACTGAGATAAGAATTGAAGTGATAATCCAAATGGGGATTAAGGGAAAATGGGAATAAGTGAGTATATCTCACTCTGATGGATTTTTGAAAGTGTTTTAAGTATAAAAGGATTTTATACAAGTTGGAAATGATCCAAAGTTTTAAAAAAATTATATATCTGAATATATATATATAAAGGATCTTATGAGGATTTTGGAAAAGGTTTTGGGAACCTTTGGATTTGGAAAGGCTTTTGATTTTTAGGTAAAATCAATATTGGAATTTGGAAAACCTATTTTGAGTATTATCGATTTTGGGATAATCGATTTTGTGTAAAGGAGCTTTGTATGAGATCATACTAGGTGTATGATTTGAAAGATACTATATGTGTATAGTATAAAGTGTTTTGATGGTGGCTCTGGGGAAAAAGGCGCTTCCTTGAAATGAACTTCTCAGGAGTGCCACCGGGTGGTGCTGCCTTGAACCCAAGGGGGTTCTAAAGTTGATCCTGTGAGGAGTCCGGACAAAAACTAGTTCCTGAGGATTATGAGCAGTGTATACCATAGCGAAAGTCGTGTGTGCTGCTGAGAGCCAAGAGTGTGCGTTTGATTTTATATCGGTAGACTGCGACCTATGGTATAACATAGCGGAAGTCGTGTGTGTTGCTGAGAGCCAACAGTCTGCGTTTGATTTTATATCGGCAGACTGCGACCTATGGTATAACATAGAGAAAGTGAGTGTGCCGCTGAGAGCCAACAGTCTGCGTTTGATTTTATATCGGCAGACTGCGACCTATGTAGGAGTGGAGAAGTTTCATTTCGACAGTGAAAACCAGAGGCCGCGGAGAGCCTGCAGTTACATGGACTTTTGCTGTGATGGCAACGTAACCCTGGATGTAACTGTGATCTGTTGTGTGGGAACCATGGCGTAATCGAGAGGCCGCGGAGAGCCTGCAGTTACATGGATTGTTGCTGCGACGGCAACGTAACCCTGTATGTAACTATGACCATGGATGAGGGTGATGATTTCCAGAGCATCCTCACCAAAGATATTTCCTATAATTTCAAAAAAAAAAACTGTTTTCTATATTTCAATAAAATTATTTTCAAAAGGTATTTTCATTGGATGTTGAAAATGGGTTTACCAAGTACTTGTAGATTTTCAGTCCTACGCCTAATCAACGTATGACTAAATCTCTGTGAGAACAAGGATGGACTGGTTGAGACATCGAGTTATAAAAACTATTTTTATAAAGAGTTATTTTAATAGTATGGTGTGAATTTAAAAGCATTTCTAAAATTTTTAAAAAAAGATGTTGGAATTTTGAGGAAATAAAAAGGAAATCCAAACTGGAATTTTAATGAAGTGAATTTGTAATTAAAATCGAACATTAATTTAGAAGTCGAAAGTAAACTAATTGGCTAAATAATTATTTGATTGAGTATATTAATAGAATTTAACTTGGGAAAAAAAAAATAAATGGATTGTAAGTTGATGATGGGTCTGAGGATGAATTTAAATTTTAAATAGAATTCGACTTAGATTTGATAATGAATTAAATAAGAGGAGATGTTGTAAAATAAAAATAAAATAGAGTTGAATCAAGATAGTGATGGTTTGAATTACAAATAAAATTCAAGGGTGATTTGAATAATATTTAATGAAATTTAAAAGTAAATTGGATATAAGAGAAGTGATTATGATAGAAATGGTTTGAGTTGCAAAACAAAACCCAAGTGAATAGAAATAAATCGAGAATAGCCTTGTATTAATAAAATAAATTCGATAATGAATTGAGTAATTGAATTAAAAATTAAAATGGGATAATTGAGTTAAATAATAAATGGATGAAGTCTGATAGAATAAAAACTAAATCAAAATTGTGATGGTTCTAATTATCAGACTGAAATTAAATTTGGTGGTATATTAATTTGAAGTTTAAATGAGATAAGTATGTGGTTGGATATTATTTTGATAAATTGAGAAGGTGAATTAGAAAGTAAAATTTGAAATGGATGGGCTAACTAAATTTAATGGAAACTGATTAAATGAGAATCAATAGAAGTAAACTTAAGTTTGATGTTGGAATTTTAATAAAGTAAATTAACTTAAGTTTAAAATTTATGGAAGCTTGGTTTCGAATAAGGGTGAAAGCCCATTCAATAAAAGCTTGGATTGAATTAATTTGGGAAATTGTTATTAATTTATATGTATTGGATGTGCCAAGCTTAATAAATTGTTTTGAACGGAACCATTGCGGAAATGAAATGAAATGCAATGAATGGTTGGTAAATAAATTAGAAATGAAGTTAAATTAAATTCAGAATGAGTTGAAATTAATTTTAAGTAGTTATAAACTGAAATAGATACTCTATTAAACGAATATTGTCGAAATTGCATGGAAATGGTTGTCGTTCGGCGTAAACAAAAGTAATTAAAATGCTATGAGTCAATAGGAGGTTAAATAAATTGATTTTGAAATCAACTAAATTAAATATGAGCTTGTTTGGATTTAAAAATCAATGGAATGTAAGAAATTGAGTTGCAAACCATTGAATTGAATGAAATGATATATAAATTGGTTGAAAGCAATGGAATTAGTTTTGAAAACATATAAATTGCTTGTGGAAGTTATTTTGAATGCATATCTTTTAGAATTGAAGTGTTATAGTTGTTTATGTAAGGGAAATGTTATGAACTTCATATATATGGTACTTATATGTTTAAATTGAGTAAGTACAGGTAACTGAAGGCTGTTTGGCTGGATTTGGATTGCACTAATTGCTAAAATTAATAAGCTTCTTGCTTAAAATGCTAAATAAGGTACGCCTACGCAATAAAAATAGGAAATATGAACTGTTTTTGCTTTTTCCGACCGGGTGGGTCGATGTATATATATATATTTATATCTCTTGTAAAATTGCAAAAGCTCCTCCGTACAAAGGAGACTCGCCAAAATTTTCCGAAAATTTTGGGAGTTAGAAAATTTTTGAAAAAAAAATGTTAAGCAATTAAACGATTTTAAATATGAAACTGAAATTGATTAGTAGATGGAACTGATAAGACTCGGTTGTAAATGGAAAATATTTAATATTCAAAATTGAAATAAGCTGAATTCATAAAACGAATTTGAATAGAAGTAAATATGAAAACCTATATAAGAGAATGTATAAACTGATTTGTAAACTCACGACTGAATATTGTTGCTAAACAAGATATGCAGGTATTAAAGGGGAAAAGAAAATTGAATTTGATTCCAAAAGATAAATTTGTATGACCCGACAAAAAGGTACGTATTTAAATTTCTAGATGAAATTGGATTGGGTTTTTGATGTAGCCACTTGGCTTTTGTTTTCTTTTGGAATTTGGGAGCCCGTAGAGGCCTTTTGTAGTTGTACCGAGCTAGCCGCGCAAAGGAGACGTTGGAAAAAAATTTCGGAAATTTAGAGAGTTAGACAAAAATTTGAGAAAATTTTGATAATTCAAAATTTTGGTTTTAACCTGAAATTTAGATGATTGAGCAAAAAGGGGTATTGGTTGAAACTATAGAAGGTTTGGGAAGATGGATAAGGTAATAGTGGGTCTTTAATAAAAGATATTGGTAAGATGTTGAATTGTGAGTTTTGGAAAATAATAATAATAATAATAATAATAATAATAATAATAATAA
The DNA here is from genome assembly GCA_030765085.1 of Allium cepa. NCBI lineage: Eukaryota > Viridiplantae > Streptophyta > Magnoliopsida > Asparagales > Amaryllidaceae > Allium > Allium cepa. The sequence goes on from CM060928.1 coordinate 806,178,868, forward strand.
TAAGTAAACGGGTATTGGTTCATTCTTCCTAAATAGTAATTTCGGGGACGAAATCTTGAAGGGGGAAGGAATGTGATGACCCGGAATTTTTACCAATTTAAAATGAAATAATTAATTGATTTTAAATATTTAAAAAGTTAATTTTAGTTTGAATTTCAAAATATCAATATTTACTTGTTAATTAAATTATTGAATTATATAGTTTAACTAATGAATCATATAATTTGAAGGCTTATAAAAATTTTATTGATTGCACTGAAGGTAGTGAAAGTGTTGAAATTGGGTTTGGAAGTGTTTTGTTCCGTTTTGAAATTTTATCGTTTAAATTAAATTTAAAAATAGCCTTCCAAGGCATAGTCTCGAAATTCGACGAAACCAGTTTCATTGGATCCGTAATAGTTAGTTATTATCGGATTTTAAATTTCATAGAAATCAGAGTTGTCATTTGACCCTGGCAGCTCAAAACGCTTAGAACTATTTTAATCGATTTAATTTTTAAATTGATCGTTTCCTTCTATAACTCGTGCATATGATTGAACTAGCTTTCGAAACACGTTCCATTGTGTTCGGAATGCGGGGAAAACCTTATAATCGCCTAGCGGCATTCCTTAAGAGGAGTTTAAATTTTTAAATAACAATTAACGAGGCGTTTTGGAAATTTTGTAAAAATAAATAAAAATAAAATAAAAATAAATCAACAAGTCAGAGATATTTTTAGTAAATAAGCGTACGTAGGAAGCTTTCCCCAATTTATATTTTATCTTCGTTTCTCCTATCTATTCTTCAAAAAAAAATTCCAACTTCATGAGAGAAAAAAAATAGCAGAGAGATCGCATCTACCCCCTTCGTTCCTTCAATTCGTTTTCATGCCCTTCTTTTCTTCAGCCTGGTTCAAATCGAAAGGGAACTCATCTAAAAACATAAAGAAAAAAAACCTAATGGCCGAAGCCATCGAAAAAAAGAGCAAACAAACAAATTCCTTCGTTCGAGCTATTCCAGATCGAAGTCGAGGGGGAGACTCGGATTGAATCAAGTCTTGTATGGGCTAGGGTTTCGGCGTGGTCGCGTGAGGGGAAGAGTATGGTGGCGTGATTAGCAGGCGAGGGTTGGTTTCGAGAACGACAGCCAAAGACGAGCTCGCGTTCGAGACATTGCCTTCGTCGAAGCAGTTAGGGTCGAATTCGTAGTGCGTGAGGCAAACGAGAATGTTAACTCGAAGCTGAATCGAAATATCTGACTGATAGGTAAAGTTTTTTTTTTCTTTTTGCTTTTTGTTATAAGTTAAAGTGGATGGATCAATGTTTACATATTCGTATTCAGAGAAGGAAAATTACTCCATTTTGTCGGAGAGGATATATGTGTATATATATTACAGTAGGGTTTGTTTTTAAAACAACAATAATAATGTATGTATTTTTGTAGATATATATATATATATATATATATATATATATATATAAGGGCAAATTTTGTTAACAGTAAGACACCGTTTTGCTATCTTCTAATTTAAAAAGATGAATAGGTATTTGTTTGTATAGTAAATATAATTACTATTTTGGTTTACAGAAAAGAAATTTATAATATATCTAGAAAACGTATTATGGCAATTAGTTTGTTTATGAATTTAGTCACTAAAAATGTTTTATCGAATTATTAGTTGAATTAAATCATTAGTTGATTAAATTATGTTGAAGTTTTAATCTAATGATAAGTAAGTTGAAACTATTCATTTGGTTTACGTATCAGGAAAATATTTTAAAAAATTTTGTTTCGTTTTATTAGTTTTGAAAACAAAAGTATAGGAATTTTATAAATATTAAAGGTTTACATAAAATTATATTTTTTTTGAAAATCTATAGATTATCTGTTTTATAGTTACAGGTAGTTGCTGAAGAAAATAATATACGTGAGTACTTATTTTAATTCATCGGATTGAATTTTAAAAATAATGGAGATCAATTTGTTAAATTAAAATTTGCTTAGTTAACAAAGATATTTTATTAAAGGGAAATTGATTTAAATAAATCATTAACTAAGTAAACTTATCAAAAGAAATTGTTCACTACGTTTAAATATTAATAGATCATCGATTGTTTATCCAAGGTTAATGGTCGTGAAGGACAAATCGTAAAGGGAATGGACTGCGAAACAATAAAGGTGAGTAAATCTCACTCTGTTGGGTTTTTTTTATGGTTAAATTTAAATAAATGATTGAATGGCCAAATTGATTGAATGTGCACTGGTGATGATGTGACTTTGGATTTTGGTTGGTTCTCGAGTTAATTGTTGCTGGACTCGAAGTGTTTGGATTTTAAATTGTTAACTTAAATCTTAAATAAGGAAATGTTTTCATTTGAAAGTTAATAAGGGCTTAATGATTTGTGATTCATTAAGTTGGAAGGTTAATTAAAATGGATAATGAATTAATGCAATAAATTAATGATTTGGGTTAATTAATTTAATAATGAAGGATTGAATTAATTAATGAAGGTTTAAGGCAATTAATTAAGTTTAAATTAATTTAGATTAATCATAAGTATTGAAGGATTAATGTAATTAATATGGTTAATTAATTTATGAAGTAATTAGGATTACTTATTGATTTGTGTTAAGGATAATTAATAACGTGAAATTAATTAAAGAAAATTACTTGAATGTAATTGAAAAATAATTAATCCAGGGTGATTAACCAAGATGAATAATGATGGGTTGACCAATTAATTGATTGGAATTAATTAACTTTAAATGAAGGAATCTGAGTGATTGAAGTTTGAAATTTAATTAGAATCAATTGAATTGATTTTTATGTGGTTAAGCTTTACTTATGGATGATTGAATGGTATTGGTTGTTTTGAACAAGTTGATATCTCTGATATGGGATGTTCTGTATTTCATTTGAATAACTTGGGTTAGGATAACATGAGTTTCGAAGAGACCGGAGTTGGGTATTGGAAAATACCCGAAACCACTTCAAATTTTTATAAATTGATTTGAGAAATCAATAGGCTGAATAAACTGGATTGTTTTATCTAAGTTTGATACTTAGAAATTTATGTGTGAAATAAGCATTGCCTATAGCAAATTGTGAATTGATTAAATTGATATAAGTTACCCCAGGTTTATATAAGTTGCTTGTTTTGGTATTCCATGTTAGTTGGGTTTACTCACGCTGGTTTCCAGCCTGACCCGGGTGTTACTTTGGTGTAATGCTCGGGTCAGACCGAGTATTACAGATTTCGGGTAGGTACGTTCTGGAGCTCAAGAGGCGAGATGGATGGCAAGAGCGTATAAAATATTTCCGCTGTATTATATTTTCGTTAATCTGAGACATGATAGTTGTATATATTCAGTGACTGTATAAATGTGTAACTCTGATGTATGTTGAATGTAATCAACAGATATAGTATTCTTTAGTAAACTATTATTATTTATTATTATATTTTGTCCGCTGCGTATGTGAGATGTTTGGTGTTTCTGTTCTTCTTCCTCTATCTCTTTCTTCTTTTTCATAACTATCTGAAGTTTTCGGCTACGAAAATTTTGGGTCGTTACACTATATCAATACGATATCATTTCCATTTCATATATATTCATTCCTAAAATCATATCACTTTCAAAGTTATAACACTTTCGAAACCAAAATACTTGAAATTATAACACTTTGAAATCATAACACTTTGATCATAATACTTTGGAAACCATAACTTTGAAATCATAACTTCCACCACTTATATAGTTTAGATATTAAGAATAACATATAATAAAATAGTTTTATAAAATAGTTTATATTAAAATAATTTAAAAAGTAAAATATAATTAAAAATAATTTGTGAAATAAAATAGTTTCCCCAAATTTCACAAACCGGTTCAAATCAACTCGAATTCCAAAATTCCAATTTAATTCAATCTTAATTCTTCAACTTCGATTCAATTCAGTTTCTCAGTAAATCATTTCAAATTTTATCAATTTCAAATACAGATTTGAACCACAAAATAAACCACTTACATTTCAATATATTCCAAAGCTTTAATATTCATACATTTTCAAAACTTGATTTGATAATTTCGTATATACCGAAATATAACTTAGTTATTATTTAGTTTTGAAATGTTTACTTAATAAATCAAATATCATTTAAATAAAACCCCACATTACAAATAAACTAAATATTTCCTTCAATTTATCCAAACTTGAAATATTCATTTAATTATCTAAAATCAAAATCAAGTTATAAAATAATATCCTTTAAAATCTCAATTTCAATAAGTTCCAAATCGATTTAATTAAATAAAATTCTTAATTAAATACAGTTTCAAATAAATTCCAATTTATAATCCCAACCTTACTTATAAAAATCATTATAAATCTATCTTAGAATACAATTTCAAAACTAGCTTATAACCTTAAAATTTTCAAACATATAGATTTAAAAATCTAAAATTTAACCCTTATAAAATAACATATATACATATAATATCTTAAAATCGGTATTTTTTTAAAACCAGAATATTCATTTCAAACCTTGGAAATCATTTTAATATATATATATATATATGTATGTGTGTATATATATATATATATATATAAAACCAATGGTGTCTGTATATAATTTTCTATCCTATGGTCAAGTGATATGGATATTTATCATTTCAATCCACAATTTAAATATATACGGGTAAATATCATTTCAACCCGCAATCCCAAATTCAATTCAATGAAAATCGCTTGGATTTATCATTTCAACCTATAACGATTTTCTTCTATTCTATAGATCGTTCGGGTATGTAGCGTTTCAACCCATAGGGAATTCTAAACTTACAGGGAATTTGTAGAGTGATAACAGATATAATAATAATATAACAAGAATATAGCATCAATGATTAGATAAAATATAAACGACAGGAGACGGTGTCATATCCCATAGGTGAACAGTAATAGATAACAATATATATATAACAATGTAAATAACTAGCAGCAGCATATTTCAATCGTCGTTTCATTTGAAATCGAATTTAATAAATATAAGAATGTTAATCGTGAGTGATTTCTCACCTTTCGATGCTAAAAGAGTTTGACAACAGAACAAGCTACGAATTCCAAATCAAACAAAGATTGGCATGAATTTGGCGAACAAAGCTGACAGCTAGGAATAGACGAAATCAAACCAAAACTGGATCGATGAATATAAATGGTATAAGTGAACACATAGGTGTGTGTGTGTGTGTGTGTATATATATATATATATATATATTCTAAATTCAACCATATATTAAATTAAATATATACATGTATTTCAAAATCCATTATTTAAATGAAACACATATAATAAAAACAAGAACATCTACATAAATTGAAATAGATACATATACATACTTTCCAAACCATTAATATAAATGTAAGTATAGCATATTACATAAATATATATTTTCTCAAAAATACTAATACAACTTGTGTGTGTGTGTGTGTATGAACAAACAATTTTTTAAATATATACATATAACTTCATAAGTTTTACAATTATGGAAAATAAGTCATGTATACTACATCTATAAACAGTAGCTTATATATAAAATATTCTACTATAAATTTAAGCATCAAAACTTAACAGTTTAATATATATATATATATATATATATATATATATATATATATATATATCATCGTGACTGTATTACAAAATTAGCTTATATATATATTGTATAACATAAAATACTGTTTTCATATTAACTATTAGGCCAACTAAAGCAAAGTATATACAATCTATATATATAACATATATACAAACTAAACCCAACAGGATAGAGATATGTTTATACAGACATATATATATATATATATATATATGTATGTATATATATATATATGTATGTATGTATGTATATCTCAGGGTACACAAAACCTAAACAAACTAGAATGTATAATATAGGGCTTACATAACTATATAAATATAACAATCATAGACGCAAGTTTCATATATATATATATATATATATATATATATATATTAATATATAAGTTTGGCTGTAAAACAAAATATAATACTTAAACTTCATATCTACTAATGCATACTGGACAAATTTAAACAAGTTTAATAGAAACCTCAATGCTTAAATACACGGGATGTGTATGCATATAAACAAAAATATAAAACATAGAATGTAACTTCGTATACACAAATATATATATACACACACAAATATATATATATATATATAATATATATATATATATATATATATATATATATGAATATAAACCAATGAACATATATAAACAACTTTTATGACTATATATAACAAATAGAAGCATAGATACTTATGATATATAACAACAAAAACTTGTACAGGCTCAGATGCACTTCATAATGCAAGTCTAATAATAATATGTTACATATACTTTTTAAACATACACATAAACTTATATGAAGATAACTACAGGTAACTTATAAACTTTATGAACAACTAGTACTAAATATTCACCTAACGATACATATACAACAACATATATATTAAAATGTTTTACCTAACTTATACCCACAGCCGAAAACTATAAACTAATATATACGTATCTTAAAATATAACATACACTGACACACAATCTAACACACACACTTATTATATTTAAAAGTCAGCATTCATTAGAAAATTGATATAACTCCAATTATACTATACATAATCCACTTATATATACATACATACATACATATATATGCATGCCTAATAAAAGGCCAGCAAGGCTAAGAAGGCTGAGGCCGAGAAGGGGTGACGTGGAGGCGGGCAATGGCCGTGGGCCCTATGGGATGGTCCAAGGGAGAGGCCGCAACTGGGTTAGCTCGCTGAGGAGGATGGTGGGAGACGTTCGGTGGAGGGTTGTACTGTCGGCGAGAGGGAAAGAGAGAGGGTGATGCGCAAGTGATGGGAAAAGAGGGGTTTACATGGCTGTATGTGCTTGGTGATAGGGAGGCTGCTCGCTATTAGGCTTTAAGGCGTGGAGCAGTAAATGGTGGAGAGGAGGTAGCCGAGCCAAAAAGCTTGAGGAAAATGTAAGAGGAGCCACATTATATTTTATAACTTATATTATATGTTTATAATTTCTCTGAAATGAACAGAAAATGAAAGGAGGCCAGAAGTGATGGTTGAGTGGAGAGAAGGAAAAGGGGGACAAGTTAAGGTGAAAGAAAATGAATAGGCTTAAAATGAAAAGTGCACGCAACCTTCAATATAATGAACCAGCAAAATAAATTTAACATTAGGAATAAAGGAATTCAAAATATGGAATTCAAGGCTAATAATAAACTGATGACCGTTGAATTTTAAGCAGTGGAAAAGTTGAATAGTCACGGAACACAAACAGACTCGAACGGGTACCAATACAGTTGACCGTTTCACGGTTTCCGCTGTGTATCAGACTTCAAAACACAGAATTGAATATACTGTGGAGATCAACATGACGAGATGATCAAAATAGTATACAAATACCAATGGTACGATCATCCTGTCAAAATCAATAATCAGTACCGAAATTGCCGCTAATTAGCCAGAAATAAGATAAACGGGGCAATAGCAGTTCAAATTTGAAGAAACGAAATATGACGTCTCACTTAGAAGATGATTTACAAATTTTCTGCAGAAAATTATTTAGTTTTGAAAAATATTTTATAATCATCAAATTTTAACTGATTTAAATTGAAATAGAAGTACACAACAAAATAAACTTCCATATTATCAGATGAAATTTTACCCGTTGCTATGTTAAAATAGACGTATACCAAATATTAAATTTTTATTTCCAAATTCAATTGCTTAAAATTTCATAAAATTTCAGTTAAATTACGTTATTAAAACGGTTAAAATTTGCAAGTCGTTGCGCACTCCCCCACTCAAAACTTTTCGTCCCCGAAAAGGAAGAGGTAGGAGAATAGAAACAACCAGAAAGCGAAGTAGATTGAAAAGAAAAATAAAAAATAAAAAAATTAATTCAAGACCATATAAATCACATTTATTTGAAAATAGGTTCACATTCAATTAATTTATTCCAATTCATTTTATTTAATCAATCAAATTTATTGTGTTCATATTTGATTGGTTTCACTTCCATATATTTTTATTCAATTGATTTGTTTCCCATTCATTAACATTTATTACAAAAAATTTCACAACAATTTTTGTTTTGTTTTACTCATTTATTAAATCTATTTGATATTTAATTTCCACCTCAACGTTCAGCTTCAACTATTCAAAACCTTATAGATTTCAATTTTATGCAAATTAATATTCAACACTTTGGTTTAAATCCATTTTATTAAATAAATTACTATTTATTATATCCATATTTTATTGGATCAATTTAATGTATTTCAATCAATAGATTTGATTCCAATTTATTAGCATTTGTTACAAAAGATTCTTTTCAAAACAAAATTTATTTACCTTATTTATTTACCCTATTTGACCCTCGTTAAGTTGATTTCCCCTAAAATTCCAATTTCACTATTCTTAAGTTCATATTTATTTGCTTAACTAGCATTTTCCTTTATTAATTTAATTTATTCCACTTAATATATATTTTGCAATATATATTACATGCATAACCATCTTATAACCATATTTATTCAACAAATAATTTTTTCCCATTTTTTAATTTATTTTTCAATTTATTATTAGTAAATTCCCTTAACAAAATATCATTTTTGATATCCTATTGTTTATATCATAGTGCATACCATCCAATTACCTTCTAATTACATTTAAACTTCCTAGATAAGTTATATAAATGCTTATAAGTGCAATTAAATGCCATACAAATTTTCCTTCTATCTACAACATTTATATTAAGCCAAATTTTAGTTTGAACAATTTATTACTTACGTTTTCTTCTTGTACAACCCTATTATATCCTAATATTTTAACTGTTTGAGTATTTTGGGCAAGTTATATATATTAGAATGTAATGTAGTGCTATACAAATAAGTTTATTCAAATTCACTATTTTAGATTGGTTTAATTCCATTTATCATTTCAGATATCCCAATTATTCAAACATTTCACTTTATTTCAACAATTGAAACCATTCTTAAAGCTTAAGATTCAAATTTTCGGTTTCACTTCAAACTTTTTTGAAATAAATACATACATACATATTATATAAATCAAATTATAATCAATGTTATCCCGCTTTTTGGCAAAGCCGTGATACCAAAAGATCGATTAAAAACATAGGACAATTCGTCTCAAAGATTGGTCGTACTATGCTTCACTATGGATATCGTTGGATTTTGTCCGAGCCCAGAATGAGCTACAATTGATGGGACATGACAAACAAAGCCATAAAAGCCAACGTTCCAAATCTCGAGTCAATCCGAGTTCGTACGCTCAAGTTATCATCGATGCAAGTTGGAGAAAATGGCCCTGAGTTCGAATCCATGGGCAAAGCTCCTGACCGAATCCATCAAGTTCCCCTCTGCTTCGAATCCATCGCTGCAACGCATGTTCAAATCCATCATGTTCTCCCTTCTTCGAATCCATAGGTGTTACTGAGCTTCGCATCCATCCAAGACACCCCTGCTTCGTCTCCACGAGTGAAAGTACGTTCGAATCCATCTCACTACAATAGCTTCGTATCGATCGACCAAGGCTCACCGGGATGGATACGAACGAGCATCCATTCGAATCCCTTTGTAGACAAGGCCTTCGAATCCATTAGCTCGAGGGTGATGAAAATCGTGGATTCGACCCAGTCAACTTGGAGCGAAAGGAGGATCATTACGAAGAAAGCGCGCCACGTCAACAACACCACGCACAAAGCCATCGATTCGACCCTATCGATTCGAAGGGGATCGATTCGAACGAAGCGCATTAACTGGAAATACAAACTTGAATCGATCATAACTCGAGATCTACAAGTCTAAATGCTATGATATTTTCACAGGAGCTTGCATGCATGTTGAAGAATGTCCACACCAAATTTCACCTCGATTGGACACTTTTTTGATCGACTCGAACTAGAGTTCGAATCGATCATAAAGTGGGCCCGAATTTCCTGAGACCAGGCATGTGGGCCCCCCCTCACGTACCAGAAGCGGTCTCCTCAGATTTTAGGAGAAATATCAGCCTCCTACACCTATAAATAGAGCCCCTGGACATTCAGAAAGGGATCGAAGAATTTCTAGAGATAAAGCACGCCCGGACGCTGCCAGAATCACTCTACATCCTCATCACTGCCATTGATTTCGAATTTAAGTCTATTATCTGCTGTATTTCGCTCTAGAAAACTTGTAATCTTCAAGTATTAAGCAATAAAGTGATAAAACTTCATAGTGGACGTAGGCAAAACGCCGAACCACTCTAAATTTTTGTCTTCCATGCAATTTACTTTTCTGTGACTTGGAGTTTTTGTTAGATAATTCTCATTTTCAATTTAATTTCTTCATTTATTATCTCTTCAAAAACTTCTGAAGGGTGTTGCCAAATTTTGGTGCAAACACTTTGGTGCTTTCACTGAGAATTGAACTCAGGTTTTCTCCTGCTCATTGGATCTGTCATCGATATCGGATTGCATAAATCTAAGAGAGAGATCCATACTTCAATTTCAGACTCCTTCCATACTATTCAGATTTACCAAAATCTAGGAAAGGATTCTACACCTCAAGATGGTTAGCACGAGAACCACTTCTACTACCGCCGGCCAAGAAGTCCGTGATAGATAAAATCCCCCGCAACTCCCTCCACCCAATCAAGATGATACCGGGCACTCAGATCCATCAGGTCCGGTCACTCGACAAGAGTTCCAGACATTACTCCAGGAACTAACCCAAAGTCGACAACAGCTGACTGAACAACTACGTGCCAATGTTGAGATGACTAATGAACTAAACCGCCAAAGGCATAGAAGATCCAGAAGGGACCACGCCCCTCATTCCCCCACTGAAAGCTCTGCCTCGTCTGATTACAGCGGCAGATCTACACGTCCCAGGCTAGACGGAAACCATGTGCATACTGCCGGTCACCAACAAGCATTAACTGTTGGGCAGATAAGAGTTGACCCTCCTCACGAGGAGGCACTGTTCCACAACATACTACGGATAACCAAGCCACCGCCATTGCAGTTAGCATAGGAGTTGATACCCGAAATCACTCCAATCAGAACTACCACCAGCAGGAACATACTCCGGGGCCATATGTCCCAGAAGACACCGAGCCAAGGAGGCGAGATATGGATCGTCGACAGCATCCGATCCTACCTCGCACTGTGGAACCCGACCACACTTTGGCTCACTACCCTCCGAATATAGCAACACCTGACCTCTCAGCTATGGTACGCCAAATGATCCGCGAAAGTCAGGGCTTAACAAATGACGATTAGGGAATCTCCCGAAGTCATACTCCATTCACCGATGACATATTATATGTTGAAGCTCCTCGACGATTCAGGATGCCGACTCTCCCCACGTATGAAGGAAATTCCGACCCTAACCAACATATTCTGAAATACGAATGGTCGATGACTGCTACAAGAGCTGATGATGCAGTAAAATGTCGTAGTTTTCCCATTTCTTTAGGGGGAATTGCGACGATGTGGTTTACACGATTACCACCACGATCTATTTCTTCATTTGACCAATTGGCTACTAAATTTGTTGAACAGTTCCGTATGCACATTGTCAGGCCTAAAGACGTAAATACTTTATCTAGTGTCACTCAAGTTCCAAGAGAGACACTCAGACGATATTTGGAAAGATTCAATGTCGCTTGTGCAGAGATCACTAACCCCAATGATAATTCAATCTTGATGGCCTTGACTAAGGGGATTGACCCCGACTTTGAATTTGGAAATTGGCTAGCTGGGAAACCTCCCGCATCGTTGGATCATTTCTACTGCAAAGCCGCCTAATTCTTAAGGCGTGAGGATGCGAAACAATCTAAGAAGCAGGACGATGGGAGACCCAGCAATGAAGGGATTCAAAGCAATGTGTCGGTTAAACAGTCAGGGGAGAGTTCAGGAAAAGTACAGTTGAATATTCAAAACAAGCAAACCCAGCCGAGGAACGGCAATAGTAGAAATAAGAAGCAGGATCAGAATCGTGGCCCGTGGCGTAGGGCGCAAATGTTTGAAAGCTATACACCACTGAATACGTCACTGGAAAACGTGTATCTACAAACTTGTACTGCGATGCAGTATAAGAAGCCAACTCCGAAGCCATCGTCGGAGAAACAGATTCAAACGGGGAAGTTCTGTAGATTCCACGAAAGTTATGGACACATACCAACGATTGCAGGCATTTGCAAGATCTTATTGAAAAATTGATCAGGGAAAGGAAGTTAGATCAATTCGTGCGGGCACCGCAGGCTGGTGGTGTGGGGCCATCAAACCAAAATCGTGGACAAAACCATGAGAGATAGGAGGAGCCCACTCGTACAGGCGGGAGGTTGGTCATAAATACAGTTAGTGGCGGTCCTCATCCAGCGGATCGAAGCTGGAGGGAAATGGAATCATACGCCAATTCGATCAGGCATGTGAGTTTCGAAAGTTGCAGTACACTTGATGAAGGGGCTCCGGCCAAACAACAGAGGACGATGGCAGATGACATCGTATTTAGAAACCGAGATGCTCGTAAGGTCGAAGCCCCAACTATAGACCCATTAGTCATATCTGCCCAGGTTGGTCCTGCTTGGATGAAGAGGATCCTGGTGGACAGTGGGAGTTCAGTAAATATCTTGTTTAAAAGAGCATATGATCAAATGAAGATGGAAGCCAAAGATTTAAAGCCTTGTCAATCTAGAATCCATGGCTTTGATGGAAGTGCAAATATACCCACTGGAATGGTGGAGTTGCCAGTGGAGTTGGGAGTTGGAGAACGCCGAAGAGTCCGAATGTTACAATTTGTTGTCCTAGATATCCACTCTCCGTACAATGCTTTTTTGGGCCGACCGGCCCTTATCGAATTCAGGGCAGCAATCGCCCCATGGTGCTTAACTTTAAAATTCCCCATTGATTACGGGATTGGGGTCATTCAAGGAGATCAGGCTGTTGGGAGAGCCTGCTATGTTGCCGAACTGTAAGAAAGCAGAGAAAGGAGAAAGGAAAGGGCGTGGAGGAATCTCTCTACGTCCGTTTCGCCGATGATTGACAATTAGTGCCTGGGCCTCGGCCCGGGCACCACGACCAATTCCAGAAAGATCTAGACCCCAGAGACACTGAAGGTAATGATGAATCAAAAGAAAGTCAAGCTCCCCCGCCGAGCTGACAATTGACATTCCAATTAATGATGATGATTTAAAAATGTTGAAAATTGGGTCTCAACTGAACCCATAAGCGCAATGGGAATTGGTCGAATTTCTCCAAGCAAATCTAGACGTATTCGCTTGGACGCACTCTGATATGTGTGGAATCTCGCCGGACATCGCGAGCCACACCATGAATATTGACCCACGGTATATCCCGGTCAAACAAAAAAGACGCGGTATGGATCCAGAGAGATCTGCCGCCCTCAAAGAAGAAGTTGATAAGCTAAGAGCGAATGGGTTTATCCGGGATGCTTTGTACCCGGAGTGGGTATCCAACCCTGTACTTGTCCGAAAATCGAATGGGAAATGGAGAACGTGCATCGATTACTCTGACTTAAATAAGGCTTGTCCGAAATACAGCTTTCCACTTCCTCGAATCGATCAACATATGGATTCAACGGCCGGGCATGAACTATTATCTTTCATGGATGCTTATTCTGGTTATAATCAGATACCCATGCATATGCCCGCTCAAGAACATACGAGCTTCGTAACTGACCTGGGACTATACTACTACAAGGTCATGCCTTTTGGGTTAAAGAATGCCGGAGCGACTTACCAACGCTTAGTCAACCGAATGTTTGCCGACCAGATCGGAAAGACTATGGAAGTTTATGTAGATGATATGTTGGTAAAATCACGACACTCCACTGATCACATCAAAGACTTAGAGTCAATGTTCAATGTCCTCTGGAGATATGGGATGAAGCTTAATCCGCTAAAATGTCATTTTGGAGTTGTATCCGGAAAATTCCTTGGGTTCATCGTCAACACTCGAGGAATAGAGGCCAACCCCGAAAAGATTTGGGCGATCAGGAATCTTCAAACTCCAAAGACCATAAAACAGGTTCAGAGCCTTAATGGAAAGGTTGCAGCACTAAGCAGGTTCATCTCGAAATCGACTGACAAATGCATACCCTTCTTCGACCTGATCCGAAAAGGGAAACGAAACTTCGAATGGACTGCAGAATGTGAGGGCGCATTTCAATCACTAGTTCAGCATCTTTCCACACCGCCAATTCTTTCAAAACCTATTGATCATGAACAGTTATACCTCTATCTGGCAGTATCTGAAAATGCCATCAGCGCTGTGTTAGTTCGGGAGGAAGACCGAGTGCAGAGACCGGTATACTATGTTAGTAAACGATTCACCGGAGCCGAGAGAAATTATCCAAGGTTAGAAAAATTGGCATACTATTTAGTCATCCCCTTAAGAAAGCTCCGTCCATATTTTCAGGCTCATCCCATCACCGTGTACACCGATCAGCCGTTACGACAAGTCCTCACACGACCTGAAATGTCTGGCAGGTTATTGAAATGGAACTTTGAACTAAGACAATTTGACATCACATACACTCTGAGACGAGCCATACACGGTCAAGTCTTAGCAGATTTCATTACCGAATTCACTATTCCTAAAGACTTACCTGAAACTAGTAAATCCCCTGAATACATATGGAAGCTATAAACTGATGGTGCATCCAACGGTGCTTGGGCGCAGGAATAGTGCTTGAAACCCCTGAGGGCCGATCCATATGCTACGCTTTGAAGTTTGATTTCCGTGCAACCAACAATGAAGCCGAATATGAAGCTTTGCTTACTGGGTTGAAGTTAGCCCGTGACCTAAGAATTATCGCTGTGGAAATTTACTGTGATTCCCAGTTGGTAGTATGCCAAGTTCGGGGTGAATACCAGGCCAAAGATCGAAGACTAGCCGCTTATCTGGCCCGAGTCCGGGAAGTGCTTGATCAGTTCGATTATTATACCATTTTCTACGTACCCTGAGAGCACAATTAGAAAGCCGATTCGTTGGCAAAGTTGGAAAGTACGGGCGAAGCTCAACACTTGGGACTCGTTCCCGTCGAGGCCTTATCCTCTCCAAGCATTGATCGAGCAGAGAATGAATTCACATTTGAAGCTATTTCCAGCAGGGAATCGTGGATGACCCCCTACCGAGATTACATTGAGCGTGGCATATTACCCAAGCGTCGAAATGAGAAAAGACAAATTCTTCGAAAAGCTTCATGATTTGTCATTCAAAATGGAGTTATGTATCGAAGGAGATATTCTGTTCCTCTTCTCCGGTGTGTCACACACGACGAAGTCAAACGAGTGTTACACGATGTGCACGAAGGAGAATGTGGCGATCACACTGGGGTCAAGCACTTGCCAAGAAAATACTCCGATATGGATATTATTGGCCCACCGTAAATCGCGATGCTATGGACTATGCCAAAAAGTGTGATAAATGCCAAAAACACGCTCGAATTCCCAGAGCTCCACCTACTGAGATAACCCAAATGGTTAGCCCATGGCCATTTGCAATATGGGGAGTTGATATAATTGGTGCATTGCCTTTAGCTAAAGGTGGCGCGAAGTACGCCATCGTCGCAGTTGATTACTTCACCAAATGGGCTGAAGCTGAACCTCTTGCAACAATTACGACAAAGAAAGTGATCAACTTCATGGTACGCAACATCATCTGCCAGTTTGGTCTCCCGCATACTATTATCACCGATAATGGAGCCCAATTTGACAGTGTTGAATTCAAAAACTTCTGTCAACGATTTCACATCCACAATAAATTCTCTGCAGTAGCACACCCTCAAGCAAATGGTCAAGTTGAAGCCGTCAATAAGGTTATCAAGTCTATTTTGAAGAAACGACTGGAAAAAGCCGGGGGCAAGTGGGTTGATGAACTGCCTATGGCTCTATGGGCTTACCGAACGACTCAAGACTACAACCGGACACACTCCATTTTCTCTATCATATG
The DNA here is from genome assembly GCA_030765085.1 of Allium cepa. Classification (NCBI taxonomy): domain Eukaryota; kingdom Viridiplantae; phylum Streptophyta; class Magnoliopsida; order Asparagales; family Amaryllidaceae; genus Allium; species Allium cepa. The sequence goes on from CM060928.1 coordinate 806,194,925, forward strand.
GCTCTAAAGCCGTTATTCCAGTCGAGTTGGAAGTTAGCTCTCATCGTGTGACATATTATGATCCGAAAGCGAATGCCATATTACTTGCTGAATCTCTGGATCTACTTGATGAGAAGCCTGAAGAAGCTGATTTGAGGGCAGCGGCATATCGGGGTCGAGTCGCTCGAATATACAATGCCAAGGTCCGCCCGCGAACCTTTGAACCCGGAGATCTCGTACTCAAGAGAATTTATCCGGTCCCTTCGCACATGAAGCCAAATTGGGAAGGGCCGTATGTGATTTCACAAAAGCTCGGAGATGGCACATTCAAGTTGTCAACCATTGACGGTCTTACTTTACCGAGAGCTTGGAATAGCGAAAGTCTCCGTCGCTACTACACATGACAGGCTTTATTTATCTATTTTTAGTCGATTTCTTCCTTAGCGTTTTATTTTTGTATTTTGAAGTTTGAACTTGTAATATGGAAACTGATTTTGTCATATTTCTTTTATTTCAGCAATAAAATGCCATCTCTTCGAGCCAAAAGTTGTGATTCACTGAAAATGACGTATAATATCACGATGCACGGAGAGCTAAATTCCATCACGCGGTGGGATTTATTCAAATGGAGAGTGACTGTGATACGACCGATCACTCACTAAGTGAAACCCGAGATCGAGGGCAGAACACTACACCAGCATTTACAAGGATTGATACACGACAATACTTTTACTAACTCCAAATTCCCAGAGTGCGAATTGGAGTATAAACATTCCACAACTCGTTCCCAGAGCGCGAACGGACTCCAACTTCCCAGAGTGCGAATTGGAGTATAAACATTCAATAACTCGTTCCCAGAGTGCGAACGGACTCCAAATTCCCAGAGTGTGAATTGGAGTATAAACATTCAATAACTCGTTCTCAAAGCGCAAACGGACTCCAACTTCCCAGAGTGCGAATTGGAGTATAAACATTCAATAACTCGTTCCCAGAGTGTGAATTGGAGTATAAACATTCAATAACTCGTTCCCAGAGCACGAACGGACTCCAACTTCCCAGATTGCGAATTGGAGTATAAACATTCAATAACTCGTTCACAGATTGTGAACGGACTCCAAATTTCCAGAGTGTGAATTGGAGTATAAACATTCAATAACTCGTTCCCAGAGTGCGAACGGACTCCAAATTCCCAGAGTGTGAATTGGAGTATAAACATTCAACAACTCATTCCCGGAGTACGAACGGACTCCAACTTCCCAGAGTGTGAATTGGAGTATAAACACCCAGCAACTCGTTCCCGGAGTGCGAACGGACTCCAACTTCCCAGAGTATGAATTGGAGTATAAACATCCAGCAACTCGTTCTCGGAGTGCGAACGGTCTCCAAATTCCCAGAGCACGAATTGGAGTATAAACATCAAATCCACCGTTGCGCGAACTGAAGCATCCGTGCTAACTCCAACTTCTCAGAGCGCGAATGGAGTATAAACATAGATTACGAGTTCCCGGAGTGCGAACCAAAGCATGCATGCTACCTTCGAATTCCCAGAGTGCGAATTGAAGCACAAACACTATGTCAAAGTTCCCGGAGTGCGAACCGAAATATCAATACTAACTCCAAGTTCCCGGAGCGTAAAGCGGAGTATAAACATCAATTCCAGGTTCCCGGAGCGCGAACCATGTTACAAGTATCGATAACTCTCAAATTCCCGGAGTGCGAACAGAATTATCGATCTCAAATTATCCTGAGTCCCCAGAATGTGGACATGTTCTTAAGATTTGCAATAAATACGATCAACCACAAAAATACAAATGTTGTTCCCCGAGACTAAGGGGCAAAAAAATCAAACACTGCAAAACACTTAAGTAAAAGAAAAGAGCAACTTCTCATTCCATCAACCAACAAAAACAGGTTCGATTACATGACAAGTCAAAAAGGTTTCAATTAAGTGGAGGCCGAATCCACACATATACACGGCTCTAAGAGAACAAAAGAAGAGATAAAAGAATTACTATTCACAACCACATGATAAAACAAGAAGCTCACTCCTTCTTCTTTCGGGGCTTCTTCTTCGGAGTCGAGCCGCTGGACCCACTACCCAGCTTCCTACGAGACTTTTTGCCCTTCTTTGGAACATCCTCGGGATCTGGTATAATATCAACGTCTTCCTCAGAGCTGGAAGGGACAAAGATCCTTTTGTGAGGACGAACTGAAGGCATGGGAGCGGTGACAGGTGTTTGTTCAGCAACGCTCGAGACAGTTACCGTGCCACCGGGAGAGATCACCATTAAAGAAGATAAGCTTAAAGGGGCAGTGTCGCTACCAGGACCACCAACCGTTAGCATCATGGCCATCTCAGCACTTATCTCAGCTAAAATCTCTTCTTCTCGAGAAAACTGAGCTGCGCTGGATACGCTGGTGGTCATCACGACAGAACTGAAAACAAGAGCAGCTCCACTCATCGCGAATGAAGGATCAGGAATAGGGTCAAGAGAGTGACCAAGTAGCTCTTCAATCATTTGAGCATCGAATGACATCGAGCTCCCCTCTCCAATATCACCGGCCATGGCAGCAGTTGAAATCGCCTCGGTGACAATAACTCCATGCGTAGGATATAGAACCGGAGGAACTGAGGGCACGAATGCGGTACTCTCAGTCACTGAACAAAGGAGAATAAAAATAATCAGCCCAGTAAACTCTCTCAAAAAAATCGTTACTTTAAGACGTGAGGGAAATAATCAAAGTACCTTCCTTATCTTGCCTTGGAGCTTGAACAGGCTCGGAGACGGCAGCCTTACCAGAAGATAACCCCGGTTGGTCCGGATTGTAAGCAGGAATAACTTGTGGGTCAACCGCGGCGATAACTTCGGACGAAGTTGGGATAGGGACTTCGATATTCTGACTGTGATGCGCGACATCCGAACCTTCGCCGATCTCCGTTTGATGGATGCCAAGTCTTTCTTTCTCAACAGAAATTATCGCCTCGTGAAGAGTTCTCCTCTCATCCTCGCTAAGCAGACGTGACTTGAGCTCAAACTCATCTAATACTCCATCCGGGCAAGACATCCTCTTGTTCTCCACTAATTTCTTCCAGGCATTGTAGAGAAGCATCGAGTAATCTCCTAGTCAGGAGAGATTTCTATGCTCTAACACGTTGGCATTATTTGTGTCCAAGAGTTCATCAAATTCGGCCTCCTTCTTGAATCTCTCTGCCTGGACTCTCTCCTCCACCTCCGTTTCAACCTCCTTAACCCTTGCGACTGCCGCATCACGCTCAGCTCGGAGAGACACAGCTTGCTCACATGCTTCTTGCGCGGCCATATTAGCGTCGACTTTTTCCTTGTTTATATCAGCAAACTTAGCCTTTAATTCCTCTAGTTCTTTGACTGCCGCATCCCGCTCGGCCTCAACATTTTTGTATCGATGGCCCAAGTCTTCAACTAAAGTGCAATGTGTCTGTTGCATCTTTGCCACCTCAACTAATGTCTCATCAACCTTTTTTAGCGACTCGACTTCGGCCTTATGGGAAGATTCCGCCTCAGATTGGAGTATATCAACAATACGATTCTTCTGAGCCAAGTCGGCTTCTAGTTTCTCGATAATTTTGGCCCGATCGAAGGCTACTTTTGAAGCTTTAACAGCCGCCTTATATCATTCTTTGTACTGAGCATAGAAATCGCGGGTATAGCTAAGTGCTGTGGTCATGGCGTCTTCGGGAATTCTTTTAAGATTAGGAGGAAAAATATAAGCGTCGAAGTAAATCTCCGGAAAGTCCCTTTTCAATTGAGCAAGTCTGATAGCCCCTTCACCAGATGGTTCAGTAGGGGCCTCCTCCGCAGCCGTGGTCGTAACAATCTCAGTTCTAGAACGATGTGGCTCGAGCCTTGAAACCTACGAAGATGGCTGATGTCGCAGAGGCTCAGATACCTGAATATGGCTTCGAGGTGGCGGAGGAGAACGAGAAGGGGAGCGGTATCTCCGATCTCTGTCCGATCGCTCCTGACTAGAGTAACTACGATGATGATCCCTTGCATAATATTCCTGGCCATGATGCCTCCGTTAACGATCGCGATCGGAGTCTCCATGTCGAGATTCGTAATATGATGAAGGGTGATGCACTCTTCGGAGTTTGTCTAGTGTATATTGACGGCCAGACATAGCACCTGAAAAACATAAGCACTTCAGTTAAATACCAAGCGGAAGCAATACGATTTGTGCGAAAGTCGTGTAGTGTTATGAAAGTGTATGCAAATGTGCAAAACCCCCAACCAACCAGAAGTCTCGACTACACTAACAGGTAAAGGCTCGCTTATTTCTAACGCTTCCCGGAGTTCATCCAACCCGGACTCGTGGTGGAGAGATACGTATTCCGGGATGGGAATGTCATCCAGTCCTATAAAAATGCTTCCTGATTGACAAGGAGCAGCGTCAGAGGTAGTAATTCCGGGGATCAAGCGAGATACGACTGCAGACTTCCATCTCTTAAGTTTAGGGACAACAGCCTTGCCTTTCCGCTTTTCTTCTATTCGGGAAAGATCAGCCGCTAACTCGGTATCGGTGGGCGTCCTCTCGTCATCGCTCATTTCTCTTATCACTATGCCGCGTTTTCTTTTCACCGTCTTCTTCTTTGTCTTCGAAGCCAGTTTCGCCAACTCCTCGATAACAATACTCTGGTTCATCTCAATTAAACCCAACGTCCTTAAGTTATCATCAGTTAACACCGAGTCGATGTGCCGCAAATCACTCGAGACCTCTTGTAAACTTTGGACAACGCCTTTGTAGTGTCCACCGTCAGGCCTTGAGATGATAGCTGCAAGAAAAACGCCTGATATTAGTCCAAGTGTTGATAACGACTGATAAAGAAGGCTTGTGCGATTTACGACACTTACGTCTAGACAGCCATTGCCTAGCGAACCCTGGGGGGGCATCGAACGAAAAACCATTCATTTTTAAAATAAATGAGTCTGGTCCAGGCTCCCGTCACAATCTGGCAGTTTCTAACTGCTTCCAAAAAGGTGAAAGATGGGCTATCGCCCCTGCTCTTGAAGTTGAATATGTGTCTAATCTCGGTTGGCCTTGGCGGACGAAAGAGATGATCCATAAATAGAACAAAAACATTGTTCAGCAATGTGTGTCCATTCGGATGAAGTTGTGAGGGGGCGATTCCAATGAACGATAACATCTCCCTGATATATTGGTTAAATGGAGGGAGAGTTCCAGCCACACAGGCGTGACGATAGAAAGCAGTATACCCCTCGGGCGGGTTGTGAGGTCTTTCATCAACGCCCGGTAGCAAAACGTCGTCCGGGGATAAGTTATGTTTCAAGTAGATCCGGCCCAGTAAGGCTTCAGAAATACTGGACGAAACGGAGTCGATAGGATCATCGATAAATATGGCTTCCGGCACTTCGTCCGGAGCCGGCCCAACTACTTCGGGAGGAATGTTAGGGATTTCAAGTATTTCTGGAGGAGGCGAACTCTGTACTTCTTGTTGTTCAGAGCTCGAAGATTCCATAACTAACTAACTCATCAGAAAGCAACATTAAGTACATAAAAAACCCGTTCATTCCCAGTGTAAAGTGTGTGCGGTGCAGTGAAGTGTTGTGCATTACTTGGAAAAATTCTACAGAGTTAGAGAAAATTTGCAGACAGCGAAGATATCAGAGATCCGGTCGAGATGGCCGTCGTCGCTGACCGCCATCACTGAACCATCCCGATGTTGACAGTTGATTCAAGTTAAAGTTTGTTGTCACAGTGATAGGTTATAGTTCCATCGACGAGCTTCGAAGGGCAGTCAAGTATGCACAATAAAAGTTTATTCCAGATATGCAGAGGTAAAGCCCGTCGGAATTATGCCACTAAATATGCGAAAGTTATGTATCCATATAAGTCACTTCGAATCGATCGAAGGGATAATACTTCGAATCGATCGAAAAGATAATCCTTCGAATCGATCAGGGCCAGGTTTCAATTGTTCGAATCGACCGAAGAGACGAAGATTCGAATCGACTCCGTTCGAATCGATACGATTCGAATCGATGGTAACTAGAACCCTTCGTATCGATCAGCAACTCAAGCATCGCATCCATCCTCAATGAAGGCAACGAATCGATTACCAGCAGCAAAAGACAGATGAAAGACTTGAGCTTCGTATCGATCGCATAGGCAAGATGTTCGAATCGATCGCAAAGGATCGATACGAAGGACCCATCCGTCTTCCTTCTCCGGCCAGCCAAGATCGAAACGAACGAAACACGATGGAAATGTTTGTTTTTTAAGTCTTCAAATCTAAAAAAATTCGTCTACCTGAATGTATAACTCGATTCGAAAGAAGGTGGATATCGCCTCGACTAGAAGGAAGGAGAATAGTTCAACCTGATTCTTAAAAGATCGAGATGGGTTTGAAGACACAGGAAGGCGAAGATAAAAAGTAAAAAGTGAAAACTGAATGAGGCCTCAGTATTTATAAGGGTACTGTGGCGATTCGTATCCCGGTGAGTATGACCGGTAGCAACAGGTGAAGCCATCAGAGCGATTCGAAGCAGCAAGTTCGAAACCATAAGCTAGAGTACTGGAATCGATTCGAACTCCAGCTTGCATTGATACAGAGTCCAACTTCGAATCCATTCCCCCGAGTCCATCGAAATTGATTCGAAGCATGGTGTTAGTTAGACCTAAGGCGCGTTCGACTCCACCGATTCGAAGTGTTCATCGACTCACAGTGATGCGCGGCCAATCGATACGAACGATTGTCTCGTGTTCATTGATTATTATCGATACAAACCCGGGTCCACCATCACATCGAGTCGAAGGATGCTTTCGAATCCATCATCAAAGAGTTCCATCAATTCGAAGCTTATGTTTGATTCCACCCACTGCATATCAATACGAAAAAGCGTTTCATATCCACTGAATTCTAAATTCACCAGTATGATGTCGGTCCTTCAACCTTCTATATCGGTTCAGGAGAGGATCGATACGAAGGGGCTTTTCAAGACAACCATAAAGCATTGTCTCAACTCAAATTTCCAAATCGGTTCAGGAGAGAATCGATACGAAATTCAATATCGGACAGAATTGACAACGACACGTGGACACACGACATTAACAAGATTCAATCTAACATATGTGCATATATGTCGGACTAACATTCGATTTTAAACATTCACAGGGATCGAATACCAATCTGATTACGATTACAACGACAGGTACTATCCTGCTGCAATCAATCATATCAAAGCAAGGTTACAACCTTAGACAAAAAGAGCAATGATTGTTAGGAGAGAAATCGCAGCTTTTCAAAGCATGTCTATTCCACAAGACGTACTTTGGGGGGCAAGTGTTATCCCGCTTTTTGGCAAAGCCGTGATACCACAAGATCGATTAAAAACATAGGACAATTCGTCTCAAAGATTGGTCATACTATGCTTCACTATGGATATCACTGGATTTTGTCCGAGCCTAGAATGAGCTACAATTGATGGGACATGACAAGCAAAGCCATAAAAGCCAACGTTCCAAATCTCGAGTCAATCCGTGTTCGTACGCTCAAGTTATCATCGATGCAAGTTGGAGGAAATGGCCCTGAGTTCAAATCCATGGGCAGAGCTCCTGACCGAATCCATCAAGTTCCCCTCTGCTTCGAATCCATCACTGCAACGCATGTTCTAATCCATCATGTTCTCCCTGCTTTGAATTCGTAGGTGTTACTGAGCTTCGCATCCATCCAAGACACCCCTGCTTCGACTCCACGAATGACAGTACGTTCGAATCCATCTCACTACAATAGCTTCGTATCGATCGACCAAGGCTCACCGTGATGGATACGAATGAGCATCCATTCGAATCCCTTTGTGGACAAGGCCTTCGAATCCATTAGCTCGAGGGTGACGAAAATCGTGGATTCGACCTAGTCAACTCGGAGTGAAAGGCGGATCGTTACGAAGAAAGCGCGCCACGTCAACAACACCACGCACAAAGCCATCGATTCGAAGGGGGTCGATTCGAACGAAGCGCATTAACCGGAAATACAATCTTGAATCGATCATAACTCGAGATCTACAAATCCAAATGCTATGAAATTTTCATAGGAGCTTGCATGCATGTTGAAGAATGTCCATACCAAATGTCACCTCGATTGGACACTTTTTTGATCAACTCGAACTAGAGTTCGAATCGATCCTAAAGTGGGCCCGGATTTCCTGAGACCGGGAATATGGGCCCCCATCACGTGTCAGAAGCGGTCTCCCCGGATTTTAGGCGAAATATCAGCCTCCTACACCTATAAATAGAGCCCCTGGACATTCAGAAAGGGGATCGGAGAATTTCTAGAGATAAAGCACGCCCGGACGCTGCCAGAATCACTCTACATCGTCATCACTGCCATTGATTTCGAATTTAAGTCTATTATCTGTTGTATTTCGCTCTAGAATACTTGTAATCTTCAAGTATTAAGCAATAAAGTGATAAAACTTCATAGTGGACGTAGGCAAAACGCCGAACCATTCTAAATTTTTGTCTTCCGTGCAATTTACTTTTCTATGACTTGGAGTTTTTGTTAGATAATCCTCATTTTCAATTTGATTTCTTCATTTATTATCTCTTCAAAAACTTCCGAAGGGTGCTGCCCAATTTTGGTGCAAACAGTCAATAGTTTCAAATTCAAAACCATTTTCCAAAACAAAAGTGTAGCAAAGCTACTAACTCATTTCTCCACTTTGAAACCCGAAAATCAATGTCGATGGTGCTGCAGTCATCACCGAAGTTATTTTCCAGCGACAAAAGAGGAGAGTATAGATTAATTCCTTTAAAATTATTGCTTTGAAACAATTTCTATTCGAAAATACTTTTAAATAATAATTTCTTTCAAAACCTTGAAACCAAACTTTAAAATGTACCGGGAATTTAATCCTCAAATGCTTATTTTAAATTAATTACATTTTCAAATTTAATTTATAAACTGTGCTTTAAAATTTCATTTCCCTATAATATACAATAATAGTTAAGGGTTTAGAAATGTTAATAAACTAATAAATGAAATTTTTTAGCGTTATCATTTCTAACAACCTTTTCATATAACTATTCAATTTCAGAAAATTTACATATATATACAATATAACCATACAAAATTTATTAATTTTGAAAACAATATTGTGTCGGTTTGCTTTGTTTAAGTGTCTTAGAATTCCTATCGATAGTATTGATCAGACGATCGACCGAAACCCAAAATTCAAACTTAACAACTTCAAACAACATAGTATAGAACATTATATTAATCGCAAATATAATCCCTCACATGATAATTCAAGAAAAAATTTCAAAGCAAGGATAGAGATTCAGATACAAAGGAACTCTGATCAAAATAATTCCAACTAGAAGATAGACTTGATAGGAAGGTAAGATGGTTGAATTTCAAACAGAAAGATGGATAGACTTATATAAATCGTAGGCAACCTTATCCAGGTCTACTGTGATTTCAAAACAGGATCGATGCAGAATTCGAAGGCAAATCGACATCCAATTATAAGAGATAGAATTCAAGTATAACAAGAGATAGTAGCATCTAAACCGAGAATATAAAATTCTCCGATGAACCGATGCTATCGTAAAGGAGTTTACCCCTTTACAAATCTTACAGTGGATTTATGGGATACTCCAGAATTAAGAAAACACGAGTAGGGAAAGACAAGAATGGATTTTGGAACCGAGGGGAACGTTCCAAAATTCAAAGGAAACTCAAATCAAAGAGGAAGGAATTCAAGCTCGAACGAAGGTGATTCTGTTATTGAAATCTACCTTATATGCTAAGTTTTGCCAAAACCAAAGCTTTGATACCACATGTGACGACCTGGTATTTCATGCCATTTGCATCCGAACATCGGACTTGAATTGCTTAAAATATCATATTGTTAATTTATATTTGGAAAAACTCAACATATACATCAAATAAATAATCAAAGAATCACAGACATTGACTAATACAACAATAATGCAGCGGAATAGATAAATAGTAGTTTATGAAGCTATTGTATATGCAACAGAGTTTGAAATAAAATACAATAGAATATCTCAAATACAGTGAAGTCTCAAATAAAAACTGATGAAATCTCTGAAAAAATCAACTAGAAAAGCTAAAAGCTGAATAGATGTAGATGGATCTCCAAGTGAAGCTCCAACACCAAAGGTGAGTCTCAAATGCTGTATCACTCAGTCTGACCCAAGTGTAAAGCAAAGCGAAAACACTCGAGTCAGGATTAGCATTCTTATATCAATAAATCCAACTCAAGTGAAATATCAACTAAAATACAAGTAACTGAAAGGATGTTTGGGATAACCATCCTCTAAGGATTCATGGAACTATCTACTATATAGTAATATATGCTATTATAATATGTCTATAGTAATGTAAAAGTATTAAAATAGCATTAAGGCATTACCTATATCCCCATTAACACATTTTATAGATTACAGTAGTCTATACAATGTCGTACGCTCCTCCGTAAACTGGAGGTTTACCCAGAGGACATCACATAGGAACGGTAAAAAACAAACTCGTAGAAGGCGTGATAGGGCATGCGACAAGGCACTCTAGGCAATATCAGGGTAGATATACCGTTTGCATATTCGGACTGGTGGTAACACATAGCAGCTACTACTACCTACCTCGTGATACACTCCCAAACCAAAGGGTGCACCCAATCACATCATAAAAGCAATTAGAATGGTATCACAGAAATGTGTCTGATAGAAGAAATGACCTCACATAGCCCGATGTCGCTCCTGTTTTAGCCGCATCAAGCTGACTCACGAGTCATGGCAACATACACCAAACCATCCTAGTTCATAGTGGAATCTCTACCACGTACACGGTTGTTAAAGTGGCTTTCGGTATTGGCAGAGAGAATGACAATATCCGATCCCGGTTTATTTAACAACCAAACGTTATTATAACACCGTGGTCATTTCAAAATAGTTTATACTTCAAAACCAAAATACCATATCTATTTCAAAACTATGTCAATACGATATCATTTCCATTTCAAATATATCCATTCTCAAAAGTCAGTATTCATTACAAAATTGATGTTACTCCAATTACACTATATATAATCCACTTATATATACATATGCCTAACCAATAAGAGGACAGCAAGGCTAAGAAGGCTGAGGTTGAGAAAGGGTGACGTGGAGGCGGGCAAGGCCGTGGGCGCGATGGGCTGGTCCAAGGGAGAGGACGCGAATAGGTTAGCTCGATGAGGTGGATGGTGGGAGACGTTCGACGGAGGGAGGCTGCGCTGCCAACGAGAGGGAAAGAGAGTGGATGATGCGCAAGTGATGGGAAAAGAGAGGTTGACATGGCTGTATAAGCTTGGTGATGGGGAGGCTGATCGCTACTAGGCTTTAAGGTGTGGAGGTAGCCGAGCCACAAAGCTTGAGGAAAATGCAAGAGGAGCCACATTATATTTTATAACTTATATTATATGCTTATAATTTCTCTGAAATGAACAGAAAATGAAAGGAGGCCGGAAGTGATGGCGGCATGGAGAGAAGGAATGCAGGGACAAGTTAAGGTGAAAGAAAATGAACAGGCTAAACATGAAAAGTGCACGCAACCTTAAATATAATGAACCAGCCAAAAAATTTAGCGTTTGGAATAGAGGAACTCTAACGCTGCAATTCGAGGCTAGTAATAAACCGATGACCGTTGAATTTTAACCAGCGGAAAATTTGAATAGTCATGGAGTACAAACAAACTCGAACGGGTACTGTGTATCGGACTTCGAAACACAAAACTGAATATACTATGGAGATCAGCACGACGAGATGATCAAAACGGTATACAGATACCAGTGGTACGATCATCCTGTAAAAAGTTGATTATCAGTGTCGAAAATGCCGCTAATTTGTCAGAAATAAGATAAACGGGGCAATAACAGTCCAAATTTGAAGAAATGACATATGATGTCTCACTCAGAAGATGATTTATAGATTTTCTATAGGAAAATAATCAGTTTTGGAAAATATTTTATAATCATCAAATATTAACTGATTCAAATTGAAATAGAATTACACAACAAAATAAACTTTTATATTATCAGATGAAAATTTACTAGTTGCTATGTTAAAATACCAAATATTAAATTTTTATTTCCAAATTCAATTGCTCAAAATTTAACAAAATTTTAGTGAAATTACGTTATTAAAACAGTTAAAATTTACGGGTCGTTACAATATATGAAGGAATGAATGTGGGTTAAAATTTAGACGAACTTGAATAATGATTCACTAAAGACTATTAATCAAGTTATGTAAGAAAATAATAAATGTGAATTAAACTGAAATGAAATGTATGTAATACTTTAGTAATGGATTCAATATGATTCCAAATATTGAATGGGAAATACTTTAGTAACTGAATGGAAATTTATAAAAGATAACCTAGTATGAATGACAACTGAAAAAATGAAAGTAAATAATGCGTAAAAAAGAAACCAATAGCATAAACCTAAATAATATGTAAATTCTATGTTGTTTGGCTTATGGGAAGTTTGGGAAACGGTACTTCAAATTGTTTAAGGTTGTATGAATAATCTATTAAGTAATTATCTACGGCTGTTGAGCGTACGATGAAAAGTTTTCAAACCTGGACAAACCATTAATTTCAATTGCTATGGATGTGTCATGGGTTCTTTTGTTACATATAATAGTGGTACTGCTTTTGTTTGTATGTGATCATTATATATGTCGTGTGGCTTGTGCTATTGATTGAAACAACTAATATATATTGCTCTTTTATATAGCTTAACAATCTTTTGGATTATGTAAGTAAGATACAAGTTTATGGAAGCAATAACTATTGCTTTTGGTTTCATAAATAGAAGTTGTTTGCCCGACAAATAGGTATGTTTTTAGACTACAGTTTTTGGAACGGAATTTTTTTTCCCCATGGTTTGGGATGTCTATTATTGAAATATGATATATATACATATACATATATATATATTGTAATTATTAATAATATTATTTTTTGGGACCTATCCACACAAAGGAGGTTGCCGAAATTTTTCGTAAATTTAGGACATACTAATTTTTTGTGGAAGTTGATTTATTTTCAAATTTATATTGAACTTAAATATGTATGTTAATTTTTTATAAATTGACTATCTTAAATAAAGTATATCGGATCTCTTGATTCATCTTGCACCTTTTCGATGATGAAAAGTTTTGAGTGGGAAGATTGTGCAGACCCGTAGTTTTGATAATTAAAAATATTAAATTTAATAAGATTTTTAGAATTTAATATTGCGAGAAATTAAAATTTATGATTTATAAATGGGAAAAAATTATTAGAATATAATTTAATAATGTTGATTGAATATAATTGAAAACTATTTAATGTAATTTCAATTAATGGTAATAATAAAGTTAATAATGAACAAAATAAATGTTGTATAAAACAGGGAAATCAATGTTATTTAATTGGAACTAGTTTTAATATTTGTAAGTAAATTTACAATCTTTATAGTAATCAATAAATATATTAATGTGTTCAAATTAATTAAATGTAACAACTGTTCATTTCTTATCTTATTATTAAATCCGTTTTGGAATTAATTTTGGAATCAATGAAATTTAATTTAATGAATATTGCAGTTAAAATAAGAAAAGATGACAACTATAGAGTTTGAGTGAAATAAATTGGAAACTTATGTAAATAAATAAATTACATAAGGAATTGTTGATTTAATGTAAGAATCTGTAAATCAAAATAATAGAATTTATTGAAATTTAAAATATAATAAACTCGGATTTTATTACTAATGCAATTTAACGTTGTAATTAATTTAGTATTTAAGTCTTGAAATTAACATGGAAAATTGAATTTCAAAAGATCATTAAATTGCTGTGCAATCAAGAAAGATAAAATGCTTTACTTTCAAATTTGAATTTTAATGTGATGAAATTGATTTTAAAATAATAATTCATTTAATTAACGTGTAAAATTATTCTTTTCAGGCACTATCTTGGATTTCGACGAAACCATTTTCATCGGATTCAGAATAGTGAATTATTATAAGATTTCAAGTTCCATAGCGATCAGATATATTGTTAGATTGTGCGAGCGTGAAACGCGTAGAAATCGATTAAAGGAATTTAAAAAAATATAATTTGATTTTAAAAGCTAACTTCTATATACAATAGAATTAGGGTTTGAAATTAGTTACATTGAGTTTAAAAATATTGGAAACCAGTATTTTGACATTTGGGATGACCTATTTTCCTTACGAAAAAGAAATGGGATTTTCGGGTCTTTGTTATCGCTTCAAGCCAATCGTTCTCCACCATCCATTCTCATCCATCTGTGCTAATATATATGTTGTCATAAACCCTAGTTGCTTCTATTCTATTTTCTATACATACAATTTTTATTCTCATTTGCTCATTCCTAATGGCAAACATCTCAAAACCCTAATTACAATTCCAAATCAAATCAAAAAATCCAACTACTTAAACGATATCGAATTATATATCATTATGAAGATCTTGATGAACGTAATCTGCGTCTGCATTTGTTTTTTGATTGAAGGGCCCGTTTGTCGGGAATTTGGTGAAACATTCTCGGTCATCTGTTGTGGGATTTCCAATTCGATAGTGGATTGCCGACCAATCGATGATCGGGAAGCGCCGGTGCATAGAGAAGGATGAGTCGAGTGCATCTATCATCTTGGATCATCAAATATGGGGTCAAATTTACCATTATAGACGAAATAGGGTGGTAGCGGCGTGGAGCGCCTAGGGACAACGGAGTTGGTCGTGTGGTGAATAGGTAGGGTGGTTGGTGGAGGCGAACCCGGCGATGAGGTCTGATGGTCGAGATGGTGGCTAGAGTTGGCATGACAGCATCGTGGGGGTGGCAGCTGTAAGGTTCGGACATTCGTTCGCATGTTAGGGTTTGTGGAGAGAAGGTAAATTACGAGTTTGCCCCTTGATATTATTTTAGTTTATTTTTTAAAATTTAAATGTTCTAACTCATATAACTTTTGCATGTGAACTTGAATTCATGTGCGGTTTCTTCCATTGGACTTGTATCGGAATATCAGACAACATGAAACCAATTCAGTTGGATTAGGAGACTGTTCGAATTTGGGCTCTTATTGGATTTTCAATGGGCTTTAGATCAAATGTGGGTGATTTAACCCAATTAGGCAAAACTAAATCTTCTTATGTTAGTTGAATTAAATTTATTAGGTGATAATAATTTTATTTCTTGCTGTTTGATAGTATAAATTGACATTTAGTTGAAATTGAATTAAATTGGCATTTTAATTATTATTGAAATTAACTATTAGTCAAACACCGTCAATTGATAATTGGTAACTGTTGTAACATATTGTGTAACATCCTGATTTTGTACGTTTTAAATCGATGATAAACCACACACATCAGACTCAAACCATACAAAAGGGCGGATTGTTATTGAGGTGAATAAGAAAAATAAAGAAAGAAAACAAAAAAGAATCTCATAGCGGAATGACAAAATATAATAATCAAATAACAGTTCATGAAGCTATTTTACAAAAGATTTGATTATACTTATACAATACATATCAGAGTTACACATACTAGAGAATAATAAATAATGCAGCGGAACGGTATGAATGTAGTGGAATAATATAATCAATAATAATAATACAATCTTCGTCTTCGTCCTCCAGAAATAAAGTCTTCAAACTCTGAAATGCTCAGGCTGATCCGAGCAAATTGAAAAGACAAAACACTCGAGTCGAAACTAAAAGATCTTATGTAAGTTAAATCAACGGTAAAATATGAGTGGAACGGCGTCAGAGATGTTTACAGGGTATGACATCTCCTATCCAGTGTCTAACGTGAGTGCAGTAACTTAATTGATGCTCGGGATTCACATCTCCTAAGGATCTGTTAAACTATTTACTATGTAGTAATATACGCTATCATAATAATGTCTAATAGCAAAATAAACTTACTTTTAAGTAGCAATAAGAGGTTGCCCATATAGCCCTTACCACATAATAGTCCCAGTAGTTCATCCAGTATCATGGTTCCTCCTGATCGGGAAGCCACCAGAGGATACCACACGGGCTACGGGAGAAAACCAAACTCGTAAAAGGCGCGCAAGGGTAGGCGACACGGCACAACGGGGCAATACCAGGGTAGATATACCAATTACGCATCCGAACTGATGGTGAAGCATAGCGTATAGCTACCGCCCACCTCAAGCCACACTCCCAAAAAAATCAAAGGGCCCCAATCAATCACAAAGTAATAGAATGGTATCGAAGGAGTGTGTCTAATAAGAGGGGCTACCTCACCGGCCCGTAAGCGCTCCTATTTTTGCCACCTTATGCCAACTCGCGGGAGTCGGGTCCATGTATATACCTCAAAGGAAATGCTGCCACCATCCTACTTCATTCTGGAAACACAGCGTACATGGTTGTTAAAGTGGTTTTAGGAGTTGGCAGAGAGTATGACAACTTCCAATTTGGGTCTCTTTAACAACCAAACGTTATTATAACACCGCGGTCATTTTCAAAATAGTTTATACTTTAAAACCAAATATCATTGCCCTTTCAAAACCAAATCAATACGATATCATTCTCATTTCAAATATATCCTTTTCTAAATCATAACACTTTCAAAGTTATAACATTTCGAAATCAAAACACTTGAATATAACACTTCCAAATTATAATACCTTGAAACTCATAACTTTGAAACATAACTTCAACCACTTAAATGATTTAAATATTTAAAAATACTTTATATAATAAAATAGCTTCTTCAATTTCAGAAATAAATCCAACACAACTCGAATTTCTACATTTTATATTTAACCAAATCCCAAATCATAACTTTCAATTCATTTAAGTTTCTAAATAAACTATACCGAATTTATCGATTTCAAACAGATTTGATCCACAGAATAAACCATTTCAATTTCAATATATTTCAAACTTGAAGTATTCAACAATTTCAAAACTAAGTTTGGTAATTACGATTCAACAATTCAATTTTCTACAAATAAGTCCATTATCTTTTAAATAAAACTCAAATTACAAATAAATAAATAATCCCTTTAATTGATTTATACTTGAAATATTCATTTAATTCACCTTAAACCAAAATCAAGTTATAAAATCATACCCTATAAAATTTCAGATTTAATAAATTTCACACCAAGCTTATTTAAGTTTAATTCTTAACAAAATCAATTTCAAATAAATCTCAAATTTATCTTCAAACCTTAATTTTATTTAAATCGTTATAAACTCTATATTAAAGTAAAATTAAATACTTAACCATATTATCTTCAATATAAATCAAACTTATTATTAAGCTTATTCTATATTAAAACAAATTATACATAGCATAAAATCAAGGATAAAATAACATTTATATAATATCTAAGTTCAATATTTGTCAAAAACCATATATTTCTTTACAAAATCATAGAAATCATTTCAAAATATTTTTATATATCGATCACGGTGTCTGTATATAATTTTCTATCCTATGGTCAAGTGATACGGATATTTATCATTTCAATCCGTAATTGAAAATATAAATACGGTTATGGATCATTTCAAACCGAAATCCCGAATGAAATAAAAATGCACAACAACTTACAGTTTATAACAATATGAATTACAACATCCATTCATCCAATATCAATCATCAAACATTCACCACAATCGTCATCCAATTCAATCAATAAAATCAACATAGAACAGATAATAAACAACAGGTATTTACTGACAGTTTATATCCAATAATAAATTAAACAACAATTTTATTGAAACAAATTCAAATAAACTAAGATGATGATTCAAAATATGCCAAACAGTCATAAATGAATTTCAAATCACATCATAAATCAATTTAACAAACATAAGAAATTTTAGAAGTTGTAAGTGGGTTAAAGCGCTCACCTTTCGAATTTAAATCCAATTTAAATCCAAAATTTGAATAGTCTCAAAATTCGTCCAAAGCAGGTGCCAAAATGTCTGAAATTTAAATACGATCATAATGGAGAAAACCGTGCATGAAACGGACCTCGTACGTAAAGTTATTGCATTAAAACGAGTTGAAATTGAACTACAAATAAAATAAAATAAAATAAAAAAAGAGAGAAATGACATTACCAGGAGCCACGTCATCCTCACGCATGTTCTAGCTCCGTCCTCAAACCCTAGCACCTGGAAACCTTCGTACGCAACCATCCCGAGCAGTGTACGCCGCCACGTGTCGAGTCTCTGTCGCACTCCAAGCGCGCGCGCCAAGGAGGAAGCTCCAACCTCTACGACATGACATAGCAGGGACCCAACGCCCTCCATCAATGCAGAAACGAACATCTGCCACCTTAGGGTAAAACCCTAATCAAATTTTGCCGACCAATCAAACCGTTGTGTAACAACCGTAGTTTTTGGATTACCGATGAAATAAAAATTGAAATAGAAATTTTAATTTGAAATTTGAGAAAAAAAATAGAGTACAAATCAATTGCAAAGTCAATTGAACACTTCTAAGTGGTAGCACATTTGAAATGAATTGCAAATGGCCTTCACGTGTGAGAATAGGGCAATTAAAGGCAATCTTTGAACACTTTACTACCATTTTTATATGTTTATTTCATGACAGGAGTTCATTTTGAACACTCTACTGCCATCACTATCTTTAATGAAAGTTGCGTCCTTTTAATTCTTTTGCATGTTATCACTTAAATGCCAGTGTACCAAATCTTGCCAGCACATTTTTCTTTGACTTGTACACATATTGGAAAAGAAAAGTAAAGCCTTCATCATTCTTTTGTTCCATTTTTCCAGTAGCTCTGTGTAGTAGCATTAATGGCGGTTTATAAATTTTAGCTCCAATTTGGGTTTTGTTTGCATCAGAAAATTTTTGTGTGAGTGGTAAAGTTTCTGGTGGTTATAAAACTTTGTGGAGGCCAAAGCTTAGATCTTGGTTGCTAATTGGTTCTAGATTAAATTATAGGTGAGTGCAAACTCACACTTCTAACTAAACTACGAAAGTTCACGTTTTATACATGTATGAATGTATGAAAATGAACACGTCAGTTTTAGTAAATCTTAGTATGCAAGCACAGGTCACGCAATGTTTATTTTTTCGCAAAATTTTGCTTATACATCCTCATTTGTTAAGATGTATGCATGCATATGAAGTGCAATAGTGTGTGCACCAAAAATTCAAGTCCAAGCCATTTTTCGTGCAAGTATGTTACGCACGAAAACTAAGTTCAGGCTATCGTATTTGCGTGTGTGCAAGTTCATATTGAATGAAAATAGGGCCAGCTCACTCTATCTTTGTATTTCATTTACGTGTATGCACAAAAAACAGTGCACCAAGGTTGTGTAATACTATAAAGTCATTTATTTTTATCAAAGCCATTAATTGCGTGCAAATTGTGTAGCATAAAACTGAATCCAAGTCACTTTATCTTTTGTAATTCATTTACGTGTATGCATGCTTTGCATGAAAATTGGGCCAGGTCAGTTTATCTATTGTATTTCATTATGTGCCTGCTTGTAATATTGCCCAGGTACTTTTCGTTTTATTTCAATTTTATGTGCAAATATGTGTAGCATGAAATTTAGGTCAGGTCATTTGAATTTTTTTGTCTATTTCATTTTTGCGTGCAAATATGTGTAGCAAGAAAACCGAGACCAAGTTTGTAACGACCCAGAATTTTTATTAATTAAAAATTTGAATATTTAATTAATTTTAAATATTTATAAGTGAATTTATAAGTCAAATAAATTTTATTTTGATTTATTGGATTTAATTAGATAATTAAAACAATAATTTAATATGTTAAATTATAGAAATAATTGAAATTGAGTTAAATATGATTGAAAATAATTTGGAAAATTTTATTTTATCACATGGAAGTTAGAATAATATTTTAGAACTTTTAAAATCGAATTAAAAGTTAACCTGTGAAAATTGAATATTTTAATATTTAATAATCGACTGTAAAATAGCCAATTTTTGAACAGTCTCAGAATTGAACGAAACCAGTTTCATTGGATCCGTAATAGTTAGTTATTACCAGATTTCAATTTTCGTGTCAATCGGAGCTATCGTTTGATCGTGGCAGCTCGAAACGCATCGATTTATTTTTAATTTAAATTTGGCGAGAGAAAATAGCCATTTTTCAAAAAGTCTCGGATTTCGACGAAACCAGTTTCATCGGATCCGTAATGTGATATTATTGAAAGGTTTCAAATTTCGTGTCAATTGGATTTACCGTTTGTCCGGTACAAATTAAAACGCCTAGAAATCGATTTAAATCGGTTTAATTCAAATTGGACGTTTTCAGCCATAACTCGCACATACTTCCGAATTAGCTTCCGAAACCTGTTCCATTGTGTCCGGAACGCGGGATAAACCCTAGGTACGCTGGTTACGGCGTCTAAATCGGAGTTCGGAATTCCCGGGATGAATAGTGTTTACGCTTGCTTTTCCTATAAAAGAACCCTTCACCCTTCATAAATTTCAACACTAAAAACCTAACCCTAATATCATGTAGCCGGCCCTAATTATTCAATGGTCAGAAATCATCCAATTTCAACCCTCAATCTCTCCCAATCTACAAAGAATTAGAAGAAGTGTTCAACACGAAAAAGGTAGAGCATGAAGAGAGCTTGAAATCCATACGGTGATGATCGTAAATGGTGCGACGATGGAGGAGCAAAACATGGCCGTTCTCATCAGGAAACGCACGCAATTCGAGGCCTATCTCAGGGCCGAGCTCCCTGTGGTTGCAGCCGAACATAGCTTGCATCGAGTGCTTCGTCATGGCGTTGGTGTGATCGGATTTCGTCGAGAAACGAGAGAGTATAATTCAACCCTAATTTTGCTTGTTGGGTTTGTTTGTTCGGCCTTGGATCTGGAGATGAACGTGGTTTGGGAAGATGAGCAGGGGCCGTTGGATTTAGATCTGAGGGCTAGGATGAGCTGTAGGTTAAATTAATTAAGTTATGTTATATTAGTTTATATAAAACGTGTACAAACTTCAAAAATTCATATCTTTTTCATACGAGGTCGAAAAAATGCAAACTCAGTTGCGTTGGAATCGTATGGACGAGCACTACGCGATGGAGTTGGTTTGGAGTCGTTTGGAGTTAGTGAGAATTTTGGGTAAAATAAACGCGCGTTTAATTTTATTCGAAATAAAAAGCTAAAACGGAAATTAAAACCAAGGTGAGAACTTCTCACTCAATCGAATAGATTTCGATTTTATTTTAAATAGTTAGATTTAAAATATTTGAATGCATGTTTGAATGATGACTGTAAATTATTGATTGTTAAAATAGACATTATGCGCCGTTAGTAAGCGGATGTTATTTATTAAAAACATATACCGCGAATATTTCATAAACAGTGAAATTGGTATTATATATAATATCAATATATATATATTGGCATATGTATATATTGCAGTTGTTGATTTCCCGCATTTTTTGTTTAGCGGATGAGACCCTATTACGCCGTTATTAAGCGGATAATATTTATTAAGAACATATACCGCGATAATTTCGTACTGGAGCGAAATTGGTATTGTGCTAATGTTTGTGGATGCAGGAAAACAGGTTGGAGGGATCCAACTGGATTCCTCAACAGTATTTATTTTATTTCAGATATTTTGATATTTGATGGATTATCATATCGATATATGATATCGTTGTTAGTCGTGGTTGACTATTTGGTGTGTAGCATCATTGGACCCAGATTTTGGGATTTTAAAATGGTTTTAAAGTGATTTTTGAAAATATACTATATTTTTGGAATTGATCCATTATAAATAAATAAACGTTATAATTTTTAAAGTTATAAAATTATGGTTTTTGTGAAATATAGTTAAAAGCTGGTTTTTGAGAAATATGAACCAATGATTTTATAAAATAGTTTAAACTGGATTTTTGAGTTTATTATTAAAAGTTTGAATATAAGATTTATAAAATTTGATTATTTTATAAATCAAGAGAACGGTGAAATTTTAAAGGAATTTAAAGACGTTTAAAAGAATAATATAAATTAATTTATATTAAGAGATTTATAAATGGATATTTATAAATTGAATTATGGACATTATAAAACGAGTTTTTATAAGTGTTTGAATGTAGTGAAAATGAATTTCCTAAATGAATGAAATTTATGAAATTATAAACTGTGAAGTTATAAATGAAATTTTATAAGAAATAGGTTTATAAAATTTATAAAGTTATCGAAAGAATGAATTTTGGATAAATAAACAATCTTATAAGTTAAGATTAATAATTTGGGAAGTTAAATGAACGATTTTGTAAAATAATCGTTTTATAAGTAATTAACTTATAATATGAACTTGTAGTTTATAATTGAGTTATAAACTGGAATAGGTTAATAAAGGAATTTATAAAAAGGAAGTTTTTATAAATAAATAGAAACGGAATTTATAAACGTTGTTTTATAAATCCGCAAATGACTTATTTTGATAAGTTAATTGTTATAACTTAGAGATAGAGTTATATTCACATTTTGAACAGTGAATAATCCTTTAAGTTAAAGTGAATAGAAATGATGAAATTTGTTAAGGTAGTATATTCACGTTTTTGAATAGTGAATAATACGTTAAAGAAATTGTTTTAGATATGATGTTTTAAATAGAATTAAAACGATCTAACGATGGTTTAAAATGTGTTGAGATTCGAAACCATAGATTTCAACATTTATTGTTGAAATAGACGTTTTCGAGAAATAAAAGGAAATGTGGACTATAACACTGTTGTTATAGTAAATGATTTCCGAAAGGAAATGTTTTGTATAGTATTGAGATTTATATATCTGTTTTAATTCCGAATCCCTATACTAATGATTTTGGGTTGTCGTAACGATGTTTTACGCAACATTCGTTTTGGCCCAAATAAATATGTTAAGTGAATGATTTCCTTAAAGAAAGAAATATATACTTAATTCGGTTTAAGTATATTGAATATTTTCTAAGTGTTGAAAATAAAAGATTGTGAATTACTTATTTAATAAGTATGGAAATGTTTTCCAATATGAAGTGAATAATTAGAATTTATCTTTTTGGAAGATAAATTGAAATGAATTATTGAAATCGTATATGCACGAATATTTTGAAATATAAATTCATTATGGAATTTATATGTGAAAAGTGAAATTGGTTAAAAATAAATATTGATTTATTTTTGAAGTGTTGGAACTATATATCTAGTAAAGATATTTTGGAAAATAAATAATTTGGAAAATTATTTGGAATCTGGTGATGTGTGCATATCCAGTGATAGTTCAATAACCGACTATCAATATTTCCCTTTGAATGGGTAATTGATGTAATTTGTTTGAATGTGAATGCTACACTTATTTTTGAATAAGCGCTCACTATTCGGGTTAACCGGGAAAGGACCATGGGGTCGTATAACCCATTCCGAATATGTGATACGTCGTTGTGAATCGCATTTGAAGATCGGTGTTGAAGACCGGTATTTGCAAGAGTGATAGGATGAACTATCGATTGACTCTGCACCGAGTAGCTACGGTATTGAGTTCTCCATATGTGATGGTGAATCCTATCAGGATTGTGAATATCCGGATTGCAAGGACTTCTTTGTAAGTGCCTTCGGTTTTGTTCGAGCCCGGAACAGACTTGTATGGATTGTATGCCTGACATTACAATTTGAGATATAAAGCCGATTTCTTTCAAATATATTTCTGTTGGTGGCGGAGAATTTATTCTTTGCTTAACACCCTTCTTTGAGACGTACGAGCTCAAAGGTTATATAGTTGAAGTTATCAGCGATATATTCCCAGTTTGGTAATGTGACATGCTGAGTGATGCTGAAATGATCATTGTGTTGATTATTTGTGATAGGATCATTTATTTGATCGTCTATCCTTGTGATCATTGTGTTGATCATTTGTTGACCCAAAGCATGGCTTTTGTATAAAGTATGTTTTTGTGGACGTGAATTCGTCGAGCCTCACACCCCGTGAATGGTCAAAACAGGAAAGAAGCAGCAAGGTTATGAGGGGTAGCACCCTTTAGGATGTGTCCATTTCCTTCTGGAAAAGGGTGGTGTCATGGTATGGAGCCCAGATACTTACTCATGTTGAAAACACTTTATGATTGTGTGAATTGATTACGAGCGCTCGGTTGATAAAGGTCCCAAAGGACCGGGGGATGGCATATTCGGTCAGTTGTTACTCAGTTAGGAGTAACCCGGCCTTGTGTTGGTAGAGATCCGGTTTGGTTCTCGGGGATGTCCATCCAGAGGCATTCTCATGTGGCAATGGGAAGTTCCTTGGCCTGGCCATTTGTTGGAAATCCAAAGAAACAATACGTGACTTGTACGGTTTTAGTTGTAGAACCTGCTTCCTCAGGAGGTAGCTATAGTAGGCATAATATAATGGTACCTATGCTGGCTATGATTTATATCTTTACTTTCGAAAGGATTTGTTCTACACTATGCACTAGTAATAATATCAAATGTTATTTTAAATGCGTATCAAGCATCTTTGACTCACATAAGAAGAAATCTCCTCCAAGTCTGCGTTTGCATTGTGTGTGTGGTGGGAGGTCTTATGGTAGTCTCATTTTTAAAAGCATTGCGAATTGAATTTAAAAATATTCCTCTATTTTGATTTTAAAGTTAAATAAACTGTTTTGAGTTCTCACACCAGTCACATGACTGACTCGGAGTTTATTGTTTTCCTTCCTAAACTCTGGGTGCCCACCAATTTCCACACGGGCAGTTAAGAGTTAAGGTTTATCAGGATATTCTGGATATTCTGGAGTTGCTGGAGGCAAGCTGGATGGCATGGCGTATTACTTGTATATAGTATTTCTTTTTCCGCTGCACTGTTTGATGTATGTTGTTGTACACTCTGATGATATGATGAAATGAAATGTATAAAATGTAATAACTGATATAGTTCTTTGTTTAAAGATTATTCATTTATTATTATATGTTGTTCCGCTGCGAATTGTGAGATTCTGATGTTGTTCTGTTGTTTCTTCTGTCCCGTTCTACTTTTAAAATTCTTCTATCTTCTATTTTTCAAATTCTCTGTTTTCTTTCTCTGTTTTCTAAAAATTGTCTATCTTCTTTCCTCTCTATGTTCTATCTTTTCCCTCTTTTTCTTTTCTTTCTTCTTTTTCTCTCTTCTTTCTTTTCTTTTCTTTTTAAAACCCATAACTATTCGGTTTTTTCGGCAACGAAAATCCGTATACGTTACATTTGGTATCAGAGCTGATGGTTAAGCGACAACCATGGTTCTGTTGGGTATTATTCATTAGAGATAGAGTCAGCAGTACTCTAGAATGAGTTTGAGTGTAATAATAGCTATGAGAGCGTATTTGTTAGTGAATAAAAATTGTTTTATATTGTGATGATTGGTTTATTGAGTGGCATATGAACTTTCGTCAGCGTGGTCCGCAAGACTATGCCGAAGGGGTTTCTAAACACTTGAATAGAACAATTCGGCACAATATTGATTTAGAAATTGGTAAATGAAATAATTTTACCTTAAGTATATTTTGTATGTAAAGGAATAATTTTTCAAAATTATCAAAGTGTATAAGTTGATTTTTAGGTTGTTTGGATAATCTAAATAAAAGAATAATTGTATAAGCAAAAGAATTATAAGAATTGAGTTATAATTAAAGTGATTTACAATTGTGAAATAAACTTATATATACAAGAAGTAAAATTATATGAATATGAGTTGTAAATAAAAATGAATATAAGGTTAAATGAAATATAACTTAAGTGTTGTTGAATGGAATTGATTTTGGTATCGAAGTAAATAATCAATTGAATGTGAATAAAGTTGATATGAAATAATGAATATAAATGTTAATTCATTAAAATCTAATGTTATTAGAAGTTGAATGGCTGAATAAAAATCAATTTAATTAAACCAAATTGAATGAATATAAGCAAAGGAATTTGATTGAAATTAATATACATTGGTTGTTATTAATGTTAGTTGATTGTATGTAATTCATTAAGTGTTAATGAAATTGGAAGCTATGAAATTGAATTCAAATTAGAAGTAAATAAATTTGAATAGAATTGAATGTGAATTTGATTTAATTAGTGAATGCAAACTAATTAAAATTGAGAATGAGTGTTGATAAAAAAATCCAATGTAAATAAATCAAATGTGATTTAAAGTGAAAAACCATTTCATTGAATATAATGAGAATAAGAATATGAATGAATGTTTATTTGGATATGGATGATAGTTGGTTGATGGTTTCATTTGTTGTTTTATTACATTTGCTATGTGACATATATAGTTGTTGTGTTGATATATGTTGTATATTGATACTATTTACATATATGCATGGTTCTCATGTTGTTTGTTGAGTTTAGTAGGTGCGGATCGCGTTTGCTTCGCATTTGGAGTTCGCTTTAGCGCTATATTAGCCGTATATGCTTGCTAATAAAATATAAGGTACATATCTCGGATTAAATATCGTACTTTTATACTTTTTTCCCTTCGGGATGCCTCATTACTTGATGAGATGTATATTTGTGATATATATACTGTCATTTTTTTTTTCGGATCGAGCCGCGCAAAGGAGACTATGGCGAATTTTTCCGAAAATTTAAGGCGTTAGAAAAAATTTGAGAAATTTGGAAAATTTTGAAAATTTTAAACTTTGATTTTGGAATTGAAAGTTAAACAATAGAAATTGTTTTTGGAAAGATAACTAAGTATGATTTGAAAACTTAGTAAAGTATTGTAAGAAGTTTAACTATGAATTTTGGGAAAGTTAATAGATTCTATGACTTTTCTTACTTGTAATTTCGAGGACGAAATTCTTTTAAGGGGGAAAGATTGTAACGACCCAGAATTTTTATTAATTAAAAATTTGAATATTTAATTAATTTTAAATATTTATAAGTGAATTTATAAGTCAAATAAATTTTATTTTGATTTATTGGATTTAATTAGATAATTAAAACAATAATTTAATATGTTAAATTATAGAAATAATTGAAATTGAGTTAAATATGATTGAAAATAATTTGGAAAATTTTATTTTATCACATGGAAGTTAGAATAATATTTTAGAACTTTTAAAATCGAATTAAAAGTTAATCTGTGAAAATTGAATATTTTAATATTTAATAATCGACTGTAAAATAGCCAATTTTTGAACAGTCTCAGAATTGAACGAAACCAGTTTCATTGGATCCGTAATAGTTAGTTATTACCGGATTTCAATTTTCGTGTCAATCGGAGCTATCGTTTGATCGTGGCAGCTCGAAACGCATCGATTTATTTTTAATTTAAATTTGGCGAGAGAAAATAGCCATTTTTCAAAAAGTCTCGGATTTCGACGAAACCAGTTTCATCGGATCCGTAATGTGATATTATTGAAAGGTTTCAAATTTCGTGTCAATTGGATTTACCGTTTGTCCGGTACAAATTAAAACGCCTAGAAATCGATTTAAATCGGTTTAATTCAAATTGGACGTTTTCAGCCATAACTCGCACATACTTCCGAATTAGCTTCCGAAACCTGTTCCATTGTGTCCGGAACGCGGGATAAACCCTAGGTACGCTGGTTACGGCGTCTAAATCGGAGTTCGGAATTCCCGGGATGAATAGTGTTTACGTTTGCTTTTCCTATAAAAGAACCCTTCACCCTTCATAAATTTCAACACTAAAAACCTAACCCTAATATCATGTAGCCGGCCCTAATTATTCAATGGTCAGAAATCATCCAATTTCAACCCTCAATCTCTCCCAATCTACAAAGAATTAGAAGAAGTGTTCAACACGAAAAAGGTAGAGCATGAAGAGAGCTTGAAATCCATACGGTGATGATCGTAAATGGTGCGACGATGGAGGAGCAAAACATGGCCGTTCTCATCAGGAAACGCACGCAATTCGAGGCCTATCTCAGGGCCGAGCTCCCTGTGGTTGCAGCCGAACATAGCTTGCATCGAGTGCTTCGTCATGGCGTTGGTGTGATCGGATTTCGTCGAGAAACGAGAGGGTATAATTCAACCCTAATTTTGCTTGTTGGGTTTGTTTGTTCGGCCTTGGATCTGGAGATGAACGTGGTTTGGGAAGATGAGCAGGGGCCGTTGGATTTAGATCTGAGGGCTAGGATGAGCTGTAGGTTAAATTAATTAAGTTATGTTATATTAGTTTATATAAAACGTGTACAAACTTCAAAAATTCATATCTTTTTCATACGAGGTCGAAAAAATGCAAACTCAGTTGCGTTGGAATCGTATGGACGAGCACTACGCGATGGAGTTGGTTTGGAGTCGTTTGGAGTTAGTGAGAATTTTGGGTAAAATAAACGCGCGTTTAATTTTATTCGAAATAAAAAGCTAAAACGGAAATTAAAACCAAGGTGAGAACTTCTCACTCAATCGAATAGATTTCGATTTTATTTTAAATAGTTAGATTTAAAATATTTGAATGCATGTTTGAATGATGACTGTAAATTATTGATTGTTAAAATAGACATTATGCGCCGTTAGTAAGCGGATGTTATTTATTAAAAACATATACCGCGAATATTTCATAAACAGTGAAATTGGTATTATATATAATATCAATATATATATATATTGGCATATGTATATATTGCAGTTGTTGATTTCCCGCATTTTTTGTTTAGCGGATGAGACCCTATTACGCCGTTATTAAGCGGATAATATTTATTAAGAACATATACCGCGATAATTTCGTACTGGAGCGAAATTGGTATTGTGCTAATGTTTGTGGATGCAGGAAAACAGGTTGGAGGGATCCAACTGGATTCCTCAACAGTATTTATTTTATTTCAGATATTTTGATATTTGATGGATTATCATATCGATATATGATATCGTTGTTAGTCGTGGTTGACTATTTGGTGTGTAGCATCATTGGACCCAGATTTTGGGATTTTAAAATGGTTTTAAAGTGATTTTTGAAAATATACTATATTTTTGGAATTGATCCATTATAAATAAATAAACGTTATAATTTTTAAAGTTATAAAATTATGGTTTTTGTGAAATATAGTTAAAAGCTGGTTTTTGAGAAATATGAACCAATGATTTTATAAAATAGTTTAAACTGGATTTTTGAGTTTATTATTAAAAGTTTGAATATAAGATTTATAAAATTTGATTATTTTATAAATCAAGAGAACGGTGAAATTTTAAAGGAATTTAAAGACGTTTAAAAGAATAATATAAATTAATTTATATTAAGAGATTTATAAATGGATATTTATAAATTGAATTATGGACATTATAAAACGAGTTTTTATAAGTGTTTGAATGTAGTGAAAATGAATTTCCTAAATGAATGAAATTTATGAAATTATAAACTGTGAAGTTATAAATGAAATTTTATAAGAAATAGGTTTATAAAATTTATAAAGTTATCGAAAGAATGAATTTTGGATAAATAAACAATCTTATAAGTTAAGATTAATAATTTGGGAAGTTAAATGAACGATTTTGTAAAATAATCGTTTTATAAGTAATTAACTTATAATATGAACTTGTAGTTTATAATTGAGTTATAAACTGGAATAGGTTAATAAAGGAATTTATAAAAAGGAAGTTTTTATAAATAAATAGAAACGGAATTTATAAACGTTGTTTTATAAATCCGCAAATGACTTATTTTGATAAGTTAATTGTTATAACTTAGAGATAGAGTTATATTCACATTTTGAACAGTGAATAATCCTTTAAGTTAAAGTGAATAGAAATGATGAAATTTGTTAAGGTAGTATATTCACGTTTTTGAATAGTGAATAATACGTTAAAGAAATTGTTTTAGATATGATGTTTTAAATAGAATTAAAACGATCTAACGATGGTTTAAAATGTGTTGAGATTCGAAACCATAGATTTCAACATTTATTGTTGAAATAGACGTTTTCGAGAAATAAAAGGAAATGTGGACTATAACACTGTTGTTATAGTAAATGATTTCCGAAAGGAAATGTTTTGTATAGTATTGAGATTTATATATCTGTTTTAATTCCGAATCCCTATACTAATGATTTTGGGTTGTCGTAACGATGTTTTACGCAACATTCGTTTTGGCCCAAATAAATATGTTAAGTGAATGATTTCCTTAAAGAAAGAAATATATACTTAATTCGGTTTAAGTATATTGAATATTTTCTAAGTGTTGAAAATAAAAGATTGTGAATTACTTATTTAATAAGTATGGAAATGTTTTCCAATATGAAGTGAATAATTAGAATTTATCTTTTTGGAAGATAAATTGAAATGAATTATTGAAATCGTATATGCACGAATATTTTGAAATATAAATTCATTATGGAATTTATATGTGAAAAGTGAAATTGGTTAAAAATAAATATTGATTTATTTTTGAAGTGTTGGAACTATATATCTAGTAAAGATATTTTGGAAAATAAATAATTTGGAAAATTATTTGGAATCTGGTGATGTGTGCATATCCAGTGATAGTTCAATAACCGACTATCAATATTTCCCTTTGAATGGGTAATTGATGTAATTTGTTTGAATGTGAATGCTACACTTATTTTTGAATAAGCGCTCACTATTCGGGTTAACCGGGAAAGGACCATGGGGTCGTATAACCCATTCCGAATATGTGATACGTCGTTGTGAATCGCATTTGAAGATCGGTGTTGAAGACCGGTATTTGCGAGAGTGATAGGATGAACTATCGATTGACTCTGCACCGAGTAGCTACGGTATTGAGTTCTCCATATGTGATGGTGAATCCGATCAGGATTGTGAATATCCGGATTGCAAGGACTTCTTTGTAAGTGCCTTCGGTTTTGTTCGAGCCCGGAACAGACTTGTATGGATTGTATGCCTGACATTACAATTTGAGATATAAAGCCGATTTCTTTCAAATATATTTCTGTTGGTGGCGGAGAATTTATTCTTTGCTTAACACCCTTCTTTGAGACGTACGAGCTCAAAGGTTATATAGTTGAAGTTATCAGCGATATATTCCCAGTTTGGTAATGTGACATGCTGAGTGATGCTGAAATGATCATTGTGTTGATTATTTGTGATAGGATCATTTATTTGATCGTCTATCCTTGTGATCATTGTGTTGATCATTTGTTGACCCAAAGCATGGCTTTTGTATAAAGTATGTTTTTGTGGACATGAATTCGTCGAGCCTCACACCCCGTGAATGGTCAAAACAGGAAAGAAGCAGCAAGGTTATGAGGGGTAGCACCCTTTAGGATGTGTCCATTTCCTTCTGGAAAAGGGTGGTGTCATGGTATGGAGCCCAGATACTTACTCATGTTGAAAACACTTTATGATTGTGTGAATTGATTACGAGCGCTCGGTTGATAAAGGTCCCAAAGGACCGGGGGATGGCATATTCGGTCAGTTGTTACTCAGTTAGGAGTAACCCGGCCTTGTGTTGGTAGAGATCCGGTTTGGTTCTCGGGGATGTCCATCCAGAGGCATTCTCATGTGGCAATGGGAAGTTCCTTGGCCTGACCATTTGTTGGAAATCCAAAGAAACAATACGTGACTTGTACGGTTTTAGTTGTAGAACCTGCTTCCTCAGGAGGTAGCTATAGTAGGCATAATATAATGGTACCTATGCTGGCTATGATTTATATCTTTACTTTCGAAAGGATTTGTTCTACACTATGCACTAGTAATAATATCAAATGTTATTTTAAATGCGTATCAAGCATCTTTGACTCACATAAGAAGAAATCTCCTCCAAGTCTGCGTTTGCATTGTGTGTGTGGTGGGAGGTCTTATGGTAGTCTCATTTTTAAAAGCATTGCGAATTGAATTTAAAAATATTCCTCTATTTTGATTTTAAAGTTAAATAAACTGTTTTGAGTTCTCACACCAGTCACATGACTGACTCGGAGTTTATTGTTTTCCTTCCTAAACTCTGGGTGCCCACCAATTTCCACACGGGCAGTTAAGAGTTAAGGTTTATCAGGATATTCTGGATATTCTGGAGTTGCTGGAGGCAAGCTGGATGGCATGGCGTATTACTTGTATATAGTATTTCTTTTTCCGCTGCACTGTTTGATGTATGTTGTTGTACACTCTGATGATATGATGAAATGAAATGTATAAAATGTAATAACTGATATAGTTCTTTGTTTAAAGATTATTCATTTATTATTATATGTTGTTCCGCTGCGAATTGTGAGATTCTGATGTTGTTCTGTTGTTTCTTCTGTCCCGTTCTACTTTTAAAATTCTTATATCTTCTATTTTTCAAATTCTCTGTTTTCTTTCTCTGTTTTCTAAAAATTGTCTATCTTCTTTCCTCTCTATGTTCTATCTTTTCCCTCTTTTTCTTTTCTTTCTTCTTTTTCTGTCTTCTTTCTTTTCTTTTCTTTTTAAAACCCATAACTATTCGGTTTTTTCGGCAACGAAAATCCGTATACGTTACAAAGTTATTTTAATTTTGTCTGTTTCATTTTTGTGTGCAATAGTGCCTACACCAAAGAAAATCAAGTCCATGCTATTTTTGATTACGTGTGTGCAAGTTGTAGCATATGAAAATATGGCCAGGTCATCTATATTTGTGTCTATTTTTACATATGTGCAAGTTTGCATTGCATAAAATGTTAGTCCAGGTCTTCTTGTTTTTTTATTTTGAATTGTGCGTGCAAATTTGAGTTGCACGTTACCAAGTCCAGACCATTTTTATTCGTGCGTGCAAGTATGCATTGGACGTTACTAAGATGAATATATGAGTTGTGCGGTCTAGTTATTAATTTATTTTGAACCGGTGTTTTGTTTTGAAACGTATTTTATTGCCGTTTATTTTTATAACGGGTTTTTACCCCGATGTTTATATTTGAAGTGTGTTGTTTCGATGAGATTTTTGACGAATAAAAACTGTTGTTGTTTTGACTTCAGTAACCGCCAATTTAAAGTGAATTTTCAAGCGGCTATCTTGCAACCAAGAAAACCTGCAATGCAGATTTTATATCCATTTCTACGGTGTTTTGTGAAGCGCAATTTCCTTGTCGAAATTGCTATAGGAGTTGCTGTTTTAATCACGTGTTTTCAAATCGTTTTAAAATATATTTATTTCCAAATATTTCACAGTTTAAGCTTTCAAAGGAATGAGAAATCGATTTAACCGCTTTAGCAAAATTAAGGACTATGAACCCTTACTTTTACTGATTCGATTAATTCCGGACTTGTCCATTTGAGAACTTAAAAATTATTATAAAAAATACACAATTTTGCACTTTCAAGGAAACGATAATGAGATTTAAACGACTTAGCAAAAGTGCAGAATATGGAACCATGCTTTTACTAATTCGCTTAATTCCGGACTCGTTAATTGAAATATTCGCCGTGGAATTGCTGTTCAAATTTTTTTATGATTTTGCTGGGCTTTCGATCCACTATGCTGGACCTTCGGGTCAATTACTAGTACTAGGCCTTCGGGTCATTTGTTGGACCTTCGGTCATTTGTTGGGCGCTAAATATTATGCCGACAGAACTTGGTAGGCTTCGGCCATTTAAGATGCACATGCGGTGTAGCTTAGACTCGCCATATGCGGGGATCGATCCATTTTATGCTGGTTTTTCTAGTTATCTTATTTTGATTTCTAAATTTTTGTGTATTGCTGTTTTGAATTCAATTATGAATTCAGGAGATGATTTTGATGACGTTTAATGAGATTCTTCATTTAAACCATGTTGATTATTTATGCTGAATAGTCTCATTTGAGATTATGATTAACTTTCTTTGATGTTGTTTATCATGCATTCATTTCTAAGTTTAAATTAGACTGATCCATTTATTATTTTCTTTTAAATAATACTCGGGTCAGACCGAGCTATTTCAGGATAATCTCCGTCTCTGATTCAGTTGCTGCTTCAGCTTTTGGGATTTCACCTCATCTTTTGTCTACGCTTCGGAGTGTTACTTTTGGTGTATTGACTCTCATCTCATGTATGTTATGATGACTATGTATATGTACATTTGGTTCATGAGAACCATCGAGTGTTGTAGCATGTATCTAGACTTACCTTCCGTTATGTATGATATTTCTATTCTGTGTTATACTTATCTGTGTTCTTACTATTATGAGTTGTTTTGAATCTTTAATAAGCCACCACGGTTTCGTTTTAGATTTGAATTGAATATATTGCTGGGAGTAATTTAATAAACGAAAAAAAATTATACAACTCCTATCGATGTAATCAATACTCGTCTAAGGCATAACTTACGGATGGTCGCTTCTAACAAGCCTTATTCTTCGCATTAGCAGATGTTATTACCTTATATAACCTTTGTTATTATGACATAGAGGTGGGGCGTCACAGTTTGGTATCAGAGTTGAGGTTCAGAACAAATTATAATAAACACGGAATGGAAGTAGAATGGAACATGTGTTACAACTATTAGAGAGTTTTATTCGTGCCTTTCTAATCTATTCCTTCATTGTTCTTAAACTTTTATCCAATCTAACATGTTGGAATATGTCTAGAAATAAATCTCATATTTCCGTAATATTCCATTTGTTAAATTCCTTTTCAATCTTGTATTGTTTTAGCTAATCCTTATCTTCTCTTTTTCTCTCAGCCTATGGCTGGAAGAGGTAGAGGGAAGCGTTCTACTGCATGTCCGTCTAGTGATTCTCATTCGAACGGAGTCTATATGTCAGCTGATCAGTTTATGGAGCTATTTCGAGGTACTCGGCCTTCTGTTGCTACTCCCGCAGCTCCCACTCACAAGTCTGTCTTCGCCCGCATGTGTAGTGACTATTCCCACCTTGGAGGCAAGCCTTTCAAGGGATCGGAAAGCGTATTCGAGATTCAGACTTGGTTGCACGCTAGTGAGCACATGTTTTCTCGGATGGATCTTTCACATCATCATCGCGTTCTCGTGGCATCTAGAATGTTGCAAGAACGTGCGCTTGATTGGTATGAGCTTTTGATTGTGGAAGTTGATGAGTCGTCTCTCTCGTGGAATCAGTTTAAGGGACGATTCGAACTTAAGTTCATTCCTGAATCAGAAAAGGCCAATCTTGCTCGTAGTTTCTTTGAGTTAAAACAAGGAAAGTCCTCTGTTTCTTATTATGTTGCATCTTTCGAGGCCTTGTCCAAATACGGAGTTGAGTTCATTAACACTTCGCGTAAGTAGAATCTTATATTTGTCGAAGGTTTGAAGAAGTATTTGAAGAAAGTCCTTTTGCTTCAGCTTAAGCTTCCTTTTGAGGAACTTGTTGATTCAGCACTTTGCCTTGAAGCTGTGAAAAAGGAACGTGGTAGTAGTGATGAGGTTGAGGTTTCTAAGAACCCCAACAAGAAGAGGTTTCCATTTCATAAGCCTAATCCTTCTTCCAATAAGAAGAAGAAGAAGCAAGCTACCTCTAGTTCTCAGCCTAGTAGTGCACCTTCTAATCAGAGGGCATGCTATAATTGTGGTTCTCGGGAGCATCTTCTCCGTAGTTGTCCTAAGCCTCGCATTTGCCGCTATTGCAAGAAAGAAGGTTATTGGGTTTATGTTTGTCCTATTTCTTCTAAGGGTTTTGATGCAGCTAAGGCCAGAGAAGAAATTGTGCAATCTTTAATTCCTGAAAGCATGAGTTTGTGGTGTAGTTTGATGAGTCGTCCACGACTCATTGAAAACTTGAGTCATTTCTGACCTAAGGAGTTACAGGGGGAAGTGATAAACATAGGTCGAACGGAGGAGGTATCGGACTTGAGTCGTTCACGAGTCAATGGAAGCATGAGCCGTTTCCGAGCTAACTGGATATCAGAAGGAGGCTATGCCGAGACAACGAGATACGACTCATGATGAGTCGTCCTGATTGAGTCGGTTGAGTCATGTTGTAAGGTAATTGTTTTGAGTCGTGTGTTGTTCTATTGAGTCGTGGCATTTTAAAATCGTAAATGTTGTACTGATTGTACTTTTCCTAGGTCATGTATTGAGTCGTATGTAGTTGGGTCGTCTACTGCCAATGAGTCGCTACCGACTCAAGATGAGTCGTGAGTCGTGGGGAAAAATGAGTCGTGAGTCGTAGGGGAAGATGAGTCGTGAGTCGTAGGGTATGAGTCGTATACGACTTAAGGCTCAGGCCGAGGAAACGCTATAAATAGGGGTACGTTGTACATTGTTAGGAGCTGATTTTTTGGAAATAAAATTTCTTGTTGATTGCTTTGTGCTTTCATACAAATTGATAGTTGAGTGTGATCTCCTATCTCCTCTTTCGGTTAATCGAGTGCGCTCGATTCAACGATCGTAGAAGCCGATTCATGGTATCTAGTGCGCTAGATCAACGTACGAAGAATCGTAGATCTTCTTTCTTGGTATCGTGCGCGATCAACGAGACGAAGATAGCTAGAATCCGGTATCTTTGGATCAACGGATTTGGGCCTTGCAGTATTCACAACTCACCGATTGCTACATTCCATCGATTGAAGTTTGTTTCGATTAATCCGCTGCGTCAGTTTGGTATCAGAGCCATACTTAGCCAATCATAGCTAAGTTGATTCTTGGAGCCAAGTGTTGGAGTTTGAAGTTGTTCATTGTGTTCATCGTGAAGTTGCAACGAAGGGAGAACTTTCGATCCATTCCATTTTGGATCAAAGTATTGAAGGTGTTTGAAGTTGGAGAGTTTGAAGCCGAGCTGAGTTAAGTGAAGGCCGAACACTGTTTTTGTTTTGTAGTGTCAGTTTGGTATCATTTGTTGAAGATTTGTTGGAAGTTTTGTGTTGATTCAATCATGCCGCCAAGGAGAGCTAACCGCCATCAAAATGTTGAAGCTTTATATCGCAGAGAAGAGGCCGATCAAATGGAACAACGTATGCACGAGAAAATTGATGAAGGCATAGGAAGGTTGGAGAAGCTTATGATAGACATGAATCAAAGTAGAAGAAGAAATTCACCTGAATCCATCCGTGGAGGAAGTAGAGTTTCACATCATTCGGATCGGGAAAGGAGAGAGAGTCAAGATCATCGGAGTGTTGACAATCGGAGTAGGAGGAATGATGATGATCGTGATCGAAGAGATATGGGAAGTAGGAGTGGTGGTAGAGATGTTGGAGGGCGTGAAAGACAACGATATGCATCAGACTTTGATGAAGAGTTTGACGGTGAAAGAGGAAGTGTTCATTTTCGGGATAGAGATCAAGGACAACGTTTGTATCGGGTTATTGATGATGATCGACGTTGGGAATCAGGAATGAAGATGGAGATTCCGGAGTTTAAGGGAGGAATGGTAGCTGAAGAATTCTTAGATTGGTTATCTAATGTGGAGGAAATCTTTGATTTCAAGGAGGTTCCAGAGAATAGAAGGGTGAAGTTAGTCGCTACAAGGCTGAGGGGAAGAGCATTGGCATGGTGGCAGCAGACTAAACTTACTCGAGATCGAATGGGGAAGTCAAGGATAGAATCTTGGGAGAAGATGAAGAAGTTGATGAGAGCTACATTTTTACCATACAACTATCAATCGCTTATGTACCAGAGATTACAGAACCTACGGCAAGGGACGAAATCAGTTAATGACTATGCAGATGAATTCTATCAACTTATTGCAAGGAACGATATAATGGAAACGGAGGAACAACTGACTGCTAGGTTTGTTGGAGGGCTGAGGATGCAGATCCAGGATATGGTCAATATGTTCGATCCAAGATCTGTGGCAGAGGCACATCAAAAGGCGTTGGCTTGGGAGAAGCAGGGAAGGCGTGGAGGTGGTGTGTTTACTAACTCTAATAATCAGGTGAAAGGGGCCAGTGGAAGTTCTAATGTTTCTAAGATTGTTGCCAAACCAATTGTTAAAGAGGCTGAGAAGGCGAAGGTTAGCAGTGGGTTCAAATGTTATAATTGTCAGGAGTTGGGTCATAAGAGCAATGAATGTCCGAAGCCGAAGAAGAGAGCAATGGTTGCAGAAGTTGAGGAGGATGATGGTGAGGAGGCAGAATGTTCAAATGCACTTTATGTTGAGGAGGAAGAAGAATTGTTTGGAGATGAAGGTTGTAACCTTATGATGAGGAGGTCATGTCTTACACCAAAGCAGGAGGAAGATAGTTGGTTGAGGAGTAACATATTTCAGTCGACATGCACTATTCTGGGAAAAGTTTGCAAGTTCGTTATTGATGCTGGAAGTTGCGATAATATTATTTCTACCGAGGCTGTGAAGAAGTTGAACTTGAAAACTGAGAAGCATCCTAAACCTTACAAGCTAGCATGGTTAAGGAAGGGTGGTGAAGTGAAGGTGTGTCGGAGGGCTTGTGTTAATTTTTCTATTGGGAAGAAGTACAAAGATGAAATTTGGTGTGACGTTGTAGACATGGACGTATGTCATCTGTTGTTGGGCATACCGTGGCAGTTTGATAGATCAGTTCAACATGATGGTCGTGCCAATAGCTACAGTTTCATGTTCGAAGGTACTAAAATCACTTTAGTTCC
Source organism: Allium cepa (assembly GCA_030765085.1). Taxonomy (NCBI): domain Eukaryota; kingdom Viridiplantae; phylum Streptophyta; class Magnoliopsida; order Asparagales; family Amaryllidaceae; genus Allium; species Allium cepa. The sequence goes on from CM060928.1 coordinate 806,233,376, forward strand.
AAAGAAACAACAACAGAAAGAAAGCAAGCTTGAGGAGATTGAGGAATTGAAAACTCTGTTGACTTTGAAGGAGTTTGTTAAGGAAGTTGAAGAGGAGCCTGAAGTCTATTTGTTGATTGGGCGAGAGAGCAGTGAAGAGGTTGAAATTCCTGAAGAAGCAAAGCCAGTTTTGAAAGAATTTGAAGATGTATTTCCAGAAGAGTTGCCTAAGGAATTACCGCCATTGAGAGACATTCAACATCAAATTGATCTTGTTCCGGGAGCAGTGTTACCACATAGACCACACTACCGAATGAGTCCGAAGGAACACGAAGAGTTACGAAGGCAGGTGGAAGAGTTGTTGGAACAGGGACGTGTTCAGGAAAGCTTGAGTCCTTGTGCAGTGCCAGCATTGTTGGTGCCAAAGAAGGATGGAACATGGAGAATGTGCACAGATAGTAGAGCTTTGAACAAGATTACTGTTCGTTATAGATTTCCTATGCCAAGGTTGGATGACTTGCTGGATCAGTTGAGTGTGGCAACTATATTCTCGAAGATTGACTTGAAGAGTGGTTATCATCAAATTCGGATTAGACCTGGAGGCGAATGGAAGACAGCCTTCAAAACGAGAGAGGGGTTATACGAATGGTTGGTTATGCCATTTGGTTTGTCAAATGCACCTAGTACATTCATGCGGGTGATGAATCAAATCTTTAGACCATTCATTGGGAAGTTCGTGGTGGTTTATTTCGATGATATTCTGATTTATAGCAGGAGTACAGAGGAGCATGTTCAACATTTGAGGGAAGTATTGATTATTCTTCGTGAGGAACAATTTTATGCTGCTACGAAGAAATGTGTGTTTATGACGCACAGTGTTTTATTTCTGGGTTATGTTGTTTCAGGAGAAGGTATTCGAGTTGATCAGAGTAAAGTTGAGGCCGTCGGGAATTGGCCACAACCAAAGACAATTACGGAAGTGAGAATTTTTCATGGATTGGCATCATTCTACCGAAGGTTTATTCCACACTTCAGTAGCGTGATGGCTCCAGTTACTGATTGCATGAAGGGAAAACAGTTTGTATGGTCAGAGGAAGCGGGAGTTGCTTTTGAACGAATTAAAGAACTGTTGACGACAGCACCAATTCTTGTTCTACCTAATTTTCAGTTGTTGTTTGAGCTTCATACTGATGCATCAAAGGTGGGGATTGGAGGGGTGTTGAGTCAGCAAGGGAGACCTATTGCATATTTCAGTGAAAAGTTATCAGGGGCGAATATGAGATACAGCACATATGACGTTGAATTCTATGCTATGGTGCAAACGATTAAACATTGGAGACATTATCTATTTCAGAAGGAGTTTGTTCTGTACACTGATCATGAGGCGTTGAAGCATTTGCAGGGGCAGGACAAGATTTCAGCGAGACATGCGTCATGGATCGCGTATTTACAGCAGTTTACCTTTGTTGTTAAGCACAAATCTGGGGTGACGAATCGGGTAGCTGATGCTTTGAGTAGGAGGAGTCATTTATTAACAACAATGAAGGTTGAAGTGACAGGGTTTGAAATGTTGCCAGAGATGATTGAAGAAGATCCTTACTTTGTGAAATATGTTGAGAAAGTGAAGGAAGGGAGTACTGATGAATTTATGATGATTGATGGATTTTTGTTTAAAGGAAATCGGTTATGTATTCCTGAGAGCAGTTTGAGAATGAAAATTATCAAGGAGTTGCATGAAGAAGGCCATGTGGGTAGAGATCGTACATTGCAATTGGTTTCTCAATCTTATTTTTGGCCGTCGATGAGAAAAGAAGTTGAAAGATTTGTGGAGAGATGCCATATTTGCCAGGTTTCAAAGGGAACAGCGACGAATGCAGGGTTGTATATGCCATTACCTGTACCATCTAAGCCATGGGTTGATATCAGCATGGATTTCGTTTTGGGTTTGCCAAGAACTCAAAGGGGAAATGATTCAATATTTGTTGTAGTGGACAGATTTTCGAAGATGGCACATTTTATTGCCTGCAAGAAGACAGTGGATGCAGTTCGAGTGGCACAATTATTCTTTAAGGAGGTGTATCGATTGCATGGTTTACCAGAATCTATTGTTTCTGATCGGGATACTCGTTTTCTGAGTCACTTTTGGTTAAGTTTGTGGAAGATGGTGGGAACAAAGCTGAAGTTTAGTAGCGCTTATCATCCACAAACTGATGGACAAACAGAAGTTGTAAACAGGTCATTGGGAAATTTGTTGCGATGTCTTGTACAGGATAATTTGAAAAACTGGGACATGAAGTTATGCCAAGCCGAGTTTGCACATAATCATGCAGTGAATCGTAGCACGGGATTCAGTCCATTTCAGATTGTTTATTCAAATTTACCCAGGGGACCATTAGATTTGGCAGTAGTACCACAACCGAAGGGGACGGTTAAACGGGTTGTTGATTTTGTTGATGAGTTGACTGAATGTCATAAAATTGTTCAAGAACGATTAGAAAAGTCAAATGAGAAGTATAAGCGGGCTGCATATTTGAAACGACGGAGTGTTGAATTTAAGGAAGGTGATTTGGTTTACGCAGTATTGACGAAGGATCGTTTTCCGGTGGGTGCTTATAACAAGTTGAAGGATCGGAAAATTGGTCCAATTGAAATCGTGAAGAAAATTAATGAAAATGCTTATAAGTTGAAGCTGCCAGAAGATGTTTACACGTCTGACGTGTTCAATGTTAAACATCTTGTTCCATATTATGGAGGTAAACAATCAGATGAAGAAGAATGTACAAATTCGAGGACGAATTTTTCTCAACCAGGGGAGGATGATGCAGCTAAGGCCAGAGAAGAAATTGTGCAATCTTTAATTCCTGAAAGCATGAGTTTGTGGTGTAGTTTGATGAGTCGTCCACGACTCATTGAAAACTTGAGTCGTTTCCGACCTAAGGAGTTACAGGGGAAAGTGATAAACATAGGTCGAACGGAGGAGGTATCGGACTTGAGTCGTTCACGAGTCAATGGAAGCATGAGCCGTTTCCGAGCTAACTGGATATCAGAAGGAGGCTGTGCCGAGACAACGAGATACGACTCATGATGAGTCGTCCTGATTGAGTCAGTTGAGTCATGTTGTAAGGTAATTGTTTTGAGTCATGTGTTGTTCTATTGAGTCGTGGCATTTTAAAATCGTAAATGTTGTACTGATTGTACTTTTCCTAGGTCATGTATTGAGTCGTATGTAGTTGGGTCGTCTACTGCCAATGAGTCGCTACCGACTCAAGGTGAGTCGTGAGTCATGGGGAAAAATGTGTCGTGAGTCGTAGGGGAAGATGAGTCGTGAGTCGTAGGGTATGAGTCGTATACGACTTAAGGCTCAGGCCGAGGAAACGCTATAAATAGGGGTACGTTGTACATTGTTAGGAGCTGATTTTTTGGAAATAAAATTTCTTGTTGATTGCTTTGTGCTTTCATACAAATTGATAGTTGAGTGTGATCTCCTATCTCCTCTTTCGGTTAATCGAGTGCGCTCGATTCAACGATCGTAGAAGCTGATTCACGGTATCTAGTGCGCTAGATCAACGTACGAAGAATCGTAGATCTTCTTTCTCGGTATCGTGCGCGATCAACGAGACGAAGATAGCTAGAATCCGGTATCTTTGGATCAACGGATTTGGGCCTTGCAGTATTCACAACTCACCGATTGCTACATTCCATCGATTGAAGTTTGTTTCGATTAATCCGCTGCGTCAGATTTCAAATCTGGGAAGCTTAATATTGCTAAAGCTTCTGCTGATTCTTCTCAGCCTAAAGGTATTCCTCCTTCTATTTTGGAAGGTTTTATTTTATTTCATGGCCATACTATTAGAGTCCTTTTCGATACGGGTGCATCACATTCATTTATGTCAAAGGAACTTGTTGATGTTATTCCTTTGGATGTTGTTAGTCTTTGCGACCCTTTGAGGATTGTGAATCCTATTGGAGGATCCGCCACACTTTGTTTGTTATGTGTTGATGTTGAGATTATTCTATGTGGTTTTTCCTTTCATGCGAATCTGCATGTATGGATCATCTTGGTTTTGATATGATTCTAGGAATGTATTAGCTCGTCCGTTATGAAGTTCAAATTCTATGTCCCGAAAGAACTTTATATCTCAAGCATCCTAGTGCTACCGAGCAGTTATCTATTATGTTTCAAGACATGGACCATGCTTCGAATGCTCTCATTTCTTCCTTCGAATCGGAGGATGTCATAGCTAATATTTTGGTTATTTGTGATTTTTCCGAGGTCTTCGAGCCTATTTCGAGTTTGCCGTCGAAGAGGGCAATTGATTTCCGTATTGATCTTATCTCTGGTGCTGTCCTGTCAATCATCCTCCCACGAGGATGTCTGCTAAGGAAAATGAGAAACTCAAGGAACAATTATCTGAATTGGAAGCCAAGCAATTTATTCGTTCTAGCTCATCTCCTTGGGGATCCGCCGTTGTCTTCATTAAGAAGCCTGATGGTACTCTTAGGCTTTGCATTGATTTTCGCAATCTTAACGAGCTCACTATTAAAAATAGTATCCATTACCTAGGATCGACGACATGTTCGACCAATTAAGTGGTGCTAAGCTTTTTTCCCAACTCGATCTTGCTACCCATTTTCATCAGTTACGAGTTGCGGAAGATAGCATCCCTCTTACCGCATTCCGTACTCGTTATGGTTCTTACGAATGGCTTGTTATGTCGTTCGGTTTGACGAATGCTCCAGCGTATTTTGTTGATCTTATGAATCGGATATTCCGGGAATATCTCGATAAGTTCGTCTTGGTTTTCATAGATGATATTCTTATTTATTCCAAATCTAATGCCGATCATATTCAGCATTTGAAGATTGTTTTGAGCGCGCTTCGTCAGCATCAGCTTTATGCCAAATTCTTCAAGTGTCACTTATGGGAGAATAAGGTGAAGTTTCTCGGTCATATTGTTTCTTTCGATGGTATCTATGTCGATCCTTCCAAGATTGAATCTATTCAGAATTGGAAGTGGCCCGAGACACTTACTGAGGTCCGTAGTATCCTTGGATTGGCGGGATATTATCACCGGCTCATTAAGGACTTTTCTTGTATTGCCTTACCGCTTACCACTCTCACGAGAAATGTTGTCCCTTTTATTTGATTTGATAAGTGTGAGTTTCTTTCATGAAGATAAAAGATATCCTTACTCATGCTCCTATCTTAGTGGTTCCCGAAGGGAATCATGATCTTGTTATTTATACCGATGCCAGCGGTTATGGACTCGGTGCCATTCTCATGCAAAATGATAGAGTAGTTGCCTATGCTTCTAGAAAACTAAAGCCCAACGAGATTCATTATGCTACCTGCGACGACCCGAAACTTTTGGATGTTTGAAATTGGAATATTTAATTGATTTTAAATATTTAAAAATTAGTTTTTAACTTGAATTCAAATATTATTATTATTTAGCAATTAGGTTATTGGATTTAATAAACTGAAATTGGGTAAATTATTGAATCTTTAGTTTTTAGCCTGTTAAAAATAATTTGAAGACTTGTAAAATTTATATTGATAATACTGAAGATAGTAAAAGTGTTAAAATTGAATTTAAAGGTGATTTTTTTAGTTTTGAAAATATATCGTTTAAATCGATATATAAAAATAGCCTTCCGAGGCACAGTTTCAGAAATCAACGAAACCAGTTCCATTAGATTTGTATTATTATATTATTATCGGATTTCAAATTTCGTAGTGTTTGGAGCTGTCGTGTTATCGTAAGGTATATAAACGCGTTGAAATTTATATCGAAAATTTGATATAATAACTGGTTCCAAAAAGCTATCTTCTCCATAAGATTGAACTAGGACAAGAAACCTTTTCCATTGCATTCGAAATACGGGTATAACATTATAAACGCCTAGCGGCACGCCTCAATAGGATGTCGAGATTTTAAGTTGCATTTATCGAGACATTTGAATTTGAATTTAATATTTCTATATACCTAGTCAATACAGCTGAAATTCCTTCCTATCAGCTGCCTTCCTTTCATCATCAGCACATTTTTAATTCAAATCACTATATCCCTTCTCTTGTACGCCATTGTCATTTCTTGTCTCCCTTTTCTTATTGACCATGCCGAACACAGTGCAAAGCAAGAAAAAATATATAGCTCTGCTTATTTCCATTCCTCTTCTCCTCCCAAACGCCAGTATTCTCAAAATCGAATAAGGGCCAAAGTAAATAAAATTAAATATTGGCTTCCTCATAATCATTTGTCATCTCGTCTAAATTTTTATCTCGTGAGAATCGAATCGTTTTCGATTAAGAGAAACTTTAGGGCCGAGTTTTTGGGGGTTTCGATCTCGAGTTCTTAGGGCAAGTGCGGCAGCGTCGAAGAGGGTGTGAGCGAACTCGCATCGTAGTACCGTCGCGAGTTAGGGTAGGGGATTCACGAACCATTTCTTGGATGCGGCGTTGTCGCGATCCCCAGGGCCGAGGGAAGCGCAATCGAAGGAGGTATCGCAGTGCGAAGATTGGCAGCGACAATGGAAGGTGAATGAGTGGAAAGTGGCGGCTGCATCAATGGTGATGGTGGTGCGTTACTCTGGGCGGCAGGCGCGAGACATACTCGAGCTCAATCAATAAGGGAGCGATTTTTTTCTCTCGATCGAGTCAGTATGGATGTAGAGGTGTTCGAAGTTATGCTATGGTCGAAGTCATCGAGTAGGCATCGCGAGGTCGTGGGTTAGATCGATGGTGAGGTCTAAAGTCATGAAGAAAACAAGCTGGATTGGATTGAATCGGATCAGCGTATTCAAAATCAAAGGTGAGTTAATCTCACTCATCTGGGTTATTTAAATAGTTAAATCTAAATAATTGGTTAATGATTAAATTGATTTGGTGTGCTATATTATATATAGTATATATTGGAGTGATTTTTTCCCATGTTATATAGCGGATGAGACCCTATGCACCGCATGATAGAGCATGATATTATACAAATCCCATATACCGCGATATTCCACCTCGAAGTGGAATTGGTATTTTATACTGTGCTAACATCTATGGATGCAGGGAAATAGGTTGGCGGGATCCAACTGGATTCCTCAAAATTATTTAGATTGTGTAATATTCTATATATGAATATTTGATATTCTGTGATGAATATTATTGATAATTGGAATATTTAATGCTATGGTTTACTTGAATATATTTAGGTACACTGAGTTATCAAAATATATAGAATTGCATTTTCGAAAAAAAGATAAAAGAGTGAATTTTTAAGTGAAATAATTATAGAGAATTTAAATGTATTTAAGAATGAATTGGGAAATAATAAAATTGATTTTAAAATTTTAATAAATAAATTCCGTGTATGAAAAGGAGATTATGAATAAATAGGAAGGTAAATGAATTTAAACTTAAGTGTAATTATTTTAAAGAATAAAGCATTTATGTTAAATTTAAGATTTAAATTATTGAAAATTAATAAAGAAGGAATTTGGAAAAAAATCTGAAATTGGTGTTTTCAGTTAAAAGATTTTAAATCATAATTGAGGAATAATGTCAGAAATTAATGGATTTTGAAATGAATTAAGTAAGTAAAGGAATTTATTTCAAAATGGAGTAAATTGGGAATCAATTTTGAAATTGATTTAAGTGTTTGAAATTGGAAATTTAAAGGAGAATGCGACTATGAAATTTATAAACTGGGTTTATAAAAGTGAAGCAATATATCAGTGGATATTTGAAAGAATAAATTCACGATGGGAATTTATTGAAGGAATGAGAAAATTTGTTTTAAAAATAAATAGTGATTTATTTTAAAGGATGAGAAGAGAAGTATTTTTCCCTGGATAGCAAGTACATTTCAAAGTAAATTTTTGAATATAAGTTAAAGTTTTAATGTCGTTTTGAAAAGCATGTTGAAATAATTTATTATTTCTAAATATTTAAATTCTAAAGTAAGTAGTTTTCAAATCTATTATTGTAGTAATTATTTAAAGGTGACTTGATATTTTGTTTTAAAAAGAGAAAATCTAGTTTTATATTTTATCAAGTAATATCATTTTAAATATTCCTAACTTATATATTTTTAATAAAGTATTAAAGTAGTTTTATTTAAATATTTTAAAGTATATTTTATAATAAGTGTTTTAAATTAATTGTACTTAGTGATTTCAGTGGAAATAGAAACTATTTGGGGAATTTATTCCGTGAGAGGAAGATGGTTTGAAAACTGTTTTAAAAAGGGTTGAAAATGAGGATAATAAATAATTTGGGAGATTTTTACTTTTTGATGGTTGTTTGTGAACGTTTAGTGATAGTTAAATAACTGACTATCAATATTGGACAATGCGCTGATCGTTTCGAAGAGACCGAAATCGGGGTTTAATGTCTCGAAAACCACTTCGATACGGTTTGTATGTTTTCGTATGCAAAACAAGAGTATGGATTCGAAGGTGGAGCAGTGAAGTGCAAGGGTTAGTGTTGAAAATGCGCTTATATGATTTTTGTTTGATGATAATAAACATATATACATTCATTTAAATGTATTTGATAATATACTATTTTATTTTTCACAGATTAAATAAATGTTTGCTGAATAAAATAAATAACACGGAATTTGAATTCAAACGAATATTTTATTCAAACAAATATTTATTACAATTTTGATAGTACAAATTCAAGCTCTCACTATACATATATATTTTTGATTACATCACAATTTCATATTTACATTTAACCTCACTACACGTCACTCATTCACTCAACTCGTATTTTAAATCTTCAACTTCATTCCAGTTAGAATCCAGCATCTGAGCAATCTGCAAAAATATTCACTAACGTGGTAAAATTGAAAATAAAATATTTTTGCAATATAAAATAAAACATGTTTTAAAAAAAATATGGTTTGCCTCGGTTATTTGGGATGTTCGTCATAATTTAAATTTGAATTCATCATACACGAACAACTTGTGACATACACAGTGTATCACTGTATAGGCCACAAGGCCGTGCACACCGATATACACTTGATTGATTTACAGGGACAGGTGAGCACAGGTCAAACCCAAATAAAAAGCCGGGTTCAACTCGCGTGCAATAACATAAAAGTCACAACTCTCAGCACAAGGTCAAACCCGAGTTTTAAAACTGGATTCAACTCAGGCGCAATTCAAATGCACACACGAATGCTATGATCAAAGTATGCATGTATATATATCGACCAGGCAGCAACATGCTTGAAGACCATAGCAAAACCAACAGTGGCATTTAGCGCAACATGAATACTGAAACAATCAAGGACCGAGAAACTGTATATATGCACATATATGTAAATCACAAGACTCAAGTGAATGAAAACATGTATGAGAAACATGGTGAGCAACACAAACTGCAGTGGACAACAAACATGACAGCAGACCAAAGTGCAACAGGATGAACCGCAAAGCCAAGCATGATACAGCAAAGACCAATGAATCAACAATGCTTGAAGACTGCAGCATCAATTAAACGGCCAATATAAATACACAGAAGCAACTACAAACTACTCACGACAATGCACCAATGCCACAAGCATGAACACAAATGTACATGAAAGTGTACAACATCAAGGACCAAGTAAAGCATGTACAAGTGCATGAAAACCAAAGTCAACAGCACAGGGAAGTACAAAACAACAGCAAGCTTCAACTATATGGAGACGAGATCAAATACAATAACCAGACAGAAGCACGCTGATATGCAACACTCAGATGAAACCAAAATGATTACGGCTACAATATGCAGACTCAATGGATGCAACATCAAAACAGTTCGAGTTATATCCCAGTGCCAACATATCCAACTAGAAGTGCAACAACAAGTCCAGCAAATATGACACCAAGCTACAAACTCAAGTGCAACAGTGAAGTCGAATACATGAACAAGTGTGGCATCTAATACAGTGAAAAAGCCCAAGTCAAGATGGAGCTACAATGAATGCATCAATATGCCAACAACTAATGCATCAGTACAGGAAGCAAGCAAGATCAACACAGCTATAATGGATCAGTGAATCAAATTCAAAACAAGTCAAAAACTAGAACACAAGTATCCATACACACGGGTTCAGGTCAAAGATGGGGTGATAAAGTCGAAGAGTTTTTTAAACCAAGTCAAAGCAGGAAAGCCGTGCGCAGTGATTTCAGAATGAACAATAGTGAAATTGTCACAGTCATGAACAAGTCAAACAAAGTAAAATGCCAGAAATCAATATGCCGAGGATAGCAAAAATGTGATAGACAAGCAAATTGACCAAGTCACAAATCAAAACCGTGAGTGCCAAGCATCAAAAGTACGAAATTGAAAAAGTCAGATCAATCCCAAGCATCCCAGCATAATCGAACGGGCGAAGACAAATTCAAATCAACATATACGAACGCAAAAATAGGAAATCAAATTCTATAAAAACCCTAATCATCATCGGCAATTATTCCATTGAGTTCAAGCATTCAATCACAAAGAAAAAGGAATAAAGTACTCACCAAAATTGTAATCGAACTCGATCAATCGAAGTAGCCGAAGCAAGGTACAAGGAGGCAGTCGATCGACAGGGCAAAGGACGAAAATCACAAATTCGATCGATTAATATAATATCGGCATCTTCGATTCTTTAAAAGCCCTAATTTATTGAAGGAAGAGGAACGAACAAGAGCCGAAGCCCTAATTTCAGAAGGAAGAGCAAGCCGACATTATCACAAAGAAAATAAAAGAGATTCGGGTTAAAGAAAACAATTGGGCCGGCATGTTTTATAAAAGGGGCCTTGTTTGTTAAAAGAGGCTATAGCTTATTTTAGTTTTTTAATTAGGGTTTTTATTTTTAAATTTCTGTTTAAATTTGTTTTTAAACTTTAAACCGTTGTTATTTCTAGTCGTGTGACTAGGGGACAAGCACGTGGCGTAGCTTGAGAATTCGCAACTCGGTGGTTGAGTTGTGGCAAGGTTTTGAGCGTAGAGTTAGATTAGTCAATAGCGGGTATAGCGAGTTTACGTGTGTAAGCGAGGGACTATCTAATTTCTAGTAGAAACCTTGGGGGCAGCACGTAGGCAGGGTTTTGCCAAAGCTGGGTAAATTCTGTGTTGTTCTGTTTTTTCTGTTATTTATATTCTGCGATATCTGTGCTGCTATTCTGTGATCTGAATTGAAATTAATTTATAAGCTTCCGCGATTAATTTTTATAATTTACATTATCACCTTATTCACCCCCCTCTAGGGTGAAATCGATCCTACAAGTGGTACCAGAGCTAGGAATAGAAGTCAACATTTGTTTTAAAAATTCGATTTTTTGAAAAAATCAATTTTTGTTTTAAAAATTTGAATTTTTAAAATGGCTTCTTTTAATAATGCTTTTGTAGAGGGTCAGTCGATAGTTAGACCACCAATGTTCAATGGAGAATATACTTTTTGGAAAAACAGGATGAAATTTTTTCTGAAAACCATTGACGCTTGGGATATTGTTGAGACAGGTTACAGAACTCCAACTATAACTGTAGATAATCAGGAAATAGAGAAACCAAAGGAACAATGGACAGAACTAGAAAATAAATTATAGAATACTAATGCCAAAGCTATGAATTCTATTATCTGTTCATTAGATCAATTTGAATTTAATCGTGTCTCACATTGTCTAACTGCGCAGGAAACATGACACACACTAGAAGTGACTCACGAAGGAACATCTCAAGTCAAAGAATCTCGCCTTGCCATGCTAAGCAGTGAATACGAGAACTTCACAATGGCGAAGGAAGAAAATGTCAAAGAGATGCATGGACGACTTTCCAATATTGTTTACAAATCAAAAGCTCTTGGAAGATCATACACAGAGTTGGAGATAGTCCGAAAAATCCTTAGAGTCCTTCCACGAAAATTTGAAGCAAAAGTGACTGCCATTCAAGAATCAAAAGATTTGAAACAAATGAAAGTTGAAGAACTCATCGGAAATCTCACCACTTATGAGCTAGAAATGAAATTCAAGGAAGAGCGTGAAGGAGGAGATAATCGAAAGAAATCAATATCGCTCAAAGGAACAACCGAAAGTGATGATGATAACGATGATGATGATGGAGCAACAGAGCTGGAGCTACTAATAAAGAAATTCAAAAGGTGGAATCGCAAATACGGAAATCCAGCTCGAAATCATGAATTAAAAAGCAGAATAGGCAAAGCACTTGACTACTCAGAAGAATAGGAGATCATGTGTCATAAGTGCAACCAACCCGGACACATCAAGCCCAATAGTCCTCAAAATCAACGCAACTTTAAAAAGAAATCAAAAAGGAAAAGTTTTTCAGCCATGTGGAATACAAGTGATGAAGATAATCAAAGTTCTAGTAGTGAGAGTGAGAAAGCAGATATGTGCCTTCAAGGGAATATAACTGATAAACGATGACGAGCCAAGCGAGGTATCAAAACTCACTCACTCTGAATTACTTATATATTTTCATGAAGTAAACGGCTATTTTGAACGACTTAGGGAAAAATACGCCAAACTTGAATCTCAAAAGGATACTTTGATAGAATGTAATAAACAACTTGATCAATTAGTTAAAACCTATCAAAGTAGGATCCCTAAGTGTGATAAGTATCCAACATTTGATGAAGAAATTAAAAAATCAGAAATTAAAATGAAATCGCTTGAAAATGAAATTTTGATTTTAAAGGAGAATGAAAATACTAGGAGAGAGAATTCTATTAAAAAGTGCACACAATTGTTAAACGAAAATGAATCTCTCAAAACACAAGTCCAACAATTGTCAACGACTTTTGATAAATTTTCAAAAAGTGAAAAATCGTTAAATATGCTATTAGGAAAGCAAACTGTTAATACGGTTAGACAAGGACTTGGATATAATAATTTGAAAATTGTTGAAAGCAATATTAATCAAGTTAATTCTATGTGCACAATTTGTAGAAAATTTGGACATGATCACAATAATTGTTGGTATAGACCCAAACATGTGAAAACTATACGATTTGGGTTCCAAAAGGCACAAATATAAAATCTCTCAAAGTTAAACAAATTTGGGTGCCGAAGGGAACAATTATAAATAGTTTTGGGTCTACACAAAATTATTTGTCAAAATTTTCTGCCACTAACAACCATGGACCTGTAAAAACAAATAGGTCACATAAATCTTTCATCGTGTAGGTGTGGTGGCAGGCTAAGGAACAACAACAGTGTTCTCTGGATTTTGGCTGTTCCAGAAACACAACGGGCGATAAAACAAAGTTCCTTAGCCTAGTATAAAGGTGACAGAATCACAACGGACAACAATGAAAAATATCGTAAAGGTAAAACAGGTAAAGGCATATTTATTTGTACGATATATTTAATGTGATAATCTGCACCGTATCCTGAATTAAAATCAGCCAATATTGAGATGATGAAAAGATGATGATTCTGACTTATTCAAAATAGTTGGCCAATTATATTCTTATGCCAAAAACACTATAATAACCTCTAGATTCTTTGAATTACTTCATATATATCAGTTTGGATTAAAAATAGTGTTTTGTTGGATAATACAATTGGTTATAATACGACTAACTCTATATTCACGATTTTTGATTATTAACACAGCTTCATTTCAAATTCAAGAGAATGTCATTTAAATTTTTGTTAAAATTGAATATGAAATTTTTGGTGCACACTTCATGTTTTGGTCTATAAAATTCAATTGATGATAATTTTGAGTGAAAGAGAAATTCAGATGCAGATTACACTGGTAATCTAGTTGATAGAAAAATTACTAGTGAAACGTGATTTTTGTTGAGGCATTTAGTAACTGCATCGTTTTTCAAAGAAAATATCTGCATATTTTTCATTTTAAATAATTTTCAAATAGCAGAAAATTTTATTTTAAAACCCCCTGGAGAAAATCATTTTTGACCATATTTTCAGATTAGTCATTTTGAAAAAATTAATTTCATAATTATTTTTGAATTTGATTTTAAATGACTATTTTGACTAATCTGACTCCCAAATGATTATCTAAAAGAAAAATAGTGATTGAAAAAGTGATGAGTGTTAATATTGATCAAATATTATGACTTGAGACGGTATAATTAATAAATTTCTTTAGAAATTTAAACAAGAGTTATAAAACTTTTTGTTGGTAAAAAAATTCCATGACCATCTCTATATCTATCATATTTCTAACAACCATCACTCATCAAAATTCTATATAGTTTGTCGATATGTGGTACTTTCAACAGGAATCGTTCGTTTTCATTTTCACATTTTTTAAAAAAAATAAAATAAAAATAATTAAAATAAATAAATACCAAAGTATTCACTCTCATTTAAAAGTCCTCACGGTTATGCATGGGTGAATTACTTGGAATTTGTTATGTTCTTCCATGCTCATTTAAAAGTCCTCGCGGTTATGCATGTATGGAACGCATATCAAAAGTTGATTTTTAAAATAAACAAGTTGATTCTAATCCCATTTAAAAGTCCTCACGGTTATGCGTGGTTAGAAGATACTTGTATTCATTTTTTTTTTAAAATAAAAAATAAAATTGGAATACTACTAATCTCATTTAAAAGTCCTAACGGTTATGCATGATTAGTAGATATTCAAATTCCTAATATAAATATACCACAAATAGACACAACTGTATGGTTTTATATGATGACATCATTTCCATCATTCTAAAAGTGGAATATGCGCCTAACAAAACATTTATGATTTTTGTTTGACTTTTTATCGAAATTTAATATTTATATTCAATTGAGTTTTAATGTTGGATTGATATCGATTATTTTATCTCTATTTTCTCTAACACTATTATTCTTTTGCTGATAACAAAAGGTGGAGAGAAAAGTTAAGATTTTGTCAAATAAAATCAAGCAAAGGACAAATAATTTTCTATTTGCATCTAGGATCATTTGCATATTTTTATTTGTATGCATATATGTAGGGGGAGCATCGTATAGAGAGGAAGCATTTAAGTAGGGGGAGCAATTAGGATATAGGAGCAATTAGGATATATCAATGATCAAATACATTTAACATATTCAAAATCTTAAATATATGTTTGTTATCATCAAAAGGGGGAGATTGTTGAATATGCGCTTATATGATTTTTGTTTGATGATAATAAACATACATACATTCATTTAAATGTATTTGATAATATACTATTTTACTTTTCACAGATTAAATAAATATTTGCTGAATAAAATAAATAACACGGAATTTGAATTCAAACGAATATTTTATTCAAACAAATATTTATTACAATTTTGATAGTACAAATTCAAGCTCTCACTATACATATATATTTTTGATTACATCACAATTACATCACAATTTCATATTTACATTTAACCTCACTACACGTCACTCATTCACTCAACTCGTATTTTGTATCTTCAACTTCATTCCAGTTAGAATCCAGCATCTGAGCAATCTGCAAAAATATTCACTAACGCAGTAAAATTGAAAATAAAATATTTTTGCTATATAAAATAAAACATGATTTTTAAAAAATATGGTTTGCCTCAGTTCTTTGGGTTGTTCGTCATAATTTAAATTTGAATTCATCATACACGAACAACTTGTGACATACACAGTATATCACTGTATATGCCACAAGGCCGTGCACACCGATATACGCTTGATTGATTTACAGGAACAGGTGAGCACAGGTCAAACCCAAATAAAAAGCCGGGTTCAACTCACGTGCAATAACATAAAAGTCACAACTCTCAGCACAAGGTCAAACCCGAGTTTTAAAACTGGATTCAACTCAGGCGCAACTCAAATGCACACATGAATGCTATGATCAAAGTATGCATGTATATATATCGACCAGGCAGCAACATGCTTGAAGACCACAACAAAACCAACAGTGGCAGTTAGCGCAACATGAATACTGAAACAATCAAGGACCGAGCAACTATATATATGCACATATATGTAAATCACAAGACTCAAGTGAATGAAAACATGTATGAGAAACATGGTGAGCAACACAAACTGCAGTGGACAGCAAACATGACAGCAGACCAAAGTGCAACAGGATGAACCGCAAAGCCAAGCATGATACAGCAAAGACCAATGAATCAACAATGCTTGAAGACTGCAGCATCAATTAAACAGCCAATATAAATGCACAGAAGCAACTACAAACTACTCACGACAATGCACCAATGCCACAAGCATGAACACAAATGTACATGAAAGTGTACAACATCAAGGACCAAGTAAAGCATGTACAAGTGCATGAAAACCAAAGTCAGCAGCACAGGGAAGTACAAAACAACAGCAAGCTTCAACTATATGGAGACGAGATCAAATACAATAACCAGACAGAAGCACGCTGATATGCAACACTCAGATGAAACAGTGAAGTCGAATACATGAACAAGTGTGGCATCTAATACAGTGAAAAAGCCCAAGTCAAGATGGAGCTACAATGAATGCATCAATATGCCAACAACTAATGCATCAGTACAGGAAGCAAGCAAGATCAACACAGCTATAATGGATCAGTGAATCAAATTCAAAACAAGTCAAAAACCAGAACACAAGCATCCATACACACGAGTTCAGGTCAAAGATGGGGTGATAAAGTCGAAGAGTTTTTTAAACCAAGTCAAAGCAGGAAAGCCGTGCGCAGTGATTTCAGAATGAACAATAGTGAAATTGTCACAGTCATGAACAAGTCAAACAAAGTAAAATGCCAGAAATCAATATGCCGAGGATAGCAAAAATGTGATAGACAAGCAAATTGACCAAGTCACAAATCAAAACCGTGAGTGCCAAGCATCAAAAGTACGAAATTGAAAAAGTCAGATCAATCCCAAGCATCCAAGCATAATCGAACGGGCGAAGACAAATTCAAATCAACATATACGAACGCAAAAATAGGAAATCAAATCCTATAAAAACCCTAATCATTATCGGTAATTATTCCATTGAGTTCAAGCATTCAATCAGAAAGCAAAAGGAATAAAGTACTCACCAAAATTGTAATCGAACTCGATCAATCGAAGTAGCCGAAGCAAGGTACAAGGAGGCAGTCGATCGACAGGGCAAAGGACGAAAATCACAAATTCGATCGATTAATATAATATCGGCATCTTCGATTCTTTAAAAGCCCTAATTTATTGAAGGAAGAGGAACGAACAAGAGCCGAAGCCCTAATTTCAGAAGGAAGAGCAAGCCGATATTATCACAAAGAAAATAAAAGAGATTCGGGTTAAAGAAAACAATTGGGCCGGCATGTTTTATAAAAGGGGCCTTGTTTGTTAAAAGAGGCTATAGCTTATTTTAGTTTTTTAATTAGGGTTTTTGTTTTTAAATTTCTATTTAAATTTGTTTTTAAACTTTAAACCGTCGTTATTTCTAGTCGTGTGACTAGGGGACAAGCTACGTGGCGTAGCTTGAGATTTCGCAACTCGGTGGTTGAGTTGTGGCAAGGTTTTGAGCGTAGAGTTAGATTAGTCAATAGCGGGTATAGCGAGTTTACGTGTGTAAGCGAGGGACTATCTAATTTCTAGTAGAAACCTTGGGGGCAGCACGTAGGCAAGGTTTTGCCGAAGCTGGGTAAATTCTGTGTTGTTCTGTTTTTTCTGTTATTTATATTCTGCGATATCTATGCTGCTATTCTGTGATCTGAATTGAAATTAATTTATAAGCTTCCGCGATTAATTTTTATAATTTACACTATCACCCTATTCACCCCCCCTCTAGGGTGAAATCGATCCTACAGTTAGTTGCTACTAATCCTGAGGTGATTCCAAAATGGATGTAGTAGGAGTAGTGCCATCGGTTCCGTTCGAACCCGGGACGGACTTGTATGGATGAATGCTTTCAGAACATCGTCAGGTGGGTGATGAGCATTCTAAGGGATGTGTTCTAAAAGGTAATAGCCTCATGCCTCATCAACCGTGAATGACTGAAAATCAGGGGTTATGCAGCAAAGCTAGGCGTGTAGCACCCATTAGGGTGAGGTCATCCCTGTCTAGATGTCCCTTTTTATTCGGCTTAGTGGTGCGGTTGTTAATCCCTACCGTGGTGTGATCTTACTCAGGATTATCTAGTAAGGGGTAGTTCCTGTCTTGTGTTACATGGGATTAGGAGTAATCCTTGGTACGGTTATCTAGGCCAAGTACTGTGACAGGTGGTACCCCAGTGCATAGTCATTAGATGGAAATCCATTTTTTCCTACGTGCCCGTGCGGTTTTGATTGTGCCCAACTATTGCTGAAACGTGAGATGCAAGGACAGCTGTATTCTATTTTACTTTCTATAGACACTATTATAATATTAGAGAATTTTAATAAAAAGTGTTTTACCCATCGTAAGGTAAAAACCCGACATGTTTATTTGTGGCGTGGTCTTACGAGATGCTTTTGTTTTCAAAAGAATTTTGAAACTTTAATAATCAATTTGAGTGTGGTTTTCTCATGCTGGTTTTCCAGACTGACTCGGGTGTTATTTAACTATAATGCTCAGGTCAGACCGAGTATTATAGAATACAAGATATGATGATGTGGAGCTCAGAAGGCGAGCTGGATGGCGATACGTACTTCCGTACTTGATTATTATTCCGAGGATAGTTTATATGACTGTCCAGTTGTATGTTATTGATGTTGTTGAACTCTGATGATGTATTCTGATGATGTATGAAATAAAAAGATATAGTTTTCTTTTGTGTAAAGATATGTTATTATCTGTTATATTTTATTCCGATGCGATGGTTAGATTCTGATATTGTTATCTATTTTCTTCTTCTACTTCTTCTTCTTTAACCCAAATGGTTCGTACTTCTGTTCATCTTGAGTTGATTGATGTAGAATAGTGTTGACTCAAGGGGTACGATTTTCAGGTCAGTACATTTGGTATCAGAGCTTAGGTTGGTGATAACCTAGGCTCTGGTGGGGATTACTCATTGAAAATAGAGTCCGTAGTACTCTAAAATGAGGTTGAGCATATTAATAGATAGGAGCGCATATTTGCTAGTGAATATAAATTGTTTTAATATTGTGTTGACTTATTGGTTGAGTGGAATATGTATTCTGATCGAGAAGAGTTTATAAACACCTGACACGATAAATTGACACGGTATTGTTGTAAAGGTGGGTGAATGAAATAATTTTACCCAAAAATATATTTTGATATAAAAGAAATATTTTCTTAAATCGTTATATAACTTGGAAGTTCGGATGATAATATTTTAAACAAATAAGAGTATAAAAATTGGAATGACTTGAGTAATCAAAAAAGGGAAATTTGTACGAGCATAAATTATACAAATGAATTATAGCTAAAATTTGATTTAAGTCAAAATTTGAAAATTTAAAACCTCGGAGATTTTGGAAGTGTTTGTCGAAGTGTTTTGAAGAAAAATAGCATTATTATTTTAAAAGTACTTCTGAAAGGAAATTGTTTCAAATAAATTTTAAGGAATATAGCGTTGAACTCACTTCAGTCGATGGAAAATAACTTCGGTGATGACTGCAGCATCATCGATGTTCATTTTCGAGTTTCTAAGTGACGGATTGCTGCCAAATTGATTTTTTTAGAAGAACTGGGTTTTAATTTGACAAATGTTATTTTTGGGATAATGGTGGTTTTAAAATGATTTGAACCAAAAGCCGGATGTTTGAAATCCTGAATCCTTATTTGAATTGAAAATCCTGATGAGGTAAGTTATAAACTTGTAAAGCTGAGTTGATTTTTAAATAAGGAAGGAAAATATGAGCTTTGAATGTTGGAATTAAAATTTAACGTGAAAAGGTTAGATAAATTTAATTTGGAGGAATTAAATTGTGAAAAATTTAACGGATGATTAGAAGAAATAAGTAGTAAATCTTGAATGTGATTGGAATGGGAAAATAGAAACTTAATTTGGATTGGGAGATAAAATTTAACTGGATTGAAATTAATTGAATTATACTGAAAATAAAATCCAGTTGTATTCGAATTAAGCTGAAATCGAATTGAAATGAAATAAATTGAGATGTAGATGACAATAAGTGAAAATAAGTTGAATAAGAAATTAAACTGGAGTAAATAAATTCCGATAGCTTATAATAGAATTGAAACCCATTGAATAAAAATATACTTGGCTAAATAAAAATATAAAATCCCTATTTAAAAGGGTATAGTGTGAATGAGATTGATTGTAAATGGATGAAGGTGTGGGTACAAATAAGTGTGCGACTTATAAAATTTAAAAGTAGAATGAATAAGTCCAGAATAAAATTCGTTTCATATTTAGGAAAATGAATAGAAATCCAAACTTGAATTACAAATTAGAATTTGAACTTAAGTAAAATAATGGAGTGATTTTGAAAAAAAATCAAATATTGAATCGGAAGTGGGAGTGAACTAATTTGGGATGAGTATGTTAATAAGATTTAAATTGGTTAAATGAAGGTTGAATTGTGAGTTAGTAATGGAGTTGGAAATGAACTCGAGTTAAATAAAATTCAACTTGGATTGTTGGCGAGTTGAATATAATTAGAAACGTTGTCGAATAAAATAGAGTCAGATTGAAATAGTGATGGTTTGAGTTGTAAATAAAATCCAAGTGAATAGAAATAGATTAAAAGAGCCTTGTTATTAATATAATAAATTGTGAATAAGAATAAAAATTTAAAATGGATTAATTAAATTAATGGCTAAAATCTGATTGGATATAATCAAATCAAGGATTTAAATTGGAAATGGTTACAAGAAGATAGACTTAAGTTTGGGGTAAAACAACTTGAAGAAAATAAATAACTTAAGTAAATATTTTGATGAAAGCTCGACTTAAGTAAATTGTGAAGTGGTTGCTGTCGAGATTTATGAAATGGTTTGAATGAAACTAGTTTAGGTAATAGAATGAGATGAAAGTGAATGGGATTAAAATTAAAATGGATAAAGAGTGGGGTAATTGAATTTGATGAGAATCAAATTTAATAGTAATGAGCTTAAGTTATGAAGTTGAGATAATTTGAAGAAAGTAAATTAACTTAAGTTTAAAGTTAATAGAAGTTTGGCTTCAAGTAAAAGTGAAAGTCCGTTAAATAAAAGTTTGGGTTGAATTAATTTGGAAATGGTTAGTAATATACAAGCATGGAATGTGTTGAGCTAAATAAAATGGTTGTGAATGAATTAAAATGGAAAGAATTAAATATAAATTGAGTTGAAATCAATTAAAATTGGTTATAAAACTTAAGTAATTATTTATTCACATGGATATCATCAAATTGCATAGAATGAATTATCGTTTGACGTAAATGAAGGTAATTAAAATTCTACGAGTTGATAGAGATTAAATAAATTGATTTTAAGATCAATTGAAGTGAATATGCGTTTGTTTTCTTTAAAAATGAATTGAATGTAAGAAATTGAGTTGTAAACCGTTTAAATTGAATGAAGTTGTATGTGAATTGGTTGTAAACAATTAAAATTAATGTCAGAACCCTATAAGTTGCTTATAAATATTGTTTAACCTGCATTGCATATAGAAACTCGTATGTTTAGTAGTTAAATATGTAAAATGTTGATGACTTACATGATTTTGGCATTTACACATTTGAATTGAGTAAGTACAGGTACTGGAAGCCGTTTGGCTGGATTTGGACGCTCTAATTGCTAAAATAATATGCCGCTTGCTTAAAAATGCTAAATAAAGGTATGCCTACACAATAAAAATAGGAAATATGAACTGTTTTTGTTTTTCCGACCGTGTGGGTCGATGTATATATATTTATATTTCTTGTCAAATTGCAAAAGCTACTGCACAGAAAGAAGACTCTGCCAAAAAATTTCGAAAATTTTAGGAGTTGGAAAATTTTTGAAAATTTTTGGTAGCGACAAAACGATTTCAAATTGAAAATTGAAATAAATTAGTGGATGAAACTGATTTAAAATAAATGATATGAATCAGTTATAAATGGAAGATAAAATTTAATATTCAGAGTTGAAGATAAATTGTATTCATATGGAAATGGGAAAACTAATTTGAATAGAAGTATATATTAAAACTTCTGTAAGGAAATATATTAAATTATTTTAAAAGGTATGATTGGATATTATTGTTAAATAGAATATGCAGGTATTATAAAGGGAAAGGAAAATTTGTTTTGATTTCAGAAGATAAATTTGAATTGCTCGACAAAAAGGTATGTGTTTAAATTTATGTATGAAATTTGATTAGGTTTTTGATCTAGCCAACTTGGCCTTTTGTTTTCTTTTGGAATTTGGAAGCTCGTAGAGGCATTTTGTAGTTGTATCGAGCTACCCGCGCAAAGGAGACACTGGCGAAATTTTTCAAAAATTTTGGGAGTTAGAAAAATTTGTGAGAAATTTTGAAAATTTAAAACTTGGTTTTGAATTATAATTTGAATGGTTGAATAAGTAAAGTTGTATGGGAACTATGGAAAAGTTTGGAAGGTTAGTAAGATGGATAGTGTGTCTTTAATAAAGATTGTTGGGTTGTTGTTAAAAACTGTCCGGTTTTGGAAAATAGTAATGGGTATTGGATCATTCTTCTTAACTAGAAATTTCGGGGACGAAATTCTTTTAAGGGGAAGGAATGCGACGGCCCGGAATTTTTGGATGTTTAAAATTAGAATATTTAATTGATTTTATATATTTAAAAGTTAATTTTTAATTTGAATTCAAATTTTATTATTATTTAGCAATTAAGTTATTGGATTTAATAAACTGAAATTGGGTATATTATTGAATCTTTAGTTTTAAGCCTGTTAAAAATAATTTGAAGACTTGTAAAATTTATATTGATAATACTAAAGATAGTAAAAGTGTTAAAATTGAATTTAAAGGTGATTTGTTCAGTTTTAAAAATATATCGTTTGAATCGATATTTAAAAATAGCCTTCCGAGGCACAGTCTCAGAAATCGACGAAACCAGTTCCATTAGATCCGTAATATTGTATTATTATCGAATTTCAAATTTCGTAGTGTATGGAGTTGTCATGTTATCGTATGGTATATAAACGCGTTGAAATTTATATCGAAAATTTAATATAATAAATTTGGTTCCAAAAAGATATCTTCTCCACATGATCGAATAAGGACTCAAAACCTTTTCCATTACGTTCGAAATAGGGGTATAACATTATAAACGCCTAGCAGCGTGCTTCGATAGGATGTCGAGATTTTAAGTTGCATTTACTGAGACATTTGAATTTGAATTTAATATTTATATATACCCTAGTCAATACAGCTGAAATTCCTTCCTATCAGGTGCCTTTCTTTCACCATTAGCACATTTTTAATTCAAATCACTAAATCCCTTCTCTTGTACGCCAATGTCATTTCTTGTCTCCCTTTTCTTTTCACCAAGCCGAACACAGTGCAAAGCAAGAAAAAATATATAACGCCGATTATTTCCATTCCTCTTCTCCTACCAAACGCCAGTATTCTCAAAATCGAATAATGGCCGAAGTAAATAAAATTAAATAATAGCTTCCTCTATAATCGTTCATCATCTCGTCTAAATTTTAAGCTCGTGAGAGTCGAATTTTTTTCGATTCAGAGAAACTTTAGGGCCGAGTTTTTGGGGGTTCGATCTCGAGTTCTTAGGGCAAGTGCGGCAGCATACCAGAGGGTGTGGGTGAACTCGCATCGCAGTGCCATCGCAAGTTAGGGTAGGGGATTCGCAAACCATTTCCTAGACGCGACGTTGTCGCGATCGCCAGGGCCGAGGGAAGCGCGATTGAAAGAGGTATCGTAATGCGAAAATTGGCAGCGGCAATGGAAGGTGAATGAGTGGAAAACGGAGGCTGCATCAACGGTGATGGTGGTGCATTACTCTGGGCAGCATGCGCGAGACATACTCGAGCTTGATCAATATGGGGGCAATTTTTTTCTCTCAATCGAGTCAGTATGGATGTAGAGGCGTTCAAAGCTGTGCTATGGTCGAAGTTGCCGAGGAGGCATCGCGAGGTCGTGGGTTAGATCAATGGTGAGGTCTAAAATCGTGAGGAAAATAAGCTGGATTGGATCCAATCAGATTAGCATATTCAAAATCAAAGGTGAGTTAATATCACTCATCTGGGTTATTTGAATAGTTAAATTTAAATAATTGGTTGAATGATTAAATTGATTTTATGTGCTATATTATATACAGTATATATTTGTAACGACCCGATATTTTGGACTATTCGCATCCGCACACGTCGGACTTAAATAATTCAAAATACCGAATTGTTAATATAAAATTTGGCAAAACTCAGATATAAAGTAAATAAATAATCACAGAATCACAGACACAGAGTAATAATATGCAGCGGAAGTAAAAGAGATAGTAGTTCATGAAGCTACCATATAAATATATAAGATACACCAGAGTTTACAACAAAAGAGAAATACGATACATCAAGTACAAATCAGAATACATCACTGGAATCATCGAATACTGGAAGCAGAATAGATGGCTGGATCTTCAAGCAAAGCTCCAACTCCAAAGGCGAGCCTCAAAAGCTGAACCACTCAGTCTGACCCGAGCGTAAAGCAAAACACAAAACACACGAGTCAGGATTAACATTCTCATATCAATAAATCCAACTCAAGTGAAAAAGCAATCGAAATACAAGTAACTCAAAGGATGTTGGAATCACCATCCTCTAAGGATCCGTTAAACTATCTATTATGTAGTAGTATACGTTAAATAGATAATGTCTATCAGTAATATAAAGTATCAAAATAGTGTTAAGGCGTTACCATTATCCCCCTTAACACATTTTATATAAATGTCATAGTCTATACAGCACTGTAAACTCCACCGTAAACTGGTGGGATATCAGGGAGTACTCCGTAGGTATAACACAAAACAAATTCGTAGTGGTCGCGTATATAGGGATACAAGTATGACAAGGCACATGAGGCAATACTCAAGGTAGTGAAACTACCGTTCGCCTGATCCGGACTGGTGAGAA
Source organism: Allium cepa (assembly GCA_030765085.1). NCBI lineage: Eukaryota > Viridiplantae > Streptophyta > Magnoliopsida > Asparagales > Amaryllidaceae > Allium > Allium cepa. Next base: position 806,258,296 of record CM060928.1, read on the forward strand.
CGCATCGCCGCAGCGATCGCAACACCGCGAAACAACACTCCTGAAATTCTAAGGGTGCACCAATCAATCACAAGTAATGAGTAATAGTTACGAAGAAGTGTGTCCGCTCGAGGTGGCTAACCCCATTTGGCCCGGCACGGCTCCTGATTTTAGTCATTTCCGATTTGACACAAGTGCCAAGGCTATCCAATATCGTTCTCTTTCTTCAGTCATCACGTACACCATTCCAACCACTTCATTCTGGATCATCACTCCGCGTATAGTTATTAAAGTGGTTTTTGGTTTAGATAGAGAGTATATCCATAACCGATTCCGGTTTCTTTAATAACTTTCGTAATTATTACACCGATTGGTCGTTTAATAAATTTCAAAAACAAATCAATTTCAATTTCAATTTCAATTCGAAAATCAACATTTAGTTTGTCTTTCTAAATCAATTTCCAAATCTACGCTTCAAAACTCCCAAATTATCATTTCAAAGCCATACAATTCAATTTCAATTTTATTTAAACAATTCAAATATTGATTCAAGTTCATATATAAGTTTTATTCCGAAAATCATTTAAATGATTAAATTCAACATTCAAACCAATTTAAATTCATTTATCGATTTCATTCAATATTCGTTAAGTTACTTTATCATTCAAAACAATTTTCTTAATTCCCAATTCATTAAATCAATTACTTACGTTCAACTTTATTATATCAAAACTTCAAATTGAATTAGATTAAATTCGTCAAATCAAATTCTTAAAATTACAAGTCTTACATTAATTTCAATAAATCATTTTATTTCCTGTTAAAGAAATTCAATTTCATTTATTTATTTACTTAGTTACTTAATTTCACATATTCAAGAAGTTCAATCTCACTTATTAACTTACTTAAATAATTTTCCAAAAATTAATAATTAAAGAAACCCAATTTCATTTATTAACAAAGTTCAAATTTACTTAATCAAAAGTTCAATTTCTGTTATCAAAGAATTCAATTTTTTTTTATATTCAATTATCAAATAATTCAATCTTATTCAATTATTAATTAATTTCAACATCCATACTAATTTCAAAATTTAATAATTTCAACTTGATTATAATTTCAAACTCAATTATTAAATCATTTCAAACTTAATCAATGAATAATTCCCAAATTTAATTATTAAATAATTCATTTCAAACAACGTTCTTTCATCGGTTATTACATTAATATTTTGTTTCAGATTCCAATATTAACATTTTCCTTTCATCAAATTTACGTTCCAATTTTTATTTCAAAACCTTATAATTCAAATAAAATTTTTATTTTATTTGAAATCAAATTATTGACCAATCGGGTTTAATTAAATTCTCTATCCTAAGTCAAGTTCATTTTGGGTATTTATCATTTCAACCCGATTCCAATTCCAATTCAAAAATCAAAACATAACAAAGGGAACTTGCAGTGTGATAATTGGGATGGTGTCAAAGTAAATAAACAAGCAATAACAACAATCAAACACAATCCAATAATCAATTCAATAATCCTGAAATAATCGTATCAATTCACATTGTTATTTGTGCGAATTAATATAATTATCTCTAAAATCTACACTATCATTTCATGTAGATTAAAGATTATTACATTATGGTTTTTTCCACTTATCGTTCAACTTCAATTTCAAATTTTATTCTACAACAATTAAAGGGGTCATATTATTCAAATTAACTAATCAAATTCAACACATATGTTAATTCACAATTTTTAAACTATCCTACGTCAAATTCAATTGCATAATATTTATCACTTTATACATTACAATTTACCTCCAATATTAACAGCAAACAATCAATCAATTATCAACCAAACTGGATTATTATTGCATACATAACAGATAACGGTGTCAGATGTCAAAGGTGAACTGATACATAAATAACAGTGCAATAAATAACAGCAGTATATTTCAATTGTCGTTTCAATTGGAATCAAATTTAATAAATAAAAGAACATTAATCGTGAGTGATTGCTCACCTTTCGAGGCTAGAGAAATAATAAGATGACGCGTATGTGCACACCAATACGGACACGAGCAAATCAAAAGGTGGTGCGACCAAATTGGACATTGGCGAGACAAGAGTAAGGCACGATGATCTGGATTAACGAAGGTAATTGGTATAAGTGAATATAAATATCTAACTGTATATATAACAATATATATAGACATATTCTAAATACAATCACATTTTTTTTTAAAAAAACTTAATACATATACACATTTCAAAATCATTGCTTTTAAATTAGACTCAACATATATAAAACCAATAGTAATACATTATATTCATTTCGACCCAACATACCATCTTTATACTAAAGTACCATACTTTTACCGTAACATTCAAAATTGAAATTCTTTAAACATAAAATATGTGTATATATCTATATATATACATCTTGAAATATACTAAAATTTTCAGGCATTAGGTTCTGTACTTGTTGTAATCCAATATATATAACTTACTTAATCAAGTTTTCATGTATATGTATTAAAATACAGTATATCACGTGCCAACGCCTACTTGTATAAACTTTTTATAAAAGTGTATATATAATCCATGTCCAAAATTTTATACCAAAATACAATATAATTTAATATACGCAACTATATACTAAAATAAACTCAACAAAACCACTTAAAATTAATATACATAGTTTTGAAAACTTCCGTATACAACAAACATATCCTATCATTTAAACGCATATAACTAGGCCGCCTATTACATAATTTATGCATACCCAAAACATTCATAACAGCAGTATTAAATGGCATGAGAACTATATATATACAGCTATGTATATCTCACAAAATAACTAATAGTTTCTTAGTATAAAACTAAAACAACCAACATAGTAATACTTATAACCATAACATCTAATCTACAATATACTGTAAGTATATTTACTACACACGCAACCTATCTACAAACATATATAACTGCCGAACTTCTATGCTTTGTAATCATATAAACTATATAAACTATAAATCATATTTTATAGCAAAAAAAAAATGTATATACTTATCAGAATAAAATAAGCCTATATAATGATATACAATAACGTATAAACTATAATCAGTCTTACTATATGAACATGCATATAGTACAGTAGCTTGCAAAATAACTATATACCTATACATACTTGTTTATTGATGCAAAAAGTTATATATGTACCTGAACGCACGAATGGGAAAAGACTACACGAGTGCAAGGGAAGCAGCTCGGTTGGATGTGGTCGAAGTCTTGATGACTCCGCCGCATGTGGCTGTGTCGTGCCAGGGGAAAAAGCTTTTGGTGGAGTCGTATCTTGTTCGTCCTCGATTAGAGAGGGGATGGAGTACGTTGAACTCGGTCGTTGAGGTGGGTATGGCCGTGACTTTGGGTGAGGACGTGATTGGTTTAGGCAAGAGACTGGGAGGCCGAAGGTGAGAAGGAGGGCGGTGGTGGTTGTCGTGGAGTGATGGATGACTTATGGAGGTTAGGCATGGACGTTTTCAGGCCCGGCAGTATGTGGCACAAGCCGACATAGCAAGTGGTCGAGGGGACGGGACTTCAGGATGCTCTTGGTCGTAGCCGATGATGGAGGTGTGTGATGTAAGCTGGTGAGCGGTCGCATGGACGAGAGGAAATGGGCATGCGACGTTTTGAGAGAGAGGGAGATGCCATGAGAATTTGGGCAGCAAGAAGAATGAAGTAGGGAAGAAGATGTTTCAGGAAGAAATGAAAAGGTGCAAAATATACCATGCGTAAATATTTTTCTTCAATTGGACCAAATGCAAAGTGGAATGGCATAGTAATAATTGATGCAATATGAAGTATGAACAGTTGTTTCAAAAATTTAATAAAGGTAATGGTAGACAACTGTGCAATTGAACAGACAAGAAAGAACTAAAGGCAGAGCAAACGAACAACTTTAGTAAATTGAACATTGGGAAAAACAATTTGTTCATCCTTAAATTCCGGGGAATATAAAGCAACGCCTACTCGTGACAATACAGTCAAAAGACCATACCAAATTATTACTGCGGTACCGCTGCACGTTTCAAATTTTGATAAGAACAGGGAAGTTAAAAGTTACCGATACGGATGTCCGTTTCATCGTTTCCGTCGCGTACCAAACTTCATAACACAGAAATAAGTATACCACAGAAATCAGCACAACGAGACGATCAAAACTGTATATGAATATCAGTGGTACGATTGAAGTATAAAATTTTCGGAATTTTATACTAGCGAAAATGCATAAAAATCGTAGAAAAATAAGATCGACGGAGCCAAAGATGTCCGATTCTGAAAAAACGGCAAACTGACAACTTGCTCAAAAGATGCTTTAGAATTTTTTTATGTAAAAATATTTTGGTTTTGAAAAAGTTTTATTTTCATCGCTTTTTAACTCATTAAATTGAAGTAAATTTACGCGCGAAATAAACTTTCGTATTTTCGGACGAAAATTTACCAGTTGCTATGTTTAACTAGACGCATTCCAAATATCAAATTTATATTTCAAAATTTTATAGTTTTAAAATTCCACAAATTTGAATTAAAACGTTACTAAACGGGTTAAATTTACGGGTCGTTACACTCTCCCCCACTCAAAACTTTTCGTCCTCGAAAAGGAAGGAAGTAGGAGAACAGAAATAAGTAGAAGAAAATAGATTTGAAAACAACATAAAATAATTAGTTTAAGCCTTATAACTTCCAATTTTAAATAACCTACATTCAACAATTTGTTTTAAATTCACAGTTTTCATTAATCGATTTGATATCACGTTTATTAATGTTAGGTACAAAAGGTTTCTTTCCAAATGAAATTCAATTTAAATTCCATTATTTCAAGACATCTCAATAAGTTGATTTAATTACAATTTTATTAACTTTCAAAACAAAATTTAAATTTTATTAATGACATCCATTATTCCATTAACTTATTATTCTATTTATATCCATAACAGATTAAATTTTTAGTGAATAACATTTATTATACGCACTCACATTTTATTTATGAAGACAATTTATAGTGTATATTGTCCAATTTTCTTAAATCAACAATTCCAAAGATCATAAATTTGAATAGTCTTTATTATAATCATATTTTATTCCACAATTTAATTCTTCTTTACTCCAAATTATTATTAAATTTATTCTACTTAATATATCCTAACATAATATTTACATTTGTTATAACCACTCAGATTTATTTATAAATTCCTTTGATATCATTTTCTACCGTATAATATTCAATTACATAGTCAACTTTTGAAAATTTAGGTAAGTTATATATAATGCAATCGAGTATTACACTAGTAAAATTTTCTAATTTAGTTATCCAGGCTTAAACTTTTATTTAAAATTTTGATTTCATTTTATAATTTAAATTATCCTTTACATAAATTTAAGAATTAAATTTTCGAGTAACTTCAAAATTTATTTGGAGATAAATAAATATATAATATCAAATCAGTTTTAAATCATATATCAATATATGTATTTCAAATCAAATCATACTTTAAGAAATTCAACTCAATTTATTTTCAAAACAATCCGTAGCAAAGCTACAGAATAGTCTCTCCACTTCGAAACTTGAAAATGAATGTCGATGATGCGGCCGTCATCACCGAAACTATTTTCCAGCGACAAAGAAAAGAGCAATGATTTTAATCATTTAAAATTCTTTGAAAACTATTTCTATATGAAAATATTTTAAATAATATACGTTTAAAACCTTTAAAACCAAAGTTGAAACCATCGGAAATCAAATTCTGGATTTAAATTCACTTCAAATTCCAAATCAAATCATAACTAAGTTTTATAAATTCATCTATTTATTTAATTTTATGAAATAGTCAATGGTTTATAAAGCAATAAATGTAAATAAAATTTTCAAATATCTGACGACAGATTCATTAACATTAAATTTCAAAAAAATTTATACTTATATATAATATAATTACACAAAACCATTTTATTCACCAATTTGAAAATATTATTGCGTCGGTTTGTTCTGCTCAAGCGTTTTGGAAATCCTATCGATAGCGTTGATCAGACGAATCAATCGGAAACCCAAATCAACATCAACAACTCAAACAACACAACATTTATAAAAATTTTGACATTAATTTATAAATATATTTCCTCGCTCGACGATACAAGTATGAATTTCAAAATAAGTACAAAGATTTAAATTTTTGATGGAAATCAAATCAAAGAGAATTTTGATTTGATAATAAGTTCGAAACAGAAGATAAGATAATTCAATTAACAGAATCGTGAGATGGATAAGCTTATTTAATTTACGGGCAACCTTAACCGGCTTGACCGTAACTTCAAGAATAAGACCGATACTGAATTCCGAGGTAAATCAACATTCGATCACAAGAGATAGAATTCAGGTATAGCAGGAGATAAATAGCATCGTAAACCGAGGATACGGAAATCTCCGGTAAATCGATGTCTATTATAAAGGAATTTCACCCATTTACAAATAATTCAAAGATTGGCGAGACCGTCGATTCATTATAAATATCATTCGAAGTGGAGTTATAGGATGCTCTAGAATTGAAAGAAGACGAAAAGTGAGGGACGCGAATGAATTTTGGAACCGCAGGGAACATTCCATAATGCAAAGGAATTGAGTCAAAAGGAAGAGATTGAAACTCGAGTGGGAGTGATTCTGTAAATACATTTACCATATATGCTAAGTTTTGCCTAGAGCTACCAAAGCTCTGATACCAACTGTAACGACCCGCTATTTTGGACTATTCGCATCCGCACACGTCGGACTTAAATAATTCAAAATACCGAATTGTTAATATAAAATTTGGCAAAACTCAGATATACAGTAAATAAATAATCACAGAATCACAGAGACAGAGTAATAATATGCAGCGGAAGTAAAAGAGATAGTAGTTCATGAAGCTACTATATAAATATATAAGATACACCAGAGTTTACAACAAAAGAGAAATACGATACATCAAGTACAAATCAGAATACATCACTGGAATCATCGAATACTGGAAGCAGAATAGATGGCTGGATCTTCAAGCAAAGCTCCAACTCCAAAGGCGAGCCTCAAAAGCTGAACCACTCAGTCTGACCCGAGCGTAAAGCAAAACACAAACACTCGAGTCAGGATTAACATTCTCATATCAATAAATCCATCTCAAGTGAAAAAGCAATCGAAATACAAGTAACTCAAAGGATGTTGGAATCACCATCCTCTAAGGATCCGTTAAACTATCTACTATGTAGTAGTATACGCTAAATAGATAATGTCTATCAGTAATATAAAGTATCAAAATAGTGTTAAGGCGTTACCATTATCCCTCTTAACACATTTTATATAAATGTCATAGTCTATACAGCACTGTAAACTCCACCGTAAACTGGTGGGATATCAGGGAGTACTCCATAGGTATAACACAAAACAAATTCGTAGTGGTCGCGTATATAGGGATACAAGTATGACAAGGCACATGAGGCAATACCCAAGGTAGTGAAACTACCGTTTGCCTGATCCGGACTGGTGAGAACGCATCGCCGCAGCGATCGCAACACCGTGAAATAACACTCCTGAAATTCCGAGGGTGCACCAATCAATCACAACTAATGAGTAATAGTTACGAAGAAGTGTGTCCGCTCGAGGTGGCTAACCCCATTTGGCCCGGCACGGCTCCTGATTTTAGTCATATCCGATTTGACACAAGTGTCAAGGCTATCCAATATCGTTCTCTTTCTTCAGTCATCACGTACACCATTCCAACCACTTCATTCTGGATCATCACTCCGCGTATAGTTATTAAAGTGGTTTTCGGTTTAGATAGAAAGTATATCCATAACCGATTCTGGTTTCTTTAATAACTTTCGTAATTATTACACCGATTGGTCGTTTAATAAATTTCAAAACCAAATCAAATTCAATTTAAATTAGAATTCGTAATCAACATCTCGTTTGTCTTTCAATATTAATTTCCAAAATCTTCGTTTCAAAATCCCAAATTACCATTTCAAAGTCCTACAATTCAATTTCAATTTTATTTAAACAATTCAAATGTTGATTCAAGTTCATATATATGTTTCATTCCGAAGACATTTTAATTAATTTAAATTCATTTATCGATTTCATTCAATATTCGTTAAGTTACTTTATCATTCAAAACAATTTTCTTAATTCCCAATTCATTAAATCAATTACTTACGTTCAACTTTATTATATCAAAAATTCAAATTGAATTAGATTAAATTCGTCAAATCAAATTCTTAAAATTACAAGTCTTACATTAATTTCAATAAATCATTTTATTTCCTGTTAAAGAAATTCAATTTCATTATGAGACCCTATGCGTCGCATAATAGCGGATGATATTATATAAATCCCATATATCGCGATATTCCACCTCGAAGTGGAATTGGTATTTTATATTGTGCTAACATCTATGGATGCAGGGAAATAGGTTGGAGGGATCCAAATAGATTTCTCAAAATTATTTAGATTGTTTAATATTCCGTGTATGAATATTTGATATTCTATGATGAATATTTTCGATAATTGGAATATTTCATGCTAGGTTTACTTGAATAAATTTCGGTACATTGAGTTATCAAAATATATAGAATTGGATTTTTGAAAAGAAGATAAAAGAGTGAATTTTTAAGTGAAATAATTATAGAGAATTTAGGTGAATTTAAGAATGTATTGGGAAAGAATAAAAGTGATTTTAAAATTTTAATAAATAAATTCCATGTGTGAAAAGGAGATTTTGAATAAACAGGAAGATAACGAATTTTAAACTTAAGTGTAATTATTTTAAAGAACAAAGCATTTATTTTAAATTTAAGATTTAAATTATAAAAAAAATAAAGAAGGAAATTGGAAAAAGTTTGAAATTGGTGTTTTCAATTAAAAGATCTTAAATCATAATTAAGGAATAAAGTCCGAAATTAATGGAATTTGAAATGAATTAAGTAAGTAAAGGAATTTATTTCAAAATGGAGTAAATTGGGAATCAATTTGGAAATTGATTAAGTATTTGAAATTGGAAATTTAAAGGAGAATGTGACTATGAAATTATAAACTGGGTTTGTAAAAGTGAAGCAATATATATCAGTGGATATTTGGAAGAATAAATTCACGATGGTAATTTATTAAAGGAATGAGAAAATTTGTTTTAAAAATAAATTGTGATTTATTTTAAAGGATGAGAAGAGAAGTATTTTTCCCTGGGTGGCCAAGTATGTTTCAAAGTAAATTTTTGAATATAAGTTAAAGTTTTAATGTTGTTTTGAAAAGCATGTTAAAAAAATTTATTATTTCTAAATGTTTAAATTCTAAAGTAAGTATTTTTCAAATCTATTATTGTATTAATTATTTAAAGGTGACTTGATATTTTGTCTTAAAAAGGAAAAATCTAGTTTTATATTTTATAAAGTAATCTCATTTTAAATATTCCTAAAGTATATATTTTTAGTAAAGTATTAAAGTAGTTTTATTTAAATGTTTTAATGTATATTTTATAATAAGTTTTTTAAATAAATTGTACTTGGTGATTTCATTGCAAATAGAAACTATTTGGGGTATTTATTCCGTGAGAGGAAGATGGTTTGAAAAATGTTTTAGAAAGGGGTGAACATGAGGATAATAAATAATTTGGAAGATTATTTATTGTTTGATGGTTGTTTGTGAATGTTAATTGATAGTTATATAACCGACTATCAATATTGGACAATGCGCTGATCATTTTGAAGAGACCGGGATCGGGATTTAATGTCTCGAAAACCACTTCGATCCGATTTGTACGTTTTCGTATGGAAAACAAGAGTATGGATTCGAAGGTGGAGCAGTGAAGTGCAACGGTTAGTCGCTACTAATCCTGAGGTGATTCGAAAATGGATGTAGTAGGAGTAGTGCCTTCGGTTCTGTTCGAACCCGGGACGGACTTGTATGGATGAATGCTTTTAGAACATTGTTGGGTGGGTGATGAGCATGATGTGTTCTAAAAGGTAACGCTTAGCCTTAAGCCTCATCAACCGGGAATAACTGAAAATCATGGGTTATGCAGCAAGGCTAGGTGGGTAGCGCCCATTAGAGTGAGGTCATCCTTGTCTAGATGTCCTTTCTTATTCGGCTTAGTGGTGCGGTTGCTGATCCCAACCGTGGGGTGATCTTACTCGGGATTATCCAGTAAGGGGTAGTCCCGGTCTTGTGTTGCAGGGGATTGGGAGTAATCCTCATTACGATGGTACCCCAGTGCCTAGTCATTAGTTGGAAATCCATTTTTCCCTACGCGCCCGTACGGTTTTGATTTTGCCCAACTATTGCTGAAACGTGAGATGCAAGCATTTCAGCTACATTCTAATTTACTTTCCATAGACACTATTATAATATCAGAGAATTTTAATAAAAAGTGTTTTAGCTATCGTAAGGCAAAAAACCGACATGTTTATTTGTGGCGTGGTCTTACGGGATGCTTTTGTTTTCAAAAGAATTTTGAAACTCTAATAATCAATTTGAGTGCGGTTTTCTCACGCTGATTTTCCAGACTGACTCGGGTGTTATTTATCTATAATACTCGGTCAAACCGAATATTATAGATTACAGGATATGATGCTGTGGAGCTTAGGAGATGAGCTGGATGGCGATACGTACTTCCACACTTTATTATTATTCCGTTGTGTATTCAGTTTGAGGACAGTTTATATGACTGTCCAGTTGTATGTTATTGACGTTGTTGAACTCTGATGATGTATTCTGATGATATATGAAATAAACAGATATAGTTTTCTTTTGTGTAAAGATCTGTTATCACCTATTATATTTTATTCCGCTGCGAAGGTTAGATTCTGATATTGTTTTCTATTTTCTTCTTCTACCTCTTCTTCTTTAACCCAAATGGTTTGTATTTCTGTTCATCTTGAGTTGATTGATGTAGAATAGTGTTGACTCAAGGGGTACGAATTTGTGGGTTATTACATTACCCATGATTTGGAGTTAGCCACCATAGTCTTTGCTCTAATGATTTGGCGACATTATTTACTGGGAGAGCGTTTTGTTCTCTTCACTGACCACAAATCTCTGAAATACCTCTTCACTCTGATGGAACTTAATATGAGGCAACAGCGTTGGCTCGAATTTCTTGCTTCATATGATTTCGATATTCAGTATACCCTTGGTAACGATAATCGAGTTGCTGATGCGCTTAGTCGCAAGCAGCAAGTTGTTGTTTCCATGATGCTAGCAGAGTGGAAGATATTGGAAGCTTTATCTCATTGTGATATTAGAGACCGTCCTTCAGTTTCTGATTCTTCCGTACTTTTATTTAGCATGGGAGCTCATTCCAATTTGTTGGATCATATTGCCGATGCCCAGAAGCAAGATCCAGATCTCTCTTATCTTATTCAGAGTTATAAATCGGAACCTCGAATTGATTATCTAAAGGATTTCGATATTGATATTCATGGTTGTATCCGGAAGAAGGGAAGGTTGATCGTGCCTAATGTTCCTAATCTTAGAAATGACATTCTTGACGACTGTCATCGTTCTAAGTATACTGTCCATCCGGGCAGTAGTAAGATGTATGCCGACATGAAACACTTATACTTTTGGAAGGGTATGAAGCGTGATGTTGCAAGTTATGTGAGTCCTTGCATGACTTTTCAACTTATTAAAATGGAACACCAGCGTCCTGGTGGTCTTTTACAGCCTCTTTAGATTCCATTATAGAAATAGGATCAAATTTCTATAGACTTCATTGATGGTCTACCTTGTTCGAGGTGGGGCCATACTAGTGTTTGGATGATTGTTGACTGATTGACCAAATTAGCCCATTTTATTTCTATCAAGTCCAATTGGACTGCTTCTTTGTTGGCTAAGCTTTTTATTAAAGAAGTCGTTTGACTTCATGGTGTTTCTACTTCCATTGTTAGTGATAGAGATCCGCTTTTTACTAGTGATTTCTGGCAGAGCCTTCAGAAAGCTTTGGGTACTAAGCTCAATCTCAGTACAGCTTATCATCCACGGTCTGATGGTCAGACTGAAAGGGTGAATCAAGTCTTAGAAGATCTCCTTCACGCTTGTATACTTAACTTTGGAGGTAGTTGGGAAGACCACTTATCTCTTGTTGAATTTTCTTATAACAACAGTTTCAAATCCAGTATCGGCATGGCTCCTTTTGAAGCCCTTTACGGAATGCCGTGTCGATCACTATCTTGTTGGTTGGAATCCGGAGAAATGTTAGTTCTCCGGCCCAATTATATTCGTGAATCTTCTGAGAAGATTGATATTATTAGACAGAGAATTAAAGAGGCTTAGAATAGGCAGAAATCTTATGCTGATCATCGTAGGAAGCCTTTGGAATTTTCTATAGGCGATCACGTGTTCATTCGTGTTTCTCCGATGAAGGGGGTGGTGGGTTTTAGTAGCTCCGAGAAATTGGCTCCTCGATATGTTAGACCATTTCCTATTACGGAATGCATTGGCCCTGTTGCTTATTATGTATTGCTACCTATTCAGTTTTTGGGAATTCATGACGTATTTCATGTATCCCAGCTTCGTCCATGCCTTCGAGATTTGGATTTTATTATTGATCCTCTTATGTTGCAAGATCTTGAGATCTCACCCTACTTGTCTATGGTGCAAAATCCTATTCGTGTGCTAGCTTCGGAGGTTAATCGCCTTCGGAATAAAGAAGTACCGCTTGTGAAAATTCAATGTCGGCAAACCCCAAAGATTGCACCTGGGAAACCAAAGAATTCATCGAGCGTTTTTATCCCGGTTTTCTCTCCTCTTCGGGTGGGGGTGAGCATTCTTAATTCGTCTTCTCTATTTAAATCTCTGTTGTGATGAATTAATTGTGTTATAAACTGCTTCTAGTATGAAAATTGTGGGGACGCAAATTTTATAAAGGGGGAGTTTGTAACAAGCCTGATTTTTGGATTACCGACGAAAAAAAATTGAAATAGAAATTTTAAATAGAAATTGGGAAAAAAAATATAGTACAAATCAATTGCAAAGTCAGTTGAACACTTCTAAGTGGTAGCACATTTGAAATGAATTGCAAATGGCCTTCACGTGTGAGAATAGGCCAATTAAAGGCAATCTTGAACACTTTACTACCATTTTTATATGTTTATTTCATAGCAGGAGTTCATTTTGAACACTCTACTGCCATCACTCTCTTTAATGCAAGTTGCGTCCTTTTTATTCTTTTGCGCGTTATCACTTAAATGCTAGTCTACCAAAGTCTTGCCAGTACATTTTTCTTTGACTTGTACACATATTGGAAAAGAAAAGTAAAGCCTTCATCATTCTTTTATTCCATTTTTCAGTAGCCCTGTGTAGTAGCACTAATGGCGGTTTATAAATTTTAGCTCCAATTTAGGTTTTGTTTGCATCAGAAAACTTTTGTATGAGGGGCAAAGTTTCTGGTGGTTATAAAACATTGTAGAGGCCAAAGCTCAGATCTTGGTTGCTAATTGGTTCTGGATTAAATTATAGGTGAGGGCAAACTCACACTTCTAACTAAACTACGGAAGTTCATGTTTTATACGTATATGAATGTATGAAAATGAACACGTCCAGTTTTAGTAAATCTTAGTATGCAAGCACATATCACGCAATGTTTATTTTTTTGCAAAATTTTGCTTATACATCCTCATTTGTTAAGATGTATACGTGCATATGAAGTGCAATAATGTGTGCACCAAAAATTCAAGTCCAGGCCATTTTGAACGCAAGTATGTTACGCACGAAAACTAAGTTCAGGCTATTGTATTTGCATGTGTGCAAGTTCATATTGCATGAAAATAGGGGCTGGTCATTCTATCTTTGTATTTCATTTACGTGTATGCACAAAACACAGTGCACCAAGGTTGTGTAATACTACCAAGTCATTTATTTTTATCAAAGCCATTACATGCGTGCAAATTATGTAGCATAAAACTGAATCCAGGTCACTTTATCTTTTGTAATTCATTTACGTATGCGCGTGGATTGCATGAAAATTGGGCCAGGTCAGTTTATCTATTGTATTTCATTATGTGCCTGCTTCTAATATTGCCCAGGTACTTTTTGTTTATTTCATTTTTACATGCAAATATGTGTAGCACGAAACTTAAGTTAGGTCATTTGAAATTTTTGTCTATTTCATGTTTGCATGCAAATATGTGTAGCAAGAAAACCGAGTCCAAGTTATTTTAATTTTTGTCTATTTCAGTTTTGCGTGCGATAGTGCCTGCACCAAAGAAAATCAAGTCCAGGCTATTTTTGATTACGTGTGTGCAAGTTGTAGCATACGAAATTATGGCCAGGTCATCTATATTTGTGTCTATATTTACGTGTGTGCAAGTTTGTATTGCATAAAAAGTAAGTCCAGGTCTTCTTGTTTTTTTTTTTAATTTCGAATTGTGCGTGCAAATTTGAGTTGCATGTTACCAAGTCCAGACCTTTTTATTCGTGCGTGCAAGTATGTATTGCATGTTACTAAGTCCAGGCTATCCCATATTTGATGAATATATAAGTAGTGCAGTCTAGTTATTAATTTATTTTGAACCGTTGTTTTGTTTTGAAACGTATTTTGTTGCCGATATTTTTATAACGGGTTTTTACCCCAGTGTTTATATTTGAAGTGTGTTGTTTTGATGAGATTTTTGATGAATAAAAACTACTATTGTTTTGACTTCAATAACCGCCAATTTAAAGTGAATTTTCAAGCGGCTATCTTGCAACCAAGAAAACCCGCAACGCAGATTTTATATCTGTTTTTACGGTGTTTTGTGAAGCGCAATTTCCTTGTCGAAACTGCTATAGAAGTTGCTGTTTTAATCACGTGTTTTCAAATCGTTTTATAATATAATTGTTGACAAAAATTTCACGGTTTACGGTTTCAAAGGAATGAGAAATCGATTTAAATGCTTCGGCAAAATTTGATTGAGGCATGATAAACGGCCCTGAATAGTTCGACATTATCTGAAAAAATGATGAACCAAAATGAAAAACGAATTGAAGATCTTAGATGCACTCGTCAAGAGCTTCAAATCGATATATAATTTGATATGTATTGAGGAGTTTGAATTTTTGAGGTTGAATTTGAATTGAAACTAGGTTGTAAATTTTAGGGTTTTTCTACCATCGAGAAAGAGGAGCAACAGAAATTTCTGTACGTACAGAAAAGAGAAGTAGAAAGACTGATAGGATTTATAACGGTATATATAGGCAAAACCCAATAGAAACAAATGGGCTTGATTGATTTGGAAAATTGAACGATAACGACCCGAAAAGCCCGTTTCGACTCCGGAACGAAAATATTTCAACCCTTATATCAAAATAGATGTTTTTGAATATTTTAAACTCAATGGAACAGGTTTTAAGTCCTAATTACATCGTATGAAGAAGTTATGTTGAATTCAGCTTAATTCAAATTGATTTCAATTAAATTGATTTCTAGACGTTTCGAGCCCGTACGATCAAACGACAAGTCTGATCATCACGAAATTTGAAATCCTACACTAGTTCACCGTTACAGATCCGATGAAACTGGTTTCGTCGAAATCCGAGTCAATGGCCAAAATGACTATATTTCACATTATTAAATTAAATTAATATTTAATTAATTAAATCACCTTTTCGTTTCAAATTTAATAATTCACAATTTTTATCATCTTTGATGTCTTAATCATTTATGAAAAATTTAACAAATTTAGATGTCAATTTAAAGTTGATTAATCCATCAATTTTAGTGTTAAATTTCAATTTTTATCAAATTCAAAAATTAAGACAATTTCAATAATTCCATTTAATTGACCTTTTGTCCTATTATTCAATCCATTATTATCAGGTAGATGAAATTTACGTTGGTTCATGATTTATTACATTAATATTCTCAATTTCATCTTAATTTCCCATTAACGTAATATCTAAATATTTAATTTCACTTAATTGAAATAAATCGAATTACTGAAATTTTAAATTCCAGTAAATTAATAAATCTTGATTTCCACTTTCAATATTCATCTAATTATCACTTTATGAATAGAGTTAACATTATTTTCTATATTATTTTAATTTACATCACATAATATTTAATTTAGATTTATTGCGATAAATTCCAATTAACCTTAACGGATTAAATATATAGGTAACTTATAATTATTGTTTACAGACCGATGTCATAGTTACTTACATAACAATGGTTTTACTCACTTACCATTCATTAAATTTTATTTCGTTAAATAAATCCCGTATTCACATTTGTTTCCGTATATTCAATTTTATAACTAAGTATAAAATGCATCCGCATTGTTAATATTAGCTTTGATTATCACCTTTACCATTCATTTTAGCTATTACATCATTATCAAATTACGAATTTCTATTTCTTTCAATATTTAATTACCAAAACCTTATTAAATTAACAAATTTAATTATCAATGGGACTCTCCCCCACTGAAAACTTTTCGTCCTCAAAAGGATAAAAAAGGGAAAAGAAGGAATTAAGTAGTCTATATATCTTATTCAAAATATTAACTTTATAAACAAATAAATTTACAAAGTAAAATAATTTAAATAAAATATACCAATTTATAACTATTAAATCCTTTTATATTCAAATTAATAAACATTGGAAAACATTTTAAAAAAAAATTTGAAGTCTAAACTTTATGGAAAATTTTAGTAGAGTCTCCTTTGTACGGAGAGGCTCGGGAGAAAATATAATATCAAATATTATAATATATTTCACAATATCTCAAGATAATATATCCCAACAACGGGAAAAACAATAAAATAACGCTATAAAACCGTAATCCAAGAACGTACCTATTTGTCGGATAATTTACGCTTATTTTATGAAACCAAAAGCATTAGCAATTGTTTCCATAACCTGTATTTTTACTTATATATTCCGAAAGGAGTTAATAATTATATAAAATGAAATATTTAGAGTTGTTTCAACCACTTACAAACAAATCAATATAAACAACAATCATTCGCAACCAACAACATACATATCATATACAAATCAACATTCAAGCAAAATAAGACAATTGGTTCGTTTGGTTTAAAACACTTTAAATCACGTAAAATGACAAATAACTATGAGGTATTCCATTTACTCAACAGTCATAGATAAAACTCAATAGATTATTCATACAACTAAGCAATTAAAAGTATCTTTTTCCCAAACAACTTATAAACCAAAACAAACAACCATCTCAAACAATAGATCAAGTTCATTCTTATTAATTCCATCTCAAAGCATTTGTTATCTAAACTCCTTTTCATTCATATAATGATTCGTCTTTTAATTTACATCTACTTCTTACATTTTTTCTAATTTCCATTCATTTATTTATTTATAAAATTTATGTTTAAATCTATTTCTTAATGTATCAATTCATCTACTTAAGTTTATGATCATTTATTTATAATACTTACCTTTCTATTATATTTAATTATAGTAACATTTCAATTATAACTTAAGTTTATAACAATATATCATCAATTATCATTTATTAAGGACTTCATTGAATACTTTCATTACTTTAAGTTTTACTTGTATAATGTCCTATTCATTTTCTTATTAAACATTACAACTTTTAACATTTGGTAAGTTATATCTATGCCTTTTTTTAGAATGTAATTGAAAATTATACAAGTTTATCTCATTTCTTTTAAATTAATTTAATGTTCAATAACCATATCTTTTGTCTTATATGTTACATATTTCAAATTTCTTGTAATTTTATTCATAACCTAGCATTTAATCTCTTATTGCATTTAGAGGTTCCAATTTCTAATTAGTTACATTCCATTTTGCTACAACAATTGAAACTATTAATTAATAGAAACTTAAGAACTAAATACCGGGTTCCATTTCAAATCATTTTTTAATAATAGATAAATGTATATACTTACAACTTATATCTAATTATATTTAAAACAATTTAAAATTTATATTTGTTTATCAAAATAAATCTGCAGTAAAACTACTACACTGGCCTTCCCACTTTGAAACTCGAAAATGAATATCGATGATGCGTGCATTCATCACCAAAATTATTTTCTAGCGACAAAGAGGGAAGTACATAACTTATTTCTTTCCGAAATTTCTTTAAAACAATTATTTCAAATTATATTGAAATATATATATCATAAAATGCTAATAAACAATATTATTATATTCCAAAATCCTTTGAAGGCAATTTTCAAAAATCCTGGAACTTAAGTTCTAAAATTTCCAATTTCCATTTATTTTATTATTATTATTTTCAAATCTTGTTTCCAATCAATATTTATAAATTCCACTATCTAACAACCAATATATTACAACCACATACATATCATTTATAAAAACTTTATTTTATATACAGAAAATATAATAGGCAAATTTATTTCATTCACCTATATTTCATAATAGATATTGTGTCGGTCTATCCTATTAAGTGTTTAGAAATCTCTATTGATGTCATAACGTCCTATGCACCAACCAGAATTTACAAATACAAAATGGAACAAATTAACACAATATCAAAATCCTTTTATAGCACTAACAAATACGCTTTCTCATATATATGCTCAGCGACTCATCATAGTGTATTACAACCCTATTAGTAAAGAGTCAAACCCCACAAAGCTAAGGTTTATCACTAAACCAAAGCTCTGATACCAAATGTAACATCCCGCCTTTTTGTACGTTTTAAATCGACGATAAACCATACACGTCATATTCAAACCATACAAAAGGACAGTTTTTTATTGGGGTGAATAAGAAAAAGAAAGAAAGAAAACAAATAAAATCGCAAAGCGAAATGACAAAATATAATAATCAAATAACAGTTCATGAAGCTATTTTACAAAACATTTGATTATACTTATACAACACATATCAGAGTCACAAATACTAGAGAATAATAAATAATGCAGCGAAATAGTATGAATGTAGTGGAATAATATAATCAACTTCGTCTTCATCCTCCAGAAATAAAGTCTTCAAACCCTGAAATGCTCAGGCTGACCCGAGCGAATTGAAAAGACAAAAAACTCGAGTTAGAACTAAAAGATCTTATGTAAGTTAAATCAACGGTAAAATATGCGTGGAACAGCGTCAGAGATGTTTACGGGGTTTGACATCTCCTATCCAGTGTCTGACGTGAGTGCAGTAACTTGAGAGATGTTCGGGATTCACATCTCCTAAGGATCCGTTAAACTATTTACTATGTCGTAATATACGCTATCATAATAATGTCTAATAGTAAAATAAACTTACTTTTAAATAGAATTAAGGGGTTGCCATATAGCCCTTACCACGCAATAATCCCAGTAGTCCATCCAATATCATGGTTCCTTCTGATCGGGAAGCCACCAGAGGATACCACACGGGCTACCGGGAAAACCAAACTCGTACAAGGCGCGCTAGGGTAGGCGACATGGCACAACGAGACAATGCCATGGTAGATATACCAATTACGCATCTGGACTAATGGTGATGCATAGCAGCTACCGCCTACCTTGAGCCATACTCCCAAAAAAAATCAAAGGGTCCCAATCAATCACAAAGTAATAGAATGGTATTGAAGGAGTGTGTCCGATAAGAGAGGCAACCTCACTAGCCCATAAGCGCTCCTGTTTTAGCCACCTTATGCCAACTCACGGGAGTTGGGTCCATGTATATACCTCAAAGGAAATGCCACCACCATCCTACTTCATTTTGGAATCTCCACCCTGTACACGGTTGTTAAAGTGGATTTCGGAGTTGGCAGAAAGTATGACAACTTCCGATTCCCGTCTCTTTAACAACCAAACGTTATTATAACACCACGGTCATTTTCAAAATAGTTTATACTTTAAAACCAAATATCATTGCCCTTTCAAAACCAAATCAATATGATATCAATTTCATTTCAAATATATCCTTTTCTAAAGTCATAACACTTTCAAAGTTATAACATTTCGAAATCAAAACACTTGAATATAACACTTCCAAAATATAATACCTTGAAACTCATAACTTTGAAACATAACTTCGACCACTTAATTGATTTAAATATTTAAAATACTTTATTTAATAAAACAGCTTCTTCAATTTCACAAATCAAATCCAACACAACACGAATTTCTGCATTTTATATTTAACCAAATCCCAAATCATAAATTTCAATTCAATTCAATTTCAAAATAAACTATTCCAAATTTATCGATTTCAAAACATGTTTGATCCACAGAATAAATCATTTCAAATTCAATGCGTTTCAAACTTTAAGTATTCAATTTATTATTATTTAGTTTTGAAATATTTACAAATAAATCCATTATCATTTAAATAAAACTCAAATTACAAATAACTAAATATTTCCTTCAATTTATTTATACTTGAAATATACATTTAATTCACATTAAACCAAAATCAAGTTATAAAATCATGCCCTCTAAAATTTCAAATTTAATTAATTTCACACCAAGCCTATTTGAGTTTAATTCTTAACTAAATTAAATTTCAAAAAAAATCTCAAATTTATCTTCCAACCTTAATTTTATCTAAGTCATTATAAACTCTATATTAAAATAAAATTTAAATACTTAACCATACTATTTTCAATAAAAATCAAACTTATTATTAAGCTTATTCTATATTAAAACAAATTATACGTAGCTTAAAGTCAAGTATAAAATAACATTTATATAATATCTAAATTCAATATTTTTCTAAAACCATATATTTCTTTACAAAACTATAGAAACCATTTCAAAATATTTTTATATATAGACCACGATGTATGTATGTAATTTTCTATCCTATGGTCAAGTGATACGGATATTTATCATTTCAATCTGTAATTGATAATATAAATACGGTTATATATCATTTCAAACTGCAATCTCGAATGAAATAAAAACCATAATAAATTACAGTTATAACAATATAAATTACAACATCCATTCATCCAATATAAATCATCAAACATTCACCACAATCGTCATCCAATTCAATCAATAACATCAATATGGAATAGATAATAAACAACAGGTATTTACTGGTAGTTTATATTCAATAATAAATTAAATAACTATTATATCTACATAAATTCAAATAAACTATGATACTGATTCAAAATATGCCAAACAGTCGTAAATAAATTTCTAATCATGTCATAAATAAATTTAACAAACATAAAAAAATTTAAAAGTTGTGAGTGGGTTAAAACACTTAACCTTTTGAATTTAAATTGAATTTAAATCCAATTTAATCCCTAAATTTGAACAGTCTCAGAATTCGTCCAAACTAGCGCCAAAATATCCGGAATTTCAATACGATCCTAATAGGGAAAACTGCATATGAAACGGACCTCGTATGTAAAAGTTTTTACATTAAAAACGAGTTGAAATTGAAATAAAAATAAAATTAAATTAAATTAAAAAAAGAGAGAAATGACATTACCAGGAGCCACGTCATCCCCACGCACATTCTACCTCCATCCTCAAACCCTAGCACCTTGAAACCTTCGTACGCAACCATCCCGAGCAGCGCACGCCGCCACGCATCAAGTTTCACGTTGCACTCCAAGCGCGCGCAAAGGAGGAGGCTCCGACCTCTATGACATGACATAACAGCCACCCCACCCTCTCCGTCAATGCAGAAACGAACAGCCTCCGCCTTAGGGCAAACCCCTAAGAAAATTTTGCCGACCAATCAAACTGTTGATTCGACAAACAAAGCACGCTGATGCGTTCCCCTCGGTCCACTCTACAATACCCACAAATTTATTCGATGATCGGACAAATTTGATAGAGGCACGATAAACGGCCGTGAATAGTTCGACGTTATCTGAACAAACGATGAAAACCAAAACAAGAAACAAATTGCAGATCTGAGAGGCGCTCGTCGAGAGCTTCAGATCGATATATAATTTGATATGTATTGAGGAGTTTGAATTTTTGAGGTTAATTTGAATTGAAACTGCGTTGTAAATTTTAGGGTTTGTCTTCCATTGAGAAAGAGGAGCAATAGAAATTTCTATACATATAGAAATGAGAAATAGAAAGACTGCTAGTGTAACGAAAACGAATTTTGCCCGCTCGAAAATCGACATCCATACTTTACATCGTACTCGAATGCCGTAGATTCAACCATTCAAATCCGATTCGCCGGAGCTTATAACAACATTAAGTAAATAACACAGCGGAACAAAAGAATAATACATTGATATACAGCATTGATACAACAGATGATACAATAGATATCAATATACATCAGAGATACAATAAAATAGCAGCGGAAAAGAAAAATAGATAAAACCAGCAGCGGAACAAATAACTCTAAGATAGTCTTCAACGAAGAACTCCAGCAGCAGCTCGAACCAACGTCACGATACACTAAGACAAGCAAGTCTTGTCCACATCCAAAGACTGAATCTAACTCCACATAATCCACTGAACCTAACTATCTGAAAAACCCAACTCTAGACTGCTCGTGTAGAAATAGTGAGCACCCAGAGTTTAGGAAAGGAACAATAAACTCCGGATCAGTCATGGGACTGGTGTGAGCAACAAAAACAGTTTATCTTTAAAAACAATCAACAAGAGAATCTTAAAGTAAATTCGCAATGCTTTTTGAAAATGAAACTACCATAAGACCTCCCGCCACACACACAATGCAAACGCAGACTTGGAGGAGATTTCTTCTTATGATAGTCAAACATGCTTAATACGCAGAAAATTTCTTTGATATTATTATTATAAGTGCACGGTGCAGAAAAGCATTTCGAAAGTAGAATATTAATCTTAGCCAGCATAGGTACCATTATATTATGCCCGCTATAGCTACCATATTAGATGGCAGGTTCTACAACTAATACCGTACAGGGTTTCGTATTGAAGATTGGATTTCCAACAAATGGTCAGGCCAAGGAACTTCCCATTGCCACATGAAAACGCCTCTGGAAGGACGTCCCGAGAACCTAACCGGATCTCTGCCAACACAAGGCCAGGTTACCCCTAACTGGGTAACAACTGACACGAGTATGCCATCCCCCGGTCCTTAAGGACCTTTATCCGAGAGCTCTCTAATCAACATCACACAATCATAAATAAAGTATTTCAACATGAGTAAGTATCTGGGCTCCATACCATGATACCACCCTTTTCCAGAAGGAAATGAACATACCCTAAAGGGAGCTACCCCTCATAACCTTGCGCATCTTTCCTGTTTTGACCATTCCGGGGTGTGAGGCTCGACGAGGTCACGTCCACAAAGTTACGCTTTGGTACAAAGCCATACTTTGGGTCAGCAAATGATCAAAGTAAGGATCACAAAGATAAATGATCAAACAAATGATCATATCACAAATGATCAAACAATGATCATTACACAGCAACACTTAGCGTGTCACATTACCAAATTGGGAATATATCGCTGATAACCTTCAACTACATAACCTCTAAGCTCGTACGTCTCAGAGAAGGGTGTTAAGCTAAAAGAATGAATTCTCCGCCACCAACAGAAATGTATTTGAAAGAAATCTGCTTTATATCTCAAGATGTAATGTCAGACACATAATCCATACAAGTCTGTTCTGGGTTCGAACAGAACCGAAGGCACTTCCAAAGAAGCCCTTGCAATCCGGATAATTCCTAAGCACGTTCGGACTTCCCATCACATATGGAGTCTCTATACCGGGGACCAGTCAATGCAAAGACATTCGACGAGTTGTCCTTACGTTTTCGAAAATATCCGGTCTTCACCACCGGTCTTCAAATGCTATCCATAACGACGTATCACATATTCGGAATGGGATATATGACACAAAGGTCCTCTCCCGGCTAAACCGAATAGTGAGCGCAATATTTAAAAACATATGGATATTGGGATTTCAATTAAGTCACAACTTATTACCCAAAACTTTTCTTCGAATGGCTTAAACCAATTACCATTTCAAATCTTATTACAAAAAAGATTTATTTCACAAAGATCAATTTATAGACTTTAAAACAATTTCCATTCCAATTGGATTAACTCATTAAATCTTTAAATCAAAGATTCAACTCATAGCTTTTTAAATCGTTTTCATAACTTGGAAATTTTCTTCATTTCCAAACTTGAAATTCTTTTTAACACAAATTGAACGTTCATTTCTCATGTGAAAGTTTTTATTATTTGAAAACAAACAGTTTTCGTTTCAGAAAAATCCAATTATATTTACACGAGTTAACGCCCTTGAATTCTATTCACATCCCAAATCAATACTTTTAAAATAGTTTAACCCATATATAACTGGTATAGCATTTTTAATCCCTAGTTTTAAATTATAGAATTCAGTTTCACATTTTGGAATTTAAATTTAAATCAAATTATTTAAATTTCAAACTTTATCAAGTTATCAAAATAAATTTCATCTTTGAAATTTATTTTCAAAAGCTTTTCACTTAAAACCCAATCTTATTTTCAAACCATTTGAATTTAAAATTCAAAATCAAAACTATTTTCAAAAATCTGTGACTCAATCGATTTCCTCGTGAAATCCATATTTGTGTGTGTATAAGTGTGGTCCAAGGGTTTAACACAATAGTGCAACATCATTCAACCATCATAGATTAAAACACAGAAATATAGTTGATAAGCGATATAACTATAACGCTCATCTTTATTTACAGATCACAGATCACAGATATATAAATTACAGATAAATAAGTCACACAGCTCAAAACAAAGCATCACATATCATGGGTATCAAACAAAACAATTATTCAATAGAATCTAAAAATCCATAGATAGGGTCAATTTATTTATCTGATTTATTTAATCAGATTTATCTCTATGAATAAATTTGCTAGTTACGGTAAATTTATAATCAATTGATTTTAAACATTCTTTACTGAATGATCCTTTAACAAATCATTAATTAATCCTTAATTAATTATTAATACTTAATTAACTGTTCTTAATTAATTACAATAACAAATTAATTGCTTAATCACTTCCATATAGTAATTCTACTTACACAAGTTCATAAATGATTATCATTAGCTAATTAATCCAATTGATTGTTACAATTAAATCACATTAATTTATTGTTTAAATAATTTTAATTAATAACCTTCATTAACGATAAAAATTTCTTTAATTACTTTTGCTAAAGAAATCTACTTATATTAATCATTGTCGATTATAAATTGATTAACTCTCAATTTCTACTTAACTAAATAGTTAATGAATTTCAAATCATACTTAAAGGTAAAACTCGTATTAATAAATGATTTAGTTCACACTCACAATTATATTGAAAACATTGATTTTAAACATGCCTTTAAATTTTAGGTTTTTAAGTTAATTTACACTCACAAATAAAATTAAAACAACTTGCTTATAAATCGAAATTTTCCTTTGACTTTGTTTTTAACCGTGAAAACACATCTCCCCTTTTTAACTTTGAAACTGCTACCTGATAAACTTTTACCCGAGACACATTACCCCTTTTAAAATTTTGAAACTCAAGTGTGAATTAAGCATCAGGCAAATCACTCTCGAATCCAAAACCCCTGACACGAACACCCTCACGTGCACGTGCACCGCCGACCGACGCCGCTCTTGTCATCGCCGAGGATACCCACACGTCGCCTATGCCCCCAGCAGCTACTCCGACCACCCTACTCCGGCCAGCTTAACTCGAACGCGAATTCGAGTGAAATTCGAAACCTGGAACACTCGCCACCCTTAACTCCCCAACCTGTCGTCACCAATTTCTCGATGCTCCGACCACTGGAATTCGCGCAACCCCGGCCACGCACGCGTCAACCCTTCCTCCACCATTACCCCAAACCACGTTGAACTCGATCACCCCTAGACCGAGAACGAATCAAAATATGCAACCTCTTCAAACCCATAACTTAAACCCTAAATGCGATTCGACTTGCAAAATTTTGCATTAGAAAAATTTTCCAACATTTTTCGTATATCCTCGAATCAAAAATCTAGCTGCATAACAAATTTCAGCATCAATAATTCATTTAATCAACAAAATTTTGAAAAAAAGTGATTTTTGTTCATTTATAAACTACTCTTCATTCCTCAACTAAAAATTTTCATTTTTGTTTTAAAAATCAAGTTTAAGCTTTTTCTTTTGATTCATATGCCTGGATTTGTGAATCGAAAGGTTTGAATTTACTCGAAAATCAACCTTGCCTGTAAAAACTTATTTCTTGCTCCCTGTGCCTTCATTCTTCATAAAATTTATTTCTAGTTATAGCTCAGGATTAAACATAACTCTTTGTTTTTGTTTTGTTGTTGTTTTTTTTTTCTCTAAGTTTAATAATGGTTAGATGATAAGAAGATTTGATTTCTTGGTTAACTTTACCCTGAGAAACCAAACAGAGAAGAAGATGCATATCTCAACATAGTTAAAGACAAATATACACAGTGCTAAACAAGAAGATATTCGAGTATCCATATTAAACAAAAGCCATTTACTGATTATAATTAGCTTAAGCATTTCTGTTATGTTGTTTACTCACTGTGATTTGAGAAGAAATGAAACAGAGCTCTCTTCATGTTTATATTCATACTAATATGACTTGCAATAGATTCATATTTTAAATTGTTTAAAGTGATGTTACTCACCGTGACTAAGAAGAATAAACAGAGCTTTCTGTTTGAAACAGATTTTAAAGTTTAGAAAACCTGGAACAAAACATTTACTTGTGTACAAGCATATACAGAAGTTCATATTCATGCAGCATCCTTTATATCATTCATACAAACAATAGCATCTAAAATATTATAGCAAGTTCAAGGTTAATTTGCTCACAGATTCACAGGCAATGAAACATTAAAAAAAAAAAAAACTGGTTTTGGAAAAATTTGAAGTTGCTCACCTATGTTTAAGAAATGAACAGAGCTTGATTATTCTGAAACTGGCTTGAGTTGTTAGCTAAAATCTCCTTCTTTTAATCTCTGGTTATAGTTTGTTTACAGTTTTGAACTGAAGCTCATCTCAGATTTTCTCGGTTTTAAAATGATCGAAACTGAGGTGAGAAGAATTGATAGATGTATATGAAGTTATAGGGTAATATTTTGTGTTTTGTACAACATCAGATCTTTTTTTTTCATGGCTGATGAGATTGTGTGGTGGCTGCATTAATTGCTTGTACAAATATATATTCATTTCTTAGCACAAAAATAAGGCAGAGTTATCTTCTTAATAGGGTGGCTAATATCTTGCTTTTGCTTATGTACTTGATGTTGATATACTTAAATATAAACTTACTGTCCTACTTTGTATTGTATTTCTTTACTTTGAATGTTTATTTGCTTGAGTACTTTATTTTACTACTTTGCTGCATACTTACTCATACAAGCCTTTATATATATATAATTTATTTTTATACTTACTTTACCTGTTTCGTTTCAAGTGTTCATGTTTTGTTTCAAGTGTATACATTAATATATTTTGTTTGGTCATATAATTGAAATATTTGTTTAACATCAACACAAACTTCATTCTACTGTTTTATAATTTTCAAATGCTCGATTATCAAAATTTTACTAACATTTTGTATAAATTACTAATTATTACACAATTTTAAATTCAAAAATTAAATTGATAATTTATTTACACTCAATTAAATCTAGGATCGTTACAGCTAGGGTTTATAATGATATATAAATAGGCAAAGCCTAATAGAAACAAATGGGCTTGATTTGTTTGGAAAATTGAACGATAACGACCCGAAAAGCCCATTTCGACTTCGTAACGAAAATATGTCAATCCATATATAAAAATAGATGTTTTTGAATATTTTAAACTCAATGGAACAAGTTTCAAGTCCAAATTCCATCATATGAATAAGTTATGTTAAATTCAGCTTAATTCAAATTGATTCCAATTAACTTGATTCTACGTGTTTCGAGCCCATACGATCAAAGACAAGTCTGATCGTTACGAAACTTAAAATCCTATAATAGTTCACTGTTATAGATCTAATGAAACTAGTTTCGTCGAAATCCGAGTCAGTAGCTAAAATGGCTATATTTCACATTATTAAATTAAATTAATATTTAATTAATTAAATCGCTTTTTCTTTTCAAATTTAATAATTCACAATTTTATCATATTTGATCTCAATCATTTATAAAAAAATTAACAAATTTAGATGTCAATTTAAAGTTGATTAATCAATCAATTTCAGTGTTAAATTTAATTTTTTATTAAATTCAGAAATTAAAACAATTTCAATAATTCCATTTAATTAACCATTCATCCTATTATTCAATCCATTATCATCAGATGGATGGAATTTACATTGGTTCACGATTTATTACATTAATATTCTCAATTTCATCTTAATTTCCCATTAACGTAATATCTAAATATTTAATTTCACTTAATTGCAATAAATCCAATTACTGAAATTTTAAGTTCCAGTAAATTAATAAATCTTGATTTCCATTTTAAATATTCAACCAATTATCACTTTATGAATAGAGTTAACATTATTTTCGAATATTATTTTAATTTACATCACATAATATTTAATTTAGATATTGTGATAAATTCCAATTCAACGTAACGGATTAAATATAAAGGTAACTTATAATAATTGTTTACAGAACAATGTGATAGGTACTTACATAACAATGGTTTTACTCACTTACCATTCATTAAATTTTATTTCGTTAAATAAATCCTATATTCACATTTGTTTCCATATATTCAATTTTATAACTGAGTATAAATTACATCCAAATTGTTAAAATTAGCTTTAATTATCATTGTTACCAATCATTTTAGTTATTACTTCATTATCAAATTACCAATTTATATTTCTTTCAATATTTAATTAACAAAACCTTATTAATTTAACAAATTTAATTATCAAAATTTACGTGTCATTACATATTGGTTGATTTGGATGTTGTTTGTTATTGTATGCTATTGATTGATGTTGGTTGTATGGTTGTTTATTTATTTTGGATATATCCCTGTTATTACCTATTTATTATTTGACATTATATAAATTGTCAATTGTATTATGGAAATATATTAAGAAATAGGTTAAAATGATATACACCTATGACACCTTGATTTGGATTGAAATTATACATATATATGTGTGTGTGTGTGTGTGTGTGTGTGTGTGTGTGTAATTAAATTGATATAAATGATTACTTGGCCATTGGGTAGAAAATTATATATGGGCACCGGATTAGTTAAATTAAATGGTTTTGGATTTTGATTAAATGATATTGTTTTAAAGGAAATAAATTGTAGATTTATATGAAATGGATTATTTCTAATTCATGATCTGAAAAGTAGAAATTGAAATTGGTTAAAAGAAATTGTTTAAAGAATTGAATTGGAAATGTGAACAATATATACATCATTCGGAAAATTAAATTATTTTAAAGAGTCGAACCTTAAATTCAACAACGAAGTTTAATTTGATTTTAGTGCTTTAAATCGGTAAACTGAAACTGAACTAGAAACCGATATGAATTGAAATGTTTTAAAATAAGAATTAGATTGAAATTTAAATAATTAAATTGAATTGTTGAATCGAATTTGAAGTTAAAAATGAACAATTCGAAAACTGAAGTTAATACGAATTGAAATCGAAATCAAGTTGATTTGAAACTAAATCAAAATTGAGTCAATTGAATTGAAAGATTGGAAAATGAGTTTTGTTGATTCGAAATCTAGACATGGCTCTAGATTTTTTGAAATGGAAAGAAACAGTTTGACTTGACATTATTTTCAAAATAAATAATTTTAATATAAACTGTTTAAAATCTATTTTCTAATACTTAAATTATTTTGATTTTCCAAATTATTTTCTATATTTAAACCATTTTCAATACTCAAACCACTTTATATTAAACTGTTTTAAATCTCTAAATAATATAAACTATTTTAAACTATTTATAACTATTCAAACTATTTTCTAGAAATTTCGAACTATGCAAGTTGGAATGATTATATTTAAATCGTTGACTTAAATGTGAATGTGGTTAATTGAAGTTATAACCTAAGTTTGAATTTGGAATGATATTTTAAGTTAAGTGACATATTTTGAGTAAATATGCTATTTTGAAATGAAGTAATGTTTCAAAGTGAAAATGATATTTTGATATCAATTATGAATCGATTTAAAAATGTAAAAGAGCCAACCAGTGTGGAAAATGACGTTTGGTTGTTAAAGAGAACCATGGACTCGGTGGGCGGCCGTGGCTACGATGCGTTGCCACCAGTCCAAAAGGGTAAACTGGTAGAATCCTACCTTGGGCATTGCCTCACGTACCTTGTCATACTTTTATCCTTATACGCGACCACTACGACTTGTAAATTTGAATTTTTAAAAAATATATTAATTATAATTATTAAATAGAATATGGTTAGAAATAAAGAATTTTCATTTATTACTGTAAAAAACAACAACAACAACAACAACAACAACAAAAATTTTGAAGACTTAGAAAGCCAAGCTTTGCTTCTAAACTCTAAGAAAGTATGCACTAAATCCACAACACATACTTTTGGTAATCTGTAGTGAAATTCTAAAACAACTAATCTTTAATGAAATGGAAGGTGGTAACGTGTGTTAGAATATAATTTAATAACAATGGTTGAATGTAATTCAAAACAGTATTAATGTAATCTCAATCAACTGTAATAATAAATGTTACTAAAGAAGGGGATAAACAATAATCTAAATATGTTAGCATACAATATAAAATAAATTATTTGGTAAATAGATTTATACTCCTTATGTAAACAATAAATTAATAGATATGAATTACTAAGTTGTAACAATTGATTTATTTCGCATCCCATTGATTAATCCATTTTGGAATTTATTTTATAATCAATGGAATTAAATGTAATTGAAATATTTCAAATAAAAGGAAAGAGAACATTAATTGTAATTAATGGACATAATAATAGAAACGTATGTTTGAATTAAAATATAAGAGGAAGTTGAGGAAATAAAAAGGAAACATATGTTTTAATTGAAAGAGAAATTTGATGTAATATAAAGAACATGTAAATCAAAATAAAAGCTTAAAACTGTTTGAATTATTTAATGAAAATAAAATGATTAGTGAGTAACCGACAATCAATTGGAAATTTAATGTTGAATTAGTTGGAATCAAATCTTTTAATTAAGTTAAAGAGAAATAGATGGTAATCGTTCAGTCAAGAATAAGCAACATATGTTGAAGTGAATAAAATGAACATGTGAATGAAGTCAAATCAATGTTAATAAAATGAAGGTTCAATTCAAATTTTTTTAAAATATATTATTATTTAAATTTAAATAAAATTTAAAGCTTAAAATCAAACAACAAACTTTGGAATATTGAGTAATATATTTTTTCAAATTCAAAAAAATAAAATAAAAAGTTTTCTAAAATTTTAAATTTTGGTCAAACTTAGTAAAAATTTGACCTTTGGTTGAAAATTTTAAATTTGAATCTTATAATTTTGTTCTTTTTTATGATTCTAGACTGAATTCTAACCTTTTTTCCACCTTTCGTTTCTTTAAAATCAAATTCCTATTGCTCTAAATATTTGAATTTCTTTAAAAAAGTGACATAAGTTTGTAGATTTAGCTATGAAATTTGGCTAAGTCCAAATGGGTTTATTTTATCTAATGGGCCTTGGTTAACTAAGAGACTCTAACCATAGCAAGAGACTTTTGTCTATTCCTATGCCTACGACCATTTCTTTCTTTCTGACTAACTTGTATGTACATAATTTTCTCTTGACAAAACTTTCTCATCACACTTCCTTCTTCCTCCCCAAATCTACAGAGAGTTCTAGATCTAAGAACTCAAAATTTCTTTAAATCAAAACTCCTTCCTCCTCTCTTCTAAAACTCTTCCTTCCTCCTCCTATAGCTGCCACTCTCCTCCATCTCTAAGGCGATCTCCTCCTCCTCATCTCCATCCAAGCAAGGCCGAAACCCCCTCCTCTTTCCCTAATCCTAGCCGAATCCAAACCACCACCAAACCCACCCAAACCACCACCATCTCCTCCTCTTTTTATTAAAAAAATTATATATTTCTATTTGATTGATCCATTATTTCTAGCTTTCTTTGCTTGGAATTGAGATTCAAATTCATAGCTTTATTTTGCCAAATATTCCTAGCCTCGAAACGTGAGCTATTCACTCACGATTTATAATCTTATGCTAAGTGTTACCTGGATGTTTGACCATGTAACGAGAGGCTCAACATGGACACCTCGGTCGACACAGGTTTCGTTCGGCGCACCTCCCCTCGCTCGACATCTTGCCTCGTTCGGCATGGAAAGGTCGCTCGGCATCTTGCCTCGTTCGGCATTGAAGGGTCGATCGACATCTTACCTTGTTCGGCATAGAAGAATTGATCGGCATCTTGCCTCGTTCGGCATAGAAGGATCGATCAGCATCTTGCCTCGTTCGGCATAGAAGGGTCACTCGGCATGAAGCTTCGTGTGGCATGAAAGGGTCGTTCAAGATAATGCCTCGCTTGGCATAAATGAGTCGTTCGGCACAAGCCTCTCTCGGCGTAGAAGTGCCGCTCGACATCAATGCCATGTTTGGCATTGAGGGGTCGGTCGGCATCTTGCCTCGTTCGGCATTGAATGGTCGATCGGCATCTTGCCTTGTTCGGCATACAAAGATGCTCAGCATGAAGCCTCGCTCGGCATGAAAGGGTCGTTTGGTATAATTCCTTGCTCGGCATAAATGAGTCGTTCGGCAAAGGCCTCGCCCGGCGCACTTCCACTCATTCGGTACAGCACCTCGTTCGGCATATGGGTGCAGCTCAACACGCATCCCTCGCTCGATAGAAGAATACCGTATATCCTAGATGTGTGGCTCGACATACGAGTGCCGTTCGGCATGGAGGCCTCGTCCAGCATTCTTTGTTTCGACCAACCTCGTACA
The DNA here is from genome assembly GCA_030765085.1 of Allium cepa. Lineage (NCBI taxonomy): Eukaryota > Viridiplantae > Streptophyta > Magnoliopsida > Asparagales > Amaryllidaceae > Allium > Allium cepa. The sequence goes on from CM060928.1 coordinate 806,291,236, forward strand.
TACCATGGGCTGAGGTACCTTATTTCTAGGCCCATGAGGGAAGTCCAACCCATCTTCATCTATAAATAGAAGGGCAGGGGCACATTGAAATGGACCTTTTTCTTCGAGAACATTGGGGAGACTCTGCCGCTTTCAAGACTCTTTCTTTTCAGTTTGAACTTGTACTCAAGTCATTATTGTTCAGATTGTATCTGTATCATTTGTGAAAGCAATAAAGACCAAAACTCAAAGTGGACGTGGTAGTTACGCTGAACCACTATACATCCGATGTTCTTATTTTAACATTTAATTTAATATACAGTTCTCTGTTTTAATTTAATCTCTTTATTAATCTCTCTACACAATCTTTCTTAAGGGTGTTAGTGACCAATTCTGGTGCTAACATTTTAGTGCTATCACTGAGAATCGAATTCTCAGGCCACTAGGATCTGCTTTGCAGCTACTGGATTAAATTAATCCCCCAAAGGAGATCCAAGTTATTCACAGGACGTCCATTGATTCTACTCTGAGTTCCCATCAATAAATCTACTATGGAAAGACCTTACCAAGTCGGCCTCTCATAATGCGGATGACAATGAGACTGCTAGCGTACAACAAATAAGACCTAGGAATCAGCAAGTTAATCCTGGCGTAGGGACTGCTGGAGCCCATAGCTAGATGGAAGTTGTTACTAGGACGGAGTTCAAGGACCTGATGGGCAAACTCATGGAAAGAAGGAGACAACTTGCTGAGAAGATTCAAGCTAACGCTAACCTTATGACTCAGCTTACTCAACAATATCATCAGAATGTTGGAGGTAGCCCCGTTCCTTATTCTTCATCTGATAGTTCGTCCTCATCCAATGAACTCCCAGGCGTAGACGCCACAAAACTGAAACACACAAGTATGTGCTGCTTATCGATCAACTAGGGATCATTTACATCTTGGAGAACACACCCAAGCTAGAGTAGGAAATTTAGGAGCAGGAGCACGTGTGGAAATTGGACGCTCGGCTCACCAAGAAACTAATGAAGCTGGTCCCCAAGATATACATTTGGTGGATCACCAAATGTGGAGACACCAACCCAAGCGGTCCTGTAGGACAGAGTCTAACCTTCCATCCTCCATACAAACCACATAGTTATCGGCTATGATCAGACAGTTGATGAGAGAAAATCATGGCTTGACCAGTGAAGATTGGGGATATCCAGGAGTCATACTCCATTCACAGACACTATTCTAAAGGCCGAGTACCCAAAGAAGTTTAGAATGCCAACTATCCCAGTCTACGAACGGAAGACTGATCCCAGGCAGCACGCGATGAGGTATGAATAGATAATGGATTCGGCTAAAGTGAATGATGTAACCAAGTGTAGATGCTTCCTAATCAATTTATCTGGAATCACAATATGGTTCACTCGATTTCCCCCACGGTTGATATCCATCTTTGAAAAATTGGCAACAAAATTTATAGAACAGTTCAGGATATACGCCACTCGCCCCTAGGACGTGATGTCCCTATCTAGTGTAATTCAGGCTCCGGGGGAGTCATTTAAAGAATACTTATAGAGATTTCATGTTGCGGCTATTGAAGTTAGCAACCATAATTACCATGCAATTCTGATGGCTATAATGCAAGGGGTGGATCTGGATTCGGAGTTTGGAGATTGGTTTGCAGGAAAACCTCCAACTACATTACAACGTTTTTATTCAAAGGCTCATCAGTTCATAAGAAGAGAGGAAGCCAGATGGACAAGGCGAGATAAAGCACCAGGACCTGTTCAGCAGACAGTGAAAAGCAACATCGCCGTAAAACAATCCGGTGATAGCTCAGGGATGGTTCAAGTCAATGTCTAGAACAAGCCTAGGCAATCTAAAAGGGTCTGGAGGAGGAAATCCTATAAAGAAAAGGGAATCAGGAAATGGAAGCCAAGGATTCCAACTTACAATGAATATACTCCTCTGAATGCATCCCTGGAGAATATTTACTTTTTTACTTTTCAATATAGAAAACCGCGCCCAAAGGAGTCAATAAAGGAAAAAAAGCGGACGTGGAAGTATTGTCGCTTCCACGAGATTTACGGGCATAATATAGAGGAGTGTAGACACCACCACGATGCCACAGAAAAGCTGATTGGACAAAAAAGTTGCAAGAGTTTGTCAAGAACCCACAAGAAGGTAGGCAAGGAACATCAGACCCCGGACGCGGTCCGGCCCCATGCCATCTAGAGGAAACAACCCGAACTTTAGGTAGACTGGTCATAAACACTGTAGTCCATGGACCTCATCCTGCAGACAAGAACTGGCAAGAAATGGAGCGGTTTTCTAACTCCTTAAGGCATGCAAATTATGAGTGTTGTTCGAATGTAGAGGATAGGGACCTCGATAAAGAGCAACGCATGATGACAGACGATATAGTGTTCAGGAGCCGAGATGCTGACAAAGTGGAGTCTCCTGTCGTTGACCCGATGGTCATATCCATAGTAACCGGGCCAACATATGTGAAGAGAATTTTAATTGATTGTGGAAGTTCTGTTAACATCATCTTCAAAAAGGCATACGACCAAATGAAGATGGAGATAGAGGATTTGAAACCATCTAAAGCCCGTATCCATGGCTTTAATGGTGCAGCGACTGATGCAGTAGGAATGTTGAATTGCCAGTTAAATTGGCACAAAGTGAACGTAGAAGGGTGTGAATCCTACCTTTCATAGTTTTGGATGTTGATTCTCCATATAATGAGTTTCTGGATCGACCGACCCTGGCAGAGTTTAAGGCAGCTTTGGCCTTGTGGTGTTTGACTTTGAAATTTTCGACGGACAAAGGAGTTGGTGTGGTGCTTAGCGATCAGGCAACCGATCGTGCATGTTATGTGGATGAGCAGAGATAGGCCCAGTGGAGAGAGAAAGGAAAGGTTTTGGACAACTCCCTTCGCATCCGGAATACTGACAATTGACAAGTAGTGCCCGAGCCCTGGCTCAGGTAACATTCTTAGATCTATAGAGACATAGATTTGAGGGATGATGATGGGGAACCCAGGGAAGCAAAAGCAGCACCAGCTGAACTCACGATAGACATTCCAGTCAGCCAAGATGATCCATCATGAGTACATAAGATTGGATCACAACTCGACCCCTCAGTGACCGAGGATCTCACTGATTTCCTCTGAGCGAATCTGGATGTTTTTGCTTGGACACATTCTGATATATGCGGGATTTCTCCCGCTATTGCAAGTCATATGTTGAACATAGACCCAAAGTACATTCCTGTAAAATAGAAAAGGAGAGGCACAAACCCAGAGAGGTCCGCTGCTCTCAGAGAGGAGGTGGACAAACTCAAAGCCAATGGGTTCGTCTGCGACGCCTTCTACCCTGAATGGCTGTCTAACACTGTGCTAGTGAGGAAAGAAAATAGGAAGTAGAGAACTTGCGTAGATTACTCTGATTTAAACAAAGCACGCCCGAAGAATAGTTTCCCTTTAACCAGAATTGACTAGCTGGTCGACTCAATGGTTGGACACAAGTTACTGTCATTTATGGATGCGTACTCGGGATATCATAAGATCCCGATGCACATTCTAGACCAAGAACACATCAGTTTTTTCACAGACTTTGGGCTATATTGCTATGTAGTGATGACTTTCGGATTGGGAAATGCGGGAGCGACTTATCAACATCTGTTGAATCGAATGTTTAAAGACCAGATTGGTAGGACAATGGAAGTCTATGTGGATTATATGCTCATGAAGTCATGGCAGTCAAACAACCACATTCGAGACTTAGCAGAGATATTTGATACACTCAGACATTATGGTATGAAAATCCATCCTTTAAAGTGTTTCTTTGGCGTTGCGTTAGGGAAGTTTTTGGGTTTCATTGTAAATGCATGAGGAATCGAAGCTAACCCGAAGAAGATTCAAGCTATTCGAGGCATACAAGTGCACAGAACTATAAAGCATGTACAAAGCTTTGTTAGAAAGGTGGCCGCGTTGAGTCGATTCATATCCAAAGCTACAGATAAGTGTATTCCTTTCTTCGATGTAATAAAGAAAGAAAAGAGGAATTTCGAATGGACATCCGAATGTGAGGAAGCGTTCCGAGCTCTAGTAAGGCATTTAGAAAGTCCCCCGGTGCTATCAAAGCTGGTAGACCATGAGATGTTATACGTGTACTTGGCTGTATCCAGCATGCTATCAGTACGGCTTTGGTTCACGAGGAGGACTAAGTTCAAAAGCTAGTGTACTATGTTAGTAAACGTTTAATGAGGGGAAGAAAGAAATTATCCTTAGATTGAGAAACTAGCATATTGCTTCGTGATTGCATCACGCAAGCTTCGGCCATACTTTCAGGCGCACTCACTCAGTATTTATACCGAACAACCCTTGCGACAGGTACTCCAATGGTCGAAAACCTCTACAAGGATGTTAAAATGGAATATCGAGTTGAGTCAGTTCGATATTACCTACCTGCCATAAAGGACCATACAAGGGAAAACGCTAGTAGACTTCATTGTTGAATTCACCATGTCAGACGAATCAAACGGTCACAATGTCATACCTCCCGTTCGATGGAAGCTGTACACCGACGGGGCATCTATCGACCATTGCTCGGGAGCTGGTATAGTTCTTGTGACTCCCGAAAACCGATCAATTTGTTTGGCTATTAAGCTTGAATTCCCAACAACAACAAATAATAAAGCCGAGTATGAAGCATTGATTGCTGGCATGAAACTTATCAGTGGTTGGGGGTAAAACCATTTGAAATCTTTTGTAACTCGTAATTGGTGGTATATCAGGTGTCGGGGGACTATCAAGCGAAGGGACAAAGACTTGGCCCAAACCTTGCATGGGTTCAACAGCTGCTAGAAAATCTATAATATTATGATATTTCGCATGTTCCAAGTGAACAAAACAGAGAAGTCAACTCATTGGCGAAATTTGCAAGTACTGGTGACGCACAACAAATGGGAGTGCTTCCCATCAAAACCTTACATGCTCCGAGTATAAATATGATGGTGGTATATTTCGTGTTAGAAACAGAAATCGAGAAGGAGTCATGGATGAACCCATTCAAGCAATACTTGCTATACAGGATCTTGCCCGAAAAAAGAGTTAAAGACGACAAGCCATTCGTAAGGCTTCATGATATGTAATGCAGGACCGAATAATGTATCGAAAGGGATTCTCGGCCCCCTTACTCCGTTGCATTGCCCATAATGAGATAAAACGAGCCCTGAACGAAGTCCATGAAGGTGAATGTGGTGACCATACTGGGGGCAGACGTTTGCGAAGAAGATCTTTTGCTATGGGTATTATTGGCTAACTATAAATCAGGATGCTACAGACTATGTGAGGACATGTGTTAAATTCCAAAAGTATGCAAAAATCCCAAGAGGTCCGCCAACGGAACTCACACAAATGGTTAGTCCCTGGTCGTTTGCAATGTGGGGGATCGACATAATCGGTTCTTTACCCATATCCATAGGTGGTGCGAAATACGCGATAGTCCTGATCGATTACTTTACCAAGTGGGCAGATGCAGAACCCTTAGCCACGATTATCGCCAAGAAGGTCATTAATTTCGTTGTACGAAACATTATATGCCATTTTGGCCTTCCACAGACTACCATTACAGACAACGGAACTCAATTCGAAAGCACAGAGCTCAAAGAATTTTGTCAAAAGAATGGCATTGAAAAAAGTTTGCAGTAGTTGCTCATCTAAGAGCCAATGGACTTGTGGAAGCCGTAAACAAAATAATCAAGTTAATATTGAAAAAGCGTTCGGAAAACGCTAGGGGCAAGTGGGTGGATGAACTTCCAACAACACTTTGGGCTTATAGAACCACCCATAAGTCTGCAACTGGCCATACTCCATTCGCATTGGCATATGGCACTGAAGTTGTTGTGCCTGTAGAACTTGAAGTTTAGTCACATAGGGTAACTCATTACGACCCCAAGACTAATCATGATCTTTTGCTGGAATCATTAGACTTGATTGATGAAAAATGTGATTAAGCTGATTTAAGAGCCGTTGCATATAGACACCGAGTCGCTCGATATTATAATCAAAAGGTCCGACCGAGAGTCTTTAGGAGTCCTCGTTTTGAAACGAGTTTTCCCGGTCCCATCGCATATGAATCCCATATGGGAGGGTCCATACGTCATTGAACGGAGGCTTGGAGAGGGAACTTTCAAGCTAATGACCGTTGATGGCGCGACACTCCCCCAAGCATGGAATAGCGAGCATTTACAGCATTATCATACTTAGTCCATTCCTTTTCTCTCTTTGTTGCAATTATTTTCAGTGTGTTTTTATTTTGTTGATTCTTAGTTTTCGGCATGTAATAAGACAATTTAGTTTGTTTTCATTAATAATGGATTGTAGCCATCTTTTCCATGAATTATTGATGTTTCCGTATATGATAATTCTATGGCAAAAAACTAGAGTTACATTATTCTATCTGACATATGAACGCGCACGAACACTCAAAATCTCCAATCCTAGAGTGGGGACTAGAGTACTCTGAGTCCACTGAGTGCGGATTAAGAGTAAAACGACTTAAAATCTCCAAGTCCCCCGAGTGCGGACCGGAGTACTCTAAGTCCCCTGAGTGCAGACAAGAGTATAAATGACTTAAAATCTCTAAGTCCCCAGAGTGTGGACTGGAGTACTCTGAATCCTCTGAGTGCGGACTAGAGTAGAAACGACTCAAAATCTCCAAGTCCCCAAAGTGCGAACTAGAGTACTCTGAGTCCCCTGAGTGCGGACTGGAGTATAAACGACTCAAAATCTCGAAGTCCCCAGAGTGAGGACTGGTGTATTCTAAGTCACCAGAGTGCAGACTGGAGTATAAACGACTTAAAATCTCCAAGTCCCCAGTGCGGACTGGAGTACTCTGAGTCCCCTAAGTGCGGAATAGAGTATAAATGACTTAAAATCTCCAAGTCTTAAAAGTGCGGACTGAAGTACTCCGAGTCCCCTGAGTGCGGACTAGAGTATAAACTACTTAAATCTCCAAGTCCCCAGAGTGCATACTGGAGTACTCTAAGTCCCTGGAGTGCGGAGTAGAGTATAAACGACTCAAAATCTCCAAGTCCCCAGAGTCTGGACTGGAGTACTCTAAGTTCCCAGAGTGCAGATTAGAGTATAAACGACTCAAAATCTCCAAGTCCCCAGAGTGCGGACTGGAGTACTCTAAGTTCCCAGAGTGCGGATTAGAGCATAACGGCTCAAAATCTCCAAGTCCCCAGAGTGAGGATTTGAGTACTCTAAGTCCCCAGAGTACGGACTGGAGTATAAACGACTCAAATCTCCAGGTCCCTAGAGTGCGGACTGGAATACTCTAAGTCCATAGGGTGCAGACTAAAAAATATTCTAAGTACTTAGAGCGTGAGATGGAGAATGTGTAATTCCAACGAATCTTTGAGTAATATGAATGTGAATTGGGAGTTTATGTAACTCACAAGAGCTTGGATTTAGACCATAGTTATACAGTAAGCTGAACAATAAAAGTCATATGAAAGACAAAGGAACTAAATTTTATTTATTAATCCAAAATGAGATCCTACTATAACTCCTCCAAAATTCAGAGTCGAAAGTCTGTCTACATTGACTATGAAATAAATAAAGATAATTACATAATCTAAGTCGACTCTTGTTGAACGAGTGTAACAACTACTTCTTTTGTTTCTTTGGTTTCTTTTCCTCCTTCTTTTTCTCAGACGACTCCTCCCCCACGCGTTTTCGTTTGGACGCTTTGCTTGATGGGGAAGTAACATTCGAGTGAGGACGAGGGACTTCTAGTGGCCTGGACCCATATAGGAGGATGACCTTTAAAGGCCTGTTCAGAGGGTCACCTAGATCCCCAACCCGGGGCTCGACTTTGATTTCAGCTTTCTTTTTCTTCTCCTTCATGAGTTGCTCCTTCATGCTCATTTTTGAAGTGTCTTCCAAGGCGCCTGTAACCTAAATTTCATAATTTGCTTCAACGGGTGACGAAGGTTCATACTTGTCCTCGTCAAGCGCCTCAATCACTTGAGCATCAAGACTAGGAGTCTCTCCCGCTTGAGTAGCCTCCCTCGCCTTCCCCTTCCCCTTCTCCCCCTTGGCGTCATTGCCCCTCGAAGTGGGCTCGGGGTCAGAGTGGCCTGTGAAAATTCACAAGAGACGAACATTAGAATATAGTGAACTCTCGTCGAAAACGATGGCTCTTTGAACTACAAGAAGAAAAGTTATTTACCAGTTTCTTGCTGACACTCAACCGCTCAAGGAGTCTCACCCTCTGGAATGGGAGATAGAATGTGAATATCGAGGCCAGGGTCTTCCGGGTCATAAACAACGTGCTGCTCAAACGGATCAAGTACCGGCCGACCAGTCGGTTGAGCAGAAGGAGGAATTGGGGATTCATTCCCACACGGACCGGCAGTTTCATCATTTCCTTTTGACGAGGAAGAACCTTTGCAGTAGAGAGCCTTTGCTGTAGACAGGTCTGAAGGCTCATTCCTCCTGAGAAATTCCTTTACCACAGCCTCCTAGTCAACCTCCTCGGCGCTTAGCTCAACCTTTCTGATCTGTGTCAAAGTCTCCCACGCCTCTATTAGAGATTCGAGGAAACCCTTGCCTAGAAAAGTTAAGTCTCGATGCATGAGGACACATGCATTGTATTCTGCTATAAGGAGGTCATACAAGCACTTGACCTACTCCCTGCCAGTTTCCAGGCCGCCTGAAGGCAAGACTCAAACTCCGTGGATCTAATTCTTTTTCCCTCCTCACGGGCTTCACCCTTCAGCATCTCAACTTTAGAGAGTTTGTCGTCGAGCTTTGTCTTCAAGAATCGCGTAGCAACAATTTCATCGCAATATCGTTGCGACTCTTCCTGAGAAGCGGTTTTTTCCTCTTTCTCTTTGAGGAGTAGCTCTTCCAACTCTTTGACTTGCTGGGCGAACGCATCCCTCTCCTTTTGAACAGAATCCTTCTCTAAAGCTACGGCCCCGAGCGTTGGACCGCTTCATCAATTTCTTTCTTGTGAGTCATCTTCAGATGATTAACGACCTTCGTTGTGTCTTTAATACTTTTTTGGGCCGCTTCGAGCTGAGACTTGTATGAAGAGGGCTCTTCATCTTGGGATTTAATAATGTCTTTATCGTGAATAGCCTCAAGCTTCAGACGATCAATTTCATGTTGACGCCCAATAGAGACTTATGAGATTTTTTCAGCTAGGTGGACAAATGCATCATGTTGAACGTAGACGTCGTTAGTACAAGCAATAGCGCTTTGTTTGACGTGTCTCGGAATGTGATGAATCACCGGGAGAAATTTCAAACTGTCAAAGCATATTTTCGAGAACGTGGCCTTGAGCTCAGCAAGTCTTTCTACTGCCGATGGATCAGAAACAGGAGTAGGAGGAGTTTTCTTTGATACTACATATGTTTTATGGGGTTACCGGGATGCCTAGGACTGGATGAACCAGAGTGTTGATCTCGGTGGGCCTCAGGCTGGGACCCCTTATATGCAGACTTCCCCTTGCCTTGCTCTGATTGAGAAGGAGGATCGTGAGAGTAGGAGGACTGGCTGTAGGTTTTTCTTTGATAAGAAAATTCTCAATGGTGGTAGTCTCAATCGCCAGTGTCATCTCCGTCTCAACGTTTGCCGGACCCAAGATCCCGGCCAGAATGATGAAAAATAGAAGACCCGTGAAGACGATCGAGTCTGTGAGTACGTCCCATGTCACCTGCGCAAAATTTGGATAACGACAAATTATAAAAGAGTAGAGTGATGGCTAAAAATTAAGTGCGAGGCGAAATGCACATGTCCGTGTGTTTCCATATGTTTCCCCTCAACAGACCAGTTTCTCTGTCTCTACTTGTCGGAGTTTTTTCTCCTTCGTTTTGGGCTTGAGCGCCTATGTCGCCCCTCGTGGGCAAATGAAGCTTAAGGACTTCCGAATCGTTGAAGCCATAATTAAGCAAATCATCAGGAATAGTGAGGTTCGACAAGCCCTTTAAAGAACTCTCTAAGTGTTGAGGAGAAGGTTCTCTCTCCACCAGAGTGATGGTGACCTTAGAGGTTCCACCCGCTTTCTTCTTCCTCAATTTGTAAGTCCATTTTTTCTTTCCCTTCGCAGAGGGAGGCGTCACTTTGATATCGTGAACCTCGACTACTGGCTTTCGAGCGGGGTTAACATTCTCGCTAGGTACTTCGAGCGTTTTAGCTTCTCTAATCTCCCACTCCTCAGATGAGTCAGGGGCATCACGTGCTGAAGGCCAAGCTTGCTTTTTTCCTTTACCTAAAGCAGACCCGGTTATAGCGATGCCTTGAAGAAGGCTTAATCGGCGGCTTGTCGCTTGTTGCCTAAACTTCGAGAGCGATTCATTTGGAATAAGAGATCTAATGTCCTGGTCTCTTACGGGGATAGCTCGGATAGCCTCAACGGCTTAAGAATACCCGATGCCTTCGCAACGTGGGCTGATACCTATAAAATTAGAGAAAGAGTTAGAAAAGGTGCAATTTTCGCCGAATGCAAGTATTGATCCAGAAAAGAAACTTACTTCCTTCCACCTATATCCTTGCAAAGCCAGGGGGACAGCGCACGTACAACCATTCCTGCTTATACTAGGTGAATATGCTCCGTGCCCTAGTCAGAATTTGAAACTTGTTATGCGGCCTAAGAAATACAAAAGATGGGCTGTTAGATCGTCTCTTGAAATGATAAATATAGCGAATATCGCCAGCAGTCGGGAGCCTGAAACGATGCTCATGAAGAGAATGCACGTGTTGTATATGAACACATGACTATTAGGATGCAACTGTGATGGAGCGATCTCGATGTATTGCAACAGGTCACAGAGGAAGGAGTTAAAAGCGTGGCATGCTACCCCAGTACATAAATTTGTTGCACGCCATATATCCGATTAGGAGTAAGTGAGGACGATCTTGTCCTGACGAAACCAACATATCGTCGAAAGGAATCCCATGTACTGAGCATATGCGATGAAGAGCGCTTTAATTCTTGAAGCTGGAGAATCGATCAGATTGTTAAAAAAGATTGATGCATCCAACGCATCGAGAGCCAAGTTGACAGATGCGATCGTGGGGCTTGGAATATCTTGTACAAGAACTGTCGATGGATTTGAGGTCCAACCATTTCCTATTGAGAAGATGGCCTAGGTCTGTCTGAGATCGTGGCAGAACTGGATTTCCTGGACATCTCTAATGAGTGTTGGATATGATAAAACATCTATTTAAACTAAACTTAAAAAACAATCGACATTAGACGTAACAACAAAATACTCCTCCCATGTGGTGTGTGAACTAGTGCAATCGTTCAAGTATAAGTGTCAAAGAGTTACAAGTTGTAAAGTTGATGAAATAAAGTTAAGCTTTGGACTTTCGCCTTTGAAGACCGTCATCCCTGACCGTCTCCTAGAGCTTGTCGTGCGATGGTTTCTATTTTGAGCTCGAAATCGACACTGTATATGGAAGGTTATTATCCATTTTAATCAAGTTAAATTCAGTTTATAGTTGTCAAGACAACTGAGTCCTCAGTATGGATTGTTCGATATGCTTGATTATTTAAGTCCTTGTCCTTTTTTACCGTCATATGTTCAGGCATAGGAAGTAAGTTAAGTCAACGTTCATTATGTTTGAGTTGGGATGGTTTTGATTGTTATAGCCTACTATAAAACTTAACGTCGAACGACGCTGCAGAGCTTCGACTATTATTGTTGTACTCCACTCTTCTACACTCCCTATCCCTCGTTCGGCATTCAGCAAGTCATGCCAAGCCACGGCCATGTCGAGCCGCATCGCTCGTCACGGTAAACCAACTCCAACTTCCTTCCTACACTCCCTCTCTACCGCTTGGCATAGATGAGTCATTCGGCAATTCATGCCGAGTAGTGCGCCATGCCGAGCCGCATCGCTCGGCACGTTATACCCAACTTCAACTTTACTCCTACTCTCCCTCTCCATCGCTCGACATACGAAAGTCATACCGAGCCGTAGCCATACATTTTCCTCCAACTTGCATACCGCACACAACCAACATTTCTTAACCTCGCCAATTCCTACTAAGCCAACCACAGCTCCTATCACCTTGTTCGGCAACGAGACAAGAACCTACTTCACAATAGCCTCCGACACCCTCTTTCGTCTACATCTAATCCTTAAGCATGCTTAAGTCTTATGTTCATCTTCCTCGTCTAAGACGGCTTCTACCATTTTAGTTTTTGAAACAAAAGGGGTAAAGAAGATCATTATGAATACTAATCTAGAACGAAACACTCAATTGGGAGTGTCCGGTGGAGAGAAATTCATACCTAAGGAGTGGCTCGAAGCTTAGGGAATTCTGGATTTGGAATTGAAAATTGTTCGGTTTTGTCGATGGGTGAGGACGTGAGACAACGTATTGGATTTGGTAGGAAAAGGGATGTTAAGGTATTAGCAGGAGTCTGGTGGAAGACGTGTTCGAAAGCCTTGTAGAGTGGAGGTAAAAGTAAAAAGGGGAAAGAAGAGAAGTGTTGGGTTATATAGGAAAGAGGAAAGTCGAAGGGACAGTGACCGGTAGAACCGATCAAGGCACCTCGGTCGTTCGACAACAATATTTCGTTCGGCATCAATGTCATTTGGCATCAATATGTCGTTTGGCATCAATATGTTGTTTGCCATTCAATGCCTCGTTCGCCATTCAATGCCTCGTTCGGCATTCAGGAGATCACTATCGAGTGGACAGAAGAAGGGTTCAAAGAAAAGCGCGTAGTGTTCACGATTCAAAGTGCATTGTGTTGGTCCGCACGATAAACTTTGGGGGGGGCAAGTGTTACCCGGATGTTTGACCATGTAACAAGTGCTCGGCATAGATACCCTGGTCGGCACAGGCTTCATTAGATGCACCTCCTCTCGCTAGGCATCTTGCCTCGTTCAGCATGGAAAGGTCGCTCGGCATCTTGCCTCGTTCGGCATTGAATGGTCGATCGGCATCTTGCCTCGTTTGGCATAGAAGAATATATCAGCATCTTGCCTCGTTCGGCATAGAACGATCGATCGACATCTTGTCTCGCTCGGCATAGAAGGGTCTCGGCATGAAGCCTCGCTCGGCATGAAAGGGTTATTTGACATAATGCCATGCTCGACATAAATGAGTCGTTTGGCACAGGCCTCGCTCGATGTAGTAGCATCGCTCGGCATCAACGCCTTGTTCAGCATTGAGGGGTCGGTCGGCATCTTGCCTCGTTCGGTGTTGAAGGGTCGATCAGCAGCTTCGCTCGTTTAGCATAGAAGGATTGCTCGGCATGAAGCCTCGCTCGACATGAAAGGTTCATTCGGCCTAATGCCTAGCTCGGCATAAATGAGTCGTTCGACAAAGGCCTCGCTCGGTGCACCTCCACTCGTTCAACGCACCACCTCATTTGACATACGAGTGCAGCTCAACACGCATCCCTCACTCGGAATACAAATGCCGTACAGCCTGGATGTTTGGGTCGGCATACGAGTGCCGTTCGACACGGAGGCCTCCCTCGGCATTCTCTGTTTCGACCAACCACGCTCGACAATTTCCGTTCGGCATCTATAGCTCGATGCGCAGAAGTTACTTACCACAGGCCGATGTACCTTGTTCCTAGACCCATAAGGGAAGTCCAACCCATCTTCGTCCATAAATAGAAGGGCATGGGCACAGTGAAATTGACCTTTTTTTCTTTCAAGAACACTAGGGAGACACTGCTGCTTTTAAGACTCTTTCTTTTCAGTTAACACTTGTACTCAAGTCATTACTGTTCGGATTGTATCTGTAATCAATCATTTGTGAAAGCAATAAAGATCGAAACTCAAAGTGGACGTAGGCAGTTACGCTAAACCACTATAAATCCGGTGTTCTTGTTTTGCATTTAATTTAGCATAAAGTTCTCTATTTTAATTTACTTTCTTCTTTAATCTCTCTACACAATCTTTCTTAAGGGTGTTAGTTATCAATTCTGGTGCTGACACTAAGTGAATGAATATCAATTGATATGTTATTGGAATGTTGCAATAGTTTAGAAAATTTTGCGGAGTTTGGTTATGATTTTGATATGACATATGTTCACCAATGTTTACTTATTTTTTTGACATGATATTGTTATTTATATTATGTTGTTTATTTATGGAAAAGGATATATGTGATGATATGATTATTGATATGCTTCATGATGTTGACATTAAATTGCTATGTTGGAAAAAAAGAGAAAATGTTATATTGATTTAAAGGTTGACATCTACGTTATGAAAAAGGTCATTAATATGATATCTGAAATTTATGTGTGAAAAAAAAGAAGAAAAAGAAGAAAAAAAGGGAAAAAGGAATAAAATCTATATGCATACATGTATTATGATGTGATATAGAAATCAACTAAAGTTCTATGTTAGAAATGATTGCATATTAAGTTATTTTATGGTAGAAACTTTATGTCACATTCCATATTAAAATATGAGTATATCCTATGTTTGAAATTTGTTATTCAAGTTACATGCTATATTATGTAAATTGTTATGCAAGTTACATGCTATGTTATGTAAATTGTTTTGCAAGTTGCATGCTATGTTATGTAAATTGTTATGAAAGTTATATGTTTGGAAAAAAAAGGAAAATGACATTTAAATTTGATATAAAGATTTTATTTTAAAACATATATGTAAAATTTAGAATTTAAAATCATATGTTTTAAGAATTCTAAATTTACAAGTTAAGTTTTAAAATGTAAATTTTAAGGTTTTACTTATAACTTTATTTTATTCTTTTTCATAATATAAGATTTAATTTAATAAAAATAAAATATATTATGTTTAAAATATTTAAATTAATATATTTATTTTAATATATAACATATTTTAATATACAAATAATTTCCAATATATAAACTATTTCAATCTATAACCTATTTTAATATATAAACTATTTCTAATATATAAACTATTTCAATCTATAACCTATTTTTAAAATATAAACCATTTTTAATATATAACTATTCCAATATATAAACTACTTTCAATATTTAAAATGTTTAAAGTTGGAACTGATATGATTTAGATTTAATTGATTTAAAATGTGAATATTTTGATATGATGGTTTAACCTATTTTGTGGTTACGATTTTGAAAATGAATATGATTTCAGAGCTGAATATGATTTCAAAAGTGATATGATTTTGAAGTGAATATGATTTTGAAAGTGATATGATTTGAAGTGAATGCGATATTTTGATATAAATTATGAATCGGTTTTGGAAATGTAAAAGAACCAACTGTTGTGAAATAAGCGATTGGTTGTTAAAGAGAATGATGTCGGATATTGTCATACTATCTTCCAATACCAAAAACCACTTTAACAACTATGCACGTGGTGGAGAATCCACAATGAAGTAGGATGGTTTGGAGAACGCTAATGGAATGAAGTAAGAGATTGATGATGGATAGCCTTGACCTTCGGGTCATAATTAAAATGACTAAAATAGGAGCTGCTATGCGTTACCACTAGTCCGGATCCGTAAAATGGTAGTATGCTACCCTAGGCATTTCCTCACGTGCCTTGTCATATTTATCCTGATCGCGCCTACTACAAGTTCGGTTTTTGTCGTACCTATGGGGTGCTCTCTTATAGCTCTGCAGTTTACGGAGGAATTACGGTACTGTGTAGACTATGAAATTTATATAATAATGTGTTACAGGGGGATAACGCCTTAAGGCTATTTTAATATTTTACATTACTTCAGACATTTTTATGTAGCATATTGTATTATCTATGTAGATAGTTCCACGGATGCTTAAAGGACAGAAATCCCAAATATTCTTTAAGTTATTGAATTTCATTTGGATATTTCCCTTGAGTTGATTTATTTGCATAAGATTGTTAATCTTGACTTGAGTGTTTTGTGTTTTTCTTTATGCTCGGGTCAGCCCGAGTATTACAGCATTTGAGATTCACCTTTTAGAGCTAGGAGCTTGGCTTGGAGATCTATCTTGCCTATTCAGCTTTCCAGTTATTATGTTATTTCAGTCATGTAGTTCTTTCTTTTCAGACTTTTTATTTGCTTATATATTGGTGACTTCTATGTATTTGGACTCCTGTTGTCTTTTGTCTTAGACTCTATTGTTTTTGTAGTAACTTCATGAACTACTATTTAAATATTCCGCTTAATATTGTTGTATTACTTTGTGTTTGTGTTTCCGTGATTGATTTATTTACAGCATATGCTAAGTTTTGCCAAATATAAATAACAAACTAATATTTTGAGCAATTCAAGTTTGACATATGTATCTGCTTATTCACTTGGTGGGTGCATCATGATAGGGGGTTCTCGCTTCTAGGTTTGGTAGCAAGTGGATGACTCTTACTCCAAAATGTCCCGTGGGGTTGTTGCAGTAGAGAGGCTGGCCATAAAAGCAGAACACAAGTACAGTTATATGCTACAGTGGGCGTTACCCACAGACGTGGTCCCATTACAGTTGGATCAGAACTCTCGTTTAGGCAAAACTTGGCTTATGGAGTAAAAACTCCTTAGAAATAGGGTAAAAAATACCCTAGAATGAGTAGAATCAATTACTAAATCATCCTTCCTTTTGAGCCTATCTTCTTAGTTAGGATTCTCTTTCATTAGGATTCCTCTAAATTTGAATCTTTATCTTTGTCCTAAAATACATTCTTGAATCATCCTATGAGAGAGCATATTTGTTAGTGTTATAAAAATTATTTTATTTTTTATTGTTTACTTGTTAAGTATGATTATATTTTATATATAAAAGTATAATTTTCTAAAATTAGATAGTTAAATGAATTAATTGTTAGAACTGATAATACTAGATTATCATTATTGTTTTATTAACATTCTTAAACCAGTAACTATTGTTGTATGTTATAAGGAGATGAAATTTTATAAACATGGTTTATAAATCTGTTTTGCAAATGAAATAAAATTAAATCGTGGATTTTATAATTTAATTTTCAATGCTTTTCAAAATTTGGTTTTCAAAGTTTGAAAAAATAAGAGAAAAATAATATTAATATTATTTGAAGATATTTTCAAGTAGAAATTATTTTTCCAAAAGAATTTTATAAGAAGCAAGTTAGTACTCTCCTCTTTTGTCGCTGGAAAATAATTTCGGTGATGACTGCAGCATCATCGACATTCATTTTTGAGTCTCAAAGTGAGGGAGACCACTTAGTAAATTTGCTATACTTTTGTTTTGGAAACTGGATTTTGATTTGAATTTCTTAAGAATGATTTGTTATAGAAAAGATATATATGCAAATATTTATTTCAATGGTTTGAAGTGAAACTGGAAATTAAACTCTTAATTTATGTTAAGTAACGGTTTTCAATTATTGAAATGAAGTAAATTTTTTGAATAATTGGAGTGTCTAAAATGAGAAATTAAATTCAAACAACTTGAAACAGTTGATCTAGGATAAAATTAATTTGTGTAATACTCAATTGCATTCTGAAACACATATAACTTACCTGAAATATTTAAAAAGTTAAATGTTAACGTGAATATGTAATTGGAGGGTATACAAGTGGGAAATTAAGTAATGAAATTGTTCATGATAAATTTTGCTTAATAAAAATATTGTAATTAAAGGTAAATTTTATAATGCTCAATTACATTCTGAAACATTAATAAAAAATTACCAGGAAAAAAGTTTGAATGTTAATGAGAACATGTGGTTGAATAGTATAAAATATAAAAGGTAAGTAATAAGATGTCCAAAATGAAATTTGCTAAGGAAGGTTATAAATAAAATTTTGGTTGTTGTAATGAATGTTTATACAATTAATCTATGTTATAAGAAATGTTAAGTGAAATAAATTGAATAATAAAAAGAGAATGCTATTTAAGTGAACGAATATGAACTTAAGAAAATAAACAAATAATAAATAAATTTATATTTTGTAAATTGTTTGTGATACAAAGGTAAATTACGAAGAATGATTGAAATATAATTATGAAGTGGAATTTACTTAAGTGAAGTCAAATGGATTAAATAAATGAAATGAGTTAAACAAAATAGGATTTGCTTTGAAACAATATATATATGTGTGTGTGTGTGTGTGTGTATGTATGTGTGTGTGTGTGTATATGAACTTAAGTCATAAAGATAAGGTGAATGCAAATATATTATAAACGATACATAATTAAGTGGAGATGTAAGAAATTTGGAATATATATAAGTCATATAACTTGAAACTTGAGAAAATAGAAAGTAAAAACCAAAATAAGAATGTGGTTAAACATTTTGGATAGGAAAAAGAAATTATGGAATGTTGATAATAAGTTTAAGTAAATTGTAGAATGGTTAGTTAAGTGATATTGACATTAAAGGAAATATACTATGTAAATGAATTAAAGTAAATGATCATAAATAAAATTGAATGTGAAAGAAAATAACAAACATGATTGTAAACGAATGTAAATAAATAGGGTGAACATAATGAACGTTAAAAATTGAATGTAAGTTAATTGGACATAATAGAATGGAAATTAATGGAATGAGAATTCATTGAATATGAATAAGTAAGCATGGAAAAAAATTGCAATGAATGTTAATAAATTGAAAATAAATCAATTGACTGCAAACCAATTAAACGTGGATGAAACACATGTAAATAATTGAAAAATCAATTGATTGTAAATAAATTAAATTGGAATCAATCAAATGCGAATGCAATGAATATTGATTGGTTTAATAAAAATGGATTGAAACTAAATTAATTGAATGTAAATCAACTAAAATCGAATGAATTAAATATAAATCCATTGAATGATTAATGAGATGAATAATAATAAGTAAATGTTAATCAATTAAGATGTAAATAAGGTGAACGCAAATAAATTGGATATGAATGTAAATTAATTGAAAGTGAGTTAATTAAAACGATGATAATAAATGGATGTTAATAAGAAATAAAAATGTATAAAGTTAACATCCGAAATGAAATTTATATGGTTTTGAATTAATTGTTTGTATCCGGTACTATTCATTTGAAATCTATCTTATCTTTCTGTTTTCTTATATTCTGCTATCTTGTTCCTTTTCGAGGATGAAAAGTTTTTGAGCGGGGGAGAGTGTAAAGACTTGTACATTTGAACAAATTTTAAAAAGGGTACTTTTGACACAGGTCCTTATTAATTTTCAAAATTCACGAAAAGTCCTTCACTAAATTTCAGTGTAATTTAGGTCCGTTTTTTTATTCACGATTATTGCAGAGTATGATGCAACTTTTTATAAAAGTTGCTGACATTTCCGCAATTTTACTGTACACTGTGAACATAGTGTGTGAAAGTTGCTGAAATATCAGCACTTATTTATAAAAGTTGCTGACATTTCAGCAACATTTATGTAAACCGTGAACACAGTTTATGAAAGTTGCTGAAATATCAGCACTTATTTATAAAATTGCTGACATTTCAACAATAATTTTCTTTGTTTTTAGAAAACAGGGACCCGATTTACAATGAAACTTTGGCAGGAAAAGTTGCTGAAATATCAGCACATATTTATAAAAGTTGCTAATATTTTAGCAATAATTTTCTTCGTTTCCAGAAAACAGGGACCCGATTTACAATGAAACTTTGACAGGGACCCGCTTTACAACATGAAAGTATGATAGGGATGCCTCCCTAATTTCCACATTTAAAAATAGTAATTGTAATTGTTGAATAGAATATGGTTAGAAATAAAGAATTTTCATTTATTACTGTAAATAATAATAATAATAACAACAATAATAAATTTGTTTTTTTTGAAGACCTAGAGAACCAAGCTTTGCTTGTATACTTTAAGGTAGCATGCACCAAACCCACAACACATACTTCAGGTAATCTTTAATGAAATTCTAAAACAACTAATCTTTAATGAAATTGAATGTGGTAACACGTATTAGAATATAATTTAATAATATTTATTGAATGTAATTGACAACTGTGTTAATGTAATCTCTATCAACTGTAACAATAAGTGTTACTAAAGAATGGGATAAGCAATATTCTAAATATGTTAGCATATAATAAAAAATTAATTATTTGGTAAGTAGATTTATACTCCTTGTGTAAAAAATAAATTATATATGAATTACTAAGTTGTAACAGTTGATTTATTTCTCATCCCATTGATTTATCCGTTTTGGAATTTATTTTGTAATCAATGGAATTAAATGTAGTTGAAATCTTTCAAATAAAAGGGAAGATAACATTAATCGTAATTAGATGACGTAATAATATAAATGTATGTTCAAATTAAAATAAAGGAGGAAGTTGAGGAAATAAAAAAGGAAACATACGTTTTAATTGAAAGAGAAATCTGATGTAATATAAAGAACATGTAAATCAAAATAAAAGGAAAAAACTATTTTTGAATTATTTGGTGAAAATAAAACGATTAGTGTGTAACAAACATTCAATTGGAAATTTAATATTCAATTAATTGGAACTAAATATTTTAATTAAGGTAAAGAGAAATAGATGGTAATTGATTCAGTCAAGAATAAGCAACATCTGTTGAAGTGAATAAAATGAACATTTGAATGAAGACAAACTAATGTTAATAAAATGAAGTTTCAATTCATTCAATTTTAAAATATATTATTATTTGAATTTAAATAAAATTTAAAGGTTAAAATTAAAGAACAAATTTTGGAATATCGAGTAATATATTTTTCCAAATTCAACGTCACGACCTGAAACTCAGTGTCCGAAAATCGTCATCAAATACCTCACTTGTATTCGACTGCCGAAGATTCAAACATCGAAATCCAGTTCGGATGAATCTTATAACAACGTTAGATGAATATAAATAGCGGAAACAAAATGAACTGACATAAATCAACATCACAGATACAACATCATCATAATATTCATTACAACATTAATCACCAATATCAGAGTGCTACACAATGATATAACAATAGCATAATGATAACTTCACAACGAAATGACAATAGAGACTTCAAAACGATCCAACATACTTCTACTTCGATAAGGTCTTCGAAACTCCATCACTTCAAAAGTTTGCCAAAGCCAAAACTTCCAAAATCCGATAGCTTCCAAACAAAAAAAACTTCAAAAGATTCCAAGCCAGCACCGAACATGGAAACCTGCTTCTAGGCTGCCCGTGTGGAAATTATGGGCACCCAGAGTTCAGAAAGAGAACAATAAACTCCGGGTCAGTCGTGGGACTGGTATGAATAAACAAAAATAGTTGTTTGTATAAAACAGTTTATAAAAGAAATTCGATATTCTTTTGGAAAATGAAACTACTATAAGACCTCTCGCCACACACATAATGCAATCGCAGAATTGGAGGAGATTACTTCTTATAATAGTCAAACATGCTTGATATGAGAAAATTCTTTTGATATTATTATTAGTGCATAGTGTAGAAAAAACATTTCGAAAGTATAATATTAATCTTAGCTAGCATACATCCATTATTGTATGCCTACTATAGCTACCATGTTTTATGGCAGGTTACCGCCACGCTGCATGGCAGGTTATACAACTAAAACCGTACAGGGCTCGTATTGTTTCTTTGGATTTTCCAACAAACGGTCAGGCTAAGGAACTTCCTATGCCACCTGGGTACGCCTCTGGAGGGACATCCCGAGAACGTACCCGGCTCTCTGCCAACACAAGGCCGGGTTACCTCTGTAACTGGGTAACTACTACTCGAGTATGCCATCCCCTGGTCATTTGCGACCTTTATCCGAGGGCCCTCAACCACAAAGCAACAACCACATAGTAATGAGATTGCAGCAACCACACATGTTAAATATCTGGGCTCCATACCGTGATACCACCTTTTCCCAGAAGGAAATGACATACCCTAAAGGGAGCAACCCTCATACCTTGTCGCGTCTTTCCTGTTTCGACCATTTTCGAGGTGTGAGGTCCGATGAGGTCTCGTCCACAAAGCTACTTTTTACACAAAAGCCTTCCTTTGATCAACAAATGATCAGCAACACACAGCAGTACTCAGCATGGCACACTACCAAATTGGGAGTATATCACTAATAATCTTCAACTACATAACCTTTGAGCTCGTACTTCTCAGAGAAGGATGTTAAGCTAAGAGAATAAATTCTCCGCCACCAATAGAAATTTGTTTGAAAGAAATCATCTTTATATCTCAAAGTGTAATGTTAGACATACAACCATACAAATCTGTTTCGGGTTCGAACAGAATCGAAGGCACTTCGTCCAATAGAGGAAGAAGCCCTTGCAATGTGGGTATCCACAATCCCTATGGGACTCTTCATCACTTATGGAGATCTCTATACAGGAGCAACTCAGTGCAGAGACATTCGATAGGTTATCCTATCGTTCTTGAAGACACCCGGTCTTCACCACCGTCTTTAAATGCTATTCATTTCGTTGTATCACTATTCGGAATGGGTTATATGACACAAAGGTCCTCTCTATAGTGAGCGTCAATTTAAAAATATGTGGATATGTCACTCACAAAGATTCACAGGTTCGATGTGGGTTTCGGATAACCAACTGGAATTCGACTCCCTGTCGCATCGAAATTCAATTGCCGTTTTACGGACCAAGGGTTTTTCACATTCACACAGAAATATATTCATCACAGGTATCATAGCTTGACACAAAGCATTTCATATTACATAGCATCACATCACATATATGAAATATCAATCCAACACACAGCATTCAATAACAATCAATCATCTTCAATCAAGATGAGTAAATCGTGTGGTTTAAATTAATTAATCCACATAATTACTTTCATTAATTATCTTTAATCAATGATTAATTACCATTAATTACAATTGATTATGTTTTAATCACCTTCATTTTAATTATTCCCTAATTAATTATCTTAATTAATTAATCCTTAATTGTTAATTAATTAAATCTTAATTACTTTTATTAATAATTATTCCTTAATTAATTAATAATTAATTACAAATTAATTAACCTTAATTATTTATTTAATTAATCTTTAATATTAAATAATTATTTTTTAAAATAATTACGTTAACAAATCATTAATTACTTATAAATTAAAAGATAAATCTTTTTTTCTTAATTAATCTCTTTGGATATTATACAAATCTTGTTTAATCATCATCCTCACACATTAGTTGCTTTAAAAAGGTTAAGGTAGATTAAATAACTTTTTATCTTAATTACCCTTTTAACTACATTATTTATTTAACATAAGTAACTTTATAAAATAATGTACCAAAATTAAATAAATTAAAATTTAATTACTTTGAAAATATCTTACATAAATCTTTAATTGATTCAAACTTTAATCAAATCATCATTTTGAAAACATGGGTTTTAAAAATGTTTAAAAGTTTGAATTTTTTTAAAGTAAAACTGTTTTACGTGGTAGACCCGAGGTTGCTTCGAGTCACCCCCGAGACCATTGCCTATTTACATGGAGTTTTGCCGAAAATCTACCCGAGTGCCTAAATTTTCAAACTTGAATTTTTTCTAAGTATTATTACCTAACACAACAAAAATTTTACTCGAATTAAAACTCGAGCTATCACACGTTTCTCCCAAGGCTTGCTTCGATTCGAACCCTTCATTCCCAAACATGTTTACTTATACACCCCTGTAGCCTGTGCACCTGCACCATCAATCGCCAAAGCTCTGGCCTCCAAAACCACTGCCGACCAGTCCCCTTCGATCACCCCAAACCATCTAACCACCTAGAAACTTGAATTAAATTCGAAAACAAGATCGAGTCGTCTCAACCAAACAAGCCCAACAAAACATCATCGGAGAATTGCCTGGTTCGATCACCTCAGGCCACCGGAGATCATGTGAATGCACACGAAGCTTCCACGATGTCCGACACCTCATTTTCCCTCGATCTAGCGAATTCTGATGCATCGACGAGGCGAAATGACGAGATTTCCGAACTTGACACATCCTTGGGCTTAAACCCTAATTCAACTTCGATCACCCACTATGGTGATCTGAAAATTCATTGAGTATTTTCCTCATACTCTACGACCTCCCGACTAGCTACAGCTCTGATCACGAGACGGACAATGTTGCCAACAACCGCAATTTTCCCAAAAACTCAAATCTGTTCGGCTCGCGATTTATCCATAAATTCATAACTAAAAATCTTGATTTAAGTTTTAAAATTCAACATTTTTTATAACCATTTTGATGATTTTATTGAAACAAGATGATATGATATTTGAATTTTTACTTAGTTCAGAGTTTTACTGTGTTTGCTTGATTTCCAGCAACCACTTGACAATTTATTTATTTTTAAATTTATTTTAAAACCTAGATGTTTATCATACAAACAAAATTTACTTAGACATTGAAGCCTATCAAAGATTTTTGGATGAGAATTTCATTTTCTATCAGGTTTTTGAAACCTGTTATACTTTAGAACAGAGACATATGTCTGTTCTCAGACATGCACATCACATTCGTATACATATACCCAAACTTGAACACATGTAGATAGATTCAACTTCACTTCAGGCTAGATTTACAAACAACAGGCAGCAAAGTCCAGATTACTAAAAAGTTTGCTCACCTGTGTAGTTGAATAGAGAGCTTTCTGGTTTTAAAAGTTAAAAGTCTGGAACTGTTTTAAAATTTTGATCTTGAGCCTTTTTATCTGCAACTAATTTGATATATATTTTGCTTAGTATCCGATGGATTTACTTGCTAAATTTTTTTAACAACAAACTGGAATTAAATTTCTTGAAGAGATTTACTTATAGTTTTATGATTTTTTATATAAAAACAGAGAAGAACTTTTTTCTGCAACTTGAAGACTGAGTTTTGAAAGCCTAGAGTTGCTCTTGATTCTTTTGCTTATGTGTTGATCTTTTGCTTTTGTTTAATTGTTGAAATTGAATCTCACTTTGATGTTGAGAGCTGAAGTTGTTTTATGTTGAAATTTCTTTTCTTGGCTTCAAATTTTGAGAAGGTGTTTACAGATTTCTGTTTACTGTGATTTTGATATTTTTTTTCTAGCTTTAGAATACTACAGATTTTTGTCTTTTGAAAATTATGGTAAAAGAGAAGAGAGAGAGAGGAGGTAAGGGTTTATAATATTTTGTTTCTGCTTTTTTTCCAAAGATGAAATAAAATGCCATTTGTCCAAAATCATTACACTTGTGAAAATTACTTATTGTATGAACAACACTTGTATTATCTCTTAGTTCATGCTTAATACTTGTATTTTATATGAGTTAAATATTTTTAAATAAAAATTATGTTATATTTACTTTATTAATAAATACATTTCCTTTATTTTTAAATAAAACTTATGTTCTTTCCAAATTCTTAGACATCAAGTTTCCTTTTTTTAAGCTTTCAATGGCCGCTCCCGCCCATACCCATCACCATTCCTTGTCCTTTCAAACTGACCTACCCATACTTTCTACTGTTTCTCCTCCTTCTCTGCTTTCGGCCACCCTTCCAAACTCCCTCTAAAATTTACCTCCTCCAGTCCCTCCACCAGACATTCCCACACTCAACCAACCCGCTTCTTCTTCCTCCACTTGGTCCTCCCTTTTCAAATCCAAACCCCGAAATGTTGGTGCTTACTCTCCAGTTGACTTTCGTCTATCTTTTGATGGCCAAATGCTGGTGCCGCTACTTGATGTGCTGAAAGCTGGAAGTGAAGTATGGGGAGGATGGTTGGTTGGTTTTTTCCTTAACAAGCCCCTGTCCTACATGACAGTTATCAACCATTTAAAAAAGCTGTGGAAGCTCAAAGGCGAAGTCACCATAAAATCCGATGGAACCTTGTTCCTTTTCATCTCTCCTGTGCTGAGGATAGAAGGAGAATTGTTGAAGTCGATCCTATTTTTCTGCGGAACAAGATTTTTATTATTAAGGCATGGGATCCTTACATTTGGAACAGCTGCAGTACCATCAAATCTGTGCCAGTTTGGTTAAAGTTATCGAACATACCACTTTATGCATGGTCTCATTTAGGGATTAACTGGCTAGCATCAAGAATTGGAAGATTGCTATGTTTGGATACATCCATTGATAAATTGGAGCGTATTGGTTATGCCAAATGTCTAGTTGATGTATCTCCAAATCAAGAATTGGTTGATGAGTTTCCAGTGAAATTAGTTGTTGGGTCAACTCAGATGATACAGGTTAGCTATCTCTGGAAACCTGAAATTTGTACTGATTGTAATGTATTTGGTCACATGAAAAATGTTTGCATGAGAGAAGGAGAAGTAAATGTGAGAAGTGAGGTAGAGGTAGAACTAAAGGGGAAAATGAATGAAGATTTTGTCACTGTGCAGAAGGTAGGTAAGCAGACAAACAAAAATAAACAGATTTGGAAGAGAGTTGAGAATAAGAAAATTAAAGAAAAAATTGGAAATACTTCAAAGTTGCCAGTGATAGATGATAAATTGGTACATGCTGAAGTAAATGTGAGTAACAGTGCAGTACGAGGTAATGATGATAAACCATATATAAATGATGGTAATGGAACTGAGGAGCAGGTGGTGGGATGTGAAAATGGAAATGAACATGGAATAATAATGACAAGAAACATTTTTGATGTGTTAAAAGACATGGTGACTGAGGGTGATTATGTTGAAGTGGCATCTACTGGAGAGAAAAATGATGGAATAGAAGTTAATACAGTTCTTTTGTTCGATGAAAGCACACAAAGAATGGAAGGCAGGCATATACCCCATGAACAACCAAATGCATTATTCGTAGAGCAGCATAACTTGCTGACCTCTCTGGAAGAAAAAGACAATCAATCTGTGCAAGTATCTATATCTCTTGTGCATGCAAATAATTGCAAGACAACACAAAGTCTTTGCTCCATGCCCAATCTTGAAATTCCACCTTCCACAAGACAACTAGCAATTGTTTCAAACTCAGACAAACACGAAGAATCATTCTGTAGCACAATACAAAAAGAAATTTTTGATTTAGTATACAGCATGCATACCCAGTCTCTTTCCACAACATCAATTTCTCCTCCCAACCCTATTCTTCCACCACCCATCATCCCAAAGCCATGTCAGCCTTATGTGTTTCTGAGTTCAATTCCAGGATGGAAATCGCCACCTAATGAACCAACTGAAGACAGCTGTCAAGTTACTAAAAATGATAAAAGAAAAAAGTCAAAAAAGGCAAAAAACCAAAATCAAAGCTACACAAGAATGAATTCTCCAGTTACTAGGAGCATGAGAGAAGGAGCACACATAAATATGGTATAATTAATGTTACAAAATATAGGTTCTTGGAATATCAGAGGATCCCACAATTTTCTCAAGTTGGATCAGGTCAAACAGTTGATCTCATTTCATCAACTATCTGTTTTTGCAATTCTTGAAACCAAATTGAATTTGCCTCTAACTGTTAATGCTGCAAAGTACATTAACCCATTTTGGACCTTGAACCACAATCTTCTTGAAGCAACTATGGGAGAATTATGGTTCTTCATATTCCAGAGCAACTTACACTTGATCTTATCCTTGCAACTCCACAAATAATGCACTTTCATGCTAAATATTTCAACTCCTCTATATCTTTCTATATTTCATTCATCTATGCTTTTAACTCCCCTTCTTCCAGACAAACTCTTTTCAATCTTATTCCAGCGCTAAGACAAGACACACATCCTTGGATATTTCTTAGAGATTTTAACTGTTGTTTTTCATTGTCTGATAAACATGGGGGTCTCCCTCTCTTGCCTAGGGACATTCTCCCTTTAAACAATGCTGTCGACGACTCTTCCTGAATCCCTATTATCAAATATGGTGCCCCATTCTCTTGGAATAATCGATCTAGAACTGGTGCCCGTGTCTTCTCTAACATTGATCACCCTTTCTCAAACTTCAAAGCCCTTTCTACATGGCCCAACATCTCCACTTTTCTGCCCCATCTAATACTATTTGATCACTCACCCCTCATCTTGACCACTGGGGAAAAGCCACTGGAAGCCAAAAGAGGATTTAAATTTTACAATGCATAGGTCCATAACCCTAAATATTACGATGTTATAAATAATGCTTGGACAAAAAGGTTTTTTGGAAATCCTACTTTTATATTTTGCAGGAAACTCAGAGCAGTTAGGGAAGCTTTGAGGGGTTGGGCAAGGGCAAGGTATGGTAATGGCAACCTTCAATCAACAATACTCATGGACCAGTTAAAGGTTGCACATGAGAAAATGATGGAACAGCCTGACAATGTTCTCATGGCATAGAAGGAAGCTACACTTTATAATGAACTTAATCTTGCACTAGCTAATGAGTCTGGTATGAAGAAGCAACAATTAAGAATCAAATGGGCAGCTGAAGGAGATAGGAACACTAAACTTGTCATGCCTCTCTGAAGATTAAGCATTTAATCAATAATACATCTTCAATAGTTGATGAAGCAGGTAATCTTCATGCAACCCCTGATACTGTGGAAAAAGCCTTTCTAATGTATTATGCAGGCCTCTTTGGTAACGTGAGCAATTTTGAACCGGAGTTAGGCTTACTCTCCACTATCTCTCTACCAAGACTTAATCAAGATGAAGCTAGTCTTTTAATAGCTAAAGTGACTAATGAAGAAATCAAGAAAACTCTATATGCAATGAATAGAAGTTCGTCAGGTGGTTCAGATGGTTTCAATGATATTTTTTTGCATCTAGCTGGGAATTAGTTGGAGATCAGTTTTGCAGTGCTGTCCACAACTTCTTTGACAAATTCAAGCTGCTTAGATCAGTGAATTCAACCAACTTGGTGCTAATCCCAAAGACTAATCCTGCCTTGATTGTTTCCTCCTACAGACCCATTTCCTGTTGTAATGTGGTTTATAAATGTATCTTCAAGATTATTGCCTCTATGTTGGTTTCAGTGCTTCAAAGAATTATTTCTAACAACCAAGTTGCCTTCCTCCCTGATAGAAATATCCTAGATAACATAATGTTAGCCCATGAGCTATAAAAGGATACCACTGTGTTAATGTTTCACCACGTGCCATGCTTAAGCTTGATCTGCAGAAGGCTTATGATTCACTTCATTGGAAAACAATAGTTAGGGTTATGTCACTCATGGGTTTTCCCAAAGTTTTTGTTGCTTGGATTTATGAGTGTATATCTACTCCCTCCTATTCTCTGATTATCAATGGCACAAGCACAAGCAATTTTGTTCCAAAGCAGGGAATCAGGCAGGGGGATCCCCTGTCTTCCTATATCTTCATTCTGGTTATGGAAGTCTTTACAAGCCTGTTAAGACCCATGTTTCAAAACAAGAAAATACAATACCACCCCAAGTGCAAAGACCTTCAAATAACAGCCCTCCTTTTCGTTGATGATATTATGATTTTCACTAAACCCAATATGCAGTCTTTTGAAGGTATTAAAAGTGCTCTTCATATTTTTTATTTGATGACTGGCCTTAAACTTAATCTTCATAAATCTAGCATCCTATTCTCTGGAGTTTCTAGTATTCAAGAATTGAATCTGACCTCCTATGCTTGTATGCAATCCATGACATCTGATATGAATTATCTCGGGCTTCCTTTATGTACATCAGGAGTTACTTATGTTGATTGTCTTCCACTATATGAAAAGATAACTGCTGTTATGGATTGTTGCGCCAACAGATTCCTGTCACAAGCTGGAAGATTGGTGCTTGTTCAATCTGTTAGTCACTCATTAATGGTATATTAGGCAAGGACTTTCATTCTACCAATAAAACCGCTGAAATTGGTTAGAAGAGCAATGATGAGATTTCTATGGTTTGGTACCATACGCACAAGGAAGGTTCTACCCTGTTCTTACAAATCCATTGAGAAGCCAAGAAGCAAAGGGGGTTTGGGATTGCAATGCATTGGGGTATGGAACCAGGCAGCTTACAGCCATCATTTCAATGTGTTGCTGCACAAGCATGACACACTGTGGGTGAATTGGACACTAAGATATAACATTGGTATAAAAAACATCTGGCTTATGGATAACCCTCAGTCATGTAGCTAGATATGGAGGAATATATTAAAATTAAGACACATATTCAAGCCTCTTATTCAACTGAAGCTTTTTGGGACAAGCATGTGCAGTTTCTAGCATGACCCATGGCTAAGCAAAGGTGTTATTCTTGACCATGTTTTCAGTACACAGTAGAAATTTCAATGTGGCATTGGAAACAATGCTCTTGCCATCGATCACATTGTAAATGGTAAAATTGAGTTGCCCTACACTAGTAACCAGATTGTCAGGAATTTTTGGAGCATTTATGAAACTAGCATTTATGAATCATATGACCATGACACTGTCTTGTGGAATGGTCAGGGTCATTCCATTAAAAAAGATTATGTGGCCTTGAATGGATTGGACACAATGCCAGAATGGAAGTGGAGAAAGGTAACTTGGACTGTGGCCTCTTGTAGAAGTGACAATCTAATGTTTTGGAAGGTTACTTCTAATGCTCTTTTGACTAGAGATAAGCTTTTGAGATATGGTATGTCTCTTCTTCCTGAATGTGAGTTGTGTAATCAACAGCCTGAAAGTGTTTTGCACATTTATTTTGACTGTCCATATGTTCATTTCATCTGGTCTAATATGATAAGTTGCATCCTGAGGGTTTTTGCTCTTCCTATCAATAATAATCTTTGGAACCTGATGGAAAGTGCCATTTCATGGACGGAGGACAATAAGCAGTTCCTTTTCTTCATATTGAAGAAACTTATGGTGGATATTTGGAAGGAAAGAAATAAGTGATGCTTCGATGGTATCAGCAGAAGCAAGGAAACTTTTTGGACAGTCTTAAAGCATGACATTCTGTTGGGGTTGAGGGTTAGCCCATACAAGTTTCTTGACATTCATTTTGAACCTTGGATACCTTAGCTACTCCTTGTAGTTCTTTTTCTTTTCTGTTTTGATGTGTGTGTTTTGTTCTTTTTTTACTTTTCCTTTCCCTGTCTGCTTTGTGGTGTACTCTTGCTATTTTTCCTTTTCTATGTTTAATAAAGCTGGTAGGGGACCAGTTTTTACCCCGCTTAATCTGCAAAAAAAAAAAATACATTTCCTATTTATTTTTATATACAACTTTTAAAAGAAGAAATGTTTTTAATAAATTTTTACATTAAATAAATTACATGTTTATGATTTCAAATGCAAATTATTTTCCTAAGGAATTTATTTAAATTTTTAAATTCAAATTCAAATCAAATTCAAATCTACTCATATATACACACATATGTATAATTTACATTCAAATGATTTTAAAAACATTTGTTATTTCAAATTTTAAACTTAAATGAAATTGAAATCTTATTCATACAATTTAACACTTATTTTATTTGATATTATTCAAATTATTTTCAAATTAAATTCCAAAAGTTCAAATAAATTACCAATTTAAATTGATGAAATTTGGGATGTTATGGATTTCCTCCCCTTAAGAAAATTTAATCCTCGAAATTTGAAAGAGAGAGAAAAATAAACAAAGGATATAAGAATATAGAAAAAGATAGAGAAGATCTTACCAGTTTAAGCCTGAATATCCACTCTGCAATTGGGATATGAATTCTGCATGCTCTCTTCAGTTTCCCAAGTGTAGTCCTTTGGATCACTGCTCCACTGCACTTTAACTAATTTCACAACTTTGTTCCTTAATTGCTTTTCATCACAATCCACAATCTTTATTGGCTCTCTCTTAACTTCTAGGTTGGGAGTGATTTCGAGATCCTGCTGTGCAGCCTCTTTAATGATACTATCTGGATCATGCACATATTTTTGGAGGTTAGAAATGTGAAACACATCATGCACGCCAGATAACTAGCTGGGTAGCTGCACTCGATATGCTAAAGGACCGATCCTCTCCAGAATAGGAAAATGACCAATATACCGTGGTGCCAGCTTACCAGTCTTTCCAAATCTTAACACACCACACATTGGAGATACTTTAAGGAAAACAAAGTCTCCAATCTGGAATCCTAAATCCCTTCTTCTACGATCATAATAACTCTTTTGTCGACTTTGACCATTTTCAATTTCTTCGTATAAAATCAACTTTCTATGTGGCTTCCTTAATCATATCTGGTCCAAGGACGAGTCTATCACCTACCTCGATCCAGCATGCAGGTGATCGACATGGATGACCATGTAATGCTTCAAAAGGAGCCATCTCGAACTGGCCTGATAGCTATTGTTATATGAGAATTCGACCAGATGCAAATGGTCCTCCTAAGAACTATCAAAATCAAGTATACAAGCACGCAATAGGTCTTCTAAGATTCGATTAATCCTTTCATTCTGCCCATCAGACTGTGGGTGATAAGTAGTGCTGAAGTTCAGTTTTGTTCCTAATACGGCTTGGAATGCCTCCCAAAATCTACTAGTGAAGATCGGATCACGATCACTCACTATATTGTTGGGTATACCATGGAGACAAACAATTTCGTTCACATATAATTCAGCTAAACTTGCTGCTGTGCGGGTAGATTTCACTGGTATAAAGTGGGTTGTCTTATTCAAACGGTCCACAATAACCGAAATTGCTTCATTGCCTTTCCCAGTACGGGGCAACGTGTCGATGAAATCCATCGATACATGATCCCATTTCCACCTGGGTACCTCCAAAGGTTGCAAGATGTTTATACTCCAACTTTCGCTCTGGGTATCTGGAGTTAGCATGTATATTACGGTTCGCACTCCGGGAACCTGGAATTAATGTTTATACTCCAACTCATGCTCTGGGAACTTGGAGTTAGCATTTATGTTTCGGTTCGCACTGCGGGAACCTGTAATTGATGTTTATACTCCAATTTACGCTCTGGAAACTTAGAGCTAGCATTGGTGTTTCGATTCGCTCTCCGGGAACCTGGAATTGATGTTTATACTCCAATTCACGCTCTGCGAACTTGGAGTTAGCCTGTATGTTTCGGTTCACACTCTGGGAACCTGGAATTGATGTTTATACTTCAATTCACGCACTGAGAATTTGGAGTTAGCCGACAGATGGTCAGTCACATCTGTTTGAGCTTTTTAGGAATTTGTTCACATTCTGGGAACGATGGATTTATCGGGATAGTGGATGGTCAGATCACATCCACCCAGAGTTAAAAAGCGAGGTCGTTAGACGGATGGGTCCATCCTCCACAAACTTGGTTAGGATACGGCCGAAGTCGTTAGGCGGACGGGTCCACCCTCTCTGGAACCACATTTATATGTTTATACTCCAACTCACACTCTGGGAGTCTAGAGTTAGTGTTTATACTCCAGTTCGCACTCTGGGAACCTAGAGTTGATGTTTATACTCCAATTCACACTCTGGGAAAGTGGAGTTAGTATTTATACTCCGATTCTCACTCTGGGAACCTAGAGTTGATTTTCATACTCCAATTCGCACTCTGGAAAAATGGAGTTAGGATTTGTACTCCGGTTTGCACTCTGGGATCCTAGAGTTGATGTTTATACTCCAATTCACGCTCGGGGAATTTGGAGTTGATGTTATAAGACTGTCGTGTGTCGGTGCAGTTCGGCCTTTGACGTGATGTCTTGCCCCCGAGCTGAGGTTTCACTTAGTGAGCGGCTGGTCGTATCACAGTCACTCGCTATTTGAATAAATTCTATCGTGCGATAGAACTTAGCTCTTCGTGCGTCGTGATTGTTAAATGTTGCATTCGGTGAATCACAGCTCTAGCTTGAAGAGATGGTAATTTATTGCTGGAATGAAAAAACATGGCAAAGTCAGTGCCTTATTACAAATTCAAACTTCAAAATGCAAAGAAAATTGCAAAGTATTCATAGATTGAATAAGGCCTGTCATGTGTAACAGTGACGAAGATCCTCGTCGTTCCAGGCTCCTGACAAAGTGGGTCCGCCACTGACGGAGTTTATCACTAATCTCCCGCCGGCACAGGTAGAGTTCTCCTGTCTCAGTCGATCGGGTTCATTATTTTGATTTGATGGACTCGCTTCTCCAGGATGCGGTGTCCGAACAAACTGTTTCAGCTTCCTTTCTCTAATCAATTTTTCTACGAGATCTTGTAAGTGAGGACATTCATTCGTATTGTGCACGTAGCTTTCATGGAACCTGCAAAATTTTCCCGTCTGGATTTGCCTCACCGACGACGGTTTTGGAGCAGGTTTTTTGTATTGAATTGTATTACAGGTTTGTAAATACAAGTTCTCCACTGATGTATTCAAAGGAGTGTAACTGTCAAACATAGGATTCTTGTGCTGTGGGCCACGATTTTGATCTCGTTTTCTATTTTGATTCAGGTCCTCCCTTCGCCGAGTTTGTCTGTTTTGAACGTTCAACTGAACTTTTTCGGAACTCTCACCAGACCGTTTGATTGCGACATTGCCTTGGATCCCTTCCGTGCTTGGCCCTGCATCAGTCTGCTTCCTAGACTGTTTCGCATCTTCACTTCTCAGGAATTGAGCCGCCTTGGTGACGAAACTGTCCAATGATGCAGGTGGTTTTCCATCCAACCATTTGCCAAACTCAGAATCGGGGTCAATCCCCTTAGTCAACGCCATAAGGATGGAGTTATCGTTCGGATTGCTGATTTCCGCACATGTAGCATGGAATCTCTCTATGTAGTGTCTAAGCGTCTCTCTAGGAGCTTAGGTGACGCTTGATAGAGTGTTGATGTCTTTCGGCCTTGCGATGTGCATGCGGAATTGCTCCACAAATTTTGTGGCCAACTGTCAAAGGAGGAAATGGATCGAGGCGGCAGTCGAGTGAACCACATGGTAGCGATGCCCTCCAAGGAGATGGGGAAACTACGACACTTCACTGCATCGTCAGCTCTAGCAGCGCTCATCGACCATTCATATTTCAAAATATGTTGGTTGGGGTCGGAGTTTCCCTCGTACGTGGTTAGAGTTGGCATCCTGAATCACCACGGGGGTTCAGCATTAAGAATATCGTCCGTAAAGGGAGTGTGACTACGGGAAATTCCCCAATCGTCATTTGTGAGAGCCTGGCTCTCACGGATCATCTGACGTATCATGGTCGGGAGATCCAACATTTGTACGTTCTGCTCGGCTTTCACCGGAGTGTAATTGATCCTACATACTGGGGTTGGACCGGATGTCGTTGACGGTCCAAATCTTGCCTTCGTGGCTCATAGTCCTCTGGGACGTACGGTTCATGAGTATGCCCATGCTAATGACGGTCCAGGTTCGAATGATTTTGGGCATCGAGTCCTGGTTCAACCGCGACGTTCGTGGCACGGTATTCTGTGATGTAGTGAGGAGCGGTACCCCCTCGGGTGGAGGGCCCGGTCTGGAAACTGGCCGATGGGCCAACTCTCGGTTGTCCAACGGTCATTGTCAGTTGATATCCAGCAGTTTGCATGTGATTCCCATCTATTCGGGGTTGCGGAGATCGATGATGATAATCAGAAGAGGAAGAACTTTCACTGGAGGAGAGAGAAGCATGATCTCCCTTAGATCTCCTTCGCTTCTGGCGGTTCAGCTGATTAGTTAGCTCGGCATTGGCGCGTAGCTGTTCTGTTAGTTGTTTCCGACTTTGGGTCAGCTCTTGAAGCAGTAGCTGGAATCTTGTCGGGTAACCGGACCTGATGGTTCCGAGTATCCAGTGGCGTCTTGGTTCGAAGGAGGTAGTGGCGCAGGATTCTGTCTATCCTGGTCTTCTGGATTGACAGCATTAGAGGTGGTCCTTGTGCTAACCTTCTTGGGGTCGAACTCCTTTCCTAGACGTTATGCAAATCTGAATAGAATGGAAGGAATCTGGACTTGAAATTCAGATCTCTCTCTTAGATTTATGCAATCCGGTATCGATGATAGGTCTAACGAGCAGGAGAAAATATGGGTTTTCTCAGTGAAAGCACCAAAGTGTTTGCACCAAAATTGGTCGCAACACCCTTTGGAATTTTTTGAAGAGATAATAATGAAGAATATAAATTAAAAATGAGGATTATCTAACAAAAACTCCAAACAATAGGAAAGTAAATGCGCAGACAAGCGGTTTAGAGTGGTTCGGCGGGTTGCCTACGTCCACTATGAAGTTTTTTGCAGCTTTATTGATTCTCTTTCAATGATTACAAGTGGTTACAGCAATCAACAGCATGTTACAACTGGAAATTCAAAATTGACAGCAAGAATATGGTGTATATCTCGATCCGGCAGAGTCTGGGCGCTTGAGAGTCAAAAGTCCCCTCTTCTGTAGGCTCTGGGGCTCTACTTATAGGCGTAGGAGGCTGATACTTCGCTCACAGATTCGCTCTGGAACGTGAGGGGGACCACACGACCAATTTCAGAAAGTTTCGAATTGATTTGTGATCGATACGAAATCAGTTCGTATCGATCAAGATGATCTCCAATCGAGCTGAAATTTGGTGTGAACATTCCTTGTCTCGTGTGCAATCTCCTGTGAAAATTTCATTGTATTTGGTTTAGTGGATTGGGAGAAATAGTCGATACGAAATGGACTTTTTCGGTGGCTGTTTGGTTCGAATCCATCACTTCGAAACGATCCCTTAGACTCGATCACCTCACGTGGTCTCGTGATGATGTGGCACACACACTTCGGCTCGATCCGGTCTTTACTCCGAGTTGACCGTATCGACTCCATAAATCTCGCCTTATTCCTATCGAGGGATGACATGTCACCCAGGTTTGTTGACTTGATGGATTCGAATAAGACCTCACTCATGGATTTGAACAGCGGTCATCGATGGAAACGAACTACTAATGGTCGATGGTTACAAACAGGCCTTTCCTTGATGGATACGAACCACGTAGCTTCTCAATGGATACGAGGCCAATCGATGCGAACTTGAGTCTTTTGATGGATACGAAGTCAGGTGACCTGATGGATATAAACAACAGCAGCCTGATGGATACGAAGAGAGGCTTCTATGATGGATGCGAAGAAGACACTGGCCAATCGTTACGAGGCACAACACCTGTTGATTGATACGAAGTCCATCGATACGAATTCGATGGATTCGAATACTACGAACATGATCGATGCGAACTGCTATTAACCGATCGATGCGAACATGATCGATACGAACCGAGCGCACTCTTGATGGATACGAAATCACCCATAGTGATGGATACGAAGGCTGGGTCGTTTCCTCTAGATTGAATCGATCATAACATGAGCATATGAACTCGGATTGACTTGAAATTTGGAATGCTGGCCTTTATGGCTTTGCTTGTCATGTTCTATCAATTGTAGCCTTATCCAGGCTCGGAAAAAAATTCACCGACGTCCATAGCGAAACAATATATAACCAATCTTTGAGATGAAGCGTCTATAGTTTCTAGTCAGTTTTTGGGTGTCACGGCCTTGCCAAAAGGCGGGATAACAGATTCCAGACAAGTCACGGCTTCGGCTGTGTCTTGAGCGCTCTGCGGGCGGCCTCAAGCTGAGATCTATA
The DNA here is from genome assembly GCA_030765085.1 of Allium cepa. Lineage (NCBI taxonomy): Eukaryota > Viridiplantae > Streptophyta > Magnoliopsida > Asparagales > Amaryllidaceae > Allium > Allium cepa. The sequence goes on from CM060928.1 coordinate 806,328,583, forward strand.
AGTCGCAATCTCTTCGTCCTAAGCTTTAATGATATCTTTGTCGTGGACAGCCTCAAGCTTCAGGCGGTCGATCTCGTATTGGCGCTCCATGGAGACTTCAGAAAGTTTTTCAGCCAAATGAACAAACGCATCATGTTGAACATAGACATCGTTGGTACAGGCGATGGCGCCCTACTTGACATGTCCGGGAATAGGATCAATCGCCGGGTGGAATTTCAGGCCAACAAAGCAGATTTTTGGAAATTTATCTTTAAGCTCGGCCAACCTCTCCGATATGGTTGGATCTGTTGCAGCAGAAGGAGGAGACGGTTTTGAAAGTTCGGCTCTCCTGTGAGGATCTCGGGACTGTCGAGTGGAAGAGGAATTGGAGTGTTGGTCCCGGGGGACATCAGATTGTGACCCCTTATGGCCGCGCTTATCTTTGCTTTGCTCCGGGTGGGAAGATGTATCCTGGTGGTATTTTGGCTGATGGTAAGTTTTCTTCCGAGATGACAAGTCCCGGGAATGATAATCTCTATCGCCGTCATCATCCCTATCTCGACGTCTTTCGGAACCCGAGTCCCATCTAGGTTGATAAAAGATAGACGAACCGCGAAGGCGATCGAATCCGTGTGAACAACCCATGTCACCTGCATAGAATTTAAACAACAATGAATTAGCAAAGAGTAGCGTGATGACGAAAATATCAGTGCAAATTGAAGTGCAAGTGTTTGTACGTGTCCTTGTGTTTCCCCCCGATGGACCAGCTGCTTTACTAATGGGAGTTTTTTCTCCCTGACTTTGGGTTAGAGCGCCCGCATCGCCTCTGATGGGTAGGTGAAGTTTAAATGCTTTCGGATCGTCGAAGTCATAATTGAGAAGGTCATCGGGAATGGGGAGGTTCGATAGGCCCTTGAAAGAACTTTCTACGTGCTGTGAAGAAGCCTCTTTCTCCGTTGGAATGAGCGTAACTTTTTAAGTTCCGCCAACCTTCTCCTTCCTAATCTTGTACGTCAATTCCTTTTTCCTCTTCGAAGGGGAAGTTGACATTTCGATGTCGTGTACTTCGACTATCTAGATCTTGAGTGGGACCTAAGTTCTCACCTTGTGCCTCGGGTGTTTCATCCCCTTTAATTTCCCCCTTTCTGGTGCGTCAGGAGTATGACGTGCTGATGACTCAGCTAATTTCTTCTCTTTCCCAGAGGTGGGCCTGGGTACGGTGACGCTTTGAGGAAGGCTTATCTGACGAACTTCTGCCAACAGCCCAAACCTTGAAAGTGTCGCATTCGAAATGAGAGTCCGGATGTCTCTTTCTTCGGAAGGAAGGGCCCGAATAGCCTCGATGGCCTCAGAGAATCTGCGAGCATCAGGACGCGGGTTGATATTTGAAAAGGTGAAACAAGAGTTAAAAAAAGCATAGCCCTGACCAAGCACAAACATCAATCCAGAGAGAAGACTTACTTCCTTCAACCCATCTCCTCATGAAACCAGAAGGGCAACGCAGATAGAACCATTCTTGTTTTTACGTGGAAATTTTTCTCCACGTCCCGGTTAAAATCTAGCATTTGTTGTGCGGCTCGAGAAACACGAAAGATGGGCTATCCCTCTGCTTCTTGATCATATATATATATATATATATATATATATCTTATGTTGCCCGAAGTTGGGGGCCTAGAGAGGACGGTCATGAAGATGATGTAGATACCATAGATTAATGCGTGGCCGTTCAGTGCAGTTGCGACGAGGCAATGTCAATGTATTGCAGCACATCCCGAAGAAATAAATTGAACGGTGGCACGTTGCCAACCCAGCACATGAATTTATTACATGCCGTATATCCAACTGGCGGCAAGTGTGGACGATCGTGCCTCGAGGGAAGCAGCACGTCGTCGAAAGGGATTCCAGGGATAGAGCATATTCGCCGGAGCCAACTTCATTGACCTTCGAAGCCTGTGAATCAACAGGGTTATCCAAGAGAATTGCTGCCTCCAAAGTGTCGGGAGCCAAATTATGTGCAGGGGAGGTTGATGGATTTGAATTATCTGCGACATCTTGTCGGGAGGACGGTCTCGCTCTATCTGAAATCATGGCAGAGCTAGATCTCGTTGACATTTCCAATAAATATTGAATTCGGCAGAGCACCTTTTTGAACTATACTCGAAAAATAATCGACGTTAGAATCAACAACATAAATTCCCCCAGGGCGGTGTGTGATCTAATGCAATCATTCAAATATAAATGCTGAGAAATCATAGGTCACTAGTTGATGGTGTAAAGTTGAACTTTGAGCTGTCATTCTCGAAGACCGTCATCGCTGACCATCTTCGAAAATCAGCCTGGAAATGTTTTCAATTTTCAAATCGGACAATGATATTATATGCCAAAAGCTTTTGTCTATTTTTATCGACTTCAGTTCAGGCTTATGACGATTGGAACTAGGAAGTTATCAGACCAGATTAGTTTGATATGCCAGTTCGGTCCAGGTTAGTTTGATATGCCAGTTTGATCAGGTCTAGGTCTTTTTGTTTGTCTTATGCTCAGGCAAAATTGGAATTTTGTTTGGCCTATGAATCGACCGGCGAAACTGCATTTCGGCCTGACTATCGTTCGACATAAATTTTGGTCGGCCAAACTATCTTTCGGCCTAACTATTGTTCGGCCAAAGTATCATCCGGCCTAAGTTATGTTCGGCCGAAGTAACGTTCGACATATGTACTGCTCGACCTAAGTAATGTTCGACATTCTATCTAATTCATACTTCCTCCATAACCTTCCATCCCACTGCTCGGCGTGTGGTGAGTCACGCCGAACAAAAGTTACGCCGAGCCCCAACGCCCGACACTCTATCCTTAACAAAGGCGTCATTTTCTCTTTTCTTCCTCCATCCATACCGAACAACGAGGCCAAATCATTCGGCGAGTCATGCCAAACCACACTGTTCGGCACTAGAGCCAATTCCTACCCTCCTTTTATTTTTCCCTCCAAACTCGTTCAGCACAGGAGAACCGTGCCAAACCATAATACACCTCCCATCAACTCCCTCATGTGCTCATCTCTGGCCACTTCTCCTTTCCACCACATCATCTAGCCCTATAAAACATCCTAATCACAGTTCGATCCTTTCATCCACGAAATACCCATTGGCCACGGACCTAAGTTACGAGTTTAAGCCCCGTGTCAAAACTTTTAGTCAGGGAAAACAGTTAAACAAAAGGGATCGATACCTAGCAAGTAGATTGAAGGTCGGGATAATTCTGGAATTAAAGGCACGGCGTTGATTAGCTCCGAGTGATTTGGGAAAAGGGTGATGCAGGGACTGAAGTTCGAGGAAAGAAGGGTAGTGAGACTCTTGGGGCTTGATGAGATTCACGAATACAGGATAGCGGAGGTAAAAAGTGAAAAGAGAAGAAGGAGGAAGATGTTGAATTTTATAGGAGAAGAAGGGAAGTCGAAGAGGCTATAACTGGTGGAACTAGTCAAAGCGTCATCATTTGGCTTCGCCATTCAGAGTCGTTCGGCATATATGGAGCGTTCGGCTTTAGCTGTTCTGTTCGGCACTCGCATACCATTTGGCACACACCATCACACTGCCGAGAGTAATAAACCGAAGGTCGAAGAGGAGCACAGAGGACATGTAATTCAAAGCGCATTACGTTCGGTCACGCAATACACTTTGGGGGGAAAGTGTTTCCTGGAGATTTGACCAGGCAACTAGGTACTCAACATCTACATACCGTTCGGCATTCTGAACGGTCGGCGGGAAGTGTTCGGCGGTCAGGATCGTTTTGCATTTGGGAGTGCTCGGCAATCCAGGGAAGTTCAGCATAAAGAAACTTTCGGCATGGCAGAACCATCCGGCATCTCATATGGCTCAGTGTCCAGACTTTGTTCGACACATCCATCTCGTTCGGCATTCGCCTACCGGTCGGCATCCATTTCGTTCCGCATTCGCCTACCATTCGACATCCATCTCATTCGGCATTCGCCTACCGTTCGGCATCCAGTACCGTTCGGCACAAGTCTTGTTCGGCATCTCGAGGTCGTTCGGCGCCTCACTTCATTCGGCATGAAAGTGGTGGTTCGGAATTTGGCTGTTCGGTATGTTCGGGTTGGCACACAGTGCTTACTCCATTTGGGCTGAGGTATTCGGCTACCAGGCTCACTAGGGAAGTCCAACCCACCTTTGTCTATAAATAGAGAGGCAGAGGCATAGTGAAAAGGATCGGTTTTTTTTAGAACACTGGGGAAGCTCTGCCGCATTCACCACTCGCTCAAGACTTAATCTTTACTTTGCAATTGTATTCAAGTAATTGGAAACGGATTGTATCTGTAATCAACTATCAAGGAAAGCAATAGAAATCAACTTCAAAGTGGACGTAGGCAATCACGCCGAACCACTACAAATTTGGTGTTCTTGTTCTCTGCATTTAAATTTACATATTGTCTTCTGTTTTAATTTACTATCTTCATTAATCTCTCTACACAATCTTTCTTAAGGGTGTTAGTGGCCAATTTTGGTGCTAACAGTTTCGAAGCTATGTTCCAAAAACTTTTACTTGGAACCAATTCTTTGAAAAGTTTGTTTTAATTAAGGAATTTTAATACTTTCGAAAACTATATAATGTAGGTTTCGAAGGGGAGGTACCCCAATGTTTTCGATATGTTTACTTGGATCTTCAAATGGAAGGTTTCTAATGCTTTTGAAAGGCAAGTTTAAAGTATTTTGGAAAAGAGGATGTCTAAGATTATAAAGCTTTCAAAGGGATAATTTCAATGAATTTGAAAGGTCTATTTTTAAAGATTTTGAAAGGTATGTTTTGGCCTTTCGGCCTAGCGTTTCAAGTTAAAGTAGTTAACCTATTTTTAAAGGCGTACTTTTAATGCATTCAAAAGGGACTGTTTAAATGCTTTAAACAAGGGTTTTGAAGGTGATTTCTTGGATTTAAAACCTAATGTTTTCTACGTTGAAAAAGAGCTTTAACTTGTTTAAAGGGATAGATAACCATATCGATTTAGATTTTCATCAACATTGTTTTTTGTAAAGTATATATCATAGGAAAGATATTTGAGTACGTAAAGAGTATATTTTACTTAGTTAAGTATGATTGAAGGGTTAAATCACTTTGAAAGAAATGTTTTTAAGTAAAATTTGATGGGGTAGTTAACCCTAAGTAAATGAATCATGTATTAGAATACCAAATGTGACTAGTATAGGGTCGTGCCTTATACTTAAGCTAGTAGTCCCTGGCTAATATAAGTCCAAAATTATGGTGTGTAGGGCATTGTCACAGGTATGACTAAAATGATGTTACAAGTAGAAAGGAACATAAAAAGTAAAGATATGTTATTGGTGAGCTTGCAAAACCATTAGGATCAGTTGACCCTAGGAGAAGTAAGTTAAGGACAGACTGTCCAGGAGTATGTCTAGAAGAAGTTAGATTATTTAGTCTGTCTAACAGTTCCCAATTAGCCAACGGTTAGTAGTCAGCCTAATAAAACTATATTATTCGATCAGATAGTCCATTGATTACCTGATTTATGTCAATATATGATATTATTACTATTGCTTTAATCAGTTTGATTGCAGGATTCTGATTTGCAAAAATATATGTTTTTAGAAGGGATATTAGTGAGGGGAAACCCATTCTGCTAAGCGATGTAGTCTCACTTAATATCAGAAAACCGAGTATACTAGTATTATTCACACCAGGCTTTATGTCTAACTCGAAGTTTATGTTTTCCCCCTCAACTCATGGGTGCTCAAAATTTAGTTTGAGTAGATTGAAAGACAAGGTTTTTTAGGTTTAGTAGGTTGGACAAATAAGCTTCCGAAGACATGTAGGAGGCTAAGTTACTATGTAGGAGCTATTTAGTTTTATTTCCACTGTAATATAATTATGGCAGACATGTTCATTTAGTGCTCTGATCATCCAAAGATGCATCTTCATATGCCGCTGTTGGCGTAATTTGTAATAAATATATTTGATCAAAATTTGGAAAAAGTTTTGGGGTTATGTATCCAAATATGAAATATGGATTTGAAATGTAATCTAAAAAGATGTTTAATTCTATGTTGATTTTATTTCATATTCATATGCTTCTGATATTATGGATACCGTGAGCATTGCCATATTTTGTCACCGGAAGTTAAGACTTTGGATGACTGCAGTATCTATAGCGCTTAGCTTTAGGCCTCAAGATAGTAGATGTTACAACTTGGTATCATAGCATAGGTTTATTAAAATTTAAAAGTAATTTAAAACTTTAAATGATTTTGAAAACATAATCCTAAGGAACTAGAGAAAAGATAGGGTATGGGATAATGTACTTGTATTTGCTATATATACGAGTATAAACTTTATCTCTGCTCTCCCATCTTTTTTAAGCTTTTCTTCTTTATCTTACAAAGACTCAAATGTAAATTTTATGGATGTGAAATATGGATGCTAGAAGTGGAAGGGTTAACATTAGTGGGGGAAGCACCACAACTAATGGAAATAATAGACCAAACACCGAAAGGAATCCGGGTCAGGCACAAGCTGCTAATATGAGTGTTGGAATGCTGCAAGTTCATATGGGAGCTATGTATTAGTTCTTCGTTAACATGATGCAGTCAAGAGTTTCTATAGGTTTATTTGGAGGAAATGCTGAAGGAGGAAAGCATGGTGCTTCTTCAATAATTATGTTGTGTTGAGCAGAGACTATGCCAAGCTTGGAGGAAAATTATTTATTAGAACCGAGGACACAATTGAAGTGGAGAATTGGTTACTTCATTGCGAGAGAATTTTAGCTAATTTGGGGCTCAATGATGAGCAGAAAAAGAGGCTTGCTTCTAGGCAATTACAAGGAGCAGCACTGTGCTGGTCGAACAGTGTTAATGTAGGAGTCAACGAGGATACCATGACTTGGGCTGAGTTTAGAAGGATGTTTGAAGAAAGATATATGTCGAAGATTGCAAAGTCAACTCTGCTCAGCAAGTTCGCTGAGTTGGAGCAAGGAGACATGACATTGCTTGAGTATGAAATCAGATTTGAGAAGCTATCGAGATATGGATATTTTACAGTTGAAACAGTTATTAAAAGGAATGAGAAGTTTATTCGTGGATTGAAACCTGAGCTTACTAAATCTACACTATCACATATTAGAGATCCGTGCATTTTAGGTGTTGAGATGGCTTTGAGGGAGGAAGAGATGCTTGCTTTTCTTGAGGGTAACAAAGAAGGGGGAGCTCAAGGAGGGCAAAACTAGAAAATAATGTTTTTCAGAAGGGAGCTCAGAAGAGCGGAGCTACCAAGAAGAGAAAGACAAAAGTTATCTATTATAAGTGTGATAAGAATGGACACTATGCTCATGAGTGCCAAACAGGCAAAGGGAAGAAAGCTACTGATAAGAAAGGAGTGAGAGTTTCAACTGCTATCAAATTGAACATTATAAGAACTAGTGCAAGGAGCTGGCCAAGGATGGGAAAGGAAAATGTTTCATTAGAGCCAGCTACATCGAGATCAATAGCAGAGGAAAAGGGAAAAGCTATGTTGGGAGGTACGTATTTGATTCATGGTGTATCAGTTAGAGTTCTATTTGATATTGTTGCATCGCATTCTTTTATATCTCATTGTTTGGTAGATAAGCTTAACCTAGAACCCTCATACCTAGTTACTTCCTTAAAGATTGCGAATCCGATAAGAGGATATGCGACATTTGGGATGAAGTATGACCATTTAGAGTTTGAATTATTAGGTTATGTATTTGCTTGCTATTTGCATGTGTTTGATTTCGTAGGGTTTGGAATTATTTTGGGTATGCATTGTTTAAGTAAATACAATGCTTGAATATTTTGCTATGATAGGGAAATATCCCTTAAAAAACCCCATTGTAGTGAACGGATCATATACTTCGTAGAAAACCCTAGTTCTGAGGTTAATGCTTTGTTGGTGTTGTGGATGCACAAGATGAGTTGAATTGAGTTTTCGTTGTCAAAAAATTCGCAGATGTCTTTGAGCCCGTAGTAGGACTACCACCGAAACGACCCATTGAGTTTCAGATAGATTTAATACAAGGAGCAGAACCAGTAAGTAGACCACCAAGTAGAATGACACCTATCGAGATGAAGGAGTTAAAGGTGCAGTTGGTGGATTTAGAAGGTAAACATTTTATCAGACCAAGCAGTTCACCTTGGGGAGCAGCCATGGTGTTTGTAAGGAAACCAGATGGATCGTTAAGTTTATGTATCGATTATCATAAGTTGTATGAGAAGAGAATAAAGAATCGATATTCATTACCTCAAATTGACGATTTGTTCGACCAGTTGAGTGGAGCCAAAGTATTTACCTAGTTGGATTTGGCAACAGGATTTCATCAGCTTAGAGTGGCTGAGGATAGTATTCTTTTGATGGCGTTTAGAACCAGATATGGATCATATGAATGGTTAGTAATGCCTTTCTGACTAAGTAATACGCCAACTTTTTTTTGTAGATTTGATGAACTATGTTTTCCAGGAGCACTTGGATAGGTTTGTGTTGGTATTCATTTATGACATTCTGATATACTCTAAAGATGAAAGATAGCATGAAGTTCATCTTAGAGTGGTGCTTGAGACGTTGAGGCAGCATCAACAGAAAGCAAAATTTTCACAATGTCATTTTTGGAAGAAAGAAGTAAAATTTCTTGGTCATGTAGTCTCAGAGAAAGGGTTGTCTGTAGATCCGGCTAAGATCGAGGTGGTGAATAATTGGAAGAGACCCAAGACTGTTACTGATATAAAGATTTTTCTAGGATTAGCTGGTTATTATCGAAGATTTATTAAGGATTTTTCATGGATAGCGGCACCGATGACTAAGCTAACTCATATAGATGTGAAGTTTGTCTAGACTGATAAATATGAGGAGGCATTCCAGAAGCCGAAATACTTATTGACAGATGCACCTGTGTTAGTTGTTCCATATGGGAATTGGGACTTAGTGTTGTACACGAATGCATGTGGAATAGGATTAGGAGCTATGTTAATGCAAAGAGGTAAAGTGATTGCCTATGCTTCTTGACAGCATATGTCGCATGAGGTTAGATATCCATTGCACGATTTGGAATTAGTTATAGTGTAACGACCCGCCTTTTTGGACAGTTTGAACCGACGATCAAATACACATGTCGATTCCAAACCATTCAAAAGGGCAGATAGTTATTGGGGTAAATAAGAAAAGAAAAGAAAAGAAATAAAGGAAAAGAAACAACACAGAATCTCGCAGCGGACCGATAAAATATAATAGTCAAATAAACAGTTCATGAAGCTGTCTACTATACTTTGACAATTATTTATACAACCTTTATCAGAGTTATACATATACAACAAACAATTAATAATGCAGCAGATAACATGATGCAAGGGTAATAATAGTAATAGTATACCAAATCTTCGTCTTCATCCTCCAGAATAGATCTTCAAAAATCTGAAAAACTCAGGACTGACCCGAGCGTAATGAAAAGACAAACACTCGAGTCAGGACTTAATACCCTTATGAAAGTTAAATCAATCGTAAATAAATATGAGTGTAACGGCGTCGGAGATGTTTACGGGGTTTGACAACTCCTATCCAGTGTCAACGTGCGTGCAATAACTCAAGAGATGTTACGGGATTTTCCCTCTCTCAAGGATCCATAAAACTATCTACTATGTAGTAATATACGCTAAATAGATAATGCCTATCAGTAATATAAAGTATCAAGATAGCGGTAAGGCGTTACCATAATCCCCCTTAACACATTTTATATTCCCAAAAGCATATACAAGACCGTAGTTTCCCCAAAACCGAAAGTCACCAGAGGGCAATCCATATACTCAAGGTACAAATCAAAACGTAGTGGTCGCGAATAGGATAATCAGTATGACAAGGTACATGAGGCGATACCAACTAGGATACTAGTAGTTGCGTGATCCGGACTGATGTTGGGCATAGCCAGCAGCCACCCCAACACCGCGAAACAACACTCCGAAATCAAGAGGTGCACCCAAATCGCATCACAAATGTAATAGAAATGGTATCGAAGAAGTGTGTCCGCTAGAGGTGGCGAACCTCAATGGCCCGGCGCGGCTCCTGTTTTAGTCATATCAGGGGTCATCCAATATCATTCTCTTTCTTCAGTCAACGCGTTCACCAAACCATACACTTCATTCTGGGTCAACACTCCGCGTATAATAGTTATTAAAGTGGTTTTCGGTATCGACAGAGAGTATGTCCATATCCGATCCCGGTCTCTTTAATAACTACGTATTATTACACCGTTGGCTCTTTTACATTTCAAATCGATTCATAATTGTTATCAGAATATCATATTCGCTTCAAAATCAAATCCATCTCATATATCGTCATAGCCATTCAAAACATAAGGTTCCGTTTCAAAATCATTTCCGCATCAATATCTCATTTTGTTTCCAAAATCATTTCGAATTTTAATTTAGGTTGCAACTTCATTTAATCCAATTCGTATTCAAATTCAAGATTTACACATAACATTTCACCTTATTAACCAGTTTGAAATTTTAGAAAATAGTTTGAGTAGTTTAAAATAGTTTTAAATAATTGAAATCGTTAAAATACTTTAAAATCTTAAAATGGATTTGAAATAGATAAATTTAGTTTAAATAATTTAAATTGGGTTAAGTAGATTTAAAATAGATTAAAATAGTTTAAGTATTCAAAATGGTTTATATAACAGAGTGATTTGGAAAACAAAATAAAACAGCTTCAAAAATCAATCCATTTCAATTATGACTTCCCAATTCAAATCAATTTCAATTTCCATTTTACCGATTCAATTTCGATTTTTAATTCAAATCAATGCCAACTATGACTTCAAATTAATTCGATTTCACATTCACCTTCAACTTATTCTATTCCAATATATATCGATTTTTAGCTTGATTTTTCAAAATATCAATTTTAACACTTAACAAAATTATCCTTCAATATTCAAATTTAAATCCCAATTACAAACATGATTCAATTTCAAGCTCAATTTCAAATGTCAGTTTATATCGCTTTTACTTAATAATATTCACAGCTCGATTTAAGGTTCAATCCTTTAAACGAATAAATTTTCGAACTTCAATCATAACCAATTTTTTTTATTTTTCAAAGTCTCAACTTAATTATTTAACAAAATTCCTTTAACCAAATTTTATTTCAACATTCCAAACTCAAATTTTGATGAACTCAATTTCTATAAATCGATTTCTATTTATAACTTTAAATCAAACATTTAAATAAATTTCAAATCGACGATTTCAAAAATTATTAATTTAGCCAATTCGGTGTCCGTATATAATTTTCTATCCTATGGCCAAGTAATTATTTATTTCAATTAAATGTCAGGGATGATGCATAACAGGATCTATATAAGCAAATAAACATCCAAACATTCAATTATCAACCAATAACATCCATCAAAAACATCATCCAATAAACAATACAATTCATGGCAGTTTCATGGTTATCAATGTCAGGTAATTTATTCGCAATTCAATTTTAATTTCAATTTAACTGTCAATTTAATTTTTCAACGGTTAATTCAAATAACAAGCTATATGACAATTAAATTTATATCAAACAACGACAAATAAAATTCATAACACTTCATAATATCAAATTTAACTAGCATAAAGATATTTAGTACGGTGTGAGCGTTATAAAACACTCACTTGATTTTTACGATTTTTAAATCAAATCGAACGACGTTCGATTTGATTTAAAATTTTCTCTAGCTCCAAATGATTCCAATCCAATTCCATTGCGTAGTGCTCGACCAAACGAAGACAACGCAACTTGTTTCGTCGAAAACGGACCTCGCATCAGCAAGTTATGATATTTTTAAGTTTACACAAATTTTTATATAAATTAATATAAACATAAATTTTAAATTCTTACCCCACTATCATCACAGCCGTTGCCTCCCTATAGCAAAATCGTGGCCGCTGCTAGTATCATCTTCCCCTCAGGTATAAGCACGCGCGCACGAACCCAAAGAGGCCGAACTAGGGCTTTGGACGCGCCCTCCCATCGTCGACGAAACTCGATCACGCCACCACCATGCTGAAGACCATCACCATAGCCACCTTCGCCCAGAGCCGTGGCACACTCGGCCTCCCCATGGCCTCGAGATTCACGCTCGAACGCCGGAAGTTCAAACACGAATTGTCGTTGATCCCCTGGTTATTTTCCGATCATAGCCGTTGGATTTGTCAATCTCATCGCCCTCTACAACTTTGTAGTTGATAAGTTTTCATAAATGTTTACGGATTGAGAGATATTCGAGGGGAAAGTTCGGTGTTTTCTAGCCATTGAATGCATGAGAGGCGGCGGCTGTAAACAAACCCTAGGGTTTTTGATTTTGTGCAAAAGTGAATATATTGAAGTGCTTATATAGAAATTTCAATGAACAGTATTCATCCAGAATTTTTAAACTCCGATTTACGCGCGGTGACCGGCGTTTCTACGGTTTATCCCGCGTTCCGGACACAATGGAACAGGTTTCGAAGGCTAATTCGATCGTATGTGATAGTTACAGCGATAAACGATCAATTTAAATTAAGTCGATTTAAACTAATTTCTATGCTTTTTGGATTGCCTCGGACAAATTGTAAATCCGATTGACATGAAATTTGAAATCTTACAATAATATCACATTACGGATCCGATGAAACTAGTTTCGTCGAAATCCGAGACTGTTTGAAAAATGACTATTTTAACTCGCCAAATTAATATTAAAACAATTTCGATGCGTTTCGAGCTGCCACGGTCAAACGACAACTCCGATTGCAACGAAAATTGAAATCCGATAATAACTAACTATTACGGATCCAATGGAACTAGTTTCGTCCAATTCTGAGACTGTTCAAAAATTGTCTATTTTCCAGTCGAAAATTAAATATTAAAATATTCAATTTTCACAAATTTACTTTTAATTCGATTTTAAAAGTTCTACAACATCATTCTAACTTTAATATGATAAAATAAAATTTTACAAATCATTTTTACTCATATTAAACCCGTTATTCAATTATCCAATAAATTTCAATTTTAAAATATTATTAACCCTTATTAAAATCCCGATATAACCTACATTCACTTTGAAAACCAATTTGAATCATATTAAAACGAATTCCAATTATTCACTCTATTTTCATATATTAAATTTCAATATCAAATTAATCATATCAAATTCGAAATTTAATTATTCAAACATTTGTAATATTAAATTTAACAAATATGATTATTCTTAAATTACTATCCTTTGAAATATTCAAAACGAACATATAAAATTTAACTTTTGAAACGAATTAAAATTATAGAACAACTATTTCCATTATACGGTTATTCAATTCCCATTATTAAATTATTCAATAAATTCCAAATATTAAATTTAAACAATTTCGCTTATCCAATAATTCATTATCCTTTGAAATATTGAAATTTGAACTTATAAGATTCAACCTTTAAAACCAATTCACAATTTAGAACACTATTTTCATTTTACAGTTATTCAATTATTCAATAAGTTTAAATATTTAATTTAAACAATTTACCTGTTCAATATCCAATATTTGATTTTAAATAGATTTTACTTATCAATTAATTACTCTATTATACCCAATGAATTTCAACATTTATTATCTTATTCAACTATCGATTGCAAAGGCATTCACTAAGTAGCTTTTATTTTTCATTACTTGGATAGTTATTGCTGCAATTCATTCCAGTTATTATTATTTCAAACGAATTACAAATTTTTTTTCCTAACCTTAAATCACGAAAACTTATTAAATTAGCTATTTTAATTATCGAAAATTTACGGGTCGTTACACTCTCCCCCACTCAAAACTTTTCGTCCCCGAAAAGGAAAAAGAAGGGAAAGGGAACTAAGTATAGAATTTAACCTTAGGTATATTTTATTCAAAACTATCCACTTATAAACAATGAAATTCCATTCATAAATCGTTACTACACTTCCACTAACTTACTCCGAACGGCTTTCTAAACTTAAAAGTTAGTTATCAAAACAAGTTATAAAAAATTTCAAAACTTGAAAAATTTTCTAACACCCGGATTTTACGGAAAATTTCGGCAGAGTCTCCTTTGCGCGGCTCGATCGGTACAACTACAAAACGCCTCTACTGGCCCCAAACCAACAAAAGAAAATCCAAAAGCCAAGTGGCTCATCAAAAATCACCAAATCCAATGATAAAATAAACATGTACCTTATATTTTTATTAGCGAGCATATACGAATAATATAGCGCGAAAGCGAGCTCCAAATGCGAAGCAAGCGAAATCCGCACCTACTAAACACTCAACAAACAATGTGAATCATGCATATATGAAAATAGTATCAATATACATAATATAGCAACATAGCAACTACATGTGCCCACATAGCAAATGCAACAAAACAACAAATGCAACCATCAATCAACTGTCATCCAACTGTCATCCAACAAATCCATACCCCATCAATATAAATTCACTTCTTATTAATATTTATTGACTTGGGTTTCAATTTTAATCATAGTTGATTCATTAACGTTGGATTTTACTAACATTCATTCTCAATTCAATTAGTTAACATTCACTAATTTATATTTACATTAGTTCACTTTCAATTTGAATCAAATTAAATTCTATTTAAATTCATTTAACTTCCAATTTGATTTCAATGATTTATAGCTTCAATTTACACTTAACAATCAACTAACAATCACATAACAACCAAATCATACCCAACATAACCAAATTATTATTTTACATTCAATTTGGTTTATTTCTTTTATATATATATATATATATATATATATATATATTCTGTTATATAATTTTGAAGAATCATTTTATATTTGGCATCATATATTTCCAATATTAACTTTAATTAAGTCCGTAAGCCGTACATATATCATCCGTTAGCAATATCAATCTAATCGCTTATTCGATCACACAATTTCACTTCCAAACTAGTATCGTTCACACGACTCTCTAGTGCGGACTCAGATTTGATTCCTTGATTGGAAACTGTTACTCTCCTTGCATAGCCATAAACTATGATAGAGAATTCCAGAATCAAACCAAAAATCCATATCCATGGTTCGCCGTCGAAAATCGAGTGAAAAATCCTAACTTGGATCGATATAAATCATCTCGAAATTTTGTGCTCGAATTTGGATCAAATCGTTATGCGAATAAAATAATATACGTACAATCTCACGTATTACCTTCCAATAGATTTTTATCCAATTTATCTATACTAAATTATTTTATTGACTTCCGTTTTATTTACAATTAATTATTCGCAATCCATTATTCAATTAATATATCCATTTCTTTACATAACATATTCTTTGACATTATCTTTTCTCAAACATTATATCATAAAATTTTCTTACTCAAGTTCATTTTAAACATTATATGTAATTTAATTAAGTTCAATTTCATTTTCCAATTGATTCTTAACTACAAGAAATTTCTTTGTTTACATTTATTTCATTTTCATAATTTCAGTTAATAACGAATTCATTTGTGGAACATTTTATAAATCAACACTTTAGTTTATAGTCATTTCATAAAAGTCTAACTTCTCATATATGACTTTTCTTAGTTTATAGTTATCTTAAAGGTTACAAATTTAATTTTCTTACAATCCTTTGCAATTTATATTTATTTTCTATAACCAATTTATAAAGATATAATACGATTCATTTCTTAAGTTCACTTACTTGTTTCATTTATTCATTTATCATTTCATGCTATATTTAAGTATATAACAATTTTTTTCACAACCAAAATTTCCATTTACATACATTTTAATTCATTTTGGGCTTTCCTTACTTGTATACTTCAATTACTTCAGGTTCTGTTTATTTATACAATATCTCATTACATATCCAAAACATCATTTTAACTTTTAACATTTGGTAAGTCTTGTTATATGTTATCAGAATGTAATTTTGGTATTATACAAAATTATAGAATTTCTTTTACTTAGTTAGAATGTTCACAAATTTGATTTATTTAAATCCTCTTTACCTTTTAACTTTAAAGTTTCCGAACAATAGCTCAAATATCTTAATCCTCTTATTTTATAAATTTTGGTTATTCACATTTCATTCAAATAATTTGAAAATTATTAATTAACCTTAGAAATTTAAATGCCCGGTTCCTTTCAAATCATTTGAAATAAATATGTATACTTATATCCTTTTAAATTATCACATCATACCTTTAGAGTTTAAACCAAAACCCATTTATCGAAAATAATTTCGAAGAAAAGCAAAGCTTCTTAGAAGTCTCCCCCACTTTGAGACTCGAAAATGAACGTCGATGATGCTGCGCAGTCATCACCGAAATTATTTTCCAGCGACAGAAGAGAGGAGTACTTAATTCATTCTTTCCTTTAAAATCCTTTAAAATCCTTTCAAAATATTTCCATAAATAATTTCCAACTAATATTACTATATATTTCTTCAAAACTTTGAGAACCATTTTCCAAAAGCTCCGGGTCTTTAATTCAATATTTTCCAATTTAATCCTATTTTTAATTCATAAGTCACCTTTATGAAATATTCTTATAGGATTTTCTTTCTTAAAACATCCCACAAGTGTTTTATCATTGTTCATTTTGTAATTCACCTTATTTATTTAAATTACAATATCCGATTAATGTTAATAGCCAATATTTCATTTCCAACAACCAAATAAGCTAGATTGATCACAATAAATTTTGAAATAAATTCTTTATATACAAAATATAATTAGGGCAAAATTATTCCATTTACCCAATTTCAAAACAATACTATGTCGAGTTGTTCTGTTTAAGTGTTTAGAGATCCCTGTCAATGATGTTAATTACTCGTATTGACCAGAATCCATAAGCCACTCAACAAATCAACCGACACAATATAAAACATTTTATATCACTAACAAATATGCTCTCTCATATACACTCAATTCATTCATATAGTTTACCTCTATTTCAATGAGTTATTCCCCACTAGAGCCAAGGTTTATCGCTAAACCCAAGCTCTGATACCAACTGTAACGACCCGCCTTTTTGGACAGTTTGAACCGACGATCAAATACACATGTCGATTCCAAACCATTCAAAAGGGCAGATAGTTATTGGGGTAAATAAGAAAAGAAAAGAAAAGAAATAAAGGAAAAGAAACAACACAGAATCTCGCAGCGGACCGATAAAATATAATAGTCAAATAAACAGTTCATGAAGCTGTCTACTATACTTTGACAATTATTTATACAACCTTTATCAGAGTTATACATATACAACAAACAATTAATAATGCAGCAGATAACATGATGCAAGGGTAATAATAGTAATAGTATACCAAATCTTCGTCTTCATCCTCCAGAATAGATCTTCAAAAATCTGAAAAACTCAGGACTGACCCGAGCATAATGAAAAGACAAACACTCGAGTCAGGACTAAATACCCTTATGAAAGTTAAATCAATCGTAAATAAATATGAGTGTAACGGCGTCGGAGATGTTTACGGGGTTTGACAACTCCTATCCAGTGTCAACGTGCGTGCAATAACTCAAGAGATGTTACAGGATTTTCCCTCTCTCAAGGATCCGTGAAACTATCTACTATGTAGTAATATACGCTAAATAGATAATGCCTATCAGTAATATAAAGTATCAAGATAGCGTTAAGGCGTTACCATAATCTCCCTTAACACATTTTATATTCCCAAAAGCATATACAAGACCGTAGTTTCCCCAAAACCGGAAGTCACCAGAGGGCAATCCATATATTCAAGGTACAAATCAAAACGTAGTGGTCGCGAATAGGATAATCAGTATGACAAGGTACATGAGGCGATACCAACTAGGATACTAGTAGTTGCGTGATCCAGACTGATGTTGGGCATAGCCAGCAGCCACCCCAACACCGCAAAACAACACTCCGAAATCAAGGGGTGCACCCAAATCGCATCAGAAATGTAATAGAAATGGTATCGAAGAAGTGTGTCCGCTAGAGGTGGCGAACCTCAATGGCCCGGCGCGGCTCCTGTTTTAGTCATATCAGGGGTCATCCAATATCGTTCTCTTTCTTCAGTCAACGCGTTCACCAAACCATCCACTTCATTCTGGGTCAACACTCCGCGTATAATAGTTATTAAAGTGGTTTTCGGTATCGACAGAGAGTATGTCCATATCCGATCCCGGTCTCTTTAATAACTACGTATTATTACACCTTTGGCTCTTTTACATTTCAAATCGATTCATAATTGTTATCAGAATATCATATTCGCTTCAAAATCAAATCCATCTCATATATCGTCATAGCCATTCAAAACATAAGGTTCCGTTTCAAAATCATTTCCGCATCAATATCTCATTTCGTTTCCAAAATCATTTCGAATTTTAATTTAGGTTGCAACTTCATTTAATCCAATTCGTATTCAAATTCAAGATTTACACATAACATTTCACCTTATTAACCAGTTTGAAATTTTAGAAAATAGTTTGAGCAGTTTAAAATAGTTTTAAATAATTGAAATCGTTAAAATACTTTAAAATCTTAAAATGGATTTGAAATAGATAAATTTAGTTTAAATAATTTAAATTGGGTTAAGTAGATTTAAAATAGATTAAAATAGTTTAAGTATTCAAAATGGTTTATATAACAGAGTAATTTGGAAAACAAAATAAAACAGCTTCAAAAATCAATCCATTTCAATTATGACTTCCCAATTCAAATCAATTTCAATTTCCATTTTACCGATTCAATTTCGATTTTTAATCCAAATCAATGCCAACTATGACTTCAAATTAATTCGATTTCACATTCACCTTCAACTTATTCAATTTCAATATATATCGATTTTTAGCTTGATTTTTCAAAATATCAATTTTAACACTTAACAAAATTATCCTTCAATATTCAAATTTAAATCCCAATTTCAAACATGATTCAATTTCAAGCTCAATTTCAAATGTCATTTTATATCGCTTTTACTTAATAATATTCACAGCTCGATTTAAGGTTCAATCCTTTAAACGAATAAATTTTCGAACTTCAATCATAACATTTTTTTTTATTTTTCAAATTCTCAACTTAATTATTTAACAAAATTCCTTTAACCAAATTTTATTTCAACATTCCAAACTCAAATTTTGATGAATTCAATTTCTATAAATCGATTTCTATTTATAACTTTAAATCAAACATTTAAATAAATTTCAAATCGACGATTTCAAAAATTATTAATTTAGCCAATTCGGTGTCCGTATATAATTTTCTATCCTATGGCCAAGTAATTATTTATTTCAGTTAAATGTCAGGGATGAGTATATATTACTTAAATTAAATCACAGTATCATATGTATGCATAACAGGATCTATATAAGCAAATAAACATCCAAACATTCAATTCTCAACCAATAGCATCCATCAAAAACATCATCCAATAAACAATACAATTCATGGCAGTTTCATGGTTATCAATGTCAGGTAATTTATTCGCAATTCAATTTTAATTTCTATTTAACTGTCAATTTAATTTTTCAACGGTTAATTCAAATAACAAGCTATATGACAATTAAATTTATATCAAACAACGACAAATAAAATTCATAACACTTCATAATATCAAATTAACTAGCATAAAGATATTTAGTACGGTGTGAGCGTTATAAAACACTCACTTGATTTTTACGATTTTTAAATCAAATTGAACGATGTTCGATTTAACCCAAAATTTTCTCTAGCTCCAAACGATTCCAATCCAGTTCCATTGCGTAGTGCTCGACCAAACGAAGACAACGCAACTTGTTTCGTCGAAAACGGACCTCGCATCAACAAGTTATGATATTTTTAAGTTTACACAAATTTTTATATAAATTAATATAAACATAAATTTTAAATTCTTACCCCCACTATCATCACAGCCGTTGCCTCCCTATAGCAAAATCGTGGCCGCTGCTAGTATCGTCTTCCCCCCAGGTATAAGCACGCGCGCACGAACCCAAAGAGGCCGAACTAGGGCTTTGGACGCGCCCTCCCATCGTCGACGAAACTCGATCACGCCACCACCATGCTGAAGACCATCACCATAGCCACCTTCGCCCAGAGTCGTGGCACACTCGGCCTCCCCATGGCCTCGAGATTCACGCTCGAACGCCGAAAGTTCAAACACGAATTGTCGTTGATCCCCTGGTTATTTTCCGATCATAGCCGTTGGATTTGTCAATCTCATCGCCCTCTACAACTTTGTAGTTGATAAGTTTTCATAAATGTTTACGGATTGAGAGATATTCGAGGGGAAATTTTGGTGTTTTCTGGCCATTGAATGCATGAGAGGCGGCGGGTTGTAAACAAACCCTAGGGTTTTTGATTTTGTGCAAAAGTGAATATATTGAAGTGCTTATATAGAAATTTCAACGAACAATATTCACCCGGAATTTTCAAACTCCGATTTACGCGCGGTGACCGGCGTTTCTAGGATTTATCCCGCATTCCGGACACAATGGAACAGGTTTCGAAGGCTAATTCGATCGTATGTGAGAGTTACAGCGATAAATGATCAATTTAAATTAAATCGATTTAAACTAATTTCTATGCGTTTTGGACTGCCCCGGACAAACGGTAAATCCAATTGACATTAAATTTGAAATCTTACAATAATATCACATTACGGATCCGATGAAACTGGTTTCGTCGAAATCCGAGACTGTTTGAAAAATGACTATTTTAACTCGCCAAATTAATATTAAAACAATTTCGATGCGTTTCGAGCTGCCACGGTCAAACGACAACTCCGATTGCTAAGAAAATTGAAATCTGATAATAACTAACTATTACGGATCCAATGGAACTAGTTTCGTCCAATTCTGAGACTGTTCAAAAATTGGCTATTTTCCAGTCGAAAATTAAATATTAAAATATTCAATTTTCACAAATTTACTTTTAATTCGATTTTAAAAGTTCTACAACATCATTCTAACTTTAATATGATAAAATAAAATTTTACAAATCATTTTTACTCATATTAAACCCGTTATTCAATTATCCAATAAATTTCAATTTTAAAATATTATTAACCCTTATTAAAATCCCGATATAACCTACATTCACTTTGAAAACCAATTTGAATCATATTAAAACGAATTCCAATTATTCACTCTATTTTCATATATTAAATTTCAATATCAAATTAATCATATCAAATTCGAAATTTAATTATTCAAACATTTGTAATATTAAATTTAACAAATTTGATTATTCTTAAATTACTATCCTTTGGAATATTCAAAACGAACATATAAAATTTAACTTTTGAAACGAGTTAAAATTATAGAACAACTATTTCCATTATACGGTTATTCAATTCCCATTATTAAATTATTCAATAAATTCCAAATATTAAATTTAAACAATTTCGCTTATCCAATAATTCATTATCCTTTGAAATATTGAAATTTGAACTTATAAGATTCAACCTTTAAAACCAATTCACAATTTAGAACACTATTTTCATTTTACAGTTAGTCAATTATTCAATAAGTTTAAATATTTAATTTAAACAATTTACCTGTTCAATATCCAATATTTGATTTTAAATAGATTTTACTTATCAATTAATTACTCTATTATACCCAATGAATTTCAACATTTATTATCTTATTCAACTATCGATTGCAAAGGCATTCACTAAGTAGCTTTTATTTTTCATTACTTGGATAGTTATTGCTGCAATTCATTCCAGTTATTATTATTTCAAATGAATTACAAATTTTTTTTCCTAACCTTAAATCACGAAAACTTATTAAATTAGCTATTTTAATTATCGAAAATTTACGGGTCGTTACATATAGTAATTTTCACATTAAAGGTATGGAGGCATTACCTTTTGGGAGAGAGATTCGAGTTGTATAGGAATCATAAGTCATTGAGATATTTATTCTCTCAGAAGGAGTTGAATTGAGACAGTAGAGGTGGTTAGCATTTTTAGCTGCTTATGACTTCGATATTGAATACACACCAGGAAAAGGCAATAAGGTTGTGGATGCATTAGCAAAAAACATCAGAGTGTAGTACTGGCAACGGTAGCTGAGTGGAAAGATTTAGAAGCGTTGACTACATGTAGAATACAATGGAGATCTTAGGATTGATCTAGTAAGGAAACTGCTATGTTGTATTGTCTATAGGTTCGACCAGTGATGGTCGAAAGGATTGCTTCTAAGCAAGGAGATGATGCTTTATTGGCTGAACGGATTAGAAAGTTAAGGAATAGAACAAAGGGCGATGAATGAAAAGATATTAGTCTCGACCAGAATAGGTAGCTAAGGAAGAAAGAAAGACTATGTGTTCCGAATGTGGGATAATTAGGAAGGGAGTTCTTGAAGAATGCCATCGTTCAAAGATTACTATTCATCCGGGAGGAACTAAGATGTATCAGGATATGAAAAGAAGTTTCTTCTAGGAAGGCATGAAGAGAGATGTAGGATTATGGGTGAAGGAGTGTTTAAACCGTCAATAGGTAAAAGCCGAGCATCAAAAACCAGGTGGGTTACTTAAGCCTTTAGATGTTTCAGTCTGGAAATGAGATTCTATCTTAATGGATTTTATAGAAGGGTTGCCAAGGTCGAATTGAGGAAATGAAAGTATATGGGTTATAGTAGACAAATTGACCAAGAGTTCCCATTTCATTCCAATTAAGTCAACCAGGATGACACCTGTTTTGGCCAAATTATACATGAAGAATATAGTTAGACTACATGCAATTCCTAATAGTATAGGAAGTGATAGAGATTCTTTATTCACTTGTGAGTTCTAGAGGAGTCCATAGGATACTTTAGGTACCAAGCTCAAGAAGAATACCGCTTACCATCCATAAATAGATGGACAAATAGAAAGAGTTAACAAAGTCCTAGAAGATTTGTTAAGAGCTCGTGTGCTAGATTTTAGGGGTCATGGGAAGACCACTTACACTTAGTCGACTTTTCATATAACAGCAGTTACCAGACCAGTATAGGGATGACACCACTTGAATCTATGTATGAAAGGATATGCAAATCTCCCGTTTGTTGGTTAGAGACCAAGGATAGGTTAGTTCTTGTTCTGGATTTGGCTAGGGTAGCTGTAGGAAAGATTGAGTTAATTTGAGCTAGATTGAAGGAAGTTCAGTCTAGGCAGAAGAGTTATGCCGGTAAGAGACAAAAATACTTAGAGTTCTCGGTTGGATCATGTTTTCCTCAAGATATCATCGATGAAAGGTGTAGTTCGATTTGGAAAATCAGGAAAATTTGCAGCGAGGATCATTGGACCATTTCCTATTATAGAAAGGATTTGAAATTCATGTATAGAGTGGAGTTACCAAGTAGTTTGGCAGGAGTCCACAATGTTTTTCATATCTCTCATCTAAGGAAGTGTATTCGAGATCCATAAACTACTGTTGCACTGACCATATTAGATAATATAGTAGTGGAACCGGATATGACTAGACAGCCAATTTGTATCGTCACGAGTCATGAGAAGAGACTAAGGAACACGATAGTCAGATTTGTCAAATCTAGTGGAGTGACGATGAGAGAGACAGTATTTGGGAATCTGAGAGCAGGATTAGATATACTTATTTTGAATTTTTCATGGCATGTTTTACCTTTATGATTGATTGTTATGAGTAACTTATCGTAATTTCGAGGATAAAATTCTTTAAGGAGGGGAGTCTATAATTACTCTAGTTTTGACTAACATTGTTTAAGACATTTAATTGGATAAATTAAATGAAATAATGTAAATGGTTAACGGATTCAGATTTGAATAATTTAAGGTAGCCTTGCCTTAATTAACCTACAAGCCAAAGAGAATTAAAATGAAATAAGTAAGAGGAATAAGATAAGGAAAAAATAGGAATAAACTAAGTTCTTATACCCTAAACCCTTCTTACTTTCACTGCTTATTCATTCTAAAAGTTTGCAAACAAAACTAAAAACAATCAAAGCTTGGCCGACCACCATTAAGGGAAAACAAAGGGAAGATAAAAAGAATTAAAGTAGGAAGCTTAATCAAATCAATTCAATATAATATCTCAACCTCCTTAACAACAGGCTAAGGTGAATAATAAATTACATCTCATTTTTTTTTTTTTTGGTTTAGATGAGATCCAAATTTATTTTGCAAGCAAAATGCTATGATTTGATCGTTTAAATGGATATATTTGCTTTTTGATGAATTATGTTGCTTCATATAGATTTTATGGTATGTTGTGATTTAAATGACCTATTAAACGACATCTATATGACTTGCGTTTTTGATATAAGGTCAAAAACATTATTTTAGAGATGAGTTTTAAGTTTCGTAATTTTCTAAATTATTTGGACTTATTATGAATTTTCTAGGAAAGAAAATGGTTAAATTAGGTTTAAATTATTTTCGACGAATATATGATAGTCTTGGGTTTAAAATTTAAGTATGTTGAGAAATATATTAAAAGTGATTTATAGGAATTTTTGGAGAGTTCTCCTAAATATTTTATTATGGATATAAAATTATTTAAGGTATGGGACTTAAATGTTTTATATGCTTCTAAAAGGAGAAGGGTCTAATTTGCTAAATTTTTTTAGTTGTTAATTAATAAATTCGGCAACACTTTTAGAAAATGATTTTGAAAAGAATTGGCAACCAATTATATGTTGACAAATAAGGCAAGTTAGTTGGAAAGATATTACTTTAAAAGTCTAATAATCAGATTTGTAAAGAATTGCTGCTTTTCCACTTACCGCGGATTTCTTTCAACCTTATACTTCCTCTCCAACCATGTTGAAACCAATATACATGGTATAAATGCCTTGGTGTGGATTGGAGTTAGGTGGAAGGTAAAGAGTCGAAACATGCTTTCGAAGGGGGTAAAAGCTACTATTTTAAACTAAAAATCACTTATGTTTATAAAGGAGACTTTCGAAGGAGTTATATTAGCTTTCGACTTTGTCAAATGTGGCCTTGTTTTATCAAACGACTTCCAAAAGGGGTTGCCATCATTTTATTTTAAAATGAAGCTTTCAAAAGGGCTCGAAACCTATGCTGCTGCCTTCAACCCTTCGAATCAATGTTTTCGAAAGGGTACTTTTTCCTTTAAACTTCAAAGCCGCTTCTCCATGCATTCGAAAGGGTTGGTTTCAAAACCATCCACTTTCTTTTTCTTTGGAATACTGCTTTCAAAAACAATACTTTCGCCCGTATTCTTTTAGGATCCTTTTTTCATTAAAACTAAACCCAAAGGTTCTAAAAGTAATGCTTGTAAATGGTTTTGAAGCAATGTTCCACAAACTTTTATTTGGACATAATGCTTTCAAAAGTTTTGTTTTAAATAAGGAATTTTAATACTTTCAAAAAATATATAATGTAGGTTTCGAAGAGGAGGTACCCCAATGTTTTCGAATGGTTTACTTGAGTCTTCATATGGAAGGTTTCCAATGCTTTCGAAAGGCAAGTTTAAAGTATTTTATAAAGAGGATGTCTAAGGTATTATATGGCTTTCAAAGGTTTACTTTCAATGATTTTGAAAGATCTATTTTTAAAGATTTCGAAAATATTGTTTTAGCCTTTCAGCCTAGTGTTTCAATGTAAAGTAGTTAACCTATTTTGAAAGGGGTACTTTCAATGGATTCGAGAGGGATTGTTTATAGTTTTTAAACAAGAGTTTCGAAGGTAATATCTTAGATTTAAAACCTAATGTTTTCTTAGCTAAAAAAAGTGCTTTAACTTGTTTAAAGGATAGATAACCCTATTGATTTAGATTTTCATCAACATTATTTTGTGTAAAGCATATATCATGGCAAAGATATTTGTGTAAAGCAAAGAGTATATTTCCTTGTTTAAGTATGATCTAAAGGGTTAAATCAATTTGAAAGAAATGTTTTCAAGGAAAATTTAATGGGGTAGTTGACCCTAAGTAAATGACTCAGATATTAGAATACCAGATGAGATTGGTAAAGGGTCATGCCCTATAATTTGGCTAGTAGCTCCTAGCTAATATAAGTCCAAAATTTCAGTGTGTACGGTTTTGTCATTGGTAAGACTAAAATGACGTTACACACAGAAAGGAATATATAGAGTAAAGATAGGTTATTGGTGAGCCTGCAAAACTATTAGGATAGTTAACCCTAGGAGAAGTAAGTTAAGGACAGGCCATCCAGGAGTGCGCCTAACAGAAGTTAGATTATTTATTTTTTCTAGCAGGCCTGAGTCAGCCAATGGTTAGTCCTTAGCCAAAAAACTACTTTATTTGGACAAATAGTCCATTGATTACCTGATTTATGTGCATATATGACATTGCTACTATTGCTTTAATTAATTTGTAGAATTCTGATTTGCATAAAGATATGTTTTTAAGAGAGATATTAGTAAGCAAAAACCCATTCCGCTAAGCATCGTTGTCTCACTTAATATCAGAAAGCCGAGATGTACTAGTATTATCCACACCAGGCTTTATGTCTGACTTGAAGTTTATGTTTTCCCTAAAACTCTTGGGTGCTCAAAATTTAATTTGAGTAGATTAAGAGTCAAGGTTTTCCAGGTTCAGTAGGTTGGATGAATAAGCTTCCAAAGACGTGTGGGAGGCAAAGTTAGCTATATATGAGCTATTTAGGTTTATTTCCGCTATGATATAATTATGGTAGACATGTTCATTTAGTACTCTGATCATCCAAGGGGGTATATTCATATGTCTGTAACAACCCGGTATTTTCAACTATTCGCATTCGCACATGTCGGACTTGAATTGTTCAAAATACTGCGTTGTAAATAAAATTTGTCAAATCTCAGAATATACAGTAAATAAATAACCATAGACCACAGACATAGAGGAATAATAATGCAGCGGAAGTAAAAGAAATAGTAGTTCATGAAGCTACTATATAAATATATAAAAGTTAAATAACGTACAACAGAAGTCTCAATATGATAACCAAGTATAAGCTGAATACAACACCGTGATCAACAGGATAACTGGAAGTGAAATAGATGAAACTAGACAAGCAAATAATCTCCAGCGATTCCAATCTTCAGAAAGTGGAATCCAAATCTGTGAATACTCAGGTTGACCCAAGTATAAATAAAAATACAAACACTCGAGTCAGGACATACATACTTATACAATGTAAACCAACTCAAGTGAACTGTAGTAAAGGCACAAGTAACTTAAAAGATGCTTGGTACCGCCCATCCTCTAAGGATCCGTTAAACTATTTACTATGTAGTAATATTGCGCTATTATAATAATGTCTATCAGTAAAATAAACCTACTTTAAAATAGCGTTAAGGAGTGACCCAATATTCCCCTCAACACAAATAATGCCAATAGTCTATACAGTACCTGCATATCTCCTGATCGGGAGACTATGAGAAGATACTTCATAGGTACGACACAAATAGAAACTCGCAATAAAGGCTCGATATTGTAGGTGACACGGCACAACGAGGCAATGACAGGGTAGATATACCAATTACGCACATGGGCTGGTGGTTACACAGCAGCTATATACGCCCACCTGATCACATTCCCAAATCGGAGGGGTGCACCCAATCAATCCAAAAAGTAATAAAATGGTATCAAAGAAATGCATCCAACCAGAGAGCTGCCCCTTTTGGCCCGTGATCGCTCCTGTTTTAGCCACCTTAAGCCAACTCATGGGAGTCGGGTCCACGTAGTATACCTCATGAACGTCGCCACCATCCTACTTCATTCTGGAATCTCCACCGCGCACACGATTGTCAAAGTGGTTTTCGGTATCGACAGAGAGTATGTCCATATCCGATCCCGGTCTCTTTGCCAACCAATCGTTATTATAACCCGTGGTTATAACTTTTAAAACTAATAATTTGTACTTTAAAATAAAATATCATTTCAAATCCAAATCTTTATCAAATAAAGATCAACTTTTCAATGTCAAAATATCATGTCCTTTCAAAGTTTCCTTTAAAAATCATTTCAATATATATCAAAATATCATACCCTTTCAAAACTTCATTATCAAATCATTACTTGAATTCAAATCCAAATATCAAATTAAAATGCCTTTTTAAATTCAAAGATAACATTCATTTATTTCAATTCAAGTCACCTTTAAAATGATTTATTTTCCAATTAAATGCATTCATTTAAATCATTTAAAAGTGAAGTTATTATACTTTTAAGTCAAGTATTCAATTTTCAAAGTTTCAAACCATTCTGAGCTCATTTACTTAGTTAAAAACCATAAACATTTAAAATTTCAGCCTTTCACGGCATTTAGAAAACGCTGTTATAAGTTATACATGAAAACATTTTGATCCAGCAAAAACAGCATTTAAAAACTGCTGTTAAAACTCAGTTTTAGTTGAAGTTTAGTCGAAAGCAAGAAAGACAGCATTTCCAGAAAATGCTGTGATAATGCTGCCATAGCTTATGTTTCAAGTTTTAGGTTTTTATTTATTTTAGCAAAGACAGCAGCCACTACAGCATTTACAGAACTGATGTGATATGCTTTTATTAAGTTTTTGCCTTTTAAATTTACTTCAGCAACTACAGCATTTCAGAACTGCTGTAATAGCCTTTTTATTAGGTTTTAGTTCATTTACAGAAACCATAGCATTTCTGAATGCTATTAAAAGTAGTTTCCAGATTTTAGTGTATTTTCAGCAAATAATAAACTTCAATTTAAACCCTTTAAACATTATAAAAATCATATTTTAACATTTAAAAAATACTCTTTTAACTTATGATTTTTATAAAGTAACATTTCGTAATTAAATCAAATTTCAATAATTTACTTAATAAATTCAAGTGTAAATTTTCTAGCCTTCACATTCTTAATAAATAAACTTAACACTTAAATTTTATTACCATGTTTACAAATATTACTTAGTTTCCATTTCCATTTATTTATATAACTCAAATTTCCTTTTTAAACCAAAAACCCAAATTTTCACACTTAAGTCACATTTCAATAAATCAACTTAACCATTTATTTATTTAACTTTTTCCACTTATAGAAAAAATTCATAAATCCTTTATTTAAAACACTTTAAAATCTATTTAAATCAAATTATCATAAATTTACATTTTAAACCGTTTAAAATTTTATTTATATAATTTAAATGTCATTTTAAAAGCCAAAGTCCAAATTTCCAGATTTAAGTTATATTTAAAAAATTCAACTTAATCATTTAATTATTCAACATTTTTAACTTATAGAAAAATCAAAATTTCTTTATTTAAACATTAAAATCCAATTTAAATCAAATTTTCATAAACTTACACTTTTAAGAATACTTAAAAATATTCCAAATACTTTATAAAATAAACACGGCCTGTATATAGTTTTCTAACCTAGGTCAAGTGATATAGATATAAATCATTTCAATCCGCAATTTACAAAGAAAATCCGGGCACTATCATTTCAAACCTGCAGTCCCAAGTAAAAATAAAATAAAATAAATCGTTCAGGCCTATCATTTCAGCCTATAACGATTTTTCCCTTTTCTAAAGTCCGTTCGGGTATGTATCATTTCAACCCATAGTGATTTCTAAATTATCAGGGAACTGGCAGTGATGAATAGATATAAATATATAGAATATCATTATAGAACAGCAACAGATGATGTAACAGGTGTATAAACAGGGGTGAACATCATATGATCATAGCGTAGGCAGTTATAACATGATGATATGGTTTACAGATTCAAATGCTATCCGTTTACTAATTATATAAGTATAAAATGTCTGGTGAGAATTACTCTTTTATTTACTGGAGTTGGCAATTCGAATGACATAAATGGATTCCAGAAAGCACGATGACACAACAATAGATTCAAGTTAATGAGAACCAAGCTGATGATCTTGTCACAACCCATAGAAAAAGACAAAAATAAATATAATTTCAATACAACCCATATTGAAACAATCTTTGAATTAAGAAGCAAAATGAAACAAAACGCATTAGCCATGCTTTCAACCATCAAGTGCTCAACCTAGGGATTAGTATGGCTCGGCCAAGACATGCTTTTGGCTCTGGTTTGGACCTAAAAGGGCATGGCTACAAGGAATAGGAAGTGGTGGAGGAGTTACAATGAGGAATACAAGTGGTCAAAGAAAAATGGAGGAGTTTGTGCAACTTTTAGGCTCGGCTACATGGATGTTTGGCTCCGCCTTTCATGTTTCAGATCTAGATAGTAGCTAAGGTGATGGGTAGTGGTTATATCAAGGTGGTGGCAGCGGCTAGAGGTGGTGGCCGTGGTGGTGTATGGAGGTATGGAGCAAGAAGTGGTCGGCTATGATGGTTTCAAGGGTTTTTCAATGCTTTTGGTGTGGAGTTTTGTTTCATGGATGCACGGCTTGGTCAAGTCAGTGGAGGAGTGGTGGAGGCTATGGCCAAGGCAAATAGAGTTGGGCCGATCACACATATGAAGAAATTGGGGATAAAACAAGCAAAAGGAAGGAGAAAAAGTAGAAAAATATGAAGGAAGCCATTACCATTTGCTTTTGCCATGAGAATGAAAAATGGAGATGAAGTTTCACGTGAAAAATGAGATGAGAACTCATGGATAGCAATTGAAGTGTACGGCCAAACAAGAATAAATGAAAGGTCATGGAAAAATGAAAGGTCTTAGGCAAATGAAAGGTCTTAAGTTAAAGCTTTAGTCTCTTCATATTTCCTTTTCTTTACAATTAAAACAAAAATAAAATCAGTAATTTGACTTTAAAAACCGAAACAAAGTAATATAAAAAAATAAATAATAAATTTTAAAGAAAGTGGAAAAAGAATTAAAGAAATTGCTTAATATTCAAAACATGGTTCAAAAATTACAATTAAATCATCATTGGATTTGGAAAAATATCTACTTCATTTTAAAAATATTCTAAAGAAAAACTTTGAAATAAAATAATTTACTAAACATATTCAAAGTGAAGTAGATAATTAAATTTAGATAAAATAGAAAAATAATTACAGAAATTGTTTAAAAATTGGAAACAGGACATGAAAATTACAAATAAAATACCATTGGCTCTAGAAAAATTTCTATTTCACTTTAAAACAAATAAAATGTCTAAAAAATAAAATAAATGATTAAAAAAATAAAGTATAAATGATATAAAATAAGGTCTTGAGAAAATAGAAAAAAATAAATAATGAATTCCTTAAATTAATTGAAGCTGGAAATTAGAAATTGTAAAAAAAAATACAACTGACATTGAAAAATGTCAATTACACTATCAAAAATGTTTTAAAACCAAAAATATATACAATACATGTTATTTACCCATGTAAACAAAAATTAGAGCATTACATGACCAACTAAAATATTATTTATATTATTTAAATAAACAATTTTGTTAAATATAGCAAATTTCATACAATAGTTAAAAAGGCATAACTTCATATTATAAATCAGATTTCAACTAAGTGAAAAGCAGTGTTCTTAAAATTTTATTTACTTTCGTAATAAAAGATAAAATTCAAAATTTCAAAATTTCAAAATTTTAAATTTAAAAGTCAAAGTTTGACCATATTGACTAAAATTCACACTTTTGGAAAATATTCTATTTATTCATTTTTGGAATTCTAATTCACATAGAAATCAAAATTTATATTTAAAATAACAAAACTATTCACTTTAATAAATAAAATAAAATTTTTAAATCAGAAAATTCAATTAAAATAATTAAAATATACAATTAAAAAAATCACAAAATACAGGGTTGTTACACTCTCCCCTACTCAAAACTTTTCGTCACCGAAAAGGAATGAGGTACAGGAAAGCACAGAAAAGATAAAATGAAATAAGATTAAGAAAAGATGACCAAAAGATTGAAATTATACCTGATAACTACTGTGATAGGTAAGTTTAACAAGGTTGATATGAACTTCCCAAGATCCTCTAGAATTGAGAACACAAGCACGAAAAAGATCCCTTAGAATCTGATTCACCCTTTCCGCTTGACCGACGGTCTATGGATGGCAAGTAGTGCTCAGATTCAAAAATGAGTACTAAAGATTATCAAAGATTATGAAAGATTTATAAACAGAAAGATTATAGAAAAATGCTTACACCAGTCTATAGCAGGATAAGGAAAATAAGGACAACCAAAAGATAGTTTGAAAAACAAAGTAAGATGACAAGTTTGATATCATGAAAATTTCAACCTAAATTGATAATTAATTTTACACAAGTTAAATAAATCTTAACTATCTCTAATTTCATTGTCTTATCATCCAATTTTCTTAATTTAACAATCTCTAAAATCATGGATTTGAAAAAAATCATTTATTATACTCATAATGTATTTAATAAATTTAGTTCTTCAAATTAAATTTTATTACTCTCAATATATTTTTATCCTCTACGTTAAATATATACACTTATTGTAACTGCTTTAATTTATTCTTAGTTCCTTTAACATCCTTTATATTGTAAATTATTCAATTTACCTTTTATTCTATTTAACTCTGTTAATCTTTTTATAACCGAAACTTAAGTGTATAACATGTATTATAACCACTCAAATTTTATTTTTAAAAAAAACCTTTTATATCGTATATTATCCAATCACATATTCAACTTCTAAAATTAAGGTAAGTTATATTGAAATGAAATGATGTATTATACAAATAAAACTCCCAAATTCAATCATTTCAAGCTTGAATATTTATCCAAATCCCGAAATTATAATTGAAATTATCTTTCAAAATAAAATTTAGGAATTTAAATTTCCAATAAATTCCAAACTATTTAGAGATAAATAAATGCACATATACTATATATATATCCATTCAAATTTAAATCATATACCAGCATATGTTATAAATCCAGTCTTATCTTAGAAATAAAAATCTATTAAATTCCCCAAAACAAAGCTGTAGCAAGACTAGGGAATGGTCTCTTCACTTTGAAACTCGAAAATAAATGTCGATGATGCTGCGGTCATCACCTAGTTATTTTCTAGTGACAAAAAGAAGAGCATAATTTTTTTTAAACTTTAAAATTCTTTAGAAACAAATTTCTATTCTAAAATACTTTATATAATACATCCTTTTAAAACTTTAAACACAAGGTTTGAAACCATTGGAAATTAAATTCTTAATTTCTTGTTTTGAATTCATTTTAATTTTCCAAATAAATTTATAACCATGTTTATAGTTCAATTATTTATATATGAAACAGGAGAAATGATATATAAAATCAAAAATAAATATTATTTCTTAACAACTAATTCAATAAAGATCCAAAAAAGTTTATAATATAGTTACAAAATTTGTTTCATTACTAAATTTGAAAAAAAAACATATTGTGTCAGTTTGCTCTGTTCAAGTGTTTTGGAAATCCTATCGACAGCATTGGTCGTACGAATCGATCAGAAATCCAAATAAACATCAACAACTCAAACAACACTATATAAAACAAAACATTAATTATAGATTTACAAGTACAATTTCAAAAATGTTTTGAAGATTGTTTGGAAACAAAAGACAAGATGATTAATTAACAAAATAGGGAGATGGTTAGGCTTAAATAAATCGCGGGCAACCTTAACCGGGTCAACCGTGACTTAAGAATAAGATCGATGTGGATTTTCTAGGGTAAATCTACATTTGATCTCAAGAGATAGAGTTTAGAATAACAAAAGATATTAGCATCTAAACCAAGCATAGACATAAATCTCTGGTAAATCTATGCTAATTGTAAAGGAGTTTCACCCCTTTACAAGCAAATTTGAGATAGGCGAGACTGCCGACTCACTATAAAGATCATTCGAAGTGTAGTTATGGGATACTCCAGAATCAAAAGAAGATGAGTAGTGAGGGACAAGAATGGATTTTGGCACCGCAAGGAACGTTCCAAAATTCAAAGGAAACTCGAATCAAAGAGGAAAATATTCAAACTCAAACGAAAGTGATTCTATCAATAAATTTACCTTATATTCTACGTTTTGCCTCAAAGCTAAAGCTCTAATACCAAATGCAACAACTCAGTATTTTCAACCGTTCGTATCCGCACATGTCGGACTTGAATTGCTCAAAATACCGCGTTGTAAATAAAATTTGGCAAATCTCAGAATATACAGCAAATAAATAATCACAGATCATAGATACAGAGTAATAATAATGCAGCGGAAGTAAAAGAAATAGTAGTTCATGAAGCTACCATATAAATATATCAGAGTTAAATAAGATACAACAGAAGTCTCAATATCATAACCAAGTATAAGCTGAATACAACACTTGGATCAACAGGATAACTACAAGTGAAATAGATAAAACTAGACAAGCAGATAATCTCCGGTGATTCCAATCTCCTTAAAGTGGAATCCAAATCTGTGAATACTCAGGATGACCCGAGCGTAAATTAAAATACAAACACTCAAGTCAAGACATACATACTTATACAATGTAAACCAACTCAAGTGAACTGTAATAAAGGCACAAGTAACTTAATGGATGCTTGGGAACGCCCATCCTCTAAGGATCCGTTAAAATATTTACTATGTAGTAATATTGCGCTATTATAATAATGCCTATCAGTAAATAAACTTTTTTTAAAATAGCATTAAGGAGTGACCCAATATTCCCCTTAACACAAATAATGCCAATAGTCTATACAGTACCTGCAGATCCCCTGATCGGAAGACTATGAGAAGATACTGCATAGGTACGACACAAATAGAAACTCATAGTAAAGGCTCGATATAGTAGGTGACACGACACAACGATGCAATGCCAGGGTAGATATACCAATTACGCACATGGGCTGGTGGTAACGCAGCAGCCACATACGCCCACCTCGAAACACATTTCCAAATCGGAGGGGTGCACCCAATCAATCACAAAAAGTAATGGAATGGTATCGAAGAAATGCGTCCGACCAGAGGAGGGACCCCTTTTGGCCCGAGATCGCCCCTGTTTTAGCCACCTTAAGCTAACTCACGGGAGTCAGGTCCATGTAATATACCTCAAGAATGTCGCCACCATCCTACTTCATTCTGGAATCTCTACCGCGTACACGGTTGTCAAAGTGATTTTCGGTATCGGCAGAGAGTATGCCCATATCTGATCCCAGTCTCTTTGCCAACCAATCGTTATTTTGACCCGTGGTTATAACTTTTAAAACTAATAATTTATACTTTAAAATAAAATATCATTTCAAAACCATATCTTTGTCAAATAAAGATCAACATTTTAATATCAAAATGTCATATCCCTTCAAATTTTCCTTTAAAAGTCATTTCAATATATCAAAATATCATATCCTTTCAAAACTTCATTATCAAATCATTACTTAAATTCAAATCCAAATATCAAATTAAAATGCCTTTTTAAATTCAAAGATAACATTCATTTATTTCAATTCAAATCACCTTTAAAATGATTTATTTTCCAATTAAATTTATTCATTTAAATCATTTAAAAGTGAAGTTATTATACTTTCAAGTCAAGTATTCAATTTCCAAAGTTTCAAATCATTCTGAGCTCATTTGCTTAGTTAAAAACCATAAATATTTAAAATTTCAGCCTTTCGTAGCATTTAGAAAAAGCTATTATAAGTTACACTTGAAAACATTTTAATTCAGCAAAGATAGCATTTAAAAACTACTGTTAAAACTCCGTTTTAGCTTAAATTTAGTCTAAAACAGCAAAGGCAGCATTTTCAGAAATGCTGTAATAGCTCAGGTTTCAAGTTTAAGGTTTTTATTTATATCAGCAAAGACTGCAGACCACTACAGCATTTACAGAACTGCTGTAATAGGCCTTTATTAAGTTTTAGCCTTTTAAATTTACTTCGGCAACTATAGCATTTCAGAACTGCTGTAATAGCCTTTTTATTAGGTTTTAGTTCATTTACAGAAACCATAGCATTTCTGAATGCTATTAAAAGTATTTTCCAGATTTTAGTGTATTTCCAGCAAATAATAAACTTCAATTTAAACCCTTTAAACATTATAAAAATCATATTTTAACATTTAAAAATGTTCGTTTAAAAATATTCTTTTAACTTATGATTTTTATAAAGTAACATTTCATAATTAAATCAAATTTCAATAATTCATTTAATAAATTCAAGTGTAAATGTTCTAGCCTTCACATTCTCAATAAACAAACTTAACACTTAAATTTTATTACATTTTTACAAATATAACTTAATTTCCATTTTTGTTTATTTATATAACTCAAATTTCCTTTTTAAACCAAAAAACCAAATTTCCGGACTTAAGTTATATTTCAATAATTCAACTTAACCATTTATTTATTTAACATTTTCCACTTATTAAGAAAAAATCATAAATTCTTTATTTAAAACACTTTAAAATCTATTTAAATCAAATTATCATAAATTTACATTTTAAACCACTGAAAATTCTTAAATGTCATTTTAAAAGCTAAAGTCCAAATTTCCAGATTTAAGTTATATTTCAAAAATTCAATTTAATCATTTAATTATTCAACATTTTTAACTTATAGAAAAATCAAAGTTTCTTTATTTAAACATTAAAATCCAATTTAAATCAAATTTTCATAAATTTACACTTTTAAGAATATTTAAAAATATTCAAAATACTTTATAAAATAACAACGGGCCAGTATATTGTTTTCTAACCTAGGTCAAGTGATATAGATATATATCATTTCAATACGCAATTTGCAAAGAAAATCCAGGTACTATCATTTCAAACCCGCAGTCCCAAGTAAAAATAAAATAAATAAAATCGTTCAAGCCTATCATTTCAGTGCATAACGATTTTTCCCTATTTTAAAGTCCGTTCGGGTATGTATCACTTCAACCCATAGTGATTTCTAAACTAACAGGGAACTGGCAGTGATGAATAGATATAAATAAACAGAATAGCATTATATAACAGTAACAGATGATGTAACAGGTGTATAAACAGGGGTGAACATCATATGATCATAGCATAGGAAGTTATAACATGATGATATGGTTTACAGATTCAAATGCTATCCGTTTGATAATTATATAAGTATAAAATGTCTAGTGAGAATTACTCACTTTTTTTTTGCTGGAGTTGGCAATTCAAATGACATAAATGGATTCCAGAAAGCACGATGACACAACAATAGATTCAAGTGGATGAGAACCAAGTTGATGATTTGTCACAACCCATAGAACAAGACAAATATAAATATAATTTCAATGCAGCACATATCGAAACAATCTTTGAAATAAGAAGCAAAATGAAACAAAATGCATCGGTCATGCTTTAAACCATCAAGTTCTCGACCTAGGGGTTAGTATGGCTCGGCAAAGACATGCTTTTGGCTCAGGTTTGGACCTAAAAAGGCATGGCTACAAGGAATAGGAAGTGGTGGAGGAGTTACAATGAGGAATACAAGTGGTCAAAGAAAAATGGAGGAGTTTGTGCAACTTTTAGGCTCGGCTACATGTATGTTTGGCTCGGCCTTTCATGTTTGAGATATGGACATCAGCTAAGGTGATGGGTGGTGGTAATATCAAGGCGGCGGCGGTGGCTTGAGGTGGTGGCCATGGTGGTGTACGGAGGTATGGAGCAAGAAGTGGTCGGCTATGATGGTTTCAAGGGTTTTTCAATGCTTTTGGTGTAGAGTTTTGTTTCATGGAAGCGCGGCTTGGTCAAGTCAGTGGAGATGATGTTAGGTGGTGGATGGTGAAGAGGAAGAGGTGTTGGAGGCTATAGCAAAGGCAAAGAGAGGGGTGGTCTATCACACATATGAAGAAATCATGGCGAAAACAAGCAAAAGGAAGGAGAATAGTAGAAAAATATGAAGGAAGCCATTACCATTGCTTTTGCCGTGAGAATGAAAAATTGAGATGATGTTTCACGTGAAAAATGAGGTGAGAACTCACGGCTAGCAATTGAAGTCTACGGCCAAACAAGAATAAATGAAAGGTTATGGAAAAATGAAAGGTCTTAGGCAAATGAAAGGTCTTAAGTTAAAAGCCTTAGTCTCTTCACATTTTCTTTTCTTTAATTCAATTAAAACAAAAATAAAATCAGTAATTTGATTTTGAAAACCGAAAAAAAGAAAAACAAAATAAAAATAAATAATAAATTTTAAAGAAAATGGAAAAAGAATTAAAGAAATTTCTTAAAATTCAAAACAGGGTTCAAAAATTACAATTAAATCATCATTGGCTTTAGCAAAATATCTACTTCGTTTTAAAAATATTCTAAAGCAAAATTTTGTAATAAAATAATTTCTTAAACATATTCAAAGTAAAATAAATAATTAAATTTAGAGAAAATAGAAAAATAATTAAAGAAATTGTTTAAAAAATTTAAACAGGACATGAAAATTACAAATAAAATACCATTGGCTCTAGAAAAATTTCTATTTAACTTTAAACAAATAAAATGTGAAATAAATAAAACAAATGATGAAAAAAATAAAGTAGAAATGATATAAAATAAGATCTTGAGAAAATAGAAAAAAATAAATAAATAATTCCTTAAATTAATTGAAGCTGGAATTTAGAAATTGTAAAAAAAATACAACTAACACTGAAAAATGTCAATTACACTATAAAAAATGTTTTAAAACCAAAAATATATACAATACATGTTATTTTACTTATATAAACATAAATTAGAACATTACATGACCAACAAAAATATTATTTATATAATTTAAAATAAATAATTTTGTTAAATACATCAAATTTCACATAATAGTTAAAAAGGCATAACTTTCACATTATAAATCAGATTTCAACGAAACGTGTAACAACCTAGAATTTCAGTCATTTGAAATTCGTATATTTAGTTGATTTTAAATATTCAGAAGTTAATTTTGTAAGATGAACAGACTTTGTTTCGAATTTTTGGATTTAGTTGGATAATTAAATTGTTAATTTAATATTTGAAATTGTAGAAATATTTGGAATTTGGATTTAATGTGAATGAGAATGATTTATAAAGTTGAATTAAATCATATTTGAATTAGAACGGTGTTGTTAAACTTTTGAAATTGAATTAAAAGTTAATTTGTAGAAATTGAACATTTTAATATTTAATTGACGAGTAAAAATAGTCATTTTTTAAACAGTCTCGGGTTTCGACGAAGCTAGTTTCATCAGATCCATAATTTTATATTATTGTAAGATTTCAAATTTCGTGTCAATCGGATTTACGATTTGTCCGGGGCATGCTAAAATGCGTAGAAATCGGTTTAAGTGAATTTAAAATTTAAATAATTCGATTCGGAGACCTATCTTCCAAATACGATTGAATTGGCTCCCGATATATATTCCATTGCGCTCGGAATAGGGGTAAAATATTATAAATGCCAGACGGCATGCTTTGATTGGAGTTCGGGAAAATTTCGGGTGAATAGTGCACGAAAATTTTCTACGAAATGGCCTTAAATTTTCTATTTTGCAAAACCTAATTCTCTCGGGTTTCCAACTGCCACTTCATACTTCAATGGACAAAAAACTCTCTTCTTCCTCCTCGTTTTTCTTCAAATCTATTAAACGATTCGAAAAGTTTTCGACTACAAAGTCATAGATCATCGCGAGATCTTTGAAACCAACGGTCAAGATCGTGAATGGGAGCTACGAATTGACGGAAAATCATGCTTGAATGGCTGAAGTTCATGCATGTTTTTCTAGGCAGGGGAGCGACCGATTTCATCCATATCTCGGCAGATGGTGGCTCGCGTGAAGGGATTCAAAGTGGCAAAGTTCGATCGTTGTGAAGATGCACGATTTGGGCGCATTAATCTAGGGTTTCGAATGGTTTTCGGTTGGTTTGGTCACGTGATGCCTGGGGGAGAAGAAGCTCGCGTGCATGGCCTAGATTCTTCAAAGAAAAATCAATGGCCAGGATAGAAAAAGATTAAAATATATAAAATGGAAAATGAAAATTATTGTATTTGAATTCGTTTAATCTTTAAAACGCTATAAATTTTGGATACGAGGTCCGTTTCGCACGAAACGAATTGCATTAGATTCATATTGATGAACACTACGCGATAAAGATGGTTTGGAGCTGATTGGAGGTAGTGTGAATTTTGGGTAAAATTAAACGGTCGTTTAATTTTATTCGGAATAAAACACTGAAATTGCGACTGCAAACAATGTGAGTACAACTCACTCTTTTTGACTCACTGATATTTTTATATAAGTGAGAAATAATTTATTATATGATGATTAATGATTTTTTGGATGATATATGATATATTGATTAATATTTGGATATATACCTGCCTAGTGGAGCAGATGACCCTATACATTCCCGTGTCTGAGCGGATGACCCTTTGTACACACATCTGCCTTGAAGCGGACATTGTACACATATTCTAATATGTATATTTGTTGCAGGTGACGGGTTGGAGGGATCCAACTGGATTCCTCACCAGTATTAATTTATTTACAGATATTGTGATATATTCTGTTACCATATGATATATGATGTTTTGGATGTTGTGATTGATGTATTTAGTGCTATTGCAGCATTTGGCGAATTTTGGAATTTTAAAAATGTTAAAGTGATGATTTCCAAATTTAAAAGGATTTTAAAGTGATTTTTGGAAATAAATGTTTTACAGGTTTTTGAATCATTATAAATGCTATATAGAAGATTTATAAAAATTGAATTTTTACAAATCGAAATAATAGGATTTTAAAGAAATTTTATAAGTGTTCAAAATGAAGTTATAAATGGATTTTATAGGTAACTGGTGATTTATATATTTAAATTTTTTGAAGTTATAAAAAGAACGAATTTTGGAAATAAATGACTTATAAGCAATTAGCTTATAATTTGGATTTTTGGCATATAAATGAAATAAATGGAATTTATAAACATTGTTTTATAAATTCAAAATCAATTTGATTTGATAAGTTAAACACAGAAGTATATTAAAGGATTATATTCACGATTTTGGGCAGTGGATTATCTTTTATAAATGGTTAGAAATATTAAATTTGGTAAACGATTTGTATTCACGATTTTGGACGGTGAATAATAAGTTAAATAAATGTTTAGGATGTAATATTTTAAATGGAATAAAATGATTTAAAGATGTTTCAAAGGTGTTAAGGATCGAAACCATAGATTCCAACATTGAAATAAGGAAATGATGGACTATAACACTGTTGTTATAGTATATGATTTCGAAAGAAAATGTTTTTGTATAATATTGGGATTTATATACCTATATTATTTTTGAATCTCTATACTTGTGATTTTGGGTTGTCGTAACGATGTTATACGCAGCATTCGTTTTGACCCAAATAAAGATGTTTAAAGGAATCTTTTCCTTAAAGAATAATATGTATACTTAATCGTGATTTAAGTATATATAATATTTTCCAAGTGTTGAAAATAAATAGAATTGTTAATTACTTATTATTAAATAAGTATGGAAATGTTTTCCAATATGAAACAAAATGTTTTGTGGTTATGTATTTTAAAGATAATTTGAAGTGAATATTTGGCATATAATTTAATTAATAAAAGATTAATTAAAAGGCCTAGTGATTGTTATGGTGCTGAATATCTGTCTGTTTTCTTTGATAGTTAAATAACCGACTATCAGACTTTGCCAAATTTTAGTTCCCCGACTTGATGTGGGAACTATTTAGTCATATACTTAGTACATAGCCTTCTATGTAGGCTTGATTATCGTTTGTGTTGAGGATGTTGATTCGTATATCGCAGAGTATTACTCCAATCTATCGTGCTTCCTTCTTGGCCCGAAGGATAGCAAGTTGAAAGTTGGAGAGGTGATATGTTTGTGAGACTTAGTTTCTGTGTGAAGTTGAGAAACACTTCTACGTTGTTTGTGGGAAGAGACCGGGATCAGATTTATTTTGAAAACCTCTTCGGACCAACGTATATGCGACAATTGTGCATGTTGCTTGTGATGATATTGATATTCTGGATGTTCATAGTCAGGGACTGTTTGTTGATCGTTTGGGGTTAAAATCCCAATATACATCTAGTAGCAGTGGCCTCTTCATTTTGAAATATCAAATGCATTGGACTATTCATGTGACGCCCCACCTCTATACCCACGCTAGCCAAGGACACTACAGGCTAATGTCGTCAACTAACACGGAGAATAAGGCTGGTTGGGAGCAACCATCTATAGCCTTGCTTTAACTATCTATTGAATACATCGACAATAGACATACCAAGCAGGTCGACGTACCCAATGAATACTTAAAACAAAACCATAGGTGGTTGGAGGATCTATGAGAACAGAATATAGCAACTCAAATGTAATAAACATCACAGAACAATAGATCATCATATACACATATATTGATACATAACAGAGTATACAAAATAATACATGTCAAGTGGTATAGCAAACCACAATATACAGACGAATCCAGATGAATACATATATCAGAGTTACAACAAAAAGGACTACACAAAAAGCTATAACAAAAAGGAACAAGCTGAATAGTCCATGTGGAAGCAAAATAGGCTAAGTCCAAAAGCACCTAACCCGAAACATCTCGGTCTGACCCGAGTATAAAATACACGGGTCAGTCTAGCTAAACAAATCAGTTAGATAAACTGAACAACAATAACCTGCAAGGTCACAATTTA
Source organism: Allium cepa (assembly GCA_030765085.1). Classification (NCBI taxonomy): domain Eukaryota; kingdom Viridiplantae; phylum Streptophyta; class Magnoliopsida; order Asparagales; family Amaryllidaceae; genus Allium; species Allium cepa. The sequence goes on from CM060928.1 coordinate 806,371,156, forward strand.
TAACAAATATATCTAAAAGAGATAACACAATCATCTAACAAAAAGATGAATCATATCATAACAAGCCTCATATCATCGGCAACTCAAAGAAACAAAGGATAGGAATATCCCAAAACAAGCCATAAAGGCATATAACAAATACCAATGAAGGTAACACAAGTTCCACAAGGTAATCGCTACATATCATGCGGCTCAAAAAGACCAACACCGAAGGGCGATACCTAAGGAATATACATAACAATGAAAACATCATAAAATTTGCACGTGATCAGTACTGTATAAACAAGTATCCATGAGCCCGAAGACTCCAAACCCAAATATCACTCGAGCGGCTCATAAAGCCCTAATCCTGAAAGCGATACAATAGAGCAACAAACCCGAAGGCATAAATCCGAAGGCACAAAACCGAAGGCAACATACCCGAAGGCAACATACCCGAAGGCAACATACCCGAACGCAACAAACCTGAAGGTGCAAACCCGAAGGCAACACACCCGAAGGCAACAAACCGTAGTGGTGAAGGTCAGGAGGCCTTGTACTGGACACCACTAACTGGCGGAATGTGTCATAACTCTCAAAAGAAAATCCAAAAAGTGGTAATGTGAGTCCCATAATCACTCGTTCGCACTAAACGGTTTACTATCCATTAGTTAATTTCACACTCAAAGCAATACAAACCTCATCTCATTGGTAAACCAGACCAAAAGGTCAAAACAATCAATCGAATAGGTCGGGGATTAATCGGAAAGACATACGCATGGATTCATGGTCCATGTTTTACCTTACCATTTAATCTCCCTTCCACTCCGCTTGAAGTGCGAAATCGTGTATGTTTAAATAGAATTTACAAATTGGAGAAAATGTAATTTTTAGAAGATTATTTATAAAAACCCGTGAATGAAGTCAAAAATAAGTTATCAAAGCCAAAAATGCAATAACAACCACTAAGAACCAACTTGAATCGATAAAATTTGGAAAACCAATCAAAATGAGCGAAAATAGGCAAAACAGAAAAATAGGAGCAGGTCGGTCGACCGGCTACAAGGCTCGGTCGGCTGGCCAGAAGAAGAAAAAAAGAAAAGTTTGGGGTAGCAGGTCGGTCAGCCAGCTACGGGGCTCGGTCGGCCGAACTGCAAGTTTCTGCAGTTCCTGCCCTATTTCATTCAAGCACAAACTCTTCCAAAACGCAATCGGTCGAGCATTGGACCTAAGGAGCCTTAGCCAATAGATACCCCAGCTCCATTAGCTCTCCGGTTCGCCACCAAAAATATGTTCAAACATCAAAGTTAGGATCTTTAAAGAATTGAACCCAAAACACTAAAAATTTGGATATTCACCAATTCAATCCAAACCAAAAGCAAGTGCATATGAACAAGTGCTAGGAATTCATACCCAACATCAATGAAATCAAGAGAAGTAGATGTGAGTTCAAAACTCACCTTCTTACACCTAAACAAAGATATATATATATATATATATATATATATATATATACATATATATACATATATATACATATATATATAAGCATAGATGTGAGATAAAAATCTCACCTTTTATCTCAAAACAAAGAAGAAGGAGCTCAAGCACAAGAAGGAGATTAGCCACTCTTCACTCTAACTCTACAAGCTCCAATCTAAGAATAAAACACATATTTCCCAAAGTCAGGCTTAGGAAAACTTTCAGAAATTGAAGAGGAGAAGAGTTGGAGAAGATGAAGAGAGGGCTTACCAAATCTTCACTTTAATTTTGGAGCAAGAATTCAAGTTGCAAGAAGAAACTAGGGCTTGGAATTTGTAATTCCCATTCTCTTCCCCCATATTCAGTTTTTAGCTTAAGTTTTATGAAATGAAATAAGTGTGGAGAGGAGAGGGACTGAGTTAGGGTTAATTAGATAGTTATTGGGCTGAACCTAACGCAAAGGCCAACTAGAAATAGTAGCAAAATTCAACTTACTCCAAACATATCAAAGCTTATACTTAAAAAGATCGCAAACGCCATTTTGGACTCAATGGAAGCGGTATCGAGCTCTAATTCAGCCATTTAAAAAAGTAACATTTCGGATCCAAAAATCAGACTAACGACGCTATATTTAAATAAAACATTTAAATATAAAATCGTTAAATATGCGGGTTGTTACAAATCTCCCCTCCTTACAAAATTGCGTCCCCGCAATTCCTAGAGATGATATTTGTAACAACTACATACATGCAACATTCAAAAGGAAAGGAAATAAGCTTGAGACGAAAAGATATTCTCACCGTTCCCAAGCGAAGATAGAAAACCCGGATAAGATCGTTCGATATACTCTCTGGTTTCCCAAGTACAGTCATTGGGATTAGCGGACCATTGAACTTTAACGAGTGGTACGTCCTTGTTTCGAAGGTGTCGCACCTCCGTGTCAAGCACGCGAATAGGTTGCTATACAATAAATAAGTCCGGTAAGACCTCAAGCTCTTGCAAATCAGGAGAAGTGATAACAGAATCCGACTCCCGAAGACACTTCCGAAGTTGAGAGACGTGAAACACGTCATGAATGCCAGATAAATGAGCTGGAAGTGAAAATCTATAAGCCACAGGGCCAATACATTCAGTAATAGAAAATGGTCCTATAAAGCGAGGAGCCAATTTCCCAGTCGTACTGAAACGCATAACCCCTTTCAAAGGAGAAACACGAATAAAGACAAGGTCACCAATCGAGAACTCGAGAGGCTTCCTACGGCTATCAGCGTTGGACTTCTGGCGGCTCTGTGCCTCTTTCATTCTCAACTGAATAAGATCAATCTTCTCGGAAGAATCACGAACAAAATCTGGAACAAGAATAAGCTTCTCCCCAGATTCCAACCAACAAGAAGGTGATCGACATGGCCTTCTGTATAAAGCTTCGAAAGGAGCCATACCGATACTTGACCGAAAACTATTGTTGTAGGAGAACTCTACAAGAGGTAGGTGATCCTCCCAACTACCACTGAAATCAAAAATACAAATACGGAGAAGATCTTCCAAGATACGATTCACCCGTTCAGTCTGTCTGTCAGACTGCAAATGATAAGCTGTACTGAAATCAAGCTTTGTTCCCAAATCTTACTGAAGACTCTTCCAAAAATGACTCGTGAATAAGGGATCACGATCATTCACAATAGAACTAGGAACACCGTGAAGTGTCACGATTTCTTTAATATATAACTTAGCCAAAAGCAAAGCAGTCCTATTAGACTTAATAGGGATAAAATGAGCAGACTTAGTGAGGCGATCAACAATAACCCAGATACTAGAATGGCCCAATCTCGAACGAGGTAGACCTCAATGAAATCCATAGAAACCTGATCCCATTTCCACAATGGAATCTCTAGAGGCTGAAGAAGACCCAAAGGACGCTGGTATTCGGCCTTAATACGCTGACAAGTTATGCAATTACTCACATAACTCGCCACATCGTGCTTCATGCCTTCCCAATAATAAAGACGATACATATCGGCATACATCTTACTACTACCAGGATGAATGGTATACTTAGAATGGTGACAGTCATCAAGAATGTCATGCCTAAGTGCAAAATCAGAAGGCACAAAAAGACAGTTCTTCTTGCGAAGACACCCATGAGAATCAATGCTGAAATCCCGCAACGTCTCATCACAGGATCCAGACTCACAAAGCTAAATAAGATGCAACAAATCAGGATCACGCCGTTAGGCATCGGCAATACAATCCAGCAAAATAGGTCGAGCTCCCAAACTAAATAATAGAATAGGAGAATCAGAAGATGAACCTCGATCACGAATTTCACAAAAAGATAGAGTCTCAAGAATATCCCATTTGGCAAGCATCATGGAAATAACAGCCGAATGTTTGCGACTAAGTGCATCAGCAACACGATTACCTTTTCCTGGGGTATACGGGATATCAAAGTCAAAGGAAGCAAGAAACTCGAGCCAACACTGTTGTCTCATATTGAGTTCCTTCTGAGTTGTAACGGAAGCGATTTTTCGTTGCCGAAAAACCGAACCATTATGGGTTTTTAAGAAAAAGAAAGAGGTAGAAGAAGAGAGAAAGAAAAACAGAACAGAAAGAACTACAGAACAATATCAGAATCTCACAATTCGCAGCAGAACAACATATAATAATAAATGAATAATTTTTAAACAAAGAACTATATCAGTTATTTCATCACATTATATTACATTACATCAAATCATCAGAGTGTACAACAACAACAATAAACAGCGGAAAAGAAATACTATATATTATTAATATGCTATGCCATCCAGCTTGCCTCCAGCAACTCCAGAATATCCAGAATATCCTGATAAACCTAACTTTTGACTGCCCGTGTGGAAATTGGTGGGCACCCAGAGTTTAGTAAGGAAAACAATAAACTCCGAGTCAGTTATGTGACTGGTGTGAGAACTCAAAACAGTTTATTTATCTTTAAAAATCAAAATAGAGGAATATTTTAAATCAATTCGCAATGCTTTTAAAAATGAGACTACCATAAGGCCTCCCGCACACACACACATGCAAACGCAGAATCGGAGGAGATTTCTCCTTATGATAGCCAAAGATGCTTGATACGCATTTAAAATAACATTTTATATTATTACTAGTGCATAGTGTAGGAAAAATTCATTTCGAAAGTAGAATATAAATCTTAGCCAACATAGACATTTCGAACTATGTCTACTATAGCTACCATCCAAACAGTGGTGACCACCATAAGTGAATGGCAGGTTCTACAACTAATACCGTACAAGTTTCGTATTGGGAATTGGATTTCCAACAAATGGTCAGGCCAAGGAACTTCCCATTGCCACTGAGAATGCCTCTGGATGGACATCCCCGAGAACCAAACCGGATCTCTACCAACACAAGGCCGGGTTACTCCTAACTGAGTAACAACTGACCGAATATGCCATCCCCCGGTCCTTTGGGACCTTTATCAACCGAGCGCTCGTAATCAATTCACACAATCATAAAGTGTTTTCAACATGAGTAAGTATCTGGGCTCCATACCATGATACCACCCTTTTCCAGAAGGAAATGGACACATCCTAAAGGGTGCTACCCCTCATAACCTTGCTGCTTCTTTCCTGTTTTGACCATTCACGGGGTGTGAGGCTCGACGAAGTCACGTCCACAAAAACATACTTTATACAAAAGCCATGCTTTGGGTCAACAAATGATCAACACAATGATCACTAAGATAGACGATCAAATAAATGATCCTATCACAAATAATCAACACAATGATCATTTCAGCATCACTCAGCATGTCACATTACCAAACTGGGAATATATCGCTGATAACTTCAACTATATAACCTCTGAGCTCGTACGTCTCAGAGAAGGGTGTTAAGCTAAAAGAATAAATTCTCCGCCACCTCAGAAATATATTTGAAAGAAATCGGCTTTATATCTCAACTTGTAATGTCAGACATACAATCCATACAAGTCTGTTCCGGGATCGAACAGAACCGAAGGCACTTACAAAGAAGTCCTTGCAATCCGAATAATTTCTAATCACGTTCGGATTTCCCATCACTTATGGAGATCTCTATACCGGGGATCAGCCAGTGCAGAGACAATCAACCAGAAACCCTCTCGTTTTCGAAAATATCCGGTCTTCAACACCGGTCTTCGAATGCAATTCATAACGACGTATCACATATTCGGAATGGGTTATACGACCCCATGGTCCTTTCCCGGTTAACCCGAATAGTGAGCGCTTATTTTAAAAATAAGTGTGGCATCCAATTCAAGCAATCACAGCAATTACTCATTCAAGGGTAAATATTGATAGTCGGTTATTTAACTATCAATAAAGATGCGCCACATCATCAGATTCCAAATAATTTTCCAAATTATTTATTTTTCCAAAAATATCTATACTAGATATAAAATCTCAATACTTCAAAAATAAACCAATGTTTATTTTGAAACCAAATTCCCTTTTTCATTTATAAATTCTATAGTGAATTTATATTTCATATTTTCTATTGATTTACAGTTTCAATAGATTTTTATTTTTAAATTCCAATTTATCTTCAAAAAGATAAATTCTTAAAAATATTCCATTTCATATTGGAAAAGTAATTCCATACTTATTCTAAAAATAAGTATTCACAAATCTTATTTATTTTCAACAATTTGAAAAATATTCAATATACTTAAACCATAGTCAAGTATATATTTCATTCTTTAAGGAAATCATTCTTTTATTATAATTTATTTGGGTCAAAACGAATGTTGCGTAAAACATCGTTACGACAACCCAAAATCACTAGTATAGGGATTCGAAATTAAAATAGATATATAAATCCCAATACTATATAAAACATTTCCTTTCGGAAATCATTTACTATAACAACAGTGTTATAGTCCACCATTTCCTTCTATTTCTCGAAAACGTCTATTTCAACAATAAATGTTGAAATCTATGTTCTCAATACTCAATGCATTTTAAAATATCTTTAAACCGTTTTAATTTCTTTTTAACACATTCTTTCCTCAAAAGATATCCATTTTATTCAATAACATATTTACCGTTCAAAAACGTGAATATAACTTCTTTATAAACTTCTATATTCAATTCATCAAATTCAATTGGTTTCGGTTATAAATTCCATTTCTATTTAAAAGCTTCAATTTTGTAAATCTTGTTTATTAACCTAATTCAATTGATACAACTCAATTTTAATACCAAAGATTTATATTATAAGTCAAGTACTTATAATTTATTTATTTACAAATCGTTCCTTTGGACTTCACCAATTATAAATCTTATTACTTATAAGTTTTCTTTATAAATTTCCTATTTCCAACTTATCAAATTCGATTTGATTTCGGATTTATAAAACAACGTTTATAAATCCCATTTATAATTTCATAAACTTCTATTTACCAAAAGTCAATTTATTAGCAAATTCCATTTATCTTCCACATAAATGACAAGGTCCAATTCATAAGAAATTTACTTATAGACTTTTGTTTTACAAATCTATACATTTTCTAACTTCACACTTTATAAATTTATAAATTTTCATTTACTTATAAAAACAATTTATACTTCATTTATAACATTTATAAAAACTCAATTTATAATTCCAATCATTTTAAATTTATAAAAATCAATTTAAAAATCTTTTATATACATTGTTTTTAATAATTCAAAAATTCCAATTTAAACCAATTTCAATTTACTTAACTATTTATTTCCAAAAATCTCAATTTGATTTTATTTTATAAAAATCTTAAATTCTATAACTTCAAAAATTAAATTTTTTAATTTGGTTTAAAATGAATCAATTCAAAATTTTACTAAAAACATATATTTGGAAAATCGATTTAAAAATCCCTTTAAAATCAAAAATCATTATTTTTAACTTTAAAAACGAATCCGATGATGCCACAGCATCAATTGGTCAATCACTACATAAATATCATATATCGATATGATATTCACAATCATCAAAAATATTTATAAACAAATAAATATTTGTGAGGGGTCCCGTTGGATCCCTCCAACCTGTTTTCCTGCATCCAAAGAGTTAGCACAATACCCATTCCACTTCGAGGTGGAATATCGCGGTATATGGGATTTTAGAAAATATTCCGCTTACTAACGGCGCAATAGGGTCCCATCCGCTATACGAGGCGGGAAATCAATCAACTGCAATATATACATATGCCAATATATATATATTGCTATATATAGATATATCCTAAAATATCTACTATCGCAATCAAGCAAACAATCAATCAATCCATCAACAAATTTTAAATATAACTATTTAAAATTTTAAATAACCTTTTGAGTGAGAAGTTCTCACCTTAGCTTTTATTTGCAGTCCATTTTCCACCTTGACTTGATTCTCTTGTTTTATACCTATTTTAAATATTTTATACAATTCAATTAATATTCGAATCAATTGAATAAATTAAATTTTCATTTGACAAATTTTAAATTCATCAGTTTTCTCCTTTAAATAGTTTAAATTAACTGATAGTTTTATTTTTAAACCAATTTCTTGTTTTAAACAAGTTTATTTACAAATTATTAAATTTCCTTTCTTTTAATAAATTTAATCAACCAGTGGCCTTTATTTTAAATCAATTCCTTTTAGTAAATTAACCTAACATTTAAATTTTATACTAATTTTCTTTTTATATATTTTAAATCAACTAATCTTTCCTTAAATAAATTATTTTCTTTGTTTAATAAATTTATTTTAACTAAAATAATTTATATATTTCAAAAATCTAATTTTTAACAACTTCTTAACATTTAAACTAACTTCTATTTGATATTTAAATTAACTAACTATTTTATTTAAATGACATTTTCTTTTATAAAATATCCTTTAGTCCTTAATTACTTTTTTTTTCCATAATAAATAGTATTTTCTTTTTAGTTTAAAACAGATTACTCTTAACAAATTTATTTAATAAAATTTAAATCTCAACTAAATTTACTTAAATAAATTTATTTAACTACAATAAAATTTTAAAACTAAGTTTCTTCTTTTAATAATTGATCTAATTTAAATTTAAAATTTTAAAACTAAGTTTCCTTTTAACAAATTCTAAAATCGTTAAACAAGTTAATTTACAGTTAAATCACCTAATCCATTATTTTAATTTCAAACTAATGATTTGATTAATTATTTAGTTTAAAAAATCAAATTTCCTTTAAATAAAATTGTTTAACTAAGATTTTAGTTTAAAACTAAATTTCCTTCTTTAACCATTTCTAAAAATAAATTAAAGAAGTAAATTAAACAAATTCATCTTCCTTTTGAAATATATATATATATATATATTTTCTGGTTTCAGCATATTTAAATATATAATATATTTTTTTCTTTCACTGTAAATATACATCCATACACACTTATGTATATATTATAAAAATCTAACTAAATAATTTAAATTAAATTATTCAAATCATACCTCACAGCATCAATCGATCGAGCATCGCCATTTCAGTCACGACCTGCTTCTCGAGTTCGAATCGAACTCGTCAATGTCGCGCACGAGTTCCCCTCCAGTCACGAGCTTCGCGACATTCATCACGTCGCCGCCCACTCTACGCGACGTTCGCCGCCATCCCTTCGAGTCGCGCGCCGCCGCCGCGAACGCCCACGCCTCCACCATCATCTGAACACGAAACCGCGACTTCCATACGCGTACGCGTGAGCTCCTAATCTCCAAGCGCCGCGCCCTAGCGCCGCGACCATCATCGCGCGCAAAAATCAACTCGCGACGCCCCATTGCGATGGCCGACCCCCCCAATTCTTTTTTTTTTTTTTTTATCTGAAGAGAATAGGGCTTCGGCTTTGATTTTATTTCATGAATTCGATTTGGATTGGGGAAAGAGGAATGAAACTCGGCTGCGGCCATTAACAATTTATCTCGTTCGATTTGTTTCGGTTTCGAATTGGAAACGAGGGTGAAGAGCGGTTTTAAAAACGAAAGGAGGCATGTTTATCACGATTTAGCCACGATTTTCTGCGTGACTCCTGGCTGAAGGGAAGGAGAAACACGATGCTGAGGTACAAAGGCATGGCTACAGAAATATAGGCATGAAAGAAATTTTTGACCAAATATAAATATAGATTTAAATTGAATTCAATATAGATTTTACGCGTTTATGTATTGTATGCTGACATAACAACTCGAAAAAATACGAAATTTGAAATCCGAGAATAATTCAATATTACGGACCCAATGGAACTAGTTTCGTCGAATTCCGAGACTGTGCCTCGGACGCCTAATTTTAAATATCGATTCGAACGATTAAATTTCAAAACTGAACGTTTCACTTTCAATTTCAATTCTGAAGCTTCTAAAATCTTCAATATTATCAATATGAACTTTACAAGCCTTTGAAATATTTTTAATTGGCTTAAAATTGAAGATTCAAATTTTTATTCAACTCTCAATAGATTAAATTCTATAATTAAATTGCCATATTCAAAGTTATTTTGAAAATTTCAATCCAAACCATTATTTAAATCAATAAAATTAATTAAATATTTCCAAATTAAATTATTCAAAATTCAGGGTCGTTACAATCTTTCCCCCTTAAAAGAATTTCGTCCCGAAATTACAAGTTAAGAAGAATACCCTTATCCCGTCTATTATTTTTCACAACTCAAAATAGTTTTACCAACTTACTAGCCTAAATCTTTTTATTAGAGATTTACTATCTTTTCTACTAGATTTCCAACTTCAATTATAGGTTTCAAACAATATTGTTTACCTAACAATTCAAATTTAAATTCAAATTCAAATTTTAAACTTTCAAATTTTCTCAAAAATTTTCTAACACCCTAAATTTTCGAAAAATTTCGCCAGCGTCTCCTTTGCGCGGCTAGCTCTGTACGACTACAAAATGGCACCACGGCCCCTCAGAATCAAAAAGAAAAGAGAAAAGCCAAGTGGCTAGAGAAGAAAGTCATCAAATCTCATACTGAAATTGAAATACGTACCTTTTTGTCGAGCAATTCAATTTTATCTTTTGAAATCAAAATCTCAATTTCTTTATATACCTGTATGACCTGTATAATCTGCTAGTAGTAGCATCCAAAACCAACATTCAAACCAACTTGCAAATTCTATTGCAAAATTTCCAACATATACTTCTTATACGTTTTTACTTCACTATTGAAGCTACATATCCAATTTCATTCAATTTTTTTACATTTTAATTCAATTCACAATTTAAATTTCATTCGAATTCAATTCTCAATTTAAATTCTATTTGAATTAAATTCTAAATTCTAAATATTGAATTCTATTGATTAACTAATTTAATTCAATTTGTACATTCACATTACTACATTGAATTAGTTTTATTCATTAATTCATTTCAATATTTCAATTCATCTCGTTTTCTTGCTTACTACCAATTCATATACCATCTTTATTCAATCTTTATACACATTCCATTTTCATTCCATTTGAAATTATTTCACAAATGAATAAATTATCAAGTTAATTTACTTGAATTCAATTCATTTTATTTATTCAATTCCATATACTAATGATAATAATCCAATATTATTATTTCCTAGCAATCATGCAACCATATACTATAATAATTCATAGAAAATCATTTCTTTTCTATACCAAAAATAGTTTTGGGCAAATTTATTTTATTTACCCTATTCAAAAACAATTTTATATTCACTAACAAATACGCGCTCATATCTATTATTACACTCAAACTCATTCTAGAGTACTGCTGACTCTATCTCTAACGAGTAACACCCAACAGAACCATGGTTGTCGCTTAACCATAAGCTCTGATACCAAATGTAACGCCCCGAAAATTTTCGACGGGAGTGGTCACAACCGGTAGGCTTTTCAACCATCCCAGCCCCACCGTGGCTTACACTGATATCCCAAACTTGCTTTTACGGCCAGCCTTTCGACTGTCACAGCTTACGCCTAACCAACCCCCTAAAAGAGGATGTGTGGGAGTAAGAGTCTCCCGTTCGCCACCAAACCGCGAAGCGAGAACCCCCCATCACATAGCCCAATAGCTTAACAAGACTGGTGTGAGAACTCAAAACAGTTTATTTATCTTTAAAAATCAAAATAGAGGAATATTTTAAATCAATTCGCAATGCTTTTAAAAATGAGACTACCATAAGGCCTCCCGCACACACACACATGCAAACGCAGAATCGGAGGAGATTTCTCCTTATGATAGCCAAAGATGCTTGATACGCATTTAAAATAACATTTTATATTATTACTAGTGCATAGTGTAGGAAAAATTCATTTCGAAAGTAGAATATAAATCTTAGCCAACATAGACATTTCGAACTATGTCTACTATAGCTACCATCCAAACAGTGGTGACCACCATAAGTGAATGGCAGGTTCTACAACTAATACCGTACAAGTTTCGTATTGGGAATTGGATTTCCAACAAATGGTCAGGCCAAGGAACTTCCCATTGCCACTGAGAATGCCTCTGGATGGACATCCCCGAGAACCAAACCGGATCTCTACCAACACAAGGCCGGGTTACTCCTAACTGAGTAACAACTGACCGAATATGCCATCCCCCGGTCCTTTGGGACCTTTATCAACCGAGCGCTCGTAATCAATTCACACAATCATAAAGTGTTTTCAACATGAGTAAGTATCTGGGCTCCATACCATGATACCACCCTTTTCCAGAAGGAAATGGACACATCCTAAAGGGTGCTACCCCTCATAACCTTGCTGCTTCTTTCCTGTTTTGACCATTCACGGGGTGTGAGGCTCGACGAAGTCACGTCCACAAAAACATACTTTATACAAAAGCCATGCTTTGGGTCAACAAATGATCAACACAATGATCACTAAGATAGACGATCAAATAAATGATCCTATCACAAATAATCAACACAATGATCATTTCAGCATCACTCAGCATGTCACATTACCAAACTGGGAATATATCGCTGATAACTTCAACTATATAACCTCTGAGCTCGTACGTCTCAGAGAAGGGTGTTAAGCTAAAAGAATAAATTCTCCGCCACCTCAGAAATATATTTGAAAGAAATCGGCTTTATATCTCAACTTGTAATGTCAGACATACAATCCATACAAGTCTGTTCCGGGATCGAACAGAACCGAAGGCACTTACAAAGAAGTCCTTGCAATCCGAATAATTTCTAATCACGTTCGGATTTCCCATCACTTATGGAGATCTCTATACCGGGGATCAGCCAGTGCAGAGACAATCAACCAGAAACCCTCTCGTTTTCGAAAATATCCGGTCTTCAACACCGGTCTTCGAATGCAATTCATAACGACGTATCACATATTCGGAATGGGTTATACGACCCCATGGTCCTTTCCCGGTTAACCCGAATAGTGAGCGCTTATTTTAAAAATAAGTGTGGCATCCAATTCAAGCAATCACAGCAATTACTCATTCAAGGGTAAATATTGATAGTCGGTTATTTAACTATCAATAAAGATGCGCCACATCATCAGATTCCAAATAATTTTCCAAATTATTTATTTTTCCAAAAATATCTATACTAGATATAAAATCTCAATACTTCAAAAATAAACCAATGTTTATTTTGAAACCAAATTCCCTTTTTCATTTATAAATTCTATAGTGAATTTATATTTCATATTTTCTATTGATTTACAGTTTCAATAGATTTTTATTTTTAAATTCCAATTTATCTTCAAAAAGATAAATTCTTAAAAATATTCCATTTCATATTGGAAAAGTAATTCCATACTTATTCTAAAAATAAGTATTCACAAATCTTATTTATTTTCAACAATTTGAAAAATATTCAATATACTTAAACCATAGTCAAGTATATATTTCATTCTTTAAGGAAATCATTCTTTTATTATAATTTATTTGGGTCAAAACGAATGTTGCGTAAAACATCGTTACGACAACCCAAAATCACTAGTATAGGGATTCGAAATTAAAATAGATATATAAATCCCAATACTATATAAAACATTTCCTTTCAGAAATCATTTACTATAACAACAGTGTTATAGTCCACCATTTCCTTCTATTTCTCGAAAACGTCTATTTCAACAATAAATGTTGAAATCTATGTTCTCAATACTCAATGCATTTTAAAATATCTTTAAACCGTTTTAATTTCTTTTTAACACATTCTTTCCTCAAAAGATATCCATTTTATTCAATAACATATTTACCGTTCAAAAACGTGAATATAACTTCTTTATAAACTTCTATATTCAATTCATCAAATTCAATTGGTTTCGGTTATAAATTCCATTTCTATTTAAAAGCTTCAATTTTGTAAATCTTGTTTATTAACCTAATTCAATTGATACAACTCAATTTTAATACCAAAGATTTATATTATAAGTCAAGTACTTATAATTTATTTATTTACAAATCGTTCCTTTGGACTTCACCAATTATAAATCTTATTACTTATAAGTTTTCTTTATAAATTTCCTATTTCCAACTTATCAAATTCGATTTGATTTCGGATTTATAAAACAACGTTTATAAATCCCATTTATAATTTCATAAACTTCTATTTACCAAAAGTCAATTTATTAGCAAATTCCATTTATCTTCCACATAAATGACAAGGTCCAATTCATAAGAAATTTACTTATAGACTTTTGTTTTACAAATCTATACATTTTCTAACTTCACACTTTATAAATTTATAAATTTTCATTTACTTATAAAAACAATTTATACTTCATTTATAACATTTATAAAAACTCAATTTATAATTCCAATCATTTTAAATTTATAAAAATCAATTTAAAAATCTTTTATATACATTGTTTTTAATAATTCAAAAATTCCAATTTAAACCAATTTCAATTTACTTAACTATTTATTTCCAAAAATCTCAATTTGATTTTATTTTATAAAAATCTTAAATTCTATAACTTCAAAAATTAAATTTTTTAATTTGGTTTAAAATGAATCAATTCAAAATTTTACTAAAAACATATATTTGGAAAATCGATTTAAAAATCCCTTTAAAATCAAAAATCATTATTTTTAACTTTAAAAACGAATCCGATGATGCCACAGCATCAATTGGTCAATCACTACATAAATATCATATATCGATATGATATTCACAATCATCAAAAATATTTATAAACAAATAAATATTTGTGAGGGGTCCCGTTGGATCCCTCCAACCTGTTTTCCTGCATCCAAAGAGTTAGCACAATACCCATTCCACTTCGAGGTGGAATATCGCGGTATATGGGATTTTAGAAAATATTCCGCTTACTAACGGCGCAATAGGGTCCCATCCGCTATACGAGGCGGGAAATCAATCAACTGCAATATATACATATGCCAATATATATATATTGCTATATATAGATATATCCTAAAATATCTACTATCGCAATCAAGCAAACAATCAATCAATCCATCAACAAATTTTAAATATAACTATTTAAAATTTTAAATAACCTTTTGAGTGAGAAGTTCTCACCTTAGCTTTTATTTGCAGTCCATTTTCCACCTTGACTTGATTCTCTTGTTTTATACCTATTTTAAATATTTTATACAATTCAATTAATATTCGAATCAATTGAATAAATTAAATTTTCATTTGACAAATTTTAAATTCATCAGTTTTCTCCTTTAAATAGTTTAAATTAACTGATAGTTTTATTTTTAAACCAATTTCTTGTTTTAAACAAGTTTATTTACAAATTATTAAATTTCCTTTCTTTTAATAAATTTAATCAACCAGTGGCCTTTATTTTAAATCAATTCCTTTTAGTAAATTAACCTAACATTTAAATTTTATACTAATTTTCTTTTTATATATTTTAAATCAACTAATCTTTCCTTAAATAAATTATTTTCTTTGTTTAATAAATTTATTTTAACTAAAATAATTTATATATTTCAAAAATCTAATTTTTAACAACTTCTTAACATTTAAACTAACTTCTATTTGATATTTAAATTAACTAACTATTTTATTTAAATGACATTTTCTTTTATAAAATATCCTTTAGTCCTTAATTACTTTTTTTTTCCATAATAAATAGTATTTTCTTTTTAGTTTAAAACAGATTACTCTTAACAAATTTATTTAATAAAATTTAAATCTCAACTAAATTTACTTAAATAAATTTATTTAACTACAATAAAATTTTAAAACTAAGTTTCTTCTTTTAATAATTGATCTAATTTAAATTTAAAATTTTAAAACTAAGTTTCCTTTTAACAAATTCTAAAATCGTTAAACAAGTTAATTTACAGTTAAATCACCTAATCCATTATTTTAATTTCAAACTAATGATTTGATTAATTATTTAGTTTAAAAAATCAAATTTCCTTTAAATAAAATTGTTTAACTAAGATTTTAGTTTAAAACTAAATTTCCTTCTTTAACCATTTCTAAAAATAAATTAAAGAAGTAAATTAAACAAATTCATCTTCCTTTTGAAATATATATATATATATATATTTTCTGGTTTCAGCATATTTAAATATATAATATATTTTTTTCTTTCACTGTAAATATACATCCATACACACTTATGTATATATTATAAAAATCTAACTAAATAATTTAAATTAAATTATTCAAATCATACCTCACAGCATCAATCGATCGAGCATCGCCATTTCAGTCACGACCTGCTTCTCGAGTTCGAATCGAACTCGTCAATGTCGCGCACGAGTTCCCCTCCAGTCACGAGCTTCGCGACATTCATCACGTCGCCGCCCACTCTACGCGACGTTCGCCGCCATCCCTTCGAGTCGCGCGCCGCCGCCGCGAACGCCCACGCCTCCACCATCATCTGAACACGAAACCGCGACTTCCATACGCGTACGCGCGAGCTCCTAATCTCCAAGCGCCGCGCCCTAGCGCCGCGACCATCATCGCGCGCAAAAATCAACTCGCGACGCCCCATTGCGATGGCCGACCCCCCCAATTCTTTTTTTTTTTTTTATCTGAAGAGAATAGGGCTTCGGCTTTGATTTTATTTCATGAATTCGATTTGGATTGGGGAAAGAGGAATGAAACTCGGCTGCGGCCATTAACAATTTATCTCGTTCGATTTGTTTCGGTTTCGAATTGGAAACGAGGGTGAAGAGCGGTTTTAAAAACGAAAGGAGGCATGTTTATCACGATTTAGCCACGATTTTCTGCGTGACTCCTGGCTGAAGGGAAGGAGAAACACGATGCTGAGGTACAAAGGCATGGCTACAGAAATATAGGCATGAAAGAAATTTTTGACCAAATATAAATATAGATTTAAATTGAATTCAATATAGATTTTACGCGTTTATGTATTGTATGCTCACATAACAACTCGAAAAAATACGAAATTTGAAATCCGAGAATAATTCAATATTACGGACCCAATGGAACTAGTTTCGTCGAATTCCGAGACTGTGCCTCGGACGCCTAATTTTAAATATCGATTCGAACGATTAAATTTCAAAACTGAACGTTTCACTTTCAATTTCAATTCTGAAGCTTCTAAAATCTTCAATATTATCAATATGAACTTTACAAGCCTTTGAAATATTTTTAATTGGCTTAAAATTGAAGATTCAAATTTTTATTCAACTCTCAATAGATTAAATTCTATAATTAAATTGCCATATTCAAAGTTATTTTGAAAATTTCAATCCAAACCATTATTTAAATCAATAAAATTAATTAAATATTTCCAAATTAAATTATTCAAAATTCAGGGTCGTTACATGAGTGAACAAATACTTCAAGGATTTATGATCGGTATAGAGAATGAAGCGCTCGCCCAATAAATAGTGTCGCCAAATCTTCAAGACGAAGACAATGGCGGCTAACTCGAGATCATGAGTGGCATAGCGGACTTCATTCGGACGCAGTTGCCTAGAAGCATAAGCAACCACCCGATCCTTCTGCATAAGAACAGCACCGAGACCACTACCACAAGCATCGGTGTAGACAACAAGATCATGATTCCCCTCGGGAACCACCAAAATAAGAGCATTAGTGAGAAGTTCCTTCAATGTCTGAAAGGAAGCTTCACACTTGTCGGACCAAATAAAACGAATGCCTTTTCAAGTAAGGCAGGTGAGAGGAAGCACAAGCCGTGAAAAATCCTTAATGAACCGACGGTAATAACCCGCCAATCCAAGGAAACTACGAATCTCATGAACATTCTCAGGCCTCTTCTAATTCTAGATGGCTTCGATCTTTGAGGGATCGACAGAAATGCCATCGGAAGATACAACATGGCCTAAGAACTTAACCCTATTCCCCCAAAAATGGCACTTGGAGAATTTGGCCCTAAGCTGATGATGACGGAGAGTACTCAAGACAATTCTCAAGTGATTAGCATGCTCAGCATCAGACTTAGAATAAACAAGGATATCATCAATGAAGACAAGGACGAACTTATCGAGATATTCCCGAAATACCCGATTCATGAGATCAACAAAGAAAACAGGAGCGTTCATCAACCCGAACGGCATAACGAGCCACTCAAAAGAACCATAACGAGTGCGGAAAGCGGTAAGAGGTATGCTATCCTCCGCGGCTCGTAATTGATGAAAACCCGTGGCAAGGTCAAGCTGAGAAAAGACCTTAGCACCACTCAATAGATCGAACATATCGTCGATCCTAGGAAATGGATACCTATTCCTAATGGTTAACTCGTTAAGCTTGCGATAGTCAATGCAAAGCCCAAGAGTTCCATCAGACTTCTTCACGAAGACAACCGTGGATCCCCACGGAGAAAAACTGGACTGAATCAATTGCTTGGACTCAAGCTCTAAAAGCTGCTTCTTGAGTTTCCTTTATAGACATCCTCGTGGGAGGACGACTAACTGGCTGCGCGCCTGGAATGAGATCAATGCGGAACTCAATTGCCCGCTTGGGTGGCAAACCCGAAACAGGCTCAAAAACATCAGAAAAGTCACAAGCAATAGGAATACGAGATATATCATCATCATCTCACGAATCAAGAAAACATAAAGCCATTTCGGAATTATCCACATCCCAAGAACAAGAGATAGTTGAGTAGGCGAATCTGGATGTCGAAGATACAAAATTCTCTCCGAACAAATAATCCTGGCATCATATCTCAC
Organism: Allium cepa; assembly: GCA_030765085.1. Lineage (NCBI taxonomy): Eukaryota > Viridiplantae > Streptophyta > Magnoliopsida > Asparagales > Amaryllidaceae > Allium > Allium cepa. The sequence goes on from CM060928.1 coordinate 806,389,751, forward strand.
TAGCCAGTCCATTCCCAAAATCATATCAAATCCCAGACAAGAAATAACGTGCAGATTCACACGAAAAGAAAAGCCACATAAAACAATCTCAACATCATCACAAAGCATACTAAGGGTCGTGGATCCCCCAATAGGATTCACAATCCTTAAAGAAGTAATCAAACAAGAAACATCCAAGGATAAATCATCAACGAGCTTCTTCGATACGAAGGAATGTCAAGCACCCGTATCGAAAAGAACTCGAATACTATGACCATGAAATAAAATAGAACCTTCCAAAATAGATGGAGATATACCTTTGGGCTGAGAAGGACCTTCAGAAGACTTAGCGGCATAAAGCTTGCTAGACTTGACACCAGCCGGAACAGTAGGGCAAGTGGAAACATGATGACCTTCCTTCTTGCAATAACGGTAGAAGAGAGGCTTGGAAAAAGCTCGAATAATATGATCAGGAGAACCACAATTGAAACACTTCCGAACGAAAGGTGTTCCAGAAGACTGAGGCTGAGAGCTAGAACCACCAGTCCTTTTCTTCTTAGAAGGAAAAGACCTCTTCTGAAATGGAAACTGCTTCTTGTTGGGGTTCTTGGAAACCTCGACATCAACATCACTATCACACTCCTTCTCGACGGTCTCGAGATGAAGTGCCGAATCAACCAACTCCTCAAAAGAAAGCTTAAGCTGGAGCAACAAAGACTTCTTAAGACATTTCCTAAGACCAGAAACGAACTTCAAATTCTTCCTATAAGAAGTGCTAATGAATTCAAGACCATACTTAGATAAAACCTCGAATGATGCAACATACTCAGAAACAGAAGATTTCCCTTACTTCAACTCAAGGAAGCGACGGGTCAATAAAACTTTTTCAGATTCAGGAATGAACTTGAGTTCAAACCGCTCCCGAAACTGAGTCCAAGAAAGAGTAGACTCATTAATTTCGTCTACAAGAAGCTCATACCAATCAAGAGCACGCTCTTGTAATAAGCAAGAAGTTACAAGAACTCTATCATGGTCAGAAAGATCCATGCGAGAGAAGATACGCTCGCACGTGCGAAACCAAGCTTGGACTTCAAGAATGGATTCGGAGACTTTAAACGGCTTTCCTCCAAGACGAGAAAAATCACTACACTGACGTGCAAAGGCAGACTTGCGAGGTGGAGAAACTCGAGGAGGAACTGGAGGCTGCGTGCTCCTAAACAATTCCAAAAACTGATCGGCAGACATATAAACGCCATCCGGATGTGAGCCACTGGATTGTCCAGCATCCGAACGTCATCCCCTGCCTCTTCCAGCCATACGCTAAAAGTAAGATAAGAACAAGATTATTCACAAGGTAGATGGAATAGAGAGACACGATGATTCAAAGATTTGTATCACTTATACACTTTGATGTACCGGAATATGTGCATCTATTCTGTATTTATCATATTTTGTTCTAACCTCAGCTCTGATACCACGCTGTGACGCCCCACCTCTATACCCACGCTAGCCAAGGACACTACAGGGTAATGCCGTCAAATAACACGGAGAATAAGGCTAGTTGAGAGAGACCATCTATAGCCTTGCTTTAACTATCTATTGAGTACATCGAAAATAGACATACCAAGCAGGTCGACGTATCCAATGAATACTTAAAACAAAACAATAGGTGGTTGGAGGATCTATCAGAACAGAATATAACAACTCAAATGTAATAAACATCACAGAACAGTAGATCATCATATACACATATATTGATACATAACAGAGTATACAAAATAATACATGTCAAGTTGTATAACAAACCACAATATACAGATGAATCTAGATGAATACATATACCAGAGTTACAACAAAAAGGACTACACAAAAAGCTTTAACAAAAAGGAACAAGCTGAATAGTCCATGCGGAAGCAAAATAGGCTAAGTCCAAAAGCACCTAACCTGAAACATCTCGGTCCGACCCGAGTATAAAATACACGGGTCAGTCTAGCTAAACAAATCAGTTAGATAAACTGAACAACAATAACCTTCAAGGTCACAATGTATAACAAATATCTCTAAAAAAGATAACACAATCATCTAACAAAAAGATGAATCATATCATAACAAGCCTCATATCATCGGCAACTCAGAGAAATAAAGGATAGGAATATCCCAAAACAAGCCATAAAGGCAAATAACAAATACCAATGAAGGTAACACAAATTCCACATGGTAATCCCTACATATCATGCGGCTCAAAAAGACCAACACCGAAGGGCGATACATAGGGAATATACATAACAACGAAAACATCATAAAATTTGCACGTGCTTAGTACTGTATAAACAAGGATCCATGAGCACGAGACTCCAAACCCAAATATCACTCGAGCGGCTCATAAAGACCTAACTCCGAAAGCGATACAATAGGGCAACAAACCCAAAGGCACAAACCCGAAGGAAACATACGCGAAGGCAACATACCCGAAGGCAACAAAACTAAAGGCAACACACCCGAAGGCAACAAACCGTAGTGGTGAAGGTCCGGAGGCCCAGCACTTGACACCACTAACTGGCGGAATGTGTTATAACTCTCAAAAAGGAATCCGAAAAGTGGTAACGTGAGTCCCATAACCGCTCGTTCGCACTAAATGGTTTACTATCCGTTAGTTAAATTTACACTCAAAGCAGTACAAAGTCTACCTCATCTCATTGGTAAACCAGACCAAAAGGTCAAAACAATCAATCGAATAGGTTGGGGATTAATCGGAAAGACAAATGCATGGATTCATGGTCCATGTTTTACCTAACCATTTAATCTCCCTTCCACTCCGCTCGAAATGCGAAATCGTGTGTGTTTAAATAGAATTTACAAATTGGAGAAAATGTAATTTTTAGAAGATTATTTATAAAAATCCGCTAATGAAGTCAAAAAAAAGTTATCAAAGCCAAAAATGCAATAACAACCACTAAGAACCAACTTGAATCGATAAAATTTGGAAAACCAATCAAAATGAGCAAAAATAGGCAAAACAGAAAAATAGGAACAGGTCGGTCGACCGGCTACAGGGCTCGGTCGGCTGGCCAGAAGAAGAAAAAAATAAAAGTTTGGGGTAGCAGGTCGGTCAGCCGGCTACGGGGCTCGGTCGGCCGAACTGCAAGTTTCTGCAGTTCCTGCCCTATTTCATTCAAGCACAAATTCTTCCAAACGCAATCGGTCGAGCAATGGACCTAAGGAGCCTTAGCCAATAGATACCCCAGCTCCATTAGCTCTCCGATTCGTCACCAAAAACATGTTCAAACATCAAAGTTAGGATCTTTAAAGAATTGAACCCAAAACACTAAAAATTTGGATATTCACCAATTCAATCCAAACCAAAAGCAAGTGCATATGAACAAGTGCTAGGAATTCATACCCAACATCAAAAGAGAAGTAGACGTGAGTTCAAACTCACCTTCTTACACCTAAACAAAGATATATATATATATATATATATATATATATATATATATATAAGCATAGATGTGAGATAAAAATCTCACCTTTTATCTCAAAACAAAGAAGAAGGAGCTCAAACACAAGAAGGAGATTAGCCACTCTTCACTCTAACTTTACAAGCTTCAATCTAAGAATAAAACACATATTTCCCAAAGTTAGGCTTAGGAAAACTTTCAGAAATTGAAGAGGAGAAGAGTTGGAGAAGATGACGAGAGGGCTTACCAAATCTTCACTTTGATTTTGGAGCAAGAATTCAAGTTGCAGGAAGAAACTAGGGCTTGGAATTTCTAATTCCCATTCTCTTCCCCCATTTTCAGTTTTTAGCTTAAGTTTTATGAAATGAAATAAGTGTGGAGAGGAGAGGGACCGAGTTAGGGTTAATTAGATAGTTAATGGGCTGAACCCAACCCAAAGACTAACTAGAAAAGGTAGCAAAATTCAACTTACTCCAAACATATCAAAGCTTATACTTAAAAAGATGGCAAACGCCAGTTTGGACTCAATGGAAGCGGTATCTAGCCCTAATTCGGCCATTTGCAAAAAGTAACATTTCAGATCCAAAAATCCGACTAACGACGCTATATTTAAATAAAACATTTAGATATAAAATCGTTAAATATGCGGGTTGTTACAATTCGCTACTAATCCTAAGGATTTTCCGATAGGATGTGGTAGGAAAGTACATTTGGTTTGTCCTATTCCTGGACAACTTGCATGGATGTTTGTCTGACATTTCATTTCTAACGATTATGTACATTGGTTTTTACAAACGTACTTCATTGGTGGCATAGAAGGGAACTTCTTCTAGCTTAACACCCTCCTTGAGACGTATGAGCTTAAGGGTTGTATTTTTGTGGAAGGCAACTAATAGTCAATGGAAATGGCCGTGTGGCATTCTAAGTGATGTGATTGTGATATGTGAAAGGTAATCGTTACCTCTAGCCTCATCAACCGAAAATGACCAAAAAGGGTTAGATGCAGCAAGGCTAAGTAGGTCATTCCCAAGTAGGATATGATCATCCTCTTCTAGATATATCTTTGCATGCTATGACGTCGTTTATCTGATTATTATGGTTTGCATGCTAGAGGGCCCTCGGTAAAGGTCGGTAACGACCAGAGGATGACATATTCGATAACATCTAGTTATAGAGGTGGGCCGGTCTTGTGTTGGTAGAGAAACTTTGTGATGGTTTGTTGGGACATTTTTCTAGAGATGTGCTGCCGGAAGGTAGTCCCTTCACCTGGTCATTTGTATGGAAATCCGAACCCCACTACGTGTTTGCCATTTTGATTGTACTACCCAATTAGGCTATATGATGGAATTTAATCAATGTAACAATTTCAGCTATGATTAATATTATTTGTATATAGTAGACACCACTATGATATAAGAGGATTTGGTATGATATGTTTTAGTTATCGTGAGGTAAAAACATGTCCATGTTTATGTGTGGACTTGTCTTACGAGATATTTTTGTTTTGAAAACTAAGGAAAAGTTTGGTAATTTAATAAATTCAGTTGAATGTGTTTCTCACGCTGATTTACCAGACTGATCCGGACATTCGTCCCTTTCAATGCTTGGGTCTGACCGAGTATATCTACAGGTTCAGATTTGGTTCTTTTGGAGCTTCAGCAGGAGAGCTGGAGATCTTCATTTTCGTATACACGTACTTGTTTTGATTATCCGCTGTGCTTTGTTTGTTGTTGTATATTATCAGCAATTGTAGTGGCAGGTTATTATAACTATTCAAGCTAATAACTCTAATTGATTGTTGAACTCTGATTGATGTATGTATCTACAGTTTCTTTTTTGTAATGATCAGTGATATGATATTATATATTCTCTGCTGCGATGTAAGATTCTGTATTGTTTTGTTTGGTTCTATCTTCTCTTCTCCTCTTCTCTCTTCTTTTCTTTCTCTTGACTTTCCGTTAGTTTGTGCTTTTTGGGTCAGACATGTGTGGATTATTGTCAATTCAAAGGGTACGGATTTGCGGGTCGTCACAAACGAAAAGCAATGTTCTTAAAATTTTATTTACTTTCATAAGAAAAGATAAAATTCAAAATTTCAAAATTTTAAATTCAAAAGTCAAAGTTTGACCATATTGGCCAAAATTCACAGTTTTGGAAAATATTATATTTATTCATGTTTGGAATTCTAATTCACACAGAAATCAAAATTTATATTTAAAATAACAAAACTATTCACTTTAATAAATAAAATAAAGTTTTTAAATCAGGAAATTCAACTAAAATAATTAAAATATACAATTGAAAAAAAATCACAAAATACAAGGTTGTTACAATGTCGCTCTTGGCGTAATTTGTAATAAATATATTTGATCAAAACCTGCGAACGTTTTGGGGTTATGTATCTGAATATGAAATATGGATTTGAAATGTAATAAAAAAAGATGTTTAATTCTGTGTTGATTTTATTTCGTATTCATGTGCTTATGATATTATGGATACCATTAGTATTGCCGTATTTTGTAACCAAAAGTTAATACTATGGTTGCTGCAGCATCTGTAGCGCTTAGCTTCGGGCCTCAAGATAGGGGATGTTACATGTTCTTACAATATTGCAAAGGTTAAAGGTTACCATTTTATTTTTCTAAGAAGGTCCCACTAGATTTTCATGTTTATCAAAACCCTAAGAAAAAATAAAAATCATTTGATTTCTTTAGTGGATGTTTGGACTCGGTTGCCTTGGGATTCTGACCTTGAGGAATATTAACAAATCATAGGCCCGTAATCGATGGATAACTTTTGTCAGTTGTACGAAATACAACTCCTAACTCGTGGTCTTTATCCTAATCTCATTTTAACCTTGCGGAATGTCAAAAAATCGAAAGAAGTTACTCACTCATACCTACCATTTTGCAACAACCTAAGTATAATGCATGTACCTTAAGGGATATCAACAATTATACGCATGTATCATACATTGTTTAGTCAATATACCAAAAGTTTTACACAAAACATCTCTAACTTGAGGAATATCAACAACTAGAGAGTTTGAAAACAAATAATTAAATATAAATGGTGGAGGAAACTTTATATTAAAGATTCATAATGTTTAATATATTATATTGAGCGATATCGACTTATGGAATAATGTATTTCATATGAAATACCTTTGTGATTCAAGTGTCGGACACATCAAAAATTACGGTATATGTACTATATGCATGTATTTATCTCTTATGTTTATTTTGGTTATTTTTCCTATTCCACTTGATTTTATACACTCATATTATGTAAGTTTAATCATTATATAAATTTTATCATTTAATTAACTTATATAATAGTCTTATGTATATTACATTAGTTAAATCTCATTTAATTAATTAACATTTTTGTTAATTTTATGTTATTTAATAAAAAAAATTAATTGAATATGTATACCATAATATTTATGGTTATACAAATATATATATATATATATATATATATATATATATATATATTAGAAAGGAGAGTGGATCTTAAACTAAATGAGCTAAAAACCAAATGCCACTTCAACAAATTTTGTAGGAACAAAAATAAGCTATTGGACGTTTTAAAAGTGAAAGAAGGGGAACTCTTGGTGAAATATATGGGTGGCCCTCTCTCTTCTAACAAGATAACTGATAAAGGATGTGTAGAATTATTTCAAAAATCAGAGATAGGTTGCAAGGCTAGAGTTCTAAACTACTGTCATTTGCAAGCAGAATAGAATTACTACACACTGTGATTCAACGTAAGGTGAATTTCTGGTTACAAACATTCCAACTCCTAGATGTTTCGATTTATGTACCGTTTTATCAGGAAGGGTAGGCTCCGTAAAATCAAATTTCAAGATTTATCAGGGCTAAGGAGGAAGGAGGCATGGGACTTAGATCACCAAAAATATGAGAGATGTGTTTACACTTAAGCAAGGCTAGAAACTTATAAACGTAAAAGGTCTTTGAGCTAGATGGACGAGACAGAGACAAATAAAAGATAATTTTTGGCATATAACTATTGATAATAATGCTTCATCTACTTGGAAAGCTGTAAAACTTTGAAATTTTTAATGAAAATTAATTAATAAATAGTAACGTCGAAAATAGAAATTTTATAAATGTCATAATTCTAATAGAAAGCTTGCTTCATTGGGTTTATTGAGATTTTTTGATCAATTTTCATATATAAAGTTTTCTGATTGGAAATCAAATGAAGAAGTTATTAACTTTTGAAAATTTAAGATTGAAAATAATTATAAATTTAATTAAGGAAATAAAATATAATTAACAAAATAAATTAAGTTAATTAACTTTAACAGTTGCCTAACATTTAAGTAAGTTAATGTTAATGAAAAGCAGAAGCAAATTATCTCGAATGAGCGTATAAAAAATGAAATTAACAAATGTTAACGGAAGACGTCAATTTACAAAATAATTAATGACCAGTCGACCCCTAACTTCGGTCGGTCACCTGTTAGCAATTGATCGCTAAGGGGTTAGCGATCGACTGGTCATAAATATCGACAGTGAATTTGACCCATGCTGAGTGGTCCGAATTTAAAATAATTTAATCTAACGGTTGACATTCATTTGAACCCGTATAAATATGGGCCCAACTCCTCGCTTTTATTCTCATAATTTCTAAAGCATAGAGAAGTTTTGCTGTTTCTTTTCTTCGTAATTCTTAAATCTAAATAAATTTGTAGTTTATATACGTATATACAAGTGCAGAGTATCATAGAATAACCGAGATGATGAATAGGGTCGAATCGAATTGCCAAAGTCAAGGAAAAACTATGATTATAACTCCAAATCTAAATTAAATCCTAATCTCTTCTCGGATCGAGATTTCTAATAGATATGTGTATGCTTGTGTTATATATTTTCTGATAGGAAGAAAAAAGAAGTCGAACTAGAGAAACGGGATTAGATCTGGAGATATGGAAAGCTAAAATGGTGAGTGGAAAATTATATATTTTTATATATTGGATTTATACCATTTTTAATATGTTTATGTGTGCCTAAATGTAATTTTGGAGTTTTAGGCCTAATTTATACATATAATAAATTTATAAACCCTACCTATATATTCTGTGATTGATAACTCGGATTTAATATTCCATGTACAGATATTTAGAAAGTGCAGGATAGGTTACAGAAATTTACAATGTTAACCTTCTCTTTGGTGGAGACGCAATTCCAATGCATTAAAATGCAGAAAATCCCTAAGCATGAATTAAAGAATTATAATTGTGATAAAAATAATGAATCTAACTGTAAAACCAAAAATGCAACAACGACAAGTTAAAAATTAAACAACATGGGATGAAATGTAGGTAAAGTAATGGAATAAGTAAGAAAGTTGAGCGACCAAAGAAAGATAATAAGAGTTAAAAAGGAACAATAAAATAGATTTAATAATATAAAAAGGGAAATAAGCAATAAAAGAAATTTCAATATTTTAAATTAAAAGTAAGCTATAAATGAAACTAAATTAGCTTTTATGGAATTAGCAGTAAACGCATAAAAAGTAAAGGGCTGTTATTAAAAGCCGAACATCATAGGCATATTAATTTAATAAGTATAAATATCTATACAAATACATATATACGTAGCCTCAAATATGCATTTATGATTGGTATGAATTATTAAAATTAGTTAATAATTTAGATTAAATAGGAATGACATAGTCATTAAAATGAGTTGGAATGGGAGGTAAGTAGTGTTACACAACAGAAGTCTACCCACCGCAAGGGGCTACCAATAGTTGTATATACATTATACTGATGTGGGACATACTCGACTATAGTACACTTAGGATTATCCATTCATGTATAGGTTAAGGCAACACCAAGTTGATGTAAGTCTCAGGTTGAAGTATCAAAGGACAAGTATGGTCTGCTTCAACCATTTAGCAAGGGATATTTCCGAGATCGCGTTAAGAAATCTAAATGGGATAGTAGGCAAGGTTCCATGCTATGACAATGTGATTGGTACTAAGTTAGGAGTAAGAGCTACTTCATAGGTCGAGAACTAATAATCGAATTTTTAACCAAGCATATATAACTGAAAGTAGAAGACCAAGACGAGGATGAAACAACTCACAAACTTGGAAACACACTTAGAAGGACTAGAAGAAGGAACTCAAGAAGTTGAAAAGGCAATAGAGAAAAGTGGACCTTTCAGTACTGAGTGGTTTCAATTGACCTCTCGGCAATGAGAGCTTTTCTCTTTACCTTGGTCCTTCAAAACCTCTTTATTGAAGTACTACCTCAGGTGATTTCCATGGAGTGCTTTTACTAGAGAATATACGAACAACTGTATGGAATTATGAGAAGAAATCAAAGAAAGCAGGAAAAGACAAGCAGTATCGAGGAAATCCTCAAGAAACAACTAAACTTACAAAGAAAAGTGTTTGGAATGCAACAAATCATAGATACGAAGGTAAGGTAAAAAAGAAAGAGGAAGTTTCCACCAACACAATCCTCTCGGTTCCGAGTGGTTTCAGTTGACCACTCAGTATTGAGAGGTTTAAATTGACGGTTGGGTCGACTGTAGCTCTCCTGAACCTATAGGCATGCATCTGGGCCTAGAACAACTCGACCCTATTGAACTACAAAATGGTTTCTTTATAAATAACAACCATATAGCAACCAAACAGGGATCAGATCTTTCCACCATTTTAGACTCTAGATCTTCTTCACCTCCTATATCTCTACACAATAGTCACATAGGTAGGTCCTTTTGGCAGTCCTCAGCTTAAGAACTTGTCAACCCCTTGTACCAGTGACTCTAAATCTATATCAAATGCATAACCAATAAAACTATAAAGTGGACGTATGGTAGAGATTGTCGAACCACTATAAAAATCTTATGCCTCTTTACTTTTCTATGCTTTTTTGTTATTCCTACTAATCCTGTAACATGTCATATTTGCATGTTGTACCACTTTTGGCACCAACATTTTGGTGCATTCACTGAGAATTGAACTTAGGGTTAGATCTAGCTTGCTATTTAGGATTTGAAGAGTTCTGGTAGTTAGATCCAAAAGTTTTGCTTAAGGAATCTAGAAGATTGCTAAAAAAATTCAATGGCATGTAGAAGAGGAAGATTATCTGAAACGGTGGTTGGTGGAGATGAAGAAAACACCAACAAGGTTAAAATTAGTAACCAACACGCGGTACGAAGATCATCTGCTCAATAGGAAGTGGTTACTAGGGTTGAGTTTGATAAGATGCTGCAGGAATTGAACCAAAAGATGGTGGATGGTCAAAAAGCTTTATGGACAAGAGAGATGCGCTGCTAACCTAGCAACCGCAAAAGACTAAAAGAAACAGGAGAGAAGGTTCTCCCCCTAGATCTGAGGAGGAGAATTTGTCCGTTTTTGGTCAGAACAGGCAAAGGAGATGGGAAAACAAAATGAAGTAGTCGTTGATGCTGTAGAAGTAGCTGCAGGAGGAAGCAGAAGTGCTCCCCTCACAATGAGACCAACCGGTACTAAGGGGATTTCTCTCGATACTAAGAGGAATCTAATAGAGAATAAGGGACATAAAGCTAATGCAATAAGTGTTTTCGATGAGGATGAAGGCTTGCAACTTGACGATGGTGTTTACAAACTTGATGTTGATGCTAACAGAGCTGGAGTTCAAAACATTTGCAACAGAGCCAACCGCGTGTCAACGGAATACTGAAGGAGTGGTTCTCTTAGAGACTGGAGAACCTAGACACCAGCAGGTTAGCCGAGATTGTTTATGGAGCCAAACACTAAGCGTAGCCCTTGGTAGTCATCCTATGGAATACCGTGCTAGTAAGGAATACATAGCCGACATGGTTAAATGGTTAGTTGAGGAAAGAAAAGGTAGAAAGATGAGGATTGTGGCACTGTACCAAGCAAAACTCCGTACCTGAAGAGTATTCTGAAAGGAAAATATCCTATGAAGTTTATGATGCCGAAAATGCCATCGTACATTGGAACCACTGATCTTAGGCAGCACTTTCTCAAGTATGAATGGTGCATGGATGGTGCTAGAGCGACCGATGCTGTTTAATACAGATGCTTTCCCATCTTCTTGGAAGGATTTGCATCGATGTGGTTCACTAGTCTTGCGCTGAGATCCATACCGACTTTCGATAAGTTGGCTAGGGAATTTATGGATCAATTTCGACTGCATGCTACCTGACGTAAGGACACGATGTCCTTGTCGAGCTTATCTTAAGAATATAAGGATATGCTAAAAGGTTTCTTGAGTCGATTTAAAGTTGTTGTTATTAAGGTGAGTAGTCAAAAGAGGATTTGGTATTCATGGCATTGGTCCAAGGCATCCATCCTGACACGGATTTTGGAAGTTGGCTAAAGATGAAGCAACCTACAACCATGGAAGAGTTCCATCGGAAGGCTAAACAATTTCTGCGCTTTGAAAAAGCGAGTCTAGTGTCAGAGAAGACTAATGACGAACATTCAAGGAGGTTATCTACAGTAATGTGGCTATTTATGTAGGGAATTCTGACAATCACAAGAAGAGGAATCAAGGCCCTGGAGGTTAAGATTACAAAACAGGACACGCCCGAGGAATATGAAGCCGGAAGAGTACAGTCCTTTAAATGATTCGTTGAAAAAATATACCTTTCTACTCAAAGAATAAAACGATATAAAAAGAGCACAGGCGGGACGCGATTGAGTAGGAAAGGTGCTTTGGAAAGTACTATCATTTCCATGAGACTCATGCACACAACACAAATGAGTGTCGACAATTGAGAGATCTCATCGAGGATCTAATAAGGAAAATAGTATCCAGTAGTTAGTTAACGAATCATAGGATAGGGGTCAAACCACAAGACCCCAAGGGCCGCCTACTAGGGGAATCAGCCCGGACTAAGTGAAGAAGGTGTTGAATATGCTAATATATGATTTTTGTTTGATGATAATAACCATACATGTATATATATATATATATATATATATTCAATTACATGTATTTGTTGTTGTACTATTTTATTTTTGATATAATTAAATAAATATTTGATGGATAAAATAAATAACACAGAATTTAAATTCAAACAAAGATTTTATTCAAAAATTTTTTTTTTAATTTTATCGCGTCGGTGTTTATTATGCAGATAACTTAGATATTGGATTCAGGCTGGAATAGAGTTGAAGAGAAATACGAGTGAATGAGTGAAATGTAGTGAGGTGAATATTGTAAATGGAAAATTGTGATGTAATCAGAATTGTGTTGTAATTGAAATTGTGTATATATATTCTGAGAGCTCAAATTTGTACTATTCAAAATTGTAATAAAATATTTGTTTGAACAAAATATTTGTTTGAATTTAAATTCTGTGTCATTTATTTTATCCAGCAAATAATTATTTAATTATGTGAAAAATAAATTGTACAATAACAAATACATTTAATTGAATATATATATATATATATATATATCTGTGTGTGTGTGTGTGTGTTTATTATCATCAAACAAAAATCATATACTAGCATATTCAACAATCTCCCCGTTTTGATGATAACATACATATATTTAAGAATTTGAATTTAGTAAATGTATTTGATCATTCAATTTGCTCCCCCTATTTGAATTCTCCCTCTCTACAACAAAGCTCACCCTTCGTATATGCATGAAAATAAATAAAAATATGCAAATGACCCTAGATGAAAATAGAAAATAGAAAATAAATTATTTAACCTTTATTTGCCATTATTTGACAAAATCTTAACTTTTCTCTCCCCCATTTGTTATCGGCAAAAGAGTAATAGTGTTAGAAAAATAGAAATAAAGTTATAGACATTAATATAATATTAATACCAAATCGAGTATAAACATTATATTTCAATAAAACATCAAAAAAAATTCATACATACTCCGTTAGCCCCATATTCCACTTTAGAATGATAGGGATGATGCAACACCATATAGCTGTGTCTATTTGTGGTACATTTATATCAGGAATTTGAATATCTACTAAACAGGCATAACCGTTTGGAATTTTAAATGGGATTAGTAGTATTCCAAATTTAAAAAAAGATGAATTCAAGTATCTTCTAACTACGCATAACCATGAGGAATTTCAAAGGTGATTAGAATCAACTTGTTTATTTAATCAATTAATTTTGATATGTGTTCCATACATGCACAAATGCGAAGACTTTTAAACGAGCATGAAAGAACATAACCAAAAATTACAAGTAATTCAACCATGCATAACCGTAAGGACTTTTAAATGAGAGTGAATACTTTAGATGTTTTTATTGCTAAAAATATAATAAATTGAAAAACGAATGATTTCCATTCAAAATACCACATATTGACATACTGTATTGGATTTTGATGAGTGATGGTCACTAGAAATATGACAGAAATAGAGATGGTCATGGAATTTTCACCGATAAAATATTATTATAAATCTTGTTTAAATTTTTACAGAAATTTACTAAATATACTGTCTCAAGTTATATATGATTAATATCAAAACTCATCACTTTTTCAATCCCTATTTATCTTTTCGATAATCAGTAGGGAGTCAGATTAGTTAATTTAGTCATTTAAGATCAAATCCAAGAATAATCAAATTTTCTAAAATGATTAATCTGAAACAAGGTCAACATAAACTATTTTCTGGAAGGGGTTTTATAAAAGAAATGTCTGCTAGTTGAAAATTATTTGAGATGAAAAGTATGTAGATATTTTCTTTGAAAATTATGCAACTATTGAATGTGTCAACATAAATCACGTTCCACTAGTAATTTTTCTATCAACTAGCTTACCGTTGTAATCTGCATCGGAATTTTCTTTTGACTCAAGATTATCATTTGTTGGATGTTATAAACCAGATTGTGGAGTTGCAACAATTACTTGAAATCCTTTTTACAACTTTTAAATGAAATTCTTTTGGATTTTATTTGAAGCCGTGCCAATAAGCAAAACCATGAATATAGAGTCAGTAGTAAAATAACCAAATGTATTATCATCAACCAGTAAAACACCATCTTTATTCCAAACAATTATATGTGAAATGGTTTAAAGACTCTTAAGGTACTTATAGTGTTCTTGGTATAATAAATATAATTGGCCAATTTTTTTTGAATAAGTCAGAATCAAGATCAACATTCATTTCTTTACCACATAACTGGCTGATTTAAATTCAAATTGTGGTGCAGGTTATCACATTTAATATATCATTCAAGGTAGATGTACCGTTACCTATTTTACCTTTGCGATAATTTTTCATTCTTGCCCATTGTGTTTCTTCCACCTTTATACTAGGCTAAGGAACTTTGATTTGTCACCCATTGTGCTTCTTGAACAACCAAAATCCAGATGACAGTATTGTTGTTCCTTAGCCTACCACCACATCTACACGAGAAAAGATTTTTGTGACCTATTTGTTTTTATAGGTCCATGGTTCTTAGTGGAAAACGTTTTTGAAAAATATGTTTGACTAGACCCAAGAGAATTTATATTTGTTCCTTTTGGCACCCAGATTTGTATAACTTTAAGGGATTTTATGTTTGTGACTTTTGGAACCCAAATTTGAACGGTTTTTACGTGTCTGGGTCTATACCAACAAATATTATGATTTTTTCTAGTTTTTCCACATATCGTGCACTCTGATTTGACTTGATTAATTTTATTTCTAACAAGTTCAGTTTGATTATATCCTAGTCCATGTCTATCTGTATTAACAGTTTGTTTTTCTAATAACATATTTAAAAGATCTTTCACTTTTTGAAAATTTTTCCTAAAGTCGTAGCCAATTGCTGGACTTGTGTTTTGAGAGATTCATTTTCATTTAATAGTTATGTGCACTTTTTAATAGAATTTTCTCTCCTCGTGTTTTCACTTTCTTTCAAAATCAGTATTTCATTTTCAAGCGATTTAATTTTATTTTTTGATTTTTTTATCTCTCCTTCAAATGATGGACATTTATCACACTTAGGGCTCTTGCTTTGATAGTTTTTAACTAATTGATCAAGCTATTTATTTAAATATATCAAAGTATCTCTTTGTGATTCAGTTTTTGTGGTCTCCCTAAGTCATTCGAAACAGCCATTTACTTCATGAAAATATGTAAGCAACACTGAATGAGTAAGTTTTGATACCTCACTTGGCTTGTCATCATCATTGTCGGTTATATCACCTCGAAGGCACGAATCTACTTTTTCACTCTCACTGCCAGTGCTTTTATCATCTTCATTTGTTTCATCCCAAGTGGCTGCAAAACTTCTCCTTTTCGATTTCTTTTCTTGAAGGAGTCGATTCTGAGGACAATTGGGCTTGATGTGATGAGGTTTATTGCACTTATGACAGAGGATCTTCCACTCTTCTAGTTTGTCTAGTGCTTTGGCTATTCTGCTTTGCAATTTTTGATTTAGAGCTAGATTTCCATATCTGTGACTCTACTTTTTGAATTTCTTTATTATCAGTGTCAACTCAGCTGCTCCATCATCCTCATCACTTTTCGTTGTTCCTTTAAGAGCTATTGATTTCTTTCGAGTATCACCTCCTTGTTCTTACTTGAATTCATCTCTATCTCATAAGTGTTGAGATTTTCGATGAGTTCTTCAGTCCTTTGATTCTTGAGTAGCAGTGACTTTGGCTTCAAAATTTCATGGAAGGACTCTGAGGATTTTCCAAACTATTTCCAATTTTGTGTATGATTTTTCGTGAGCTTTTGATTTGTATACGATATTGGAAAGCTGTCCGTACATCTCTTTGACATTTTCTTCCTTGGCCATTGTGAAGTTCTCGTATTCGCTATTAAGCATGGCAAGGCGAGATTCATTGACTTGAGATGTTCCTTCGTGAGTCACTTCAAGTTTGTGCCATATTTCCTATGCAGTTAGACAATGTGAGACACGATTTAATTCAATTTGGTCCAATGATCGAATAATAGAATTGATAGCTTTAGCATTAGCATTAGCATTATGTAGTCTATTTTCTAGATCTGTCCATTGATCCATCAGTTTATCTATTTTTTGATTATCTGTGACTATAGTTGGTGCTCTATAACCTGTCTCGACAATATTACAAGCATCAATGGTTTTCAGAAAAATTTTCATTCTATGTTTCTAGTAAGCATATTCACCATTGAACATTAGTGGCCTAACTATGGACTGACCCTTAGCAAAAGCATTGTTAAAAGAAGCCATGGTTTTCGAAAAAAATTTCAGAAAAACAAGCATCAATGGTTTTCCAAAAAAAATTCATTCTATTTGTTCCTAGCTCCGATGCCACTTGGATCGATTTCATCCTAGAGGGGGGTGAATAGGGTGATACTATTAATTATAAAAATTATTGCGGAAGTATATAAGGTAATTGCAGCACTAATAATAGCAGAATAATAGCAACACAGATAAGAGAAGAATATAAAAGACAAACAGAACATCACATATTTACCCAACTTCGGCAAAACCCTGCCTATGTGCTGCCTTCAAGATTTCTACTAGAAATTAAGTAGTCAGACACTTTCACATGTAAACTCGTGACACCCGCTATCGAATAACCTAACTCTACGCTCAAAACCCTATCACAACTCTGTCACTGAGTTGCGAATTCTCGAACCACACCACCATAGTTCGTCCCCTAGTCACACGAGTCGAAATTATAAACTTTAAAAAAGAAATACAGAATAAAAACAATTAAATCAATAAAACCCTAATTTAAATAATTTAAAGCCTAAAATGTATTTAAAAGAAGCCGGTCCAAGAGCTTTAAGTGATAAAAATTTAAATAATTTAAAGCCTAAAACCCCTTGTTCTTTTTATTTCTTCGACCGTATCTTCTTCTTCATAAAAATGGCTACCTCGTCATGTTTCCCTCTTTCAAAAATTAGGGTTTCTCTTTGTTGACGCCGTCGTCTTCAGTTGTTCGATCGAATAGATGACTTCTCATCCCTTGCCTTATCGATCGATTGTTTATTCAACTTGCACACGGCTGCTTTAACAAGTCGAGTTCGGTTTGAATTATCTAGTATGCGATGTCCCTTTTATTTATTCTTGTTTATATGCTTGAACTCGATTGCTTTTAGGAATGCCGATGATGATAGGGTTAAACAGGGTTTAATTCCATTAATTATCGGTTAAATATGTGTTTGAATTCGTCTGTTACTTTTTCGCTCGGCCGTTTGATTTTGCTTGGATGTTTTAGATTTCTTTAGACTCGTTCAATTTCGAATATTTCTTTGCTATGGTTGCTTGGTCACCACGGCTCCATGAGTTTGCTTGATTATCATGATTTTGATTTCTAATTTGGTCCATTAATTTTTGGTATTTGAACTTGACTATGGTTTGAAATCCCCTGTGACATTATTTGATTCTTATTCGAACTAGTTTTGATTCTCTATTGACTTTGGTTACTTTGAAACTGCTACCGCTGTCTTTATTCGAAACTGCTACTTGACTTTATTTGTATCAAGTTTATTGGTGGCTTCAATTATGGTGTTTAAACTTGTTTACTACACTTTGGTTGATTGACCTGTTCACTTCGTCTCACTGTTGGTCTGCACTTTTATATTTTCTGTTGTATCCATTTTGAAGTCTGGTGATATTTTGATTTTTCATTTGCTGTTGCATGATGGACTTGTTCCTTGAGTTGCACTGTCCACATGAGTTCATATACATTTATTCCAGACATTGTTGTTTGCTGTTCTTGTTTTCACTTGGTTGGTCTGCACTTCAGTAAAAAATTCCTCTGGTCGTTGTTGGGTGTGGCTTTGTAATTGTAGTCTGGTTGTCACTACTGTGCGGTTCGATGCACTTGAATATGCCTCGGTTGTACTCAATTCTTGTTCATTAGTCTTGTAATCTGGTTCAAGTTGCATTGCTTTGAGTCATATGTATATAAGTGCATGCTATTTCTTGTTCTGGTGTTGTTTTGAACATGGCCACTATATTGGTTTGAACTTATAGTATCTTGAATTTGTAGCCTTTGTGTCCACTTCTTTATTTGTTGTGTTTGCCTTTTTGTGATGAGTTGCTTCTATGGTATGTATACATGTGTACAACCATATGTATATTTTTATATATGTTTATGTGATCTTGTCTGAAATCACTCATTTGAGCTGCTATGTGTTACTGATCTAGTTGTACTTCTAGTTGGTCTGGTCAGGAGCATTTGTGTTGATATTGGCCATTGTTTCACTTTGAACTTCATGTGTGCTCGAGTCTTAGTTGCTCCTGACCATTTTATTGCATTCATGTTGTTGAGCTTCTGTTTACTATTGGTCTTCACACTCACCTGAGTTGAATCCATCTTATAGCTCGATTTTGACCTTGTGCTCATGTCATGACTTTATTTTTATTGCACTTGAGTTGAACCTAGTTTTTGGTTGGGTTTGACCTTGTGCTCACCTGTCCTTGTAATTTTGTCAAGTGTATATCAGTATGCACGGCCTTGTGGCATGTACAATGATACACTATGCATGTTACAAACGTCTACGATGAATTCAAAATTAAACGATGATGAACAACTCAAATAACTAAGGCAAATAATATTTTAAAAAATACATTTTATTCTACACTGTATAAAAATATTTCTTTTTCAACTTCGACCCCATGGTGGTAACAGTTGGAATTGGACCGGCGACCATATGTCGAGTATTGGTAGATATTGGGAGTTCTTTGAACATACTGTTAAGGAGGACAATTAATCAAATGAAGTTCAACATGAAGGAGGTGACAGCTTGTAAAACCAAGATTTAAGGGTTTACGGGTGAAGCAAAACAGTCAATTGGGACGATTGATTTTCCAATGGAATTTGGTGAAGGAGCTAACAGGATAGTTCAAATTTAGAAATTCGCTATCATGGACAAGTACTCGGCATATAACGCCTCCTTGGGTCGGCCGATTTTGGCTGATTTCAAGATAGCACTGGCACCTTGGTATTTTGTGATGAACTTCAGCATCGAGAATGAGATCGGATCAGTAAAAGGAGCCCAGAGCACTGGAAGGGAATGTTATTTGCAGGACTGAGTGAAGCAAAGTGACGTGAGAAAGAAAAGAATATGGAGGGAACCCTTCGCATTCAGGATTCACAATCATAGCAACTAAACCGCGACATCTGGCTCGGGAACCATAGTAGGTTCGACAAGTTTATGGGTCCTAGGAAAAAGTTAAGGAAAGTGAGGACATCACCGGCTGAGCTGAAGGTAAATGCCCCAATCAATGTGTACGATCCAACTCGGTTTCTAAAAATTGGATCTTAGCTTAGCACTAGATTATGGAAGGAACTTTTCTGTTTCTTCCGAGGGAATTTAGACGTATTCACTTGGACGCATCCAAAAATGCATGAGATATCGTTGGAGAAAGTATGTCATGCACTGAATACTGATCCAAAGATCACGCCAGTAAAGCAAAGAAGGTGCAGTCTGGGTCTAGAGGGATCCATCGCGTTGAGACAAGAAGCAGAATTAAGGGTTGCTGCCGACCAAAAATGGATAGCACAACACTTCAATGCCAAGGTTCGAAACCACACCTTTGAAGTTGGGGACCTCATTTTGTAATGAGTCCTCCATGGTACGAGGGCGTTGGCTCGAAATAGGAAGGACCCTATGCGATTGATCGAAAGGTTGGAGATAGAACCTTTAAGCTGGCAACTATTGATGGAATCCCTTTTCCGCATGCATGGAACATCGATTTGTTGTGGCACCACCACACCTGGTCTTTCTTAGTTTGTTTTCGCAAATAAGCCACCCAAGGACATTGGAAGCATTGTAATAAGGCAAGACTATCCACTTCTTTCATTTAGAAATGAAGCCAGCTTCTTGAACCAATGGAACCGTGTTATTGTAAGCAGAAAACCCTATGCTGCTAGATTATAATACAACCGGGAGCATACTCCTCTGGCCTCAGATAACAGATTGAGAGTATATTCCTAAGGTTATATTAGATAATTCAGCCTTGATTCACTTAAACCTTTAGGAATTCGTTGCTACTTTGAGATAGGTGATGAGAAGGTTCCCTAAAAGCTTCAGGTATTCATTGTCTCAGAAATATGCGACGACAAGATGGTACCCTAATTCACTTAAACTTTAAAGAATTCATTGTTGCTTAGAGATTGGCAATGGCGAGAAGGTTTTACAATTCTATCCCTTAGGGATCTGGTGTGGTCTGAAGATAGGCATTGCTAGAAAGGAAAACCCAACCTTCAGGAATTTATCATTGCTTGGAGATTAGAAAAGACAAGAAGGTTTGACCATCTTATCCTTAAGGAATTTGGTGTTGCTCAAAGATATAAGATGCTAGGAAGGAAAATCCCCATCTTCAGGAATTCGATATTGCCCAAAGATTAGCGACAACGAGAAGGTTTCCCAATCCTATCCTTCAGGAATTCGGCACTGCCCGAAGATAAGCGACGCCGAAAGGGGAAACTCTAACCTTTAGGAATATGATGCTGCCTGGAAATTGACAATGTCACGAAGGAAAACCGTGACCTTCGAGGAATTCGTCATTGCCTGGAGATTGGCGATGTTGGGAAGGTAAATTTGTAATCTTCAAGAACTAGCATTATTGGGAGACTGGTAATGTCAGGAAGAATGACAAACTAAGTGGTCGATCAGATAATTCTACCCCTACCTTTAGGAATCCGTTGTTACTCGGAGATTGGCAACACCAAGATAGATAGCTGCTTTAGGTCGATTGGTCAACTTGACCCAACCTTTCAAAATCGATTGGATAATTCAATCTCGACTCATAGGAATTTGTCGTTTCCTAGAGATAGGCAATGTCAACATGCATTGGTTTTAAGAGCCAATTGGATAAATCAGGCCAGCTCACAAGAAATAGCCGAGGGGTCGATTAGATAATTCGATCTTGACTTGTATAGATTTTCCCATGCCCGGAGACAGGCAATGTCAAGTCGAATCTCTTGGAATCAAACCACCAATGCGCTAGTTTCTTGAGATAGAAACTAGAACATGGTTAGATCTTCAACCACGATCATCAGAAATTTGGTTGTGGCTTAGAAACTTGTAGCTTCATGAAAGGATACTTAGACTAGGATAATTCATGCATTAGTTTCTGGGGCTTGAAATTGGTGTTCGACTGGATTCCAATGACTGCGCCAATGACCAAGCGAGACTTGCTCGGTTGATGATAACAAAGGATGGTCGTAAAGGATCAAAAACAAGTATTATTAGGCTCTCCTAATCTAAGATAAGGATAGAAAAATTATACGTAGATTGGGGGAAACGTGATAATTTGTCCCATGATATTTCTAACCCATCAATGCTTAGATTCTAGCATTGGAAATAATAAGTCCCATGAATAGGGACAAGCACACAGCAAAAATGTATAAACAGGAAAGTTAACATTATAATTGCCACCCCAATATAATAGAAAGCAACATGAAACTTGGATTACTCAGGGTTGGTGGTTGGTCAAAATAAACTTGATCAAACACAAATAGGAATGTGCCGTTGCCCAGAGATAGGCAACGTCAGGAAGGTATTATTATTGAGTAGTCTTTCGAATAATTCAACTCCAACCTTTAGGAACTTACCATTGCCTAGAGACAGGCAATATAAATAAGGACTAACTATGCGAAGGTCGACCGGAGAATCCAGCCCTGGTATATAGGTGTCGGCTATTGCACGAGGTATGGTAGCTCCAAGAAGGAATGCTCGAAATTAAGTAATCAAACCACCAATGCTTGGAAATGGAACCGATGTATGAACTAGGTATACATGACTACGCTAGCAGCCTAGTAGGACACGCTTGGCTGAGGATAAGTGAGTACAGTCATGAAGAATCCTAAATAGGTATTATCAGAATCCATCAATTCAGGATTAGGATTAGGAAAGTGTAATTGGACTTGGGGGCAATTGGATAATTTGCCCCATAATGCTCAACTCCTACTAATGCCAAGAGACTAGCACTTGGAAAATGAATTCCCCGAACAGGATTAAGTTCACAATTTAAATACATAAACATGAGGTAAGTAATGTGACTAATGCTCCCCAATGAAAGGCAACAACATAAAACTTGCACTACCTGCAGCAGAAAATGGTCGAAGGAAAACCCAACCTATTCAAAACAGGAATAACCATGGAGTTGGTTCAATCATGGTTCTGTTTCGCCAAACGGAACACCTTAGCAATAATAAACAAAGCTAAATGATGGAACATTACCATAGCAATTGCATGAATATTATTGATATGCATGAAGTTGTAGTAACTAAGCACATTACACCGCTACAGGTATATACAATATGAAAATTACAGTATCAATAGTTATATTATATACACATGCAGTTATAAAAATAAGTACATCATATTAAAGTGCGGAAAAGAAAACGAAACAAAGAAAGTGATCTTTTCATTACTTCATCTTTTATATAAAAGATACAGGTGGGGTCAATCCCACAAAAAACACATCCTGTTTGCAACCAAAAGGAAAGTACAGACAATACAACCAAAAGAACTGCTAAACTTCCAAGCGATGTGATCTTATACTTACCTTCGGGAATCCCGTGCTGGCGACATATATTCTAGGACATACTCTCAAATAAAGCAGTTGGCATCTATTCTGGCAGATAATCAAAACCCAAAGTCAATATAACCATGTGCCGAAGGAGATACCTCTTGAAGTGGAACGACCATCTCCTGAAGCTTTGTGGCGATTGTCCATCTAGTGGTAGAAGGTACACACGTAGAAATTTGCACAGTTGTAGACTTGACTTTGGGAGGGGTAGATGCCTCGACACTAGTTTGAAGACGTGCTAATTGATGAGCCATTCTAGATAGGAAAACTTGGCATTCAACATTGTCAAGTATGCTTTATTTCAAAAGTCGAACCCTTGTGACCAATGCCCAAAATCCAAAGGATGTCAACGTGTATTGACCAATCGAATTTCATGTGTTGACCCGGGCAAGCGAAAGTGATAATCTATGCAGTATGAGTCACATATCCCATACATGACGAACGTACCATCCTGTGTAGATAGCTTGCTCGCACTAGAAAAACGAGCCACGATGCACAACGGAACTATGCATCGAATTTTACCCATTATCGGTGAAAATCGATAACAAAAACACTTTTCAAAGTGACGCTGAGACTTTTCCTTTGCAAGAACATCGAAAGTGCTGTGTAACGAAGTAATTTAGGGGATAGAAACACCGGGCCATGGAACTGTTTAAGTGATAGAACTCATCCAACATGACCATCCTCAGGAAGTGAACCGTCCTGTTGGCATTTGGATGACGACATGAATTCATTTAAGTCTCGACTATAGTTAATTGACCAAAGTTTTGAATTCAGAGACCTAAGTAAGCTTTGACCAATCCCCCTCAAGAGCAACCCAAATCATCACCACCGGCGCCATAGCCATGTCAAATAAGCATCGCCAACCTTAGAGGAAAATTTAGATTGGGCAAAAAGGAATTGGTGGCAAGCACTTACAAAGGAATCGAACCCATGTACTTTAGGTTGGAGCAGCGGAAAACAATGGTCAGCGGTGATCTCAGGTGAGTGGCGATGGCTATCTAAGATCTACGATGAGTGGTTCAAGGTGGTGAGCTGATTAATAAAAAGTTTGGTCATGAGACGTAGGAGAACTTGGTGGAAAGGCCTCCACATGAAAAGGAAATCATAAGGAAAAACTGAGAAAGCATGGTGGAGGAAAGAGCATACCCAACTAAGTAGTGAAACGATCTCTGGAGCATAGATTTTGTCCTTAGCACGAAGTGTGGAATCAAACCATGAATAGAAGTTGAAGGAATATCTACCTAGCTAAAGAAATGGCTCGAAGCAATTCTCGAATGACCAACCAAAGCTAAGAGATGGCAAATCAGAACTTTTCTTAATCTCGAGCATTCTTTGTTCTCAATGAAAGCATACTTTGGGAGCAAGTGTAAATTGGGTTTTTAAGAAAGTATATTTCAATAAAAAGTAGAAGGCCAAAAAAAAGATGAAATAACTCATGAACTTAGAAACATAGATAGAAAGACTAGAAGAAAGAACTCAAGAAGTTGCAAATGCAACGGAGTAAACTAGACCTCATGGTACCGAGTGTTGAAACCGACCTCTCGGTACCTAGAGCTTTTCTCTACACTTTAAACCTCCAAACATCTTCTACTCAAAGTACTACCTCAGGTGACTTCCACGGAGTTCTTTAACTAAAGAATAGATGACCAACTTTATGAAATTATCAGCAGAAAGTAAGAAAAGACAAAAAGTATCAAGGAAATTTTTAAGAAACAGCTCAATCTATAAGGAAAAGTGTTTGGAATGCAACGGATTGGAGATAGAAAGGCAAGACGGTAGAGAAAGGGGAAGTTTCTACTAACAAAAACCTCTCGGTACCGAATGGTTTCAATGGACCTCTCGGTAATGGAAGGTTTAAATTGATGGTTGGGCCAACTTTAGCTCTCTTGAACCCATAGACTTGCATCTAGACCATGAACAACTCAAGCCTGCAAACCTATAGAACAATTTTTCTATAAGCCTAGCTCCATAACAGCGAAATAGGCATCAGATCTTTCCTTCATTTTAGGCTCTGAATCTTCTTCACCTCCTATCTCCCTGCGCAATATCCATGTAACAACCCTAATTTTTAATGACATTATTCAGGAGATTTAATTAGATAAATTAAATAGAATAATGTAAATGTCAAGTGATAAGGGGAATGATATTTGAATAAATACTTAGAGGCTGTGCTCAATCAATTAATTAAATGGGCATAAGAATGGTTTCTAAGCAAATTAAATTACATAAGGGCATATTGGGAATTAGCCGCACTTGTTACCATAACCCATATATATTTCCATTCCTTATACCATTGACTATTTTCTCATTTCACAAAAACATAAAATGAAAACATAAAGAGGAGCTGGCCATTACTAGGAAGAAAAGAGAAATCAAAGTAAAACAAAGGATTAAAGCTAGCAGAAATTAATATCAATCCAACCTCCTTATCTTAATCAAGGTGAATAATAATTTATACCATCTCTATTTTTTTATGATCATATGTTTTCAGATTTAAGATTAAATTCATTTTTATGATGTTTTGGATGTTGATATGCTTATATTATAATTTATTTGATTTAAACAAGATTGTTTAAATGTGGATTTATGCGATTTTAGGGCAAACCGATTGCTAATAATCTTCGAATGCTATGGAAATTTTTTATGTTTTTTTGGAGTTGGGTTTTAATTTTGATAGTTTTCCAAGCTATGGAAATATTATTATGAGTTTTCAAAGGAAAATATGATAAAATTGGGTTTAGATTTAATTTTGATTA
Organism: Allium cepa; assembly: GCA_030765085.1. Lineage (NCBI taxonomy): Eukaryota > Viridiplantae > Streptophyta > Magnoliopsida > Asparagales > Amaryllidaceae > Allium > Allium cepa. Next base: position 806,415,453 of record CM060928.1, read on the forward strand.
TTTTAGGAAGAAATTAGGTTTGGGATTTTTGTATGTTAAATAAAAAGTTAAAAGTGAATTTATGTAAATTTTGGATATTTTTCCTAATTGATTTACTATGGAAATTAAATTGTTTTAGAAGGAAGGACTTATTTAGATTCTTGTTTTTTGCTTAATAGAAGGTATTATCTGTTAAATTAATAATGGTTAAATCTAAAAATAAGCGGAAGTTATTTTTGTAAAGAATTTAAAAAGTTAAGGCAGCTAATCACATGTTTACACGTGGGAAGGTTAGTTAGAAAGTATTTTCTTTAATTGGCATTAATCAGCTTTTACCCCGAAAAGTTGGTTCCACCTCCATTAAAAGTGCCTTTCGACTCTAATGGCTCGGCGTCATCTCAATCGAAACCACCTAGCCGAAACCTACTAAAGTCGAAACCAATACACATAGTATCAATGAGATTGGTATGAAGTGAATTGGTGAAGTGCTGATGGCAGGGTGTCGAAAGCATTGCTTTCGATAGAGACGAAACCATTGTTTACTTCTAAAAGATATGCGCCTGCCCTATTTTTGAAGGGTGCTTTTGATCAAGTCAATACCCAGTTTCTTTCCAACTTGTTGCCGCCTTTCTTTGTTTAAAAGTAGGGCTTTTGATTGAGACCATTGTTTATAAAAAATGCTTTCGAAATTGATGGTTTCGACCTATCTACTGCCATTTCAATACCTAGTTGGATGACACCAACTGAAATGAAGGAATTGAAGGTGCAATTAATATATCTAGAAGGAAGGAATTTTATTAAACCAAAACAGTTTGCCTTGGGGAGCAGCCATGGTATTCGTGAATAAACAAGATGGGTCATTGAGGATGTGTATTGACTATCATTAATTGAACAAGAGAATGATAAAGAATAAATATCCTTTGCCGAGAATTGATGATCTATTTGATTAGTTGTATGGAGCCAGAGTGTTTTCCCAATTGTATTTGGCGATGGATTTCCATCAGTTAAGAGTGGCAGAGGACAACATTCCTTTGATAACATTTCGGACTAGGTATGGTCCACACGAATGGTTAGTAATGCCATTCGGGTTAACGAACGCACCTGTTTTCTTCATGGATTTGATGAACTGAGTTTTCCGAGAGTATTTGGATAGGTTCGTGTTGGTGTTCATAGATGATATTTTGGTATACTCTAAGGATGAAGAGAGCGAGAAGATCATCTTAGAGTTGTGCTTGAGAAGCTGAGGCAGCATCAGCTGAAATCGAAGTTCTCCAAGTGTCGTTTTTGGAAGAAAGATGTTAAATTTCATGGCCACGTGGTTTTGGAGAAGGGGTTGTCAGTCAATCCAGATAAGATCGAAGCTGTTAATAATTGGAAAAGACCAAAGACGATGACTGAGATTAGAAGTTTTCTTAGACTTGCTGGCTATTACCATAGATTTATTAAGGATATCTTGCGGATAAAAGTGCCTTTGACTAAGCAAATAAGAAAGGAGGTGAAGTTTGTCTGGTCCAACAAATGTGAGGAAGCATTCCTTAAGTTAAAGTATTTGTTGACCAATCCACCTACGTTAGTAGTTTCGGACGGAAACCAAGAGTGAGGTTGTGTACAGATGCATGTGGATCTGGATTGGAAGCTGTGTTGATGGAAAAGGGTAAAGTGAATGCTTATACTTCACAACAGCTTGGACCACATGAAGTGAGATACCCTACTCATGATTTGGAGTTGGCGGCTGTGATCTTTGCATTGAAGATTTAGAGGCATTATCTCTTAGGGGAGAGATTTGAGCTATACACAGATCATGAGTCTTTAAGTACTTATTCACTTAGAATGAGTTGAATATGAGACAGAAGAGGTGGCTAGAGTTTTTAGCTGCTTATGATTTTGGTATAGTGTATACACCAGAGAAAGGTAATAAAGTAGCGGGTGTTCTTAGCAGATGACATCAGAATGTGGTGTTAGCTATGTTGGCAGAATGGAAGAATTTAGAAGCTTTGACTACTTGTAGTGTGTAGTTAAGATTGACTGCTAGTTCTAGTTAGAGTACTTCCATGTTGTTCTATTTGGAAGTTCGACCAGTGTTAATTGAGAGAATTGCTTCTAAGAAGAAGGAGGATTCATTATTGGAAAGAAGATCAGAAGGCTTGAGGTTGGAAATGAGATCAATGATCTGAAAGGCTTTAGTCTTGACATAGGGGACGGTTAAGAAAGAAGGGACGGTTGTGTGTTCCAAATTTTGAGAACTTGAGGAAAGAAGTTCTTAAGGAATGTCATCAATCCAAGTTTACAATTCATCCTGGAGTGACCAAGATGTATCAAGACATAACGAAGAGCTTCTATTGGGATGGTATGAAGAGGGATGTTGGATTATGGGTTAGGCAGTGTGCAAACTGTAAACAAGTGAAAGCCGAATATCATAAGCCTAGTGGGTTGTTTCAACCTCTAGAGATTCCAGTTTGGAAATGAGATTCAATATCCATGGATTTTATAGACGGGTTTCCGAGATCAAATAGTGGAAATGAAAGTATATGGGACATAGTGGGCAGATTGACCAAGAGTGCTCATTTCATTCCAGTAAAGTCAACCAGGACGGCACCTATTTTAGCTAAGTTGTTCATAAAGAACATAGTTAGACAACATGGAGTTCCTAGCAGCATAGTCAGTGACAGAGATGATTTATTTATTAGTAGATTCCGGAAGAGTCTACATATGCATAGGCACTAAGTTCAAGATGAGTACTGCATATCACCCTTAGACGGATGGGCAGACAGAGAGAGTCAATAAGGTATTCGAGGATTTATTGAGAGCTTGTGTATTGAACTTTGGTGGATCTTAGAAGATCACCTACATTTGGTCGAGTTTTCCGATAGTAATAGGTAGTAGACTAGTACAAGAATGACGCATTTTGAAGCTTTGTATGGAAGGCCTTGCAAATCACCAGCATGTTAGTTGGAGACTAGAGACAAATTGGTCTTAGGTCCATATTTGGTTAGGGAAGCATCAGAGAAAATTGAGTTGATCTGAGAAAGGACGAAGAAAGCTCAGTCCAGACAGAAGAGTTACACAGATAAGAGGCATAAGGACCAAGAGTTCTCAGTTGGAGATAAAGTGTTCATTAAAGTATCACCGATGAAGGGTGTGGTATGGTTCGAGAAGTCAAGGAACTGACACCAAGATATGTTGGTTCATTCTAGATTACTGAGAGGATTGGAAAGCTCGCATACAAAGTAAAATTGTCGAGCAGTATGACGAGTATCCATAATGTATTCCTTATGTCTCATCTTCCCAAGCATGTGCATGATCCATAGACTACTATTCCTCCAACAGGGTTGGAAGATTTGATAGCAGAGCTTAATTTTCCTTTTGTTAGACAGCCATTTCGAGTTGCAGCGAGAGATGAAAAAAGATGAAGGAACAAGACGGTCAAGTTGGTGAAAGTTCAGTGGAGCGACAAGGAGAAGTACTATTCTTAGGAGAAAGAGGACATGATTCAAGATACATATCCTGATTTACTTTGAAGGTATGTCTATATTAGATTTTGGATAATTGCTAGTCAGGTAGGCTAGTATGGTTGTTAGGAGTGGTTACAGATGATTTCTATGTTTAGTATTTAGTCCTTACTGAATTTCAAGGATGAATTTTTTAAGGAGGCGAGCCTGTAACACCCCTAATTTTTAATAATATTATTCAAGAAATTTAATCATATAAATTAAATATAATAATGTAAATGTTAAGTTATAAGGGGATTGAGATTTGAATAAATACTTAGAGGCCGTGCTCAATCAATTAATTAAATGGACATAAGAATGGTTTCTATGCTAATTAAATTACATAAGGGCATAATGGGAATTAGCCACACTTGTTACCATAACCATTATATATATTTTCGTTCCTTATACTATTCACGTTTATTTTCTCATTTCACAATAACGTAAAATGCAAGCATAAAGAGGAGTCGGCCATTGCTAGGAAGAAAAGAGAAGAGAAATCGAAGTAAAGTCGAGGATTAAAGCTAGCGGAAATTAATCCCAATCCAATCTCCTTATCTTAATCACAATAATAATTTATACCATCCCTATTTTGTTTATGATCATATATTTTTGGATTTAAGATTAATTCGTTTTTATGATGATTTGGATGATGATATGCTTGAATTATAAATTTTTTATTTAAACAACATTGTTTAAATAGGGATTTATGCGATTTTAGGGAAAAACCGATTGTTAATTATCTTTGAATTCCATGGAGTTTTTTTATGTTATGTAAAACATGATTTTGGAGTTGTTTTTTAATTTTGATAACTTTCCAAGCTATGGAAAGATTACTATGAATTTCCAAAGGAAAATATGATAAAATTGGATTTAAATTTAATTTTGATTATTTCATGAAGACATAGGGTCTAGGATTTTTGTATGTTAGATAACATGATGAAAGTGAATTTCTATAATTTTGGAAGGTTTTCCCTAATTGATTTACTATGGAAATTAAATTGTTTCACTACACCAAATTGATGATTTTGCAACATTTTGTATTTGTAAATTTCTAACACTTACAAATGTTACAAACTACTAACAGTTAATAAGTGTTAGAATAGCTGAAAAAGCGTCGGTAAAAATAAATAATTTTCTATATAAACTTTACAACACATTACTTGTGATATATAACACAAATAAGTGTTACAATGATTGGTAAATTTGTAAATAATTCATGACCAAGTGCACTTGTTTGTAATGTAGCATACGTTTCATTTTCCACACTTATCCATTCCCATTCTCATTTTTGGCCGCACTTTTTTTGTTTCCAATTTAGGTTCCTCCTTCTCAGCGACTCTTTACAAATCATCATCGCCTGCTCTTCTCCACGAATCACAGATGCAATATTAGTAAATGAGATTGCTGCTCCAGAAAATCCAACGCCAACCTCGAATGCGACAATTGCTGCTCGAATCGAAGTTGAGCCTAAACCCTAGTTACCCTCATTTCAACCATGGCCACGCCGTACTACAAAATCAAGTCCGAACAACCATGGCCATGCCTCATTCGCGTTTAAAGGAGGCGGTGGATTCGGGTTTAAGCAAATTTGTGGATTGAAGGTGGCCGGTCAGTGGATTCGTGGTTTCGGGTTTGAGCAAATTCGTGGATTCGGGTTTGAGAAAATTCGCGTTTAAAGGAAGCAGTAGAAGAGGAGTAGTGCCAAAGTAAGCGTTCACTATCTTCTTTATTCTTATGTTATGACCAGTGAATATAGTTTGGGTTTTAGTTGTTATTAATATTATTTTTGTTACTATTGTTATTATATTTTCTTGTTTTTCCATGTTGTTTGAATTGATGCTGGTGTATAAGCATGCACAATGGGTGCAACTGCTTAAATGTTTTTTTGTTTGTTTTCCACTTCATATTTTGGGTTTCCACTTGTTTCCTTTTCTTCAATCCCAGCTGGAATATGGACATCATTTGTCAGTATTCCTGTTAAAATTTGTCTGCTCCATGATCTATCTTATACCCTTCAGATGGAAATAACCTTTAGCTATTAGTGGAAAAGGACAGTTTCATCATGTTTTTGAGCCATGGTTGAAATTAAGGAGTTTTAGTTATTACCAGTATAGATTCAGATGTTTACTTAAATGATAGATCTTGAAAAGGTGATTGTGAAACATGGCTCCAATACATGATGAGGTGCAGTAATAAGAAATATGCACCTATTAATTATTGTTATGAAAATGTGCATCTTAATGTGTAATTGTTGTAATAAAGTTAACTGTTTATACTTAAAGCCAAAAGTTAAAATCAAACCATGCTTCTGGTTCAATTTCAATATAGAATTCCAACCATATTATTATACTTGCATAATTCTAAATTCTAGTAGTATACTGTTTCAAAATATCTATAATTTTGGAATCCCCCCTTGTTCACTTAGACCAACTGTTTTTTTCCCATAACAGTCAGTTCCCAACTTCTCATCTACTTAATATAATGTTTCTAGATGGCGGAAGTAAGAATCACTGTTATAATCATCCAATGGGCTTATGGTTTAGTTAAACTTTTTGGATCTTGCTTGTGATGGATTTGGATTAACAGTTAGGATGTCTATGCTTCTGTTTACCGAAAATCAAGGACATGTGCATTTTTTGTAGATATATGAAATGTTGCAACACCAATAATAAGTTCCATGTTAAGAACTAAGAAGTTAACTGCATGCTAGCATAGATGCAGATAAATGCTAAATGAAAGACATTAACTAGATGCTTATAAAAATCTAACTGAACCTTAGTTGGAAATCTCTCTATACAAATTGATGGATGTTCCCAAAATTGCTTCCAATAATCAAGACCTGGAAAATTAACAAACGTGTCCATGCAGAGGAGCGAATACATTTAGTATGCTGCTGTACCTTCAGTGTAAAAAGCCTGGAAGAACAAAATTGTATAGTAACAGTCCGAACTTGAATAAAGTCTCAAATAAAGTGGTGAAATAATATATTATATACCTTTGTCTGTACGAGCTATAGATGGGTTTAATTCTTGAATAGCTAACGTAGCTGAATACCTTCTGGGACTCCATGGTTGAACTTACTACATGGAATAAGGGAGATAGAAAATGCAAAACAAATTATTCACGAAGAATTATCATGAAAGACATAATTTTTTATATTGTGCTGCGAAAAATACCTGGAAACAAAAGAAACACAGACTTGATGCTACAACTAAGCGATGTTGGTATGATTGAGATTGAGACTGAGATTAATATAGGTTTAGTGAACATTATATTATTATTCAGTTAAAATTAGTTGACAAGTAACAGACAGGCAACATCATGTACTTGAATTCGTGAATGTTCAAAAACTGCGTTGTATTTCAGAAAAAGAAGCAGTTTATGTAGACTACTTTCATACTTAAAACGTGCTAGCATCAAAGGAACATCTAAATATATAATAAAGCAGAGATTAGGTAGTTAAAAGAGCATACATGTGTAGCTTGTTTATGGTAAATGGGAAACACTAAAAGACGGTAGGCATTCATCATCAAGCTTCTCATCATTGTTATTTTTTGTCAAATATATTTAAGAATAATTATTCAAACCATAAATTTCTTCGGATCCCAGTAATAACCTATGAATTTACAATTAAGCAATTTTACATATTGAACGACCTTCAATCCCAATACAACACATAATGTTGTTAATTACTTTGCTGAAAAAAGAAAAAAAAGACAAAGTTGCATTTTGAAGGAGCTAGCCATAACGAAGGTTATGTAGTATCTATAACCTTCATTCTCGCATTAATCGTTATAACGCAATGTGGCACTTGGTTTTAATTGTTATAATTCAAAGAAAGAATTAATGTAAGGATTTTTTTTTCCGACTTCTATTTCCATATTCTTTGAATTTATTTATTTATTTTAGGTGACTAAAAAGTAGATGGTGCTCTAGTTAATTTTTAACCTTTTTCTGGCTTCATATTTTTTGTTTAATATACAGACACTAAATATTATAGCTCTAAATGCAAGTGAATAAATTCTCATGAGGAATGTTGGGAAGGATAAATGCAAGGTCCATATTAGTTTTCCACTTGGGTAATACTTCCTTTTTTGGTTAAAGTGGAGAGTTGAAGTACCTTTGACTGGAACTCGATGGTTGCAGAGTTGGATCGTTAGAGAATGGTCCGCCTTTGAACTTGTATGAACTCAGCATGATGAGTAAATCTTTGCTGGTAATGTATACATCTCCGATAGCTTCGTTTTACTTGGTGAATTTGTTTACCTTATTGATGCGGTTTCACGGTTGTTCTTTGTGGTAAGGAATGTAGTTTTCTAAATTTTTTATTTTATGTTCCAATTTTATTTATGTGCATGAGTATTTCCAATCTTGGTAGAATGTAGGAAGGTCACTTTGCAAAGGGAGTAGATGTATTGCACGCCATAATGAATCTATAAGCTGTGTACAACGTATCATTTCGGAGCTTGTTCTCTTCTTTACTCATTGAAGACATCTTTTTGCATTCTGAGACCACTGTACACGTATAGAAGGAAAAAATTGTAGGACGGTTGAGTTTCAAATCCTAAAAAAATTGAAGGGCTTCTTCGTTGTAGAAACGAAACTCACTGATAATGATATAGTATCTATCATATCTTCTCTTCTGTTAATTAAGAAATTCAACGTGAAACCGTTTGCCTTCTCATTTCTCATTTAATATGAATCGGTATCATGGTTGTAAATGTGATTTTTTGCACTTATTAAAATCAATGTTTATCACAACTTTCCCTCAATAATTAAATTAAATACTTCAATCGCTAATTCCTACTCCTTTCTTTATTACCTTTATAAAACGTAGTTTAATAACGGTGCAATATTTTTTAAGTTTAATGATAACATAGGTTGTGTCCCTATTATAACATGGTTCCTTAAATGTCTCTGTCGATTTCTCATTGTGGACATGATAAATGAAGTTGAGACTTAAGATCTGTATTTGCTTTGAATCGTCTTTAACTTGGTATGCAATGCGTCTGCAATGTTTGGTAGTTTGCAGTTGTCCTCATTATTATTATAGCTACAGATCCAAATGCTTTACGCAAACCTGTTCACTTCCTCCTCTTCATGCAATAGCTAGTTGTCAGATTTTCATAGTTTTTTCAAAGAGAATATGCAGGATAAAGTTGTTATTACTGGTGCTTCTTCGGCTATTGGAGAGGTTTATGCTTTCTTTGCATTATTCATATTAATTTTCTTTTTAATGTAAAAGTGGGTACATAAGATAAGTTACATAATATTCCATTAGTTACTAATTTTTATATTGTAAAAACAAGCATTAAAGCAAGCACTTAATATGTATATTATGGATTAATGCAGCAAATTGCATATGAGTATGCTAGAAAGAGGGCGAGTTTGGTGCTGGTGGCAAGAAGAGAGAATAGATTGAGAAGCATAAGAGAAAATTGTCGACTGTTGGGTGCTGGTCATGTGCTTACCGTGGCTGCTGATGTCGTTCATGAAGAAGATTGTCGAAGATTCATCGGTGATACTGTAACTTATTTTGGTCATGGTAAAATCTTATGATCATCGATGTTTTACAAGTTTATATCAAGTTTATATTGATAACATAGCTACTTAATATGTCTGTATTTTGTAACAGTGGATCATCTTGTAAACACTGCGAACCCAGGCCACACTTTTCTGTTTGAGGATGCTGGTGACCCTGCATATGTATGTACGGAGAGGTCCACATAGCATTGGATCCCACTTTCGTGATGCAGCTGCATATGTATGTTGGACATTCAGGCGGGATTATTCAGTTTCAGATATGAGAGGCATTCTGGAAAAACTTACTCCACATCTCCTAACAGTAGCTTGCTATGACAGAGAGGTCAGTTTTTCTTTATTGTTTTCTTTTTAATTGTTCCAGTCCGTTAAATTTCACCTATTTTACTAGCAGTTCATTGAATTCCACTATTCATCCTAATTTCTTCAAAACTAATTCATACATAAATTATAAACTTACACGTCAAGTTTACATTGACAAAAAATGACCAAGTACATCAACTTTTTCTGGTTCAGATTTCAAGCGAAATTCATAAGCTTGAATTACCTGAAAAATACTATTGATATCCTAGAGATTGGTATTGAAATCAACAAAAATTAGGTGGTGTGTATCAAAAGATTATTTAGTAGAAAAATGTTGTTGATTTTGATTGGAACGGCTGTTTATTTCATCCTCCTTCCAGGTCAATTGCAGAAGAGCAGCTTCTGCGTCCTTTCAAGAGAATGTTGGAAGACAAGGTGCTTTCCCACACGGTATCGACTTGTCAATGCTTCTGATTTTTTCTCTCTTGCGACTAGAACAAACTCATATCTTAATATTGCTGTTTTCATCGCTCGGTATAAGGAATATCCTTATCTATTTGTGAAAGAGTACTAAGCTCCAAAATACCTCACTGGGTAATGTACCATCTAAATTTAAAGCCCTCCAACCCAGCAACTTCATATGATTTGTTTTAATGTTGAAAATGAAACTGTGGGAGAAATTGAAGATGCACCAGCAGTTACAGAAGGGATTCATGTGTCGATGTTTAGTTTTGTTGAGTTTGCAGCTGTTGCATATGTAAAAGATTATGAACTCTCTTGTTGATTTGTTTTTTTTTGAAGCTTATGTTGTAATAATATATGAATATACCACATTGTGTTATTTTAGATATGTAAATAATTGTTTATGATATATTATACTACATTTCCAGAGCGTTTAAACTTTGCATTGAATACGTATGATGAATTATTTGTGATATGGAAACCATTATTTGCAGAATATTTATATTTAGACTTTGCGTTTAAGTTTTGGTGTATATATATATATGTTACTAAATAATCATTTTCCAACACTTATAAGCGTTAACATATGTTTCTGTACCAACACTTATAAGCGTTACTGTATATTTCTGTACCAACATTTATAAATGTTACCGTATATTTCGTTACCAACACTTATAAGCGTTACCTTATATTTCTGTACCAACACTTATAAGTGTTACCGTACATTTCGTTACCAACACTTATATGCGTTACCGTATATTTATGTACCAACACTTATAAGTGTTAGTAATACGTATGTTTGTAACACTTATAAGTGTTACAAATTTGACCGCTCCATTCCTCACAGTGCATTAGTAACACTTAAAAAGTGTTACTGAAATTATTTGTAGCACTTATAAATGTTAGAATTTGCCTGTTTTGGTGTGGTGTTTTAAAAGGAAGGACTTATTTGCATTCTTGTTTTTGGATTAATGAAAGGACTTATTTGCTAAATTAATTTTGATTTAGATCTGAAATTAATCAGTAGTTATTTCTACAAAGAATTTGAAATGTTGAGGCAGCCAATCACATGTTTACACGTGGACAGATTAGTTAAAAGTATTTGCTTTAATTGACATTAATCAGTTTTTACCCAGAAAAGTTAGTTCCGTCTACTTTAGAAGTGCCTTTCGACTCCAATGCCTCCACTTCATTGCAGTCGAAACCAACCTAGCCAAAACCAACTAAAGCGTAAGAAAACACATATGGTATCAATGAGATTGGTACGAACTGGATTGGTGTAGGGCGGAAGGCAGGGTGTCGAAAGCATTGCTCTCGATAGAGACAAAACTATTGTTTACTCTTAAAAGATATGCGTTTGCCCTAATTTTTGAAGAGTGCTTCGACCAAGTTGATACCCAGTTGCATTCAAACTTATTGCAACCTTTCTTTGTTTAAAAGCAAAGCTTTCGATTGAGACCCTTGTTTATAAAAGAATGTTTTCAAAAATGATGGTTCCGATCTAATCGAAACTCTACTACCATTTCTATACCTTTCGAGTGTGTTGAAGTCATCAATTCTTCAAAGATTAGTTTTTGTTTTAAACTTATACTAAGCAAATTCCTAGATCATTTCGAAAGGGACCAAGGGTTTCAAAGGCAATGGCTTTGAAAAGGGGTTTCGATACTATCCTTCAGTATTTTGCTTAAACAATCTGAAGCTTTCGAAAGGATGGGCTGACGCCATCAAGTTTTCCCCAATACTTTTATATGATAAATAATGGTTGAAAGATATACTTTCATTTATATTCACTTTGTCCCAAATGGTATTTTAAATATAAACCCAATGGTTTTGGAAGGGATACTTCCAAAGGTTCCGAAATGGGTACTTTCAGTGGTTTCAAAGCTTTGCTTCTAAGAGTTAATAAGTAATATTTTATTATATTCAAAAGGTTTTGAAAGAGAGGTTTTAACGTATTTGGAAAGGCAGGGCCTAATATTTTGAAAAGAGATTTATACGCTTTCGAAGGAGGTTATCCAATGAGGTCAAAAGCAAAGTTTTGAAGGTTTCGAAAGTCTTAGTTTTTCAAAACAAATAACCAATCTCATTTCAAAGGAAACCCATGGCTAAGTAAAGGAGTTTTGAAATGTTTTTCAGAAGAAGCTTTCCTTCATAAAGCATTAGGTTAAAGGGATTAACCATGTTTCATATGAAAATAATTCAAGGATATTAAACCCACATGACTATTATTGTTATGTTATTATGTTTGCTTCTTCAAATATATTTATATTCACATTGTAATGAACCCATAATGGTAATATGGGAAGGGCAGAATAACTAGTTAGATTGATCCAGTACTGAATATAAATCAAATTAACTAAAGATATTTGCAGGGGCCAATTGGTTAATAGTAAGCCCATGAAAACTGTGTATAGGAAAAGGTATTGGTAGAGGCCAATAGGTTCATATTAAGCCTATGAAAACTATGTATAAATGAAGATGTCAGAAAGATAGGTTCATAGTTAGCCTGTGAAAACCATGATTTGATATTGGCATTGCTAAAAGTTTTGTAGTTAGCCCATGAAAACTATATCTGGATTAAGATATTGACCGAAGCCAATAGGTTCCTAGTCATCCCATGAAAACTAGGATAAAAGAAAAGTATTGGAGATATCAATAGGTTCAAGAAAACCCATGAAATAGTAAAGATATTGGCAAGGGCTAATAGGTTCTTAGTGATCCCATGAAAACTATGTAATTGGACAGCGAGTCCTTAACCATTAAACAAGTTATTAGTAAGCCCATGAAAACTAATAGGTTAATAGTGACTTTAGAAACTATAACTGAGATAAATATTCAAAATGAATGGTTATGGTTAATCCAAATTGATTTACTTGTTTTGCATATCATTATATTGGTTTGAATTTCTTTAACCATTGTGGATGCAAGAGCACAATATATGGTTTTATAAAGGTTTTAGAATACTAGTGAGGGGAAAACCTGTTCCGCTAGGTGGGGTGGTTTCACTAGATACCTAATTTGAGATGATAAATTATTATTCACACCGGGCTTTATGTCTGACTCAAAGTTTATGTTTTCCCCTTAAACTCTCGGGTACTCAATTGCTTTTGATAGTTTGAGAGTTGAGGTTTTTAGGTATCACTTTAGACGAATATCCGAAGACATGCAGGAGGCATGATAGCTATCTAGAGTTCTCTTTTATTTTGATTTCAAACTGTGTTGTTATTGTAAAGGCAAAGCTGTTAAATTGCCTATATATATATATATATATATATATATATATATTCTGATCATCCAAGTGGGCATCTTCATATGTCACTCTTGGCGTATGTTGTAATAAATATATTTTCTCTGGACGTGGTTAACGATTGTGGGATTATGTAATGAATTTGAAATATTTTAAATTTTTTTTCCATATCATGTGTTTCTGTGTATCAATGTATCTAAGATTACCGTATTTGGTCGCCAAGGATTAATAAATATGGACGAATGCAGCATCCATAGCCGTTAGTTTTGGGCCTCCAAATAGGGGATGTTACAAGTCACCTAGGCAGATACTTTTGGTAGTTCTTGGCTTAAGAACCTTTTAATCCCTTATACTAGTGACACAAAATCTCTATAAAATTCATAACCAATAACACTATTAAGTGGATGTAGGCCAAAGATTGCCAAACTGCTATAAAAAAAATTAGCTCTATACTTTTCTATGCTTTTCTGCTATTCCTACTTGATCTAATCTTACAATTGGTTATATTTGGATGTTGTGCCACTTTTGATGTCATAAAGAACATCACTGATCCTGAGCGATTAGTGGAAAGATAGAGGGTTATGCTTAAATGGACTATGCCTCCTAATAGTGTAGATTTTGTTTAGGACATGCACAATCTCACAGTTATTTGATAGTTTGTTTGTGGTAGGAGGCAAGGCTAGATAATCCTTAGATGTAGTCTTTCAAATACAAATATAATATGGATAAACTTTATGACGTCGTTATTAGGCACTACGGGAGTTTCTTGGTATGCACGGACCACGAGGACGTGATACTACGTTGATGTTGGATCACGACGAGATGCTACGTTATGATATTAGCATGAATAGTATTTGACCCCAGGGGGAGCTTTGGTACTTATATATATGTGCACACACACAAGTAGTTATTGTCTACTTTGAGTAGATGGGGCTATCATATGCGTATATGGAGTCTAGATGACTAAGTAAAATAAAGAATATAAAATGTAATGGAAGGCAATCGGTGAAAAATAGTGTTATGTATAAAGTGTTCAACTTACTAGTCCTCAGAACGTTGTACTGATCCCCTCCTTACTACAACCCATATGACAGCTTTAAAGGGAAAGGTGCTGGTGCAAGACGGGAATGGTGAAAGGATAGATTTCCTTATACATGTTCAATACTAACAAGGGCACTAGATATTAACACTTAACCTTGGTTGGTAGCTATATTTTTTATTATACTTTACTAATTCGCTGTGAGTTTATATTGGTAGTGCTCCAATATGCATTTGTTTATTTTCAGGATACCAAAATCAATGATTCGTACTTCGGTGGTCTTGGGTTTTCGATTAGCGAAAATTCATGCCCATTGGGGTATGGGTTGTCATATTTGGTATCATAGTGAGGTTAGTCGATCTTAAGAATTAGGATATAATGAGTGAACCTATTTGTAATTTTTACTATAATTATACATATTATACACAAACTCTACAAAATTTGACTATAATAGCTAAAACCATATACTAAAATGATGAATAATGTTACTATAAGTTGGGGGAACAGATGAAGTTGAACATACACACCTATTTGGATTATCCTATGGAAATAGGTCGTACTAGAAGTCGTTGACTTGCGAAGAGCAAGAATGCCTTACATAGAAGGGTCCCTAAAGTTGATGGTACATGACTCCCCTATTGGTCCCAGATAGCCCAATGGTTATAGATCTTGCAACATGATCGATTGATGATGTACATTAGATCCAAATAATGGGAAAGTGAGAATCTATATGTTGTTGATATCAGGAAGAAGAATTAAATAAGTTTCCAAAAGAATGTTTGTGGTAACCACTCCAAGATGATTGCCAGATTTTTAATATTTTTCGAGAAGATAAATCAGTAAGTAAAGAAGAAGATAAGTCTAAAAGAAGGAACGAATAAAAATCCACTCCAACCACATATAAAGAATTTCGTATGAAAGTTGAAATGAATTTAATATGAAAGTTTGAGAAAAATATATAAATAATATATTTGAACTAATTTTCAATGGAATTATTTGAAGGTAGGAAAAACCTTATTTTTGAAAAGTAAGTAAAAACTAAATTTTGAAAAAAATAAAATATCAATATTTTATTTGAATACAAATAAAAAGTTACTTTTTTTGAAAAAAAATAGTTGAGTGTATGTAGCTCGTTGATTTTTCTAAGATGAAATTTTAAAGTGGTAAAAATTCTTTTTAAGGGTGGACAATAGGAAGTTTATAAGTTTTAAATAGGTTAAAATGAATGGAACGGAGAAAATAACTCAAAAATAAAGCAGTGGATGAAGGCACTACAACGGTTCAATAAAGTAAGCAATAAATTAAGAGAAAAGTTATATAAAGAGAAGCCATATAAATAAGAGCAGTTCACGTAAAATAAAGTTAAATAATAGTAACACTATGAAATATAAATAGAAACAATGATAGAAAGTTGTATAAAATAATATTAATAACTAGAATCAAAATAGGAAATAAAAACAAAAAAGTGGATAGTTTCCACAAATGTAGGCAGTAATTTTCACATTACTTTCATTCCTTGAATGTTATTAGAATCTCTGTTAAGGTTGAAAGTGGAAGTAGCCCAAGTATCAGGAAAATAATAGGATGAAAGTTGTTCTAGTCGACTCTAGTTTTTAGTAAAAGTTATAAAGGATGTTTTAAAAACACTATAAAGTGTGTTTTTGAAGAAAAATGGTTTGGTATAAAAATTGAGTTTTTGGAATACAAACCTTAATTCTTGGTTTAGTTAAAAATCCCACTTCTTTGAAGTAAAATGTACATTATGAAGAGGTTTTGAAGGAAAAGTTGATTTGAAGGAAACTGAAAGGAACTTTTTAAATTAAATTGTCAACATTATCTTTTGGACATGATTAATAAGCTTAGTTCAAAAATCCTAAATTGTAATTTCAAAAATTAAGACACCAAGTTATTTTTGAATTTAATAAAAAATGTCTAATTTTGTACTTTTAAAGATAAAAGTTTTGAAATTATGTTCTTTTATAAGTGTGAAGTTTTAATTTTAAAACAAGTGGAAAAAAACCAAACCAAATTTTAATATGGAGTAGATATGAATGATTTCCTAGGTAAGACGGGATAAATGTTAAGGCTATGAGTAAAATAGAGATGAATGCTCGTAGAGTAGCAATAGTGGACCTCCCATAGAATATAAGGAATATTGGTACGAGCCTAGGAATGTTTCGCTAAACATATGTGAAGACCATAAAGAAGAACCCATAAGGAAATGAGAAATGGTATCAAAGTATATTTCTGTGAATTCTAGAGTATACCTACACGAAAAAGTAGAAAAGTAAGCATATACCGAGATTTGAGAATACTATCAGAGATTTGAATTTAGTGAAGATAGTAATATATTTGGCTATAATGATTGAAGTGGTGATGAACCTTATCTATCAGTAGCCAAAAAGGAAATTTAAGATATGTGGTTACAGTAGGATGATATGTTAGAAAGGTAATTTAAGTAAGAAGTAATAGGGCCATAACATCACTAACATTAGTTGGTATTGAAGGGCAGCATCTAGTAACCGTTCTTTATGTTTTGATTATAAGCATTATTTTTTTGTTTGTATAAAACACGTACAATGTTACGAGAAATGTTCTTTTTTATTTGTTCATAGATTGACTGCTATATTTATTGGGAAGTAGTATAAATAAGGAAATCTCATAATGACACTTAACTAATGCAAAATAAATAAATAAAAGACTAGAAGTTTGCAAAATAAATTAGGAAATTTTTTAAATTATTTACTAAAAGAAAAGTAAAGTTATGTGACGCCCCACCTCTATATCCACGCTAGCAAGAACATTACGGTGAAGGCTGTCAACTAGCACGGAGAATAAGGCTGTTGAGGAGTGACCATTCGTGTAATTGCTTTGCGCGAGCATCGATATGTCAGATAGTATACATGCATTTCTTTATCAAGAGGGAAATCCGACATACCGACACAAACTCAAAGCTACTTCACAGTGGCTATAATAATATTCGGAAATAAATATAGAAATAAACATAACATAAATCAGTCACAGATAATTCATATCACAAAGGCGGAAATAGATATGAATATTACACATGAAAGTGTACATCAGAGTAGTGGTCAAAAAGATCCACAATAATACAAAGGAATAGATGCAAGTGCTAGACAAAAATATGTATACATCAAGGAGTCTGTATCTCAAATGTATACAACAAAAACTACTAAACTAAAGTAGTTAACCAAAAGTCAAGGAGGTAATCCCGGATGTAAAGTCAAGCAGAAGCACCTGTAACATCTCGGTCTGACCCGAGTATTATTTAATAAGAAAATGATAAACGGATCAGTCTAGCTATAAATATCAGATGAAATGATATAGAATAAGAGATATGACTAAACGTATAATAATCACCATGCCAAGCTGTGATATATATATAAGTAATTGAAAATCAATAAGAGATTAATCAACATCACAAAATCTACACAAGAATCAAAGGAAAAGTCATACTCCTAATTTCATTCACCAAGCCACAATAAATGACATACACATCCATGCCAATCGTAAAAGTTGGTGAAACACAAATTCCAGAATTCAACACACGAAATCCAGAATTCAACACACGAAATCCAGAAATCAAAATCAAAGGGGACAACGAAGTCGTACAGCGTGACACCCGATGAACCAAAACACAAACAAAGGGCACAACGACGTCGTACAGCGTGACATCCGATGAACCAAAACACAATCAAAGGGAACAACGACGTCGTACAGCGTGACATTCGATGAACCAAATCACAGTCGAAGGGAACAACGACGTCGTACAGCGTGACATCCGATGAACCAAATCACAGTCGAAGGGAACAACGACGTCGTACAGCGTGACATCCGATGAACCAAAACACAATCAAAGGGAACAACGACGTCGTACAGCGTGACATCCGATGAACCAAATCACAATCAAATTGAACAACGACGTCGTACAGCGTGACATCCGATGAACCAAAACACAGTCAAAGCGAACAACGACGTCGTACATCGTGACAACCGATGAACCAAAACACATTCAAAGGGAACAACGACGTCGTACAGCGTGACATCCGATGAACCAAAACACAATCAAAGGGAACAACGACGTCGTACAACGTGACATCCGATGAACCAAATCACAAAGACATTGCACAATGCTAGTCTAAAACATAAAATGATCATCATGATCGAAGAGAAGTGTCGATTACAGTAAGCTAGTAAATATATGAGCTTAGCATCATGTCCCATAACCACTAGCTTAACTTAAATATTTACGAACAAATTGTAGATCTCCACTAGAAAATTGTCACAAGAGTTTCAATCGAACAAGTCCAAGAATTAACCAACAAAGTGAACGCAAGCGTTTCATACCGCTTGTTTTACTAAGTCGTTTAATTGGATTTCTCATACGAGTGAGGTAAAGGTTTGTATATACTAATAGATTAGAAATCGGTTTGAGAAAACGATCTTTGTAATAAAATAGTGTTGAAATCATTTGAAGAAAGAGTTTTGATATTTACTACTAGTATAGAAAACCTTTATATTTTTAAAGTGACAAATCACAAAGAAGATTGTAAGAACAATCAATCACTAAGATTCACATTCGAAGACGTTAATAAAATCCAAAGAAACCGATAAAGAATCCATCAAAATGGATATTCAAAAAAAATCCCTAAAAAGGAGTCATCAAAGTCATAATAAATGATAACAACAAATAGGATCATCACGAATCGATTTAAATTGGAATTCTCAAGCAAATAGGCAAATAGGCAAAATAGTGCTGATTCAGACGTCTGAAATCAAGGATTCAGATGTCTGAATCTGGAAAATAAATATTTTCCAAAGACAGAATTCAGACGTCTAAATCCTTGGATCCAGACGTCTGAAATAGACACTTTTTAGCCTATTTCCTTTCTGGTTCCAAATGAACCAATTCAGACGTCTGAAACCATATATTCAGACATCTGAATCTGGGAATAGAAATCTTCCCAGAACAATATTCAGACGTCTGAATATTACGTTTCAGACGTCTGAATGAAGGTTTCAGGGCATTCCCTGAACCTAGGCCAAAAATGGCCAAACGAATATCGGAAATGATCGAACGAGCAAATGGCGATGACTAAGGAATTACGTCGAACGACAACCCAGCCTAAACGGCTCTTCGATACGCCTCAAATATCAATGTCCAAATATCCATAATAGGATTTTCATACATTAGACCAAAACACCAAAAATTGGAATGTACACGAAATCGATCCAAACCAAAATCAATTGCACATGAATAAACGTTACGAATTCATACCTAACAATCGAAGATAATTATAAACAAAGATGTGAGATAAAAATCTCACCTTTTAACCCAAATCAATGAAGGAGAAGCTTTAAGAACAAGCTAAGATCAATCTCTCTTCAATCTCAACACTAGAAGCTTGAATCTAAGCTTAAAAGAGAAACATTTCCTAAATTAGGTTTAGGAATTTTCTGAAATCAAAGAGAGAATGAGTTGGAGAAGAAGAAGGAGATGCTTACCAATGGGTTCACTTGAGTTTGGAGCAAGAAGATGGATTTGCTAATGGAAACTAGGGCTTAGGAATTTCCATTTCCCATCTCTTCCACCATTTTTACTTTATCTTGAAGTGTTTTAAGTAAAGAGGAGAAGTTATGAAGAGAAGGGGTTGGGCTGAGCTAATAAGGGTGTAGTCCAAACCAAAGTCATAAGCGGGAAAAAGTAGCAAAAATCAACTTTCTCCAAACATATCGAAGCTTATACTCAAAAAGGTCGCAAACGGCATTTTAAACTCAATGGGGGTGGTCTCGAGTCCTAATTCGACTGTTTGCAAAACGTAGGTTTTTGGACGAAAATCCGACGAACGATGAAATATTTAAATAAAATATTTAAATATACAATTGATAAATATGCGGGTTGTTACAGACTCCCCTCCTTAAAGAAATTGCGTCCTCGCAATTCTTAAGAGGAAAATAAGAAGTAACAACCATGGAAGCATATCAACACAAAAGAAAATTGAAATAAGAAGTTCACCATAAAGAGCACGAAAGAGTTAGCAAGAACGGGATCGCTCAATGAATTCTCTAGATTCCCAAGAGTAATCCCTAGGATTTGAGAACCAATGAACTTTCACAAGAAGAAATCCTTTATTCCGAAGGCGCTCAACCTCCGAAGCAATGATGCGAATGGAATGTTGCTCATAAGTCAAATCTGGTGAAACTTCAATTTCCACAATATCACCGGGCTCAAGAATGGAAACCGGAACCCCTAAGGCATTTCCGTAGATAAAAGACGTGGGGAACGTCAAGAATAGCAGAAAATTGAACCGGTGCAACGACGTAGTACAAAAACGGTACGCACGAGGAACTAAAAACTCAAATAATTTGGGACATCAGCGTAGTGCAAAAACGGTACGCCCAATGAACCAAAGGCAAAGACATTGATGTAGTACAAACGGTACATCCAATGAATCCAAATAAGACGGAACATCGATGTAGTATATTAACAGTACATCCGATGAACCGAACACCATAAAAGAACACCGGACACTAGTCCATAAAAGGAATGAGATAAAGCTCAATAAAACAAAGTATACCAAAACGTCCGATGAACTTGAGAAAAAGATAATTCCATTCAGACAACATCAAAGAATCAACCACTTGTTGCTTACGACAAAGCGCATTGGCAACACGATTTTCCCTTCCAGGAATAAAAAGAATATCAAGATCGTAAGATGTCAGGAACTCGCGTCAACATGGAGTTCCATATGAGAAAATAATTATCCCAAAGATTTATGATCAGGGTAGAGAACAGATTTCTCATCCAAAAATGATGATGCCAAACTCTAAAAGCGAAAACAATAACTGCGAGCACTAGATCATCAGTGGCATACCTAGCCTCAATCGGCTTTTAATGATTTAGAAGCACACGAGATAGCACGTTCTCCTTTGCAAGAGAACGACATCCAAACCAATACGACTAGTATCGGTACAAATAGCAAAGTCTTGGTTCCCCTCCAGGAATCACAAGAACAAGAGTATCGAAAAGAAAGAATTTCTTTTAAATAATCTTCTTTCCTGAAAAGTTAAAACTTTCAAATTACATTTATCATTATGTAATAATCTTTCTAGAAAAATTTACTATTTTCAAGTTAATATACCGTGTCTGATTGTCTCATCAAAGCATTTAGGAAATTCCTATCGATAACGTTGATCAAGCGCATCGACCAAAATTCTTAAAACACTAAATGGGCAATACAATCACAAAATCGTATTCTATAGGATAAGTAAGTTTCTCAAAAACTTCTAAGAATATTCATTGTTCGTTTTAAGAACAAAAATCCAGTTATACTTCTAAATAAATCTTATGAAAAAGATTTTGCAAAATTTTAAATTGCTATTTTCATCCAAAAATCAATAAATAAAAGAATGGTCTCATCGAAATATTCATAGAATATTCGATTTATAAAATGGATGAAATAAGCTAGACAAACTGAATGACTTAATAATTCATTCATAGGAATCATAACGGGTGCGAAGTGCGTAAGTGGAATGCTAACTTCCGCAACTCGTAGCAAATGAAAATCGGTGGTAAGGTCAAACTGAAAAGACCTTAGCACCACACAAAAGATTACTTAGGTGATAATCCTAAGACAAGCTCAAAGATTCCGGAAAATTTCTCTAACTACATGAATGAGAGAAATAACACTTTCCTTATAAGTGGGCTTAAGGAATAAAATGAGGCCATCAAGTTGGAATCAAAATCATAAAGGAAAAATAGAAATCTGCTTAACAGATTGAAAATGTCAAAGATGAGTAGTCCACACGGAAAATAGGATATGGCTTAACAACGATTAAGCCAATCCTATCGCACAAATCAATTCCGGAGCCTAAGTAAATATTGGCTCGGAAAGAAAAATCTCATAAAATAATTTCGACATCAATAAAAAGCAAATTGAGTGTTGCGGACCTACCATCCGGATTCACAACTCTCAAAGAACTCATCAAGCCGAAAACATTTTCAAAGAAAAAGAATCAACAAGTTCTTTTGATATAAAATAGTGAGATGGAACCCATATCAAAAAGAACTCAACTAAGAAGACCACGAAATAAAACAATGCCATCAAGGATTGAGTGAAAAATACCTTGACCACGAGAAGTGTTACCAGGAGCTTGCACAATATTCAGCTCTCCCTCTCTCCTGCTTTGAAGAATGGGACATGTAGATATAAGATGACCCGAACTTTTGCAATAACCGCAAAAGAGAATTTTCGGGCACTCCTTTACATAGTGGTCCGTGGAACCACAATTGTAGCATCGTCCACGACTAGAGATAGGAGACTTTTCTACCGGAGTTTGTTGCTTCCCTTTCTTGATGGGATTGGGGCCTTCGAATTTAATAGGCCTCTTCATGTTGTTGTTGAAGTTCTGTTTGGCACGCACGACTTCAATATCGCTTTCTCTATTGGCCTCTTCAAGACGAAGAGCGATATCAATAAGCTGATCAAATGAAACCTCCAGTTTCAAAACCAATGGCTTCTTAAGATTCTTATTCAAGCCATAGACAAATCTTTGATTTTTCTTCATCGGGGTATTAATATACTCAACCCCGTATTTAGAAAGAGACTCGAAAGAGGCGACATAATCTGTCACAGAAGATTCACCTTGAACAAGGTTAATAAAACGCCGGGCCAGAGTTACTTTTTCAGCCTCCGGCACAAATTTCAATTCGAACCTTTCTCGAAATTGCTCCCAAGTGAGATCCGCTTCAACGATTTCAGAAATTAAAAGCTCATACCAATCTAATGCTCTTTCTTGGAGCATGCTAGAAGCCACTTGGACTCGATGTAAATCAATAAGGTTCATGCGAGAAAAGATGTGATCGCATGATTTAAGCCAAGCTTGAATTTCTATAACACTCTCGGATCCCTTGAATGGCCTTTCACCCAAATCGGTGTAGTCTCTACACAAGCGTGCAAAACCGGATCTAGGATGAGTAGGCTCTGGAATGGGTCCGGCTTCTTGAGCGTTCTTTACTAGATCAAGAAGTTGCTGGGCGGACATAAATACTCCATCCTGGGGAGTAGCACAAGATTGACCGGCGCTGGGACGGCCTGGTCTAACCATTTCTCTTCTTTAAGAAAGAAAGAAGGAGAAAAGTTATTCTCAAAATAAATATCAAGCAATCTTGATAGATAAAACAAGGAATCATAAAAGAAAGTAGGATAGAACGGTACGAAGACTCGAATAAAATCCTAAAGCACAACTCCTAAGAAAGACTTAGGATATGATCCTTGCTAAATTATTCTATATTGTTCCGAAGTTTGGCTCTGGTACCAAGCTGTGACGCCCCACCTCTATATCCACGCTAGCCAAGAACATTACGGTGAAGGCTGTCAACTAGCACGGAGAATAAGGCTGTTGAGGAGCGACCATTCGTGTAATTGCTTTGCGCGAGCATCGATATGTCAGATAATATACATGCATTTCTTTATCAAGAGGGAAATCCGACATACCGACACAAACTCAAAGCTACTTCACAGTGGCTATAATAATCTTCGGAAACAAATATAGAAATAAACATAACATAAATCAGTCACAGATAATTCATATCACAAAGGCGGAAATAGATATGAATATTACACATGAAAGTGAACATCAGAGTAGTGGTCAAAAAGATCCACAATAATACAAAGGAATAGATGCAAGTGCTAGACAAAAATATGTATACATCAAGGAGTCTGTATCTCAAATGTATACAACAAAAACTACTAAACTAAAGTAGTTAACCAAAAGTCAAGGAGGTAATCCCGGATGTAAAGTCAAGCAGAAGCACCTGTAACATCTCAGTCTGACCCGAGTATTATTTAATAAGAAAATAATAAACGGATCAGTCTAGCTATAAATATCAGATGAAATGATATAGAATAAGAGATATGACTAAACGTATAATAATCACCATGCCAAGCTGTGATATATATAAGTAATTGAAAATCAACAAGAGATTAATCAACATCACAAAATCTACACAAGAATCAAAGGAAAAGTCATACTCCTAATTTCATTCACCAAGCCACAATAAATGACATACACATCCATGCCAATCGTAAAAGTTTGTGAAACACAAATTCCAGAATTCAACACATGAATTCCAGAATTCAACACATGAAATCCAGAAATCAAAATCAAAGGGGACAACGACGTCGTACAGCGTGACACCCGATGAACCAAAACACAAACAAAGGAAACAACGACGTCGTACAGCGTGACATCCGATGAACCAAAACACAATCAAAGGGAACAACGACGTTGTACAGCGTGACATCCAATGAACCAAATCACAGTCGAAGGGAACAACGACGTCGTACATCGTGACATCCGATGAACCAAAACGCAATCAAAGGGAACAACGACGTCCTACAGCGTGACATCCGATGAACCAAAACACAATCAAAGGGAACAACGACGTCGTACTGCGTGACATCCGATGAACCAAATCACAATCAAATTGAACAACGACGTCGTACAGCGTGACATCCGATGAACCAAAACACAGTCAAAGGGAACAACGACGTCGTACAGCGTGACATCCGATGAACCAAAACACATTCAAAGGGAACAACGACGTCGTACAGCGTGACATCCGATGAACCAAAACACAATCAAAGGGAACAACGACGTCGTACAACGTGACATCCGATGAACCAAATCACAAAGACATTGCACAATGCCAGTCTAAAACATAAAATGATCGTCATGATCGAAGAGAAGTGTCGATTACAGTAAGCTAGTAAATATATGAGCTTAGCATCATGTCCCATAACCACTAGCTTAGCTTAAATATTTACGAACAAATTGTAGATCTCCACTAGAAAATTGTCACAGGAGTTTCAATCGAACAAGTCCAAGAATTAACCAACAAAGTGAACGCAAGCGTTTCATACCACTTGTTTTACTAAGTCGTTTAATTGGATTTCTCATACGAGTGAGGTAAAGGTTTGTATATACTAATAGATTAGAAATCGGTTTGAGAAAACGATCTTTGTAATAAAATAGTGTTGAAATCATTTGAAGAAAGAGTTTTGATATTTACTACTAGTATAGAAAACCTTTATATTTTTAAAGTGACAATTCACAAAGAAGATTGTAAGAACAATCAATCACTAAAATTCACATTCGAAGACGTTAATAAAATCCAAAGAAACCGATAAAGAATCCATCGAAATGGATATTCAAAAAATCCCTACAAAGGAGTCATCAAAGTCATAATAAATGATAACAACAAATAGGATCATCACGAATCGATTTAAATTGGAATTCTCAAGCAAATAGGCAAATAGGAAAAATAGTGCTGATTCAGACGTCTGAAATCAAGGATTCAGACGTATGAATCTGGAAAATAAATATTTTCCAAAGACAGAATTCAGACGTCTGAATCCTTGGATCCAGACGTCTGAAATTGGCACTTTTTAGCCTATTTCCTTTTTGGTTCCAAATGAACCAATTCAGAAGTCTGAAACCATATATTCAGACGTCTGAATCTGGGAATAGAAATCTTCCTAGAACAATATTCAGACGTCTGAATATTACGTTTCAGACATCTGAATGAAGGTTTCAGGGCATTCCCTAAACCTAGGCCAAAAATGGCCAAACGAATATCGGAAATGATCGAACGAGCAAATGGCGATGACTAAGTAATTACGTCGAACGACAACCCAGCCTAAACGGCTCTTCGATACGCCTCAAATATCAATGTCCAAATATCCATAATAGGATTTTCATAAATTAGACCAAAACACCAAAAATTGGAATATACACGAAATCGATCCAAACCAAAATCAATTGCACACGAATAAACCTTAGGAATTCATACCTAACAATCGAAGATAATTATAAACAAAGATGTGAGACAAAAATCTCACCTTTTAACCCAAATCAATGAAGGAGAAGCTTTAAGAACAAGCTAAGATCAATCCCTCTTCAATCTCAACACTAGAAGCTTGAATCTAAGCTTAAAAGAGAAACATTTCCTAAATTAGGTTTAGGAATTTTCTGAAATCAAAGAGAGAATGAGTTGGAGAAGAAGAAGGAGATGCTTACCAATGGGTTCACTTGAGTTTGGAGCAAGAAGATGGATTTGCTAATGGAAACTAGGGATTAGGAATTTCCATTTCCCATCTCTTCCACCATTTTTACTTTAGCTTGAAGTGTTTTAAGTAAAGAGGAGAAGTTATGAAGAGAAGGGGTTGGGCTGAGCTAATAAGGGTGCAGTCCAAACCAAAGTCATAAGCGGGAAAAAGTAGAAAAAATCAACTTTCTCCAAACATATCGAAGCTTATACTCAAAAAGGTCGCAAACGGCATTTTAAACTCAATGGGGGTGGTCTCGAGTCCTAATTCGACTGTTTGCAAAAAGTAGGTTTTTGGACGAAAATCCGACGAACGATGAAATATTTAAATAAAATATTTAAATATACAATTGATAAATTTCGTTATACGGATCATTCTAATTCAAACTCAGTTATTAGTACATAGAAGCAATAATAATTAAGTATGAATAGATGACAGTCACAATAAATTTCGTCTATCCAACTCTTCTAGAAGAGAATCGAATAACGGTAAATATAACACGTAATAGTGTTAAACAACAAATCAGCAGATTCATAATATCAACAAAGATAAGTGAAAAGACTATCAATGAAGATTATTTAGAAAACATCAGAATTGCCTAATTGGCAATTAACAACAAAATCTAATTATTAAATAAATAATTAGAAACTCAGAATCTAATTATCAAATAGATAATTAGACAACAACAAAAGAATTAAATCAATCCAAATCAATTTAAACTACTGAAATGCCACTTAAAAACATCAAAACCGATTGGCTGCAGTACACGCATGCGTGCACTGCCTCGCCAATACTGTGATGACGTACCCAATGAATACCGTGTGGCTGCAGTTCACGCTTGCTTGCACTGCCTTGCCACAACAGTGATGATATACCCAACAAATATTCACAAGCAAACACAAGATCAAACCCGGGTTACTGGATTCAACTCAAGTATATTTTGAAAATCAAGCAAAATGCAAAGGTCAAGTCACGACAACCATGACTCAACACAAAGCAACAAGACATTACAAACTCAAGTGAAAACAAAACTCATATATGCCAGTGAATGCAGTGGTCAGTGCAATGCACGAACCAATTTAAACGACAACCATCACAAGAATACAAGTCAGGATACTGCAAGCTCCAGATGGTCAGTAATGACCAAGGAAAAATGAAACAGAGTGCAACCTGGAAGAGATGAACCAGCATAAACAAATGAATGTACAGGGGTGCAACAGGGAGGATGCACAGAAATGCAACAGGGGACTTAGTCACATATGAAAGGGTAAAGTATACATGCATTCAAATGCAATTCAGACCCTAGGTGACAGAGATGCAACATGGTCGGACACAAAGGAAACTGCACTATGCAAATGAATATGAATCATGCCAGTGACTAAAGTGAAGGCATGGACTGCCACAAAATATCAACAGATTCAAAATATCAACAAAGATAAGTGAAAAGACTATCAATGAAGATAATTTAGAAAACATCAGAATTGCCTAATTGGCAATTAACAACAAAATCCAATTATTAAATAAATAATTAGAAACTCATAATCTAATTATCAAATAGATAATTAAACAACAACAAAAGAATTGAATCAATCCAAATCAATTTAAACTACTGAAATGCCACTTAAAAACATCAAAACCGATTGGCTGCAGTACACGCACGCGTGCACTGCCTCGCCAATAATGTGATGACGTACCCAATGAATACAGTGTGGCTGCAGTTCACGCTTGCGTGCACTTCCTTGCCACAACAGTGATGATATACCCAACAAATATTCACAAGAAAACACAAGATCAAAGCCGGGTTACTGGATTCAACTCAAGTATATTTCGAAAATCAAGCCAAATGCAAAGGTCAAGTCACGACAACCATGACTCAACACAAAGCAACAAGACACTACAAACTCAAGTGAAAACAAAACTCATATATGCCAGTGAATGCAGTGGTCAGTGCAATGCACGAACCAATTTAAACGACAACCATCACAAGAATACAAGTCAGGATACTGCAAGCTCCAGGTGGTCAGTAATGACCAAGGAAAAATGAAACAGAGTGCAACCTGGAAGAGATGAACCAGCATAAGCAAACGAATGCACAGGGGTGCAACAGGGAGGATGCACAGAAATGCAACAGGGGACTTAGTCACATATGAAAGGGTAAAGTATACATGCATTCAAATGCAATTCAGACCCTAGGTGACAGAGATGCAACATGGTCGGACACAAAGGAAACTGCACTATGCAAATGAATATGAATCATGCCAGTGACTAAAGTGAAGGCATGGACTGCCACAAAACAGATATTGCTCGACCCAAGACACAATACAGTGAATTGAAGGCAATGCAACAGTAAAAAGAAACAACATCAGTGGCTTAAACAAGGCACAGTGCAAATTTACTCAATGATACAACATGGTAAGACCAACGCATCAATAACACTAACAATAATCGAGCATCAACATGTACAGGTTAGAAGGCAGAACAGGGTTCGACAATGTCGACCAAGTCAAAGCCAGAAGACCGAACAAGTCCAGGTAGTCTCGGCCAAAGTCAAAGCAAAAACAACATGCACCATAGAAGCAATATGACACAGTTACAATATGAAATGCATCAGATAGCAAATGATGGTAGCAGTTTCAAATCACGAAGCATGCAGCATTCGACAGTGCACATAAATGCACAAAGAATCAAAAATACAACAGAGAGCAGGGATGCAGACTCAAGTACATCAAACCGAGAACTCAAAGACATTATCAAGTCAATGTCGAAGTTCAACTAAAACAAGTTCGAACAAATCCAGTGCCAAAGCCACAGTTAAAAACGCAGCAAGCACAAATAAAGGCAAGGCAAAAATTGAATAGCGAGAACAAGTCAGGAATTAACACAATTAACTAATGCGAGCATAAAAATGTTTCGATAAGTCAAGCCTA
Source organism: Allium cepa (assembly GCA_030765085.1). NCBI lineage: Eukaryota > Viridiplantae > Streptophyta > Magnoliopsida > Asparagales > Amaryllidaceae > Allium > Allium cepa. The sequence goes on from CM060928.1 coordinate 806,444,573, forward strand.
AAATCGAACAATACAGTGGTAATACACGAGTATTACCAGAAGTCAAGACCGAAGTCACGATGGGAATCAATGCTCAGGTCACAGACACTCGGCAAATTCAAATAAAACACAGCAAGGAGGTTTAACTATCAAAGTGAACGAACTCAACAAAAAATGAAGTTCGTGATGGTCACGAGATATTAAACAGCCCAAAAATCAAAGTCGAGTTAACCAAATATCACGAAATTGCACGAATTTGACAAGATCAGAGAAAGCATCAACAACGAAACCAAATCGAACACAAAACATTTTACTAAGTCAAATTAGATGTGAGTAATAAAGATTACTCACCTGGTCGATGAATTAGAAGAAGCCGAGCAACGAAACCCATCATTCAATCGAGCAAGCCGAAGTCGCGGCACCTAGGAGCTGAACGAATCCCTAATTTTTGAAAAGAGGGGCTAACGAGAAGGGGGGCCGCCATTTCGTTCGTATGTTTCTTAATTTAGGTTTCGAATGAAAGTTGAAATGGTAAAAGGGGAACGGGTTGAACAGAAATAAAAAGGTAACGGTCACTTGCCTTTGTTGATAGTCACGACATCAACAAAGAAAACATAGGCCAAATTCAATTGAAGCCCGCAACTATTTTCTTCAAATTTTTGAAATGAATTTAATCCGGGTTTTGTAAACCCTAAACAGCAATTTTCTATCGCCACAAACCGTTTAAAGATGATTATAAATTGGTGAAAATTCCGGGTTGTTACAAACTCCCCTCCTTAAAGAAATTGCGTCCCCGCAATTTTCATAATTAAAGTAGTCAATAACAATTATTTTTCTAACATAAACTGGTTAAGCTAGAAAAATAAAGTCGAGAATATCAACGCCAAAGAATCTTTTAATTTTAAATAAAAGAAATTCACAAATTCTCAACAAAATCTAATTATCTAATAGATAATTAGAAAACAGAAATCACAAAACATCAATATCTAATCATCGATACGATAATTTGAAAACAGCAAAATCTAATTATCAACAAGGATAATTATAAAACCCAAACCACAAATCGCAAAACCGCAATTATCTAGTTACCAAAACGGTAATCAGAAAACAACAAAGGTCTAATTGTAAAAAACGGTAATCAGAATTCTCAGATCAACAAATATTTAATTATCTTAAGTGATAATTAAATCTTAAATCAATCAAATATTCAATTATCAAAAACGATAATTAAATCTCAAATCAACAAGTATTTAATTATCTCAAGCGATAATTAAATCACAAATCAACAAATATTTAATTATCTCAAGTGATAATTAAATCTTAAAGCAATAAAATATTCAATTATCAAAAATGATAATTAAATCTCAAATCAACAAGTATTTAATTATCTCAAGCGATAATTAAATCACCAATCAACAAATATATAATTATCTCAAGCGATAACTAAATCTCAAATCAACAAGTATTTAATTATCTCAAGCGATAATTAAATCACCAATCAACAAATATTTAATTATCTCAAGCGATAACTAAATCTCAAATCAACAAGTATTTAATTATCTCAAGCGATAATTAAATCTCAATATCTAATTATCACAAGCGATAATCAGAAATCTCAAATCATCAAATCAATAAATCAACAAATATCTAATTACCAAAAACGATAATCAGAAACAACAAATATTCGATTATCAAAAACGATAATCAAATCAACAAATATCCGATTATCAAAAACGATAATCAAAACTCATATCAACAAATATTCGATTATCAAAAACGATAATCAAATCTCATAACATCAAATATCTAATTATCACAAGCGATAATCAGAAATCTCAAATCATCAAATCAATAAATCAACAAATATCTAATTACCAAAAACGATAATCAGAAACAACAAATATTCGATTATCAAAAACGATAATCAAATCAACAAATATCCGATTATCAAAAATGATAATCAGAACTCATATCAACAAATATTCGATTATCAAAAATGATAATCAAATCTCATAACATCAAATATCTAATTATCACAAGCGATAATCAGAACTCATATCAACAAATATCCAATTACCTGCAGATAATTGGAAACAACAAATATCTAGAAATCAATTAAGATGATCTAGAAAATCAACATAAAAGGTGGATCGATCCCAACAAATGGCGAGTTTTAGCTACGCCGCACGTGCATCAACAAATGGCCGAAGCCTACCAAGTACCCAACATAATTTTGGCGCCCAACAAATGACCCGGAGGTCCAACAAATAACCCGAAGGTCTGGTACTGGTATTGACCCGAAGGTCCAACATATGACCCGAAGGTCCTCATATGACCCGAAGGTCCTCATAGTGGCTCGAAAGCACACGAAAATCATCAAATATTTCAATTAACGAGTCCAGAATTAACCAAAATAGCAAACGTGCATGTCCCATAACCACGAGTTTTACTAAATCATTTAATTCTCTTCATCGTTTCCTTGAAAATGCAAAATTGTGTATTCCAAAAATAACATTTCACATTCTCAAACGAACAAGTCCGGAATTAAGCGAATCGGTAAAAGAAAGGGGTCATAATCCTCGATTTTGCTGAAACGTTTAAGTCACTTTCTCATTCTTCTGAAAGCGCAAACTGTAAAAATCCTGAAATCAATTTTATTTATTTTATAAAAGTAATAATTTACATTCTCAAACGGACAAGTCCGGAATTAAGCGAATCAGTAAAAGAAAGGGTTCATAGTCCTCGATTTTGCTGAATCGTTTAAGTCGCTTCTTCATTCCTTTGAGAGCATAAACTATAAAAAAATTTGGAAAACAATTTTATTTTTAAAACGATTTGTAAATCTGTGATAAAATAGCAACGTTAATGACAATTTCGACAAGGAAATTGCACTTCTCAAAATATCGTAAAAACGGACAACAAAATCAGCATTGCGAGATAACCGCTTGAAAATCCACTTCTACAATTTGACGGTTACTGAAGTCAATGCGACAGTAATTTTTAAACGTCAAAATCTTATCAAAATAATTTGCATCAGAATATAATATCAGTGAATTTTCATTCATTAAAATGTCAACAAAACACCGTGCTTCAAAAATTTTGCATTGGTGTAAAAATCCCGTTATAAAGATAACGACAACAAAATACGTTTCATAACCAAGCATCGGTTCAACGTAAAATTAATGCAATAATGTGCAACATAAATTTGCACGCATACCTCCAAATGAACAAAGAATTCATTCAAATATATCTTCGATGAAATATTTTAAAACAGCAGAAATCTAATCAGATATGATTACATCAAAGAAAACCAGCAAAAATTTCAACAAATCAGAACCACTGGTTAAACAACATAATGAAATTAAATTCATTTTCATATTTTTTATTTTTAAATCAAAATAATTATCAGCTGTACTCAGCGAAGCATTGTTACTGTTTCCGCTGCGCACTCTGATAACCAGAACACAAATCAATCATCAAAACACAGTTTCACTTTTATTTTTAAATAAAGCTATTTAAAAATTTCATCAAAATTTCAAAACTTTAGTTTTGACTCAAAACACAACTAAAACATCGACAAATAGTTGTAAAACATGTTCCATCTAAGTTATGTTTTATATTATGTCCATAAACCCCAAGCTCTGATGCCAACTGTGACGCCCCACCTCTATGCTACAATAACAAAGAGTATTAAAAGAAATACTGTCTGTTATTACGAAGAATAAGGCTAGATAGGAGCGGCCATCCGTAGTTAGGCCTTACACTAGTAATGGTTATCTCGATAGGAGTGGTATATATTTTTAATTTTTCATCTCATATTTATTTACTCCCATCGACATACCCAATTCTAGTACAAAACGAACTACGATGGTTCATAATAGTTTAGGACAATATATATAATAATAACATAGATAAAGTAAATGCGGAACACAAATATAACAGAAAGTCTCATATATATATAACTGATGTCAGTTGATATACATGTGATACAATACATATGATACAACTACACTGTCGACTCTGGAAGTTACATATACAAGTACATTATCGTGAATAATATACATGGATATACAACATCATATACAAATACACTGACTACTAAACATGACGACGACTACTCCATAAGATATGAAGAGACTTCATAGCTCAAGCAGCAACTCAAAGTAAGATATCAACAACCTGTAAATACACGGTCCGACCCGAGTATTAAATTCAGAAGAAAATAATACACGGGTCAGTCTAATTCAAACTCAGTTATTAGTACACAGAAGCAATAATAATTAAATATGAATAGATGACAGTCACAATAAATTCCGTCTATCCAACTCTTCTAGAAGAGAATCGGATAACGGTAAATATAACACGTAATAGTGTTAAACAACAAATCAACAGATTCAAAATATCAACAAAGATAAGTGAAAAGACTATCAATGAAGATAATTTAGAAAACATCAGAATTGCCTAATTGGCAATTAACAACAAAATCTAATTATTAAATAAATAATTAGAAACTCATAATCTAATTATCAAATAGATAATTAAACAACAACAAAAGAATTGAATCAATCCAAATCAATTTAAACTACTGAAATGCCACTTAAAAACATCAAAACCGATTGGCTGCAGTACACGCACGCGTGCACTGCCTCGCCAATAATGTGATGACGTACCCAATGAATACAGTGTGGCTGCAGTTCACGCTTGCGTGCACTTCCTTGCCACAACAGTGATGATATACCCAACAAATATTCACAAGAAAACACAAGATCAAAGCCGGGTTACTGGATTCAACTCAAGTATATTTCGAAAATCAAGCCAAATGCAAAGGTCAAGTCACGACAACCATGACTCAACACAAAGCAACAAGACACTACAAACTCAAGTGAAAACAAAACTCATATATGCCAGTGAATGCAGTGGTCAGTGCAATGCACGAACCAATTTAAACGACAACCATCACAAGAATACAAGTCAGGATACTGCAAGCTCCAGGTGGTCAGTAATGACCAAGGAAAAATGAAACAGAGTGCAACCTGGAAGAGATGAACCAGCATAAGCAAACGAATGCACAGGGGTGCAACAGGGAGGATGCACAGAAATGCAACAGGGGACTTAGTCACATATGAAAGGGTAAAGTATACATGCATTCAAATGCAATTCAGACCCTAGGTAACAGAGATGCAACATGGTCGGACACAAAGGCAACTGCACTATGCAAGTGAATATGAATCATGCTAGTGACTAAAGTGAAGGCATGGACTGCCACAAAACAGATATTGCTCGACCCAAGACACAATACAGTGAATTGAAGGCAATGCAACAGTAAAAAGAAACAACATCGGTGGCTTAAACAAGACACAGTGCAAATTTACTCAATGATACAACATGGTAAGACCAACGCATCAATAACACTAACAATAATCGAGCATCAACATGTACAGGTTAGAAGGCAGAACAGGGTTCGACAATGTCGACCAAGTCAAAGCCAGAAGATCGAACAAGTCCAGGTAGTCTCGGCCAAAGTCAGAGCAAAAACAACATGCACCATAGAAGCAATATGACGCAACTACAATATGAAATGCATCAGATAGCAAATGATGGTAGCAGTTTCAAATAACGAAGCATGCAGCATTCGACAGTGCACACAAATACATAAAGAATCAAAAATACAACAGAGAGCAGGGATGCAGACTCAAGTACATCAAACCGAGAACTCAAAGACATTATCAAGTCAATGTCAAAGTTCAACTAAAACAAGTTTGAACAAATCCAGTGCCAAAGCCACAGTTAAAAACGCAGCAAGCACAAATAAAGGCAAGGCAAAAATTGAATAGCGAGAACAAGTCAGGAATGAACACAATTAACTAATGCGAGCATAAAAATGTTTCGATAAGTCAAGCTTAAAATCGAACAATACAGTGGTAATACACGAGTATTACCAGAAGTCAAGACCGAAGTCACGATGGGAATCAATGCTCAGGTCACAGACACTCGGCAAATTCAAATAAAACACAGCAAGGAGGTTTAACTATCAAAGTGAACGAAGTCAACAAAAAATGAAATTCTTGATGGTCACGAGATATTAAACAGCCCAAAAATCAAAGTCGAGTTAACCAAATATCACGAAATTGCACGAATTTGACAAGATCAGAGAAAGCATCAACAACGAAACCAAATCGAACACAAACATTTTACTAAGTCAAATTAGATGTGGGAAATAAAGATTACTCACCTTGTCGATGAATTAGAAGAAGCCGAGCAACGAAACCCATCATTCGATCAAGCAAGCCGAAGTCGTGGCACCTAGGAGCTGAACGAATCCCTAATTTTTGAAAAGAGGGGCGAACGAGAAGGGGGGCCGCCATTTCGTTTGTATGTTTCTTAATTTAGGTTTCGAATGAAAGTTGAAATGGTGAAAAGGGGAACGGGTTGAACAGAAATAAAAAGGGAATGTTCACTTGCCTTTGTTGATAGTCACGGCATCAACAAAGAAAACATGGGCCAAATTCAATTAAAGCCCGCAACTATTTTCACCAAATTTTTGAAATGAATTTAATCCAGGTTTTGTAAACCTTAAACAGCAATTTGCTATCGCCACAAACCATTTAAAGATGATTATAAATTGGTGAAAATTCCGGGTTGTTACAAGGGAACTGGGCATAAGATAAGGTTCCAAGGTACCATGGAAAAATGGTACATAAGAAAGAGACAAAAATAAGGAATTCTACATCAAAACCCTTTTCTGACATAAGAATATGGGTTTAGAAAACTTATTTTTTAAATTTTTTTGGATGTTAGAATTGATGTGCTTAGATTTGGATTGTAGGGCTTGAATGAAAAATTAGTTGAACTATACTTCAATTTATAGAGGCATGGGAAGATTTGGATGTAAAAACAAGGATTTGGATTTTCAAATTTGCATAATATAGAACCACCAATATATGTAGGTTGTTTACATCGTATTTTCAAAATCATTTTAATAGATGTATTCATATAAAAGGCACTGATTTAGGATTATTCTACATATATGCCATATATGTTGTGATGCACCGTGCACTTGTACACTATTGGTTGCAAAATTGGCAACATACTAATTGGTTGTGTGTTATTTATATGAATCAACCCTTGTGCAATTTCGAGGACGAAAATCTTTTACGGGTGGCAATTTGTTGGACCCTGCAATTTTTAACGAAATTTAATGTAATGGCCTGCCTTTTTGGACGGTTTAAATCGACAATAAACCACACATGTCAGACTCAAACCATACAAAAGGCAGATTGTTATTGGGGGTAAATAAGAAAAAATAGAGAAAGAAAAAAAATACGGAATCTTGGCGGAATGACAAAATATGATAATCAAGTAAACAGTTCATGAAGCTGTTTATAAATGACATCGATTAAATTTTTATAATACAAATCAGAGTTACATACAACAAGAATATATAGTAAATAAAAACAGTGAAACAACATGATGTAGTAGACTACATATACTAAGTAATAATTGCATAAAATCTTCGTCTTCATCCTCCAGAAAGCATTCTTCGATAAACTGAACAGCTCGAGCTGACCCGAGCAGATTGAAAGAACGAAACACTCGAGTCAGAACTAAAATAATCTTACGTAAGTTGAATCAATAGTAAATAAATATGAGGGTAACGGCGTCAGAGATGTTTACGAGTTTTGACGTCTCCTATCTAGTGTCTAATGTGAGTGTAATAATGTAAGAGATGTTCGAGATAACCATCTCCGAAGGATCCGTTAAACTATCTACTATGTAGTACAATATGCTATTATAATATGTCTACAGTAAAGTATTAAAATAGTGTTAAGGCATTACCCATATCCCCCTTAACACATTTTATATAATGCCGCAGTCTATATAGATATTGTAAACTCCACCCACAGGTGGGCTATCAGGAAGCACTCCATAGGTACGATACAAAAAACTCATAGAAGGCGTGATAGGGCATGTGCCACGGTACTCGAGGTAATGCCAAGGTAGATATACTAATTGCACTCCCGGACTGGTGGTAATGCATAGCAACTACAACCACCCACCTCAGAACACACTCCCATAATCAAAATCAAGGGTGATCACCAAATCAATCACAAAGTCAGAATACGGTATCGAAGAAATTTGCCAGAAAGGAGAAATGACCTCAATTGGCCCGGCATAGCTCCTGTTTTAGCCACAACAAGCTGACTCACAAGAGTCAGGGTCACATAAATACCTCACACAGAATCGTTTACCAAACCATCCTACTTCATTTATGGAATCTCCACCACATACACAGTTGTTAAAGTGGTTTTCGGTATTGGTCGAGTGTATGACAATATCCGCAGTCTCTTTAACAACCAAATGCTTATTTCAAAACCGGATGGTTCTTTTACATTTCAAAAAGTCAATTCGAAATTAATATCAAAATATCATATTCTCAAAACCATATCATTTCAAATCTTATTCACTTTCAAAATCACATTCCAAAACCATATTCACCTTCAAAATCATATTCACTCAAATATGTCATTTCACAAAAGGTATCAATTCCAAATTCCAACTTAGGTTGTATCGTCATCAAGGATTAAAATATAAATACTTCAACTTTACACAGTCTGAAATTTTAAAAAATAGTTTAGGTAGTCATAAATAGTTTTAATAGTTTTAGAATTAGTTTAAAATAGATTGAAAGTAGTTTAAATAGTAAAAATAGTTTAAATAGATTTAAATTTGATTTAATCATATTCAAAATGATTTATATAGATTTAAAATAGATTAATTTTTTTAAAAATAGATTAAATATATCTAAATGATATTAAATAGATTTAAAATAGATTAAATAAATTCAGTTAGTTTAAAATAGGTAAAATAGAATGAATTGGATTAAATAGGTTATAATGGATTAAAATAAATTAAAATAGTTTGAATTGATTAAAATAGTTTAAATTCATTAAAATAGTTTAATTTAATTTAAAACAGATTTCAAAGTTATATCCAAACATTTTCAATAACTCAATTCCGATAAATTCATTAATATTTGACACTTCAACCTGAAATTCCAATTTAATTTTTTTGAACAATTCATTAAACCAATTAGCATTAACGCTTGTATTATCCAAAATAATTCAGTTTATATAAATCAATTTCTATTTCAAAATATCAATTAACTGAATTCAAAATATAAAGATTCAAAAATCATTTAATTTAACCAAATCTGTTGTCCGTATATAATTTTCTACCCTATGATCAAGTGATACAGATATTTATCATTCTAATTCGCAATTTAAAATTTTACGGTTATATATCATTTCAAACCGCAATCCCGAATTAAATAAAAATCCTTAAAATCGCTTGAGTCTATCATTTCAACCCATAAAGATTTTTCCATAATCTATAGATCGTTCGGGTTTGTATCATTTCAAACCATAGGGAACCTGCAGTGTTATAACAATATAAAATACAACATCCACTCATCCAATATCAACAACCAAACATCCATCACAATCATCATCCAAATCAATCAATAAGCATCAATAGATAAATGATTATCAATAATAGGTATTAACTTAACAATTTAATTCAATATTAAATTAAACAATGATTTAATGCAATAAAAGTCAAATTTAACTACAATTACAATGTAAAAATACCAAATGTCGATCAATTAATTTCTAATCACATCATAAATTTAATTTAACTCACATAGGATAGTTTAGTAATTGTGAGTGGCTTAAAACACTCACTTTGATTTTAAATCGATTTAGAATCCAAATATAGCCCAAAAATTCCACAGTTTTACAATTCTTTCAAACCAGCGAAAAAATGTTTGGAATTTCGATATGATCCTAGTGGAGAAAACCGCACATAAATCGGACCTCGTACGTGAAAGTTATTGAGATTAGAACGATTAAAAAATTTAAATTCATATTAATAAAAGAAAAGGAAAAAAAGATTCAAGCCACATCACCTCCTTGACCACATTCGGTCTACACGCGCGCTTGAGCATACCTAGGTTTTGATCGAAACCATAGCTGTCCCCTTAATTCGTTCGTCACCAGCCTTTGACACTCCGCCACAATTAACGAAGTGCCGCGACTTAATGACCTCCGCCTCCAAGCATGCCAATCCCACGCATGGCTAGGAGTCATCGTGTCTTGCTCGAGATTGAGCAGCCGCCGCCACTTATCACAAACCCTAGGTGAATTTTTCTAGGCAATCCAACCATCAATTCACCAAACCCACTACATAGATGCGATCCCCTCATCACTCTCCACAATCAATATCCTCCACTCAATGATCTGTAGAAGTTGATCAAAGCATGATGAACCATCGAGATTAATTAATTGGAGGAAAAACGATGATCCAATTTGAAAAATGAATCATTGCAGTGATTTACGATCAGCGAGAGCTTCGAATCGGTATATAATATGTCATGGTTTTGAGGAGTTTGATTTTAAAGTTGATTTGGAAATTGAATTGAGGGTTTGTAAATTTGATTTTGTTTGTGCCATTGAGAAGAAGAAGCCGCCGGCTAGAATTGTACATACCGAATAAGAGAATGACTATTAGGTTTTGAGAGAAAAACTTTTTATATAACCGAGGCCCGATAAGAATGAATAACATCTGAAAAATTTGAAACAACTAATACGACCCGAAAAGCCCGTTCTGCTTCCACAGCGAAAGCTTGTCATCCCATATATCAAAATAAATGTTTTCAATAATTCTAAACTCAATGGAACAGGTTTTAAGTCCTAGTTCCATTGTATGAAGAAATTAGCTTAAAATCATCTTATTTCAAATTGATTTCGATTGAATTTAATTAAATTGATTCCTATGCGTTTCGAGTCCGTGCGATCAAATGATAAGTCAGATCGCTACGAAACTTGAAATCATACAATAATTCACCGTAACGGATCCGATGAAACTGGTTTCGTCGAAATCCGAGACAGTGCCCAAAAAGGCTGTTGTTACATTAATTAATATTAAATTAATTAATCATTTTTTCCATTCAAATTTAACAATTAACAAATTTCATCCTTGATGATCACTTAGACATTTACAATGATTTAATACAGGTTTACATGTCAATTCGCTGTTAAATATTACACTAATTACGGTGTTCAATTTCAACTGTAATTAAATCAAGTTAATCATAATTTAATTCGAATAAATTCATTATACTTGATTTCAGTCCTTTTCATTTCATCATTCATTACTCCATACCCATTTTCCATTGGACATATTACGTTACTATTCCACAATTACCCCCTTTTATTTATTAATTGCAATTTTTCAACTATATTGATTTTTTGTCGATTTCCCATTAATAGAATTTAAAATCCCAATAATTTACTTTATCTTGGTTTTACTCTTTTATTAAATAAGTTATTGCCTTATGATATAATTAAAATTTCTATACATTTTATTACATTGACAATTTGCAGTTATTGTCTTGACTCACATTAATGTAACATTCATTTACATTTATTTTTACTCGATTAGATGGATTGGTGACAAATAACAACTGTCACCATTTCTACATTTAATAACATTTGCAAGTTTATTATTTACAACCAAATGTTATAACAACTCACACTACACTAATTTTATTCAATTTTAATTTATTACGCATTATTTTGTTAATTTATCGACATAAAATTATCAATTTCTCCTTAAATCCAATTATCAATTAATACACACATTATTACAATTAATTTTCAATCTATCACCAATTTTAACTCTTTAACTATTTCAATTAATTGGAATTGCATTTAAAGCATTTATCAATTACCTTAAATTAATAGTATTACATTGCATTCCTGTTATATTCTTATCATTAAATAACAATTTTTTAGTTCTTCTAACATTAAATCATAAAACTTGATAAATTAAAAAGATTTTAATTATCGAAAATTCTGGGTCTTTACACTCTCCCCCACTATACTTTTCGTCCTCAAAAAGAAAAAAGAAAGGAAAACAAGGGAATTTATATAATCAATATATCTTGTTCAAAATATTAAATTTATAAATCATTAGTTTACATAAATAAATAATTTAAATAAAGTATATCAATTTATAAACAATTAAATCCTTTATATTCAAGTTAATGAAAGTTTGGAAAACATTTCATAAAATTTTCTAGGTCCAAGATTCACGAATTTTTTTGGCAGAGTCTCCTTTGTATGGAGAGGTCTGGGAGATATAACAATATCAATAATAATAATATATATCAAATATTTTAAAATAATATATCCCAAACCGCAGGAAAACAATATAATACCGCTAGAAAACCGAAATCCAAAAACATACCTATCTGTTGGACAACAACGCTTATTTTATGAAACCAAAAGCAGTAACAATTGCTTCTATAACTTGTATTTTACTTATATAATCCAAAAAAGTTAATAATTACATAAAAGAGAATATTTGTGTTATTTCTATTAGTCATAACCAAATCAATACAACATACAATAGTCACAAGCAACAAAACCATACAATCATCACATGCAATCAAAGCAATCAACCATCCATCCATAGCCATCAAAACAAAGGTTTTGCTTGGGTTCAGAGCTTCCAATCGTATAAATGATAAATAAACTACTAAGTAAACTATACACTCAACAGTGTGGATGAAACTTTATAGGTTATTTACACATTTATACAAAAAATAGAAGTATCCTTCCCCCAACTAATCCATAAGCCAAACAAACAACAATTTTAATGTTACTTAAGTTTGTTTCACATCTTTTGCTGTTCGTTTCATTTGTTCATATAATGCTTGTTTAATTATTTTACATTTATCACTTACAAAATTCATTTCCATTCATTCATACACTACCATTTTTCTTTTCATTACTTTACATTCATTTCTTACATAAGTTATTTCCATTTCAATTATTTAGAGTATTCATTACCATGTTAATCTCTTTACAAATTTAATTCACCATTAACAGATTATTTCCTTTTCACATTTATTCTTCCATATATAGGATTATCGAATATTAAATCCATTTCTAATCATTTCAAAATTTCTGAAGTTATAATCATTCAATTAATATATTACTCACTTAATTATAAATGGCTTCAACATTAAATTAAGATTATAATTATTTACTTACAACATTCACCTTTACTATTCAATCTGATTCTAGATAGCTTAAAATGTTAACCTAAGTTTATAGCCATTTTTCTTACGTTATTCACTTTTATTACATTTAATTAATATCATTTCAATTATTAACTTTAGTTTATAACAATTTATAACATTAGAATTCTTATTTATAGAAGTAATTCCATTGAACACTTTCATTTACTAAAGTTTACTTGCACAATATTATTACATATCCTATTTAACATTACAACTTTTTACATTTTGGTAAGTTATATATATGTCTCTTTAAAATGCAATAAAAATTTACACAAGTTATCATCTTTATTTCTATTAACAAAATGTTCAATAGTTACATTTTCTTACTTTCATTTCCTTTTTATTTACAGTTTACAAATTTTCAATTTCTTATCTATTTCATTAATCATTTTAACATCAAATTTATTATTTTCACTTTAGAAGTTTCCAATTATTAATATAGTCAAGATTCCATTCGTCACAATAATTTCAATTTCTAATTTACTGAAGCTTAAAAACTAAACAACCATGTTCCATTTCAAATCATTTTAAAATAATACATAAATATTCATCTCTTTTGCATATCAGATCATATTTAGAAATCAAAAGTTAAGATTTATTTATAAAAGCAAAGATGTAGCAAAACTACTATAGCATCTTCCCACTTTGAAACTCGAAAATGAATTTCGATGATGCATGCACTCATCACCGAGATTATTTTCCAACGACAAAGAGGGGAGTACAGAACTTATTTCCTTTAAAAAATTCTTTCAAAAAATTTATTTCAAATCATATTGAAATATTTCTATTTGAAAATACTTCTAAATTTTACTAATTTTATATTCCAAAATCCTTCGAGAGGAATTTTCAAAAATCCCAGAAATTATGTTCTCAAATTTTCAGTTTATATTCATTTTATTTATAAATCCTATTTTTCAATCAATATTTACAAATTTCTCTACCTAGCAAACAACGTATTACATCCAGCTAAATTATGTAAGAATTTATTACTTTATTTACAAAATATATAACAGGAAAAGTTATTTCATTCACCTATACTTCAAAACAAATATTGTGTCGGTCTGCCCTATTCATTGTTTAGAAATCCGTATCGATGTCATAGTGTCCTATGCACCGACCAAAATTTATAATACAAAACGGAACAAATTAACACAATACAAAACTTTTTATAACACTAACAAATATGCTCTCTCATATATATATGCTCAGTGACTCATTCTAAGGTATTACCACCGTATTTCTAAAGTGTTAGACCCACAAAGCTAAGGTTATCGCTAAACCTCACTCTGATACCAACTGTAACAACTTGCCTTTTTGGATGGTTTAAATTGATGATAAACCACACATGTCAGACTCAAACCATACAAAAGGCAGATTGTTATTGGGGTAAATAAGAAAAAACAGAGAAAGACAAATCTCGTAGCGGAATTACAAAATATGATAATCAAATAAATAGTTCATGAAGCTATTTACAGATGACATTGATTAAATTTTTATAATACAGATCAGAGTTACATAAAACAAGAATACATAGTAAATAAATGCAACGGAACAACATGATGTAGTGGACTACATATACTAAGTAATAATAGCATAAAATCTTTTTCTTCATCCTCCAGAAAGCAGTCTTCGATAAAATGAATAGCTCGAACTGACCCGAGCAGATTGAAAGGACAAAACACTCGAGTCAGAACTAAAATAATCTTAAGTAAGTTAAATCAACAGTAAATAAATATGAACGACGTCAGAGATGTTTACGGGGTTTGACGTATCATATCCAGTGTGTAACGTGAGTGTAATAACGTAAGAGATGTTTGAGATAACCATCTCCGAAGGATCCGTTAAACTATCTACAATGTAGTACAATATGCTATTATAATATGTCCATAGTAAAATATTAAAATAGTGTTAAGGCGTTACCCATATCCCCCTTAACACATTTTATATAATGTTGTAGTCTATACAGATACTGTAAACTCCACCCGCAGGTGGGCTATAAGGAAGCACTCCATAGGTACGATATAAAACAAACTCGTAGAAGACCAGATAGGACATGTGACACGACACTCGAGGTAATGCCAATGTAGACATACCAATCGCACTGCTGGACTGGTGGCAACGCATAGTAGCTACTACCGCCCACCTCGAAACACACTCCCTTAATTGAAATCAAAGATGGCCACCAAATCAATCACAAAGTCAGAATATAGTATCAAAGAAATGTGCCCGATAGGAGGAATGACCTCACTTGGCCCGATATAGCTCTTATTTTAGCCACATCAAGCTGACTCATGGGAGTCAGGGTCACGTAAATACCTCATATAGAATCATTTGCCAAACCATCTTACTTCATTTCTAGAATATCCACCACGTAAACAGTTGTTAATGTGGTTTTCGGTATTGGTAGAGAGTATGACAATATCCGATCTCGGTCTCTTTAACAACCAAACGCTTATTTCACATCGAATGGTTCTTTTACATTTCAAAAAGTCAATTCACAATTGATATCAAAATATCATATTCTCAAAACCATATCATTTCAAATCATATTCACTCTCAATATCACATTCACTTCCAAAATCATATCACATTCACTTCCAAAATCATATTCACTTCCAAAATCATAAATTTAATTAGTTTAAAATAGGTAAAATAGATTAAATTGGATTAAATAGGTTATAATAGATTAAAATAAATTAAAATAGTTTGAATTGATTAAAATAGTTTAAATTCATTAAAATAGTTTAAATTAATTTAAAATAGATTTCAAAGTTGTATCCAAACATTTTCAATAATTCAATTCCGACAAATTCATTTATATTTGGCACTTCAACTTGAAATTCCGATTTACAATTGACACTTCAACATGGTCAAGCGACACGGATATTTATCATTTCAATCCGCAATTTACAATTTTACAGTTACATATCATTTCAAACCGCACTCCGGAATTTAATAAAAATCCATAAAATCAGTCGATTCTATCATTTCAACTCATAACGATTTTTCCCTAATCTATAGATCATTCGGGTATGTATCATTCCAACTCATAGGGAACTTGCAGTGTTATAACAGTACAAAATACAACAGCCGGTCATCTAATACCAACAATCAAACATTCATCACAATCATCATCCAAATCAATCAATAAACATCAACAGATAACTGATCGTCAATAACAGGTATTAAATTGACAATTTAAATTCAATATTAAATTAAACGATGATTAGATGCAATAAAACTCAATTTTAACTAGAATTACAATATAAACATACCAAACATCGATCAATTAATTTCTAATCACATCATAAATTTAATTTAACTAACATAAGCTAGTTTAGTAATTGTGAGTGGGTTAAAATACTCACCTTTGATTTTAAATCCAAATATAGCCCAAAAATTCCACAGTTTTAGAATTCGTCCAAACCAGCATCAATATATTTGGAATTTCGATACGATCCTAATGGAGAAAACCATGCGTAAATTGGACCTCATACATGAAAGTTATTGAGATTAGAACGATTGAAAATTTTAAATTCATATTAATCAAAGAAAAGGAAAAAAGATTGAAGCCACGTCACCTCGTTGACCACGTTCGTTCTTTACACGCGCTTCAGCATACCTAGGTTTTGATCGAAACCCTAGCTGCACCCTTAATTCATTCATCACCTGCCATTGATAAGCCGCCACCCTCAACGAAACGCCGCGACCTAAAGGCCTCCGCCTCCAAGCACGCCGACCCCACGCATGGCTAGGCGACAGCGTGTCTTGCTCGAGATTGAGCAGCTGCCGCCACTTATCACAAACCCTTGGTGAATTTTTCTAAGCAATCCAACCATCAATTCACCAAACCCAATGCACGGATGCGATCCCCTCGTCACTCTCCACGACCCCATATCCTCCAATCAACGATCTATCAAAGTTTATCAAAGCACGATGAACGACCAAGATTAATTCATTGATTTGTGGACAAACGATGATCCTATTTGAGAAATGAATCATTGCAATGACTTACGCTCGTCGAGAGCTTCGAATTGGTATATAATATGCCATGGTTTTGAGGAGTCTGATTTTGAAATTGATTTGAAAATTGATTTGAGGGTTTGTAAATTTGATTTTATTTCTGCCACTGAGAAGAAGAAGCAAGCAGATGGGATTGTACGTATTGAATAAGAGAATGAACGTTAGGGTTTGAGAGAAAAACTATTTATATAACAGAGGCCCAATAAGAAATGAATAGCATCCGAACAAATTTGAAACGACAAATACGACCCGAAAAGCCCGTTATGCTTTCAAAATAAAAACAGGTCATCCCATATTTCAAAACAGATGTTTTCAATAATTTTAAACTTAAAGGAACAGGTTTCAAGTCCTAATTCCATTGTATGAAGAAGTTAGCTTAAAATTAGCTTATTTTAAATTGATTTCAATTGAATTTAATTAAATTGATTTCTACGTGTTTCGGGTCCGTGCAGTCAAACGACAAGTCCGATCGCTACGAAACTTGAAACCTTACAATAATTCACCATTACGGACTCGATGAAACTGGTTTCGTCAAAATACGAGATAGTGGCCAATATGGCTGTTTTTATGTTAATTAAATAAATTAATATTAAATTAATTGAATCACTTTTTCCATTCAACTTTGATAATTAACAAACTTCATCATTTATGATCACTTAGACATTTACAATGATTTAATACAAGTTTACATATCAATTCAGTGTTAAATATTACACTAATTACGGCATTCATTTTCAACTGTAATTAAATCCAATTAATCATAATTTAATTCAAATAAATTGGTTATACTTGATTTCAGTCCTTTTCATTTCATCATTCGTTACTCTATGCCCACTTTCCATTGGGTTATATCTTATTACGTTAGTATTCCACAATTACGTCCCTTTTATTCATTAATTGCAATTTTTCAATTATATTGAATTTTTGTCGATTTCGCATTAAATTGAATTTAAAATCCCAATAATTTACTTTATCTTGGTTTTACTCTTTTATTAAATCAGTTATTGCCTTGTGAATATAACTAACATTTCTATACATTTTATTACATTCACAATTTGCAGTTATTGTCTTAACTCACATTAATATAGCATTCACTTACATTTATTTGTAATCGATTAGAAAGATTGGTGACAAATAACAATTGTCACCATTTCTACATTTAATAATATTTGTAAGTTTATTATGTACAATCAAATGTTATAACAACTCACACTACTCTAATTTTATTCAATTTTAATTTATTACACATTTATTTCTTAATTAATCAACATTTAAATTATCAATTGCTTCTTAAATCCAATTATCAATTAATACACACATTATTATAATTAATTTTCAACCTTTCACCAATTATAACTCTTTAATCATTTCAATTAATTGGAATTACACTTAAAGAAGTTATCAATTACCTTAAATTAATACTATTACATTTCATTCCCGTTATATTCTTGTCATTAAATCACAAATTTTTTATTTCTTCCAACATTAAATTATAAAACCTTGTTAAATTAACAAATTTTTATGTAACATCCTGCCTTTTTGGATGCTTTAAGCAGACATACTAGCCAACTCAAACCATACAAAACGCGAATTGTTATTGGAGTAAATAAGAAAAGAAGGAAAAAGAAAGAAAACAAAACAGAATTTCACAGCGGAATGACAAAATTTAATAATCAAATAACAGTTCATGAAGCTGTTTACAAATGATTTGATTATACTTATACAATACAAAATCAGAGCTACACATATCAATAGTAAACAAAATAATGCAGCGGAAAAAATGGAATAATATAGTAAATAGTAGTAGTACACATCTTCGTCTTCGTCCTTAAGAATAAGTCTTCAAATCCTGAAATGCTCAGGCTGACTCGAGCGAATTGAAATGACAAAACACTCGAGTTAGAACTAAAAGATCTTATGTAAGTTAAATTAATGGAAATAAATATGAGTGGAACGGCGTTAGAGATGTTTACGGGGTTTGACATCTCCTATCCAGTGTCAAACGTGAGTGCAGTAACTTAAGCGATGTTTAGGATTCACAACTCCTAAGGATCCGTTAAACTATATACTATATAGTACAATACGCTATTATAATATGTCTACAGTAAAGTAAAGGTATAAAAGTACGTTAAGGCTTTACATTTTCCACCTTAATACATTTTTATATTCCTATAGTCTATACAGTACCGTAATCTCCCCCGTACTGGGTGTCGTTAGAGGGCACTCCCTAGGTATGGTACAAAACAAACTCGTAGAAGGCGCGCTAAGGTAGGTGACACGGCACAACTAGGCAATGCCAGATCAGATATACAAATTATGCATCCCGGTTGTTGGTATCACATAGCCACAACTACCGCCCAACTCGAAACACACTCCTGAGTAAAATCGAAGGGTGGCCACCAAATAAATCAAAAGTCGGAATATAGTATTGATAGAATGTGTCCAATCGAAGGGGATACCTCACTTGGCCCAGAATCGCTCCTGTTTTAGCCAACTTATGCTAACTCACAGGAGTTAAGTCCACGTAAATATACCTTTAGGATCATCGCCACTATCCTACTTCATTCTGGAATCTCCACCGCATACACAGTTATCAAAGTGGTTTTCGACATTGGCAGAGAGTATGACAACATATGATCCCGGTCTCTTTGGCAACCAATCGCTTATTACACACCGGATGGTTCTTTTACATTTCCAAAATCATTTCATAATTGATATCAAAATATCATATTCAATTCAAACCATATCACATTCAAAATCATTACATACTTTCAAAATCATATTTTCCGTTGAAATCATAGTTCGATAATTATATTTCCTTTGAAAGTCAAATTCACAGTTTATATCGAATATCGTATTCTTAAAACTATATCACTTTCAAATCATTATCGTTTGTAAAATCCTGATTTCTTTCAAAAATCATACTTCCAAAATAAGAAAAATCCTTACTCCAAAATCATCATATTCAATTAGTTTTAACTTTTAAGTCTCAACTTAGATTATGACATCGTTGGCCATATTCACTTTAAAAATCGAGAAATTTGAATAGTTTATATATTTATAAATAATCAATATAGATTTCAAATAGATTAAATATAATTAAAATAGATCAAATACCTTTGAAATGGATTAATTAGATCTAAAATAAATTAAAATAGTCTAATTAGTTTAAAATAAATTAAATTAGTTTAAAATAGATTAATATAATTCATATAGTTAATATTGGTTAAATAGTATAATAAATTTGAAAATCTTAATAGTTATAATTTTTTAATAGTATACTTATAAAACAGCTTATATTAAAATATGAGTTTGAAATTAATATCACATTAAACTATTCATTTCATTTCAACATATTTGGACCATTTCAAATTTCCAAATCAACAAGCCGAATTTCAGTAAACTATCGAATTTCATATCGTTCAATCCATGTTCAAATATTAAATTTCGGATCAGTCCAATTTTGAAAATATTTCAAATTTACTTTCAAACAAATTTAGTAACTCAATTTCGAAGGAATTTCATTTGTACATAAAGTTTAAATTCAAACTTTCAATTTAATTTCTTAAAGAAATTCCTTTTTAAACCAATTCACATTTCAATGGAAAACTTGATTTTTCAATAATACTTCAATTTATATAAATCAAATTTCCATCTCAAAATATCATTTTATTAAATTCAAAAATTTAAGGATTTTAAAATCATTTAATATAACCAATCCGGTGTCCGTATATAATTTTCTACCCTAGGGTCAAGTGATACGGATATTCATCATTTCAATCCGCAATTTAAAAATTTATGGTTATATATTATTTCAAACGCATTCCCACAGTTAACAGTAAAATCCATAATGAACTTGCAGTTTATAACGATATAAAATAAAACATCCATTCAACCAATATCAACCATCAACGTCCATCACAGTCATCATCCAAAACAATCAATAAATATCAATATAGGACTGATGCAACCCAGTCCCAGGTCGAAGCAGTGCGATCTACAAATTTACCAGACTTAGGTCGGCCACGACCTAAGGAACAAGGCTTGGGTCGTCCACGATCTAATGGAATAGCTATAGGTCGGTCACGACCTAACAAAGAAAGGGGAAAGGAGCTACGACCTAAAGGGTCTCGGGCTAAAGAGTTACGACCTAACTCCTTCGATGATGCAGCTCAAGGGATAAGTCGTACACGACTTAAGGATGATGCAGCTTCGGTTTTATGTCTTAAGTCATTCACAAGTCAATCAGGGGAGGAAGGTCTTAAGCCGAAGGAGGAAGCTTCGGTTTTAGGTCGTACAGAGGTTTTAGGTCGGCAACGACCTAAGAAAGAAGACTTAGGTCGGCAACGACCTAAAGGAATGTGACTGAAGGAAGATGAAGCGCATGAAGGCTAAGTCGCTACGGGGTATCTTCAGTAGGTCGTATACGACCTAAGTGTTGTGATGAGTCTGTATTTCTTTAAGCAGTGTGTTTAAGTCGTATACGACTTAAGTGTGAGTCGCTGTGTCTTAAGTCGTGTTGCTTAGGTCGCTTACTGTTTTGAGATGTGTGTCTGTTAGGTCGGCAACGACCTAGTATAAGTCGCGTACGACCTATGATAGGTCGGAGGTATGAGTTAAGTCGCGTACGACCTATGATAGGTCGGAGGTACTGTTGTAGTGAAGTAAGTTGAGTCGTGAGTCGGTAACGACTTAAGGTCAGGTTGTGAAATGCTATAAATAGGGAGTGTGTTGTACATTTTAACGTTGTTGATTTTTGAATAAAATTCTTGTTTGATTGCTTTGTGCTTTCATCCTAAATTGGTATTTGAGTGTAATCTCCTATCTCCACTTTCGGTTATTCGAGTGCGCTCGAATCAACGATCGTTGAAGCCAATTCATGGAATCAAGTGCGCTTGATCAACGTTTGAAGAATTGTAGATCTTCTTTCACGGTATCGTGCGCGATCAACGTGTCGAAGATAGCTAGAATTCGGTATCTTTGTGATCAACGAATTTGGGCATTTCAGTATCTTCAATCCACCAATTGCTACATTTCATCGATTTCATTGTTTTCGTAATATCCGCTGCGTCAGTTTTTTGGTATCAGAGCGAGACTTAGCCAATCATAAATAATCCGAGTCTTGGAGCCAAGGAATTTGAAGTTGAAGTTCATCGTGTTCATTTTGAAGTTGCAACAAGTTAGAAGTTTTCGATCCATTTCATTTTGGATAAAAATCCGAAAAGTGTTTGAATTTTTGGAGAAGATTGTGAGCCGTGCATCATTTGTTGAGGCCGAATTAGTGGGAGACCGTGACTTGTTCGATTTGAGTTGGAGTTTTGTGAATTTTTGAAGTATTTGTTGAAGTATTTGAGAAGTTCAATCATGCCACCAAGGAGAGCTAATCGTCATCAAAATGTTGAAGCATTGTATAGAAGAGAAGAAGCCAAGCAAATGGAACAACATATTAATGAGAAATTTGATGAAGGCATTGGAAAGTTAGAGAAGTTGATGAATGATTTGAATCAAAATCAAAGGAGGAGATCACCAATCTCGAACCATGGAGAAACAGAGTTTTGCCATCGGTTACGGAAGTGAGGAGGGTATCACCGCAATCTTTTAGAGAGAGAAGAGAAACATCAATTTCATCAAGGAGAGATCACCACGACTATGGACGTGAAGAGAGAAGAACTCCACGTGAGTTTGAAGATTAGCCATATAGAGATGAAGAGAGACACAATAGAAGAGATATGCGTGATCAAAGGGATGTTGAAGGTCGAGATCGATATAGACGTACATTTGATTTCAATGAAGAGGGTGATAGAGCTAGCATTCATTATCAAGATCGAGACCAAGTTCGAAATGTATATCGGGATGTAGATGATGATCGTCGATGGGAATCGGGTATGAAGATGGAAATTCCAGAATTTAAGCGAGGAATGGTAGCTGAAGAATTCTTGGATTGGTTGTCCAATGTTGAAGAGATCTTTGATTTCAAGGAAGTCCCGAAGAATCGTCAAGTGAAGTTGGTTGCTACTAGGTTGAGGGGGAGAGCTTTGGCGTGGTGGTAGCAAACTAAACTTACAAGGGAGAGAATGGGAAAGTCAAAGGTTGAATCAAGGAAGAAGATGAAGAAGTTGATGAGAGCTACATTTTTTCCTTACAATTATCAATCTCTCATGTATCAGAGATTGCAGAATCTAAGGCAAGGGACGAAGTAAGTTAATGATTATGCTGATGAATTTTATCAACTCATTGCTCGAAATGATATTATGGAGACAGAAGAACAGTTGACCGCCAGAATTGTTGGAGGGTTACGAATGAAGATCCAAGATATGGTGAATATGTTTGATCCTAGATCTGTAGCAGAAGCACATCAGAAAGCGTTGGCTTGGGAGAAGCAGGGAAGGCGTGTAGGTGGTGTGTTCACTAATTCCAACAATCAAGTAAAGGGTGTTAGTGGAAGTTCCAATGTTTCGAAGGCTGTCAGTAAATCAGTTGTGAATGAAGTTGCGAAGACGAAGGTTAACAACAGTTTCAAGTGTTACAATTTCCAGGAAGTGGGTCACAAGTGTAATGAATGTCCGAAGCCGAAGAAACGAACTATGATTGCTGAAGTTGAAGGTGAGGATGTTGGTGAAGGTTATCCTAGTCTAGTTGAGGAGGAAGAACAGGATATTGCGTCAGGAGATGAAGGATGTAATCTGATGATGAGGAGATCTTGTTTAATACCGAAGGAGGAAGAAGAAGCTAGTTGGTTGAAGAGTAACATCTTTCAGTCAACATGCACTATTCTGGGAAAGGTTTGTAAATTTGTGATTGACGAGGGAAGTTGTGAAAAATATTATTTCTACTGAAGCTGTGAGAAAGCTGAAGTTGAAGACGGAGAAACATCCAAATCCTTACAAGTTAGCGTGGTTAAGAAAAGGAGGAGAAGTGAAGGCGGACAGGCGAGTTCGAGTTCCATTTTCTATTGGGAAGAAATATAAAGATGAAATTTGGTGTGATGTAGTTGAGATGGATGTTTGTCACTTACTTTTGGGAAGACCGTGGCAGTATGATCGAGCAGTGCAACATGACGGTCGGACCAATAGCTACAGTTTTATGTTTGAAGGTGTTAAGATTATTTTAGTTCCAAAGAAGAAACAACAGGAAGAGAGTAAATCTGAAGAGATTGAGGAGCTGAATACTTTATTGACTTTGAAGGAATTTATTGAAGAAGTAGAAGAGAGTCCAGAGGTATTTTTGTTGATTGGACATGAAGCCACTGAATCTGTAGAAGTTCCAGAGGAAGTAAAGCCAGTATTGGAAGAATTCATTGATGTGATTCCTGAAGAGTTGCCTAAGGAGTTACCGCCACTGAGAGACATTCAACATCAAATCGATCTTGTTTCGGGAGCAGTATTACCGCATAGACCACATTATCGAATGAGTCCGAAGGAAGATGAAGAGTTACGAAGGCAGGTGGAAGAGTTGTTGGAGCAGGGACGTGTTCAGGAAAGCTTGAGTCCTTGTGCAGTACCAGCTTTGTTGGTGCCGAAGAAGGATGGAACATGGAGAATGTGTACCGATAGTAGAGCTTTGAACAAGATTACTGTTCGCTACAGATTCCCAATGCCGAGGTTAGATGACTTGCTAGATCAGTTGAGTGGGCCAACTATCTTTTCAAAGATTGATTTAAAGAGCGGATATCATCAAATTCGTATCAGACCGGGTGATGAGTGGAAGACTGCTTTTAAAACCAGGGAGGGTCTATACGAATGGCTGGTTATGCCGTTTGGTCTATCGAATGCACCAAGTACCTTCATGAGGGTGATGAATCAAATTTTCAGACCATATATTGGGAAGTTCGTGGTAGTTTATTTTGATGATATTCTGATCTATAGTAAAAATACAGAAGAGCATGTAGAGCATTTGAGAAAGGTGTTAATTATTCTTCGTGAGGAACAATTTTATGCAGCTACGAAGAAATGTGTATTCATGACTCGAAGTGTTTTATTTTTGGGATATGTTGTGTCAGGAGAAGGTATCCAGGTAGATCAAAGTAAAGTTGAAGCTATTAGAAATTGGCCACAGCCGAGGACTATCACTGAAGTTAGGAGTTTTCATGGATTGGCATCATTCTACCGAAGATTCATTCCACACTTTAGTAGCGCGATGGCTCCAGTTACTGATTGCATGAAAGGAAAGAAGTTTGAGTGGTTAGAGGAAGCAGGGGTTGCTTTTGAGAAAATCAAGACACTATTGACGACAGCACCAATTCTAGTTTTACCGGATTTTCAGTTGTTGTTTGAGTTACATACTGATGCGTCGAAGGTTGGAGTTGGTGGAGTTTTAAGTCAGAAAGGAAGACCGGTTGCTTATTTCAGTGAGAAGTTGTCTGGAGCTAAGTTGAGATATAACACTTATGATGTTGAGTTTTACGCAATTGTTCAAGCAGTGAAGCACTGGAACATTATCTGTTTCAGAAGGAGTTTGTTCTCTATACGGATCATGAAGCTTTGAAGCATTTGCAAGGACAGGATAAAATCTCAGCTAGGCACGCTTCATGGATCGCGTATTTACAACAGTTTACTTTTGTTGTTAAGCACAAATCAGGGGTGACGAATCGTGTAGCTGATGCATTGAGCAGGAGGAATCATTTGTTGACAACGATGAAGGTTGAAGTGACAGGATTTGAACTATTGCCAGAGTTAATTAAAGAAGATCCTTACTTTACGAAGTTCGTTGAGAAAGTCAAGGATGGGAGTACTGATGAATTTGTGTTGATAGATGGATTCTTATTCAAGGGGAATCAATTATGTGTACCAGATTGCAGCTTGAGAATGAAAATTGTGAAAGAGTTGCACGAAGAAGGACATGTGGGTAGAGATCGAACATTGCAGTTGATTTTTCAGTCTTATTATTGGCCGTCAATGAGAAGGGAAGTTGAAAGGTTTGTTCAGAGATGTCATGTTTGTCAAGTTTCGAAAGGGACGGCTACAAATGCGGGTTTGTATATGCCTTTACCTGTACCTACAAAACCTTGGGTGGACGTTAGTATGGATTTCGTGTTGGGTTTGCCGAGAACGCAAAGGGGAAATGACTCGATATATGTTGTGGTGGATCGTTTCTCGAAGATGGTACATTTTCTTGCTTGTAAGAAGACGGCGGTTGTTGTTCATGTTGCTCAGTTATTTTTCAAAGAAATCTATCGACTTCATGGATTGCCAGAGTCTATTGTGTCAGATAGAGATACTCGTTTTCTGAGTCACTTTTGGTTGAGTTTGTGGAAGATGGTTGGAACGAAGTTGAAATTTAGTAGCGCTTACCATCCGCAAACTGATGGGCAAACGGAGGTGGTTAATAGATTATTGGGAAATTTGTTACGATGTTTAGTGAAAGATAATCTAAGAAGTTGGGACATGAAGTTATGCCAAGCAGAGTTTGCACATAATCATGCGATTAATCGAAGCACAAGTTTCAGTCCATTTCAGATCGTATATTCAAGCTTGCCAAGAGGACCGTTGGATTTAGCAGTAGTACCACAACCGAAGGGAACGGTTAAACGAGCTGTAGACTTTGTTGATGGGTTGACTGAATGTCATAAAATCGTTTAGGAGCGATTGGAGAAAGCAAATGAGAAATATAAGCGATCTGCAGATTTGAAGCGACGAAGTGTTGAATTTAACGAAGGGGATTTGGTTTATGCAGTGTTGACAAAAGATCGTTTTCCGGTGGGAACGTACAATAAATTGAAAGCGCGGAAAATTGGTCCAGTTGAAGTTTTGAAGAAAATCAATGAGAATGCATATCGATTAAAATTACCAGATGATGTTTATACTTCTGATGTTTTTAACGTCAAACATTTAATTCCGTATCATGGAGGTGAGATTGTTGTGGAAGAAGAGTTTACAAATTTGAGGGCGAATTTTTCTCAACCCAGGGAGGATGATGCAACCCAGTCCCAGGTCGAAGCAGTGCGATCTACAAATTTACCAGACTTAGGTCGGCCACGACCTAAGGAACAAGGCTTGGGCCATCCACGATCTAATGGAATAGCTATAGGTCGGTCACGACCTAACAAAGAAAGGGGAAAGGAGCTACGACCTAAAGGGTCTCGGGCTAAAGAGTTACGACCTAACTCCTTCGATGATGCAGCTCAGGGGATAAGTCGTACACGACCTAAGGATGATGCAGCTTCGGTTTTAAGTCTTAAGTCGTTCACAAGTCAATCAGGGGAGGAAGGTCTTAAGCCGAAGGAGGAAGCTTCGGTTTTAGGTCGTTCAAAGGTTTTAGGTCGACAACGACCTAAGAAAGAAGACTTAGGTCGGCAACGACCTAAAGGAATGTGACTGAAGAAAGATGAAGCGCATGAAGGCTAAGTCGCTACGGGGTATCTTCAATAGGTCGTATACGACCTAAGTGTTGTGATGAGTCTGTATTTCTTTAAGCAGTGTGTTTAAGTCGTCTACGACTTAAGTGTGAGTCGCTGTGTCTTAAGTCGTGTTGCTTAGGTCGCTTACTGTTTTGAGATGTGTGTCTGTTAGGTCGGCAACGACCTAGTATAAGTCGCGTACGACCTATGATAGGTCGGAGGTATGAGTTAAGTCGCGTACGACCTATGATAGGTCGGAGGTACTGTTGTAGTGAAGTAAGTTGAGTCGTGAGTCGGTAACGACTTAAGGTCAGGTAGTGAAATTCTATAAATAGGGAGCGTGTTATACATTTTAACGTTGTTGATTTTTGAATAAATTTCTTGTTTGATTTTGTGTGCTTTCATCCTAAATTGGTAGTTGAGTGTAATCTCCTATCTCCACTTTCGGCTATTCGAGTGCGCTCGAATCAACGATCGTTGAAGCCAATTCACGGAATCAAGTGCGCTTGATCAACGTTTGAAGAATTGTAGATCTTCTTTCAGGTATCGTGCGCGATCAACGTGTCGAAGATAGCTAGAATTCGATATCTTTGTGATCAACGAATTTGGGCATTTCAGTATCTTCAATCCACCGATTGCTACATTTCATCGATTTCATTGTTTTCGTAATATCCGCTGCGTCAAGGACTGATAATCAATAACAGGCATTTACTGGCAATTCATATTCAATAATAAATTAAATCACAATTTAATTCAAATAAATTCAAATTTACTAAGATGATGGTTTAAAATATACCAAACAGTCATAACTAAATTCCTAACATATCTAAATTAAATTTAACAAACATAAGAAATTTTAGAAGTTGTAAGTGGGTTAAAACATTCACCTTTGAATTTAAATTCAAATTAAGCCCAAAATTCAAACGATCTCAGAATCCATCCAAATCAGCATTAAAATGTCCAGAATTTTTACACGATCATAGCGGAGAAAACAGCGGCTGAATTGGACCTCGTATGTAAAATTTATACGCGTTAGAGGATAAAAATTTTAATTCAAATAATAATAAAATAATATACTTGCATTCCAAGTCACCTCTCTCTCCTATACTCCAGAAATCAAGTATGCTACTTTCTAGGTTTCAGCCGCTAGCACGCTCTTGCCGCACGCCGCTACCGGCGACCTAACCACGACTTGACACCGCGAACAAGCTCGCTTTCGCCCGATCTACAACCCTCGACCATCACGACACCCAAGGCGCTACACAATGCTGCAAATAAATCGACCGTCGTTTATGCTTATCAAACCCTAGTCCAATTATTCTCGCCGATCTGACTGATGCTTCGACAAACAACCTACGCCGATGTGATCCCCTCGTGACTCTCCACAGCCTCATACCAAAGATTAGCCGATCAGACGAAGTTCATCGTCGAGCGATGAACGGCCGAAAACAATTCATCATTTTCTGGCCACACCGAAACCTAGTTAGAGAAATGAATTGCATAATTGACTTGCGCTCTTCGAGGGCTTCAGATTTTAATGTTATTTGAGGAGTTTGTATTTTTGGATTTGAATTTGATTTGAAATTGCAATTAGTAATTAAGGTTTATCTGCCATTGGAACGAGGAGTTGAGAAGGAGATGTACATACAGACAATAGAAGTAAGAAAATAAGAAATGACCTAGGATTTATAACAAGGTATTTATAGACAAGGCTGGAAACAAAAAGAATGGACCAGATTGATTGAACAATACACGACCCAAAAAGCCCATTTCAACTTCGGAACGAAGATGGGTCAACCAATATATCAAAATAGATGTTTTAGATGATTTTAAAATCAATGGAACAGGTTTCAAGTCCTAATTCCACCATATGAAAAAGAAGTTACGTTAAAATCATCTTATTTCAAATTGATTTCAATTATATTGATTTCTAGGCATTTCGAGCCCGTACGATCAAACGACAAGACCAATCGCAACAAAACATGAGATCCTACAATAATTAACCGTTACGGATCCGATGAAACTGGTTTGATCGAAATCCGGGATAGTTGCCAAAATGGCTATATTTCGGTTAATTAAATAATTAATGTTAAATTTAATTAAACCACTTTTCAATTCAAGTTTAATAGTTAATAATTTCTATCACTCCTGATTACATATAAACTTATAATTCGTTGACCAAAATTTCCATGTCAATCAAATAAGGATTTATTGCAAAATTACAGTGTTTACCTTCAATTTAAGTAAATTCAAATAAATTATATTTTCAATTTCAAATAAATTATTTCAATTTGGTTTCAATCTCTTTATTCAATCAATCATCATCTTATGGATAAATTTAACATTAGTATATATCCAATTACCCTAATATTTTACAGTCGTCAACTAAATTCATATTAACGTAGTATTTAATTACGTTTAATTGCAACAGATTTAGATCTAATTCAATAGATTAAATAAATAGGTAAACAATTAATAATTATCACCATTTGCCTAATTTAATCCCATTCATACTTTATTATCAACCAACAAGTATTATAATTACATAATGATTTTATCAAATTATAGTTTATTACGTATTATTTCATCAATTAATACAACCTTGAATTTATTTCCTAATTTACTATTTACAATCAATTATGACATTACAATTGTTTCAATTAATTGGGATTGCACTAAATTAGTTATTTATTAACTTTCATTAACATTATTACCTTTCATCCCCGTTATTAATTCATTAACAAATTACAAATTATTATTTCTTTCAGATTTAATTACCGAAATCTTATTAAATTAACAAATTTAAACATCGAAAATTATAGGTTGTTACATTTTAACTATGAAAATTATGGGTCGTTACATTTAATTAGAAATAGTAAATCCAAAAATAGAATTTTTACAAAATCAGAATTTGTCTAAGAAGTTTGCATTGTTGGGTTCACGATGAGTTTATGATCATTTTTTGTTTATTCTAATCGGAGTAAAAACGAAGAAGCTATTAACGTTTAAATTTTTTGAATTGAATATATATATATATATATATATATATATATATATAATCAAGGAAATAAAATGTATGTAACAGTCCGAAATTTTCGACCTTGAAAATTCGACACTAATACGTTCACTGTATAGAGTGCCGAGCAATCGAGTGTCGGAACCTCCAGACTGTTAGGGTAAAGAAGAAAAAGTGGTAGAAGAAGAAACAGAGCACAGAATCTCATAATCGCAACGGATCAAAATATAATATACAAATAAGAGCATTTACACAAAGAAAGCTATAAATGTCAATTATATACAATATATCAAAGTACAATCATTCACAAATAAACTGGACAGTTATAATGACCTATCCCTAAATCCAGTCTAGACAATCTTTACTTCGCAGTGGAATATAATCAATACATTTCTGCCATCAAGCTCGTCTCCTGAGCTCCAGAACGTCCTAACCTGAAAATATGCAATACTCGGTATGACCCGAGCATTACAATAATGTAACACCCGAGTCAGGCTGGAAACCAGCGTGAGTAAACCTATTTAATATGAAATACTTAAGTTGTAAATCTTCTTTGAAAACCCAGGTTACACGTTCACCACTACGAGTTTTATCTTGCTAAAGCCAAACATTTATTTCATAAGACAATATATAAGGACCGTTACTTAGTTTAAATGGCCAAGTTTACTTAATTTATTCCATTCCAGCCTATTTGATTTTATAATCAAATCTATAAAGGGTTATAGTAGTTATTAATCAAAGTGGTTCCGGATATCTCTGATATCTTCCCTCGATCTCTTCGAATCCAACGCCATCCTTTAAGCCAAGTTGTTTAAGTAAAAACAATTCAATTTGGATTCAAAATATCATATTCACATTGAAATTCATCACAGATATCTGAAACATCTCACGTTTATCAACAGTTCAATTCAAGCATTTCATATCACGGAACATCACAAATCATCAGACCGGAGATAGTAAAGTATTCAATACAATTTAATCATCCATAGGCTAGATTAACTGGTCACACAATTTCTAATTTAATTAAATTGATTTAAACACTTATAAATTAATTATTTATAAATCCAGCTTAAATGCCATTTACTAATTTCATGCGCTTTATTTTATTTTAATTAATTATTGGAATTAGTTAATTATCATTTACAATTACTTAAGACATTAATTAATTTAAAAGTTTAAAACATTTATCTTAACCATTTACTTAATTACATTATTAACTTTTATTAATAACTTTTGTAATTAACTAAATAATTATCATATATATAGTTATCTCAACTTAATTAAATTAGCATCATTATTAACCTAAGTTAAGGGTTAATTAATTTTTTTTTAAATTACTTCATTTATTTTTCCCATATGTTTAAGTAAAAAACATTCACTTAAAATTTGGTAAAAATTACTTGAACTTTGTTTACATTTCATTTTATTTTAATTTATTAACAAGAACTTAGCCCAAAGCCCAATCCTACCTTTCCCTTACTCTTTTTTTTTTTTACTTAATCCAATCGGGCTGAAGCCCATCATCCTTCTTACCAACAAACCAACCCATTCCTCTCTTATTCCACTCTTCCTAAATCCCTCTCTCACATCCCCGTTCTAGCTGTGTAACGACCCTGGATTTCGGCCCCGGTTATTTTAATAAATGTTTAATCTAATTAAATATAAAATGTGGATTGATCATATTTAAATGAATATAATTTTGGAAATTTTGCCATCTATTTATATAAAATGTAACGACCCAGAATTTTTAGAAATTAAAATATGAATATTTAATTCATTTTAAATATTAATAAGAGAAATTTATAAGTCAAATAAATTTTTATTTGAATTTTTGGATTTAATTGAATAATTAAATCGATAATTTAATACATTAAATTATGGAAATAATTGAAAATTGAGTTAAAAATGATTGAAAATGATTTGTATAATTTTATTATATCATATTGAAGTTAGAATGATATTTTAGAACTTTTAAAATCGAATTAAGAGTTAATTTGTGAAAATTGAATATTTTAATATTTAATTATCGACTGTAAAATAGTCAATTTTTGAACAGTCTCGGAATTGAACGAAACCAGTTCCATTGGATACGTAATAGTTAGTTATTACCGGATTTCAAATTTCGTGTCAATCGGAGTTATCGTTTGATCGTGGCAACTCGAAACGCATCGATTTATTTTTAATTTAAATTTGGCGAGTGAAAATAGCCATTTTTCAAAAAGTCTCGGATTTCGACGAAACAAGCTTCATCGGATCCGTAATGTGATATTATTGTAAGGTTTCAAATTTCAAGTCAATTGGATTTACCGTTTGTCCGGTACAAATTAAAACGCCTAGAAAATCGCTTAAATCGGTTTAATTTAAATTGAGCGTTTGTTGCCATAACTCGCACAGATGTCCGAATTAGCTTTCGAAACCTATTCCATTGTGTCCGGAATGCGGGATAAACCCTAGGAACGTCAGTTTCGGCGCGTAAATCGGAGTTCGGAATTTCCGGGATGAATAGTGTTCGATTTTTCTTTATAAATAGCACCATCCTCTTCATAAATAAAAATAAAATAAAAATCTAATGTATAAACCCTAGCTGCCAGTTTTAGGCATGAATGGCCGAAAATCACCCTTGTTTTTCTTCAATTATCTCTTCATCCACTCAACGATTCATGAAAGTTTCAACTAGAGTATTGTAGAGGGCAACACGAACTACAAGATCAACGGTGGAGATCGCGAATAGCTTCATGGATTGATGGGAAATCGAGTGCAAACATGGCCGTTCATCACACGTGCGCGCGCATCATTAGGTGGCCGAGCTTCACCAGAGGGGGGCCGAGTGTAGTGCTCGCGTGAGGCTACGCGATGGTGTATCCTGATCGAGTTCTCGTCGAGTGTGGTGAGAACGAATTGAAACCCTAATCTAGTGAAATGGGTTCGAACGCCTTCGTGATGTTCTGGAGAGAGAGCAACGTGAGGGAGATGAAGATTTTGGCGCGTTGGATCTGCTATGGACGGTGGATGCAAGCTAGGTTATAAAATAATTATAATTTATGTTGTAATTGTTAAGTTAAGAAATCGTGTAAACTTCAAATATTAATATCTTTTTCATACGAGGTCGAAAACGCGCGAAACCAGTTGCGTTGGAATCGTATGGACGAGCACTACGTGATGGAGTTGGTTTGGAGTCGTTTGGAGTTAGTGAGAATTTTGGGTAAAATTAAACGACCGTTTAATTTTATTCGAAATAAATCGCTAAAACGAAATTTAAAACCAAGGTGAGAACTTCTCACTCAATCGAATCAGTTTCGATTTTATTTTAAATAGTTAGATTTAAAATATTTGAATGCATGTTTGAATGATGATTGATATCTATTGATTGTTAAAATAGACATTATACGCCGTCAGTAAGCGGATGTTATTTATTAAAAACATATACCGCGAATATTTCATAAACAGTGAAATTGGTATTATATATAATATCAATATATATATATTGGCATATGTATATATTGCAGTTGTTGATTCCCCGCATTTTTTGTTTAGCGGATGAGACCCTATTGCGCCGTTATTAAGCGGATAATATTTAATAAAAACATATACCGCGATAGTTTCGTACTGGAGCGAAATTGGTATTGTGCTAATGTTTCTGGATGCAGGAAAACAGGTTGGAGGGATCCAACTGGATTCCTCAACAGTTTTTATTTGATTTCAGATATTTTGATATTTGATGTATTTTCATATTGATATATGATATCGTTGTTGTCATGATTGACTATTTGGTATGTAGCATCATTGGACCAAGTTTTGGAATTTTAAAATGATTTATAAAGTGATTTTTGAAAATATACTATATTTTGGAATTGATCCATTATAAATCAATAAACGTTATAATTTTTAAAGTTATAAAAATTGTGATTTTTAAGAAATATAGTTAAAAGCTGGTTTTTGAAAATAAAGAATTAAGGACTTTGTAAAATAGTTAAATTAGGATTTCTGAAATAATTGTGAAAAGTTTAAATATAGGATTTATGAAATTTAATTATTTTATGAATCAAAATGGTGAAATAATAAAGGAGATTTAAGACGTTTTAAAAGAATAATATAAATTGAATTATATTTAGAGATTTATAAATGGATATTTATAAATTGAAATGTTGACATTATAAAACGAGTTTTTATAAGTGTTTGAATGAAGTGGAAATGAATTTCATAAAAGAATGAAATTTATGGAATTATAAACTGTGAAGTTATAAAAGAAATTTATAAATAGTAAGATTTATAAATTTGGTGAAAATATTTGAAGAATAGATTGGTTAAATAAATGGATCTTATAAGTTATAAGATTTATAAATTAGAAAGTCTTTAAAAGAACGATTTTGTAAAATAATCGTTTTATAAGTATTTAACTTATAATATGAACATTTAGTTTATAATTTAGTTATAAACTGGAATAGGTTAATATGGAAATTATAAAAAGGAAGTTTTTATAAATAAATAGAAATGGAATTTATAAACGTTGTTTATAAATTCGCAAACAACTTATTTTGATAAGTAAATTGTTGAAACCTATTAATGGAGTTATATTCACGTTTTTGAATAGTGAATAACACGTTAAAGAAATTGTTTAGAATGTGATATTTTAAATAGAATTAAAACGATCTAACGATGTTTTAAAATGTGTTGAGATTCGAAACCATAGATTTCAACATTTATTGTTGAAATAGACGTTTTCGAGAAATAGAAGGAGATGATGGACTATAACACTGTTGTTATAGTAAATGATTTCCGAAAGGAAATGTTTTGTATAGTATTGGGATTTATATATCTATTTTAATTTCGAATCCCTATACTAGTGATTTTGGGTTGTCGTAACGATGTTTTACGTAACATTCGTTTTGGGCCCAAATAAATATGTTTATGAGAATGATTTCCTTAAAAGAATGAAATATATACTTAATTTCGATTTAAGTATATTGAATATTTTCTAAGTGTTGAAAATAAATAAAATTTGTGAATTACTTATGAATAAATAAGTATGGAAATGCTTTCCAATATAAAGTGAATACTTTGAGAATTTATCTTTTTGAAGATAAATTGAAATGAATAATTGAAATCGTATATGCATGGATATTTTGAAATATAAATTCATTATGGAATTTATATGTGAAAGTGGAATTTGTTTAAAAAAATAAATGTTGATTTATTTTTGAAGTATTGAAATTATATATCTAGTGAAGATATTTTTGGAAAATAAATAATTTGGAAAATTATTTGGAAACTGGTGATGTGTGCATATCCAGTGATAGTTCAATAACCGACTATCAATATTTTCCCTTTGAATGGGTAATTTATGTGATTTGTTTGAATTTGAATGCCACACTTATTTTTGAATAAGCGCTCACTATTCAGGTTAACCGGGAAAGGACCATGGGGTCGTATAACCCATTCCGAATATGTGATACGTCGTTGTGAATTGCATTTGAAGATCGGTGTTGAAGACCCGGTATTTGCGAGAGCGATAGGATGACCTATCGATTGTCTCTGCACTGAGTTGCAACGGTATAGAGACTCCCTAAGTGATGGGAAATCCGATCAGGATTGTGAATATCCGGATTGCAAGGACTTCTTTGTAAGTGCCTTCGGTTTTGTTCGATCCCGGAACAAACTTGTATGGATTGTGTGTCTGACATTACAAGTTGAGATATAAAGCCGATTTCTTTCAAATATATTTCTGTTGGTGGCGAAGAATTTATTCTTTTAGCTTAACACCCTTCTCTGAGACGTACGGGCTCAGAGGTTATGTAGTTGAAGTTATCAGCGATATATTCCCAATTTGGTAATGTGACATGCTGAGTGTTGCTGTAAATGATCATTGTGTTGATTATTGTGATAGGATCGTTTATTTGATCGTCTATCTTAGTGATCATTGTGTTGATCATTTGTTGACCCAAAGCATGGCTTTTGTATAAAGTATGTTTTTATGGACGTGACTTCGTCGAACCTCACACCCCGGAAATGGTCAAAACAGGAAAGATGCGGCAAGGTTATGAGGGGTAGCACCCTTTAGGGTATGTACATTTCCTTCTGGATAGAGGTGGTATCATGGTATGGAGCCCAGATATTTAACCTATGTGGTACTACGAATTTATTACTTTGTGGTTGTTGGTTTTCGGGATCCCGTGAGAAAGGTCGTTTACGATCGGGGAATGGCGTGCTCGTGTCAGTAGTTACCCAGTTAGGGGTAACCCGGCCTTGTGTTGGCAGAGTTCCGGTTTGGTTCTCAGGGATGTCTTTCCAGAGGCATTCTCATGTGGCAATGGGAAGTTCCTTGGCCTGACCATTTGTTGGAAATCCAAAGAAACAATACGTGACTTGTACGGTTTTAGTTGTATAACCTGCTATGGAATGTGGCGGTAACCTGCTATTGAACATAGTTAGCTATAGTAGGCATAGTTCGGAATGTCTATGCTGGCTAAGATTTATATTCTACTTTCGAAATGAATTTTTTTCCTACACTATACACTAATAATAATATCAAATGTCTTTTTAAATGCGTATCAAGCATCTTTGACTATCATAAGGAGAAATCTTCTCCAAGTCTGCGTTTGCATTGTGTGTGTGGCAGGAGGTCTTATGGTAGTCTCATTTTTAAAAGCATTACGAATTGAATTTAAAAATATTCCTCTATTTTGATTTTAAAGATAAATAAACTGTTTTGAGTTCTCGCACCAGTCACATGATTGACTTGGAGTTTATTGTTTTCCTTCCTAAACTCTGGGTGCCCACCAATTTTCACACGGGCAGTCAAGAGTTAGGTTTATCAGGATATTCTGGAATTGCTGGAGGCAAGCTGGATGGCATGGCGTATTACTTATGTTGTATTTCTTTTTCCGCTGCACTATTTGTTGTTGTTGTACACTCTGATGATATGATGTAATGAAATGTGATGTAATGTAATAACTGATATAGTTCTTTGTTTAAAGATTATTCACTTATTATTATATGTTGTTCCGCTGCGAATTGTGAGATTCTGATGTTGTTCTGTTGTTTTCTATTCCGTCCTATTTTCTTCTGTTTTTCTTTTTCCTCTATTCTCTTTTGCTTCTATTTTAAAATGTTCTATCTTCTTTTCTCTTTTCTATTCTTTTTTCTCTAATTTCTATCTTCTTCTCCGTATCTAATTCTTCTATCTTTTTCTCTCCTTTTCTTTTCTTAAAATTCCTTTAAAAAAAACCCTCAGTGTTCGGTTTTCCGTCGTTCGATTCCTCGGCAGTCGATAAAGTGAGTGTCGATGTGGAATTTTCGAAAGACGAAGAATCGGGTCCTGACATAAAATGTATTTTAAAAGGAGATTGATTTGGAAATTGAAATAAGTATTTCAATAATATGCACAATAAAAATCTATCTTATATAATTACTTAAAATACTTTACATTGTTTATATTTAGTATAAAATAATATATATATATATATATAATAATGTTTGAACTTCTAAAATAAGTTTCTTAACAATATTATTAATAAAATTTAACTCATATAATTAAATTAAAAAGCTATATATTGTTAACATTTGTTAAATGAATACATATGCTTGATAATGTTTAAAATTTAAAATCTAATCCTAGCAATATAAAATAATAAATGTAAAATGTAAGTCAAACATATGAATGTAATTTAAAAATTGATAGTTAGAATATAAGATATAAATACAAGTAAGTAAACTTATGAAATATAATTTAAATGTTGAAGGCTAAAATATAAAATAAAAATAAAAATAATAGCCAAATGAATAAGTATATAAATAAAATATGAAAGTAAGCAATTAAGTAAAAGAATAAAATACTTAGCAATGTAATATGAAATGAACAAAATTATATATATATAGTTGTACTCACCAAAAATCAAAGTCAGGCTGCACTAAAACAATAACTAAAATATATAAATATGAACAAGATTCTTTAATAAGACAAGCTTTGAATGAACATACTCACCAAACTAATCAGGATGAAAATTTTAAGAGACAAAAATATTATAAGTACAAATGTGATAATAAAACAAGACAAAATCAATTAAAGAAGCCACAAAACAAATCTTTTCAGCCTACAATAATAAAAAAAAAAACATTTTTGTACAGACCAAAATCTGCAGGTATCAAATATGAAAACATCTTAGTACAAATGGGAAATCTGCAAATATCTTTATATATATTGTTGTGTCTGCAAGCATTTAATTTATGTTAACATAAGAGTAAACATACATATTTAATTAGCGTACATTGCTGTCTGAAAATCTCTCCCAGCCGAAATATTCATATCATTTCAGGTCTTAGTACAGTAAAAAACAATATATATATATATATATATATATAAATATATATATATATAAAGCAAATATTATATCAAGGGTAAAGCTTGTTCCAGAAGACAGCTTGTTCAAACCCATATATAAATGTATTTATCATTCTATTTTGTTCATTCCATAACTTAAACAAACCTGCATATTTACAAGCTCAATCAAGTTCAAAGCAGAAGAAAAATTTTCAAGAATTCAACAACTTCAAACTGCTGTCCTTTTCATCAAACATCCTCTCTGTTTTAACAGTACAGTGGTGAGTAAACTAAATTCATAAGCTTTTAGTTTAATCAAATACTTCTGTGATCTTGTGGTATGTGTTGTGATCTGCAATATGATACTATGTTTGAATATACTTCTCTGTGTAAATCGATACTGGGTGAAAGTGCTCCTTTAAAAACTCAAATTATCTACTGTTAGCCTTGATAGGTTTAAATTTTGCAACCACACATAAGATTTAAACGTAGATTAAGATGTTTGAAATTGTTTACAACATCTAGTGGGAAGGTATACTACTGTAAGCCTGTTTTAAAGGTAATCAAAGAAAATATTGATAAAATTCAACCACTATGAAAATCTAATTCAAGTTTATAAATTGAAAGCTTGTTGAAACTTATGATTTTTAAAACGAAATTGAGGATTTTTACATTTGTAATTCATGAACAGTTCGATTTTGATGTTAAATTACATTTTTATCAATTCCAGAAAATTTAGTCAATGAAAAGGGTTGGCATTTGGATTGACGCAAGTTCATACATCCATGAACTCGAGAAAAATATGAATAAATTTTTCTACTGATTGTAATTCGAACACAAGACTTATTTAGGGTTTGTTTTGGGTGTTTAATCCTTCTCTGTAAATCATCGATTTCGCTACCATATCGAAATCGAGCTGCGCGTGAGAGTGGGAGGGGGAGGAGTGTCGTGTCGTCAAGGCGTGGACGAAGTATGGGTAGGGTCGATGATCCCTGTGGTGGTGGCAAGGCAATTTTCCGAGTGTTGTTGCCATTTTTATTTGGGGCGAACAGCCAAATTTTGAATATGAATTTTTGGGTGTGATTTGAGTTTGGGTTATGAGCTTGGTAGTTCTTTGTGACTTGCTGTGATAGTGGGCGTTCGTCCAAGTCAAGCTATGCGGCCGTGCATGTGTACAGCGGCGGTGATATGCCTTCCTAACACAGCTACATGGGTCGCACCCTGTATACGAGAAGAGAGTCGAAATGGTTCGGGTCGTGCTCGCGTGGGTGTGGGCTTTCCTTCGTGTCTTTTCATTCGAGTGTGGGTTAGTAACGATGCTTGATTTAAGTTATCAATTTAAACATACTGTATAAAAAAAGAGGAAGAAGAAGTACGTGCAGGAGTCTCAGGGAGTTTTGCATGGGAAACTCGAAGTAACACTCGAGTGAGGATAGGGTTGTTCTCGGGTTTTTAGCGGGAAGTCTCGGGTCCATTGATCTGCTGTTTTCAGTGGAAATGTTTTACAAAATTAAGATAAAATTTAATACTGTTTTAATTATGAAATTAACGTTTGACAATGTTTCAAAATTCTTAGCTGCTATTTAAATTATGGAATTAATTTAAATTAAGTATTAGGTTAACTAATAATTAAGTTGTAGTTAATACTAAAATTGATTATCAAAATTCAAAAGAAAACTTTTATATGTTTAATTAAGTCGAACATATAAGATAAATAAATTATTTTAGAAAGGAATTAAGAACAATTACTTTTAAATCACAATTAGCGATAGATTAATTATATTTTGGGAAGTGATTGGAAGTAATCACTTTATAATAAGAGATCGAGTAAATAATTAAGAAAAAGGGGTAAATTGGAAATTAGTTACTTAAAGTTAATTTATGAATGATTAAAAGCTAATTAATCGAGTAAATTAATTAAGAAATAATAAATGGTTAAGTAAGTAATTAGCAGCGATTAAATGAGTAATTAAGTTTGATTAATAATTAAGAACCAACTAATTAACTGGTAATTAAGTAATGATTAATGAATAAGAGCTAATCAATTGAATAATTAATAAATGGATAATTAATGATTAACTGAGTAATTAATTGATCTTTAATAAGCTAATTAACCGGTTATTAATTAAACAGAATAAAATAGTTTATTCTTAAGCAATCAATTAAGTTAAGAAACCAAACTGTTTGGTATGCATTGATAATTCTGTTTGATTGACTTTAACATCTGTTTGTTGATATTCTGTGATATGTGGTAATATATTCTGGGTATATCTGTGATAACTGTGTTTGATCTATCTGTTATATCTGTTATGTGAATTCTAAATTTTTAATTGAACTGTTAAGTTAAATAGACAACTTGGCCCTTAAAATGGCGTTTGGATTCGATGAGACCGGGATCGGAAAAATCAATTTTGATTCTCCGAAAACCACATCGATCCAATTTAAACGTTAGGTCGTGAATCCTGAAATGAAGATCGTGATGGTGTTTCAGAATGCAAGGGTTATCGTCGTTGACTCTGAGGGTGATTCCAAAATGAGTGTGACGAGATAATGCCTTCGTTTTCGTTCGAACCCGGAACGAACTTGTATGGATTGAATGCTTTCAGCACATCATCTGGCGGACGATGAGCATTTTAAGTGATATGTTCTATAAAGGTAGTCGTAGCCTCAAGCCTCATCAACCGGGAATGGCTAAAACATGGGAGATGCAGCAAGGTTAGGTAGGTCATGCCCAAGCAGGACAAGATATTTCCCCTGTCTAGATGTCCCTTTTTATTCGTCTTAGTGGGTGGTTGGTCGCGCCAACAACGAGGTTTATCTTGTTCGGGACTGTTCAGTAAGGAATGGTTCTGGCCTTGTGTTGTAGGGGGTCGGGAGTGATCCTCGGTACGGTGGTCTAGGCCCCGTACTGTGACGGGCGGTACCCCAGTAGCCCTGCCATTGTTGGAAATCCATTTTCCCCACGTGACCCTACGGTTTTGATTTGTATTACCCACTTTTGTGGCTAGTAGCTGGAATTTAATAGATGTAACAATTTCGGCTATTTTCTATTTACTTGAAAACCCTAGACACTATTATAATATCACTGGGTTTCCTATGAAATGTTTTGGTTAGCGTAAGGTAAAAACTTACCCGTATTTATTTGTGGGGAGTCTTACGTGATACCTTTGTTTTCAAATGTTTTTCAAAGTTAAACAACTTTAAACCGTTTACTCATACCAGACCCATGTCTGACCTGGAGTTTATATTTTGTTTTTCATAAACTCTTGGGTACTCAAATTTTTATGAGTAGCCAAGTGATAGGTTACGGACTTTGATTTCTGGAGGAGGAGCTTGGAGCAGGAGGTCCAGACGTATGTAGCTATCTATCTAGTTCCACTGTGTCAGTAGTTGATGTATGATGTATCTCTGATGTATATAGTGATAGATGTAGATATGATTGCCATATGTATTGATATTGTATAACTATGATATATGTAAAAACTATGTATTATTTATGGGATATATTATATTTTGTTCTGTTCCGCTGTGAGATTCTGATGTTGTTGTTCTTTCTTTCTCTTTCTTTTCTATTTTTCTATCCCTTTCTTTCTTAATAATGATACATCTTTCTGGTAGTAGAAGGGCGGGTCGTTACAGTTGGTATCAAAGTATAGGTTGGTGATAACCTTGGCTCTAGTAGGAATTACTCATAGGATAGAGTCTGTAGTACTCTAAAATGAGTTTGATTGTATTAATAGATATGAGCCCGTACTTGTTAGTGAATATAAAATTATTTTTGTATTATATTGACTTATCTGTTGAGTGTTTATGGATTCTGGTCGGTGTGTGGGACGCCATTTCATCGATAGGGATTTCTAAACTCTTAAACAAGATAGATCGACACAGTATTGTTTTTAAAGGTTGGGTAAATGAAATAATTTTACCCAAAATTATATTTTGACATAAAAGAAATATTTTTCTGAAATAACTATATATATACTTGGATGTTTGATTGTTAATAGTACAATCAAATAAAAAATTAAATGTGAGTGGTTTATAACCAAATAAAATTATTTAAGAATGATTTCAAATAAAAAGGAATATAACTGAAATCTGATTAAACTAGAATTTAAGTCTCGAAAATTTGAAAG
This sequence comes from Allium cepa, assembly GCA_030765085.1. Classification (NCBI taxonomy): domain Eukaryota; kingdom Viridiplantae; phylum Streptophyta; class Magnoliopsida; order Asparagales; family Amaryllidaceae; genus Allium; species Allium cepa. The sequence goes on from CM060928.1 coordinate 806,487,521, forward strand.
GTGTTTAAATGAATTTAAACAAAAAGGATTTGGGAATTTAAAAATCTTGGTATGTTTGAAATGTTTTTCCAAAGAGTTGAAGGAAATAATGGAATTTTGTTTTGGAAAATATTGTTGAATGGAAATTGTTTTGAGAGGAAATTGTGGAAGTAAGGAAGCACTGAACTCACTTCAGTCGCTGGAAAATAATCCTGATGGTGATGGCCACATCATCAGTATTCATTTTCGAGTTTCTAAAGTGATGGATTGCTACCAGGATAGTTGGTCATGATATTGTTGGGCTTGTTGGGTATACAGTTTGTTTTAGAAATTTTCAAAAGGGGAAAATTTGTTTTGGTGAAAATAAGTACTTGAAATTTGGAAATTTGATTTGATATACCAAGTGGATAAGTGTAGTTATCCTTTCAAATGGTTTTGGAAATGAAAACCGGGGAATTGAATTCTAAGGAATTCTATTTAGATAATGTGAAAGGTTTGAATGAATAAACTAATGAACCTATAAAGTAAAGTTGATATTAATAAGATGAAATTGGAAATTGTAATCCAGGAATTAAAATTTAATTTAAGTAAATGAAGGTGAAGAAAATGTACTTGAGTTTAACATGAAATAAGTTAAATGGGATTGAAGTTCAAAATGACTTAATTGGATATAAAATTTGAAGGTAAAATGATTGTAATTGTGAGGTGGAAATTTATACCTTAAGACAGTAAGTGCTATATATATATATATATATATATATATATATATAATCTAGAACAGTGATTATAAGATGAAATAACCCAAATGAGTAATGTAAACTTTTAAGTAAACAAATAAGTTTTGAGCTCATATATTGAGAAATAAATTTAAAGAATGGTAAGTAGCTAAATTTAACTGAAGTTGAGTTGGAATAAAACTGAATTTAAATGAATTCAGTCGAGTTATAAATAATATTGAGTGGAATAAAATTCTTACGTAAATAAGTAAATGTAAACCAAGTAAGCCTTGAATTTGGTTAAAATAGAATTGGTGTGAGGTGTAAACAAATCCAATTCAAGAATAAACTGAATGACTTTATTATAAACTCAATAATAAATTGTTCATGTAAATTTAAGAATGGATAAAAGAATAAACTAATCAGTAATTAATTGGGATTTGATTAAAGGAAAAATCGAATCAAAGATTTGAATGGAAATTGGTGAAATAGAATAAACTTAAGTCATTGGGTGGAACAGTTTGAAGAAAATAAATGAATTAAGTAAATTGTGAAATGATTATTTAAAATATTGGTTGTCAAGTTTAATAAAATGGTTTGGAATCAAACATGTTGAAGTGAAAGAAAATGCAAAGAAAGGATTGTGAATAAATTAAATGGGGTGGAGTCAAGTATAAATTGAGTTGGAATAAATTTAAGATTTGTTATAAAGCTTAAGTAATCATTTATTCACAATGATATTGTTGAATTGCATAAGAAAATGGGTTGTTTGAAGTAAATGAGAATTAGATAAAATTCTATGAATTATAGGAAGAAAAATAGGATGATTTTGAATATGAGATTGTTTTGCTTAAATGGATTATATATCTAAACAAGTAGGTTGTAAATCACTTAAACTGAAAAGAATGAATTGAGATTTGGTTGGAAGTAATTGTAATAAGTGTTGGAACTATACATATGTGCTTATGGAAATATGTAATGCTAAACAAATGGAGAATCTGTCAAAACTTTTCAAAATTTGAAAACTATAAAAAAAAATTAGCAACAAAACAATTTCAAATTGAAAATTGAAAGTAAATTAGTGGATGAAACTAATTTAAATAATGATAGGAATAAGTTATAAATTAAAGGATAGTCAATAAAATTCAATATTAAGAATTAAAGATAAATTGAATTTCACAGGGAATTGGAAATTCAGATTTTAAATGAAAATAATAATAATAAGAGGATGTAAAGGCTTAAGTGGGAATATAATATGCTTATATTAAACTTAAGAAATGAGTGGTGAAATTCTTAAGTAAATTTGATATTGAGAAAATTATTTCAAGTGGATAGAAATGAGAATAATGTGAATAAAGGAAAATTGATATGGTTGAAAATCAATGGATATAAATACGTAGGATGAACATATATTATTTTATTCGCATAACAATTTGATACAGATTCGACCACAGAATTTCGAGATAGTTATATATCGATCCGAGTTAGGATTTTTCACTCGATTTTCGACGACGAACCATGGATATGGATTTTGATTGATTCTGGAAATTCTCTATCATAGTTGTGACTATGCAAGGAGAATGACAGTTTCTGATCAAGAAACCAGTTCTGAGTCCGCACTAGGAAGTGGGTGGACGATACTAGTTCGGAAATGAAATTGTGTGATCCAGCGAGTGATCGGATTTGATATTGCGTACGAATGGTATATGTACATCATACGGGCTTGATTGAATAGATATTGAAATTCTGTAAAGAGTCACTAAAATTTGGAAAGAAACGATACTGTAGATTTCTGTATTGAATTGCTAGGATGGATGTCTGGAATTTATTGTATATTCCGTATATCCCATCTTATAAATTTGTTCATAATTCATCATTAGTTGATAACCCAGTAATTCAGGAATTTGGAAGTTGAATCAAATTTAACTATGGACAGGAATTCGGTTCGGATTGTTGTTCATCGAGAGACAACTCTGGATAAATGTAGGAAGGCTTATCCGGATTCGTGTTCAAATAACTATTGTTGTTAGTTAGGATAGACTATATAGTTGTTTGCTAATGGATGAATGGTATCTATGTTGAATGGTTGGTATAACAGCTTTTAAAATTATCCGTTGTTTAAATTTCGGGGACGAAATTCTTTTAAGGGGAGAGGAATGTAACGACCCTGGATTTCGGCCCCGGTTATTTTAATAAATGTTTAATCTAATTAAATATAAAATATGAATTGATCATATTTAAATGAATATAATTTTGGAAATATTGCCATCTATTTATATAAAATGTATTTTAAAAGGAGATTGATTTGGAAATTGAAATAAGTATTTCAATAATATGCACAATAAAAATCTATCTTATATAATTACTTAAAATACTTTACATTGTTTATATTTAGTATAAAATAATATATATAGATAATAATGTTTGAAATTCTAAAATAAGTTTCTTAACAATATTATATATAAAATTTAACTCATATAATTAAATTAAAATGCTATATATTGTTAACATTTGTTAAATGAATACATATGCTTGATAATGTTTAAAATTTAAAATCTAATCCTAGCAATATAAAATAATAAATTAAAATGTAAGTCAAACATATGAATGTAATTTAAAAATTGATAGTTAGAATATAAGATATAAATATAAGTAAGTAAACTTATGAAATATAATTTAAATGTTGAAGGTTAAAATATAAAATAAAAATAAAAATAATAGCCGAATGAATAAGTTTATAAATAAAATATGAAAGTAAGCAATTAAGTAAAAGAATAAAACACTTAGCAATGTAATATGAAATGAACAAAGTTATATATATATAGTTGTACTCACCAAAAATCAAAGTCAGGCTGCACTAAAACAATAACTAAAATATATAAATATGAACAAGCTTCTTTAATAAGACAAGATTTGAATGAACATACTCACCAAACTAATCAGGATGAAAATTTTAAGAGACAAAAATATTATAAGTACAAATGTGATAATAAAACAAGACAAAATCAATTAAAGAAGCCACAAAACAAATCTTTTCAGCCTACAATAATAATAATAAAAAAACATTTTTGTACAGACCAAAATCTGCAGGTATCAAATATGAAAATATCTTAGTACAAATGGGAAATCTGCAAATATCTTTATATATATTGTTGTGTCAGCAAGCATTTAATTTATGTTAACATAAGAGTAAACATACATATTTAATTAGCATACATTGCTGTCTGAAAATCTCTCCTAGCCGAAATATTCATATCATTTCAGGTCTTAGTACAGTAAAATATATATATATATATATATATATATATAAAGCAAATATTATATCAAGGGTAAAGCTTGTTCAAACCCATATATAGATGTATTTATCATTCTATTTTGTTCATTCCATAACTTAAACAAAACTGCATATTTACAAGCTCAATCAAGTTCAAAGCGGAAGAAATTTTTTCAAGAATTCAACAACTTCAAACTACTGTCCTTTTCATCAAACATCCTCTCTGTTTTAACAGCACAGTGGTGAGTAAACTAAATTCATAAGCTTTAAGTTTAATCAAATACTTCTGTGATCTTATGGTATGTGTTGTGGTCTGCAATATGATACTGTGTTTGAATATACTTCTCTGTGTAAATTGATTAATGGTGAAAGTTCTCCTTTAAAAACTCAAATTATCTACTGTTAGCTTTGATAGGTTTAAATTTTGCAACCACGCATAAGATTTAAACGTAGATTAAGATGTTTGAAATTGTTTACAACATCTACTGGGAAGGTACACTACTGTAAGCCTCTTTTACAGGTAATCAAAGAAAATATTGATAAAATTCAACTACTATGAAAATATAATTCAAGTTTATAAATTGAAAGCTTGTTGAAATTTATGATTTTTAAAACGAAATTGAGGATTTTAACATTTGTAATTCATGAGCAGTTCGATTTTGAAGTTAAACTACATTTTTATCAATTCCAAAAAAAATAATCAATGAAAAGGGTTGGCATTTGGATTGAAGCAAGTTCATACATCCATGAACTCGAGAAAAATATGAATAAATTTTTCTATTGATTGTAATTCGAACACGAGACTTATTTAGGGTTTGTTTTGGGTGTTTAATCCTTCTCTGTAAATCATCGATTTCGCTACCATATCGAAATCGAGCTGCGCGTGAGAGTGGGAGGGGGAGGAGTGTCGTGTCGTCAAGGCGTGGACGAAGTATGGGTGGGGCCGATGATCCCTGTGGTGGTGGCAAGGCAATTTTCCGAGTGTTGTTGCCATTTTTATTTGGGGCGAACAGCCAAATTTTGAATATGAATTTTTGGGTGTGATTTGAGTTTGGGTTACGAGCTTGGTAGTGCTTTGTGACTTGCTGTGATAGTGGGCGTTCGTCGAAGTCAAGCCCTGCCGCCGTGCATGTGTACGGCGGCGGTGATATGCCTTCCTGACACAGCTACATGGGTCGCACCCTGTATACGAGAAGAGAGTCGAAATGCTTCGGGTCGTGCTCGTGTGGGTGTGTGCTTTCCTTCGTGTCGTTTTCATTCGAGTGTCGGTTAGTAATGATGTTTGATTTAAGTTATCAATTTAAACTTACTGTATAAGAAAAAGAGGAAGAAGAAGTATGCGCAGGAGTCTCAGGGAGTTTTGCGTGGGAAACTCGAAGTAACACTCGAGTGAGGATATGGTTGTTCTCGGGTTTCTAGTGGGAAGTCTCGGGTCCATTGATCTGCTGTTTTCAGTGGAAATGTTTTACAAAATTAAGATAAAATTTAATACTGTTTTAATTATGAAATTAACATTTCACAATGTTTCAAAATTCTTAGCTGCTATTTAAATTATGGAATTAATTTAAATTAAGTATTAGGTTAACTAATAATTAAGTTGTAGTTAATACTAAAATTGATTATCAAAATGTAAAAGAAAACTTTTATATGTTTAATTAAGTCGAACATATAAGATAAATAAATTATTTTAGAAAGGAATTAAGAACAATTACTTTTAAATCGCAATTAGCGATAGATTAATTATATTTTGGGAAGTGATTGGAAGTAATCACTTTATAATCAGAGATCGAGTAAATAATTAAGAAAAAGGGTAAATTGGAAATTAATTACCTAAAGTTAATTTATGAATGATTAAAAGCTAATTAATCGAGTAAATTAATTAAGAAATAATAAACGGTTAAGTAAGTAATTAGCAGCGATTAAATGAGTAATTAAGTTTGATTAATAATTAAGAACCAACTAATTAACTGGTAATTAAGTAATGAATAATGAACAAGAGTTCATCAATTGAATAATTGATAAATGGATAATTAATGATTAACTTAGTAATTAACTGATCTTTAATAAGCCAATTAACCAGTGATTAATTAAACAGAATGAAATAGTTTATTCTTAAGCAATCAATTAAGTTAAGAAACCAAACTGTTTGGTATGCATTGATAATTCTGTTTGATTGACTTTAACATCTGTTTGATGATATTCTGTGATATGTGGTAATATATTCTGGATATATCTGTGATAACTATGCTTGATCTGTAACAACCCGCATATGTTATGATTTATGTATTTAAATGTTTTGTTTAAATATGGTATCGTAGTCGGATTTTAGTCCGAAAACTACTTTTTGCATACGGTCGAATTAGGACTCGGGACCACTCCCATTGAGTTTAAAATGCCGTTTGCGACCTTTTTGAGTATAAGCTTCGATAAGTTTGGAGAAAGTTGAATTTTGCTACTTTTTGCTTAGGGCTTTGGTGTGGGATGATCCCAATAACCCCACTTATGTATTCAGTCCCAACTCCACTTCAACTCCTCATTTACTTCATTTCCAATTCCTAATACTCAAGCTTTAGCAACAATGGTGGGAGAGATGGGAAATTAAAACTCAAGCCCTAGTTTTCCTTTGCAAATCAAGTTCTAGCTCCAAACTAATAAAAGAACCCATTGGTAAGCTTATCTTCTTCTTCTCCAACTCATTCTCTTATCATTTCAGAAATTCCTAAACCTAATTTTGGGAATGTTCTTCTTTCAAAGCTTAGAATCAAGCTTATTGAGTTGGATTTGAAGAGTGGTTGATTCTCCTTTGCTTTCAAGCTTCTTCTTCATTGATTTGAGTTCAAAGGTGAGATTTTTATCTCACATCTATGACTATAATTATCTTTGGTTGTTGGGTATAAATTCCTAACACTTCTTCATGTGCATTTGCTCTTGATTTGGATTGGTTTTGTGAATATTCCAATTTTTGGGTTTTTAAGTCAAATTTGTGTGAAATCCTTTTATGGATGTTTGATCATGCTTTTGATGATGCATCAAGGAGCAAATAGGGTCGGGTTGCCGATTGTCATAAACCCTTAGAGCCAATGTTCGTCAGGTTGCATTTTGGAAGAGTTTGCCCTTCATTTGAATAAGCTGAAAAACAGCCCAGGCATGATTCAGTCGACTGAATCTTCTGTTCAGTCGACTGAACCTGGAACCCGAAAGTTTCCAGGCATGATTCAGTCGACTGAATCTTCTGTTCAGTCGACTGAACCTAGACACAGAAAGTTTCCTAAACCTGAAAAATTTCCAGGTACAGGGTCAGTCGACTGAAAACTCTGTTCAGTCGACTGAACCTGCTGTTTGAGTCCAATTTGCCTTTTTGGATTGAATTTCCAATGTTAATCGATTCGTGTTGATTCCCTTTTGTTATTATCACTTATTATCGACTTTGATGACATTTTCTTCGTGATTTATGGGAATATCCATTTTGATGGATTCGGTATCGATTTCTTTGGATTTTATTCACGTCTTCGAATGTGAACTTTAGTGATTGATTGTTCCTGCAATCTTCTTTGTGATTTGTCACTTTAAAAATATAAAGGTTTCAATACTAGTAGTAAATATCAAAATTCTTTCATCAAAACGATTTCAACACTATTTTATTACAAAGCTCGTTTTCTCAAACCGATTTCCATGCTATTAGTATATACAAACCTTTACCTCACTCGTATGAGAAATCTAATTAAACGAATTAGTAAAACAAGTGGTATGAAACGCTTGCGTTTACTTCGTCGGTTAATTCTTGGACTTGTTCGATTGAACTTCTTGTGACAATTTTCTAGTGGAGATCTACAATTTGTTCGTAAATATTTAAGTTAAGCTAGTGGCTATGGGACATGAAGCTAAGCTCATATATTTACTAGCTTACTGTAATTGACACTTCTTGATGATCATGACGATCATTTTTGTGATTTAGACTAGCAATTGTGCGATGTCTCTTTGTCCACATGGAGACAGTAACTCATTTTATTGAACTTCGTCTCATTTCTTTTTGGGGTAGCTCCCCATGGCCTTTGGGCCGTTCGTGTGTCAAAAAATTAATGGGTAGCTACCATGAGATAGCTTCTCGTTCGTGTGTCAAAAATTAATGGCTAGCTACCATGAGATAGCTTCTCGTTCGTGTGTCAAAAATTAATGGCTAGCTACCATGAGATAGCTTGTCGTTCATGTGATAGGCCTTTCCCCCCCTTTTTCTTGTGACTTCTGGATTTCGTTTGTTGAATTCTGGAACTTTCTTCTTCACCTATTTTTGTGATTTCTATTGATATGATTTATCAATATTTGTGCATTGGTGAATTCGTGTGTCATTGACTTGTTGTAAATACAAGTTTTGGGTATGAAACCCTTTTTGGACCTTTGTGAAGATTTTTGCGATATTGATTTATCTCATGTTGAATTTCAATTGCATTCTTATAGTAGTACGCCATTATGGTATTATATGTTTATGTCCTATCTTTTATTCTATATCATGTTGTCTGATATTTATAGCTAGACTGATCCGTTTATTATTTTCTTATAAATAATACTCGGGTTAGACCGAGATGTTACAGGTGCTTCTACTTGACTTCTCTTCTGGGGTTATCATCCTGACTTTTGGTTAACTACTTAGATTAGTAGTTTATTTTGTTGTATACACTTGAGATATGGACTCATGGTTGTATTCTTTTGTATAGCACGTGTTTCTATTCTTTTGTATTATTGTGGATCTTCTTGACCACTACTCTGATATACACTTTCATGTGTTAATTATATATTCATATCTTCTTCTGCCTTTGTGATATGAATTATCTGTGAATGATTTGTGTTATGCTTATTTCTATATTTGTTTCCGAAGATATTATAGCCACTGTGTAGTAGCTTTGAGTTTGTGTCGGTATGTCGGATTTCCTCTTGATAAAGTATCGCATGTTATACTATCTGACATATTGATGCTCGCACAAAGCAATTACACGGATGGTCGCTCCTCAACAGCCTTATTCTCCGTGGTAGTTGACAGCATTCACCGTAATGTTCTTGTCTAGCGTGGGTATAGAGGTGGGGCGTCACAGCTTGGTATCGGAGCCAAACTTCGGAACAATATGGAATATTATAACAAGGATCATCGTCCTAAGTCCATCTTAGGAGTCGTGCTTTAGGATTTACTTCGAGTCATCGTACCGATTCATCCTATTTCCTTTTATGATTCCTTGTTTTATCTATCAAGATTGCTTGATATTCATTTGGTGAATAACCTTTTTCCTCTTCTTTCTTTCTTTCTTTCTTAAGGAAGAGAAATGGTTAGTTCTAGCAGTCCTAGCGCTGGTCAATCCAGTAGCCTTTCTCTGGATGGCGCATTCACGTCTGCCCAACAACTTTTGGATCTTGTAAAGAATCAAGAGTTTATCTGTGCTTTGAGTAAGAACCCCAAAATGGTTCTACCTTTGAAACTTGAGGTTTCTTTCAATCAGCTTGTGGATGTTACTCTTCTTCATGGAGAGGTTGGTAAAGGAAGTGTTTGTGATATTGGGACTTCCAAGAAGAGGCATATTAAGTTCAAGAGCCTTAATCCCAATAAGAGAGTGAAACAAACTACTTCTGTAGCAAAGACTCCAATCCCTAATCGTGGAGAATGCTACAATTGTGGCTCTAAGGACCACTATATAAATATGTGTCCTAGACCTATCTCTTGCCGCTATTACAAAGGTACGGACCATTATATGTCTTCATGTCCCAGACTTCAGAGCAAGAAGAAGGTGGAACAAGAAACTTTGGTAGCCAAGACTCCTACCCCAAGTCGTAAACAATGCTACAATTGTGGTTCCACGGACCATTATGTAATTAAGTGCCCGAAACCCCTCTATTGCCGCTATTGCAAAGGCTCGGGTCATTACTTATCTACATGTCCCAAACTCCCTAGCAAGAGGGAGCGAAAGTTGAAAGTTGTGCAAGCCCCTTGTGACACTTCTCTTGGTCAAGGTATTTTACATTCAATCCTTGATGGCATTGTTTTATTTCGTGATCTTCTTATTTAAGTTCTTTTTGATATGGGTTCCATCTCAATATTTTATATCAAAAGAACTTGATGATTTTTTTTTCTTTGAAAATATTTTGGGCTTGATGACTTCTTTGAGAGTTGCGAATCCGGATGGTAGATCTGCAACACTCAATTTGCTTTTCATTGATGTCGAAATTATTTTATGTGATTTTTCTTTCCGAGCCGATTTCTACTTAGGCTTCGGAATTGATTTTTTTGTAAGGATTGGCTTACTCGTTGTGAAGCCCATATCCTATTTTTCGTATGGACTATTCATCTTCGACATTTCCTATCTGTTAAGCAGATTTCTATTTTTCTTGAGATTCCGATTTTATATTTCTGAAGGCATCATTTTATTCTTTAAGCTCACATGATGGGGAAAGTGTTATTTCTCTCATTCATGCAGTTTGAGAATTTTCTAGTAATTTTTGAGCTTGTCTTAGGATTATCACCTAAGAAATCTTTTGTGTGGTGTTAAGGTCTTTCTTGTTCGACCTTGCCACCGATTTTCATTTGGCTACGAGTTGCGGGAGTTAGCATTCTACTTACCGCATTCCGCACTCGTTACGATTCTTATGAATGACTTATTTTGTCATTCAGTTTGCTCACTTGTTTCATCCATTTTATAAATCGAGTGTTCAATGAATATCTCGATGACTTCATTTTTTGTATTTATTGATTTTGGATGAAAATAGAAATTTAAAATTTTGTAAATCTTTTTGGTAAGATTTATTTACAAGTACGATTTGATTTTATTCTTAAATGAGCAAAGAATATTCTTAAACTTTTTAAGAGATATTTTTATCATATAGAAGATGATTTTGTGATTGTATTGTCCGTTGAGTGCTTTAAGAATTCTGGTCGATGCGCCTGATCAACGTTATCGATAGGAATTTCCTAAACGCTTAGATGTGACAGTCAGACACAATAAAATGACTTATGTAAAATTTTCTAAAAAGATTATTACATAAAGATAAATGTAATTTTGAAAGTTTTATCTTTTCAGGAAAGAAAATTATTTAAAAGAAGTTCTTTCTTTTCGATGCTCTTATTCTTGTGATTCCTGAAGGGAAACCAGGACTTTGCTATTTGTACCGATACTAGTCGTATTGGTTTGGATGTCATTCTCTTGCAAAGGAGAACGTGCTATCACTTGTGTTTCTAAATCATTATAGATTATCGAGACTAGATATGTCACTCATGATCTAGTGCTCGCGGCTATTGTTTTCGCTTTTAGAGTTTGGCATCATCATTTTTGGGGGAGAAATTTATTCTCCACCTCGATCATAAATCTTTGGAATATTTATTTTCTCATAAGGAACTTAATTTGCATCAACAACGTTGGCTCGAGTTCCTTGCTCCTTATGATCTTGATATTCTTTATACCCTCGGTAAGGGTAATCATGTCGCCGATGCTCTTAGTCTTAAACAACAAGCTGTTGTTTCTATGATGATATCCGAATGGAACGATCTCGAGATCTTATCCACTTGCGAGATTCGAGACCGCGAATCCGATTTATGCTCATCATTTGTTTTATGTAGCCTTGAGGCTCATCCTTCTCTTTTAGACCGCATTCTTGAAGCTCAATGGTTAGATCCCGACTTGGCCTTTCTTGGCCAAAATTTTAAGGATAAAATTGATATTGAAGGTTTGAAAGACTTTGATATCGATTCTCATGACGGCATTCGGAAATTTGGTAGACTTATCGTGCCAAATATTAGTGATCTTCGTAAAGATATTTTAGAAGATTCCCATCGTTCTAAATTTACCATTCATCCCGGTAGTAGTAAGATGTACGCGGATATGAAGCGACTTTATTATTGGGAGGGAATGAAACTTGACATCGCTAACTTCGTTAAGCGTTGCATGACTTGCCAACTCGTTAAGGCCGAACATCAAAGGCCCGGTGGGTTATTGCAACCTTTGGAAATTCCAATTTGGAAGTGGGACCAAATTTCCATGGATTTTATAGATGGCCTTCCCTGTTTTCGTTCGGGTCATGATAGCTTATGGGTGATTGTTGATAGACTTACTAAATCTGCCCATTTTATTCCCGTTCGGTCTAACCGAACCGTTCCTCTTTTCATCAAACTCTTCGTTAAAGAAATTGTTAAATTGCATGGAGTTCCTACTTCTATTGTTAGTGATCGTGATCCATTGTTTACTAGTGGACTTTGGAAGAGTCTTCAAAAAGCTTTGGGAACGAAGCTTAAGTTTAGCACCGCTTATCATCCTCAGTCTGATGGACAAACCGAGCGTGTGAATCAAACTCTTGAAGATCTTCTTCGTGCATGTGTTCTTGATTTTGGCGGAAGTTGGGAAGATCATATTTCACTTGTTGAATTTTCCTATAATAGCTTCCAATCTAGTATTGGTATGGAACCTTTCGAGGCACTCTATGGAAGGCCATGCCGATCTCCTTCTTGTTGGCTTGAGGCCGGTGAGAAACTGGTTTTAGGTCCAGATCTTAGTCGTGATTCCACAGAAAAGATTGAACTTATTTGACATAGGATGAAAGAAGCCCAGAGTAGACAAAAATCCTATGCCGATAACCGGAGAAGGAAGTTAGAGTTTTCTGTGGGAGATCTTGTGTTCATTCGTGTGTCACCTATGAAAGGTGTTGTGCGTTTCAGTTGATCGAGAAAGTTACCGCCTCGATATATTGGGCCATTTCCTATCACTGAACGTATTGGTTCCATGGCATATCGCCTTTTATTACCGGCTCAATTTTCTGCTATCCATGACGTGTTTCACGTTTCTCAACTTCGGAAGTGTCTTGGAGATTCCGATTCTATTCTTGAGCCCGGTGTTGTGGAAGAGATTGAAGTTTCGCCAAATTTGACTTATGAGCAACTTCCTATTCGTATCATTACTTCGGAGGTCAAACGACTTCGAAATAAAAATGTTCCTCTTGTTAAAGTTCAATGGTCCTCAAATCCTAAGGATTGTTCTTGGGAATCTAGGGAATTCATCGAGCGAACACATCCGGACTTACTCTCTCGTGCTCTTTAGGGTGAACTTCTTATTTCGGATTTCTTCTTTTGTGTTGATATGCATCTATGGTTGTTACTAAGTTCATTTATTCCTTATGATTGCGTGGACGCAATTTCTTTAAGGAGGGGAGTCTGTAACAACCCGCATATGTTATGATTTATATATTTAAATGTTTTATTTAAATATGGTATCATAGTCGGATTTTAGTTCGAAAAGATACTTTTTGCATACGGTCGAATTAGGACTCGGGACCACTTCCATTGAGTTTAAAATGCCGTTTGCGACCTTTTTGAGTATAAGCTTCGATAAGTTTGGAGAAAGTTGAATTTTGCTACTTTTTGCTTAGGGCTTTGGTTTGGGCTGAGCCCAATAACCCCACTTATGTATTCAGTCCCAACTCCACTTCAACTCCTCATTTACTTCATTTCCAATTCCTAATACTCAAGCTTTAGCAACAATGGTGGGAGAGATGGGAAATTAAAACTCAAGCCATAGTTTTCTTTTGCAAATCAAGTTCTAGCTCCAAACTAATAGAAGAACCCATTGGTAAGCTTCTCTTCTTCTTCTCCAACTCATTCTCTTATCATTTCAGAAATTCCTAAACCAAATTTTGGGAATGTTCTTCTTTCAAAGCTTAGAATCAAGCTTATTGAGTTGGATTTGAAGAGTGGTTGATTCTCATTTGCTTTCAAGCTTCTTCTTCATTGATTTGAGTTCAAAGGTGAGATTTTTATCTCACATCTATGACTATAATTATCTTTGGTTGTTCGGTATGAATTCCTAACACTTCTTCATGTGCATTTGCTCTTGATTTGGATTGGTTTTGTGAATATTCCAATTTTTGGGTTTTTAAGTCAAATTTGTGTGAAATCCTTTTATGGATGTTTGATCATGCTTTTGGCGATGCATCGAGGAGCATATAGGGCCGGGTTGCCGATTGGCATAAACCCTTAGAGCCAATGTTCGTCAGGTTGCATTTTGGAAGAGTTTGCCCTTTATTTGAATAGGCTGAAAAACAGCCCAGGCATGATTCAGTCGACTGAACTTGGAACCCGAAAGTTTCCAGGCATGATTCAGTCGACTGAATCTTCTGTTCAGTCGACTGAACCTGGAAACAGAAAGTTTCCTGAACCTGAAAAATTTCCAAGTACAGGGTCAGTCGACTGAAAATTCTGTTCAGTCGACTGAACCTGCCGTTTGAGTCCAATTTGCCTTTTTGGATTGAATTTCCAATGTTAATCGATTCGTGTTGATTCCCTTTTGTTATTATCACTTATTATCGACTTTGATGACATTTTCTTCGTGATTTATGGGAATATCCATTTTGATGGATTCGGTATCGATTTCTTTGGATTTTACTCACGTCTTCGAATGTGAACTTTAGTGATTGATTGTTCCTACAATCTTCTTTGTGATTGGTCACTTTAAAAATATAAAGGTTTCAATACTAGTAGTAAATATCAAAATTCTTTCATCAAAACGATTTCAACACTATTTTATTACAAAGCTCGTTTTCTCAAACCGATTTCCATGCTATTAGTATATACAAACCTTTACCTCACTAGTATGAGAAATCTAATTAAACGACTTAGTAAAACAAGTGGTATGAAACGCTTGCGTTTACTTCGTCGGTTAATTCTTGGACTTGTTCGATTGAACTTCTTGTGACAATTTTCTAGTGGAGATCTACAATTTGTTCGTAAATATTTAAGTTAAGCTAGTGGTTATGGGACATGAAGCTAAGCTCATATATTTACTAGCTTACTACAATTGACACTTCTTGATGATCATGACGATGATTTTTGTGATTTAGACTAGCAATTGTGCGATGTCTCTTTGTCCACATGGAGGACAGTAACTCATTTTATTGAACTTCGTCTCATTTCTTTTTGGGGTAGCTCCCCATGGCCTTTGGGCCGTTCGTGTGTCAAAAAATTAATGGCTAGCTACCATGAGATAGCTTCTCGTTCGTGTGTCAAAAATTAATGGCTAGCTACCATGAGATAGCTTCTCGTTCGTGTGTCAAAAATTAATGGCTAGCTACCATGAGATAGCTTCTCGTTTGTGTGAAAAAAATTAATGGCTAGCTACCATTAGATAGCTTCTCGTTCGTGTGTCAAAAATTAATGGCTAGTTACCATGAGATAGCTTCTCGTTCGTGTGTCAAAAATTAATGGCTAGCTACCATGAGATAGCTTCTCGTTCATGTGATAGGCCTTTCCCCCCCTTTTTCTTGTGACTTCTGGATTTCGTGTGTTGAATTCTGGAACTTTCTTCTTCACCTATTTTTGTGATTTCTATTGATATGATTTATCAATATTTGTGCATTGGTGAATTCGTGTGTCATTGACTTGTTGTGAATATAAGTTTTGGGTATGAAACCCTTTTTGGTTCTTTGTGAAGATTTTTGTGATATTGATTTATCTCATGTTGAGTTTCAATTGCATTCTTATAGTAGTATGCCATTATGGATATTATATGTTTATGTCCTATCTTTTATTCTATATCATGTTGTCTGATATTTATAGCTAGACTGATCCGTTTATTATTTTCTTATAAATAATACTCGGGTCAGACCGAGATGTTACAGGTGCTTCTACTTGACTTCTCTTCTGGGGTTATCATCCTGACTTTTGGTTAACTACTTAGATTAGTAGTTTATTTTGTTGTATACACTTGAGATATGGACTCATGGTTGTATTCTTTTGTATAGCACGTGTTGCTATTCTTTTGTATTATTGTGGATCTTCTTGACCACTACTCTGATATACACTTTCACGTGTTAATTATATATTCATATCTTCTTCCGCCTTTGTGATATGAATTATCTGTGAATGATTTGTGTTATGCTTATTTCTATATTTGTTTTCGAAGATATTATAGCCACTGTGTAGTAGCTTTGAGTTTGTGTCGGTATGTCGGATTTCCTGTTGATAAAGTATTGCATGTTATACTATCTGACATATTGATGCTCGCACAAAGCAATTACACGGATGGTCGCTCCTCAACAGCCTTATTCTCCGTGCTAGTTTACAACATTTACCATAATGTTCTTGTCTAGCGTGGGTATAGAGGTGGGGCGTCACATGACCTATCTGTTATATTTGTTATGTGAATTCTAAATTTCTAATTGAACTGTTAAGTTAAATAGACAACTTGGCCCTTAAAATGGCGTTTGGATTCGATGAGACCGGGATCGGAAAAATCAATTTTGATTCTCCGAAAACCACATCGATCCAATTTTAATGTTAGGTCGTGAATCCTGAAATGAAGATCGTGACGGTGTTTCAGAATGCAAGGGTTATCGTCATTGACTCTGAGGGTGATTCCAAAATGAGTGTGACGAGATAATGCCTTCGGTTTCGTTCGAACCCGGAACGAACTTGTATGGATTGAATGCTTTCAGCACATCGTCAAGCGGACGATGAGCATTCTAAGTGATATGTTCTATAAAGGTAATCGTAGTCTCAAGCCTCATCAACCGAGAATGGATAAAACAGGGGAGATGCAGCAAGGTTAGGTGGGTCATGCCCAAGCAGGAGACGATATTTCCCCTGTCTTGATGTCTCTTTTTATTCGGCTTAGTGGGTGGTTGGTCGCGACAACCACGGGGTTTATCTCGTTCGGGACTTTTCAGTAAGGAATGGTTCCGGCCTTGTGTTGCAGGGGGTCGGGAGTGATCCTCGGTACGGTGATCTAGGCCATGTACTGTGACGGGCGGTACCCCAGTAGCCCTGCCATTGTTGGAAATCCATTTTCCCTACGAGACCCTACGGTTTTGATTTGTATTACCCACTTTTGTGGCTAGTAGCTGTAATTTAATAGTTGTAACAATTTCGGCTATTTTCTATTTACTTGAAAACCCTAGACACTATTATAATATCACTAGATTTCCTATGAAATGTTTTGGTTAGCGTAAGGTAAAAACTTACTCGTATTTATTTGTGGGGAGTCTTACGTGATACCTTTATTTTCAAATGTTTTTCAAAGTTAAACAACTTTAAACCGTTTACTCATACCAGACCCTGTCTGACCCGGAGTTTATATTTTGTTTTTCATAAACTCTTGGGTACTCAAATTTTTATGAGTAGCCAAGTGATAGGTTACGGACTTTGATTTCTGGAGGAGGAGCTTGAAGCAGGAGGTCCAGATGTATGTAGCTATCTATCTAGTTCCGCTGTGTCAGTAGTTGATGTATGATGTATCTCTGATGTATATAGTGATAAATGTAGATATGATTGCCATATGTATTGATATTGTATAACTATGATATATGTAAAAACTATGTATTATTTATGGGATATATTATAGTTTGTTCCGTTCCGCTGTGAGATTCTGATGTTGTTGTTCTTTCTTTCTCTTTCTTTTCTATTTTTCTATCCCTTTCTTTCTTAATGATGATACGTCTTTCTAGTAGTAGAAGGGCGGGTCGTTACAAGCTTCTTTAACAAAAACTCGACCATCACTTTGATCGGACCAGAGAATCCATCGGCCAACCACTCAAACAATTCGCAGGGTCCAAAGACCAACCATCCTTCCACACCACCCATGAAAACTATTCCTACTCTTCCTCCTCGTCTACCCTATGCACGTGTGATATGTGTGCACGTGCACAACGAATCGGCTTCATCGGTTGATGCTTTCCAACCACCAAAAAACCTCCATAACCAAGTCGGCCACCTCTTTACAACCACCAACTCCTCCGCTGTCGTGAAACCCAACTCAACCCACCTGTACCACTTATCACGACACACAGCGACCCACCAGAACAAGTTATAGCCTTCCATCGCCACCACCCGCCACTAGAGCACGCCACACTCAAACACAAGCTTCCATGCTTTTCACCGCAACTTCCAGAAGAGATCGAATCACTTCCGGTCATCCACCATCGCCGCAAATCGACGCGCTTCCAAACCCCTAAACTGCCTACTTAAACCCTAAAATCGATCGCCCAACCAAAACCAAACCTTATTCCAACATTTGGCCATGGTCAAGTCTTCTGCCTCACCCATACGCGTCTCCTAGTGTCGTCGTCCCACCGCCTCTACCACCCACGACCGAGAAATATTTTGTTTTCTTGAAAAATGAAAAATTTCAAATTACTCAATTCCTAGATCATTAAAAATTACCAAATCCTCACCAAAATTCATATTGTTCTATGATAATCATGCATGTATACATGATTCTATAATTAGAGCATTTTAATTTTTGTCCAAAACTTAGTCGTTTACTATTAAATTCATATTTCCCATAATATCCAAATAAAAATGACTCGAACTATCTTTAGTGCGATCTATAGTCGAAAATACACAAGTTTGTAGCTTGTAGCATTTGTAAACTTGACTTGGTTTTGAAGATTATGATTTTTGAAGCTAAAGTTAGAACTATTTTAAAGTAAAACAAAAGGCAGAGAAGTTTTGTTTTTACTATTAGCAAGTTTTACCCTCAAATACTCAGCATAAAAAGTTTGTTTGCGTATGAATCCATGGCAAAATAAAAGCATTCACTCAAGCTTACAATATAGGGACACATATAAATATCCTATATAAAGGACTAAATTTTCTCATAGTTTATTTAATGAAGAAAACAATTTAGTCTTGACATTTGTATTATATTGTCATCCCCTAGCTTACAGATGTCTTATGCAAATATTTTATATTTCCTTTTTATGTTTTATATTTTTACACTTATATTTATTCCTATTTTAATTTTAAACTTATGCTATTAACATTTAATTACTAATTATATATATACTTATCTCAGATGTTTTAAAAATGTAGAATTTAAATTTAAATAATCATGTTAGAAGATCATTGAATTAAATTTTGCCAAATATTTAATTATCTAAAAATCATATTGGACATATATTTTTTTACTTATACATTTTATACAATATTCTCTTATATTTTATTTCATATGGGCGTAAATACATAAATTCACATTTATATACTTATATATACTATATAGCTTGTATATATCTTTTTATATAATTATGGATATCTTATTCTTGAATTTAAATGGTGAAATGTATTATCTTTTAATTACTATAAGATTTAACATTTCTAGAAATTTATGATTCAACATTTCTTATGGTTTTAAAATCAATTTATATTTGTTCAAATATTTCCATTATCAAAAATTTATTTGTCCAACTAATAAAATTTACGTTTCAATGATTTATACCAGCAAATTACCCAATTAGCATATGTTTAAAAATCCAGGTTGTCACATTCCTCTCCCCTTTAAATCTTTTCGTCATCGAAAAGGAACAAAGAAAGAATTTAAATTATACTGTTAATTATCAGTTAAATTATTCTTTAGACATTTTTAACTCTTTACTCTTTTTATTTTAAAATTTTAAAACTATTTAAAAGCCTACATAATATTATCAAAATATTTTTTATAAAAAATACTTTTTATAACTCGACGTCTCAACAAGTCCATCCTTGTTCTCATAGAAATTCGGTCATACGTTGATCAGGTGTAGGACTAAAAATCTATAAACACTTAGTAGACCCGTTTGCAACACCCAATGAAAATACGTAGAAAAACATTTGTGAAAATGTAGAAAACATTTTTGTGAGAATGCTCTGGAAATCATCACCCCCTCCATGGTCGCAGTTAGCCTGATGATTACGTCGCCATCCCAGCGAAATCTATAGAAAACTATAGGCATTCGTGCCCCTCGATTACACCATGGAACTGCCACAGATCGCAGCTACAACAAGTGTCACATTGCCATCACGGAAAAAACCATATAATTGTAGGCATTAGCGCCCTCGAATTTCGCTGCCAAATGAAACTTCACCACACAGACCACATAGATCGCAGACTACATCAGTCGAGTCCCAAAATAGCCTGTAGGCACTCACTGCCACATGACTTTCGCTATGTATTCATAGGTTCAGTCTACCGATGTTACGTTGCTCTCCGAGCAAAATCAAACATAGACTTTAGGAAATCACTGCCCCTCGACTTACGCTATGGAGCGCAGTAGATCGCAGTTACACCGAGTTACACTACTGTCATAGCATAACCCCAATGTCTCTATAAGCATCAGTGCCCTTGACTTACGCTACCCCAACATAATCATCAGGAACTACAGTTTAGTCTGGCATCCTCTGGGATCAAAATTTAGAACCCCCCTTAGGGCTCAAGAGAGAACCATCCCGTGGATCTCCTACTATAAGTTTCAACTCTAAATGGGAGCGCCTTTTTCCCCACAGCATTCTCAAAATTTTTTATATTATACATATATAGTATCTTTCAAAACATACTCTTTATATGTCTCACATACTTCAAAATCAATATCTCAAAATCGATAATCCTCAAACTTGGCTTTCCAAATACCTGAAATTGATTTTTTCCGAAAATCCATAAGCCTTTCAAAATCAGTGGGTTCTAAAAACCTTTTTCCCAAATCTATTCTCATAAAATCATTCATATATATAGATATGTATAATTTTATTCTTTTAACTAAAATAAAATATTTTGGATCACATCTTACTTATATAAATTCCTTTTTATACTTCAAATTCCTTTTTATACTTCAAATATTTTCAAAGATCTTTCTTTTGGTTATAGATTCAACAAGGGGAGTTTATCATATAAAAAAAATATGTATATAAATTTATTTATGTCGAATCAACATTCAAATTCGATTTCCTTTATAAAGTTATTTGCCACATTACCTACTTTTTATAAAATGAGTTTCAGTTATAGTGATATCCAACTTCCACTCTTATTCATCATATATTTCTCAAAATATACTTTTCCATTTCAAATTATTTTTACATTTCTTTTCAAAATTTTCAATATCTATTTGATTCAAGCACCATAATGTACATATATCATCCATATGCAATATCAAATCTGATCGCTCACTCGATCACATAATTTCACTTTCGAATTGGTATCGTCCACCCGACTTTCTAGTGCGGGCTCAGATCTGGTTTCTTGATCAGAAACCATCATTCTCCTTGCATAGCCATAACTATGATAGAGAATTTCCAAAATCAATCAAAAATCCATATATAGGGTTCACCATCGAAAGTCGAGTGGAAAATCCCAACTCGGATCGATATACTATCTCGAAATTCAATGCTCGAATCTGGATCAAATTGTTATACGAATAAAATAATATACGTACATCCTACGTATTTATCTTCATTGATTATTAGCTAAATCAATTTTCTTTTTATTCACATTCATTTTTGATTTCTATTCACTTATTAATAATTGCTTAAATTTCCATTTGGATTATCCTTCAATTCTTATCTCAGTTGGTATTTAATTATAAACAGTTTGCACTCTGACCAGTTTGAATTTAGAAATTAGCTTTGAAAAGTTTAAAATGGATAATTAGTTGTAAAATAGTAATTAGTTGAAAAATAGTAATTAATTGTAAAGAAGATGTAAAATAGTGATTAGTTGATATAAGATAGTTTGGCTTTTAAAAAGAAAAATTACTACAGTAAATAGCTAGGAAAAATAGAATTAAGACAGTTTATATTAAATAATTTATTTGAAAATAGTTTTAGAGTCGGACTGGTTCAATTCCCAATCTCCACTTCCAATTAATTTCCAGTTTCCACTTTCATTTGAATTGATTCAATTCCAATTCAAGTTGAATGAACCTCAATTTCCATTCCAAATTCAAATCGATTCCCATTTGAATTTAAACTTATTCAACTTTGATTAAATTCCTATTAATTCAAATCAAATTTCAAATTGAACCAATCTTCAATTTCCATCTCAACTTTAACCCATCTCGAATTATATAAATTCGAGTTAAATTTTTTAAATGTTGATTTAATCCCTTAAATCAAATTAACCTTTACTTTCAATTTAACAGCTTAAGTCTTTAAACAATTTCAGTTCACAAGTTCATTTTTTTTACATTCAAATCTTAAGTTCAAAGTGATTTCATCTTCATAAGTTCAATCTTTTTCTCTAAAAATCAAAATCATTTAAAAGTAATGTTTTATTTCCATTTAGTTTCAGTAATCGATATATATATATATATATATATATATATATATATATATATATATAATCTCAATCCACTTCTTATTTCATTTAAAAAAATCCAATCCACAATTTTGTAGATTGTTAATAACAACAGGATGATATCAGGATAAGTCAAAGTAAATAAACATCTAAATAATCTAAAACATCCATCAATAGCATCCATTAACCATTTCCAGAACTCAAACCCGTTTTGAGATCACACATAACCCCTTTTTCAATTCAACCCATTTAACTTCCCTAAGTAAAATCTCAATTTCATCTTGAAATTTTCCCATTCAGGTTGTTTGTTCTAAACTTACTTAACTTTCCCTAAATTAAATTCAATTCATTTAATATAGTCAACCTTACTCAAATCGAATTCTCCATTTCAAATTTTGAACTTCTTATCAATATCCCTTCCTGCTTATAAGCTCAAAAACTTATTTCTCTTTGGGTTGTTACATCTCATTCTCAAGGAAATTAGAATTCAACACTTAATGTTTATTTCCAATCAACTTTGATATTATGTATATCCCATATATACACACACATATTTATTTTATTAGCTTACCAAGTCATATTTTTAATTTTAAACCATTCTTGGTTTTTAATTTAAACAAATTCCTTTAATTTTTTTTAAAGCAACTCTTGTTTTAAAATAAGATTCCTACATACAAAAATATTCTGAATAATATTATTTACTATGTCTTTTAACACATTGAAACAATTTCAAATTTTTTGGACTTAGATTTAAAACTTCACAATTTAAATCCTTTTCAATTTATATGGCATACTTATCTAAATTGTTATTTCTTTAAACATTTCATTCTGCTTTATCATTTTTTGTTTAGAAATAACATCCTTTTATTAAGATACAATACCCAATTTATGATAAATATCATGTCTAGAAATCATACACACCATATATTCCATAATCATTTGTGAAAAATCAAATAACGGTAACTTATTTCAACATTTTGAAATTCTTTTGAATTTTCTAGGATTCAGATTCAGTTTTGAATCCATTTTTAAGCTTAACTTACTTGTAAATTTATTCTTACCCAAATTTCTATTTGGTTATATTTAAATTTTTATGATCTTATTTAATTTCAATAATCAACAATCAATTACCTTAATATATACAATAATTAGAAAAATTATTTCTTTATATATAAATATAAGATTATATAAAAATTATTCATTTTTAAAACGGTTTTAAAATCCCTATATAAGTAAATAACAAGTACGCTCTCATATAATACGCTCAACTCATTCTAGGGTACTACTGACCCTATCTCTAATGAGTAATGTCACGACCCAAGATCCAGCTTTCGAGGATCGGCATCAAATACCTCACTTGTATTCGACCGCCGGAGATTCATACGTCGAACTCCATTCGGATGAAGCTTATAACAACATTAGATGAATATAAATAGCGAAAACAAATTGAATTATCATTAATCAACACAGATACAACATCATCAAAATATTTGATTACTACAATTATCACCAACATTAGAGTTCCACACTTGATATAACAACGGAATAATAACAACTTCACAACGGGACGACAACAACGCCTTCAAAAGGTTTCAACCTTCTTCTACGTCAATAAGGTCTTTAAAACTCCAAACTTCTCTAAAGATATTCAAACAAAAGCTTTCCAAAATCCGATAGCTTCCAAACCAAAAGACTTCAAAAGATTCCAAGCCAGCACCAAAACACGGAAAACCAGCTTACTAGGCTGCCCGTGTGGAAATTATGGGCACCAGAGTTTAGGAAGGGAACAATAACTCCAGGTTAGTCATGGGACTGGTATGAGTAAACAAAAACAGTTGTTTTGAACAAAAACAATTTATAAAAGAAAAATCGTTCATGCTATGGAAAATGAAACTACCATAAGGCCTCCCGCATACACACAATGCAATCGTACACGTAGGGGAGATTTTTCCTTCTGATAGTCAAATATGCTTAATACGAGAAAACTCTTTTGATATTAGTATTAGTGCATAATGTGAAAATATTTCAATAATATAATATTAATCTTAGCCAGCATATGTACCATTACAATATGCCTACTATAGCTACCATTTACGAATGGCAGGTTATACAACTGAAAACGTATCGGGTTGTAACATCTCGGAATTTTTAACAATAACAATTTAATAATCTGAAGCTAAAATTAAATTGATATTGATAATCTGTGATAATTATTCAAATAAATTTAATAATCTTCTTCAATAATTATTTGAATTGGTTATTTTATCTTTTAAATGATAAAAAATTGATTTCTGTTTACAATATAAATATATAGTTCATATTTTAAATAAATTGGTATTGTTTTAAATTTAGAATAAATTCAACAAATTGGTTTTATGGCTTAATAAAATGAATATTTTGAAAAATGATTTTAATTTAATAAAAAGAGATTTATAAAAATAATATTAACATTTTATTTACTTTATAAATAAGTTTTAAATAAGATTTGTAATTTTTATTTTAAATTGAATTTATATGTAGAATTTGATTGGAAAAATATTTGACTTTGAATTTAGTTGAATTTAAATTTAAAAGTGTAAAATTTTATATTGTTTGTTTGTCTTAATTTTTGATATGTATAAGTTCATTTATTAACATGATTTGTTTTTATTTCCATTTGTAAATTTATACATATGTAAATATAAACTAACAAATTTTAATTTAAGCTAATACACACTTTAGCTGTAAATCAAATACTAATTATCTTTAAAGATAACAAGTGTTAAATTCTTTTGCATTCATATAGACAAGTGTCTAATTTATGACAAGTGTTAAATTTAGTTTTTAATTTTTATTTTCTTTTATTAAATCTGAAATACATTTGCATAGTTCACATCTTCATTCATATTTCACTTTTATTTTCCTTCATCAAAGAAAAATCTTTGAAAACCTTTTAAATCTAAATCAGCTTCATATTAAAAACAAATCTGCATTTTCAAAATTCAGAAACTCTGTTCAACAATCTGCATATCCCAAACTCATATTCAATCCAAACATATGCATATCTCACTTCTTTTACAAAATCAAATCAACCTCTGTTTATCAAATCTGCATTTCCTCTTCAATCTCAAATGAAGTCTGCAAAATCAAAAGGAAGCCTGCACTTTTGTTTTTCTGTATTCTATTTTAAAAACTGGGAAGGAAAGGGATTTGCATGCATATGGAAATTGGCTACAGCATCTCCTTCATCTGCATGCATTTGGAGAATCTTGCAACTGCATCATCTACATCTATTTTCTGCATACAAGTAACTAGAGTGGATCATGAGCAACAGTGAAAGTCAAGCCTGCTTCCCATGTTTTCTGCAAATTCAAAATACAACAGTGGTCTGCATTCATTAAGGTGAGTAACAATTTATTTTACAACTAAATTAAAAAAATATAGTTGCTTAAATTTGTTGCCTGATAAGTATGATGGATATGTCTGTGTTTGTGTATGAGATGCAATGCCTGCATTTGTGACTTTTCTGCATATTCAACTGAGCTCTGCATTTTTCAAAAGTGAGTAACACTTCTTTTTAAAACTTTAGTTAAATCTGGTTGTTTAAATATGTTTTAAATAAGTTGTTTTTTTGTATTTCTATTGGAAATCTTTTATGCATTTTTGATGTGTGATTTTTATTGAATAAGAATTGCCTGCATATCATTCCTGAACCAAAATTACCAACTCAGTTTCATATTTTAATTCATTTTGTTTTATCTATAAATTTTTAAGATTTAAGATTTAAAACAATATTTGTTTGTTTAACTTTAAACTAAATACAGAACAAAAATTATTTTAACTTAAATAGGAAACTAAAACATGCACTGGAAATCAGGTAATAAGGGAAACTCAGGTCATTGTGAAATTTAAAACTTGTAAATTATGTAATTTAGATATACAAATTAAATACTTATAACCAATTCATGATTTTTAGGAGAAGAATCAAAAGTTCTAAGTTAGGTATGACTGGGCATTACTGTTTGACCCAAATCTGGGTTTTAGAGTATTTTAATGATTATGGAATTCTGAAGTTTTGATTTTTCTTTTGTATTTAGTAATATGATCAGGTTTGTCATAATAATTATCAAATATGTTAACTGGAATGTGAATTAGCAGAGGAATGAAAATTTTCCTGTAAACCTAAGTTTTTAGCAAATTAAGAAATTTGATCTACCTGATTTATTAGTGGTTCGAGTGTAGAGCTGTTTAGTGGGAAGGTAGATGGGTCCCGGACAAATTTGTGGCTGGAGTTTCAACTGCATCGATGGACGGAGGGAGGTGGAACTGTTGTTGACAGGTTTGAGAGGTTGTGGGTGAAGTGTGTTTCCAGGTTTAAAAAAAAAATGAGAAGCTGCTCTGTTGAATTTTGGGGAATGGAAGATCACTGATGCTAGGTGATCATGTTGGGTTTGAGGGTGGATGATGGAGGTGGGTGATCATCACTGATGATCGGAAGGTTGGCCATAGTTATGTGCATGTGCACAGAGTCATTTTGAAAGGGGTTTGGTTTTCTGTAAGTTGTAGGGAAAGACTCGAGTAACTGAGGATGACTCGAAGCAGCAAGCCTTGTGACTTGAAGTAAATCAGTATGTGTCTCGGGTAGTTTTAGATTACAGTATTTTGTTCCATGTAGCCTGAACAGTTTCAGGTTTTGAATTTCAAAACCAAATTTAAATAGTAAAGCAAGTTTAAATATAAACTTAAAGTAAGATTTAAACTATGAATTCAATAAATTTGAATTCTAGATTTTAATAAATTTGCAGAATAGAATAAAGTATTTAAATAAAAGTTGAAACCTGCATAGAATAATATTGGGTGATTTTTTTTTAAATCTGAAAGTAAGTTTTTTTTTAACAAGATTTAAATTCTAAGTTAAATCTGAAATTGAAATTCTGGATTCAAATTTGAATTTGAATCTGAAAGCTTCAAAGAGAAATTAGGTTGATAAATTCAAATGATATATTTTAGTTTGAATATTTTAAGTATGTTTAAAATGTGTTTTATAAAATCTGTAATGAAATTTAAAACAGGGTTTAATTTTAACCTTTGAATTTAAACCTGAGAACATGATTTGGACCTTAGTTGTAATATTAATAAAATTTGAAATTATACGTTCAATATCATTTGAATAGTTTAAAATATTTTAAACTTGTTAAATTTGAATGTGGGATAAGCTAAACCATTCTTTTCAAAATATTTTAAAAGATAAGTGATCCTTTAAAATGAAAATATAAGAGTTTTTAAAATATTTAAAATCTTGTTTAAGTTTGATTTCAAATATTTATGGAATTTAGAAAATTTAAAAGAAATTTGTTTTAAATGACTTTAATAATGATAATTTAATTCATTTATGAGATAAATGATTTCATTGTTTTGAAAACTTAATTATCTGATCAAGGTAATTAAGATTTTAATTAATTTAATTAATTAACAATTAGGATATTAATTAAATAATTAAAGGTTTATTTAATTAATTAAAAGTTTAAGTAAGTTAATTTAATTTGATTAAAGTATGATTTAGAAATTAATTTAAATAAGATTTGATTAATTTAATTAATGAATTGAATTTATTTAATCAAGTAATTAATAATTAATTAAGTTTAATTATCACTTGATTAATTTAATAATTAGGAATTAATTAATGAGTTTTGTAAATAAATATTGATTAATTCAATTAATTACTTTGAAAAAGTAATTAAAGATTTGTTATGAGTTAATGAAGGTCATTATTTTAATATTATTTTATAATTAATTAATGTAATTAATTTTAATAATTAATTGGATTAATTAATTTAAGATAATCCTTGGAATTGTTTAAAAGAATTACTTAGTGAAAGTAATTAAGGAAATTAATTACTAATTGTAATTAATTAAGTTATTTTTGATTAATTAAGTTTAATTAATTTAATTTAATCATTGATTTGATTTGAGAAGTAATTACAAATGGAAAATTACTTGGTTAAGGAAATAAATTACTGGATGTAATTTAATGAAAGAGTTTGAAAATTAATTACTTGTGTAATTAATATGTAATTAGTATGTTGAATAATTACTTAGGCAAGTAATTAATAATTAATTACTTAGTTTAATTAATTTAGGTTTTTGATAATTAAGTTATTTGAGGATGGTTAAGAGAAGTAATTAATTTAAGTTAATTACTTAATGTGATTAATCAGGTATGATTAACCAATGGAGATAATTGATAATTAATTTAATTGAGTTATTTAAAATAATTTGAGATCATTAATTTAAATAATTAATGATATAATTAAGGATTGATTAATTAAGAACAATTAATCAATAAAGAATTAATTAATGTAATTAATTAAGGATTAATGTAATTAATTATTATTAATTAATTGATGAAGTAATTACAGGTTAATTACAAGGTTTGGGTTTGGATTAATTAATTGGTGAAATTAATTAGATATTAATTATTTGAATGTAATTAAAGAATGATTAATCAAGATGATTAATTAGGGTAATTTGTTAAGAATAATTATTTGATGTATAAGCAAGATTTATTTGGATGAATAATTAATTTAATTCATTTTAGATTAATTTAAGGAAGAAGTAATTAATTTAATTCATTTTAAATTAATTATAGATTGGATTGATAAGTCTTTGCTTATGAATAATGATTGATATTACCCTGAATGGTTGAGATCTCAGTTATGAGATAAATGTTGTTGTGTGATTTGGATGTTATGGTTGCATTGAGTTGATAATATGATTTATCTGTTTGAGTTGATAATATTGATTATCTATTGTGATGTTGAGAATTATCTATCTATGTGTATATAGATAATGTTGAATTGAATTGTTTTAAACTTTAAAACAACTTGGACCTAAAAGACACGCTTTGGATTTCGATGAGACCGGGATCGGGTTTCCATATTTGGATATCCGAAAACCACATCGATTCCAAATAACGTTAGGTCGTAAATCCAAATGGAGCTTTGTGAAGACTCGAGGTGTAAGGGCTATACGTCAGTAAAACTCTGCGGGTGATTCTGTAACGAGTTGACGGAATAGTGCTTATAGATTCGAGATGGTGGTTTAGAGTGCAAGGGTTATCGTCGTTGACTCTGAGGGTGATTCCAATAATGAGTGCAACGAGATAATGCCTTCGGTTTCGTTCGAACCCGGAACGAACTTGTATGGATTGAATGCTTTCAGAACATCGTCAGGTGGACGGTGAGCATTCTAAGTGTTATGTCCTATAAGGTAATCGTAACCTCAAGCCTCATCAACCGGGAATGGCTAAAACAGGGGAGGTGCAGCAAGGCTTCGTGGGTAGCCCCCAATGGAGAGCAAGATTTACCCCTGTCTAGAAGTCCCTTTATATTCGGCTGTGTGGGGCAGTTGATTGCAACAACTGCCGGGGTTGTCTTGTTCGGGACTGTTCAGTAAGGAATGGTCCCGGTTTTGTGTTGCAGGGGAGTTAGGGTGGCTCCTCGGTACGGTGATCTAGGCCACGTACTGTGACAGGCGGTACCCCAGTAGCCCTGCTATTGTATGGAATCCGCAATCCAATAAGTGCCAACGGTTTTGTTTGTATACCTATGTAGCTGGAATTTAATAAATGTAACAATTTCGGTTATTTCTTATTTACTTGAAAACCCTAGACACTATTATAATATCATTGGATTTCCTATCAAATGTTTTGGTTAGCGTAAGGTAAAAACTTTTCCATGTTTATGTGTGGGAAGTCTTACGTGATACCTTTCTTTTCAGAAAGGTTTTTAAAGTTAAGCAACCTTAACCTGTTACTCACACCAGACACATGTCTGACCCGGAGTTTATCTTTGTTTTCTTAAACTCTTGGGTACTCAAATTTTTACGAGTAGCCAAGGGATTCAGGTTAGCTTTGACGTATAATGGAGGAGCAATGGAGCAGGAGGCTTCTGCGTTAGATATATTTTTCCGCTGTGTTATCTCTGTGTTGTGATTGAGTTGAGTTGTAAATACTAGACAGGTGTTTATAACTGTCTAGTATATGTGATGTGTATGTTGTGTATCTCTGATTGGTATTGTATATTATGTAAATACTTATATTATTAATATAATTTATTCGTTCCGCTGTTGAGATTCTGGTGTTGTTTCTTCTTTCTCTTCTTTCTTTTCTTCTTCTATCCCTTTCTTTCTTAATTCATGATGCGTCTTTCTGGGTAGTGGAAGATGGGTCGTGACACGGGTTCATATTGGTGATTGGATTTCCAACAAATGGTTGGGCTAAGGAACTTCCTGGGCCACATAGGTGCGACTCTGGAGGGATACCCCGAGAACTTAACCAGCACTCTGCCAACACAAGGCAGGATTACCTCTGTAACAAGGTAACTACTACACGAGTATGCCACCCCCTGGTCGTAACCGACCTTTATTCGGGACCCCAACAACAACAACCACAAAGCAACATAATTGCAATATCAACATAACTTAAGTATTCGGGCTCCATACCATGATACCACTTCTATCCAAAAGGAAATGCACATACCCTAAGGGGTGCTACCCCCAATAACCTTGCTGCATCCTTTCTGTTTCGACCATTTTCGGGTTGTGAGGTTCAACGAAGTCTCATCCACAAAGCTACGCTTTTCACAAAGGCCATGCTTCGATCAACAAATGATCAGCAGCACTCAGCATGCCACACTACAAAATTGGGAGTATATTGCTAATAACCGTCAACCACATAACCTCTAAGCTCGTACGTCTCAGAGAAGGGTGTTAAGCTAAGAGA
Organism: Allium cepa; assembly: GCA_030765085.1. NCBI lineage: Eukaryota > Viridiplantae > Streptophyta > Magnoliopsida > Asparagales > Amaryllidaceae > Allium > Allium cepa. Next base: position 806,518,307 of record CM060928.1, read on the forward strand.
ATAAATTCTCCGCCACCAACAAAAACGTATTTGAAAGAAATCTTCTTCATATCTCAAAGTGTAATGTCAAACATACAACCATACGAGTCTGTTTCGGGTTCAAACAGAACGGGAGGCAGTTCCGAAGAATTCCTTGCAATCCGGGCATCCACAATCCCAATCGGACTCCCCATCACATATGGAGACCTCTATATCGAAGAACCTCAGTGTAGAGTCATTCGACAGGTTATCCTATCGTTTTCGAAGACACCCGGTCTTCACCACCATCTTCAAATGCTATCCATTTCGTTGTATCACTATTCAGAATGGGTTATATGACACAAAGTTCCTTTTCCGGCTAAACCGAATAGTGAGCGCTTAATTTTTAAAACATGTGGATATATCATTCACAAAGATTCAGAGGTTCGATGTGGGTTTCGGATAACCAACTGGAATCCAACTTCCTGTCGCTTCGAAATTCAAATGTCGTTTTACGGGCCAATGGGGTTTCACATTCACACAGAAACAAATCACAGATATCACAGCTCGGCACAAAGTAATTCATATCATATAACATTACAATCACATATTAGAGATATCAATCCAATATACAGCATTCAATAATAATAATCAATCATCTATAATTAAGATGAATTAATCGTGTGATTTAAATAAATCAGTCACATAATTAGTTTCATTAATTATCTTTAATCAATGATTAGTTATCCTTAATCATAAATTAATTAAATCCTAATCATCTTCATTAATTGATTATTCCTTTATTAAATACCTTAATTAATCCTTAATTATTAATTAATTAAATTTTAATTATTTTGCTAATTAATTATTCCTTTATTAAATACCTTAATTAATTAATCCTTAACTGCTAATTAATTAAATCTTAATTACCTTTATTAATTAATTATTCATTAATTAATTACCTTAATTAATTAATCCTTAATTGTTAATTAATTAAATCTTAATTACCTTAATTAATTAATTATTAATTACAAATCAATTAAGCTTAATTATTTATTTAATTAATCTTTAATATTAAGTAATCAATTAAGTGGTTGTTCTTTAAGTAATTATATTAACAAATCATTAATTACTTAATAAATTAAAAGATAAATCTTTTTATCTTTGTTAATTACTTTGATTATCTTATAAACCTTGTTTGATAATCATCCTTATCACATTAGTTGCTTTAAAAGGTTAAGATTAGCTTAAATAACATTTTATCTGAATTATCCTTCTTAATTACATTATTCAATTAATACAAATAATTTTATAAAATAATGTGACAAAAATAAATTAAATTTTATCACTTTTAAAAATATCTTACTTAAAACCTTAATTTGTTCAAACTTTATCAAATAATCATTTGCAAATATGGATTGAAAATTGTTTAAAATTGAATTTTATTTTAAAGTGAAAACTGTTTGTATGCCAAACTTGAGACCACTTCGAGTCTCTCTCGAAAAGAACATGCCCCTTGTTTCGAGTCGTTTCCAAAACCCACCCGTATGCCCTATTTTATTTCTAAACTTAAATTTTGTTTAAGTACAAACCTGATAAGCACAGGTAAATGTAAGAGCTTAAACTCAGGCCATCAAACCAACTTCTCGAGGGTTACTTCGAGTCATAACGCTTCTTCCTCCATTCAAGAATACTGACACCCCCTGATTCGTTGTGCACACGCACAACTATTTTGATCTCCTTTGGTTGATGCTATGATCATCGAACAGTTGATGATCATCTACTCGACCCACCAAAACACCCAACGATGCGAATTTACGACGAATTTGCAATTTGACTGTACGAACCAGATTCGAACAATACTGAGCCACCAACAAATGCCTCATACTCCCTCCTCCGACCATAAGAGGTCACGCATCTGTGCCAAGAACTTCGCCAATGTCAGATGCTTCGATACCGCATGTCCAGTGTCACTCGTTACACCAGAGATGTTGCAGCCATTTGATTTCCGACTTCAACTTATTTTAGCTCCCAACCCCTAAATCGATCTAGATCATCATCCATGTTGATTATGAATTATTCCGAGCATTTTTCCCAAACTACATGACCAAATGGGAAGCTTCCAGTTCGATCACAAGGACAACAATGTCGTCGATCGCCACTTTTGACAATAACCCCAATTTCGTTCATTCTCAAATTTATCAGTGAATTCATGCTTAAAAAATATGGTTTTACTTTTAAGAATCTTTGTTTTCGAAAGCAATTTAGTTAATATATTTGAAACTAGAATTCTTGATGTTTGAATTTTTATAGATTTTGCATTTTATCGTGTATTTTCCATTTCTAGAGAAAACCTTGATTTCTTTTTGCTTAACTTAATTTTTAAAACTTAGAACATGTATGAATAAACAATTTTTGTTTAGATTATAAAGTTTAACAAGAATTAGGGAGGGAGAAATCATTTTTTAAAACAGGTTTCTAGAAACCTGGACATGATTGAAGCAAACATGCCTGAAACTCAAACATGCACACCTATGTATATGCATTTTGTATGCATACAACAAACTTTCACAAATCCAAATCATTTGCACAGCTTTACTTCATAAACAATAGATCATAGATCAAGTTAACAGGAGTCTAATCATCTTAGATTTCTGAAAAATAGAGAAGAAGCTTGGTTTAAAATTTGAAAACTTGAAGAAGTTTGATTGTTGACTTTTTGATCTAAGCTTGATTTTGTAATGCCCGTTGCTTTGCTTAAGTTGTTGAAGTTTGATATCTTGCTTTGATTTTTGAACTGTTAGTTCAAGAGTTGAAGTTGTTTTTAGTTGAAATTGCTTTTCTGGCTTGAGTTTTGTGAAAGTTGTTACATTGTTTACTCGAATTTGGTCTTGGTTTCAATGTTGAGGAAGTTGTTAGTTTAATTACTTTGTTACTGGATTTTTTCTTTCTAGTTTAAATTTTTTTACAGGGCCTAGGAAATGAATAAAAGAGATAAGAGGGAGGAGATGAAGTAGCTTATATATATATATCTCTATTTCCTTTTTTATGAATTTCTCAAAAATAAAAATAATGTAATGGCAATTGTTAATCCATTTACTTAAATTTCTAGCACTTGTCTTTACATATATTACTTACTTAATATTTGTAAATTTTCAGTAGAATAATACTTTTACATTATTTAAATTCTATTTAAATTTACACTTTCCATTTTGTAAAGACATTTGCTTTATATTAATAAATAATATTTAAAAGAGAATGTTTTGAAATTAAGTACACATTAAATAAATTACAAATATATATTTGTAAATCCAAATTATTTTACTAAAGAATTTATTTAAAATTTAAATTCAAATTCAAAGTCAAATTTAAATCTACTCATATACACACATATACAATTTAAAAACATTTGTCATTTCAAATTTTAAACTCAAATGAAATTGAAATCTTATTTATACAAGTTAACACTTATTTTATTTGATTTGAAATTTATTTCAAATTAATTTCAAATTAATTTCAAATTAATTTCAAATTAAATTTCAAAAATTCAAACAAATTACTAATTTAAATTGATAAAATTTGGGATGTTACATATTTCCCCCCTTAAGAAAATTTCCTCCTCAAAATTTGAAAGGGAGAGAAAGACAAACAAAGAATATACGAATTCAGAAAAAGATAGAGAAATGGCTTACCGGATTAAGCGGAATATCAGCTCTGCAATTGGGATAGGACTTTTGCATGCTATCCTCTGTCTCCCAAGTACAGTCATTTGAATCACCATTCCACTGCACTTTAACTAGTTTCATAACTTTATTCCTCAATTGCATTTCATCACGATCTATAATCTTTATTGGATCTCTTTTAACTGTCAGATTTTGTGTGATCTCTGAAACCAGCTGAGTGGATTCTTCAATAATACGGTCTGGATCGTGCACATACTTTCGAAGATGTGAAACGTGAAACACATCGTGTACGACAGATAACCAACTAGGTAGCTGCACTCGATATGCTAGAGGACCGATCCTTTCCAGTATAGGAAAAGGACCAATGTATCGTGGTGCCAACTTACCAGTTTTTCCAAATCTTAACACACCATGCATTGGAGACACTTCCAAGAAAATGGAATCTCCAACTTGAAATTCTAAAGCTCTTCTCCTGCGGTCGTAATAACTCTTCTGGAGACTTTGAGAAGTTATTAACTTCTTTCGAATAAAATCCACTTTCTCCGTAGCTTCTTTAATCATATCCTGTCCAGGAATGAGTCTATCACCTAATTCGATACAACACGCAGGTGATCGAAACGGACGACCATATAAAGCTTCAAAAGGAGCCATTTCGATACTGGCCTAATAGCTATTATTATATGAGAACTCAACCAGATGTAAATAGTCCTCCCATGAACCATCAAAGTCGAGAATACAAGCTCGCAAAAGGTCCTCAAATATTTGATTTATCCTTTCAGTCTGCCCATCAGACTGTGGGTGATAAGCATTGCTGAAGTTTAGTTTTATTCCAATTGCGGCTTGAAATGCCTCCCAAAACCTACAAATGAAAATCGGGTCACGATCACTCACTATACTGCTAGGTATACCGTGGAGACGAACAATCTCTTTCACATATAATTCAGCAAAACTTGCTGTTGTGCGAGTAGATTTCACTGGTATAAAGTGCGCTGTCTTAGTCAAACGGTCCACAATAACCCAAATTGCTTCATTCCCCTTTCGAGTGCGGGGCAACCCGTCGATGAAATCCATCGATACTTGATCCCATTTCCACTTGGGTACTTCCAAAGGCTGGAGTAAACCTGCCATTTTTATCTGATCACTTTTGATTTGTTGACAAGTAGCACATGGACTCACATATATAGAAATATCCCTTTTCATTGTCTCTCTCCAGAAAGTTCTTTTGATATCACTATACATCTTATTAACTCCTAGATGGCTACTGAGTTTAGACTTGTGGCATTCGTCCAAAACTTCATGTTTTAATTTCGAGATATCTGGCATGCACAATCTACCTTTTAGTCTTACAATTCTATTCTTATCGACCTTAAAACTGGAATTTTTGCCATGATGAATTGTTCTATAAATTTCTAGAAGAAACTTGTATTCTTTCTATTTACTGGCGATCTTCTTAAGCAGAGTAGGAGCGACGACAAGATGAATAACAATAGCATGTTTCCTACTTAAAGCATTGGCAACCACATTAGCCTTTCTGGGCGTATATAGAATCTCTAGGTCATATGATGCTAGAAATTCTAGCCATCGTTGTTGCCTCGGATTTAAATCTTTCTGGATGAAGAGATATTTCAGAGATTTGTGGTTGGTGAATAAGTCAAAATTTTCGCCCAAAAGATAGTGTCGCCAGATTTTCAAGGCGAAAATAATAGCTAGAAGCTCGAGATCATGAGTTGGGTAATTTTACTCATGCGGACGTAATTGTCTACTCGCGTAGGCAATTACTTTCCCATTCTGCATTAGTTACACACCCAAACCATCACCACAAGCGTCAGTATAGACAGATAAACCTTGTTTTGCGTTAATGATAGTGAGAACGGGAGCGGTAGTTAATCTCCTTTTCAATTCATGGAAAGCTTCATCACATACCGGAGTCCAATCGAATTTAGCATTCTTCATCGTTAGCTTAGTCAATGGACTGGCCAATTTGGAAAAATCTTACACAAACTTTCTATAATATTCCGCTAAACCCAGAAAACTTCGAACTTCTTTTGGGGTAGTGGGTCGCTTCCAGTTTAGAATAGCAGAAATCTTGTGCGGATCAACAGAGATTCCCTCTTCATTAACAATGTGTCCGAAAAATCTAACTTCCTTAACCCAAAAACGACATTTAGAAATTTTTGCAAATAGAATGTTCTTCCTTAAGATCTCCAAAACAATTCTAAGATGCTCAGCGTGCTCTTCTTCGGTTTTGGAATAGATTAGAATATCGTCAATAAGCACCAAAACAAATTTATTTAATACTTCTCGGAATACATGGGTCATTAAGTCTACGAAGTATGCGGGAGCATTGGTTAGTCTGAAAGGCATGACTAACCATTCGTAGAAAATGTCTAGACACCTGAAAGTAGTCAAGTAACACAATCTTCGGAAATTCGTAGCTGATGGAATCCTAGAGCTAGATCCATCTTCAAAAAGAATCGAGCGTCGTGCAGTTGATCAAATAGATCAGCAATTCTAGACAAAGGAAATTTGTTTTGAGCGTTTGTTTTTTTGAGATCGCGGTAGTCCATGCACAATCTCAAAGATCCGTTAGATTTTGCCACAAACACCACAGCTGAACCCCATTCAAAAATACTAGGACGTATCAACCATTTTTCTAACAAATCACTGGTTTTCTTGACTAATTCAATTCTTTCCCTGGGTGCCGTCCTGCGACTTGCATGAACTAGAGGACAAGCATTGCGTACTAAGTTAATTTTAAATTTAATTTCTCTATGTGGAGGTAAGGATTTTACTTTTTTGAACACGTTTAAAAATTCCCAAACAACGAGTATGGACTCCAGACTAGGTTCGGGATATCGCAAGGTATACATCAATTCATCTCTTTTAGAACCCTGATCCTCATAAGAGATTTCAGTAAAATTTCCAAGGTTTTTTTTGATCGAGATCGTCCGATTGTTACAATCTAATTTGGCTTCATATTTTGTTAGCCAATCCATTCCGAGTAAGATTTCAAATTCATTAAAATCAAGGACAAAGAGACTGATAGGGAATTGGTAGCAAGACCACGAAATAGAAACATCTCTACATCGTATACAAAGGTTTGCAGGGCCACCAAATGGATTTTTCACACAAATGGGCTCATTCACAAAATCAGGCTTAAGTTTTAATTCATTAATTGTTTGTTGGGAGATAAAGCCATATGTATGCCCGTGTCAAATAAAACTCTAACAACTCTATCATAAATAGTAAGGTTACCTCCTAGAACTCCTTTTCCTTTATCCGCCTTCGAAGTCGATGGGTCATACTTTATTGCATAGACGTTTTCCACTTGTGCTTGCTTCATCGCCGGGCAATTTTTAAGTACGTGTCCGGGCTTGTGACAATAATAACATTCTCTAACACCCTGACCAGTCTTCACAGGCTGTTCTTTCTTAACTTGTTTCTTCGGATTCTCGAATCTACTGAGTAATGGCCCTTTTCCTGGAAAGTGTAACAAGTTATATCTCTAGCCGGGTTTCCCTGATTGTTCTTCTTTTCCTTGCCTTAATATAGATTCTTGCCCCTGAACTTTCTTTTTTCCAATTTTGATTGCTCGTATTTCCTTTTCCCTTGGAACTTCCTATATATCTAGGGTAGCATACTATACCCCATATCGATCAAATCTGAAAAAGATTCTTTGACGTGAATTGTCATCCTCTCATTGTACTTCTTATTCATCCCACGAATGAATCTTTCATTTTTCTTTAGAGGTGTGTTTAGCAACTCTGGACCGAAACGGGATAATTCGTTGAATTTATTTAAGCACTCCTCAAGTGATAAACTCCCCTGCTTCAAATCCATGAATTCCTGGTACATTCAGGAGATACCAGCCGACGGCATATAGCGTTTCTCAAACATTTCCTTAAATCGCTCCCATGTGAATCCATCTTCTGGCTCATCTATAGTAATTGTCTCCCACGAGGCTAGTGCTTCTTCTTGGAGTTGCCAAGAAGCTATTAATCCCAATTGATTGTCTTCTAACTTCAACCCTCTGAAAATTCTTTCACATGATCTGATCCAGGCTTAGGCCTCAATAATAGATTCCTTGCCAGTAAACGGCTTAGCACCAAGTCTCGAGAAGCTTTTATATAGATCAGCCAGATTCGGCTGAGGTTGAGTAGGTATTGCTGCTTCTGCTGTTGCAGGGACTTGACCAGTTGAAGTGGTATTTCCCTATCCCCTAGCTCTTCCTCTTCGCCCATGCATTCTTACTATCTGTAATTAGTAAGAAAATTTGATTTAGGTATACGGACGAAGTATCTTAAGAAATATCAACATTTTATAGAAATAGACCAAGAAATTTTAGGGTTTCGATCTCTCGGATTATACTCATTCTATGGTATACTTCACCCTATCTCTAATGAGCCATCTAATGTGTTATACTTCGTAGTTAAAGTTCTTACTCAACCTTTAGCTCCGATGCCACTTATCACGACCCGAAATCCAGCATTCGAGAATCGACATCAAATACCTCACTTGTATTCGACTACTGGAGATTCAAATGTCGAACTCCAGTTCGGATGGAGCTTATAACAACATTAGATGAATATAAACAGCATAAACAAAATGAATTATCATTAATCAACACAGATACAACATCATAACAATATTTGATTACAACAACTATCACCAACATTAGAGTTCCACATTTGATATAACAACATAATAATAACAACTTCACAATGGGACGACAACAGTGCCTTCAAAAGGTTTCAACATACTTCTACATCAATAAGGTCTTCAAAACTCCAAACTTCAAGATATCCAAACCAAAGCTTTTCAAAATTCGATAGCTTCCAAACCAAAAGACTTCAAAAGATTCTAAGCCAACACCAAAACACGGAAAACCCACTTACTAGGCTGCCCGTGTGGAAATTATGGGCACCTAGAGTTTAGGAAAGGAACAATAAACTCCGGGTCATTCATGGGACTGGTATGAGTAAACAAAAATAGTTGTTTTGAGCGAAAACAATTTATAAAAGAAAAACCATTCATGCTTTGGAAAATGAAACTACCATAAGGCCTCCTAGCACGCACACACAATGCAATCGCACACCTAGGGGAGATTTCTTCTTATGATAGTCAAATATGCTCAATACGAGAAAACTCTTTTGATATTATTATTAGCGCATAGTGTGAAAACATTTTGAAAATATAATATTAATCTTAGCCAGCATAGGTACCAATATACTATGCCTACTATAGCTACCATTTAAGAATGGCAGGTTATACAATTGAAACCGTACTGGGTACGCATTGGTGATTGGATTTCCAACAAATGGTCAGGCTAAGGAACTTCCTAGGCCACATGAGTATGCCTCTGAAGGGATGCCCCGAGGAATTAACCAGCTCTCTCTGCCAACACAAGGCCGGGTTACCTCTATAACTAGGTAACTGCTGCATGAATATGCCACCCCCCGGTCGTAACCGACCTTTATCCGGGGCTCCAACAAAAACAACCGCAAAGCAAGCAATATCAACATAAGCTAAGTATCTGGGCTCCATACCATGATACCACTTTTATCCAGAAGGAAACGAACATACCCTAAGGGGTGCTATCCCTAATAATATTGCTGCATCCTTCCTATTTTGACCATTTCTGGGTTGTGAGGTTCGACGAAGTCTCGTCCATAAAGCTACGCTTTTCACAAAACCCATGCTTCGATCAACAAATGATCAGCAGCACTCAGCATGCCACACTACCAAATTGGGAGTATATCACTAATAACCTTCAACTACATGACCTTTGAGCTCATACGTCTGAGAGAAGGGTGTTAAGATAAGAGAATAAATTCTCCGCCACCAACAGAAATGTATTTGAAAGAAATCTGCTCTATATCTCTTAGTGTAATGTCAGACATACAACCATACAAGTCTGCTCCGGGTTCGAACAAAACCGAAGGCACTTCCAAAGTAGTCCTTGCAATCTGGGCATCCTCAACCTTGATCGGACTCCCCATCACTTAGGGAGACCTCTATACTGGAGCAACTCAGTGTAGAGTCATCCGACAGGTTATCCTATCGTTTTCGAAGACACCGGGTCTTCACCACCATCTTCAAATTCTATCCATTTCGTCGTATCACTATTCGGAATGGGTTATATGACACAAAGGTCCTTTCCCGGCTAAACCGAATAGTGAGCGCTTAATTTTTAAAACATGTGGATATATCATTCACAAAGATTCACAGGTTCGATGAGGGTTTCGGATAACCAACTGGAATCCGACTCCCTGTCGCATCGAAATTAAAATGTCGTTTTACGCGCCAATGGGTTTTCACATTCACACAAACAGATCATAGATATCATAACTCAGCACAAAGTAATTCATATCACATAGCATCACAATCAAATATCAGAAATATCAATCCAATATATAGCATTCAATAATAATGATCAATCATGTACAATTAAGATGAATTAATCATGTGATTTAAATAAATCAATCACATAATTAGTTTTATTAATTATATTTAATCAATGATTAGTTATCCTTAATCATAAATTAATTAAATCCTAATCACCTTCATTAATTGATTATTCCTTAATTAATTAATCCTTAATTATTAATTAACTAAGTCATAATTACTTTTACTAATTAATTATTCCTTAATTAATTACCTTAATTAATTTATCCTTAAATGTTAATTAATTAAATCTTAATTACCTTTATTAATTAATTATTCCTTAATTAATTTCCTTAATTAATTAACCCTTAATTGTTAGTTAATTAAATCTTAATTACCTTATTGATTAATTATTAATTACAAATCAATTAAGCTTAATTATTTAATTAATTGATCTTTACTATTAAGTAATTAATTAAGTGGTTGTTCTTTAAGTAATTATATTAACAAATCATTAGTTACTTAATAAATTAAAAGATAAATCTTTTTATCTTTGTTAATTACCTTGATTATCTTATAAACCTTGTTTGATAATCATCCTTATCACATTAGTTGGTTTAAAAGGTTAAAATTAGTTTAAATAACATTTTATATGAATTATCCTTCTTAATTACATTATTCAATTAATATAAATAATTTTATAAAATAATATGATGAAAATAAATTAAATTTAATTACTTTTAAAAATATCTTACTTAAAACCTTAATTACTTCAAACATTATCAAAATAATCATTTGCAAACATGGATTGAAAAATGTTTGAAATTGAGTTTTATTTTTAAAGTGAAAACTATTTGTGTGCCAAACTTGAGACCACTTCGAGTCTCTCTCGAAAAGAACACGCCCCTTGCTTCGAGTCGTTTCCAAAATCCACCTAAATGCCTTATATTTTTTAAACTTATGTTTTGTTTAAGTACAAACCTGGTATGCATAGGCAAATGCACGAGCTTAAACTCGAGCCATCAAACCAACTTCCCGAGGGTTACTTCAAGTCATAACCCTTCTTCCCACATTCAATATTACTGACACCCCATGATTCGTTGTGCACATGCACAACTGTTTTAATCAGCTCTGGTCGATGCAATAATCATTGACCGGCCGACGATCATCTACTTGACCCACCAAAACACCCAGCGATGCCAATTTATGACGAATTTGTAATTTGACTGCACGACCCAGATTCGAACAATACTGAGCCACCAACAACCGCCTCGTACTCCCTCCTCCGACCATCAAAGGTCATGCGTCTGTGCCAAGAACTTCACCAACGTTTGATGTTTCGATCCCCCCATGTCCAGTGCCACTTGAAACACCAGAGATGTTGTAGCCATGTGATTTCCGACCTCAACTTATTTTAAGTCCCAACCCTAAGTCGATCTACATCATCATCCACATTGATTATGAATTATTTCGAGCATTTGTCCCAAACTCCACGACCTACCAGGAAGCTTCAAGTTCAATCACAAGGACAACAATGTTGCCGATCGCCATATTTTGACAATAACCCCAATTTCAATCGTTCTTGAATTTATCAGTGAATTCATGCTTAAAAAATATGGTTTTACTTTTTTTTTTCCGAAAGCAATTCAGATAATATATTTGAAACTAGAATTCATGATGTTTGAATTTTTATGGATTTTGAATTTTTTCCTGTATTTTCCATTTCCAGAGAAAACCTTGATTTCTTTTTGCTTAAATTAATTTTTAAAACTTAAAACATGTTTGAACAAACAATTTTTGTTTAGATTATAAAGTTTAACAAAAATTAGGGAGGGAGAAATCAATTTTTAAAACAGGTTTTTGGAAACCTGGACATGACAGAGGCAAACATGCCTGAAACTCAAACATACACACCTTTGTATATGCATTTTGTGTACATACAACAAACTTTCACATATCCAAATCATTTACACAGCTTTACTTCACAAACAACAGATCATAGATCAGGTTATTAGGAGTATATTCACCTTAGATTTCTGAAAAACAGAGAAGAAGCTGGGTTTAAAATTTGAAAACTGGAAGAAGTTTGATTGCTGACTTTTTGATCTGGGCTTGATTTTGTTATGATCCTTGCTTTGCTTAAGTTGTTGAAGGTTGATATCTTTCTTTGATTGTTGAACTGTTTGTTGAAGAGTTGAAGTTGTTTTTAGTTGAAATTGCTTTTCTGGCTTGAGTTTTGAGAAAGTTGTTACATATTTTTGTTTACTGGAATTTGGTCTTTGTTTCAATGTTGAGTAAGTTGTTAGTTTAATTACTATGTTGTTGATGAATTTTTCTTTCTGGTTTAAAAATTTGTACAGGGCTTAGAAAATGAATAAAAGACATAAGAGGGAGGAGATGAAGTAGCTTGTATATCTCTATTTCCTTTTTTATGAATTTCTCTAAAATAAAAATAATGCAATGACACTTGTTAATTTTTTCTACATGGGCTACACTTGTTAATCCATTTACTTAAATTTCTAACACTTGTCTTTATATATATTACTTACTTAACATTTGTAAATTTTCATTAGAATAATATTTTTACACTATTTAAATTGTATTTAAATTTACGCTTTCCATTTTCTAAAGACATTTGCTTTGTATTAATAAATATTATTTCAAAGAGAATGTTTTGAAATTAAATACACATTGAATATATTACTATATATATATATATATATATTTGTAAATCCAAATTATTTTACTAAAACAATTATTTAAAATTTAAATTCAAATTCAAAGTCAAAGTCAAATCTACTCATATATGCACAAAATCTACACATATACACACACATATATAATTTAAATTTAAATGATTTTAAAAACATTTGTTATTTCAAATTTTAAACTCAAATTAAATTGAAATCTTATTCATACAAATTAACACTTATTTTATTCGATCTGAAATTTATGTCAAATTAATTTCAAATTAAATTCCAAAAATTCAAACAAATTACTAATTTAAATGATAAAATTTGGGATGTTACAAGTAAACCCCACCAGAGCCAAGGTTCTCTTTTAACCTTCAGCTCTGATACTAAATGTAACGGTCCGAAATTTTCGACCCTGAAAATTCGACATAATACGTTTGCTGTATAGAGTGTAGACCAATCGAGTGTCGAAAACACCAGACTGTTAGGATAAAGAAGCAAACGAGGTAGAAGAAGAAACAGAAAACAACATCACAGAATCTCATAATCGCAGCTGTGACGCCCCACCTCTATACCCATGATAGCCAAGAACATTACGGTGTATGCTGTCAACTAGCACGGAGAATAAGGCTGTTGAGGAGCGACCATCCGTGTAATTGCTTTGCGCGAGCATCGATATGTCAGATAGTATAACATGCATTTCTTTATCAAGAGGGAAATCCGACATACCGACACAAACTCAAAGCTACTACACAGTGGCTATAATAATCTTCGGAAACAAATATAGGAATAAGCATAACACAAATCAGTCACAAATAATTCATATCACCAAGGCGGAAATAGGTATGAATATATAGCTAACACTTGAAAGTGTATATCAGAGTAGTGGTCAAAAAGATCCACAATAATACAAAATAATAGCAACATGTGTTATACAAAAGAATACAACTATGAGTCCATATCTCAAGTGTATACAACAAAATAAACTACTAATCTAAGTAGTTAGCCAAAAGTCAGAGAAATCAATCCCAGGTGAGAAGTCAAGCTGAAGCACCTGTAACATCTCGATCTGACCCGAGTATTATTTAATAAGAAAATAATAAACGAATCAGTCTAACTACAAATATCAGATGAAACGATATAGAGTAAGAGATATGACAAAACACATAATAATCACAATGCCAAGCTGTGATATATATAAGTAATTGAAAATCAACAAGAGATTAATCAATATCACAAAATCTACACAAGAATCAAAAAATGTCGTACTCCTTATTTCGTTCACCAAACCATAAATATTGACGATTATATCAATGTCAATCATAAAAGTCAATGACACACAAATTCACCAATGCACAAATATTGATAAAACTTATTAATCGAAATCACGAAAATTGGTGAAACACAAATTCTAGAAATCATCTCAAGAAATCCATAAATCACAAAAGTCAATGACACACAAATTCACCAATGCACAAATATTGATAAAACTTATCAAATGGAAATCATGAAAATTGGTGAAGCATAAATTCCAGAATTCAACACACGAAATCCACAAAATCACAAGAAAGAGGGGAGGCCCATCACACGAACGGGAGCATAAAAACTTATCAACATATGTATCACACGAACGAGAAGCTATCTCATGGTAGCTAGCCGTTAATTTTTGACACACGAATGGCCCGAAGACCATGGGGAGCTACCCCACAAAGAAATGAGACGAAACTCAATAAAATGAGTTACTGTCCTCCACGTGGACAAAGAGACATCGCACAATTGCTAGTTTAAATCACAAAAATGATCGTCATGATCATCAAGAAGTGTCAATTACATTAAGCTAGTAAATATATGAGCTTAGCTTCATGTCCCATAACCACTAGCTTAACTTAAATATTTACGAACATATTGTAGATCTCCATTAGAAAATTGTCACAGGAGTTTCAATCGAACAAGTCCAAGAATTAACCGGCGAAGTAAACGCAAGCGTTTCATACCACTTGTTTTACTAAGCCGTTTAATTAGATTTCTCATACTAGTGAGGTAAAGGTTTGTGTATACTAGTAGATTGGAAAACGGTTTTATAAACGAGTTTGATATTGAAAATATAGTTGAAATCGTTTTGATGAAGAGGTTTTGATATTTAATACTAGTATTGAAACCTTTATATTTTTAAAGTGACAAATCACAAAAATGATTGTAGAACAATCAATTACCAAAATTCACATCCGAAGACGTAAATAAAATCCACAGAAATCGATACCAAATCCATAGAAATGGTATTTCCAAAAATCCATAAAAAGAAGTCATCAGAGTCGATAATAAGTGGTAACGACTAATAGGATCGCTAAAATCGATAAATAATGGAAATTCACACAAAACAGCCTGAATAGGCAAAAATAAACATCTCCAGACGTCTGATTTGGAATCCAGACGTCTGGATTTGTTTTCTGAAAAATAGTTCAGAAAGCTACCCAGACGTCTGGAATAGCCAAAACAGACGTCTGAGCCATGGCCAGACGTCTGGTTTTGAATCCAGACGTCTGGTTTTATTCTCTTGAAATAACCCAGAGAACACCCAGACGTCTGAAACATCAAGTCAGACGTCTGAGACTTATCCAGACGTCTGATTTGAATTTCAGATGTCTGAAAATAGTCTCTGCCATTTTTTATAATATGCGTGCATACATTTTTCTTTCGAGGTCCGAACCAGACGTCTGGACTTGGCACCAGACGTCTGGTCACCTGGTCTGGGCAACAATTTGCCTAGGCCAAAGTGGCCAAAACATATCGGAAGCATTCGGACGAGCAATGTCGACTAAGGATTTACACCAAGCGACAACCCGACCTTAAAAGCTCTTCGATACACCCCGAATATCAATGTCCAAATGTCCATAAAAGGATTTTCATAAAATTGGACCAAAACACAAAAATTTGGAAATTTCACCAAATCAATTCAAATTGAAAGCAAATGAATATGCATGTATGTTAGGAATTCATACCTAACCACAAAGATAGATATAGAAAAAGATGTGAGATAAAAATCTCACCTTTGAACCCAAACGATTGAAGAAGAAGCTCGAAAGCAAAGGAGAATCAACCACTCTTCAAATCCAACTCAAGAAGCTTGAATCTAAGCTTAAAAGAGAAACATTTCCTAAATTAGGTTTAGGAATTTTCTGAAATCAAAGTGAGAATGAGTTGGAGAAGAAGAAGAGAAGCTTGCCAACGGGTTCTTCTATTAGTTTGGAGCTAGAGTTTGATTTGCAAAAGAAAACTAGGGTTTTGGAGTTTTAATTTCCTCTTCCATTCTCCATTAATATAAAGCTTGAGTATAAGGAAATGAGGAATGAAGTAATGAAAAGGAGAAGGGGTTGGGACTGAATACATAAGTGGGGTTAATGGGTTCAGCCCAAAACAAAGCCCTAAGTGAAAAAGTAGCAAAAATCAACTTACTCCAAACATATCGAAGCTTATACTCAAAAAGGTCGCAAACGGCATTTTAAACTCAATGGGAGTAGTCCCGAGTCCTAATTCGACCGCATGCCAAAAGTAGCTTTTCGGACTAAATTCCGAGTATCGATAAAATATTTAAATATAAAATCGACAAATATGCGGGTTGTTACAGAAGCGGATTAAAATATATATACAAATAACAACATTTACACAAAGAAAGCTGTAAATATCAATTATATGCAATATATCAGAGTATAATCATTTACAAATAAACTGGACAGTTATAATGACCTGTCCCTAAATCCAGTCTAGACAATCTTTACTTCGCAACGGAATATAATCAATATGTCCCTACCATCCAGCTCGTCTCCTGAGCTCCAGACGTCCTAACCTAAAAATATATAATACTCGGTCAGACCCGAGCATTATAATAAAGTAACACCCGAGTCAGGCTAGAAACCAACATGCGTAAACCCATTTAATATGAAATACTTAAGTTGTAAAGCTTCTTTGAAAACCCAGGTAACTTGTTCATCACTATGAGTTTTATCTTGCTAAAGCCAAACACTTATTTCTCAAAACAATATCGAAGCACTTTTACTTAGTTTAAATGGACGAATTTACTTAATTTATTCCATTCTAGCCTATTTGATTTTATAATCAAATCTATAAAAGGTTATAGTAGTTATTAATTGAAGTGGTTCCGGATATCTTTGAAATCCGACCCCGATCTCTTCGAATCCAATGCCATCCTTTAAGTCAAGTTGTTTAAGTAAAAACAATTCAATATGAATTCAGAATATCATATTCACATAGAAATTCATCACAGATATCTGAAACATCTCACAATTATCAACAGTTCAATTCAGGCATTTCATATCATAAAACTCACAAATTATCAAACTAGAGATATTAAAGTATTCAATACAATTTAATCATCCATAAGCTAAATTAACTGGTCACACAATTTCTAATTTAATTTAATTAAATTAATTTAAACACTTATAAATTAATTATTTATAAATCCTGCTTAAATGTCATTTACTAATTTCATGCCCATTATTTTATTTCAATTAATTACTGGAATTAATTAATTATCATTTACAATTACTTAAGACTTTAATCAATTTAAAAGTTTAAAACATTTATCTTAACCGTTTACTTAATTACATTATTAACTTTTATTAATAACTTTTGCAATTAATTAAATAATTAACATATAGATAGTTATCTCAACTTAATTAAATTAGCATCATTATTAACCTAAGTTAAGGGTTAAATTAAAAACTTTTAAATTACTTTATTTATTATTCTCATATGTTTAAGCAAAAAACATTAACTTAAAATTTGGTAAAATTACTTGAACTTTGTTTACATTTCATTTTATTTTAATTTATTAACAAGAAAACTCGGCCCAAAGCCCAATCCGACCTTTCCCTTACTCCTTTTTTTACTTAATCCAATCGGGCCGAAGCCCGTCATCCTTCTTACCAACAAATCAACCCGTTCCTCTCCTATTCCACTCTTCCTAAATCCCTCCCTCACATCCCCTTTCTAGATGCTCTAACGAAAACTTGACCACCACTTCAATCGGACCAGAGAGTCCATCGGCCAACCACCCAAACAATTCGCAGGGTCCAAAGACCAACCATCCTTCCATACCACCCACAAAAACTATTTCCACTCTTCCTCCTAGTCTACCCTATGGATGCGTGATACGTGTGCACGTGCACAGCGAATCGGCTTCATCGGTCGACGCTTTCCGACCACCAACAAACCTCCATAACCAAGTCGGCCACCTCTGTACAAACACCAACTCCTCCGCTACCGTGAAACCCAGCTCAACCTGCCTGTACCACTTATCACGACACACAACGACCCACCAGAACAAGTTACAGCCTTCCATCGCCACCACCCGCCACCAAAGCATGCCACACTCAAACACAAGCTTCCATGCTTTTCACCGCAATTCACAAAAGAGATCGAATCACTTCCGGTTATCCACTATTGTCACAGATCAACGCAATTCGAAAGCACTAAAACTGCCTCCTTAAACACAAAAATCGATCGCCCAACCAAAACCAAAACTTATTCCAACATTTGGCCATGGTCAAGCCTTCCGCCTCACCCATCCATGTCTCCCAATGTCGCCGTCCAACCGTTTTCCACCCACGACCGAGAAATAATTTTTTTCTTGAAAATTTCAAATTTCAAATTACTCAATCCCTATGTCATTAAAAATTACCAAATCCTCACTAAAATTCATATTATTCTATGGTAATCATGCCGATATACATGATTCTATAATTAGAGCATTTTAATTTTTGTCCAAAACATAGTCATTTACTGTTAAATTCATATTTCCCATAATATACCAAATAAAAATGACTAAAGCTATTTTTAGTGCGATCTATAGTCGAAAATACACATTTTTGTAGTTTGTTGCATTTGTAAACTCGATTTGATTTGGAAGATTATGATCTTTGAAGCTTAAGTTAGAACTATTTTAAAGCAAAACAAAAGGCAGAGGCGTTCTGTTTTTACCGTTAGCAAGTTTTACCCTCAAATACTCAGCATAAAAAGTTTGTTTGCATATAAATCCATGGCAAAATAAAAGCATTTACTCAAGCTTACAATATAGGGATATATATAAATATCCTATATAAAGGACTAAGTTTACTCACAGTCTTTTTAATGAAGACAACAATTTAATCTTGACACTTGTAATATATTGTCATCCCTTAGCTTACAAATGTCCTATGCAAATATTTTATATTTCCCTTATATGTTTTATATTTTTACTCTTATATTTATTCCTATTTTAATTTTAAATTTAAGTTATTAACATTTAATTACTAATTATATATATACATATCACAAATGTTTTAAAAATGTTGAATTTAATTTTAAATAATTATATTAGAAGATCATTATATTAAATTTTGCCAAATATTTAATTATCTAAAAATTATATTAGAAGTATTTAGATAAGGGTGTATGCATACATACATAAATACATATATACACACACACACTTATGCATTTTACATAATATTCTCTTATATTTTATTTCATATGGGCATAAATACAAACATGCACATTTATATGCTTATATATATATACTATATAGCTTGCATATATCTATTTATACAATTATGGATATCTTATTATTGAATTTAAATGGTGAAATATATTATCTAAGATTTAACATTTCCAGAAATTTATAATTCAACATTTGTTATGGTTTTCAAATCAATTTATATTTGTTCAAACATTTCCATTATCAAAAGTTTATTTGTCCAACCAATAAAATTTACGTTTCAGTGATTTATACCAGTAAATTACGCAATTGACAGATGTTTAAAAATTCGGGTTGTCACAATGTAATTAACAAAATAAATTAAGATATTTAACGTTAGTGATTGCTTAGCATTTAGGTAAATTAACGTTAATGAAAAGTAGAAACAAATTGTCTCGAACAATGTGTAAGGAATGAAATTAACAACCGTTAACGACATACATTAATTAACAAAAAAATAACGACCAATCGACCCTTAACTTGGATAGCGTTCTACCAGTTAGGGACGTCAACAATGATTTGATCTAGGCCGAATGGCTTGGGTTTAAAATAATTTAATCTAACAGCTGGTATTCATTCGAACCCCTATAATACAGGCCTACTCCTCACTTTTCTTCTTATATTTTCTAAAGAACCGTGAAGCTCTTACATTTCTTTTCTCCATAATTCTTAAATCTAAATAAGTCTATTGTTTATATATGTATATAGAAGGTAAGAATAGGGGAGAATAATAGAAGAAGAATAGGGTCTAATTGAATCACCAAAGCTAAGGTAAAATTATTATCATAAATCCAAATATAAATTAGATCATAATCTCTTCTCAGATCATGATTTGTAGTAGATGTATGTATGCTTGTGGTATATGTATTTCGATAGAAAGAAAAAAATGAAGTCAAACTAGGATAATAGGGATAAGGCCTGAAGATTTGGAAAGATAAAAAGGCGAGTGAGAAATTGTATATATTTTATAACCATTGGATTTATTTTTTTGTAAATCCGTTCATGAACAGCTAAATGTAATTTTGGAGTTGTAGGCTTAATTATGTACATATAGTGAATTTTTATCCCTGCCTACATATTCTATGATTGATAACTTTGATTTAATATTTCTTGTACTTAAGTCTCAAAAGTATTAGGTAGGAGTAGTCCCTGAATTTGATAAATTACGTAATATTTCAATTCTTCTAATTGAATGATTAACATTTTTGTGTGTGTATAGTGTAGTCCAAGGGTTTTACACTATAGTGCACAACATTAATCATCACAGATTCAACCATATCAATATCGATAAGCGGTATAATCCATAACGCTTATCTTCATTTACAGATTCATAGATAAAGTAAATTTATCAATGACAAAGATTCACCATTACGATTTGATGTGGGTTTCGGATAACCTACTGGAATCCGACTCCCTGCCGCATCGAAATTCAAATGTCGTTTTACGGGCCAAGGGGTTTTCGTATTCATACAACAGTATACAGATATAACAGCTCAGCATAAAGCATTTCATATTACATAACATCACATCACATATCAAATATATCAATCCATCACATAGCATTCAATAACAATCAAACATCTTCAATTAAGATGAATAAATTGTATGGTTTTAATTTATCAACCACATAATTACTTTCATTAGTAATCTTTAATCAACGATTCATTATCATTAATTTCAATTGATTAAGTCTTAATCACCTTCATTAATGAATCATCCCTTAATCAATTATCTTAATTAATTAACCCTTAATTGTAATTAATGAAATCTTAATTACTTTTATTAATTAATTACTTTAATTAATAAATCCTTAATTATTAATTAATTAAATCTTAATTATAATTAATTACCCTTTAATTCTTAATTTAATTACCTTAATTAATTAACCAAATTAATTATTTATTCTTTAAAGTAATTAACCCTTACTACTCTATTAATCAATCTTTAATCTATAATTATCTACTCTTAAATGCTTTCACTAAGTAATTATTTTAATAAATTATTCATTAATTACTTGATTAATTAAACTTGGATTATTAATCAATTTTATCTTAATTACTTTCATTTAGTAATTAGCTTTCAAGTATTAGATTTTCTTTAACAAATATGTTAACTTAAACTTTGAAAGTTAATTAACCATTTTAAAAACATCCTTTATATAAATAAATTTAACTTATATATTAATTAACCATTAGAGCTCCCTTCTCGTTAGTTAACAACCTTTAATATTATTTATTAAAACAAACTTTTCAAAATAAAGGTTATATTTATTTTAAATCATTTTAAAACTTGGTTATATTATTTGCTTTTGAAAACCAGGAAAACAATTAACTTACAAAAATTTAAAACCCGCTACTTAAAATAACTCGAGTTAATTAATTAAAACCTGGGCAAACTATCGAGCAAAATCACGCGACACTCACGTACAAATTCACATCCTTCTTCCCTCGAGACCATCACGAGACAACCCCGAGTAAAAACCTTCAAACACTCGATACTTCCCTCGAGTCCAACACACACCCAAACTCTAACACCCCAGCCGCCGTGCACATGCAATAGCAACGTCGCCACTACCGATCGTCCACATTGCCCTTCACAAGTCGACAATCACCCTCGCACCCCATTCCGACCACCTAATCATCGATAACTACTCGAAATCAATATCGAGTATTTAGGCCCAAATCCGGAACCACAGACCATACTTGAAACAGCTTCGCACGCACATCCCCGACCACCGGAGCATCAGCAACTCCGGTAATGGGTTAGACGACCCCTATAGAAACTTTTTCCCGACCACCGATAAGCTCCGACGCTTCGGCGAAGGCGCAACAAACCAAAACTCAACCTCGATCAAACATACGACTTCAACCCTAATTTGACTTCGACCGATTATCACAATGAATTATAAATTTATTGAACATTTTTTTGATGATTCATGACTTCCAAACATGCTTCCTCCTCAATCGTGATTTTTATTATTACTCTGATCATCGAGAATTGTCGAAAATGCGTTATTCGTTCATCTTAAAAATTCACATGATTTACTTATTTAAAAATTATAAAACCTTCATCTAAATTCATCATTAACAAATTCGAGTACAATTATGAAGTTCAAACACAAATTTATGATGATTGAATTTTGAGCATATCCCTGATTTAACTGTAATTTCTATTTTTCTACATAATTACTTAATATAATCACTTGGAATTAATTTTAAAATTTGAATTTGACCATCACAAACAAATTTTGTTTAGAAATCAAAACCCAACATAGATTCCTTTGAGTAGTATAAAATTTCCAACAGATTCTTAAAACTTGTCATATGAGCACAGAGGCAAGTTTCTGCCTGTATATGCATACTTTATTTATACACATATATCACAGGTATTGCAAATACCTTTCCTAACATCATTCAAGTACTTACCATAACTATCAAGTAATCACCATCACAGATATCACAAAAACTAGGTCAAATATAAGTTTGCTCACTCTTTTAAAATTTACTGTAATTTTGTCTCTAGTAAAGTTTCTTTAAATGTTCACCTAAAGTATTTTTTTTTTATAATTCCAATCTTGCAAATTCAAGCATAAGTTGTTAGACATCAATCCCTATAAGTGAATAAAAATTGAAATTTGAATTTTGAACTACTTTTTAAACCCTGCAAATCTAAACAGAGGCTTGAGTGCCAGTATTCAGACAGTGCATATCAATTCTATGCATATATAAACACATGAAAACATATGTACACAATCATTTAGCATATAACCAATCCAAATATCAAAATATATAACAATTCTAAGTGGTTTGCTCACCTTGCTTTCCTGAAAAAGACAGAGGATTTGGAATGATGGTTTGAGCCTGATTTTTTTTTGAATTTTGTTTATTTGCTGAGTTTATTAATCCTCTTTATCTTTTCAGGTCTTGATGGTTTAATTCGCTTCAGATTTTATGCTTTGCTTAAGAATTTTGGTTTCCAGCTCCTTTTGTTTTTTGTCTTTTTCCAAATCTGTTTTGTTTGTTGTTAGCTTACTGGAGTGCTTGAAACTTGTTGAAATCTTGAATTAGAAGTCTTTTCTACTTTAACAGATTATTTCTTTGATTTTTCCCCAGTTTTTTTTTTTGGTTTTAACTTTGGTGTTGAGTTTGTGATGTTCAAGTTTTGTTTACTTTTTTTTCAGAAATCAATGAGCTAAATATTTGAAAAGAGAAGCTGATGGGTTGCTATGATTTACTTTTGTTTTATTATATTTTTTTCAAAATTGAATGCCCCTTGTCCAATTATTTCTTTGCATGCTTTACACTTGTTATATGTAGAGAAAATTGTGTTTATACCCTTTTACCGAAATTGTTTTGTAAATTTTTGTTTAACCCTTCATGTAAATAAACTTTATTATTTTAAAAATTGTTTACGTTTTCTTTTATATTTATATTTACACAAACAAAATTTTATTTCCATTTTTTTTTCACATTCAAACTTTAATTTAGCTCATTATATTTATATACATATAATTTATACATCTTTCATTCATGCATTTTTTTATCATTTATTTTTGTACAACTTTTTAAAAAGAAAAGAATGATTTACAAAGTTTAATTACATATTAACAATTAACCACTTTTATTCATATATGTATATATACAAGAAGATTAAATCTTTAAAACAATATTTTGGAAATTAGTACATTAATTCTTTTAAATTACAACTTCCATTATTAAAAAATTTAAAATTTAAAAAACCACCCTTTATTAACTTTTTATTAATCTCAAAGATATTAATCCCTATTTATTTTCCAATACATTTATTTCTTCTAAATCCAACATTTATTTGCAAAATACTTATGCTTTAATTTCAAATCAAATTTCTATTTATCTTTAAATCAATATTTATTTTTAAACCCAATTTTATTTATAAAATTACTTATCCTTAAATTTTAAACCAAATTCTACTTATAATCTATTTTTTTATTTATTCTATAAATTTCTAATTAATTCATGAATAAATTCACATTTTATTTTCAAAAATAAATTTAATTGCCAAATTAACTTGGTAAATTTTCAGGAATGTTACAGATTTCCCCCTCAAAAAAATTTCGTCCTCGAAATTTGCCAGAGAGACGAGAAAGAACAGATGATAGATAAAGAAATGGTTGATCAGATCAGATCGAAATATTTATTATGCATTCGATTTACCAAATTAGAATATCAATAAATATTAGAACCAACTCATTCAATTATGAAACAGTTGGATTATCTGATCTACGAAATATACAGGGCATTGGTTAGTTTGAAGGGATAACTAACCATTCGTAGAATATATCGAAACCAAATGAAACATACAATAATAGATTCGACTACGATCTCAGATTCAAGATTTAACTTATTTACGAATTATTGAGAAATAAAACTATGGGTAGTTCTCATGTCGAACAAACTTGAAAATTTAATCATAAACGAGAAGGTTACCTTATAAAATTTCCTTTCCTTTATTAGTTTTTGAGGTCGAAGAATCATTTTTGATCGCATACACCCTCACTACTAGAGCTTGCTTATGAGCTGGACAATCCTTGATCCTATGTCCTGGCTTGCGGCAATAATAACATCCACTAGATTCCTGATCTGGCCTCATAAATGGTTCTCTCATTCCCGGCTTCCATGGGTTCTTGCATTTGTCCGAGTAATGACATTTCTCCAAGAAATTGAGACAAGTAACATCTTTCACCTTTTTCTTCTGAATATTCTTCTTTCCTTTATCTTTCCTCGATTTCTTTCCACCAAACTTCTTTTTCCTCCAATTCAGATTGCTTGTATCTCCATTCTCCTTCGGAACTTCCTTCTTATACGGAGTATCGTATCTATAGACCATATCAATTGATTCAGAAAAGGATCCCTTTACGTGATTGGTCATCCTCTCCTGAAATTCCTTGTTCATTCCCCAAATAAACTTTTCATTCTTCTTTAATGGCGTATTCACCAATTCTGGACCAAATCGAGATAATTCATTGAATTTTTTCAAGTATTCCTCAAATGATAAACTTCCTTGCTTCAAATCCACGAACTCTTGGTACATTCTAGAGATACCAACAGACGGCATATATCGCTGCTTGAACACTTCCTTGAAACGCTTCCAAGTAAATTTATCCGCTGGCTCGTCCAACGTAATCGTTTCCTACCAAGCTAAAGCCTCTTCCTGGAGTTGCCAAGAAGCTATCAATCGCATCTGATCATCTTCCAACTTTAGTCCCTTGAAAATCCTTTCACTCGATCGGATCCAGGCTTGTGCTTCGATAACAGATTCCTTGCCTGTGAATGGTTTTCCACCAAGTCTGGAAAAACTTTGATATAGATCAGCAGATTTGATTGAGATTGAATGAGAATATCTGTCATTGTAGGGCTTTGACCAGTTGAGTGGTACTTCCCTATCCTCAATCTCGTCCTCTTCTTCCACCCATTCTTACTATCTGTAATAGTAAGAAAACTGATTTAGGCAATCATACGAAATATCTTAGAGAATAACATCAGATAAAGAGAATAGACTAAGAAATTTCGATTTTGGTTTCACTGTTTGTACTCATTCTAGGGTATACTTCACCCTAACTCTAATGAGCCATCTAATGTGTTACACTCCGTAGCTAAAGTTCTTACTCAACCTTTAGCTCTGATACCACTTGTGACGACCCAAACTCGATGTCCGACAAACACCATCAAATTCGTATCGCCGGCTCCAATCCAAAACTCCAAAGCTAGAGCTCCAAGACCTCAAGCTCGATCCACCATCAAGGTTGCACAAAGCTTAGCAAGGTCAGCCCGTGCACTCCAAACACTCCAAAATGTATCAAACAGAAAGCTGAAGGTTATCAAAACGATATCTACTTCCTGACTATTTGTAACAACCCGCATATTTATCGATTTTATATTTAAATATTTTATCGTTCGTCGGATTTTGGTCCGAAAAGATACTTTTTGAAAACAGTCGAATTGGGACTCGAGACCACCCCCATTGAGTTCAAAATGACGTTTGCGACCTTTTTGAGTATAAACTTTGATATGTTTGGAGATAGTGAAATTTTGCCACTTTTTCACTTAAGGCTTTGGTTTGGGCTGAACCCATTAATCACTTACTAACTCAGTTCAAACCCACTCCAACTCTTCATTACTTCATTTCATATTCCTAACACTCAAGCTTAAGCAAAAATGGTGGAAGAGAATGGGAATTAGAAACTCCAAGCCCTAGTTCCTCTTGCTAGCTCAAGTTCTTGCTCCAAAATCAAAGAGAACCCATTAGTAAGCATCTCCTTCTTATTCTCCAACTCATTCTCACTTTGATTTCAGAAAATTCCTAAACCTAACTTTGGGAATGTTTCCCTTTTTAGCTTAGATTCAAGCTTGTTGAGTTGGAATTGAAGAGTGATTGTCATTGTCATTGTTCTATAGCTTCTTCCTCCTTGTTCTTGTGCATAAAGGTGAGATTTTTATCTCACATCTATGTCTATAACTATCTTTGATTGTTAGGTATGAATTCCTAACACTTATTTATGTTCATTTGCTTTTGATTTGGATTGAATTGGTGAATATTCCAATTTTTGGTGTTTTGTAGTCAAATCTTTAAAAATCCAATCTTTGATGTTTAAACATGTTTTTGGTGATGCATCGAAGAGCCTATAGTGCTGGGTTGTCGATTTGCATAAATCCTTAGCATCCGTCGCTCTTCGATCGCATTTCGGTTTGGATTTGCCATTTTTTGTTTAGGCTGTTTTTTTGCCTAGCAGAAGATTTCAAACGTCTGAAATTAATTTCAGACGTCTGAAACCAAATCCAGACGTCTGGTTGAATAATCCAGACATCTAGAAGGGAGTCTGGAAAAGACAGAGACTAAATCCAGACGTCTGAAACAAAATCCAGACGTCTGAAATCAAATTCAGACGTCTGGTTGAAAATTTCAAACGTCTGAAATGACCCAGGAATTAAAAATAGAAGGGAGAAAACATATATACTTCCAGATACTAGGGCCAGACGTCTGGGAACACCTACCAGACGTCTGGAACTGTTTAATTTGCATATTTTGGCTATTTTTGAGTATATTTCCAACTTTAATCGATTCGTGTTGATTCCCTTTTTGTTGTTATCATTTATTATGGACTTTGATGACATTTTCATCGTGATTTTTGGGAATATCCATTTTGATGGATTCGGTATCGATTTCTTTGGATTTTATTCACGTCTTCGAATGTGAATTTTTATGATTGATTTTTTCTACAATCAATCCTATGATTTGTCACTTTAAAATATAAAGGTTTTCTATACTAGTAGTAAATATCAAAAATCTTTCCTCAAAACGATTTCAACTCTATTTTCAATACCAAACTCGTTTATAAAACCGTTTTCCAATCTACTAGTATATACGAACTTTTATGTCACTCGTATGAGAAATCTAATTAAACGACTTAGTAAAATGAGTGGTATGAAATGCTTGCGTTTACTTCGTTGGTTAATTCTTGGACTTGTTCGATTGTATCTCTTGTGATAATTTTCTAATGGAGATCTACAATTTGTTCGCAAATATTTAAGTTAAGCTAGTGGTTATGGGACATGATGCTAAACTCATATATTTACTAGCTTATTGTAATTGACACTTCTTGATGATCAATGATGATCATTTTATGGTTTAGACTAGCAATGTGTGATGTCTCTTTGTCCATGAGGAGGACTATACCTCAATTTTATTGAGCTTCGGCTCACCAAGAGGAGCTTCGGCTCAATGTCCGCAGTGGGGGACTATACCCTGTCAGGAGGAGTTTCGACTCACCAGGAGGTGCTTCGGCTCAATGTCCGCAATGGGGGACTATACCCTATCAGGAGGAGTTTCGACTCACCAGGAGGAGCTTCGGCTCAATATCCGCAATGGGGGACTATACCCTGTCAGGAGGAGTTTCGACTCACCAGGAGGAGCTTCGGCTTAATGTCCGCAATGGGGGACTATACCCTGTCAGGAGGAGCTCCGGCTCATTTTTTATGGGATTGGCCATCCTTTTATTGTGATTTCTGGATTTCTATTTGATGATTTCTGGAATTTATGTTTCACCACCTTTATCAGTTGCCATTGATATGTATGTCATTTATTGTGGCTTGGTGAATTAAATGAAGAATATGACATTCTTTATGATGCTATAAAATTCTTGAGATTTTGTATGACTTTCGTGATTTTCTAATGTATACTTGTCGAAGTATGACATTTTTGGTTATCATACGTTTTATTATTATATCTCTTCTTATATCTCATTTTATCTGATAATTATAGCTAGACTGATCCGTTTATTATTTTCTTCTTAAATAATACTCGGGTCAGACTGAGATTTTACAGGTGCTTCTGCTTGACTCCTTATCGGACCTCCATCTGATCCTTTGTCTAACTACTTTAGTTTAGTAGTTTTTGTTGTATACTATTGAGATATAGAATCCATGATGTATACTTATTCTTTTGTGAATTGTGGATCTTTTTTGACCGCTACTCTGATATACACTTCCAAGTGTAATATTCATATCTATTTCCGCCTTTGTGATATGGATTTTCTGTGACTGATTTATGTTATGCTTATTTCTATATTTGTTTCCGAAGAATTTATATAGCCACCGTGTAGTAGCTTTGAGTTTGTATCGGTATGTTGGATTTCCTCTTGAAATAAAATGCATGTTTTACTATCTGACATATCGGTGCTCGCACAAAGCAATTACATGGATGGTCGCTCCTCAACAGCCTTATTCTCCATGGTGATTGACGGCATTACACCGTAGTGTCCTTGGCTATCGTGGGTATAGAGGTGGGGCGTCACAGCTTGGTATCAGAGCCAAACTTCAGAACAATGTAGAATAATTTTGCAACGATCATGTCCTAAGTCTTTCTTAGGAGTTGTGCCTTAGGATTTACTCGAGTCTTCGTACCGTTCTATCCTACTTTCTTTTATGATTCCTTGTTTTATCTATCAAGATTGCTTGATATTTATTTTGAGAATAACTTTTTCCTCTTC
Source organism: Allium cepa (assembly GCA_030765085.1). Lineage (NCBI taxonomy): Eukaryota > Viridiplantae > Streptophyta > Magnoliopsida > Asparagales > Amaryllidaceae > Allium > Allium cepa. The sequence continues at coordinate 806,547,581 of CM060928.1, forward strand.
TTTATTTCTTTCTTAAAGAAGAGAAATGGTTAGACCAGGCCGTCCCTGCGCTAGTCAATCTAGTGCTACTCCCCAGGATGGAGTATTTATGTATGCCCAGCAGCTTCTTAATCTAGTAAAGAATGCTCAAGCTGTCGGTCCCATTCCAGGGCCTACTCATCCTAGATCCGGTTTTGCACGCTTGTGCAGAGACCTACACTGATTTGGGTGGAAGGCCATTCATGGGATCCGAAGGTGTTATAGAAATTCAAGCTTGGCTCAAATCATGCGATCGTATCTTTCTCGCATGAACCTTATTGATCTACATCGAGTCCAGGTGGCTTCTAGCATGCTCCAAGAAAGAGCATTAGATTGGTATGAGCTTTTAATTTCTGAAATCGTTGAAGCGGATCTCACTTGGGAGCAATTCCGAGAAAGATTCGAACTGAAATTTATGCCGGAGGCAGAAAAAGAAACTTTGGCCTGGCGTTTTATTGACCTTGTTCAAGGTGAATCTTCTGTGATAGACTATGTCGCATCTTTCAAATCTCTTTCTAAGTACGGGGTCGAGTATTGAAGAAAAATCAGAGATTTGTCTATGACTTGAATAAGAATCTTAAGAAGCCATTACTCCTGAAACTTGAGGTTTCATTTGATCAGCTTATTGATATCGCTCTTCGTCTTGAAGAGGCCGATAGAGAAAGTAATGTCGAGGTTGGGAGTGCCAAACCGAGCGCCAACAACAAAAAGAAGAGGCATCCCTTTATTAGGTTCGAAAGTCCTAATCCTAACAAGAGGGCGAAGCAAGAGACATCTATAGAAAATACACCCATCCCTAATCGTGGAGAATTCTACAATTGTGGCTCTAGGGACCACTATATAAATAGGTGTCCAAGGCCTATTTCTTGCCGCTATTGCAAAAGTGCGGATCATTATATATCTTCGTGTGCCAAGCGTCAAAGCAGGAGAGATGGAAAGCTGCAAGCCCCTAGCAACTCTTCTCTCAGTCAAGGTATTTTACATTCAATCCTTGATGGCATTATTTATTTCGTGACCTTCTTATTTGAGCTCTTTTTGATATGGGTTTCATCTCATTATTTTTATATCAAAAGAACTTGTCGATTCTTTTTCTTTGAATATTTTGGGCTTGATGACTTCTTTGAGGATTGTGAATCCGGATGGTAGATCCGCAACACTCAATTTGTCTTTATTGATGTCGAATATTTTATGTGATTTTTCTGTCCGAGAAGATTTTTACTTAGGCTTCGGAATTTACTTTTGTAAGGATTGGCTTAATTATTATGAGGCTATATCCTTTGTCCCTTGTGGACTATTCATCTTTGACATTTTCAATCTGTTAAGCCGATTTCTATTTTTCCTTTATGATTTTGATTCCAACTTGATGACGTCATTTTATTCCTTAAGCCCACTTATAAGAAAGTGTTATTTCTCTCATTTATGTAGTTTGAGAAATTTTCCGGTATTTTTGAGCTTGTCTTAGGATTATCACCTAAGTAATCTTTTGTGTGGTGCTAAGGTCTTTTCAGTTTGACCTTACCACCGGTTTTCATTTGCTACGAGTTGCGGAAATTAGCATTCCACTTACCGCATTCCGCACTTGTTATGATTCCTATGAATGAATTATTATGTCATTCAGTTTGTCCAGCTTATTTCATCCATTTTAGGTATCGAGCATTCTATCGAATATCTCGATGATTCCATTTTTGCATTTATTGATTTTGGATGAAAATAGCAATTTAAAAATTTTGCAAATCTTTTTCATAAGATTTATTTATAAGTACAATTTGATTTTTTGTTCTTAAAATGAACAAAGAATATTCTTAAATGTTTTTAGAAACATGTTTATCATATAAAAGATGGTTTTGTGATTGTATTGTCCATTGAGTGCTTTAAGAATTCTAGTCGATGCGCTTGATCAACGTTATCGATAGGAATCTCCTAAACGCTTTGATGAGACAATTTGACACAATAAATTGATTTGAAATAAGAAAATTTTTCTAGAAAGATAATTACATAAAGATAAGTGTAATTTTGAAAGTTTTAGCTTTTCGGGAAAGAAGAACTCTTCTCCGATACTCCTATTCTTGTGATTCCCGATGGGAACCAAGACTTTATCTTTTGTACCAATGCTAATCGTATTGGTTTGGATGTCGTTCTCTTGCAAAAGAGAGCGTGCTATCTCTTATGCTTCTAAATCATTATAGCCTATCGAGCCTAGATATACCACTCATGATCTAGTGCTCGCGGTTATTGTTTCTACTTTTAGAGTTTTGCATCATCATTTTTAGGGGAGGAATTTGTTCTCCATCTCGATCATAAATCCTTGGAATATTTATTTTCTCATAAGGAACTTCATGTTGACTCGAGTTCCTAGCATCTTATGATCTTGATATTCTTTTATTCCCGAAAGGGAAATCATGTTGCCAATGCGTTTAGTCGTAAGCAACAAGGGGTTGATTCTTTGGTGATATCTAAACGGAACTATCTTTTTATTAAGTTCATCAGACGTTTTGATGTACTTCGTTTTATTGAGTTTCATCTCATTTCTTTTATGGACTAGCGTCTGATATTCTTTTATGGTGTTCGGTTCATTGGACGTACCGTTTTTGTACTACGTCGGTGTTCCGAAATTATTCGAGCTTTGGTTCATCGGGCATACTGTTATTATACTACGTCGTTGCACCAGCTCAATTTTCTGATATTCATGACATTTTCTCATGTCTTTCTACTACGAAAATTCCTTAGGGATTCTGATTTTTATTCTTGAGCCCAGTGTTATTGAGGAAATTGAAGTTTCACCCAATTTGATTTATGAGAACATCCCATTCGCATCATTTCTTCGAAGGTTGAGCGCCTTCGGAATAAAGATGTTCTTCTTGTGAGAGTTCCATGGTTCTCAAATCCTAGGGATTACTCTTGGGAATCTAGAGAATTCATCGAGCGATCCTGTTCTTGCTAACTCTTTCATGCTCTTTATGGTGAACTTCTTATTTCAATTTTCTTTTGTGTTGATACGCTTTTATGGTTGTTACTCTTTATTTTCTTCTTAAGTATTGCGAGGACGCAATTTCTTTAAGGAGGGGAGTCTGTAACAACCCGCATATTTATCGATTTTATACTTAAATATTTTATTTAAATATTTTATCGTTCGTCGGATTTTGGTCCGAAAAGCTACTATTTGCAAACAGCCGAATTGGGACTCGAGATCACCACCATTGAGTTCAAAATGACGTTTGCGACCTTTTTGAGTATAAACTTCGATATGTTTGGAGATAGTGAAATTTTGCCACTTTTTCACTTAGGGCTTTGGCTTGGGCTGAACCCATTAATCACTTACTAACTCAGTCCCAACCCACTCCAACTCTTCATTACTTCATTTCATATTCCTAACACTCAAGCTTAAGCAAAAATGGTGGAAGAGAATGGGAATTAGAAACTCCAAGCCCTAGTTCCTCTTGCTAGCTCAAGTTCTTGCTCCAAAATCAAAGAGAACCCATTAGTAAGCATCTCCTTCTTCTTCTCCAACTCATTCTCACTTTGATTTCAGAAAATTCCTAAACCTAACTTTAGGAATGTTTCTCTTTTCAGCTTAGGTTTGAGCTTGTTGAGTTGGAATTGAAGAACGTTTGTCATTGTCATTGTTTTATAGCTTCTTCCTCCTTGTTCTTATGCATAAAGGTGAGATTTTTATCTCACATCAATGTCTACAACTATCTTTGATTGTTCGATATGAATTCCTAACACTTATTTATGTTCATTTGCTTTTGATTTCGATTGAATTGGTGAATATTCCAAATTTTTGATGTTTTGTAGTCAAATCTTTAAAAATCCAATCTTTGATGTTGGTTCCCTTTTTATTTTTATCATTTATTATGGACTTTGATGACATTTTCATCGTGATTTTTGGGAATATCCATTTTGATGGATTCAGTATCGATTTCTTTGGATTTTATTCACGTCTTTGAATGTGAATTTTTATGATTGATTTTTTCTACAATCAATTCTATGATTTGTCACTTTAAAATATAAAGGTTTTCTATACTAGTCGTAAATATCAAAACTCTTTCCTCAAAACGATTTCAACTCTATTTTCAATACCAAACTCATTTATAAAACCGTTTTCTAATCTACTAGTATATACAAACTTTTACCTCACTTGTATGAGAAATCTAATTAAACGACTTAGTAAAACGAGTGGTATGAAATGCTTGCGTTTACTTCGTTGGTTAATTCTTGGACTTGTTCGATTGAATCTCTTGTGACAATTTTCTAGTGGAGATCTACAATTTGTTCGCAAATATTTAAGTTAAGCTAGTGGTTATGGGACATGATGCTAAACTCATATATTTACTAGCTTATTGTAATTGACACTTCTTGATGATCAATGATTATCATTTTATGGTTTAGACTAGCAATGTGCGATGTCTGTTTGTCCATGAGGAGGACTATACCTATTTTATTGAGCTCCGGCTCACCAGGAGGTGCTTCGGCTTAATGTCCGCAATGGGGGACTATACCCTGTTAGGAGGAGTTTCGACTCACCAGGAGCAGCTTCGGCTCAATGTCCGTAGTAGGGGACTATACCCTGTCAGGAGGAGTTTCGACTCACCAGGAGGAGCTTCGGCTCAATGTCCGCAATGGGGGACTATACCCTGTCAGGAGGAGTTTCGATTCACCAGGAGGAGCTTCGGCTCAATGTCCGCAATGGGGGACTATACACTGTCAGGAGGAGCTCCAACTCATTTTTTATGGGATTGGCCATCCTTTTATTGTGATTTCTGGATTTCTATTTGATAATTTCTGGAATTTATGTTTCACCACCTTTCTCAGTTGGCATTGATATGTATGTCATTTATTGTGGTTCGGTGAATTAAATGAAGAATATGACATTCTTTATGATGCTATGAGATTCTTGAGATTTTGTATGACTTCCGTGATTTTCTAATGTATACTTGTCGAAGTATGACATTTTTGGTTATCATACGTTTTATTATTATATCTCTTCTTATATCTCATTTTATCTGATAATTATAGCTAGACTAATCCGTTTATTATTTTCTTCTTAAATAATACTCGGGTCAGACTGAGATTTTACAGGTGCTTCTGCTTGACTCCTTATCGGACCTCCATCTGATCCTTTGGCTAACTACTTTAGTTTAGTAGTTTTTGTTGCATACTATTGAGATATAGACTCCATGATGTATACTTATTCTTTTGTGATATTGTAGATCTTTTTAGACCGCTACTTTGATATACACTTCCAAGTGTAATATTCATATCTATTTCCGCCTTTGTGGTATGGATTGTCTGTGACTGATTTATGTTATGCTTATTTCTATATTTGTTTTCGAAGAATTAATATAGCCACTGTGTAGTAGCTTTGAGTTTGTGTCGGTATGTCAGATTTCCTCTTGAAATAAAATGCATGTTTTACTATCTGACATATCGGTGCTCGCACAAAGCAATTACATGGATGGTCGCTCCTCAACAGCCTTATTCTCCATGGTAATTGACGGCATTACACCGTAGTGTCCTTGGCTATCGTGGGTATAGAGGTGGGGCGTCACACTATCTAAAAAACCAAACTCTAGACTAACCGTTTGGAAAATTATGGGCACCCAGAGTTTAGGAACGAAACAATAAATTCTGAGTCAGTCATGGGACTAGCGTGAGCAAACAAAAACATTTGGTTTTTAAAATAAACAAAAGAATTTAAATTGAAATCCGCAATGCTTTTTGGAAAATGAAACTACCATAAGGCCTTCCGCCACACACACCATGCAAATGCAAAATTGGTGGAGATTTCTCCTTATGATAGTCAAAAATGCTTACTACGCAAAATTCTTTTGATATTATTATTAGTGCATAGTGCAGAAAACCTTTCGAAAGTGTAATATTAATCCTAGCCAGCATACAACCATTATTGTATGCCCACTATAGCTACCATGTTCAATAGCAGATTACCGCCACATTCCATGGCAGGTTATACATCTAAAATCGTACAGGGCGCGTATTGTTTTGTTTGGATTTTCCAACAAATGGTCAAGCTAAGAACTTCCCATTGCCACATGGGAACGCCTCTGGAGGGAAGCCCCGAGAACCTACCCGGCTCTCTACCAACACAAGGACGATTACCCCCTTCCCGGGAAGTAAAACCTAAGATATGCCACCCTCGGTCGTTTGCGACCTTTATCCGAGGATCCTCTACACCAACAACATCACACGGTAATAAATATACTACAGTGCCCACATGAGTAAGTATCTGGGCTCCATACCATGATACCACCCTTTTTAGATAGAATGGTCATACCCTAGGGGAGCTACCCATAAACCTTGCCGCATATTTTCTGTTTCGACCATTACCGGTTTGTGAGGCTCGATGAGGTCTCGTCCACAAAGCTACGCTTTTCCACAAAGCCATGCTTTGATTAACAACTGATCAGCAGCACTTCGTATGCCACATTACCAAATTGGGAATGTATCACTAGTAACATCAACTATAACCTCTGAGCTCATACATCTCAGAGAACGGTGTTAAACTAAGAGAATAAATTCTCCGCTACCAAGAAGAAATATGTTTGATAGAAACCGGCTTTACATCACAAAGTGTAATGTCAGACACACATCCATACAAGTCTGTTCTGGGTTCGAACAGAACCGAAGGCACTTCCGAAGAAGCCCTTGCAATCCGGGTATCCACAATCCTGATCGGACTTCCCATCGCTCAGGGAATCTCTATACCATAGCTACTCAGTGTAGAGACAACTGATAGGTCATCCTATCGTTCACGCAAATACCCGGTCTTCAAATGCAATCCATAATGTCTTAACATTATTCGGAATGGGTTATATGACACAAAGGTCCTCTCCCGGCTAAACCGTATAATGAGCATAAAATTTAAAAACATATGGATATGAGATTTCCGTTAAGTCACAACTTTAAAATTCAAAACCTTCTTTCAAATGGTTTAAACAAAATTCCATTTCAGATCTTTTAAACAAAAGATTTATCTTACAAAGTTCTCCCAATTTCACAAAGATCCATTCACAGATTTCAAAATAATTTCCATTTCAATTGGATTAATTCATTTAATCTTTAAATCAAAGATTTAACTCACAGCTTTCAAAATCCATTTCCAAAGATTTATTCATAACTTGGAAAACCATCTTCAATTCAACTTAAACTTCCTTTAATACAAATTAGAAATTCATTTCTTATATGAAAGTTTTAATCATTTGAAACAAACAGTTTTCATTTCGGAAAAATTCGATTCCATTTATACAAGATAAAGTTTTAGGTTAATTCAAATTCCCAAAACAACACTTTTAAAATGGTTTAAATTCAAGTAAACTTGTATAACCTTCTTAAAATCATAAATTCTCAACATAGAATTCAACTTCAAATTTTTAATTGAAATTTAAATCAGATTTCAAAATTAGATTAAGTTATTCAAAAATTACTTTTATCTTTGAAATTCCTTCCCAAAAGCTTTTCACTCTAAATCTGATCCATTTCCAAAACCGTTGGATTCAAAATTCAATTTTAAAACTATTTCAAAAATCTATGACTTAACCAATTTCCACGTGCAATCCATACTTGTGTGTGTATAGTGTAGTCCAAGGGTTTTACACTATAGTGCACAACATTAATCATCACAGATTCAACCATATCAATATCGATAAGCGGTATAACCCATAACGCTTATCTTCATTTACAGATTCATAGATAAAGTAAATTTATCAATCATAAAGATTCACCATTACGATTCGATGTGGGTTTCGGATAACCAACTGGAATCCGACTCCCTGCTGCATCGAATTTCAAATATCGTTTTACGGGCCAAGGGGTTTTCATATTCATACAACAGTATACAGATATAACAGCTCAGCCCAAAGCATTTCATATTACATAGCACCACATCATATATCCAATATATCAATCCATCACACAGCATTCAATAACAATCAAACATCTTCAATTAAGATGAATAAATTGTGTGGTTTTAATTTATCAACCACATAATTACTTCCATTAGTAATCTTTAATCAACGATTCATTATCATTAATTTCAATTAATTAAGTCTTAATCACCTTCATTAATTAATCATCCCTTTATTAATTATCTTAATTAATTAACCCTTAATTGTAGTCAATGAAATCTTAATTACTTTTATTAATTAATTATTCCTTAATTAATTACTTTAATTAATAAATCCTTAATTATTAATTAATTAAATCTTAATTGTAATTAATTACCCTTTATTCTTAATTTAGTTACCTTAATTAATTAACCACATTAATTATTTATTCTTTAAAGTAATTAACCCTTAATATTCGATTAATCAATCTTTAATCTTTAATTATCTACTCTTAATTGCTTTCACTAAGTAATTATTTTAATTAATTATTCATTAATTACTTGATTAATTAAACTTGGATTATTAATCAATTTTATCTTAATTACTTTCATTTAGTAATTAGCTTTCAAGTATTAGATTTTCTTTAACAAATATGTTAACTTGAACTTCGAAAGTTAATTAACCAATTTAAAAACATCCTTTATATTAATAAATTTAACTTAAATATTAATTAACCATTAGAGCACTCTTCTCATTAGTTAACAACCTTTAATATTATTTATTAAAACAAACTTTTCAAAATAAAGGTTATATTTATTTTAAATCATTTTAAAACCTGGTTATATTATTTTCTTTTAAAAACCAGGAAAACAATTTACTTACAAAAATTTAAAACCCGCTACTTAAAACAACTCGAGTTAATTAATTAAAACCTGGGCAAACTATCGAGCAAAATCACGCGACACTCACATATAAATTCACATTCTTCTTCCCTCGAGACCATCACAAGGCAACCCCGAGTAAAAACCTTCAAACACTCGATACTTCCCTCGAGTCCAACCCATACCCAAACTCTGACACACAAGCTGCCGTGCACATGCACCAGCAACGTCGCCACTTTCGATCATCCACATTGCCCTTCACAAGTCGACAATCACCCTCACACCCATTCCGACCAACAATTCATCGAAACTACTCGAAATCAAAATCGAGTATTTAGGCCCAAATCTGGAACCACAGACCATACCTGAAATAGCCTCGCGCACACCCCCGACTACTGGAGCATCAGCAACTCCGGCCATGTGTTAGAAGGCCCCTATAGCAACTTTTTCCCCACCATCGATAAGCTCCGAAGCTTCGGCGAAGGCGCAACAAACCAAAACTCAACCTCGACCAAACATACGACGTAAACCCTAATTTGACTTCGACCGATCATCACGATGAATTATAAAATTATTGAACATTTTTCTGATGATTCATGACTTCCAAACATGCTTCCTCCTCAATCACGATTTTTATTAGTACTCTGATCATCGAGAATTGTCGACAATGCGTAATTCGTTCATCTCAAAAATTCACATGATTTACTTATTTAAAAATTACGAAACCTTCATCTAAATTCATCATTAACAAATTCGAGCACGATTATGAAGTTCAAACACAAATTTATGATGATTGAATTTTGAGCATATCCCTGATTTCACTGTATTTTCTATTTTTCCACATAATTACTTAATATAATCACTTGGAATTAATTTTAAAATTTGAATTTAACCAACACAAACAAATTTTGTTTAGAAATCAAAATCCAACATGGATTCCTTTGAGTAGTATAAAATTTCCAACAGATTCTTAAAACCTGTCATATGAGCACAGAGGTAAGTTTCTGCCTGTATATGCATACTTTATTTATACACATATATCACAGGTATTGCAAATACCTTTCCTAATATCATTCAAGTATTTACCATAACTATCAAGCAATCACCATCACAGATATCACAAAAACTAGGTCAAATATAAGTTTGCTCACTCTTTTAAAATTTACTGTAATTTTGTCTTTAGTAAAGTTTCTTTAAATGTTCACCTAAAGTATTTTGTTTATAATTCCAATCTTGCTAATTCAAGCATAAGTTGTTAGAAATCAATCCCTATAAGGGAATAAAAATTGAAATTTGAATTTTGAACTACTTTTTAAACCCTGTAAATCTAAACAGAGGCTTGAGTACTAGTATTCAAACAGTGCACATCAATTCTATGCATATATAAACACATGAAAACATATGTACACAATCATTTAGCATATAACCAATCCAAACGTCAAAATATATAACATGTCTGAGTGGTTTGCTCACCTTGATTTCCTGAAAAAGACAGAGGATCTGGAATGATGGTCTGAGCCTGATTTTTTTTTTTTGAATTTTGTTTATTTGCTGATTTAATTAATCATCTTTATCTTTTTAGGTCTTGATGGTTTAACTCGCTTCAGATTTTATGTTTGCTTCGGAATTTTGGTTTCCAGCTCCTTTTGTTTTTCTCTTTTTTCCAAATCTGCTTTATTTGTTGTTTGCTTATTGGAGTGCTTGAAACTTGTTGAAATCTTGAACACGAAGTCTTTACTACTTGAACATATTATTGCTTTGATTTTTTCCCAGTTTTTTTTTTTGGTTTTAACTTTGGTGTTGAGTTTGTAATGTTCAAGTTTTGTTTACTTTTTTTCTTCAGAAATCAATGAGCTAAATATTTGAAAAGAGAAGCCGAAGGGTTCCTATGATTTTCTTTCATTTTATTATATATATTTTTTAAAAATTGAATGCCGCTTGTCCAATTATTTCTTTACATGCTTTACACTTGTTATATGTAGAGAAAATTGTGTTTATACCCTTTTACCCAAATTGTTTTGTAAATTTTTGTTTAACCCTTCATATAAATAAACTTTCATATGCCTTGATTTTAAAAATTGTTTATGATTTCATTTATATTTATATTTACACAAACAAAATTTTATTTTCATTATTTTTTTACGTTCAACTTTATTTTAGCTCACTATATTTATATACATATAATTTATACATCTTTCATTCATGCATTTTTTATCATTTATTTTTGTACAACTTTTGAAAAAAGAAAAGAATGATTTAAAAATTTTAATTACATATTAACTATTAACCACTTTTATTCACATATGTATATATACAAGAAGATTAAGTCTTGAAAATAATATTTTGGAAATTAGTACATTAATTCTTTTAAATTACAACTTCCAAATATTAATAATTTTATAATTTAGGAAATAACCATTTATTTGTTTTTTATTAATCTCAAGGCTATTAATCCGTATTTATTTTCCAATACATTTATTTCTTCTAAATCCAACATTTATTTGGAAAATACTTATGCTTTAATTTCAAATCAAATTTCTATTTATCTTTAAATCAATATTTATTTTTAAACCTAATTTTATTTATAAAATTACTTATCCTTAAATTTTAAACCAAATTCTACTTATAATCTATTTTTTTTACTTATGCTAGAAATTTTCTAATTAATTCATGAATAAATTCACAATTTATTTTCAAAAATAAATTTAATTGCCAAATTAACTTGGAAAGTTTTCAGGAATGTTACAAATAAAGAGTAAATTAAAAATTAAACTATTAGGGACAAAATGTAAGTAAAATAATGAAATAAGTAAGAAAGAAAATTGAGTCACCAAAGCAAGATAATAAGAGTTAAAAAGGAACAATAAAATAGATTTAATAATATAAAAAGGGAAATAAGTAATAAAAGACGTTTCAATCTTTTAGGTTAAAAGTAAGCTGTAAATGCACTAAATTAACATTTATGGAATAAGAAGTAAACGCATGAAAAAATAAAGGAATATTATTAAAAGCTGAACGTTAGAGGCATAGTAATTTTATAAGTATGAATATCTATATAAATACATAAATACATAGCCTTAAGCATGCATTTATGATGGGTGTGAACTATCAAAATTTTCTAATAACTTAAATTAAAAAAGAATGACATGTTCATTAAAATAAATTGGAATATGTAGTCAGTAATGTTAAATAACATAAAGAAATTCTAGATAACTCATTGATGGATTTTTTTCAAATATGAATAGAATACGGCTAAACGATTATGATGCTGTTATTAGGCACTATAGCAGTTCCTCGATATGCATGGGTGGCAAGGACGTGATACTGCATTGATGTTAGAACCCTACGAGGTGCTAAGTTATGGACACTAGCAGGAATAGTATCTTGGTCCAAAGGGGGATTGTGGTACTTATATACAAGTATATATGTATATATGTTGTAATTGTCTACTTCGAATAGATGGGGCGTATCATGCACGTATGTAAAGTCAAGATGACTAAGTAAAATAAAAGATAAAACATGTAATGGAAGGCAATCAACATAAAATTGTGTTATGTATAAAGTGTGTAACTTACCAATCATCAGAACGTTGTTATGACCCCCTCCTCATTACAAACCACAAGATAACTTTAAAGGGACAGGTGCTGGTACAAGTGGAAATAATGGAATGACAGATTTCCTAATGCATACTTGACACTGACAAGGATAATAGATATCAAAAGTTTCAACCTTGGTCAGTAGCTATATGTTTTATTATTCTTTACTATTTCGTTTTCAGTTTATATCGGTAATGCTCTGATATGCAATTGTTTATTTGAAGGATATAAAAACCAACAATCCATACTTTAGTGGACTTGGATTATTAATTTATCGAAAATTCAAGCCCACCAGGGTGTGAGTTGTCACAAAAGCTATTATGAGGGTAAGAGACAGACTTGCTAAGAATTGCGGTAGGGAGATTTCCCAATGAAAAGAAAACGATCTCTGGAAAGATCCTTGCATTGATAGGAAATCATTAACTGACAAATTAGGGTGGGCTAATTTTTCGACTTATGGTTGTCTAGAAAAAGAGTATAGATAATTATTTATGAAGGTAGGTGGAAATGTGACTCGATACCATGCAACATTGAACAGAGAAACCAGATTGAATACATGGCATTATTTTCGGGTAGAGAAAATGACATACGGACTTGGAAGCATAGTAGAAAGTAATTCACTACCAAAACTACGTGCGAGGCGATTAGAGTTAAAGAAAAAAAGTCAACTGGAGTAAGATCATCTAGGATCGAGTTAATAGCCCAAAAATGGCGCTAACAATGTATAAAGCCATGATGGGGAGACTGCCAACTAGAGACATATTATTTAATTAGGGCATATGTGAAGACCCGACTTTCTATCACCAGAAAATCGCATCACTAATTAAGAAAGAAAGAGATAGAAGAAGAAAAGAAAGAGAAGAAAGAACAACAACACATCAGAATTTCACAGGGGAACGATTTAAATACAATATAGAACATATACATAGTATCATATGCATCAGAGTACACAACTATACATCTCAATTTAGATAGTTATAACATTTCTGTCTAATATACAATACAAAAGCAACTATACAGAATAACACACAGCGGAAACTCCATCTATATCTACACGCTGAAGCCTCCTGCTCCAAAGCTCCTTCAGAATTCGTCAAGGATACCCTGTCACTTGACTACTCATACAAAATATGAGTACCCAAGAGTTTAATAAAACAGAAAATAAACACTCGGGTCAGACAGGGGTCTGATGTGAGTAAACGGTTTAAGGTTGCTTCACTTTAGAAAATTCTTTGAAAAGAAAGGTATCACGTAAGACTTCCCACACATAAACATGGAAAAGTTTTTACCTTACGCTAACCAAAACATTTGATAGGAAATCCAGTGGTATTATACTAGTGTCTAGGGTTTTCAAGTAAATAAGAAATAGCCGAAATTGTTACATCTATTAAATTCAGCTACTAGCCACAAAAGTGGGCAATACAAACAAAACCGTAGGGTCTCGTAGGGAAAATGGGTTTCGAACAATGGTAGGGCTACTGGGGTACCGCCCGTCACAGTACGTGGCCTAAATCACCGTACCGAGGAGCCACCCTAACTTCCCTGCAACACAAGGCCGGGACCATTCCTTACTGAATAGTCCCGAACAAGACCACCCCGCAGTTGGCTGCAGACCAAATACCACAAAGCCGAAATAAAAAGGGACATCTAGACAGGGATGTACCTCGCTCTCCAGTTGGGAGCTACCCATGAAGCCTTGCTGCACCTCCCCTGTTTTAGCCATTCTCGGTTGATGAGGCTTGAGGCCGCGATTACGTTTATAGAACACATGTATCTTAGAATGCTCATCGTCCACCTGACGATGTTCTGAAAGCATTCAATCCATACAAGTTCGTTCCGGGTTCGAACGAAACCGAAGGCACTATCTCGTTGCACTCATTTTGGAATCACCCTCAGAGTCAACGACCATAGCCCTTGCACTCTAAATCACCATCTCGAACCTATAAGTACTATTTCGTCAAGTCATTATGGAATAACCCACAGAGTTATACTGACGTATAGTTCTTACACCCCGAGTCTTTATAAAGCTCCACTTAGATTCACGACCTAACGTTTAATTGGAATCGATGTGGTTTTCGGATATCCAATATGGAAACCCGATCCCGGTCTCACCGAAACCAAACGCCATTTAATGCCCAAGTTGTACTTAAGGGTTTTAAACAGTAGATATTCAGAAATATCACTTAACATAAATGGATGCTTCACATTACACAGATAGATAATTCACTATTATCACATTCATCCATATATATCACAAAGCAGAATATATATCACATCACAGATATATCACATTCATATCATCACATATCAATCAATGACATTCAATATCATCTGATATCATTAACTCATCCAATGATACTTATCAACCAATAAATAACCATCCATAAACAAGTTTAATCCAAACTAAATTAATTTAATTCATCCTTAATTAAATTGATTCTTACTTAATCACTTGGATTATCATCAATCCATCTTACTATTCATTAATTAATTACAAATTAATTAATTAACATCACTTAACTATCCAATTTAAATTAATCATCCCTGATTAATTATTACTTAATTACTTTAAGTAATTATTCCTTAATTACGAAGTTAATTAATCATCTTGATTAATTACTTTTTAATTATCCAAATATTATCTTCTTAATTATCCTTTAAAACTAATCAAATTTGATTAATTATTATTTAATTATCTGATAATTATTCCTTAATTATCCTTTAATTAATCACACGTGATTAATCACCTTTAATTAATCATACTTGATTAATTACTCTTGATTAATTACCTTTAATCAATCACACTTGATTAATTACTTCTAATTAATCACATTTGATTAATTATTTTTAATTACATTTAGTAATTAAAACTTAATTATCCTTAAATTATTAATTAACAATTAACTAATTATTTTCATTAATTAATGATTACTTCATTAATTAAACTACTTCCTTAATTAAGTATTTTCAACAAGTAATTACTCACTTAATTAATTACTCTTAATCCTTTTATTAATTAACCATTAATTAAATAATTCAAACCTTTAATTGATTATATAAATTAATTCTTTGATTAATTACTCAAGTGTTTAATCCTTAATCAAATCCACTAAATTACTTTTATAAGTAATTATCTTTTACTTAATTACTTCAAGTAATTAACCAATTAATTACTTAATTACTTCATCAAGTAATTATATTAAATTAACCCTTAAGTGATTTTCTTAATCAATCAAAAATTAATTACTTTATTAATAATTTAATTAATCATTTAAATTTAATTAAATGATTCTTAAATTTTATATTATACAAATTCTTAATTTAGAAAACATCATCTTAATTAAGTCATTTATATTAACCAATAACTTTTCAATTGTTAATAATTCAATTATCTTAATTATCTTCACAATTTTATTTATCTTCAATTAATTCAAAATTCTAAATACTTAAGATAATCTTTATTATAATTGATTACCAAATTCTAAAGCATTAAACTTTATTTAAATAAAATATAACATTTTAGAAATCAATTTATAAATAAACAAATTTTAAATTGAACTTTTAAACCTTTTAAACCTTTCCAAAGTTATTTAATAAAATTTAATACAAACATTATTTCAAAATCCACTTATTTTATTTTATTTTACAACTTTCATAATTTTATATAAAACATGTTTAAATTTTAATTTTTGAAACAAATCTAATTTATAAATAAAACTTGCTTCACCTTTGTTTTATAACTTGTATCATCTACAAATCATATTAGCTTTTTAAAACTTTTTTTAAAAAAATTCTTACAATTACATTTCAAAACTTTAAAACTATTAAATTTTAAAAACTTAAAAACTGATGAACTCAAAACAGTACTTGCTCAACAAACCCGAGCAACACTCGGCAAACTCACGCAACAAACCCGAGCTATCCCCCACACTATGCCTGCTTTGAGCCAAGGCCTCACTCACCCGATGCCATGTTCGAGTTCCCCATCTCGTCCAAAACCCATAACCGAAAACATGATACGGTGCACGTTAACGTGCACAGCGCCGATGGTCGACGGCGAACTCCACGCCAGCCTTCCCTAAGTCATACACGATCTCTACTACAAATCGCGCCATCCAGAAAATCAAATTCGAACGAGAATCGAAAATACGACTATCGAACTAAACTGCAAAACAATTGCTACCAAAAACGATCGCCTCCGACCATCCCCTCTCTCGAGACACCTTGTCACCTCAACCCTAGCTCCATCTCACTCCCCCGCAACTCCAGAACCCTACGCGATTGTCCCCGGTTGCATCGCGACGTCGCGAGACCTAAATGAATGTCGTCGGCAGAAACAGGTAACAAAACCCTACTTATCCAAATTCCAATCAATCCCTTCATCTAAAAATTCCAAGATGATTTTTCTGATAATCACCGTTGTCCCCTCCACCCCCATGCTCAACCACGTCGACATCATTGCCGTCGTTTGCCCCAGATTGGACGAAATGCTCAAAACAATCAAAACTTATATTCTCACCAATTACTGTTCTGAAATTCATGGTTCCAGCTTCTAAAATCTTGATTACTTATTTGAAACTCGATCATAAAATCAAAACTCAAATTTGAATACAATTTTTTTTGTCCCAAATCAATATTTTACTGTAAAAATAAAATTCCTGAGCCAATAATACACTTAAAATCCTATAAATATTTTTAGGTGATAGGTTACTTATTTACAATCAACTTCTACTTACACATCAAAGGTCAATACGAATTCAATATGGGATTATCGATTTTATAATGAAATTTGAAGCCTGTTACTTTACACCGAACATATGTTTACTTCACAGGCAAAGAAAATATACCCAATTCAAACATTCATTCAAATTTAAATCAAATATTTCATCAACATCATGTTATTCAATCATAAGAACAAATTGAATCCAATGTTTAAACTGTTTTTAAAAGATTTTATTTACTCACCTGATTAAGCAAAAGACAGAGCAGAAGTTAATGACTGCATTTTCCAGGTTTGAAATTTCTGCATGTTGAAATACATTCTGCGGTAGTTGATTTCCAGCTTGCATGTTGATAAATTAATTTCTTGCCTGATTAATTGAACTTGAAAATTTTTCCTCTGATTTGAACTTACTTTTTAATTTCTTGTTTTCAGATTGAATTCCAGAATTTACTTCTT
Organism: Allium cepa; assembly: GCA_030765085.1. Taxonomy (NCBI): domain Eukaryota; kingdom Viridiplantae; phylum Streptophyta; class Magnoliopsida; order Asparagales; family Amaryllidaceae; genus Allium; species Allium cepa. The sequence goes on from CM060928.1 coordinate 806,565,096, forward strand.
TCATCTTGTTTTCATATTTCCAAATTTTACAGATTTTCTTTCTCCTTTTTTTTCTTTCAGATTTGAACTTTGTTTTTTATTTGCATTTTTGCTGAAAGAAGAAAGTAAGTTTTCTAAAGATTAATTTCTTCTTTAAATTTTTCACTTAAAATTTATTTTATTAAAAGATGACATTTGTCGCTTTAATGTTTTAAGAATCTTACACATATGTATATGATTTACATTTGTCTTTACACACCATAAAATGTTTACAAGTGTTATGTAATGTTTAATTAACACTTTGAATGTTATTTCTTTTTTAATAATTTGTTTAAGCGATATACAATGTATTTATGTAACATTTAGATAATTATAAAATGTTTTTATCTTATAAAAATAAACTTTAGACTTCAATAAAGATTTCAAAAGCAAATTCATATAGGCATTTATAAATAACTTATATTTTAAATCAATTTAATTTTATCATTTGTTTATAAATTTGATAAACTTTGTTTAACTTTTTATATAAAAAAATTTAAAACAATTTTATCTTATGATAAAATTAAAATAAAAGAATATCATAAATAATTGAAAGTGAACTTCAAATTTTGTTCTTATTTTAAACAAAAGCTAAAATATATGTTTATAAAATAAGAAATTAACTTTGTTATTTAAAATTTAAAATTTCAAATATCATTTCAAAAGCATTAAATCAAATTAACCTTTCAAATTACAAATATATATTAAAGTTTGCAATTACTTATTAAATTCTAATTAATAAAATTCCTATTTCAAATATATATATATATACATATATATATATATATACATATTTCAAATAGAAAAACATTTTATCATTATATTTGATAATTACTATGTTAAATTTTGAAACACAAACCAAATCATAATATATATATATCCATATATATTGCAATTTGAATATAAAGCTTTTATTATATTAAAAACTTCCTATTTAGAAGATACATCAATACATATATACTATAAATAGAAAATATTCTGATTAACTTTTGGAAAAATAAACCTTACCAATATTAAATTGCCAAAATAAATATTTCCAAATTAAAATATTATAAATTTTCAAAAGAATTAAACTTACCAATCTATATTGTTAGAAAAATGTTGATAGATATTTACAAATTATTATTATCAACCCTTTAAAAAAAATTAACTTGTCAATTTATAATGTAAAATGATCAAATCCATTTAATTATTAACAAAGATTATTAAATTGATATTGCTCAAAATTCTGAGCCGTCACATTCCTTCCCCATTAAAAGAATTTCGTCCTCGAAATTTAAAAGCAAAGATAATTTAATAACCCAGCAAAAGAAATTAAATTTTCAAACAGTAATCACATAATCAATCATACACTATCAATTATAGTAACCAAAGCAACCGATTCAAACAAACAATTTTATTTATCCAGATAAAATTCCGAATAGAACTGCTTAATATTATTTAGAGTTTCCAGGTACCTATACTCGAATACTCGCTCTACAGAATCTTAACTAAAAATATTACTATAACCAAGTACTCCCTCATCTGATCTACAAATCTGAACAAGATATCAGACTAAACACAAAAACAGCTCAACCACCAGATTCTTCTAAACTGCTGATTCTATCACTCGAAGAATCATACACATTTTCCTCAGAAATATATGAAATACAATGAATTCCAGTTATCAAAACTGGCAATTCAATCCTGTAGATCAAAGTCTAATCTCCAGAGAACATAGGAAAACTCAAAATACCTCCGGAGCTAACTCTCTAGTTTTTCCACATCTTATATCTCCTTTGATCGGATAAAACTAAAACAATATCCTAATTCCACTTCATATTCCAAATCTCCTTAATTCTTAACTGCATAACTCTTCCGATGATTCTGAGTCACCTTCAACTTTCTGATCAGCCTAACCCTTGATTATTGCTTCATGAAACAAATGGGATCAAAATCAAACCAATCTCCAGATCCTATTCAACAAAATGGCTCTCCAAAAGTTTGCTGAAAACCAATACACAACTCTATTCCACAAGCACTAGTGGACATCAGACCTACCTCTCTTATCTGGAATAGCCAAACAGTTGCACTTAACAACCTTACCTTCCAAATCCAGAAAATTTCTTCATACTTGAATTTTCTGTAGAAATCCTTTAATCCAAGAAAACTGCAACTCCCAGTTGCTCCCACTCTAGAACAACTGCTATCTCGCTTTCGCTGCACAACTTTGATCTTGAGTAGATGAGAATGCTATTGAAGAACTCGAGCACAAACTTTCTCCATACACAGTTCATCCGACTCATAAAATCTTAGTGACCATTCCATTTGATGAAAACATCCAACAGAATCTTACTATGAAACTAGATGGTCAATCCCTTCTCAAGAATCCTGAGTTGCCTCACCAACTTCTCCTCGCTCCAAGAGCCATCCCTCTACATGGTTGAACCATCAATATTTCTCTTAGAATCCAAGTTGATAAGAAAACTCAATCGAAAAATCTCTGACTACCTTCATGGCTTACACCTCCACTTGAGATGCCTCAATATCAAACCAAAGAATACTCAAAGATTTCCAAACTAATCGCAAGTCACTTTTGCGATCTTACTCTGTTCAGATTCCAAAGAACTATCTTCACTCACTAGAACAGCTTCCCTAATCAAGATCAATCTTCAAGAATGGCTTATCTACCAGAAAATCTGATAGATCATGTGACGACCCGTCCTTCTACTACCAGAAAGACGTATCATCATTAAGAAAAGAAAGGGATAGAAATAGAAAAGAATAGAAGAAATAAACAACAACATCAAAATCTCACAGCGGAACGGAACAAAATATAATACATCACATAACTATTACATAGTTTTACATATATCAGAGTTATACAACATAATGTACCTGACAGTCATATATACATCTGTCACTACATACATCAGAGGTACATCATACATCAACTACTGACACAGCGGAACTAGATAGATATCTACATACGTCTGGAACTCCTGCTCCAAGCTCCTCCAGAAAATCAAAGTCCAAAACCTATCACTTGGCTACTCATAAAAATTTGAGTACCCAAGAGTTTATGAAAAACAAATATAAACTCCAGGTCAGACATGGGTGTATGAGTAAACGGTTTAAAGTTGTTTAACTTTGAAAAAAAACATTTGAAAATAAAGGTATCAAGTAAGACTCCCCACAAATAAATATGGGTAAGTTTTTACCTTACGCTAACCAAAACATTTCATAGGAAATCCAGTGATATTATAATAGTGTCTAGGGTTTTCAAGTAAAAAGAAAATAGCCGAAATTGTTACATTCATTAAATTCTAGCTACTAGCCACAAAAGGGAGTAATACAAATCAAAACCGTAAGGTCTCGTAGGAAAAAATTGAATTCCAACAATGGCAGGGCTATTGGGGTATCGCACGTCACAGTACGGGGCCTAGGTCACCGTACCGAGGATCACTCCCGACCCCCTACAACACAAGGCCGGAGCCATTCCTTATTGAACAGTCCCGAACAAGATAAACCCCGCGGTTGTAGCCAGCAACCACCACACAGCCGAAAAAAGGACATCTGGACAGGGGAATATCTTGTCCTGCTTGGGTATAACCCACCTAACCTTGCCGCACCTCCCCTGTTTTAGCCATTCTCGGATAATGAGGCTTGAGGCTGCGATTACCTTTAAAGGACATATCACTTAGAATGCTCATCGTCCGCCTGACGATTTGCTGAAAGCATTCAATGCATACAAGTTCGTTCCGGTTCGAACGAAACCGAAGGCATTATCTCGTCACACTCATTTTGGAATCACCCTCAGAGTCAACGACGATAACCCTTACATTCTGAAAACACCATCTTGATCTTCATTTTAGAATTTATGACCTATGGTTTAAATTGGATCGATGTGGTTTTCGAAATATCAAATTGATACCCGATCCCGGTCTCATCGAAATCCAAACGCCATTTTAGAGGCCAAGTTGTCTAATTAACTTAAACAGTTTAAATAATTTAAATTCAACAATTGAATTAACATAGCATTATCACAGATGAATCATACACAATCATCATAGATATAACACAGCATATCACAAAGCATCACAGAATATCATTAAATAAATATCACAATTAGATATTCTACTCATACAATCCATAAGCAATCCACTTAAATTCACATTTGTAATTAATTCAATTTAAATTAATCACCTGAGAGTTAATCACTTAACCCTGTTTAATTAATTATTAATTAGCAATTAATTACTTATTTCATTATAAATTATCTAATTAATCATTTCTTAATCAACTATTAAATCTTAATTATTTATTTCATTTATTTAATTAATTACTTTATAATCAAGTTGTTTAACTTTAATCACTATTCCTTATTCATTAATTAATAACCTTAATTATTAATTAATGAAACTTAATTACTTAATTATTTAACTACTAATTACTTAATTAATCAATTATAAATCCTTAATTCTTAATTTAATTAATTAACTATTAATTCATAATTAAATTATTTGATTAGTTAACTATTAATCATTCATTAATTTATTTAAGTAGTTAATTACAATTTATTTTATCACTTAATCACCCGTTTATCCATCCTTAATTACAATTATAAAGTAGTTATTTTTAATTACTTTCTAGAAATAATTCATTTAATTTTAATTACTCAATGTAGTTAACCCTTAAAAGTCCTCTTTAAATTTTAAATCATTTATTTATTAACTACAAACTTAAGAGTTAATTAACTTTACACTTACTCTAAATTAATTCTTAATTAAAATAATTTAAGTGTTTAAGATCATCATTAAGCTTTTGACTAAAATAATTAAAACTTGAACAAAATCTTAGCTTAACTTTTAAACGTTTTCTAAGCCCAAACTGTTTAAACAAATTTGGAAAAATAAAATTTACTCAACTTTTACATCACTGCAAAACTGCAATTTGACCAAACCCGAGGCTTCCTATGTAAAACCCGAGGCCTTCCCTGCGTTATACTCAAATGTTACTTCGAGTAACCCACCAAAATCCCTCGAGTCCTTCTGTCCGCCGTCTTCTTCTTCCCCCTTTCTTATTTTTTTTAAGTAAGTTCGTTAAAAACTTAAATATAAATTAAACCTCAGGTTTCAAAATTTGGCTCGCGTTGGAAACTCGAAGCACACACCCCATCCACCCGAGTACGACACGAGGCGACAACTCACGTCGTCACAGACACGACAACCCACCTCCAAACGCCACCGTGCACGTGCACGGTGGTTCGCCGCGCCTCCGGCAACTCCCATCACCTCCAACAAACCACAAATCAGCCCAACCCTCGAAATCAAAACTCAAATTGACACGATTAAACCGAAATCAAAAATTCACCTGTAGCTTGAACAAAAGCTCGAACATCCCACCGAAAATCGCCAAAACCTACCAACACCAATCACCGGAGGCAAAACGCCTTCGCCCGCGCCACGTCCTATCCCTCGACAACCACCTCCTCGAAGCGCGTGGAGCTCGATCACACTATGACGACGAAAACAATAATTTACAGAGTATAGAAAACTCTTGAACTAAAACCCTATTTTAGCTTCATTCCACAAATTCTTGCATTGGAAAAATTATTTAGCACTTTTCCTATATAAATACATCTTCAAACTTGCATCATACAAAATTTCAACAATTAAAATTAATTGAATCAATAGATTTTGACAAAAATGCAACTTTTGTCCATATTCAATCTGCACCTTCGATATTGTTCTAAAAATCATCGTTTCTATTTTAAAAATCCTAACTTTGTATGCTAAATCAATATATGGGATCAAATTTACAAATTAAGACATTCGAATTTTAGCTATTGATTTATTTCTTCTTAAAACCTGTATACTCTATTGTTATATTTCACCGTCAAGTTGTAAAATCATTTTCAAGTTATGATTTAAGTTTAAATAACCTACCTAGTTAAAAATTCTAAGCTTTATATTCATATGAAGATGTATAAGTTACTTTTGCTCAGAAATTTCAAAAATACAGAAGCATCTCAGAACCACAGATTACAGTATATAGCAAATACTAGATACATATGAACTAATTACCAAACTTAAGCTTTAGAAATAGTAAGTTTACTCACTAGAACATTCCTGTGAATCAGTAAGCAAGAATGTTTGAAGCCTTGTTGCTTTGAAACTGAAGTTTGAAACTGCAAATTTGAATCTGTTTTGAAACTATCTTGAATTAAATTGAGTTACTTCTTTTTCTTCTTTTTATTTTCCTCAGGTTTACATAGTTTCTCATTATTTTTGTGAACGAACTAAAAGAACAGATGTAAACATATATATAGAAGATAATAGATGTGTGAAGGAAGGTAGTAACTAGTGCAGTTGTTTCTCATTTTTGTTTTATATGAATAGATTTTTCTTCTGCAAAGAAAAGATTTGTAAAAAATTTCTTTTGAATGAAGCATTGGCTGAGTTGATAGCAAGTACACACTTTGTTACTTAATATGCTTACATAATATAATTATGTTTTGCTGTAGATGAATACTTGCATGCAGACATATACAGTGCAGGCAGACATGGCTTATAGATGAAGATTTTTGGTGTATAAACATTTGTCTTGTTTCTAAATCAGTTTCCATACATATGTTTGACTTAATACTTCTAGTTCGAATAATTTATACAAATATGTGTCAGGTTTACTTAACTCTGGTCTTGCTTCATTTTATCCTATACTTTGTTCTTAAATTTTATTATGTATTTTGTACTTTTATACTTTGTTTTCATTCTTATTTTTTTTTATTCTTAAATTTATTCTGTATTTTGTATTTCACTTTATTTCTTGTTTGTATTTACATTTGTATTTTACTTTGACTATCAATATTTGAGTTATATCCAATATGGTGATTTATATTAGTTTTATACATTCATTTGTATTTGTATTTTAACTATCAATTATTAAGTTATATTCATGTGTTTAACTTACATTTATACTTATTTCCATATTTATATTTTACATTAACAAGCTTTGATTTTATTTTGAACATTATTTCTATATATTGCATTTATATATTTATAACAAGAAAAAGTATTTTCCTTTAATTATACAAGATAGATTTTACTTTAAATATTCTTAGGAGATTTTATTTTAAATTTCAAACATTATTATTCATATGTATTTATCAGATGTAAACAAAGTAAAGTATTTTAATTTAATTACATAAAACAAATTTTATTATAAATATTATTAAGAGATTTTATTTTAAATTCCCAGAGTCCAATTTCCTTTTTAAAATACCAATCCATATGAACAAATAGCAGTTATTTCCAAAATCATATTCATTTTAAGATGATCAAACTACTTTTATCTAATTAGATTAAATTTAATATATATTAAAATAAATGGGGCCAAAAATCCAGAGTCGTTACATTCCTCCCCCTTAAAAGAATTTCGTACCCAAAATTTAAAAAAAAGATAATTTAAAAAACTGATATACCAACCATTCAACACAGATATAGTTCATACATTAGCAAACAACCAAACAGTCTATCCTAACAAACATCTCTGCTATACGGACACGAATCCGGATAAGCTTTCCTAAAACTATCCAGAGTTGTTTCTCGATGATCAACAATCCGAACTGGATTCCTGACCACAGTCAAATTTGATTCAACTTCCAAATTCCTGAACTACAGGTTCTACAACTAATGATGGATCATGAAGAAACTTCCTTAATGGGATACATGGAATACATTACGAATTCCAGACACCCGTTCTGGAAATTCAATTCTAAAAGCTACAGTACCAACTCTTTCCCACTTATATTGACTTCTTTACAGAATTTCAATATCTATTCATTCAAGCCTGTATGATGTACATATCATTCGTACGCAATATAAATTCGATCGCTCGCTCGATCACACAATTTCACTTCCGAACTAGTATCATCCACCCGACTTCCTAGTGTGGACTCAGATCTGGTTTCTTGATCAGAAACTGTCATTCTCCTTGCATAGCCACAACAATGATAGAGAATTTCCAAAATCAATCAAAATCCATATCCATGGTTCGTCGTCGAAAATCGAGTGAAAAATCCCAACTCGGATCGATAAAACTATCTCGAAATTCTATGCCCGAATCTGGATCAAATTGCTGTGTGAATAAAATAATATACGTTCATCCTACGTATTTATATCCATTGATTATCAACTATATCAATTTTCTTTTATTCACATTATTTTGATTTCTATCCACTTGGAATAATTTTCTCAATACCAAATTTGCTTAAGAATTTCACCATTCATTTCTTAAGTTTAATGTAAGCATTATATATACTCTTATATTATTATTCTACCACTTTAGCCTTTATATCCTCTTATTTTAAATCTGAATTTCCAATTTCATGTGAATTCAATTTATTTTCAACTTTGAATATTGAATTTTATTGACTATCTTCCATTTATAACTGATTTCTATCATTATTTTAAATTAGTTTCATCCACTAGTTTATTTCAATTTCCAATTTGAAATCTTTTTGTTGCTAAATTATTTTTTTTAATTTCTAACTCGTAAAAAATTTTGAATTTTTTTTGGCAGAGTCTCCTTTGTACGAAGGGCTTTTGCAATTTGACAAGAGATATAAATATATAAGAAGTTTGTAGCGTTATGCATATATAGCATTACATATTTTCATAAGCACATATATATGGTTTCGACACTTATCATAATTACTTCCACCCAATTCTCAAACCATTCCCTTCAGTTGAAGTGATTTACAACTTATTCGCTTATTATTTAATCCATTTAAGCAAAACAAGCTCATATTCATTCCAATTTATTCCAAAATCATCCTATTTTCTTATGCAATTCGACAATATTATTGTGAATAAATAATTACTTAAACTTTATAACAAATTTTAAATTGATTCCAACTCAATTTACACTTGATTCCACCCAATCTTAATTTATTCACAATCTTTTTATTGCATTTTCTTTCATTTCAAAAAGTCTGATTCCAAACCATTTTATTAAACTCGACAACCAATATTTTAAATATCCATCTCACAATTTACTTAAATTATTTACTTTCTTCAAACTGTTCCACCCAATAACTTAAGTTTATTCTTTTCCACCAACTCCCATTTAAATCTTTGATTTGATTTTTCCTTTAATCAAATCCCAATTATTTACTAATTTATTCGATTAGTTTATTCTTTTATCCTTTCTTAAATTTTAATTTACATTAACAATTCATTATTGAGTTTATTTATAATAAGGTCATTCAATTTATGCTTGAATTAGATTTGTTTACAACTCACACCAATTCTATTTTAATTCAATTCAATACTTGCTTGGTCTACATTTATTTATTTACGTAAGAATTTTATTCCATTCAACATTATCTGTAACCCGATTGAATTCATTTAAATTCAATTTTATTCTAACTCAACTTTAGTTAAATCTAGCTACTTACCATTCTTTTAAATTTTATTACTCAATATATGAGCTCAAAACTTATTTATTTACTTAAAAGCTTATATTGCTCATTTTAGTCATTTCATCTTATAACCACAATTCCAGATTATATATATGACACTTACTATCTTAAGGTATAAATTTTCATTTCACAATTACAATCATTTTACCTTCCAATTTAGTTCAATTCCAATTTTATTTAACTTATCTTAGGTTAAATTCAAATATATTTTCTTCACTTTTATTTACTTAAGTTAAATTTTAATTCGCGGATCAGAATCCCCAATTTCTTCTTATTAATATCAACTTTACATATAAGTTCAATAGTTGATTTCATTTAAACTTTTCACATTATTTAAATATAATTTCTTAAAATTCAATTGCCTGATTTTCATTTCCAAAACAACTTTGAAATGATAACTCATATACTCACTTGGTATATCAAATCAAATCTCAAATTCCAAACTCTTGTTTTCACCAAAACAAATTTCCCTTTTTGAAATTTCTAAAACAACTTGTATACCCAACAAGCCCAAACAATATCATGACCAACTATCCTGGTAGCAATCCATCACTTTAGAAACTCGAAAATGAATACTGATGATGTGGCCATCATCATCAGGATTATTTTCCAGCGACTGAAGTGAGTTCAGTGCTTCCTTACTCCCATAAATTCCTCCCAAAACAATTTCCATTCAACAATATTTTCCAAAACTATACTCCATTATTGCCTTCAAATCCTTGGAAAAAACATTTCAAACATCCCCAAGATTTTAAATTCCCGAACCCTTTGTTTAAATTCATTCAGACATCTTTCAAATTTCCAGGACTTGAATTCTGGTTTATTCAAATTTTAGTTATATTCCTTTTTATTTAAACCATACTTAGACAATTGTTATTTAGTATAAGCCACTCAAATTTTAAATTTTTATTCAATTGTAGTATTAACAACCAAACATCCAAATATATATATAATAATTTCAAAAAAATATTTCTTTTATGTCAAAATATAAATTTGGGTAAAATTATTTCATTTACCCTACTTTAAAAATAATATTGTGTCGGTTTACCTTGTTTAAGAGTTTAGAAATCCCTATCGATGAAATGGCGTCCCACACATCGACCAGAATCCATAAACACTCAAGTCAACACAATATAAAAACAATTTTATATTCACTAACAAATACGCGCTCATATATATTAATACACTCAAACTCATTTTAGAGTACTACAGACTCTATTCTATGAGTAATTTCTTCCAGAGCCAAGGTTATTACCAACCTAAGCTCTGATACCAACTGTGACGACCCGTCCTTCTACTGCCAGAAAGACGTATCATCATTAAGAAAAGAAAGGGATATAAATGGAAAAGAATATAAGAAAGTAACAACAACATCAGAATCTCACAGCGGAACGGAATAAAATATAATATATCACATAACTATTACTTAGTTTTACATATATCAGAGTTATACAACATAATGTACCTGACGGTCATATATACATCTGTCACTACATACATCAGAGGTACATCATACATCAACTACTGACACAGCGGAACTAGATAGATATCTACATACATCTGGAACTCCTGCTCCAAGCTCCTCCAAAAAATCAAAGTCCAAAACCTATCACTTGGGTACTCATAAAAATTTGAGTACCCAAGAGTTTATGAAAAACAAATATAAACTCCGGATCAGACATGGGTATGGTATGAGTAAACGGTTTAAAGTTGTTTAACTTTGAAAAAAAAACATTCGAAAATAAAGGTATCACGTAAGACTCCCTACAATAAATACGGGTAAGTTTTTACCTTATGCTAACCGAAACATTTCATGGGAAATCCAGTGATATTATAATAGTGTCCAGGGTTTTCAAGTAAATAGAAAATAGCCGAAATTGTTACATTCATTAAATTCCAGCTACTAGCCACAAAAGTGGGTAATAAAATCAAAACCATAGGGTCTCGTAGGGAAAAATGGAATTCCAACAATTGCAGGGCTGCTGGGGTACCGCCCGTCACAGTATGGGGCCTAGATCACCGTACCGAGGATCACTCCCGACCCACTACAACACAAGACCGGAACCATTCCTTATTGAACAGTCCCGAAAAAGATAAACCTCACGGTTGTAGCTATCAACTACCACACAGCCAAAAAAAGGACATCTAGACAGGGGAATATCTCGTCCTGCTTGGGTATGACCCACCTAACCTTGCTGCACCTCCCCAGTTTTAGCCATTCCTGGTTGATGAGGCTTGAGGCTGTGATTACCTTTACAGGACATATCACTTTAAATGCTCATCGTCCGCCAGACGATGTGCTGAAAGCATTCAATGCATACAAGTTCGTTCCGGGTTCGAACGAACCGAAGGCATTATCTCGTCACACTCATTTTGGAATCACCCTCAGAGTCAACGACGATAACCCTTGCATTCTGAAAACACCATCTTGATCTTCATTTCAGAATTTACGACCTATCGTTTAAATTGGATCGATGTGGTTTTCGGAATATCAAATTGATACCCGATCCCGGTCTCATCGAAATCCAAACGCCATTTTAGAGGCCAAGTTGTCTAATTAACTTAAACAGTTTAAATAATTTAAATTCAACAATTGAATTAACGTATCATTATCACAGATGAATCATACACAATCATCATAGATATAACATAGCATATCACAGAGCATCACAGAATATCATTAAATAAATATCACAATCAGATATTCTACTCATACAATCCATAAGCAATCCACTTAAATTCTCACTTGTAATTAATTCAATTTAAATTAATTACCTGTGAGTTAATCACTTAACCCTGTTTAATCAATTATTAACTAACAATTAATTACTTATTTCATTATAAATTATCTAATTAATCATTTCTTAATCAACTATTAAATCTTAATTATTCAATTAATATTTATTTCATTTATTTAATTAATTACTTTATAATCAAGTTGTTTAACTTTAATCACTATTCCTTATTCATTCATTAATAACCTTAATTATTAATTAATGAAACTTAATTACTTAATTATTTAATTACTAATTAGTTAATTAATCGATTATAAATCCTTAACTAGTAATTAAATTACTTAATTAATTATCTATTAATTCATAATTAAATTATTTGGTTAGTTAACTATTAATCATTCATTAATTAATTTAAGTAGTTAATTACAATTAATTTTATCACTTAATCACCCGTTTATCCATCCTTAATTACAATTATAAAGTAGTTATTTTTAATTACTTTCTAGAAATAATTCATTTAATTTTAATTACTCAACGTAGTTAACCCTTAAAAGTCTTCTTTAAATTTTAAATCATTTATTTATTAACTACAAACTTAAGAGTTAATTAACTTTACACTTATCCTAAATTAATTCTTAATTAAAATAATTTAAGTGTTTAAGATCATCGTTAAGCTTTTGACTTAAATAATTAAAACTTGAAAAAAATCTTAGCTTAACTTTTAAACATTTTCTAAGCTCAAAATGTTTAAACAAATTTGGAAAAACAAAATTTACTCAACTTTTACATCACTGCAAAACTGCAGTTTGACCAAACCCGAGGCTTCCCAGGTAAAACCCGAGGCCTTCCCTACATTATACTCGAGTGTTACTTCGAGTAACCCCCCAAAATCCCCCGAGTCCTCCTGTACGCATCTTCTTCTTTCCTCTTTCTTATTTTTTTCCAGTAAGTTTGTTAAAAACTAAAATATAAATTAAACATCAAGTTTCAAAATTTGGCTCACGATGGAAACTCGAAGCACACACACCATCCACCCGAGTACGACACGAGGCGACAAATCACGTCGTCACAGACACGACAGCCCACCTCCAAACGCCACCGTGCACGTGCACGGTGGTTCGTCGCGCCTTCGGCAACTCCCATCACCTCCAACAAACCACAAATCGGCCCAACCCTCGAAATCAAAACTCAAATTGACACGATTAAACCGAAATCAAAAATTCGCCTGTAGCTTGAACAAAAGCTCGAACATCCCACCGAAAATCGCCAAAACCTACCAACACCAATCACCGGAGGCAAAACCCCTTCGCCCGTGCCACGTCCTGTCCCTCGACAACCACCTCCTCAAAGTGCGTGGAGCTCGATCACACTATGACGACGAAAACAATAATTTACAGAGTACAGAAAACTCTTGAACTAAAACCCTATTTTAGCTTCATTCCACAAATTCTTGCATTGGAAAAATTATTTAGCATTTTTCCTATATAAATACATCTTCAAGCTTGCATCATACAAAATTTCAACAATTAAAATTAATCGAATCAACAGATTTTGACAAAAATGCAACTTTTATCCATATTCAATCTGCACCTTCGATATTGTTCTAAAAATCACCGTTTCTATTTTAAAAATCCTAACTTTGTATGCTAAATCAATATATGGGATCAAATTTACAAATTAAGACATTCGAATTTTAGCTATTGATTTATTTCTTCTTAAAACCTGTATACTCTGTTGTTATATTTCACTATCAAGCTGTAAAATCATTTTCAAGTTATGATTTAAGTTTAAACAACCTACCCAGTTAAAAATTCTATGCTGTCTATTCATATGAAGATGTATAAGTTACTTTTGCCCAGAAATTTCAAAAATACAGAAGCATCTCAGAACCACAGATTACAGTATATAGCAAACACTAGATATGTAACGATCCCGATTTATAATTAAATTTAAATTGATAATGTAAACAAATTTTTGAATAAAATTGCAAATTAATTTGAATTTTTCAAATTAAATGGGATATTTGTTTATTTGAGTATTGATTTTCAATTTAAAAAATTTAATATATTTAAAACTCTTGGGATTTAATTTGAGAATAAATTGGAAGAAAAATCTAAAGCAAATGAAAATAAGTGATAATATTATATGAAATAAATTCCAATTTTATTTTGAGTTTAAAATTATTGAAATAATAAATGTTGTTAAAAGTCATTTGGATTTAAACTCTTACATATATATATATATGTATATTACAAATATGAGTAGATTGAATGGATATTTAAAATTTAATTTAAATTTGTCCAGGGTGGGTGTGAATATAACAAACGGATATGAAAGTTTATATTTCAAGTTTGAAATTGAAAATTGAATTTAAATTTAAAATAAATGTTCAAAAAAATAAGTAGCATTTGAAAAGAATAAAGATATACATTTGTTTTTAAAGTGTATAAGTCATAAATATAAAATTTATAAAATTATTTTGCTTTGTAAACATTAAAGGCTGCATATATATCAACGTGTGAGGGTGGAGTAGAATAATTAACAAGATCTAAAGCTTATGATTATTTTTAACAAATGGCACAAGACATCATTTCCTAAATAAATTAGCCAAATAAAAAAATTCAGTAAACTTTTCACCTTTCAATTCGAATTTTTAAATCTCCTAAACATATGAAGTTCAGTAGTCAAAAGATTTTGCAATCTTTAAACTCCAACACTCAAGCAAGAAAAAAATTCAAAGAAAAGAAAGGAAGAAAACTATCAATGTCTCCTTCAAATTCAAAGTAAACCTGAAATGTTTCTTAAGTATCAAGTGTAGTGTGATACATTCAGGTAAGTTTTTAAAATTTTGTAGTTAATAAAATTATGATTTTGAAGTCATATTTTAACAACAAATTTAAATCAAACTGCAGATTTGTCTTAAAACAGTGAAGCTTCAGGTTTTGACAAAGAGCAGTGCAAATTTTTTTTCTGGAAATAATTGAAAAGGCAAGTAACTTTCTTTTGAAATTTAAACTTGACATTTAAATCTTTAATGAAGAAAGAATGTAATACAACAACATTCAATCAATTACTTGCAGGAGAAGCAAGATCAAAGCTTTAAAGCTATTTTGGTTTTCTAGTCGCGGGGAATAAAAAGGTCTCTGTTCTTTTAAAAATCCTACTGTAAGTAAATAAAAAAAATTGTTGTTATTGATAAACTAAATGCATAAGCTCAACTACGAATAACCATAAATCTGTAACCATCAATTACAGATCTAAATCCCCAAAAGAATTGAAGTAGAAAAAAAAGGAGGTAGTTGCTGTTATCCCGCTTTTTGGCAAAGCCGTGATACCAAAAGATCGATCAGAAACGGGGAACGGTTCGTCTCAGAGACCGGCCATACTTCGTCTCGCTATGGATATCACTAAATTTTGTCTAAGTCCAGATTGGGCTACAATTGATAGGACACGGCAAGAAAGACCATAGGAGTCAACATCTCGAGTTTCAAGTCAATCCGAGTTCATACGCTCGAGTTATGATCGATTCAATTTGAAGGGCAAGGCTTAGGTTTCGAACCCATCGTTGACCAACGTTTCGAAACCATCGCGTTCGAATCCATAAGCTTCAAATCCACTGAACCACCTCGGGTTCGTCTCCATCACTTTCGAATCCATCTTGTTCGAACCCATCGTGTTCGAACCGATGGGCCTCGTATCCATTGAGAAGTGACACAGTTCGTATCCATCACTGAAGCCATGTTTCGAACCCACCACAAAGCCTTGTTCGACTCCAAACAAGAACCCTGGTTCGAATCCATCATTGGACATTGCTCGAACCCAAACATGGAACCTCGTTCGAACCCATCCATGAAGTCATGTTCGAACCCATTCATGATGCCAAGTTCGAATCCATCCTATGTAGCCTCATTCGAATCCACTGGGTCAACCAACCATGATGACGTGTCTTCCTTCGATTTGAATTCACCGAGAGATATGGAGTCGAAGCGGTCAACTCGGAGTGAAGACCGGATCGATTCGAAGTTTGCGCTCCACGTCACCACGAAGTCGCGTGCCATGATGGATTCGAAACCATGGTTTCGAACCAAACAGCCATGCAATAAACCCCATTTCGAATCCATCATATCTCCCAATCTATTGATCTAAATGCCATGAAATTTTCACAGAAGCTTGCATACATGTTGAAGAATGTCCACGCCAAATTTCACCTCGATTGGATGAATTCTTGATCGGTTCTAATGGAGTTCGAACCGATGCCAAAGTGGGCCCAAACTTCCTGAGACCGTGCGTGTGGGACCCCTCACGTGCCAGAAGTGGTCTCCCGAGTTTTCAGCGAAATATCAGCAGCCTACGCCTATAAATAGAGCCTCAGGGACAACGAAAAAGGGATCTTCTGACTCTGAAGCGCCCAGACTCTGCCGGATCGAGACCTCCATCATTCTACACCATAGTTTTACTGTCGATTTTGAATTTCCAGTTGTAATTTGCTGTTGATTGCTGCAACAACTTGTAATCATTGAAAGAGAATCAATAAAACATCAAAACACTTCACAGTGGACGTAGGCAACACGCCGAACCACTATAAATCGCTTGTCTACGCATTAACTTTATTGTTGATTGGAGTTTTTGTTAGATAATATCTGTTTTGAATTTATATTCTTGACTATTATCTCTTCAATGACTCCCGAAGAGTGTTGTGCCCAATTTTGACGCAAACACTTTGGTGCTTTCACTGAGAAAACCCAGCTTTTCTCCTGCTCGTTGGATCTGTCATCGATACCGGATTGAATAAATCTAAGAGAGAGATCCAGATCATTGAATCCAACTTCCTTCCCTTCTATTCAGATTTGCATAAAGTCTAGGAAAGGAATTCAACTATCAAAATGGTTAGCACAAGAACCACCTCGAACGCTATCAATCAAGAAGAACAGGATAGACAGAATCCTGCCCCTCTACCTCCACCTAATCAAGATGTCGCTGGGCACTCAGAACCATCGGGTCCGGTTACCCGACAAGAATTGCAGTTGTTACTCCAAGAGCTGACCCAGAGTCGGCGACAACTAGAAGAATAGCTACGCGCTAACGCTGAGCTAATCAACAAGTTGGATCGCCAGAAACGAAAGAGATCCACGAGAGATCGTGCTTCTCGCTCTTCTAGCGAAAGTTCTTCATCTTCTGATTATCATAACCGACCTCCACGACCCCTGTTAGATGGGAGTCGTATGCCACCCGCTGGAAACCAACCGACATTGACCGTTGGACAAATAAGAGTTGGTCCGTCAGCCAGTTTCCAAACCGGACCCTCCTCCCGAGGAGGTGTCGTTCCTCACCATGCCGCAGAATACCGCACCACTAGCGTTGCAGCTGAACCAGGGTCGACGCTCAAGATCATTCGGACCTGGACCGTTGTCATAGCGGTCGTACTCCTGAACCGTACGTCCCAGAGGACTATGAGCCAAGAAGGCGAGACTTGGACCGTTGACGATATCCGGTTCAAGCCCAAAGTATGGAACGTGATCATACTCCGGCACAAATGACGGATCTTTCGACTATGATACGTCAGATGATCCGTGAGAGTCAGGGATTCACAAACGACGATTGGGGAGTTTCTCGAAGTCACACTCCCTTTACGGACGATGTTATCAGTGTTGAACCCCCACGGCGATTCTGAATGCCCACTCTACCCATGTACGAGGGAAACTCCGACCCCAACCAACATATTCTAAAGTATGAATGGACGATGACCGCTGCCAGAGCCGACGATGCAGTGAAGTGTCGTAGTTTGCCCATATCCTTGGGGGGCATCGCCACCATGTGGTTCAACCGATTGCCACCTCGAACCATCTCTTCCTTCGATCAGTTAGCCACAAAATTCGTTGAGCAATTCCGCATGCACGTCGCAAGGCCAAAGGATGTCAACACTCTATCTAGTGTCACGCAAGCTCCCGGAGAGACGCTCAGGCACTACTTAGAGAGATTCCATACTGCATGCGCGGAGATTAGTAATCCAAACGATAACTCCATCCTTATGGCGCTGACTAAGGGGATCGACCCCGATTCTGAATTCGGTAATTGGCTAGCTGGGAAGCCACCTGCGTCATTGGACCGTTTCCATGCCAAAGTAGCTCAATTCCTGAGACGGGAAGACGTGAAACAGTCCAGGAAGCAAACTGACGCAGGGCCAAATGCGGAAGGGACCCAAAGCAATGTTGCAATAAAACCGTCCGGTGAGAGCTCCGGAAAAGTTCAGTTGAACATTAAAAATAAACAAGCTCGGCGAAGAGAGAGCATGAATCAACTTAAAAAACAAGATCAAAATCGCGGCCCGCAACGCAAAAATCCGGAGTTCGACAGTTATACTCCTTTGAATACTTCACTGGAGGACTTGTATTTGCGGACCCGCAATACAATTCAATATGAAAAACCTGCCCCAAGACCGTCGTCAGAGAGACAAATCCAGACGGGAAAATTTTGCAGGTTCCATGAAGGCTACGGGCACAATACGAATGAGTGTCGTCACTTTCAGGATCTTGTTGAAAAACTGGTCAGAGAAAGGAAGCTGGAACAGTTTGTGCGGACACCGCAACCCAGAGGAGCGGGCCCATCTAATCCAATCAATGAACCCAATCGACCGAGGCAGGAGGACTCGACTTGTCCCCGTGGGAGATTGGTGATAAACGCCATCAGTGGCGGGCCTACTTATTCAGGAGCCTGGAACGACGAAGAACCTCGTCACTGTCACACATGACAGGCTCCTTCAATCCATGAATACTTTGCAATTTCTTTTACGTTCTGAAATTTGAATTTGTAATAAGGCACTGATTTTGCCACATTTTCTTATTTCAGTAAATAAAATGCTATCTCTTCAAGCTAAGGCTGTGATTCGCCGAATACAATGTTCAACAATCACGACACACGAAAAGCTAAGTTCCATCAAACAATGGAATTTATTCAAATAACGAGTGACTGCGTTACAACCGGCCACTCACTAAGTGAAACCCCAGCTCGGGGGCAAGCCAACACATCGAAGGCTGAACTGGACCAACACACGACAGTCTTTTCAACAATTCGTTCCCAGAGTGTGAACGGACTCCAACTTCCCAGAGCGCGAATTGGAGTATAAACATTCGACAATTCGTTCCCAGAGTGCGAACGGACTCCAACTTCCCAGAGTACGAATTGGAGTATAAACATTCAACAACTCGTTCCCAGAGCGTGAACGGACTCCAACTTCCCACAGCGCGAATTGGAGTATAAACATTCCACAATTCGTTCCCAGAGCGCGAACGGACTCCAACTTCCCGGAGCGTGAATTGGAGTATAAACATTCAACAATTCGTTCCCAGAGCGTGAACGGACTCCAACTTCCCACAGCGCGAATTGGAGTATAAACATTCAACAATTCGTTCCCAAAGCGTGAACGGACTCCAACTTCCCATAGCGTGAATTGGAGTATAAACATTCAACAATTCATTCCCATAGCGTGAACGGACTCCAACTTCCCACACCGCGAATTGGAGTATAAACATTCAACAATTCGTTCCCAGAGCGTGAACGGACTCCAACTTCCCACAGCGCGAATTGGAGTATAAACATTCAACAATTCGTTCCCAGAGCGTGAACGGACTCCAACTTCCCACAGCGCGAATTGGAGTATAAACATTCAACAATTCGTTCCCAGAGCGCAAACGGACTCCAACTTCCCGGAGCGCGAATTGGAGTATAAACATTCAACAATTCGTTCCCAGAGCGCGAACGGAATCCAACTTCCCGGAGCGTGAATTAGAGTATAAACATTCAACAATTCGTTCCCAGAGCGTGAACGGACTCCAACTTCCCACAGCGCGAATTGGAGTATAAACATTCAACAATTCGTTCCCAGAGCGTGAACGGACTCCAACTTCCCACAGCGCGAATTGGAGTATAGACATTCAACAATTCGTTCCCAGAGCGTGAACGGACTCCAACTTCCCACAGCGCGAATTGGAGTATAAACATTCAACAATTCGTTCCCAGAGCGTGAACGGACTCCAACTTCCCACAGCGCGAATTGGAGTATAGACATTCAACAATTCGTTCCCAGAGCGTGAACGGACTCCAACTTCCCACAGCGCGAATTGGAGTATAAACATTCAACAATTCGTTCCCAAAGCGTGAACGGACTCCAAGTTCCCAAAGCATGAATTGGAGTATAAACATAAATTACAGGTTCCCGAAGCGCGAACCGAAGCACCCACGCTAACTCCAGATTCCCAGAGCGTGAAGTGGAGTGTAAACATCAATTCCAGGTTCCCGGAGCGCGAACCATACTACAAACGTCGATAACTCTCAAATTCCCATAGTGCGAACCAAGTTATCGATTACAAATTATCCTAAGTCCCCAGAATGTGGACATGCGCTTAAGGTTTGCAATAAACGCGCTCAAACACCAAAGCACAAATGCTATTCCCCGGGACTAGGGGGCAAAAAAGCTAAGTGTTAATCGCTAACCAAAGTGATACAATGTCCGAAATTCGATTATTCGTCGACTACGACTTGCGACCAAGATTTTCAGACTTGGCGAACAAAACAAACTCTACTTGGCGGTAAAAACACCACGAGTACACCGGAATGAAAACACAACGCTACAAACATTTAGGCACAAAAGAAATGAGAGTTGAAATGAAATTTAGTTTCCAGAGTGTGAGCCAAATCCAAATTCCCGGAGAGCGAATTGGAATGCGAACACTACCTCTTGGTTCCCGAAGTGCGAACCGGAGTGCAAATGTCGACCCTAAAATTTCCAGGATGCGAACCGGAGCATCAACTTTGCAATAATTCTAAGTCCCCGGAGAATGGACCGGAGTACAAGCCTTAACTCTAAGTTCCCAAGACATGGACTGTATCATAAACATCGATAATCATCGGGCTCTCGGGGCATGAACCAAGCTGTTGCTCGCAAATTATTCTAAGTCCCCGGAGCATGGACATGCGTTCAAGATTCGCAAAAAAGCACGGTTGTAGACCCATCATCACAACACTTAAGTAGAAAACATAGTTGAAATAAGAAAAACAAAATTTTATTTCAACTAACTTAAGACAAGGACTTACACGCAAATAAGTTCTTCCAAAAAAGAATGCCTACTAGCAGGGGCCGAACCTGCATCTATACACGACCTACTAACAAAAAAAAAACACACCAGTTCCTATCTACCAAAAAATTCGCTTGAGCGGCCCATCTACTTCTTCTTTTTAAATCTTCTTATCAGCGGTTCGTCTTCGGACTCGCTGGAGACAGAGATCCTTCATTTGGAGTGCTTTCTCTCCAATGCTTGTTCTTCGGCCGAAGGCATAATGTCGACGTCTTCCTCAAAACCTGAATCTAAATGAAGGCTCCCCGCCGGAGGGGTAGGAGGGACCGGACCCGCAACGGAAGATGGAATAGTGCCACCACCGACACTACCGCTTTGCCCCTCAGCTTCTAATTCAGCTTAAATCTCGGCCAGAATCTCTTCATCGTGAATCGTCTGGGCTTGGCTGGGGGCATCCGCAGTCTGCATTGAAGAGCTGGAGGTCGGCGGGAGGTCGCTAATAATAAATGGCAAGTCAGTGAAAGAGCCACCCTGTTGGCCAAGCAGCTCACTCACCATTTGTTCGTCAAGAGTTAGGACCTCCTTTGCGCCGCCCCAGTTGATACTGTAGTCACAACAGTAGTCTCGGTGGTGATGGCCTTATCCCCTTTGATTGATTCCTGGGTCGCGGCAATCGAAGTAGCTCCAGTCACTAAACAAAGATAAGAAGAAGTTATGAGCAACTGCTTCAGAACAAACTCACTATTTGGAAAACACTTGAGGTAAGTTCGAAATACCTTCCCCAGTTTGACTTGCGAACGATTGAGCGGCCTCAGAAGCATGCTCCCGAATGGGAGATAACCGCGGCTGTTCCGGGTCATAAGCGGGAACGGTCTGTGAACTAACCGCAGATAGAGGCTCAGACGGAGACGGAGAGGTGATTTCGAGAGCAGTGGCACGATGCTTAACGCCAGACCCTTCTCCGGCCTCCAAAGATCGACCGCAACCATCTCCTTCTCATGAGAGATCATAGCATCATGGAGGACCTTCTTTTCCTCATCTATTAGCAGCCGGTTTTCAAGCTCGAATCGATCGACCGATTCACCCGGGTGCGCTTCCTCTTCCTCTTCAACCAATCGTTCCCAAGCACTGTGGAGATGCACTTGGTAATCCTGAAGCCAGGCCAAGTTTCTGTGCTTCAATACATTGGCATTAGGTGATAAGCAGATCTTCGATGTCGGCCTCTAGCCTGGCCTTGGCTTGCTGAACTCTCTCCTCAATCTCCGCCTCGACCGCTTGAACTTTAGCCACTGCCTCATCCTGTTCAGTCCGGAGTATAACAGCTTGTTCGCACGCCTCCTGGGCTGCATTGTTTGCATCGTCCCTATCCTTGGCGATTTCGGCGAATTTGGATTTGAGCTCATTTAGCTCCTTTAGCGCCGCATCCCTTTCGGCAGTGACCAGAGTATTCCGATGGCCCATGTCCTCCACCGTGGCATAGTGCTCACGCTTCGTTCTATCCATCGTAAGCTGGGCTTCATCGACCTTTTTGATGGCTTCCATCTCTGATTTCCTGGAAGATTCGGCCTCGGTGTTCAACACGTCGATAATACAGCTTTTTTGGGCCAACTCAGCCTGCATTTTTTCAATGGTGGCCCCACGCTCGAAGGCCAGTGACGACGCCTTCTCAGCCGCCTTGTACCTGCCCTGTATTGGGCATAAAAATCGTGCACATAATCGTGCGCTGTCTGCTCGGCCTCAGGCGGAATTCTTTTCAAGTGAAGAGGGAAGATGTAGTTGTCAAAGCAAATGTTCGGAAAGTCCTTCTTCAGCTGAGCAAGCCTGATTGCCTCTTCTCCCGAAATTTCAGTGGGGGGTTGTTCCGCAACTACTAGGGGCATTGCCTCAGATCTGGGATGGCGAGGTTCGTGCCTAGAAGATTGAGAGGTTGACTGATAATGCGAGGACTCAGAAGAACGAGGAACATGGACAGGAGGCTGTGTAGGAGCTCTTGGAGGAGCGGTGCGCGATCGAGACCGATGTCTGTAATCCATGTCTCTCCATTCTTGGCTAGAGTACCTGGAGTGCCTGCGATCATAACTCCTATCCCCCTCTCTCCGTTGTGAATCATAATATGAGGAAGATCTGCGAGCATGTCGTAGACTCCCTAGCATCGAACCACGTCCAGTCATAATATCTGCAAAGCAAAATGAGAATAGAGTTAGTGGTTTCTCAAAATCGATCACTTAAGACTTGGGACAATGTAGTGTCGTGAAATGTGTATGAATATGCATTTCCCCCGACCAACCAGAAATGTCGACTGAGCTAGTAATAAAAGGCTCGCTCAATTCAAGAGTACGATGAAACTCCTCCAACCCGGCGTCATGCTGAAAAGACACATCATCCGGGATTGGAAGGTCGGTAAGCCCTTCGTAAAGACTTTCGGTTCACGGAGGAGACATCTCGGAAATTCTAACTCCGGGGGAGGATCAGGCCGTGACAACCGACTTCCATCTCCCCTTCTTAGCTGACGTGACGACGGCTGCCTTGCATTTTCTTTGCTCTTCAACATCTTGAGCCACGTCTGTAGGCCCCAACAACGGCTCATCGTCAGTGTGAGTTCTTTCAGAATCAGCCTCCTCGGCTATAATAACTTTGGGCTTCTTGTGCTTGACTCGCTTCTTCAAGACGGCCTTTAGTGCCCCCTCGAACAATATGCTCTGCCCTTGTTCAATCAATCCGCAAGTTCGGAGATTCCTATCCGTCAAGAGCAGCTCAATATCCCTATCTCCACTCGGGACATCCCGAAGCACTCGCACCATCTCCCTAAAGTGCTCGCCCTCAGGACGCTGAATCATCACTGTAAAAAAGAGAATAAACATGAGTTTCACTTTGAAAGCAATTGCCTTAATAATTACTTGATAACTCCGCTACACTCACGTCTGACTAACCATCGCCGGGCAAACCCCGGAGGACACCTGACGTAGAACCATTCCATCCTATAGTAGCTCAGCCTGGTCCAGGACCCAGTAACCACTTGGCAGTTCCTCACCGCTTCCAGGAATGTGAAGGAAGGATAATCACCACGAGTTTTGAAATTGAATAAGTATCTGATCTCAATCGGGAGTGGTGGTCGATGGAGATATTCCATGAATGCAATAAACAAGCTATTGATCGACGCATACCCGTTCGGGTGCAGCTGAGATGGGGCGATCCTCAAAAACGACAATACTTCCCTTATATACTCGTTGAACGGAGGAAGTGTCCCGGCCGCACACGCGTGGCGGTTAAATGCAGTATACCCTTCCGGTGGATTGTGCGGTCTATCATTCGGCCCCGGCAGTAACACATCATCCAGTGACAGGCCGTGCCTCAAGCATATCCTTCCCAACATGTCTTCAGAGATATTGGATGGAACGGAATCCGATGGATTTGCAATGAACGACGCATTAGGCAATTCGTCCGGGGCTGGACCGACGATCTCAGGATCAATGTCCGGAACCTCTAGTCTCGAAGAGGTTGTACCTCGAATCTCCTGCTGCTGTGAACTTGATGGTTCCATAACTAGCTAACTCATGAGAAACCATCGTTAGACGACAAAGGACCCGTGCGTTCCCTAGTGTAAAGTGTATGAATGAATGTTGTGCAGTTCCATGCATTACTTGAATGAATATCGCAGAGTTAAAGAAAATATGCAAACGACAAAGCTACGGAATCCACTTGCAATGACCGTCATCGCTGACCGTCATCGTTGAACCACTTGTATGATGGAAATTTGATTTGAATAGAAGTCGTTACCGTTTCATCGACGAGCATCAAAAGGTGGTCAAGTATGCAATTTAATTTGTCCAAGTATGCAAGGATGAAGCTCGCCGGAGTTATGCTCAGAAAATATCAAATCTTCGAATCCATCATAGATGGTTTGAACCGATCATAGGCACCTCGTTCGAAACCACCCTGACATCGCTTCGAATCGATGGCTGGAAATCTTGCTTCGAAACGATGGACAAATGTCGAGTTCGAATCGATCGAAAATGGTTGACTTCGAATCGATCCTTGTTTGGCTAGTTCGGACCGATCAGGAACCCTCGACTTGACATCGATATCATTCGAATCGATCCTATTCGAATCGATATAGGGTTGCAAACTTCAAACCGATAGCCGATGGGTTCGAATCCATCGATTCGAATGAAACCATCGAATCCATCAATCGGTGCAAACTGCGCCATCCCTATAAGGCCATCCAAGAGATCGATACGAAATCCAAGAAAAATGACACCGCCATCATCGATTCGAATTCGAATCCACGTATCGATTCGAAATTCCTCCAAAAGCCATATCTGGATTTACCAAATCCCAAAAAAGGCCGATCGATGAAGGAGTGATGGGTTCGAGGTAGCTTTGCCGTGTGGATTCGAGGTTAGTTACCTAGTTTGGATGATAGGTTTGAAGAATTGAAGATTTAGATCTCAAATGGTTCGAATACGAAAGCACGGCACCTTCTTCTCTAGAGTTTCGAGTGCACAGTAAAACAAGGCAGGAGTAAAAAAGTAAAAAGTAAAAAATGCCGAGGTCCTTGCTATTTATATGGGGGGTTGGAGATGACCGAGACGATTCCACTTCCAAGTAAACTCGACCGGTGGCAGCCAGTCAACTTGTGGATCGGTTCGAAGCCTCCTTTCGAAGCCATCGGCCTAGGACCCTGTCGTTTCGAAGTTTCCCTGGCGTGTCATCGGTACGAAGCGCACAACAAGGCGACGAGCTGCATCGATGCGAAACACACGCTGGGCCCAACGGTTCGAAAAGCTCTTGCACAAATCAACTACTTCGTATCCATTCTCTCGTATCGGTTCGAATGTCCATTTCGAATCCATCATAGTGCAAGTGTACCGTGTCCATAACAAACGCAGATTTCGAATCCATCGATGCTCTAACTCATCGGTTCGAAATATTACACTCGCACAATGCAAATTCAATTCCTTCAGCCTTCAATATCGGTTCAGGAGAGGATCGATACGAAGGGACTTTTCAAAACGACCATCAAGCGTTGTCTCAATTAAAATTCCAAAATCGGTTCAGGAGAGAATCGATACGAAGTTCAATGGCAAACAAAAATAACACGACTCATGGACGCACGACGTTTACAAGGGTCAAACTAACATATATGCATATATGTCGAACTAACGATCGATTTTAAACATTTACAGGGATCAAACACTCATCCCGTTACAAATGCAACAGCCAACGGCTAAGCACTATTATACAGCAATCAATCATATCAACCCAAGGTTAAAACCATACAGCATATGAGTTTCAACAAAAAGGAGAGCAATGATTGTTCTGAAAAACGGCAGCTATTCAAAGCACGTCATGTTCCCACAAGACGTACTTTGGGAGGCAAAATGTTATCTCGCTTTTTGGCAAAGCCGTGATACCAAAAGATCGATCAGAAATGGGGAATGGTTCGTCTCAGAGATCGGCCATACTTCGTCTCGCTATGGATATCACTGAATTTTGTCCAAGTCCAGGTTGGGCTACAATTGATAGGACACGGCAAGAAAGACCATAGGAGTCAACATCTCGAGTTTCAAGTCAATCCGAGTTCATACGCTCGAGTTATGATCGATTCAATTTGAAGGGCAAGGCTTAGGTTTCGAACCCATCGTTGACCAACGTTTCGAAACCATCGCGTTCGAATCCATAAGCTTCAAATCCACCGAACCACCTCGGGTTCGTCTCCATCACTTTCGAATCCATCTTGTTCGAACCCATCGTGTTCGAACCGATGGGCCTCGTATCCATTGAGAAGTGACACAGTTCGTATCCATCACTGAAGCCATGTTTCGAACCCACCACAAAGCCTTGTTCGACTCCAAACAAGAACCCTGGTTCGAATCCATCATTGGACATTGCTCGAACCCAAACATGGAACCTCGTTCGAACCCATCCATGAAGTCATGTTCGAACCCATTCATGATGCCAAGTTCGAATCCATCCTGTGTAGCCTCATTCGAATCCACTGGGTCAACCAACCATGATGACGTGTCTTCCTTCGATTTGAATTCGCCGAGAGATATGGAGTCGAAGCGGTCAACTCGGAGTGAAGACCGGATCGATTCGAAGTTTGCGCTCCACGTCACCACGAAGTCGCGTGCCATGATGGATTCGAAACCATCGGTTCGAAAGCATGGTTTCGAACCAAACAACCATGCAATAAACCCCATTTCGAATCCATCATATCTCCCAATCTATTGATCTAAATGCCATGAAATTTTCACAGAAGCTTGCATACATGTTGAAAAATGTCCACGCCAAATTTCACCTCGATTGGATGAATTCTTGATCGGTTCTAATGGAGTTCGAACCGATGCCAAAGTGGGCCCAAACTTCCTGAGACCGTGCGTGTGGGACCCCTCACGTGCCAGAAGTGGTCTCCCGAGTTTTCAGCGAAATATCAGCAGCCTACGCCTATAAATAGAGCCCCAGGGACAACGAAAAAGGGATCTTCTGACTCTGAAGCGCCCAGACTCTGCCGGATCGAGACCTCCATCATTCTACACCATATTTTTACTGTCGATTTTGAATTTCCAGTTGTAATTTGCTGTTGATTGCTGCAACAACTTGTAATCATTGAAAGAGAATCAATAAAACATCAAAACACTTCACAATGGACGTAGGCAACACGCCGAACCACTATAAATCGCTTGTCTACACATTAACTTTATTGTTGATTGGAGTTTTTGTTAGATAATATCTGTTTTGAATTTATATTCTTGACTATTATCTCTTCAATGACTCCCGAAGAGTGTTGTGCCCAATTTTGACGCAAACAGTTGCAGGCCTTCATCCATCTCGGTTTGAAAAACTATCAAGAAGACACTTCTTTCTTCTGGAAAATAAGTGAGCAAACCTTACCTTGATATGATTTATGATTTGATGCATGCTTAAAGTAAAGTTGTGAATCTGCTTGAATGTATACCATATTTATACATAGGAGTATGGATGTGCATGTTTGTTGATTGAGTACATTTCTGTTTTTAAGAATACAGGCAGTAAAACCTGTTTCAGAAACTAAGAGCTATTTCTCGAATCAGTTTAAGGCTTCGAGATCTAAGTAAAATCTGTTTGAATGACTATGATTTAAGTCTTTAAAATTTAAGTATAAGTTGTTAAAGCATTTTCTGAAATTTTAGAGAAAAAAAAAGACAATGGACAATCTTCTCTGATAAATACAGTGAGTAAATCTATTGCTTGTTCAAATTTCTCCTGTGTTTGAATGCCTGTAGGAATAGGAATGGTTTTCATATGAATGAAGTGTATGCTTGTGCTTTAAATTTCCTGGAAAAACTTTTGTTCCCTGTTCCTATTTCCTGTAAATTTAGTTATAGGGAAATTTGAATTTTCTCTCCTATTTTATTTTGGAAAAAGGGAAGAAAATTATGGACTGCAAAATAAGTTTAAGTGTAGTTCAAAACTTACACTGTGCTTTAGAGTTAAATCAAAGCAAATTTTGTAGTTTTCTTTTAATGGAAAAACTGTAATATGGTCATGCTCAAATCTCTGGTTCACAGAGTAAACTATCTACAACTACAACCTCTTCTACCTTCTCTTTGCTTCTGGAAATAATTGTAAGTGTGTTAACTATTGTTTTAAACCTGTATTTTATCTCAGTAATGAATCAAAGCAGAGAAACCTGAATTATCTTCATTGGGAAATGATAAACTCAGTAATTACCTAGATAAGAAATAAATTCGAACATCACATATTTGTATTTCAGTAATATTACTTGAATTCCCTTGAAAAATGATGATTTTTGGAACCAAAATGAAGATTTTTCATTGAGCCTTCGTCAAGAAATTTGATTTGATCAGAAAATTCAATTTTTGTCAAGTTTCGACGATCCAAGTGATCGTAGTTCGCGTGATCTTCGTTGCAGCTAGATTCATTGCTCGGCATCACCAGAAAAATACTAGAATAATTTTTAAATCTTTGAATTTTTTATTCGAATTTAAAATAGGGTTTAAGAAACCATTCTCGTTCGAGGTAAACACGACGGAGATGCGCCATCGATAAGCGACCGGACTTCACGTCTCCGACGCCATTAGAATTGTCACATGTCGACAAAGCCGTGGACCAAATATTATGGCCTCTGACGATCGAAGGAGGCGGGACGATCCATTTTTCTGGCGAAGCTTGCTGAGTTGTTGGGTTGAGTTGACCCAATTCTTGTTTTCGAAATCGATTCGGGTTTGGGTGGTTGTGTGGTTTTGGGGGGAGGGTCATTGACTTACTGGTGGCCTTGGCTCCGACCATCGGCGGCGGTTCCAGCAGTGCACGTGCACAAGTAGGAGTTGGATGTCAGTGTGATGGTTCTAGGAGAAGGAAGCAGGTGTCTCGAAGCAATGCACGAGAAAACTGGAAAGAAACTCGAGGTTGGGCCCGTGCGTTTTAGTAGTGTATCGGGTCGATATTTAAAACATAATCAAATTTTGAAAAAATATTATACGAGTCGTTTGCGGAGGAACTCGAAGCAGGAAAGCATGGTTCTCGAGGGCGACTCAAGAAAGTCTCGAGTCGGGCTTGAAAGAAAAAAAACAGTAAAGACCAAGTTTTTAACAAATTTTAAACATTGATTTTAGAATCTGTTTTTTTTTTGAAATAGATTATCTGTGATAAATTAAGGGTTTTTAAAACTTAGATAAAAAAATGTTTAAAATTTATCTTGGTAAAATATTTGAGAAGTAAATCAAATACTTAAATTTTTAACTAAAAAAAACAAAGCAAAATTCTTTAAAATGATTAAATGATGATTTTAAACAATTAAAATTTGTAATTGCTTTATAATTAAAGTTGATTTATTAGAGGATCATTAAATAAATAAATAAAATAATTAAGTTTTAAATAATTAAAATTAAGGGTTAATGAATTAAGACGATTAAGAAAAAAATTAATTAATAAAGCTAATTAAGGTAGAACCAATTTATAGTTAAAAGTAATTAATCATTGATTTAAAATTTATAAATAATTGTGTGGTTAATACACTTAATCATATTCACCCTAATTAGAAATGATTGACCATCATCAAATACTCTATACTGGATTGACATTTTTGTTGTGACGCTGCGATTGCTTTGTGATGGACTGTGATTTGTGATTTGTTCCTATATGTGTGTGAAACTCATTTTGCCCGTAAAACGGCATTTAAATTTCGATGCGACAGGGAGTCGGATTCCAGTTCGTTATCCGAAACCCACACGAATCATATTAGTGAATCTTTGTGATTGATAAATTTACTTTATCTATGAATCTGTGAATGAAGATAAGGGTTATGGGTTTTACCGCTTGTCAATATATCTGTGATGATTGATGTTGTGCACTATCATGTAATACCCTCGGACTACACTATACGCACACAAATATGGATTGCACGTGGAAATCAGTTAAGTCACATATTTCTGAAATAATTTTTAAGATCTAATTTTTTATATCTAAATGGTTTCAGAAATGGATCGGATTTAAAGTGAAAAGCTTTTGGAAAAGAATTTCTAAAATAAAAGTTGTTTTGAATAACTTAATAAAGTTTTGAAACTTAATAATTCAATTTAAAATTGAATTCAAGGTTTGAAATTAAATTTTATTTTGAGAATTTATGATGTAAAAGGTCACACAAGTTTATATGGGTTTTTAAACCCTTTTTTTAAGTGTTGTTTTGGGAATTAAATTTAACCCGAGTTTGAAAAACTTTAACTTGTATAATTAAAATTGGATTTTTCCAAAATGAAAACTGTTTGTTTTCAAATGATAAAGACTTACATATAAGAAAAGAATTTCCAATTTGTATAAAAGGAATTTCAAGTTTGAATTGAAATGGTTTTCCAAGTTGTGAATGAATAATTGAATACGGGTTTGGAAGCTATGAGTAAAATCTTGGATTTAAAGATTAAATGAATTAATCCAATTAAAATGGATATTGTTTTGGAAACCGTAAATGGATCTTTGTGAAATTGGTTAAACTTTGTGAAATAAATCTTATGTTTAAAGATTTGAAATGGTAATATGGTTTAAACCATTTAAATGAAAGTTTTGAATAATAAGTTGTGACTTA
This sequence comes from Allium cepa, assembly GCA_030765085.1. Taxonomy (NCBI): domain Eukaryota; kingdom Viridiplantae; phylum Streptophyta; class Magnoliopsida; order Asparagales; family Amaryllidaceae; genus Allium; species Allium cepa. The sequence continues at coordinate 806,596,467 of CM060928.1, forward strand.
ACTGAAAATCCCGTATCCATATGTTTTTTAATATTGCGCTCGTTATTCGGTTTAGCCGGGAGAGGACCTTGTGTCATATAACCCATTCCGAATAATGATACGTCGTTATGGATAGCATTTGAAGACCGGAGGTGAAGACCGGGTATTTGCGAGAATGATAGGACGACCTATCGATTGTCCCTGCACTGAGAAGCAACGGTATAGAGATTTCCTAAGTGATAGGAAGTCCGATCGGGATTGCGAATACCCGGATTTGCAAGGGCTTCTTCGGAAGTGCCTTCGGCTCTGTTCGAACCTGGAACAGACTTGTATGGTTGTGTGTCTGACACTACACTTTGAGATGTAAAGCCGATTTCTTTCAAATACATATCTGTTGGTGGCGGAGAATTTATTCTCTTAGCTTATCACCCTTCTCTCAGACGTATGAGCTCAGAGGTTATGTAGTTGAATGTTATTAGCGATATACTCCCAATTTGGTGGTGTGGCACGCTAAGTGCTGCTGTATTTTGATGATCATTTGTTGATCAAAGCATGGCTTTGTGAAAAAGCGTAGCTTTGTGGTCGAGACCTTATCGAGCCACTCAAACCGGTAATGGTCGAAACAGGAAAGATGCGGTAAGGTTTCAGGGGTAGCTCCCCTAGGGTATAACCATTCCTCCTGGAAAAGGGTGGTATCATGGTATGGAGCCCAGATACTTACTCATGTGGACACTAGTATATTTATTACTGTGTGATGTTATTGTTGGAGGGCCCTCGAATAAAGGTCCCAAAGGACCGGGGGTGGCATATCTTAGGTTTTATTCCCCGGGAATGGGGATAGCCGGCCTTGTGTCAGCAGAGAGCCGGGTAGGTTCTCGGGGCATCCCGCCAGAGGCGTTCCCATGTGGCAATAGGAAGTTCCTTAGCCTGATCATTTGTTGGAAATCCATTCATCCAATACGCGCCTTGTACGGTTTTAGTTGTATTACCTGCCATCTACTTATGGTGGCGCCCCACTGTTTGGATGGTACCTATGGTAGGCATTGTTCGGAATGTCTATGCTGGCTAGGATTAATATTATACTTTCGAAATGGTTTTTCCACACTGTGCGCTTATAGTAATAATATCAACAAATTTTTCTTGTATCAAGCATATTTGACTATCATAAGGAGAAATCTCCTCCAATTCTGCGTTTGCATTGTGTGTGGCGGGAGGCCTTATGGTAGTTTCATTTTCCCAAAATCATTGCGGATTTAAACTTTAAAAGCTTTGTTGTTTTTTTTAAAAGATAAAATTGTTTTGTTTGATCACACCAGTCCCATGACTGACCTGGAGTTTATTGTTCCTTTCCTAAACTCTAGGTGCCCACTATTTTCCACACGGGCAGTCTAGAGTTGGGTTTTTAGATAATCCTGTAATAGGTATAGATTCGTTAGCCTTCGAAGCTCTTTGGATTTGTGGATCGCATTTGCTACACTTCAGCATTAGACGAGACTTGCTCATTTAGGTGAAACGTTATGAGGGTTCGAGCTAGCTTTGGATTGAAGATGGAGTTCTTGGAGTTTGGCATTGAAGACACTATCTTTCCGCTGCTATTTTCTTATATCTCTGATAGTATTTTTATCCATTGTACCATTCAATTGTATTCTGTTGTATCAGATATTGTATTAAATGTTGTATATCAAATGTATTTTGCATATTTCTTCCATTGTGTTGTACTTATTGTGTTATAAGCTCCGGCGAACCAGGTTCGACGTTTGGATCTGCGGCATTTGAATACGAGTGTCGTATTCGGTGCCAATTTTCGAAGGTCGAGTCAGGGTCGTTACATTTGGTATCAGAGCTGAAGGTTAAAACTTTAGCTCAGGAGTATAACACATTAAGTAACTTATTAGAGATAGGGTGAAGTATACCCTAGAATGAGTAATCCCTAAAATATCCGTTCGAATGCCTCAGTAAATTCTCTTACTATCCACTGATAGTGAGTATGAGTGCAAGAAGAGAACGAGCTAGGGGACAGGGAGATACCAGTACAAGTGGTCAATGCCCTGCAACAATGGAAATAACTTTCTTTATCAATCTCCTTTGATTCGTCTTTCCAATTCTTTTGATTGCTTCATAGCAGCTCGAGGAAGAAGCTTCGGTGTGATGGTGGCCCTACGAATCTTAGAAAAGTCTCAATTTCGTATTCTCTTGGTTAAATTTCTATCAGCTTTTCGTTCTTAACCTTAGCAAAACTTAAATTTGATAAATTGGTTAACTAAAATATAAAGTTAAATAATTTGTATCGATAAAACAATTTCGATTAAAACCAAATTTGAAATTCTATTGTAATTCCTTATGTTGATTGAAGTCCGAAGAGGGACAAGTTGATGTATACTTTGGGATACTCCGACCTAAGTTGGAATCCATATCTAGTGTTTGAGAAATTATAGAAGATTGAATCCATCTATCTATTCTCTGGGATCCGATATATTATACGAATGATTAGTTATCCTTCGAACTAATCAATGCCTTTGCATATTCGTAGACCGGTGAACCCGAGTATCTTGCGAAATAATTGTATGAGTTTATTCTCATATTGTTGATATTCTGCTTTGGTAGGCCAAATACTGAATAGTTATCCTGTTTGATTTGGAAAGATATTTCTCTATCTATCATCTATTCTTTGTCGTCTTCCTTGCAAATTTCGAGGACGAATTTTTTTTAAGGGGGGAAATCTGTAACGATCCGGATTTTTAATTAAATTTAAATTGATAATGTAAATAAATTTTTGAATAAAATTGCAAATTAATTTGAATTTTTCAAATTAAATGGGATATTTGTTTATTTGAGTACTGATTTTAAAATTTAATTGAGGTTTTGAATTTCTATATTTAAAATCTTATAGATAAAAAGTAACATCCCAAAATTTTCAATTTAGAAAAAATAATATATTTAGAACTCTTGCGATTTAATTTGAGAATAAATTGGAAGAAAAATCTAAAACAAATGAAAATAAGTGATAATATTATATGAAATAAATTCCAATTTTATTTTGAGTTTAAAATTAATGAAATAATAAATGTTGTTAAAAGTCATTTGGATTTAAAATCTTACATATACATATGTATATTACAAATATGAGTAGACTGAATGCATATTTAAAATTTAATTTAAATTTGTCCAGGGTGAGTGTGAATATAACAAACAGATATGAAAGTTTATATTTCAAGTTTGAAATTGAAAATTGAATTTAAATTTAAATAAATGTTCAAAAAAATAAGTAGCATTTGAAAAGAATAAAGATATACATTTGTTTTTAAAGTGTATAAGTCATAAATATAAAATTTATAAAATTATTTTGCTTTGTAAACATTAAAGGCTGCATATATATCAACATGTGAGGGTGGAGTAGAATAATTAACAAGATCTAAAGCTTATGATTATTTTTAACAAATGGCACAAGACATCATTTCCTAAATAAATTAGTCAAATAAAAAAATTCAGTAAACTTTTCACCTTCCAATTCGAATTTTTAAATCTCCTAAACATCTGAAGTTCAGTAATCAAAAGATTTTGCAACCTTTAAACTCTAACGCTCAAGCAAGAAAAAAATTCAGAGAAAAGAAAGGAAGAAAATTGTCAATGTCTCCTTCAAATTCAAAGTAAACCTGAAATGTTTCTTAATTATCAAGTGTAGTGTGATACATTCAGGTAAATTTTTAAAATATTATAGTTAATAAAATTATGATTTTGAAGTCATATTTTAACAACAAATTTAAATCAAACTGCAGATTTGTCTTAAAACAGTGAAGCTTCAGGTTTTGACAAAGAGCAACGCAAAGTTTTTTTCTGGAAATAATTGAAAAGGCAAGTAACTTTCTTTTGAAATTTAAACCTGACATTTAAATCTTTAATGAAGAAAGAATGTAATACAACAACATTCAATCAATTACTTGCAGGAAGAAGCAAGATCAAAGCTTTAAAGCTATTTTGGTTTTCTAGTTGTGGGGAATAAAAAGGTCTCTATTCTTTTAAAAATCTTACTGTAAGTAAATAAAAAAAATTGTTGTTATTGATAAACTAAATGCATAAGCTCAACTAAGAATAACCATATATCTGTAACCATCAATTGCAGATCTAAATCCCCAAAAGAATTAAAGTAGAAAAAAAACGAGGTAGTTGCAGGCCTTCATCCATCTCTGTTTGAAAAACTGTCAGGAAGACACTTCTTTCTTCTGGAAAATAAGTGAGCAAACCTTACCTTGATCTGATTTATGATTTGATGCATGCTTAAAGTAATGTTGTGAATCTGCTTGAATGTATACCATATTTATACATAGGTGTGTGGTTGTGCATGTTTGTTGATTGAGTACATCTCTATTTTTAAGAATACAGGCTGTAAAACCTGTTTCAGAAACTAAGAGCTCTTTCTCGAATCAGTTTTAGGCTTCGAGATCTAAGTAAAATTTGTTTGAATGACCATGATTTAAGTCTTCAAAATTTAAGTATAAGTTGTTAAATCATTTTCTAAAATTTTAGAGGAAAAAAAAGACAGTGGACAATCTTCTCTGATAAATACAGCGAGTAAATCTATTGCTTGTTCAAATTTCTCCTGTATTTGAATGCCTGTAGGAATAGGAATGGTTTGCATATGAATGAAGTGTATACTTATGCTTTGAATTTCCTGGAAAAACTTTTGTTCCCTGTTCCTATTTCCTGTAAATTTAGTTACAGGGAAATTAGAATTTTCTCTCCTATTTTCTTTCGGAAAAAGGGAAGAAAATCATGGACTGCAAAATAAGTTTAAGTGTAGTTCAAAACTTACACTGTGCTTAGAGTTAAATCAAAGCAAATTTTGTAGTTTTCTTTTAATGGAAAAACTGTAAACATGGTCATGCTCAAATCTTTGGTTCACAGAGTAAACTATCTACAACTACAACCTCTTCTACCTTCTCTTTGCTTCTGGAAATAATTGTAAGTGTGTTAAGTATTGTTTTAAACCTGTATTTTATCTCAGAAATGAATCAAAGCAGAGAAACCTGAATTATCTTCACCGGGAAGTGATAAACTTAGTAACAACCCAGATAAGCAATAAATTCGAACATCACATATTTGTATTTCAGTAATATTACTTGAATTCCCTTGAAAAACAATGATTTTTGGAACCAAAATGAAGATTTTTCATTGAGCCTTCATCAAGAAATTTGAGTTGATCATAAAATTCAACTTTTGTCAAGTTCCGATGATCCAAGTGATCGTAGTTCGCGTGATCTTCGTCGCAGCTAGATTCAATGCTCAGCATCACCAGAAAAATACTAGAATAATTTTTAAATCTTTGAATTTTTGATTCGAATTTAAAATAGGGTTTAAGAAACCATTCTCGTTCGAGGTAAACACGACGGAGATGCGTCGTCGATAAGCGACCGGACTTCACGTCTCCGACGCCATTAGAATTGTCACATGTCGATGAAGTCGTGGACCAAATATTGTGGCCTCTGACGATCGGAGGAGGCAGGACGATCCATTTTTCTGGCGAAGCTTGCTAAGTTGTTGGGTTGAGTTGACCCAATTCTTGTTTTCGAAATCGATTCGGGTTTGGGTGGTTGTGTGGTTTTGGGGAGTGGGTCATCGACTTACTGGTGGCCTTGGCTCCGACCATCGGCGGCGGTTCCAGCATTGCACGTGCACAAGTAGGAGTTGGATATCAGTGTGATGGTTCTAGGAGAAGGAAGCAGGTGTCTCGAAGCAATGCATGAGAAAACTGGGAAGAAACTCGAGGTTGGGCCCGTGCGTTTTAGTAGTGTATCTGGTCGATATTTAAAACTTAATCAAATTTTGAAAAAAATTTATACGAGTTGTTTGGGGAGGAACTTGAAGCAGGAAATCATGGTTCTCGGGGGCGACTCAGGAAAGTCTTGGGTCGGGCTTGAAAGAAAAAAAAGGGTAAAGACCAAGTTTTTGACAAATTTTAAACATTGATTTTAGAATCTTTTTTTTTGAAATAAATTATCTGTGATAAATTAAGGATTTTTAAAACTTAGATAAAAAAATGTTTAAAATTTATCTTAGTAAAATATTTGAGAAGTAAATCAAATACTTAAATTTTAAACTAAAAAAACAAAACAAAATTCTTTAAAATGATTAAATGATGATTTTAAACAATTAAAATTTGTAATTACTTTATGATTAAAGTTGATTTATTAGAGGATCATTAAATAAATAAATAAATAAATAAGTTTTAAATAATTAAAATTAAGGGTTAATGAATTAAGACGATTAAGAAAAGAATTAATTAATAAAGCTAATTAAGGTAGAACCAATTTATAGTTAAAAGTAATTAATCATTGATTTAAAATTTATAAATAATTGTGTGGTTAATACACTTAATCATGTTCACCCTAATTAGAGATGATTGACCATCATCAAAAACTCTATACTGGATTGACATTTTTGTTGTGATTGCTTTGTGATGGACTGTGATTTGTGATTTGTGATTTGTGATTTGTTCCTATATGTGTGTGAAACTCATTTTGCCCGTAAAACGGCATTTAAATTTCGATGCGACAGGGAGTCGGATTCCAGTTCGTTATCCGAAACCCACATCGAATCATATTTGTGAATCTTTGTGATTGATAAATTTACTTTATCAATGAATCTGTTAATGATGATAAGCGTTATGGGTTATGCCGCTTATCGATATATCCGTGATGATTGATGTTATGCACCATCGTGTAATACCCCTGGACTACACTATACACACACAAATATGGATTGCACGTGGAAATCGGTTAAGTCACATATTTCTGAAATAATTTTTAAGATCTAATTTTTTAAATCTAAATGGTTTTGGAAATGGATCGGATTTAAAGTGAAAAGCTTTTGGAAAAGAATTTCTAAAATAAAAGTTGTTTTGAATAACTTAATAAAGTTTTGAAACTTAATAATTCAATTTAAAATTGAATTCAAGGTTTGAAATTAAATTCTATTTTGAGAATTTATGATGTAAAAGGTCACACAAATTTATATGGGTTTTTAAACCATTTTTTTAAGTGTTGTTTTGGGAATTAAATTTAACCCGAGTTTGAAAAACTTTAACTTGTATAATTAAAATTGGATTTTTCCAAAATGAAAACTGTTCGTTTTCAAATGATAAAGACTTTCATATAAGAAATGAATTTCCAATTTGTATAAAAGGAATTTCAAGTTTGAATTGAAATGGTTTTCCAAGTTTTGAATGAATAATTGAATACGGGTTTGGAAGCTATGAGTAAAATCTTGGATTCAAAGATTAAATGAATTAATCCAATTAAATTAGATATTGTTTTGGAAACCTTAAATGGATCTTTGTGAAATTGGTTAAACTTTGTGAAATAAATCTTATGTTTAAAGATTTGAAATGGTAATTTGTTTTAAATCATTTAAATGAAAGTTTTGAATAATAAGTTGTGACTTAACTGAAAATCCCATATCCATATGTTTTTTAATATTGCGCTCGTTATTCGGTTTAGCCGGGAGGGGACCTTGTGTCATATAACCCATTCCGAATAATGATACGTCGTTATGGATAGCATTTGAAGACCGGTGGTGAAGACCGGGTATTTGCGAGAATGATAGGACGGCCTATCGATTGTCTCTACACTGAGTAGCTATGGTATAGAGATTTCCTAAGTGATGGGAAGTCCAATCGGGATTGCGAACACCCGGATTTGCAAGGGCTTCTTTGGAAGTGCCTTCGGCTCTGTTCGAACCCGGAACAGACTTGTATGGTTGTGTGTCTAACACTACACTTTGAGATGTGAAGCCGATTTCTTTCAAATACATATCTGTTGGTGGCGGAGAATTTATTCTCTTAGCTTAACACCCTTCTCTGAGACTTATGATCTCAAAGGTTATGTAGTTGAATGTTATTAGCGATATACTCCTAATTTGGTGGTGTGGCACGCTAAGTGCTGCTGTATTTTGATGATCATTTGTTGATAAAAGCATGGCTTTGTGAAAAAGCGTAACTTTGTGGTCGAGACCTCATCGAGCCTCACAAACCGGTAATGGTCGAAACAGGAAAGATGCGGCAAGGTTTTAGGGGTAGCTCCCCTAGGGTATAACCATTCCATCTGGAAAAGGGTGGTATCATGGTATGGAGCCCAGATACTTACTCATGTGGACACTAGTATATTTATTACTGTGTGATGTTGTTGTTGGAGGGCCCTCGGATAAAGGTCCCAAAGGACCGGGGGTGGCATATCTTAGATTTTATTCCCCGGGAAGGGCGGTAGCCGGCCTTGTGTCAGCAGAGAGCCGGGTAGGTTCTCGGGGCGTCCTGCTAGAGGCGTTCCCATGTGGCAATAGGAAGTTCCTTAGCCTGACCATTTGTTGGAAATCCATTCATCCAATACGCGCCTTGTACGGTTTTAGTTGTATTACCTGCCATCTACTTATGGTGGCGCCCCACTGTTTGGATGGTAGGTATGGTAGGCATAGTTCGGAATGTCTATGCTGGCTAGGATTAATATTATACTTTCGAAATGGTTTTTTCATACTGTGCACTTATAGTAATAATATCAAAGAATTTTTCTCGTATCAAGCATATTTGACTATCATAAGGAGAAATCTCCTCCAATTCTGCGTTTGCATTGTGTGTGTGGCGGGGGGCCTTATGGTAGTTTCATTTTCCCAAAAGCATTGCGGATTTAAACTTTAAAAGCTTTGTTGTTTTTTTCAAAAGATAAAATTGTTTTGTTTACTCACACCAGTCCCATGACTGACCTGGAGTTTATTGTTCCTTTCCTAAACTCTGGGTGCCCACTATTTTCCACATGGGCAGTCTAGAGTTGGGTTTTCAGATAATCCTGTAATAGGTATAGATTCGTCAGCCTTCGAAGCTTTTTGGATTTGTGGATCGCATTTGCTACACTTCAGCATTAGACGGGACTTGCTCATCTAGGTGAAACGTGATGAGGGTTCGAGCTGGCTTTGGATTGAAGATGGAGTTCTTGGAGTCTGGCATTGAAGACACTATCTTTCCGCTGCTATTTTCTTGTATCTCTGATAGTATTGTTATCCATTGTACCATTCTATTGTATTCTGTTGTATCGGACATTGTATTAAATGTTGTATATCAAATGTATTTTGCATATTTCTTCCACTGTGTTGTACTTATTGTGTTATAAGCTTAGGCGAACCAGGTTCGACGTTTGGATCTGCGGCATTTGAATACGAATGTCGTATTCGGTGCCGATTTTCGAAGGTCGAGTCAGGGTCGTTACAAGATACATATGAACTAATTACCAAACTTAAGCTTTAGAAATAGTAAGTTTACTCACTAGAACATTCCTGTGAATCAGTAAGCAAGAATGTTTGAAGCCTTGTTGCTTTGAAACTGAAGTTTGAAACTGCAAATTTAAATCTGTTTTGAAACTATCTTGAATTAAATTGAGTTACTTCTTTTTCTTCTTTTTATTTTCCTCAGGTTTACAAAATTTCTCATTATTTTTGTGACGAACTAAAAGAACAGATGTAAACATATATATAGAAGATAATAGATATGTGAAGGAAGGTAGTAACTAGTGCAGTTGTTTCTCATTTTTGTTTTATATGAATAGATTTTTCTTCTTCAAAGAAAAGATTTTTAAAAATTTGCTTTTGAACAAAGCATTGGCTGAGTTGATAGCAAGTACATACTTTGTTACTTAATATGCTTACATAGTATAATTATGTTTTGCTGTAGATGAATACTTGTATGCAGACATATACATTGCAGGCAGACATGGCTTATAGATGAAGATTTTTGGTGTATAAACATTTGTCTTGTTTCTAAATCAGTTTCCATACATATGTTTGACTTAATACATCTAGTTTGAATAATTTATACAAATATGTGTCAGGTTTACTTAACTCTGGTCTTGCTTCATTTTATCCTATACTTTGTTCTTAAATTTTATTATGTATTTTGTACTTTTATACTTTGTTTTCATTCTTAATTTTTTTTAATTTATTCTGTATTTTGTATTTCACTTTATTTCTTGTTTGTATTTACATTTGTATTTTACTTTGACTATCAATATTTGAGTTATATCAATACATTCGTTTGTATTTGTATTTTAACTATCAATTATTAAGTTATATTCATGTGTTTGACTTACATTTATACTTATTTCCATATATATATTTTACATTAACAAGCTTTGATTTTATTTTGAACATTATTTCTATATATTGCGTTTATATATTTATAACAAGAAAAAGTACTTTCCTTTAATTAAACAAGATAGATTTTACTTTAAATATTCTTAGGAGATTTTATTTTAAATTTCAAACATTATTATCCATATGTTTATTTATCAGATGTAAACAAAGTAAAGTATTTTATTTTAATTACATAAGACAAATTTTATTATAAATATTATTAAGAGATTTTATTTTAAATTCCCAGAGTCCAATTTCCTTTTTAAAATACCAATCCATATGAACAAATAGCAGTTATTTCCAAAATCATATTCATTTTAAGATGATCAAACTACTTTTATCTAATTAGATTAAATTAAATATATATTAAAATAAACGGGGCCAAAAATCCAGGGTTGTTACAGATCACCTCCAACAAATATCCTGCTCTGTTGAGTTTCCCGAAGAAATGGGTAAGCCTTCACTATCTGCCTGGTCTGCTTATAGTAGAATCCCAAAGATTTCTGAATCATCGAAGAAACGGGTTCATGCTGCTACTTCCAATCTTCACTTCAATGCTACAGCTAATCCAAAAGATCATCCTTACCACAAAACTATCACCCAATTCCACCAAAAATCCTTGAGATAAGTAGACATCTTCTCAAGAAACTCGGCACCAAACCAACACCACCGACTTGTTCTTCTTAAGGAAAACAATGAGACCATGTTCGAAATGAGGTAACTCATCGACCTTAGCCACATACTTTAAAATAGATAAGAAACCCTTACTTAAGATCCAGAAAATTTCTAAACATCTGAATCTTCCCTGCAGTAGGCATCACAGTTCCTTCAACACCATCTAAATCTTTGCTCCAGAAGAACATCTTCAGAAACATCTATGGATACTGCATTTCAACACACAGCTATTCCTTTCTGAAGCTACCATGATACCATCACCTGCTTCTGCTCAGCTGATAGATTCAACTCTTGGAAATCCTGCTCACTCGAGAGCAAATCAATCTCACACTTCAAGAATATACTTCAATTCTTGAAAAGACATCCTCTAGGATCAATGAAATCCTTTCACCAATCTTCAAAGCTTATTCAAGACGGTATTAGGTCTACAATATCGACAAACACACCTCCAACCATAACATATGAGCCTCTACCATTAGTGGTAGTTGTGTTTCACACACTCCTACCTTATCTACCTCTATAACCTATGTTGGAAAATCCGAACAGATAACCCAACAGATTAGGTAGATATACAAATATACCTATATATATATATATATATATATATATATATAAATTACAAGTACGCTCTCTCAAGATAGACACCACTCCACAGCCTAGGTATTCAGTCAACCTAAAGCTCTGATACCAACTGTGAAGACCCGATTTTCTATCACCAGAAAATCGCATCACTAATTAAGAAAGAAAGAGATAAAAGAAGAAAAGAAAGATAAGAAAGAACAACAACACATCAGAATCTCACAACTGAACGATTTAAATATAATATAGAACATATACATAGTATCATATACATCAGAGTACACAACTATACATCTCAATTTAAACAGCTATAGCATTTCTGTCTAATATACAATACAAGAACAACTATACAGAATAACACACAGCGGAAACTCTATCTATATCTACACGCTGAAGCCTCCTGCTCCAAAGCTCCTTTAGAATTCGTCAAGGATAACCTGAATCACTTGACTATTCATACAGAATATGAGTATCCAAGAGTTTAATAAAACAGAAAAAAAAAACACTCTGGTCAGACAGGGGTCTGGTATGAGTAAACGGTTTAAGATTGCTTAACTTTAGAAAATTCTTTGAAAAGAAAGGTATAACGTAAGACTTCCCACACATAAACATGGAAAAGTTTTTACCTTGCGCTAACCAAAACATTTGATAGGAAATCCAGTGATATTATAATAGTATCTAGGATTTTCAAGTAAATAAGAAATAGCTGAAATTGTTACATCTATTAAATTCCAGCTACTAGCCACAAAAGTGGGTAATGCAAACAAAATCGTAGGGTCTCGTAGGGAAAATGGGTTTCCAACAATGGCAGGGCTACTAGAGTACCGCCCGTCACAGTACGTGGCCTAGATCACCGTACCGAGGAGCCACCCTAACTCCCCTGCAACACAAAGCCTGGACCATTCCTTACTGAGTAGTCCCGAATAAGACCACCCCGCAGTTGGCTGCAGACCAACTGCCCACAAGCCAAAATAAAAAGGGACATAGACAGGGATGTATCTCGCTCTCCAGTGGGAGCTACCCACGAAGCCTTGCTGCACCTTCCCTATTTTATCCATTCCCGGTTGATGAGGCTTGAGGATGCGATTACGTTTATAGAACACATCTATCTTAGAATGCTCATCGTCCACCTGACGATGTTCTGAAAGCATTCAATCCATACATGTTCGTTCCGAGTTCGAACGAAACCGAAGGAGCTATCTCGTTGCACTCATTTTGGAATCACCCTCAGAGTCAACGACCATAGCCCTTGCACTCTAAATCACCATCTCGAACCTATAAGTACTACTCCGTCAACTCATTATGGAATCACCCACAGAGTAATACTGACGTATAGTTCTTACACCTCGAGTCTTCACAAAGCTCCACTTTGATTCACGACCTAACGTTTAATTGGAATCGATGTGGTTTTCGGATATCCAATATGGAAACCCGATACCGGTCTCACCGAAACCAAACACCATTTTAATGTCCAAGTTGTACTTAAGGGTTTTAAACAGTAGATATTCAGAAATATCACTTAACATAAATGGATGATTCACATTACATAGGTAGATAATTCACCATTATCACATTCATCCATATATATCACAAAGCAGCATATATATCACATCACAGATATATCACATTCATATCATCACATATCAATCAATGACATCCAATATCAACCAATATCATTAACTCATCTAATGATACTTATCAACCACTCAATAACCATCCATAAACAAGTTTAATCCAAACTTGATTAATTTAATTCATCCTTAATTAAATTGATTCTTACTTAATCACTTGGATTATCATCAATCCATCTTACTATTCATTAATTAATTACAAATTAATTAATTAACATCACTTAACCATCCAATTTAAATTAATCATCTCTGATTAATTGTTACTTAATTACTTTAAGTAGTTATTTCTTAATTACAAGGTTAATTAATCATCTTGATTAATTACTTTTTAATTATCCAAGTAATTATCTTCTTAATTACCCTTTAAAATTAATCACACTTGATTAATTATTATTTAATTATCTGATAATTATTCCTTAATTATCCTTTAATTAATCACACCTGATTAATCACCTTTAATTAATCATACTTGATTAATTACTCTTGATTAATTACCTTTAAACAATCACATTTGATTAATTCTTTTAATTAATCACATTTGATTAGCTATTTTTAATTACATTTAGTAATTAAAACTTAATTATCCTTAAATTATTAATTAACAATTAACTAATTATTTTCATTAATTAATGATTACTTCATTAATTAAACTACTTCCTTAATTAATTATTTTTAACAAGTAATTACTCACTTAATTAACTACTCTTAATCCTTTTATTAATTAACCATTAATTAAATAATTCAAACCTTTAATTGATTATATAAATTAATTCTTTAATTAATAACTCAAGTGTTTAATCCTTAATCAAATCCACTAAATTACTTTAATAAGTAATTCTCTTTTACTTAATTATTTCTAGTAATTAACAACTTAATTACTTAATTACTTCATCAAGTAATTATATTAAATTAACCCTTAAATGATTATCTTAATTAATCACAAATTAATTACTTTATTAATTATTTAATTAATCATTTAAATTTAATTAAATGATTCTTAACTTTTATATTATACCAATTCTTAATTAAGAAAACATCATCTTAATTAAGTCATTTATATTAACCAATAACTTTTCAATTATTAATAATTCAATTATCTTAATTATCTTCACAATTTTATTTATCTTCAATTAATTCAAAACTCTAAATATTTAAGATAATCTTCATTTTAATTGATTACCAAATTCTAAAGCATTAAACTTTATTTAAATAAAATATAACATTTTAGAAATCAATTTATAAATAAACACATTTTAAATTGAACTTTTAAACCTTTTAAACCTTTCCAAAGTTATTTAATAAAATTTAATACAGACTTTATTTCAAAATCCACTTATTTTACTTTATTTTAAGACTTTCATAATTTTATATAAAACATGTTTATATTTTAGTTTTTGAAACAAATCTAATTTATAAATAAAACTTGCTTCACCTTTGATTTACAACTTGTATCATCTACAAATCATATTAGCTTGTTAAAACTTTTTTTAAAAAAATCCTACAATTACATTTCAAAATTTTAAAACTGTTAAATTTTAAAAACTTAAAAACTGGTGAACTCAAAACAGCACTTGCTCAACAAACCCGAGCAACACTCGGCAAACTCACACGACAAACCCGAGCTATCCCCTACACTATGCCTGCTTCGATCCAAGGCCTCACTCACCCGATGCCATCTTCGAGTTCCCCATCTCGTCCAAAACCCATAACCGAAAACATGATACTGTGCACGTTAACATGTACAACGCCTATGGTCGACGGTGAACTCCACGCTAGCCTTCCCCAAGTCGCACACGACCTTTAATACAAATCGTGCCACCCAGAAAATTAAATTCGAACGAGAATCGAAAATACGACTGTCGAACCAAACTGCAAAACCAATTGCTACTGAAAAACGATCGGCTCCGACCATCCCCTCTCTCGAGACACCTTGCCACCTCAACCCTAGCTCCATCTCACTCCCCCGCAACTCCAGAACCCTACGCGATTGTCCCCGGTTGCATCGCGACGTCGCGAGACCTAAATGAATGTCGTAGGCAGAAACATGTAACAAAACCCTACTTATCCAAATTCCAATCAATCCCTTCATCTAAAAATTCCAAGATGATTTTTCTGATAATCACCGTTGTCCCCTTCACCTCCATGCTCAACCACGTCGACATCATTGTCGTCGTTCGGCCCAGATTGGACGAAATGCTCAAAAAAAATCAAAACTTATATTCTCACCAATTACTGTTCTGAAATTCATGGTTCCAGCTTCTAAAATCATGATTATTTATTTGAAACTCGATTATAAAATCAAAACTCAAATTTGAATACAAATTTTTTTGTCCCAAATCAATATTTTACTGTAAAAACAAAAATTCCTGAGCCAATAATACACTTAAAATCCTATAAATATTTTTAGGTGATAGGTTACTTATTTACAATCAACTTCTACTTATACATCAAAGGTCAATACGAATTCAATATGGGATTATCGATTTTATAATGAAATTTGAAGCCTGATACATTACACAGGACATATGTTTACTTCACAGGCAAAGCTAATATACCCAATTCAAACACGCATTCAAATTTAAATCAAATATTCCATCAGCATCATGTTATTCAATCATAAGAACAAATTGAATCCAATGTTTAAACTGTTTTTAAAAGATTTTATTTACTCACCTGATTAAGCAGAAGACAGAGCAGACGTTAATGACTGCATTTTCCAGGTCTGAAATTTCTGCATGTTGAAATACATTTTGCTATAGTTGATTTCCAGCTTGCATGTTGATAAATTAATTTTCTTGCCTGATTGATTGAACTTGAAAATTTTGCCTCTGATTTGAACTTACTTTTTAACTTCTTATTTTCAGATTGAATTCCAGAATTTACTTCTTTCTTCTTGTTTTCATATTTCCAAATTTTACAGATTTTCTTTCTCCTTTTTTTTTTTCAGATTTGAACTTTGTTTTTTATTTGCATTTTTACTGAAAGAAGAAAGTAATTTTGCTGAAGATTAATTTCGTCTTTAAATTTTTTGCTTAAATTTTATTTTATTAAAATATGACATTTGTCATTTTAATGTTTTAAGAATCTTACGCATATGTATATGATTTACATTTGTCTTTACACACCATAAAATGTTTACAAGTGTTATTAACAAATATTAATAAGTTAACAAGTGTTATGTAATGTTTAATTAACACTTTGATGTTATTTCTTTTTTAATAATTTGTTTAAGCTATATACATTGTATTTATGTAACATTTAGATAATTATAAAATGTTTTTATCTTATAAAAATAAACTTTAGACTTCAATAAATATTCCAAAAGCAAATTCATGTAGGCATTTATAAATAACTTATATTTTAAATCAGTTTAATTTTATCATTTGTTTATAAATTTGAGAAACTTAGTTTAACTTTTTATATAAAAAAAATTAAAACAATTTTATCTTATGATAAAATTAAAATGAAAGAATACAAAAAATAATTGAAAGTGAACTTCAAATTTTATTCTTATTTAAAACAATAGCTAAGATATATGTTTATAAAATAAGTAATTAACTTTGTTATTTTAAATTTAAAATTTAAAATATCATTTCAAAAGCATTAAATTAAATTAACCTTTCAAATTACAAAATATATATTAAAGTTTGCAATTACTTATTAAATTCAAATTAATAAAATTCCTATTTCAAATATATATGTACATATTTCAAATAGAAAAACATTTTATCATTATATGTGATAATTACTATGTTAAATTTCGAAACACAAACCAAATCATAATATATATATATATATATATATATATATCCATATATATTGCAATTTGAATATAAAGCTTTTATTATATTATAAACTTCCTATTTAGAAGATATATCAATACATATATATTATAAATAGAAAATATTCTGATTAACTTTTGGAAAAATAAATCTTACCAATATTAAATTGCCAAGATAAATATTTCCAAATTAAAATATTATAAATTTTCAAAAGAATTAAACTTATCAATCTATATTGTTAAGAAAATTATTGATAGATATTTACAAATTATTATTATCAAACCTTCAAAATAATTTTAACTTGTCAATTTATAATGTAAAATGATCAAATCCATTTAATTGTTAAGAAGGATTATTAAATTGATATTGCTCAAAATTCCGGGTCGTCACAGTATAATTAAAGAGAAACATGTGTTTTATGCGGCAAATAGAATGAAAATCACATGCATCTCTTTTTCGATTGTGAATTTTCGACATTAATTTTGGGTCAAGATAACAACCGATAATTTGAACAACTTTTATCTTACCCAATAGGATTGGAGAAGAACAAAAACCTAGAAGCGAAAATGAATCACATCGCTTTGAAAAGTGCCGTATGGAGCATATGGAAGGAGTTGGCAAACTAGCACAAATCGACAGGCAAATAGTATCTAAGAGAATCAGTGTGAAGATCCTTACAAGGAGCAGGACACAAGTAGAAACCTTGATCGTAGTAATGGATCGGTGGCAAGGAACGGAAGGAAACCCTGGTACAGGCTCTGATTTACAATCACCATGACGAAGAAGGAAAGTTGGAGTTCATATGGAGTTCTAGTAAAGAGAAGTAAAAGAATATACTTGTTTTATAAAGTTCAATTTTGTCTTGATGTTGTAGTTTTGTAATGCTTGCGGTAGTTTGGGCCGATCAAAATTTAATCTGAAAATGCCCTAACAAAATTTTTCCCAATTACAAATAATAATAGTAATAAAAACAATAATAATAATATTCCATGCATCTCCTAGTAGCCCCAAGTCGTGCGTACCAGAAGAATTTCATACATATAGACATATTGTAACACCCCTTATTTTTGTTTAACAATATTCAAGGGATTAGATAGATTAAATAGAATAATGTGATATGATGTGATGGCGAGAATTAGATTTGTTTATTAATTAGGTCGCGCCTTAATTAATCAATTAAGAATATTGTTGTAACATAAAATAGAAAGGAATTTATGTGAGGTACAGAACGGGAATAACCCCTTAATTCATTCCTTAAACCCTCACTCTCCCATTCATTCTCGTTTCATTTTTCAAAATATCAAAACATAACCTAAAGAGGCCAGCCATTACTTAGAAAAAAAGGAAGAGGGAATCAAAGAGAACAGCTAAAGGAATTAATCAGCATGAGATCTCAATCTCTCTTATCCAAATTAAGGTGAACAATAGTATTCATCTCATTCATTTATTGCTTGGTTTCAGATCTGTATATGATTTTCGAATTATTGTGATGATATGTCATGCTTGGATAGTTTATATCATTGGATGAAGATTATTGAAAACATTATGGAATTATTTTTATGGGTTGTAAAAGGTAATAACCTAATTTTTGATCTCTCCAATTGACTTGAAATTTGAATATGTTGCATAAAACATTATTTTACAAATGAATTTTTGATTTCATAATTTTTTCATATGACTATTTTATGAATTTTCTAAGATGGGAAAGATGTTTATTTCAGGTTTTAATTAGTAACTTTAAAAATACTTTACTTAAAGTTGTTTACTCTCTGCATAATGATCCCCCTAGGAATTTCATTTTTAATAGAATCTTAGTAGATATCTCTTTATTATGTATAAGATTGAATTTATATAATATCGGCAATGAAAATGATATTATTAACTAGCAATGGGATAAAAGTAAGAGATTCACTTCTAAATCTTTATATAGATTTCTTAATTTCTTGGGAGTTACTTATAATACTTTTGATCTTATTTGGAAAACAAATGCATCAACAAAAGCTAAGATCCATATGTGGTTAATCAGGCATGGGAAGCTAAATGCCATTAAACTTTTAAAAAGAAAGAATTTACCAATTGATAATAAATGTATTTTTTGTAACTTGTATAGTGAAAATATTAATCATATTTGTTATTTGTGCATGGATACTTGGTATATTCTTAATAATACTTTTAAAAATTTTAAATTTATTCTTACAACTAAAGTAACCGATTGTGATTTTTACTTGAAAAACTTAAGATTTAAATTTAAAAAGGAAAATAGATTTATACTATGTACTTAGTTTACTATACTATGTTGGTATATTTGGTTAGAAAGAAATGAAAAATTATTTAATAGTAATAACAGTTACAATAGCATCATTTTGTCTCAATTGGATTTCAAATCCAAAATATAAATTAGCTAAAAATAATCATTTTAAGGAGTAACTAATAAGGTTAGAAAAAATATTGAGCAATTCAAACAATTTTTTTTTTTCACTTTAATAAATACCGTAACCCTAATATTTGATAACATTATTCAGAAGATTTAATTATATAAATTAAACAGAATGATGTAAACGTATTTGATAAGGGGATTGAGACTTGAATTAATTGATTAAGGTCGTGCCTAATAAACTAACTAACGGGCTTAAGAATGGTTCTAGGTAAAACAAAGTACATAAGGGTATTATTGGAAATTGCCACCCAATGGCCCTTACCCATATATTTTCGCTCCCACCATCTTACTTCCCATTCACATCATTTCTAAAAACACAAATTAATAGATAAAGGAACGACCGACCATCAAGGAAGAAGAAGAAATTCAATTAAAGCAAGAAAATCAAGCTTAGGGGAATCAAACTCAATCCAATCTCCTTATCTAGATCAACAAGAATAATAATTCCATCTCTATTTTTTTATGAATCATATATTTTTGGATTCAAGGGTAAATTCGTTTTTATGATATATTGGATGATGATATGCTTGATTCATGGTTTATTTGATTTAAACAAGACTGTCTAAAAGAATTTTTGCACGGTTTTAGGAAAAAACCGAGATTTAATGTTGATTAAATGCCATGGGAAAATTTTATGTTATGAGAAAAATGATTTTGGAGTTGGGTTTCAATTTAGAGTATTTTTTAGGTTATGGAAAGATTACTATAAATTTTCAAAGGAAAATATGGATATTGGGGTCTATAAATTTATTTTGGAAAATATATTGAGAATTTGGTTTTGGAATTTCGATATGTTAGAAAACATGATTAAAGTGATTATATGGAATTTTTAAGGATTTTTCCAAAGTGATCTGCTATGCAAAATAAATTGTTTTAGAAAAGGGAATTCTTTACAAAAATTGAAAGGGCTTAATTGATTAACTTAACCATGGTTTAGATCTGGATTAGCGGTAGTTATTTTGAAAGAGAATTTGAAAATGTTAAGACAACCCATCCGATGTTAACATGTGGTAGGTTAGTTAGAGATAAGTTTACTATATTAAGAATTAAACCTGGTTTGCTCAGAAAATAGGTTCCGCCTATGTTAGAATGCACCTTCCGACACCGAAGCTTCCACCTTCGTCCTTGTCGAAACCAACTACGTCGAAACCAAAACACAAGGTATCACCGTGATGGTACGCAGTGGATTGGAGGAAGGCGGAAAGTAAGGTGTTGAAAGCATGGCTTCTGGAGGAGTTGAAACCTTATTTTTTTTTAAAAGAAAAGCACCGGCCTATGTTTTTTTTTAATTTAGCCTTCGACAGAGTCAAAGCATTTGGTTTTGAAAGAGGATTTAAAATGGTTTCGAAGAGATGCCATTAACTTATGAATGCTTTTGACTGGGTTCCTTTACTTATGAAAGAATGTTTCAAAAGAAGGAGTTTCGATCTAGTCGAAACTCTACTTCTGTTTTATAGCCTTTCGATGCTATTGAAGATATCAATGATATCGAAAGGTATTTTTTTTAATAAGTTTGAGCCACTTCCTATAGCTTTTGAAAGGGGTGAGGGGTTTCTAAGGTGATGGTTCCAAAAGGGGTTTTGATGCCAACCTTCTAATGTTATACCCAAATAAAATGCTTTTGAAAGGGATAGTGCCGACGTCATTAAGTTTCCCTAATGTTTTTATATGATAAAGTATGGCTTCGAAACATATTCTTTCACCTACATTCACTTCGACCTAAATTATGTTAAAGTATAAACCCAATGCTTTCAAAAAAGGTACTTTCAATGTTTTCGAAAGGGTTACTTCCATTGGTGTCGAAACGGGTACTGTCAACTGGTTTCGAATCTAAGCTTCTAAAGCTCAATGCTGCTACTTTAATGTATTCAAAAGTTTTCAAAAGGTAGCTTTTAAAGTATAAAAAGGGCAGAAGCCTACTATTTTGAATGCTTCCGAAGGAAGTCATCCTATGAAGTCGAAAACTAGATTTCGAAGGTATTGAAAGGTTTTATGACCCAAACTCTATTTTTAAAGGAAAAACCCATGGCTATATTAAAGGGGCTTTTATAATGGTTTTGAGAAGAAGCTATCTACGAAAAATTACTTCAAACCCACAGGAGTTGTATTGCTTTGTTGTTATATTGATTTTATTAATATGGATATATTCACTTTATAATGGACCCATAACTGCATTTTGGGGATAAAGGATAGGAGAATAGTTTGGTTAACCTAGTGGTGAATATAAATTGAATAAACTCTTAAATGAAGAAAATTGCATCCAAGAGGCCAGGAAGACCATAATATAGGATGCTAAAATATAAAATAATAGTATTGATAGGGGCCAATAGGTTCTTAGTAAGCCCATGAGAACTGTGTATAGGAAAAGATATTGGCATGGGCCAATAGGTTCACGTTAGCCCATGAAAACTATGTATAAAAGTAGATGTTAGATAGACAAGTTCATAGTTAGCCTATGAAAACTACGTATAAAGGAAGATGTTAGATAGACAGGTTCACAGTAAGCCTATGAAAACTATAATTGGATACTGGCAGGCGTCAGTAGGTTTGTAGTTAGCCCATGAAAACTATATCCGGATGAAATGTTGACAGTTGTCAATAGGTTCCTAGTCAACCCATGAAAACTAGGGTAAGAAGATAGGATATTGGGGTCACCAATAGGCTCCTAGTCAACCCATGAAAATTAGGGTAAGAATAAGATATTGGAGTTACCAATAGGTTCTTAGTGATCTTATGAAAACTATGTAGTTGGACAGGGAGTCCTTAAATGTTTAACCAGTTATTAGTCAGCCCATGAAAACTAATAGGTTAATTGTAATCCTAGAAACTATAATTGAGACAATAGTTTAAAATGAATGGGGATGGGTAATCCAGAATTGATTAAATTGTTTTGCAAAGCGGCATGGTCTCACTAAATATCTAAATGATTTGAGATTAGGCTTTATGTCTGATTCAAAGTTTAAATTTCCCCCCAAACTCTCAGGGACTCAATTGATTAAATTGATTGAGAGTTGAGGTTTTCAGGTAACTCTTAAGATGAATAAGCTTCCGGAGATGTGCAGGAGACAAGATAGCTATTTAGAGTTCTCCTTTCTTCTGAGTCCGCTGTGTTATTTGTAATGGAAAAGTTGTTATATTTCCTATATATATTCTGATCATCCAAGGGGCCGTCTTCATATGTTGCTCTTAGCTAATATTGTAATAAATATATTTTCTCTGAATGTGATTTGCGAACATGGGATTATGTAATGTAATGGAATTGTTTTGATATTGAAAGTGATTTTGTTTGTTGTTTAAATTTTTTCTATATTCATTCGTTTCTATATATCAATGAATGTAAGACCGCTGTATTTGGTCACCGAGGATTAATAAGTATGGATGACTATAGCATCCATAGCCATTAGTTTTGGGCATCCAAGTAGGAGGATGTTACAAGTTGGTATCGTAGCATAGTTTTACAAAACTTTAAAAGAAAGTTAAATCTAAAAAATTTCAAAGATAATCCAATGTATTTGAAAAATATGATCGGGGTCTGGGTTAACGCTATGGTAACGTACTTGTATTTGATATATGTGTGTGTATATACAGGTACATGTTCTCCTCTTTCTTAGACCGTTCTTCTGTATCATACTAAGGCTCATATGTAGATTTACGAGAAAGAAGATACGGAAGCAGGAAACGTAAGAGGATATCTTGGTGAAGGAAGCACCACAACAAATGGAAATGCTCGACCTAATACCAGGAGGAACCAAGGTCAACAGCTAATGTTAATTCAAATGCTGAAACCAATGTAGGCGTTGGAAATATGCCAGTAGATGCGGGGATGGTGTACAAGTTGTTGGCCAATCTTTTGCAAGCTGGGGTTGCCAGAAATTGAAAGTGTGCTATGGATCGTGTAATATGGATATATAATAATACAGAGTATAGTGATGATAGAAATATAGTAAATAGTGCGAAATATAAAAGCAGTATTTTAAAAAGACACCAGAGATTTTTATACTAGTTTGGAGCACCTCCTAAGTCCTGTCCCAGACTCCTTATTGAATTTCTCTAAAACAATACCCCTCACTTAATCCAGAGGAACAGGTCTATACAACCCCTGAGCAGCCGAACGGGGACATGAGTAACAAAACGAGATTTCGCCTCGGCAGCCGAAGAGGACAGCCGAACGGGGACATGAGTAACAAAACAGGATTTCGCCTCGGCAGCCGAAGAGGACTTCACACGCCTGAGCAGTAGAACATGACTTCAACAAATACAAAAAATTGTTTTGACTTTGTGTGTTCTAATAATGCAGATTTGTCACTTGTAGTACACCGTTTCTATAATCTTCTCCTCTGAGTATAAATAAATATATTTGAAGTTTATGAAGAATAGAAAGATATAATATTTCTTTAATGCAGAAAAATTGAAAGTATAATAGCAAACAGATTCAAGAGAGTTAGATTAGATAGATAAGAAAATTCAGTTATAATTCGATGATTTGGAATCATGTTAGAGTATGCATTTATAGAGGTTGGAAAGCAGCGACTATTGATGAAGAGTTTCGATTGAAGTGTTGCATCCAAATCTTTTCGTAGAGGTTTGTAACTCTTCATACATAGTTGTGTCTTTTCAAAAAGTAGCTGTTGTAGAAATTTAGTCAATTGAACCTCTGGGCCAGTCGAATGAATATTCAAACGAATTTTTAAATATATATTTGTATATCCGTGCACCTATGCATGTTGTACAGATTTTCCAGTGTTAGTCGACCGAACCTCTAGGTCAGTCAAGTGACTTGGTAAAATCTGTGCAATTTTCACAGTTTACATAGGTATAGTAATATATGCAACTTTAAAACACATTTTTTAATATATTTTATATGTTTATATATGTATAAAATATTTGGGAATAAGATGATTAAATATATAAGCTAATATATACATAATTGAGGAGAGATTTTAAGAAAATTGACCTAAGACTCAAAACTTAAATAAAATAATATAACTGATGCACCGGTTTTGAAGTCTTGTCTCGTTGTAGTATATATTCTCTTTTTGTCGTAGGAGTCGTCAAATCTATATGTCACAATGATAGCTTCTGTCATGAACCAAAACCAAGTCTCAACATTCTCCCCCTTTTTGATTGATGACAATCTGTAAATAAATATAGGTTTCGACTGTATATATAATATAAATACTTACTCCCCCTGAACTTTGACACTCTATATCCTGCATTCTCAACGTTAGTAATAATATTTCTCCCTCTTTGTCATCTACAAAAAGGAGTAAGTAATATAAAAGTATGAAGTCATAATGTCATAGACATTATGAAGGAAACAACCATTTATACATCAAAAAAAACCTAAACAAGAGTCTTGTAATACGAAAAGGAGTGACTATTTTAGTACAGGCCATAAAATAAAGACTAATATTTGCAGAATAAAATAACATCATGCCATCCTTTACTTACCCTTATCATAATGTCCACCACTATCATCTCCATCTCCACCTTCATCGCTATTGCTTGCTTGATCGTTGGAAGAGAAAGTTCAAGAGAAGACGAGTGGATAGGAGCAGTAAATGTGCTCAGATTCACGAATCAATCGACTTAATAAGTGGTTCGGTCAACTGAATCAGTGGTTCAATCAACTGAATCTGAAAATCAAAAAATTTCATCCTTCTGGTCCAATCGACTGAGTCACTAAGACAGTTGACTGACCATGGTTTTAAAAAACATTTTGCTTCTGTGTCAGTCGACTGACACCCTGGTTCAGTCGACTAACCTGGGTGAATTCATATAGTCAATGTTTTATTTGGTAAATGTTTATAAATTTTCATGCATATGAACATTGTAAGTTTAATTTTGAATATTATAACTAGTATACGTGTTGATGATATGAAAAAGAACTGAATTATTCCAAAAAAAGCGTACATACTTTAGTAGAATTATTTGAATAAAACAAAAATAATAATAACAACTACGTCTATTTTGAAGGACTAGGCATTTTATAGCCCTTTATTTGTTTGTGATGAGCATTCGATGCTTTATTCCGATCTCATGAATTTGGTGAGACCGGTGGTCGCGGTGGGGATGATGTCGAAGGTCATCTAATGGACGAAATGGCATGTTCGTCTATTGCATGTGAAGAGGCCCCGCAAAACTTCATAGCAATATGCTCGATAATTCCTAATCGTTTGGAGTTAATCTTTTGCTCGTAGTACATTTCACGTTGAAGCATCAGTGATTATTTCAGGTCAGCTTGAAATCGTGCACATAGACACACACTCATCATAATATCTGGTCTACTAGCTGTTAGATAAAGTAGTGATCCTATCATGCTGCAAAATAGATTTTGGTCTACACTCTTGCCATTTTCATCTTTATCATGATGTGCTGTTGTGCTCATAGGTGTTGGTTTGGCAGAAGTGTTTTCCATTCCAAAACGTTTAATAAGATTATTACAGTGTTTTTCTTGATTAATAAATATTCCATTTGAAACTTATTCGATTTGAAGACCTAAAAAGTACGATTATTCTCCCATATGGGACATTTCAAATTCTCTAGTCATTATTTCAGAAAATTCATTACATAATTTATTATTAGCTGAGCCAAATATAATGTCGTCGACATATATTTGAACTATCAAAGTATCATTTTTAAAATGTTTTATAAATAAAGTTTGACCTACTTTTCCTATTTGGAATCCTGAGTCAATTAGATAGCTTTTAAGGCGTTCATACCAAGCTCGTGGTGCTTGTTTTAAACCATATAAGGCTTTCTTAAGTTTATAGACATGATCTAGGTATTTTTTGTGAATAAATAATGGAGGTTGTTCAACATAAACGTTTTCTTTAATATAGCCAATTAAAAATGCACTTTTAACATCCATTTAATAGAGTTTAAAGTTATTAAAACATTCGTACGCCAATAAGATTCGTATTGCTTCTAGTCTAGCGACTGAGCAAACGTTTCTTCATAGTCTATTCCTTCTTCTGAGTTATATACTTGTGCTACTAGTCTTGCTTTGTTTCTAGTTATATTTCCTAATTCATTTGCTTTATTTTTATAAATCCATTTATTTCCTATAACAATCTGATCGGTTGGTCTGGGTACTAGTTCTCAAACTTCATTTCATTCAAACTGATTTAGTTCTTCTTGCATAGCAATAATCCAATTTTCATCAGGTGATGCTTTCTTAGTATTTTTAGGTTCTATAATGGAGTGAAAAGCTACATTACCCATTAAATTTAGTTAATTTCTAGTTCGAACATTTGAATGTATTCCTCCAATAATATTTTATGTAGGATGATTTGGTAAGATTCGCCGAGGAGATCTTATTGGTATTAGTATTATTTCTATTTTCTAAATTATTTACAATATTTTATCTTCTCTAAGATTATAAACAATATCGTCGTCATCTCTTGAATTGTTTACTATTATATTTTTTTTATTATTATTAAGTAAATCATTGTCATTATTTGTTTTTGAAATAAGTTTAAAGTTCTCATCAAAAGATACATGGAGTGTTTCTTCAATAGTATTAATTCCTTTATTTAAAATTAGATTAGCTTTGCTTTGACTCGAATATCCAAGAAATATACATTCATCACATTTTGAATCATATTTGCCAAACCGATCTTTGGTGTTTAATATAAAACATTTTGAACCAAATTTTTTAAAATAAGATATGTTAGTTTTTCTACCGTTAAAAAGTTCGTAAGGTGGATTTTTAGTGAGGGGTCTAATAGAAACGCGATTTAAAACATAACATGCAGTTGCAACATCTTCTGTCCCAATTTTTTTGATAACGTGCTTACATTTAGTAAAGTTGTTGCACATTCTTGTAGAGTTCGATTCTTTCATTCTACAACTCCATTTTGTAGTGGAGTTCTTGGAAACGAAAAATTATGGAATATTCCTTTCTTTTTTCAAAAAATATCAAACTGTTCTTTTTCAAATTCACCTCCATAATCACTTCTAATATTTTTAATTCTAGTATCTTTTAAAATCTGAATTTGTTTAACAAATGTTTCGAAATTTTTTCAAAAGTATCACTTTTATTTTTCATAAAAATAGCCCATGTATATCTAGAAAAATCTCAACTATTACAAATACTTATTTATTATGATTTATGGATTGAATTTGAGTAGGTCTAAATAAATCCATATGAAGTAATTCAAGTGGTTGTAATGTCGAAATGGCTTTCTTAGATTTAAACGAGGATTTAGTTACTTTACCTAATTGACATGAGTCACATAAATTATTAACTTTGAAATTCATATTTGGTAATCCTTTTACGAGATTATTTTTAGAAATTTTATTTATATTTTTGTAACTGATATGACAGAACCGTTTGTGCCATATCCATGGATCACTTTCTTTGGCTATTAAACACCAAAGTCTGAGTTATGATTAACTTTCATATTCAAAATGTATATGTTTTTATCTCTATTTCCTTCAAAAATAAGATTTTGATTTTGATCAAAGATGCTACATTTATTTTCAGAGAAGGATATTTTAAAACCTTTACCGCATAATTGACTTATACTTAACTGATTATATTTTAGATTCTTAACTAATAAAACATTTGTAATAAGAGGCAAATTAGATGTACCGTAATTGCTCACATCGCCTTTGCCGATGATATAGCCATTGGAATTATCTTCAAAAGTGACAGAACCTCTATTTGAGTATGTAATATTTATCAGCATATCTTTGTCTCCTATCATGTGTTTTGATCAACCACTGTTGAGTATCCATTTTCCTCTTTTCTTGAGTGGGACCTGCAAAAAATATGAGATAACGTTGGTACCTATCTTTTTTTAATAGGGTCCTAAGAATTAGGTCTTAGGAAACCAAACCAAAGTGGGTTTAGTATCCTTTCTATAAATATAATTTTTATTATTATGAACATTTTCTATAAATGAACTAATATACTTTTTCCTTATTAACTTATTATTAGTTTTAGGTACCCATATATTTATAGTTTTAGAAACCAGTCATGAAGATATGGATGTTTTATTAGACTTAATTTTTGAATTACTAGATTGTGAATTCTTGACTTTCTTCTTATAACCTAAACCATTTTATTATTAACAGGTTGTGAATTCTCAATAATTCTAGTAAATTTTCTCTTTCTTTATTAAAATTTGAAACTTTTTTAGTGATTCCTTCTTCTTTAGTCTTTAGGCTTGAATTTTCTAGTTCTAACATTTTAATATTAGTTTTTTAAACTTGATTTTTAGAAACAAGAGCATCATTCTTTTCTTCTTAATTTTCAATTTCTTGACTCAATAATATAAGTTGAGAATTAACATTTGAAAGAGATTCTTGAGCTTTCTCAAGTTCTTTTTCTAATATTTTCTTGAGACTTGGTTTTGATTCATGACATAAAGCTATCACTACGACATACAGATTTGACGGATGCTACGACAAAAAGAGAATATATATTACAAGGAGACAAGACTTCAAAACCGGTGCATCAATTATATAATTTTGTTTTAGTTTTGAGTCTTAGGTCAATTTTGTTAAAATCTCTCCTCGATTACATATATATTAGCTTATATATTTAACCATTTTATTCTCGAATATTTTATACACATATAAGCATATAAAATATATAAAAAAGTGTTTTAAAGTTGTGTATATTACTATACCTGTGTAAACTGTGCAAATTGCAAAAAAATTTCCAACTCAGTCGACTGACCCAGAGGTTCAGTCGACTGACACTGGAAAATCTATACAACATGCACAGGTGCACAGATATACAAATATATATTTAAAAATTCATTTGAATATTCAGTCGACTGGCCCAGAGGTTCAGTTGACTAAATTTCTACAACAGCTACTTTTTGAAAAGACACGACTATTTGTAAAGAGTTACGCACCTCTACGAAAAGATTTGGACGCAACACTTTAATCGAAAGTCTTCATCAGCAGTCGCTGCTTTCTAACCTCTATAAATACGTACTCTAACATGACCCCGAATCACTGAATTACAACCGAATTTTCTTATCTTTCTAATCTAACTCTCTTGAATCTATTCGCTATTATACTTCCAATTATTTTGCATCAAAGCAATATTATACCTTTCTATTCTTCATAAACTTCAAATATGTATATATATTTATACTCGAGGAGAAAATTATAGGAAGGCTTTACTACAAGTGACAAATCCGTGTTATTAAAACATACAAAGTCAAAACAATCTTTTGTATTTGTTGAAGTCCTTTTCTGCTGCTTAGGCGTGTGAAGTCCTCTTTGGCTGCTGAGGCGAAATCCTATTCTGCTGCTCAGGTCACTGTTCGGTTGCTCAGGGGTTGTATAGACATGTTCCTTCGGATTTAGTGAAGGATATTATTTTAGAGAAATTCCATAAGGAGTCTGGGACTGGGCTTAGGACGGTGCTCCGAACCAATATAAAAACCTCTGGTGTCTTTTTATTATACTGCTTTTATATTTCGCACTATTTACTATATTACTATCATCACTATATTCTGTATTATCATATATCCATATTACACGATCCATAGCACACTTTCATTTGGTATCAAAGCAAGGTCATCATATAACTGTAGCACGGTTACATGATAATCTAATAATATGGACACTAACACTAGCACTAACACTAGCATTAACACTAGCTTCATTGAAGGACAATCAACTGCACGTCCACCACTATTTAATGGCATGAATTATAACTATTGGGCCACACGAATGAAAATATATATGCAAACAAATGGTTTTGATTCATGGGATATTACTCAGACAGAATATATTATTCCAATTGAAGCGTATTCTACTTGATCAAATACATAGAAACTAGATGCCACAGCTAATGCAAAAGCCATGAATATGTTGTTTTGTGTCTTAGATAAAAATGAGTTTAACCGTGTTAGCATGTGCAATACTGCATATGAAACATGGCGTACACTCAAAGTTACACATGAAGGAACCAACGAGGTTAAACAAAGCAAAATATCCATGCTTAAAAGTCAGTTTCAAAACTTTAGAATGAAAGAAAATGAATCTATAAATGATATGTACTTAAGATTTTAGGATATCTATCATTCATTTCTAGGACTAGGAGAAAAATATTCCGACTTTGATATTGTGTCCAAAATCCTTAACTCTTTAATGGAAGAATGGGAAAGAAAAGTTCTCGTTATTGAAGAAGCGAACGATATTTCCAAAATAACTCCAGGAGAGTTAATAGGAAATTTAATGTCCTATGAAGCGAATTTGCAAGTTTAACGAGTTCAAGCTCAAGGTAAAAAAATATAGCATTCCATGCATAACAAGAAGAGATTCATACAAAGACGACCTAGCCTTTATTGCCAAAAACTTTAAGAAATTCTTGAAATATAGAAAAGGAAAAAGAAATAATGGCAAGAGAAGCTCAAACAGCAATTAACCACCGTCTTCATCCGTTATGAAGTGTTTTAACTATCAAAAAAAGGACATATACAGAAGGACTTTCCAGATCAAAAGAAAGAATATCAAAATAAAAGGAAGGGCAATTTCATAAGAAAAGCCTTTACAGTTACATGGGATGATTCAGATTCCTCCTCTTCTTCTGAAAGTAAGAGTGACAGCAATAATGAACAAGCCAACGTATGTTTTATGGCCAAAGATAATGAGTTTAGTGATTTAACTTTTGATGATATGATAGAGATAAATTCCGAATTATTAGATACTTTAAAAAGTCTCAATAGTAATGTTAGAGTAGCTAATCATGTGGCTCCATTTGGGAATAACTATGCTAAGCTAAGCAGAGACTACATCAGTTTAGGTGGGAAGCCATTTGTTGGAATGGAGGATGCTGTTGAAGTTGAGAATTTTCTTCTGAGCCATGAAAGGATCTGTACTGATCTAAGCTTGGATGATGGGAAAAGGAGAAGGATGGATTCTAGACAGTTGCTAGGGCAGTACTTCAATGGTGGAATAGTGTGACCACTGGGGTACCGGAGGAAGAGCTGACATGGGCTGATTTCAGGAGAAGATTTGAGCAGTGGTTTTTGTCTGAAGTTGCTAAGTCAGCATTGATGAGGAAGTTCATGGATCTAATTTTAGGAGAGATGTCAGTGGTCTAGTACACTGCTAAGTTTGATGAGCTGTCTCAATTTGGATATGCTTTGGTTGACACTGATGTCAGAAGGAATAAAAGGTTCATTCGAGGATTGAGACCCGAGTTTGCTAGGATGACCATGACCCATATCCGAGAACTTAGTAATGTGGTGGTGGAGATGGCCATTTTCCATGAAGAAGATGCATGATATTTCTGCTAGAGAGAAGATAGTTGAATCCCTAGGTCCTTAAGGAAAGAAGAGGAAATTACTTAAGAAGAAGGGAGCCTAAAAAGGGGATGTTGCCAAGAAGGAAATTGTAACAACCTTAGATTTTTGTATATTATTTAAATTGTACTTTCTTTTATTTTTAAATTATTTTAAATTTGTTTTATTTCAAACATTTCATTTTTAAATATAAATGATGATTAGTAAGTGATTTATAGTTCAAACTAGTATAATTTGAATATTCTACTGTAAAGTGAATTTCTGGTCAAGCTGTTCAAACTGTGACTTTTAAACTTCAAATTTAAATTATATAAAATCTTAAATTTTATCTTTTATTATGAAAATATATGTAATAACTTGAACATTGTTTTTTCGTTTCGTTGAAAACGGAGTTAAACTGTGAAAGTTATGTATATTTCAATATTAAATGCAATTTGTTTATTCTACAATTTTGTTACTTTTAAATTGTATAAATCATATTTTATTGTCATATTTCACTTTAATCTGGGTCAATATGTTATTGTATGCATATTTTTGTATTATAATAATTTTAAAATGAAGTAAACAATTTTTCAAAGTCAATGGTGATTTATTTGTAATTTTTAGACACTGTTTTGGATTTTTAAGCAATTTCTTTAAATCTTTTTCTATTTTCTTTAAATTTAATATTTTTTTATATGTGTTAGTAAGTTATTTTAGGCATATTTTGTATTTTAAATGTTTTTAAAGTGATGTTTGATTTTTTCCAAAGTTTACTGTGTTGATTTCTTTTTTTAAGGCTGTTTTCTTATTTTCTGCTATTTTCTTCATTAAAATTTTATTAAAATTTTATTTTTTTATATTTATTTTGTGAACGTACTTTTATTTTATATTATTATTTATGTTTAAAAATATATTACAAGCTCATATGAATTTTCTAAAATTTATTTCATTTAATTTCAAATTTTCTAGACTAGTTTACTATTTTTAGCTATTTTCCTTAATTTAACTTTATATAATTAATAAATATTATATATATTTTTATATTTTGATAAATTTTCGAAATTTTATCTGGGATTATTGTTATTTCCAGAAATATCAAGTTATATAAACAAAATTAAGGAAATTTGAAAGGTTTTAAAAGCTTTTGAAACGTAAGTCGTTTCTTTTACCGTTTCATCATTTACTCTTTGATCGTTTTTTTTCCTCTTTAACCGTGAATTCCTCCTTAATTTTTCATGTGGATCTCATATCTATTTCTCATTTAAAAAAAAAGAAAAAATACGGCCATGGTTGAAGGAGTTGAGGTAAAAATTATCTTCTTCTTCCTTTGTTTTTCTACTTTTCTATTTTGAATTCTGTACTTGTTCTCACCTTCATAGCTTGGCATCTCCTCAACCAGATATGATCTGACCTCTACCACCCCTTTCCTCTGACTATCACCCATCCTACTACCTCTCCATTTCAGGTCGAGACCATCCATGGCAAAGATCACCACAAAATCCACCAAAAACCATCACCTATAGCACTAGCCTAGCCTAGTTTATCATCTCCTCCTTCTACCGCCATTAGCCGCCACTACCTCCACCACCACCACCTCTAACCTGACATCCATCCTCTGCCACATCACCCACCACCCTCTGGAAATCAGGCCATGACCATAGAGCATGAGGCCGAGCCCAATAGGGGCCAAGATGTGATGATATTTGCTTTGTTTTGTAAAGTGTTGCACCTATATCTTCATCTCCTTTAAACCAATGTAGGCCGACAACTTTGCACCCAAACCACACCTTAATCCATGGCATAGCTGAGATTAACCCATCCATAACTGATCCATGTGAAGTCGAAAACAAGTGCAAAGCATTTGACTTTGTTCTGGACATTGATTTCTAGTGCTGTTCAAGTGTTACATTGTTTTGTAACTTATATGTTGTATTGTTTGTTTAAATATTTAAATAAGGAAATTATCTTTGGCTCTCTCAATATCAAATCTTTGTCGTGCCATCGTGCTTTTGAGGATATTAGTTTGGGTCATTCATACCGCAATCCCCAGCTCAAACAAGTGAGTTATTCTCACCAGACAGTATGTACATATGTAACTAGTAAATTGACCCCTTTTGAATCTGTAAAATGCATTATCATGTTACACCTGCTATATTATGATTTTATGATGTTCACCCATGCTTAAACACCTGTTATAACATCTATTACTATTATATTATATTGTTTTGCTATTTTATCAGTTTATCACACTGCAAGTTCCCTTTAGATTGGAATCACTATGGGTTGAAATGATACATACCCGAACGAACTTTAGAATAGGGGAAAATCGTTATGGGCTGAAATGATAGGCCTGAACGATTTTCAACTTATTTTATTTACTTGGGACTGCGGGTTTGAAATGATAAAACCCGGATTTTTCTTTGTACATTACGGGTTGAAATGATACATTACCCGTATCACTTTACCTAGCGTTGAAAATTATATACAGGCCCATAGTTAAAATATGTTTTTCTAAAAGTTTTAAAATATCTTAGAAATTTAATTATTATAATATTTTGATTTAAAATTAAATAAAAATATAATTTTTTTAAAGAATTATTGATTTTCTGAAAATCTATATGTTAAATAAATTGTGGAAAAGTTAGAAAATCTGAATGTAAGTTATTTTGGAAATTTTGATTTAATTTTTAATGGAATTTAAATTAACTTTGAAATATGATAAATTTATAATATTTTGAATTTAAATTAATTTAAAATAATTTTATAACATATTAATGATTTTTGAATAAAGTTAAAATGTTAATGAGTGAATATTGAGTTGAATTTGGAAATAAAACTTAAATTGGAATTTATGAATTTGGTTTAGAAGTGAAATTTTAAGTTAAGTTAAATAAAATGGAATTAAGTTATATTTGAAATTTTAAACTTAAGTGTTAAGTTGAAATTTAATGTAATTAATTTAATTTGAATGTGGAAATTTAATAAGCGAATTATTAATAAATATTGATTTTTGGAAGGAAACTTAACTTTATAAAATCATGAATTTAAGGAAAATTAAATGATGCTTATAAATGTGAAAATGTATGATTTTATAAGCTAAAAATGATTTAAATAAAAATATAAGTGTTTGTGAAATTCTATTGAATATTTGAAGTTAATTAACAGCATTTTTAATACTGTCTTTTGTTAAATTGAATTGTTTTTGAATGTAACTTTCTGTAGCATTTTCTAAATGCTGCGAAACTTGAATTTGCATTGTTTTAATAAATTTAAGTGCATAAATGAACATTGAAAAGTTTAAATTTTTGGAATTTAATAATTTAATTATTAAATGTAATAACTTCGTTTTTATGATTTAAAATGAAGTAATTTGTTTTGAAATATAAATTTTGATATATTAAATTGATTTAAAATATGGTACTGAAAGATACGATATTTTGGTATATTGAAATGATTTGAAATGTGGTTCTGAAAAAATATAGCTATTTTGATATATTAAAATGATTTGAAATGTGGTTTTGAAAAAATATAGCTGTTTTGATATATTAAAATGATTTGAAATGTGGTTTTGAAAAGATATGGTATCTTGATACATTAAAATTATTTGAAACGAAGTTTTGAAAGATATGATACTTTGATATTAAAATGATTTGAAAGAAGTTCTGAAAGATATGATATTTTGAAAATGAAGCTCTGAAAGGTTATGATATTTTGATATATTAAAATGATTTGAAAGGAAGTTTTGAAAGGATATGATAATTTAATATATTGAAATGGTTAGAAATGACTTGATATTTAGTTTGATAAATATTTGAATTGAAATATATGGTATGATGATATATTGAAATGGTTTGGAAATGATTTAATCTTTATTTTGATAAAGATTTGGGTTGAAATGATATTTTATTTTGAAGTATAAAATATTGTTTTAAAGTTATAACTACGGGTTATAATAACGATTGGTTGTTAAAGAGATCAGGATCGGATATTGTCTTATAGCCGGCCAATACCGAAAACCACTTTAACAACTGTGTATGCGGTGGAGATTCCAGAATGAAGTAGGATGGTGGCGACGTTCTCGAGGTATATTACGTGGACCCAACTCCTGTGAGTTGGCATATATGACTAAAACAGGAGCTATATCGGGTTACACAAAGGGTCGCACCCTTTCAGCGAGCATGCTCCATCGGAAACCATTCTATTACTTTTGTGATTTGATACGTGGCGCCACTTTGATTCGGGGGTATTGTTCGAGGTGGGCGGAAGCTGCTGGCTTGCCGTCACCACCGGTCCGGGAGTGCAAACGGTGTATCCACCATGGCATTGCCTCGCGTGCCATGTCATATCCTTATATCGAGCCCGCTACGATTTTTGTTTTAAAGATCCAACCGCGTTAAGGTTCACCATCCCCTTAACGCTATTTTCTATATGATTATACTTTTCTAATTAGACACTACTGTATATAGCATATATTACTACATAGTAAATAGTTTAACGGATCCTTAGAGGATGGGCGGTCCCAAGCATCTTCTAAGTTACTTGTACCTTTACTACAGTTCACTTGAGTTGGTTTACATTGTATAAGTATGTATTTCCTGACTCGAGTGTTTGTATTTTTTATTTACGCTCGAGTCAGCCTGAGTTATTCATAGATTTGGATTTCCACTTTCTGGAGATTGAAATCGCTGAAGATTATCTACTTGTCAAGTTTTATCTTTTGCAGTCTGTTGTTCCTTTCAGCTCTTGTATTAGTAGACTTCTATGTAGTGAGACTTCCTTTGTACTTTATTTCTTCTGTTGTATTTTATGTAACTCTGATATTTTTATATAGTAGCTTCATGAACTACTATTTCTTTTACTTCCGCTGCATTATTATTACTCTGTGTCTGTGATCTGTGATTTTTATTACTGTATATTATGAGATTTGTCAAATTTTTATTTACAACGCGGTATTTTGAGCAATTCAATTCCGACATGTGTGTCTACCTATACACTTATAATGGATGCGAATGGTTGAAAATATCGGGTCGTCACAGTTGGTATCAGAGATTTGGTAGCTCTAGGCAAAACTCAGCATATGGAGTGAATGTATTTACAGAACCACTTTCATTCGAGTTTGAATCTCTTCCTTTTTTACTCGATTCCTTTGAATTTTGGAACATTCCCTACGGTTCCAAAATCCATTCGTGTCCCTCACTATTCGTCTTCTTTTGACTCTGGAGTATTCCAAAACTCCGCTGCGAATGATCTTTCAAGTGAGTCGGTGGTCACGCCAATTTCAAATTGAGTTGAAAAAAAAGAGGGAAAACTCCTTTACAATTAGCATCGATTCACCAGAGATTTATATCTACGCTTGGTTTAGATGCTAATATCTTTTGTTATTCCAAACTTTATCTATTAAGATCGAATGTAGATTTACCCTAGAAAAATCCACATTGATCTTATTCTTTAAGCCACGGTTGACCCGGTAAATGTTGCCCGTGATTTATTTAAGCTTATACACCTTCCTATTTTTTGATTTAATCATCTTGTCTTTTGTTTCCAACCTATTTTCAAACATTTTGAATTGTACTTGTAAATCTATGTTTTGTTTTATATATTGTGTTCTTTGGGTTGTTTATGTTGATTTGGGTTTCCGATCGATTCGTTTGATCAACGCTATCGATAGGATTTATAAAACACATTGACAGAACAAACTGACACAATATTATTTTAAAATTTGGTTAATGAAATAAAATTTTGATATGTAAGTAAATTTATGGAACTTAATAAATTTATTTAAAATTGATTATTTGAAATTATAATACTAAATTTATCATTTATTGTTCTGTAAATGAATTTATAGATAGTTGCTTATAAATTTATTTGGGAACTGAAATGAATTTAAAACAAGAAATTTGAGAATTTAATTTCCGATGGTTTCAAACCTTGTGTTTAAAGTTTTAAAGGGTTATATTATTTAAAGTATTTTCGAATAGAAATTTGTTTTCAAAGAACTTGAAAGTTTAAAAATTAATGCTCTTCTCTTTGTCGTTGGAAAATAACTTCGGTGATGACTGCAGCATCATCGACATTCATTTTCGAGTTTCGAAGTGAAGAGACCGCTCTGTAGTCTTGCTACAGCTTTGTTTTGGAAATCAATTTGATTTGAATTTCTAAAATATGAGTTGATGTATAATATATATAGACATATGATTTAAATTTGATTTGATAAACTATGTACATACCTTTAGTTATCTCTAAATGGTTTGAAGAAATCGAAAATTTAATTCTTAAATTTTATTTTAAAGAATAATTTCAATTATAAAAAGAAAATAAAATTTTTGGATGAATATTCAAGCATGAAATGATTTAATTGTATAATACAATTGCATTCAAATATAACTTACCTTAATTTTAGAAGTTAACCATGTAATTGGATAATATACAATATAAAAAGATTTTTTTTAATAAAATTTGAGTGGTTATAATAAATATTTTACACTTAATTTTTAATTATAAAATGATTAATAGAGGTAAATACAATAAAGGGTAATTGAATAACTTACAATAAAATAATGTTAAAAGAACTAAGAATAAAAGAAAGCAGTTATAATAACTGTAAGCATATTTAACATAAGTGATAAATATATTGAGAGGAATAAATTTAATTTTAATTAGGAATAAAGAAGAATTAAATTTATTAAGTACATTGTGAGTGTAATAAATGATTATTTTTCAAATCCATGGTTTTAAAAATTGTTAATTTAAGATGATTGGATAATAAGATAATGAAATTTGGGATAGTTAAGATTTATTTAACTTGTGTAAAGATTTATTCTTTATTTAAGATGAAATTTCCATGCTTTCAAATTTATTTCCATATTTTGTTTTTCAAACTATCTTTTTGTTGTCCTTATTATCCTTATCTTCCTACAGATTGGTATAGACATCTTTCTATAATGTTTCTGTTTAGAAATCTTTCTATAATCCTTGATAATCTTTTGTAATCATTTTGGATCCACATTTTTCATGCTGGTGTTCTTAATTTTGGAGAATCTTGAAAAGATCATCTCCACCTTGTTAAACTTACCTATAACAACAGTTATCAGATATAATTTCAATCTTCTTGTCATCTTATCTTAATCCTATTTCACTCTATCTTTTTCTGTGCTTTTCCGTACCTCATCCCTTTTCGAGGACGAAAAGTTTTGAGTGGGGGAGAGTGTAACAACCCTAGATTTTTGTATATTATTTAAATTGGACTTTACTTTATTTTTAAATTATTTTAAATTTGTTTTATTTCAAATATTTCATTTTTAAATATAAATGATGATTATTAAGTGATTTATAGTTCAAACTAGTATAATTTGAATATTTTACTGTAAAGTGAATTTCTGGTCAAGCTGTTCAAACTGTGACTTTTAAACTTCAAATTTAAATTATTTAAAGTTTTAAATTTTATCTTTTATTATCAAAATATATGTAATAACTTGAACACTGCTTTTCGTTTCGTTGAAAACGGAGTTAAACTGTGAAAGTTATGTATATTTCAATATTGAGTGCAATTTGTTTATTCTACAATTTTGTTATTTTTAAATTGTATAAATCATATTTTATTGTCATATTTCATTTTAATCTGGGTCAATATGTTATTTTATGTATATTTTTGTATTATAATGGTTTTAAAATGAAGTAAACAAATTTTCAAAGTCAATGGTGATTTATTTGTAATTTGTAGACACTGTTTTGGATTTTTAAGCAATTTCTTTAAATCTTTTTCTATTTTCTTTAAATTTAATATTTTTTTATATGTGTTAATATGTTATTTTAGGTATATTTTGTCTTTTAAATGTTTTTAAAGTGATGTTTGAATTTTTCCAAAGTTTGCTGTGTTGATTTCTTTTTTTAAGGCTGTTTTCTTATTTTTCTACTATTTTCTTCATTAAAATTTTACTTAAATTTTATTTTTTTATATTTATTTTGTGAATGTACTTTTATCTTATATTATTATTTATGTTTAAAAATATATTACAAGCTCATATGAATTTTCTAAAATTTATTTCGTTTAATTTCAAATTTTCTAGACTAGTTTACTATTTTTAGCTAATTTCCTTAATTTAACTTCATATAATTAATAAATATTATATATATTTTTATATTTTGATAAATTTTCGAAATTTTATCTGGAATTATTATTATTTCCATAAATATCAAGTTATATAAACAAAATTAAGGAAATTTGAAAGGTTTTAAAAGCTTTTGAAACGTAAGTCGTTTCTTTTACCGTTTCCTCATTTACTCTTTGACCCTTTTTTTTGTTTTTTTTTTTGTTTTTTTCTCTTTTAGCCATGACTTCCTCCTTCATTTTTCATGTGGATCTCAGATCTATTTATCATCTAAAGGAAAAGAAAAAATATGGCCATGGTTGAAGGATTGAGGTAAAAATTATCTTCTTCTTCCTTTGTTTGTCTACTTTTCTATTTTGAATTTTGTACTTGTTCTCAACTTCATAGCTTGGCTCCTCCTCAACCAGATCTGACCTGACCTCTACCACCCCTTTTCTCTGACCATCACCCATCCTACTACCTCTCTATTTCAGGTCGAGACCATCCATGGCAAGGATCACCACAAAATCCACCAAAAACCATCACCTATTGCACTAGCATAGCCTAGTTTATCATCTCCTCCTTCTACCACCCTTAGCCGCCACTACCTCCACCACCACCACCTATGACCTGACCTCCACCCTCTGCCACATCACCCACCACCCTCTGGAAATCAGGCCATGACCATAGAGCATGAGGCCGAGCCCAATAGGAGCCAAGATGTGATGATATTTGCTTTGTTTTGTAAAGTGTTGCACCTATATCTTCATCTCATTTAAGCCCATGTAGGCCGACAACTTTGCACCCAAACCAGACCTTAATCCATGGCATAGATGAGCTTAACCCATCCATAACTGATCCATGTGAAGTTGAGAACAAGTGCAAAGCATTTGACTTTATTCTGGACATTGATTTCTAGTGCTGTTCAAGTGTTACATTGTTTTGTAACTTATATGTTGTATTGTTTGTTTAAATATTTGAGTAAGGAAATTATCTTTGGCTCTCTAATATCAAATCTTTGTCGTGCCATCGTGCTTTTGAGGATATTAGTTTGGGTCATTCGTATCGCAGTTTCCAGCTCAAACAAGTGAGTTATTCTCACCAGACAGTATGTACATATATAACTAGTAAATTGACCTTTTTGAATCTGTAAAATGCATTATCATGTTACACCTGCTATATTATGATTTTATGATGTTCACCCATGCTTAAACACCTTTCATAACATCTATTACTGTTATATTATGTTGTTTTGCTATTTTATCATTTTATCACACTGCAAGTTCCCTTTAGATTGGAATCACTATGGGTTGAAATGATACATACCCGAACGAACTTTAGAATAGGGGAAAATCGTTATGTGCTGAAATGATAGGCCTGAACGATTTTCAACTTATTTTATTTATTTGGTACTACGGGTTTGAAATGATAAAACCTGAATTTTTCTTTGTACGGGTTGAAATGATACATTACCCGTATCACTTTACCTAGCGTTGAAAATTATATACAGGCCCATAGTTAAAATATGTTTTTCTAAAAATTTTAAAATATCTTAGAAATTTAATTATTATAATATTTTGATTTAAAATTAAATAAAAATATAATTTTTTTAAAGAATTATTGATTTTTTTAAAATCTATAAGTTAAATAAATTATCGAAAAATTAGAAAATCTGAATATAAGTTATTTTGGAAATTTTGATTTAATTTTTAATGTAATTTAAATTAACTTTGAAATATGATAAATTTATGATATTTGAATTTAAATTAATTTAAAATGATTTTATAACATATTAATGATTTTTGAATAAAGTTAAAATGTTAATGAGTGAATATTGAGTTGAATTTGGAAATATAACTTAAATTGGAATTTATGAATTTGGTTTAAAAGTGAAATTTTAAGTTAAGTTAAATAAAATGGAATTAATTTATATTTGAAATTTAATGTAATGAATTTAAATTTGAATGTTGAAATTTAATAAGCGAATTATTAATAAATATTGATTTTTGAAAGGAAACTTAATTTTACAAAATCATGAACTTAAGGAAAATTAAATAATGCTTATAAATGTGAAAATGTATGATTTTATAAGTTAAAGATGATTTAAATAAAATTATAAGTGTTTGTGAAATTCTATTGAATATTTGAAGTTAATTAACAGCATTTTTAATACCGTCTTTTGTTAAATTGAATTGTTTTTGAATGTAACTTTCTGTAGCATTTTCTAAATGCTGCGAAACTCGAATTTTCATTGTTTTAATAAATTTAAGTGCATAAATGAACATTGAAAAGTTTTAATTTTTGGAATTTAATAATTTAATTATTAAATGTAATAACTTCATTTTTATGATTTAAAATGAAGTAATTTGTTTTGAAATATAACTTTTGATATATTAAATTGATTTGAAATGTGGTACTAAAAGATACGATATTTTGGTATATTGAAATGATTTGAAATGTGGTTTTGAAAAAATATAGCTAGTTTGATATATTAAAATGATTTTAAATGTGGTTTTGAAAAGATATGGTATCTTGATATATTAAAATGATTTGAAACGAAGTTTTGAAAGATATGATACTTTGATATTAAAATGATTTGAAAGAAGTTCTGAAAGATATGATATTTTGAAAATGAAGCTCTGAAAGGTTATGATATTTTGATATATTAAAATGATTTGAAAGAAAGTTTTGAAAGGATATGATAATTTAATATATTGAAATGGTTAGAAATGACTTGATATTTAGTTTGATAAATATTTGCATTGAAATATATGGTATGATGATATATTGAAATGGTTTGGAAATGATTTAATCTTTATTTTGATAAAGATTTGGGTTGAAATGATATTTTATTTTGAAGTATAAAATATTGTTTTAAAGTTATAACTACGGGTTATAATAACGATTGGTTGTTAAAAAGACCGGGATCGGATATTGTCTTATAGCCGGCCAATACCGAAAACCACTTTAACAACTTTGTACGCGGTGGAGATTCCAGGATGAAGTAGGATGGTGGCGACGTTCTCGAGGTATATTATGTGGACCCAACTCCCGGGAGTTGGAATATATGACTAAAACAGGAGCTATACCGGGCTACATAAAGGGTCGCACCCTTTCATAGAGCATGCTCCATCGGAAACCATTCTATTACTTTTGTGATTCGATACGTGGAGCCACTTTGATTCGGGGGTATTGTTCGAGGTGGGCGGAAGCTGCTGGCTTACCGTCACCGCCGGTCCAAGAGTGCAAACGGTGCATCCACCCTGGCATTGCCTCGCGTGCCGTGTCATATCCTTATATCGAGCTCACTACGATTTTGGTTTTAAAGATCCGACCGCGTTAAGGTTGACAATCCCCTTAACGCTATTTTCTATATGATTATACTTTACTAATTAGACACTACTGTATATAGCATATATTACTACATAGTAAATAGTTGAGTGGATCCTTAGAGGATGGGCGGTCCCAAGCATCTTCTAAGTTACTTGTACCTTTACTACAGTTCACTTGAGTTGGTTTACATTGTATAAGTATGTATGTCCTGACTCGAGTGTTTGTATTTTTTATTTACGCTCGGGTCAGCCTGAGTTATTCATAGATTTAGATTTCCACTTTCTGGATATTGAAATCGCTGGAGATTATCTACTTGTCAAGTTTTATCTTTTGCAGTATGTTGTTCCTTTCAGCTCTTGTATTAGTAGACTTCTATGTAGTGAGACTTCCTTTGTACTTTATTTCTTCTGTTGTATTTTATGTAACTCTGATATTTTTATATAGTAGCTTCATGAACTACTATTTCTTTTACTTCCACTGCATTATTATTACTCTGTGTCTGTGATCTATGATTTTTATTTACTGTATATTCTGAGATTTGCCAAATTTTCATTTACTCCGCGGTATTTTGAGCAATTCAATTCCGACATATGTGTCTACCTATACACTTATAATGGATGCGAATGGTTGAAAATATCGGGTCATCAAAGAAATGGTTGATTTGGTGTGCTATAAATGGGATAATAAGGGTCATTAGGTGAACGAGTGTCGGTCGGGCAAGGGAAAGAAGGCTGCAGAGAAGAAGATTGTGAAATATTTGAACTATGATCAAGTTGGGCATTATAAGAACCAGTGTCCAGAGCCAGC
Source organism: Allium cepa (assembly GCA_030765085.1). Lineage (NCBI taxonomy): Eukaryota > Viridiplantae > Streptophyta > Magnoliopsida > Asparagales > Amaryllidaceae > Allium > Allium cepa. The sequence continues at coordinate 806,640,201 of CM060928.1, forward strand.
CAGGGCGGAAAAGGGGAAAGTTTTTGCCATTGGATCATCAACTAAGCCTACTGCGACTGATAAGAGAAAGACGGTATGTTTTTGATTCAGAGCATACCACTTAGGATACTTTTTGACACCGGTACATCACATTTATTTATATCCTAGTGTTTGGTTAATAGATTATGCTTAAAACCCACATACCATGTTATTTCTTTAAGGGCTACGAATCCAGTAGGATGGTATGCAACTCTGGGGACAAGACATGACCAGTTAGAACTTGACTTATTAAGTCATAAGCTTGCATGCGGTTTATATGTTTATGATTTCGTAGATTTCGTAATCATTTTAGGAATGGATTGGTTGAGAAGGTATGAGGCAGGGATATTCTACCAGGATGGAGAGATACCTTTGAGACACCCTAATAGTCATAACCAAATTATATTCTCAGTAGAGAATTCTGACCGGAGTTGTTATGCTTTATTAAGTGCAAAGGAAATGGGAGAAGAGCTAAGTCAGGTTCGTATAGCAAGGGAATTTGCAAATGTTATTGAGCTAGTCACAGGACTACCATCGGAATAAGATGTTGAGTTTTTGATAGATCTTGTGACAGGAGGTAAACCTGTGAGTAGACCACCTAGCAGGATGACACCGACAGAGATGAAGGAACTGAAGGTGCAACTAGTGGATCTAGAAGAAAGAAATTTTATAAGACCAAGAAGTTCGCCTTGGGAATCGGTCACGGTATTCGTGAAGAAACCAGATGGGTTGTTGAGGATGTGTATCGACTATCATAAGCTAAAAGAAAGGACGATAAAGAAAAAGTATCCTTTTTTGAGAATTGATGATCTAGTTTACCAGTTTAGTGGAGCTAGAGTGTTTTCTCAATTGGATTTGGCCATGGGGTTCCATCAGTTGAGAGTGAAAGAGGACAATATTCCTTTGACTACGTTTCGGACTAGATATGGTTCGTATGAGTGGTTAATGATGCCTTTCGGGTTGACGAATGCACCTGCTTTCTTTGTGGATTTAATGAGCCGAGTCTTATAAGAATGTTTGGATATATTAGTGTTGGTGTTTATAGATGACATTTTGGTATACTCTATGTATGAGAGAGAGCATGAAGATCATCCTAGAGTTATGCTAGAGATGCTGAGGCAAAATCAGCTAAAGGTGAAGTTTTCCAAGTGTCATTTTTGGAAGAAAGAGGTTAAGTTACTTGGTCATGTGGTTTCAGAGAAAGGATTGTGAATTGATTTAGATAAGATTGAAGCTGTGAATAATTGGAAGAGACCGGAGACGGTGGCCGAAATCAAAAGTTTTCTTAGACTTGCTGGGTACTACCGAAGATTCATCAAGGATTTCTCACGGATAGCAGCTCCTTTGACTAAGCTTACCAAGAAGGAAGTGAAGTTTGTTTGGTCAAACAAATGTAAGGAAGCATTTCTAAAGTTGAAGTATTTGTTGACTATTGCTCTAGTGTTAGTAGTTCCAAATTGTAACCAAGGTTGGTAGTATACACTGATGCGTGTGGGACTGGATGGGGAACAGTGTTGATGCAGAAGGGCAAAGTCATTACCTATGCATCTAGGCAGCTTAGACCGCACGAAGTAAGATATCATACTCATGACTTGCAGTTGGCTGCGGTGATTTTTTCCTTGAAGATTTAGAGGCATTATCTCTTGGGGGAGAGATTTGAATTATATACCAATCATAAGTCCTTAAGATATCTATTCTCTCAGAAGGAGTTGAATGTGTGACAGCAGAGGTGGCTGGAGTTTTTTGCTGCTTACGATTTTGGTATAGAGCATACCCAAGGGAAAGGTAATAAAGTAGCAGATGCTCTTAGTAGAAGACATCAGAATATGGTGTTGGCTATGTTGGCAGAATGGAAAAATCTAGAAGCTTTGGCCAGTTGTGGCGTGCAATTAAGATCGACGGCTAGTTCTAGTCAAAGTACTACCATGTTGTCCTATTAAGAAGTTCGACCAGTTTTGATTAAGAGAATTGCTTCTAAGTAGAGGGAGGATCCATTATTAGCTGAGAGGATCAGAAGACTTGAGGTTGGAACTGAGGTCGATGATTTGATAGATTTTTGTGTTGACTAGAGAGGATGGTTGAGAAAGAAGGGACGGTTATGTGTTCCAGATGTGGAGAACTTGAGAAGAGAAGTTCTTAAGGAATGTCATCGATCCAAGTTTACGATTCATCCTGGAGGGGCCAAGATGTATCAAGATATAAAGAGGAGCTTCTATTGGGAAAGCATGAAGAGGGATGTTGGCTTGTGTGTTAGGTAGTGTGTAAACTGTCAACAAGTGAAAGCCGAACATCAAAAGTCGAGTGGGTTACTTCAGCCTCTTGATATTCCATTATGGAAATGGGATTCACTGTCCATTAATTTTATTGATGGGTTACCAAGGCCAAGAAGAGGAAATGAAAGCATATGAGTTATTGTGGATAGATTGACCAAGAGTTACCATTTCATTCCAGTAAAGTCGACCAAGAAGACACATGTTTTGGAAAAGTTGTTTACGAAGAACATAGTTAGACTTTATGGACTTCCTAGTAGCATAGTCAGTGACAGAGACGCTTTATTCACTAGTGAATTCTAGAAGATTCTATAGGATGGGTTAGGCACTAAGATCAAGATGAGTACCACATATCATCCACAGACAGGTGGGCAGACAAAGAGAGTCAATAAAGTGCTCGAGGATTTGTTGATAGCTTGTGTGTTGGACTTTGGTGGATCTTAGGAGGATCACCAACATTTGGTTGAGTTTTCCTACAATAATATATATCAGTCTAGTATAGGAATGGATCCTTTTGAAGATTTGTATGGAAGGCCATGCAAATCCCTTGTATGTTGGTTAGAGATTGGAGACAGATTTGTCTTAGGTCCAGATTTGGTAAGGGAGGCATCATAGAAGATTGAGCTAACCGAGGCTGGATGAAGGAAGCTCAATACAAACAGAAGAGTTACGTAGATAAAAGGCGTGAATACCTAATGTTCTCAGTGGGAGACTGGGTATTCATTAAAGTATCACCAATGAAGGGTGTGGTACGATTTGAAATTTTGGAAAAGTTTGTCCCGAGATAAGTTGTTCCATTCCAGATTATAGAGAGGATTGGAAAGCTCGCATACAAAGTTGAGTCGCCAAGCAATATGGCAGGTGTCCATAATGTATTTCATGTGTCTCATCTTTGCAAGTATGTGTGTGATCCAAAGGCTACTATTCCTCAGATAGAATTGGAGGATTTAGTAGTAGAGCCTGATTTGACTTTTGTTAGACAACCAGTTCGGGTTGTAGTGAGAGATGAGAAAAGATTGAGGAACGAGATAGTCAAGTTGGTGAAAGTTCGGTGGAGCGACCGCGTGAAGGATTATACTTGGAAGTCAGAGGATATGATTCGAGATACTTATCCTGATCTGCTTTGAGGGTATGTCTATATTAGATTTATACAGATATTTCCTTGTCTGGTAGACTAGTATGGTTGTTAGGAGTCGTTAAAAATGATTGCTATGTTTATTATTCAGTCCTTACTGAATTTCGAGTACAAAATTCTTTAAGGAAGGGAAGGGATCCTGTAACACCCTTAATATTTACTAACATTATTCAGGAGATTTAATTAAATAAATTAAATGGAATAATGTAAATGAAAGTGATAAGGAGATTGATACTTGAATTAATTAATTAAGGTCGTGTTTAATAAACTAACTAATAGGCTTAAGAATGTTTGTAGGTTAAACAAATTAAATAATGGTATTATTGCAAATTGCTACCCAATAGCCCTTAACCAAATATATTTTTGTTCCCAACATCTTACTTCCCATTCACGTCATTTTTTAAAATGCAAATTAAAAGATAGAGGAATGACCGGTCATTAAGGAAGAAGAAGAAATTCAAATTAAAGCTAGAAAATCAAGCTTAAAGGAATCAATCTCAATCCAATCTCCTTATCGAGATGAACATGAATAATAATTCCATCTCTATTTTTTTAATGATATATTTTCGTACTTAAGGGTAAATTCTTTTTTATGATATATTGGATGATGATATGCTTGATTCATGATTATTTGATTTAAACAAGATTGTTTAAAAGAGTTTTTGCATGATTTTGGGTCAAAATAGAGATTTAATGTTGATTAAATGTCATGAGAAAATTTTATATTATGAAGGCACTTGATGGAGTTCGGTTTCAATTTTGAGAAATTTCCAAGTTATGGAAAAATTATTATAAATTTTCAAAGAAAAATATGGATATTTGGATTTATAAATTTATTTTTCAAAAAATATTGAGAATTTGGGTCTGGAATTTTGGTATATTAGATAACGTGATTAAAGTGAATTTCTGGAATTTTTGGGGATTTACCAAAGTGACTTTTTATGCAAAATATATTGTTTTAGAAGAGAGACTTCTTTGCAAAAATTGGAAGGGCTTAATTGATTAACTTAACCATGGTTTTGATCTGGATTAGCGATAGTTGTTTTGAAAGAGAATTTGAAAAAGTTAAGGCAACCAATCTGATGTTGACATATGGTAGGTTAGTTAGAGAAAAGTTTACTTTATTAAGAACTAAATCTGGTTTGCTCAGAAAATAGGTTCCGCCTGCTTTAGAAAGCACCTTTTGACATAGAAGCTTCCGCCTTTGTCCTTTTCGAAACCAATTATGTCGAAACCAATACATAAGGTATCACTATGATGGTATGCAGTGGATTGGAGGAAGGAAAATGGTAAGGGGTCGAAAGCATAGCTTCTGAAGGAGTCGAAACCTTAGTTTTTTATAAAAAGAAAAGTTCCTGCATATGTTTTGTTTTAATTTAGCCTTCTACATAGTCGAAGCATTTGGTTTCGAAAGAGGATTTAAAATGGTTTCGAAAGGGTTGCCATTAACTTATGAATGCTTTCGACTGGGTTCCTTTACTTGTGAAAGAATGTTGTGAAAGAAGGGGTTTCGACCTAGTCGAAACCATGCAGCCGTTTTATAGCCTTTCGATGGTATTGAAGTTATCAATGTTGTCGAAAGTATTTTGTTTTATAAGTTCAAGCCACTTCCTATAGCTTTTCAAAAGGGTTAGGGGTTTCGAAGGTGATGGTTTCGAAAGGGGTTTCGACGCCAACCTTCTAATGATTTACCAAGATGTTAAATGCTTATAAAAGGGATTGTGCCGACACCATCAAGTTTCCCTAATATTTTTATATGATAAAGAATGGTTTCGAAACGGATGCTTTCGCCTATATTCACTTTGACCAAAATTACGTTTAAGTATAAACCCAACGCTTTCGAAAGTGGTACTTTCAATTTTTTTCAGCAAGGTTACTTCAATTGGTGTCGAAAGGGGCACTTCAACTTGTTTCAAAGCTAAGCTTCTAAAGTTAAATGCTAATACTATAATGTATTCGAAAGGTATCTTTTAAAGTATAAAAGGGCAGGAGTCTATTGTTTTGAATGCTTTCAAAGGAGGTCACCCTATGAATTCGAAAGCTAGGTTTCGAAGGTATCGAAAGGTTTTATGACGCTAACTCTATTTTTAAAGGAAAAACCCATGGCTATATTAAAGGAGTTTTTATAATGGTTTTGAGAAGAAGCTATCTATGATAAATTATTTTAAACTCACAGGATTGGTATTGCTATGTTATTATGTTGCTTCTTCTAATATGGATATATTCACTTTATAATGGACCCATAACTGCATTTTGGGGATAAAGGGTAGGAGAACCAGTTAGGTTAACCCATTAGTGAATATAAATTGAATAAACTCGTGAATGAGTAGAATTGTATCCAGGAGGTCAGGAAGACCAGAATATAGGATGCTAAAATATAAATAAAGATATTGGCAGGTGCCAATAGGTTCTTAGTAAGCCCATGAAAACTATGTATAGAAAAAGATATTGGCAGGGGCCAATAGGTTCATAGTTAGTCCATGAAAACTATGTATAAAAGAATATGTCAGATAAACAGGTTCATAATTAGCCCATGAAAACTATGTATAAAGGAAGATGCCAGATAGATGGGTTTACAGTAAGCCCATGAAGACTGAGATTGGATACTGGAGAGGCCAATATATTTGTAGTTAGCCCATGAAAACTATATCCGGATGAAATATTGACAGTTGTCAATAGGTTCCTAGTAAACCCTTGAAAACTCAGGTAAGAAGAAAGGATATTGGAGTCACCAATAGGTTACTAGTCAACCCGTGAAAACTAGGATAAGTAAGATATTGGAGTTACCAATAGGTTCATAGTGATCCAATGAAAACTATGTAATTGGATAGGGAGTCCTTAAATGTTTAACCGATTATTAGCCAGCCCATGAGACCTAATAGGTTAATAGTAATCCTAGAAGCTATAATTGAGACAGATAGTCTAAAATAAATGGGGATGTGTAATCCAGAATTGATTAAATTGTTTTGCATATAATCATATTATTCTGTTTTGAATTATTTTAACCATTGTGGATGCAAGAGCACAGTATATGGTTTTACAAAGGTTCTAAGATACTAGTGAGGGGAAACCCATTCCGCTAAGCGGCGTGGTCTCACGAGATGTCTAAATTATTTAAGATGGTAGATTATTATTCATACCAAGCTTTATGTCCAACTCGAAGTTTATGTTTTCCCCTTAAACTCTCGAGTACCCAATTGATTTTGAGTAATTTGAGAGTTGGGGTTTTCAGGTATAAGCTTTCGGAGATGTGCAGGAGGCATGATAGCTATTTAGAGCTCTCTTTTCTTTTGATTCCGCTGTGTTGTTTGTAATGGCAGAGTTGTTATATTGCTTGTATATACTCTGATAATCCAAGGAAGCATCTTCATATGTCGCTCTTGATGTATGTTGTAATAAGTACATTTTCTCTGAACATGATTTGCGAACATGGGATTATGCAATGAATTGGAAATGTTTTGATATGGAATGTGATTTTTCTTGAAGTTTAAATTTTTTTCATATTCATGTGCTTCTATGTATCAATGAATCTAACAATGCCATATTTGGTAGCCAAGGATTTATAACTATGGATGACTGCAACTTCCGCAGCCGTCAGTTTTGGACCCCTAATGTCGGGATGTTACAATTGTATCTTTTGAATTTATTCGAATTTTGATGATTCTACTGATTATCATAATGTTCTTTTGATTAAAGGAGCATAATTTTAATATTTTTTAGATTTTAAAATTTTATAAGTATATAACTAATTTTTTTAATTTGTATGCCCTTTTGAGTTCGTGATCACTATCTCATGTCATTAAATTAAGTTAAGTTGTTTAGATAATGAGTTTTGAACCTTTACTAGTCTTTCTCTTAGTACGTTTTCTTTACTGTCTTACAGTTTTAACTTTGGTTTTCTTACTTTTATTTCATTAGTACATATATGTATACATATAAATTTTATTTATATACATATATGTGTATCATTCTTATATTTTTATTTAGTTTTATTTGCAGGTACAGGTTTAGGGTAAATATGGTGCTAAAATGCTATTTGTAGGGTTTCAGGATTGATGCCGCTAGGATTGCAGAATTGCTGGTCGTAGTATCGTTGCCTTGAGAGATTTTATATTTTTAGACCAGGATCATTCGTGTTTGCAGTGAGACATTCATTCTCTAGTAGAGAGGCTTTTTGATCACATTTGTGCACTTGGATGCACCATGGATTATTTTGGGTACTTCTAACACTTCATTATCGGGCGTTGGCCTTGCTAGAGTTCGATATTGAGGTGTAATGGATGATGGCTTTGCCGGAGCTCATTCAAGAAGTTACTTGAGTTTGTTTTCTTAGTTTTTTGTATTTTGATAGGTCACCTCCAAGCACTTTGGCAGCTCCTTTATCATCAGTGTTATATATATATATGTACATGTGTTCTTACCTCTAATTTAGAGGATCATACATTTCTCTTGGAAGATTATTATAAATGATTAGATTAACATATTGGTCCCAAAAACTTTAGATATAAAAGAAGAAGGAAATTCGAATTTTGGGTGATTTTTTCCTTTGTTTATGAGTTTCTATGAATTTATTGTTCTAAAAAAAGATACTAATTGATATTGATTAATAAGATTAATTATAAGGGTTTGTAAATCACTTTAGGAGGGTAGAATGTGATATACCAATAATTTTTGAGAAGAATATGAAAAATATTTTGTTAAGCAATGATAATTTGACAAGAGGCAATATTTGGTGGAAAGTATTGGCTTTAAAAGGAAACAAAGAAATTATTATTTTAATTATAACAATGCCATTATAGAAACTTGACACTCCAGTTGTCTCTAATAATGGTGGCTTGATCTAACTTAAGAAAGAAGAATCATATTATAATCCAAACTCCTTTGTAACAACATTTGATTGATAAAAGCTATAAAGTGGACATAGGCTTTGTTAACAGCCGAACCACTATAAAAATCTCTTGTCTCTTTACTTTTCCTGCAATTTACTGTTGCTTTTTGTATTTTATTTGCCTTGATAAACAGGGCTGGTGCTTTCACACTCAACCTAGGGTGTTGATACCTTTTTTGGGTAACATTTTGATCCTTTGATTGAGAAGAATTCAACTCAGGCTTCGATCTAGCAATCTACTTTGGATATGATAGGTGTAGGAGTTAGATCTCAATCTCTCTACTTAGAAGATTCGCCACTGATAATCAATGGCACTAGGAAAAAGAGAACCGCTTCCGAAAGAACCATAGGAGCTGTAATAGTTGGAGAAGAATCCAATCCTCAGCAGGTTGAGGTCAATGGCGCCAATAATCCATTAAATAGAGAAAATTCTAGAGCTTATAGGAGAACAGGTGCCGGGACCTTCTATCTAACATGAAGTCGTCACTAAAGGCGAACTGAATAAGTTGGTTGATGAAATCAATTAAAAGATTAAAAACACCTAGAAAGATCTTATGGACAAATTAAATGCCCTCCCGACCATGCAATCACTAGCTTCTCCAAGAACTATTTTAGAATGTACGGCCGCCACGAAGCAGGAAAACTCTTCTGTTTCTAGCATAAGCAAAAGAAATGGAAGGCAGAAGAAAAAAGGAGTGGTGGGTGGAGCTATAAGAATCTCTATAGAAGGAAACGCAAGTAATCCACCAACTACAAAGCAGCCCGCCATGAACTTGAATCTAGGGATGAAAACCCCACGGGAAGATATATAATTGGATCTCTCTGACTCAGAAGATGGTGAGCAACTTCATGACGATGACGAGTAGAAATAGAACACCAATGTACTCAATACTGGCAGAGTGGTCCAAAGTGCCCCTACCTGATCAATCGCAAGCCAATGGAATACTGAGGGAGTAGCTCTCCCAAAGACAGAAGAGCCTAAACTTCAGCCCACTTACTAAGATCGTTTGTAAGATCAAACGCTTAGTGTAGTCTTTGATAGCCAACCTATGGAATACAGGACATTAGAGGCATATATCGTTGATATAATCAAGTGCTTGGTGAATTAAAGTAAGGATAGGAGATATGAAGAATGGGGATCCACTCTAAGCCAGACTCCCTTCATTGATGACATTTTGAATGAAGGATACCCTAAAAAGTTCATTATGCCGACTGTTCCATCCTACGATGGAACTAGAGACCCCAAACCTCACTTGTACGAGTACAGTTGGTACATCGACAGAGCGAATGCTTCAAATGCTGTTCGATGTAGACGTTTTCCAATCTTTCTGGCGAGAATTGCTTACATGTGGTTCATCAGGCTCCCACCAAAATCCATCTCCACTTTCAGTGAATTAGCAACAAAATTTCTTGATCAGTTTAGGCTTTAAATGGTACAACCAAAAGAAGTGATGTCCTTATCTGGCCTATTCCAAGGACGAAATGAATCTTTGAAATCCTTTATGAGTCAGTTCAACACCGTGGTCACTGAAGTAATAACCTAAATGAAGATATGGTCTTCAGGGCCATGGTTCGAGCCATCTAGAAAATGATTTTGGAAAATGGATCAAAATGAAACAACCAACCACTAGGAATGACTTTAACCAAAAGGCAAGCCAGTTCTTGAGATTGGAAGAGGCGAAGGAGATGGAAGGAAAACTAGATAGACTACAAGCAACCGGCACTGGCCAGAATGGAATGGCAGCTAACCAAGATGTAAATACCTCCAGCACCGTTGCAGCCAATACATGGAAGGGTAGAAACCAGAAAAGGAAGAAACATAATTCCAACAAACGAAACGAAGGAAACAAGCGACTTAAAGGCTTGAGGTCCGAAGACTATACCCCGCTCAATAATACTCTAGAAAATATCTACCTTGCGACACGATAGACAAAGGAGTACAAGCAGCCGTTTGAAAAGGAAGCAACTGAATAACAAAAGCACTCTAAAAAATGTTGCCGCTTCCATGAAACACATGGTCACAACACGAATGAGTGTCGTCACCTGAAGAACCTATTGAAGAGATGATTCGGGAAAACAAGCTTTAGCAATATGTGAGGAAACCACAAAATCCTCACAAGCCTGGAGGACTCCAAGCTCCTAGAGACTGAGGAAACCATGCTGGAACCAACGAAGGGGGATTTAGATGGACCGACCACAGACCCACCATCGGAATAACATCTGGAGGACCTCATCTTGTGTAGAAGAGTTGGGAAGAAATGGAGCAATGCGTAAGCTCACGAAGATATGCTCCTAACGATTCGTACTTCACAATCGAAGTTGGAACTCCTGCCAACCAACAAAGGACACCGAACGATGACATAGTGCTCCGAAGTCGAGACACTAGAAGTTCTATGAATATCCTGTTCAAACACAAGTTTGATGAGATGAAAATCAGCATGGAAGATGTATCCGCTTGTCGAATAAAGATCCAGGGATTCACCGGTGAACCTAAGCAACCTGCCAGAACAATATTTACCCACAGAACTTGGGGAAGGCGACCAAAGAGTCATTCTCATCCATGCCTTGGTGATTGTAAACATAATATCTACATACAATGTTTTCTTAGGTCGACTCGCCTTAGCAGATTTTAGGATTTCTGTAGCTCAGTGCCGTCTAACCGTGAAATTTATGAAAGAAAATGGAGTTAAGGTGATCAAAGGAGATCAAAGTGCCGTTAGAGATTGCCGTTAGAAGAAAAGAAAAAGGAAAGAATGTGGGAGGGAATCTCCACATTCGTGAACCTACCGAAAAGCAACTACAGAGCTGCCCCTTGCTTGGGGACCATAGCCAATTTAAAAAGGCTTTGGACACTATAAGGAAAGGTTTAGGGAAGGATCGGGTAGCACTAGCAGAACTAAAGGTACCACTCCCAGTCGATATGGATGTCTCAACTCGGGTCATAAAAAATTGGATCACATCTTAGAAACAAGATGCGACAGGAACTAATCAAATTTCTTCATGCCAACCTGGACGTATTTACTTGGTCACATTCTAATATGTGTGGGGTGTCGTTGGAGATTGCATGCCACACACTTAATATTGATCCTAAGTATATACCATTGAAGCAGAAAAGATGTAGCCTTGGACCCGAATGGTTCAAAGCATTGAGAGAATAAGTGGATAAGCTGACGACGAATGGTTTTATCCGTGATGCAACCTACCACGTATGGGTATCCAACCCGGTCATGGTCAGTCCAATGGAAAATGGCGAACATGTACTGACTTCTCGGACCTAAACAAAGCTTGCCCAAAAGAGAGCTTTACTCTACCTAGAATCGACCAACTTGTGGACGAGACAGCAAGAGATGAACTGCTATCATTTGTGGGTGCTTACTCTGGGTGCAACCAAATCATGATGCATGAACCTAACTAGGAAAACACCAGTTTATTTGCTGATGTGGGATTATACCGCTACTGTAAGACCCGTATTTTTAACTATTTTAAATTATTAAAATTAATATGATTATTGGATAAAAATGATTTGAAATAGAAAAAATTATGATTTATTAATTTAGTTTATTGAACAGTAAGTTTAATAAAATTTTAAAATAACAAATTTCAAAGATTTGGCTATAATAAGTATTGAAATGAAATTCTCTATATTAGAAGTGTATATAATCAATAGCACAAATTGGATAATAAATGTTTTATTGTTTAGATGGAAATAAAATAATTGTTGAAAACTAAAATTCATTTGGAATATATTGATTTATTAATGTGATTTATTGGATAAGTAAATTCTTTAAATTTAATATTGGAGACTATTTAAATAATTGAATTCTAAATCTAATTTAATGAAAATGATACCAGAAGTTGATCTAATTTTTTTTTAAATATGAATGAAGATTTTTAACTTTCCAAATTGAATTCAAAAGTGAATAAAATTATTTGTGAAATTGCTTGTTTTAATTAACGAGTAAAAATAGCCATTTTGGCTACTGTCTTAGATTTCGAAAGAACTTGTTCCATCAGATCCGTAATAATGAATTATTATAGGATTTTATGTTTCATACCGATCGAACTTGTCGTTTGACCGTGCAAGCTTGAAAGACATAGTAATTAACTTAAGGAATTTAATTTAACTTAATTAATTTTGAAAAGCTATCTTTTGAATATGATTGAACTAGGTCTTGAAACTAGTTCCATTTTGTTCGGAATGGGGGTAAAACATTATGAACGCCAGTTGGCACGAGCCATTTGGAGTTCAAAATTCTCGTGGCTATTAGACATTTTCTAATATATAATTATTTGTTTCTCTCCTAACTCGTTCAAACTCCCCACATTCTTTTGGCTTCATTGCATTTCATTCTAACCTCCCTCTTCTCTCTTTTCATTTGCAACATCAGATCGAACGAGTAAATAAATAAAATCAAAATCTCGATTGATATAAAAAATAAGAAGAAGAAATCGAAAAAAATAACAGCGGAAGTCGAGTGGCCGAGGAGAGCGAGCGGTGGCTGAGGCCTTATTCGTTGGGTGGTCAAAGCTCATAGAGGCATAGTCGAATGGAGTCGTGATGTAGGGTTTCATTATTTTTGTTCGAGCGGCTGGACACTGGCGCGAGTAAGGGACGAGCATGGCGAGCTTGGTTAAGGTGGATCGGCGCCTGGTGGCTTGCAAAGGCGCACACACATTGGGAGGTTGGTCGCGACTTTGGGTTGCTCACATGCATTGTTTCGTTCATGCCTGATAGCTTTTCATTTTGAGGAAGAAGACAAGGGTATGTTAATTATTATTTCAGTTAATTTTTATGTTGATCAAATTTTTATTGCTTCAAATGTTTAATAAAATCGTAAATCTTCCATACGAGGTCCGATTCGGGCGAGAAATATTGCCTTGGAACCATATCGTCGTCTATAGCTTGGAGTGGATCCGGAATTTATTTGAAGCTGAAAATATTTTCATTTTCAAATTAAGGTGAGTCTTCTAACGCTCATGGCGTACTATAATAATTTGAAGTTTGTTAAATTGAAATCGTGAAGTTATCTAATTTTATTGACCGTTGTTGGAAAATGGAATTGACCTGTGAATTGACTGTAGGAATTAAAATTGACAGTTAAATTTGGAATTGGAATTTAATTGCCAGTAAAATACCCGATATTGATAACTATGTAATTGTTGTGAATTATTGGCTGATTTGGATGTTGATTGAAATTGAATGCTATTGGTTAATATTTGGATGATTTTGATGTTTATTTACTTTATATGTCCTGTTATCACCCTGTAAATTATTTACAGTATATAAAACTGTAAATTGAATTATTTTGAATAAATTAAAAAATAGGTTGAAATGATATAGACCTATGACATTTATTTTGGATTGAAATGATATATATGCATCCCTGAATTAAATTGATATAATTGATTCACCTGGCCATCGGATAGAAAATTATATACGGACACCAGATTGGTTAAATTAATTGACTTTAAGATTTTGATTTGACATTATTTAAATTGATTTTTATTTTAAGAAATAAAATTGAATTTATGGAAGTCAAGTTATTTTAAAATGGTGCTTAAAATGTCGGAATCAGGATTTGTTAATGAATTGTTTAAAAATGAAATTTGAGATTTTGAAGTTATAAATGAAATATGACTTGAGTTTCCAAAATTGATTTGTTTTTAAAGGATTTGGATATTTATTTGAACTTTGAAATATTGCTAAGTGAATGTAATTTAAACAATATTACAAAATTTGAGCTCAGAATTGAATTATTTTAAAGATTTGAATATTAAATTGAGTATTGAAGTTAAATTTAATTTAAGTGATTTAAAACGATATTTTGAAAATCGAACTCAAATTTATATAAATCGAAATGGTTTAAATTTGAGAAATGAACTGAAAGTGGTTCAAATTGGAATTGAATTGAAATTAATTAGAATTGAAACGGAATTAATTTGAAGTGAAATCGAAATTGATTCAATTTGGAATCGAAATCGAAATCGATTTGAATTGTAATTGGAATCAGAGTTTATTCAAATTGAAATTGAAATTGAATCGATTTAAATGGAAGTGGAAATTGAAATTGATTTAAATTGGAAGATTTAGAATTGTATCAATATGACTTTGAAACTACTTTCAAATAAATAATTTTAATATAAGTTTTTTAACACCTATCTTTTTAATTATTCAAATTATTTTGATTTCCAAGCTATTTTACTATATAATCCATTTTTAATACTTAGGATATTTTATATTAAACTATTTTAACTATTTTAAAACTATTCAAGCTATGTTCAAAAATTCAAACTGATCCGAATAGGAATTGTCTATATTTAAATCGTGATTCAAATACGAGTTAGGTTAAATTGAAGTTATAACCCAGATGAAAATTTAGAATTTTTTTGAATTGGAACTGAAATCAAGATATTAAGGTGAAATGATTTTTTTTAAAGTGGAATAGTATATAATGAATAAATATGATGATTTTGAAATGAATTTGATTTTTAAGCGGATATGGTATTTTGATGTCAAGTACAAATCGTTTTTGAAATATAGAAGTACCAACTGGTGTGTAAAACGACGTTTGGTTGTTAATGAGACCGAGGCCTCTTATTGGCATACTCTCCGTCAATATTGGAATCACTTTAAAAACTGTGTATGCAGAGGAGACTCCATAATGAAGTGGTTGGATTTGGCGTCGTTTGCTGGATTTGAAGAAAGTGAACGATGATTGATAGACCCTCGCTCTTGTGCCAATTTTAAATGACTAAAACAAGATGACATGATAGGGCCAAGTGGGCTAATTACCCCTAGCAGACATCCTTATTCGATTTTCATGAACACGACCCACACTATTACTCCTATTGTTGGTTTCGATTGGTGCACCTTGATTTTGAATAGCCTCTCTATGACTCGATATGGGAGGGATGGACGCGGTGGGCGGTCATAGTAATGATGCGTTACCGTCAGCCGTGTGACCAGAACTGGTAGTATCCTACCTTGGGAATTGCCTCACGTGCCTTGTCATACTTTTATCCCTATAGGAGACCCTATGATTTTGGTTTAGTGTTGGCATATCAGGCGCATCACTGACTACCGACGTGCTACTGGTTGTGTCAAATGCAAAATATACGCCAATGCTTAAAAACACGTTAAGGGGGCAACGTTATACACTGGATAGGAGATGTGAACCCCCGTAAACATATCTGATGCTATGACACTCATGTTATATGCAATATCGATTTTTACTCACATAAGGATATTTAGTCCTAACCCGAATGTTTCTTTTTTCATTTTGCTCGGGTCAGCACTTAGTATTTCAGCACATTAAAGATCATTTTCTAGAGGACGAAGATGAAGATTTGGTACATTACTACTACTATTATTCCTGCATCATGTTATCTACTGCATTATTTTATTTATCCCTGTTGTATATATAACTCTGATAAATTTGTATAAAGTATAAACAAATGTATAATATAAACAGCTTCATGAACTGTTTATTATATTTGCTATTCTGCCACGAGACTGTGTTTGTTTTCTCCTTCTTTTCTTATTTTTCTTAATTAACCCTAATGATTATCTATGTTCTAGATTGTTTAAGTTGGATATGCGTGGATTATTGTCAATTTAACCTTTTGAAATGTGGGTCATCACAGTTGGTATTAGAGCTTTGGTTTAGCGATAACCTTAGCTTTGTGGGGTTTGACTCATTAGAGATAGGGTAGTTAGACACTAGAATGAGTTTTTTGAGCGTATATACATGAGAGAGTGTACTTGTTAGTGTTAAAAATTGTTTTATATTGTGTTTATTTATCCGTTGAGTTTTTTATGAATTCTGATCGATGTGTGGGATGCCATGTTATCGATATGGGTTTCTAAACACTTAAACGGGGCAAGTCGACATAATATAGTTTTATAATAGCGTAAATGAAATAAATTTACCTAAATTATATTATATATATAATTATAACTTTTATAAGCCTATATAATTACCAATAAATTTTAGTTTTTAGGAGATGATAATATTTATTATCATCAATTATTGGTTGAATTAAATTTAAAAACGAATACTCTGTGAACTCCATTTTAAGAAGTGTTAGTTAATTAAATTGAATTGAAATCTAATTACAATAAGAATTGTTTAAAATAACAAGATGTAAATTTAAAAAAAAATTCATAATAGGATAATGAATTGTATAAGCTATATTAAAAATATAAAGGATTTACAAACTGAGAATTTGGGGATTTAAATCCCATTGCTTTCAAAATTGGTTTTCAAAGCGTTCAAAATTAATAATAATATTATTTGAAGGTGTTTTAACTGGAAATGCACGTTAAAAATATTTTTGAAAGAAATAAAAGCATTAAACTCGCTTTGGTCGCTTGGAAATAATTCTAGGGATGACTGCACCATCGCTAGTATTCATTTTCGAGTTGCTGGCTGAGAGTTGGCTACAAAAGGAATCTATGTTTGACTAAAACAAGTTTTTTGTGAAAAATACTCTTAAGAATGATTTAATAAATTTATGAAAATAGTTTTGATCTTATAATTGAAAATAGTATGGATAAAAATAAGTTATCACTTATAGATCTAAACATGAAAGAAAAATTATATTATCGCACTGTTGACTATGCAAACAAAAGAAGATTTGAATCTGAGAAATGAAATAAAATAATTAACTTAAGGAATGTTAAGTAAAACTGAGTTAATGAAATGAAGTAAATAAAAATGAAACTTGACTCAGGGATGCTTAAATGGAATATGAAATGTATTTGAAATGAATTGTTTAAAATAATAAAATGAAATTTTAAATGAATAAATTGTATAATTTATAGATCTGAGAATATTAAGTTAAAAACAAATTATGTTAGATGTGAATGATAAAAAAATTTAACTTGAATAAAATTAAATAAAATGAATAATGGATCAAAATGAAATGAATTTTAACTTAATAACGATTAAACGAATGGAATTGGATTTGAGTGGAATTAGTTAAATTAGAAAAGAAAATAAATTCCACTTAAGCTATAAAATGAATTAATAAAATGAATATGAACTTGAATTTTTTTTAAATGAAATGTAATTTAAGTTGTGAAAGAAATTGAAAATAAAATAAAATAATCCAGTGTAAGTAAAATTAATATGAATAACTGAATTTAATTTAAATTGAATGTAAATAAATTAAATGCAAATAGAATGTGTTTCAATAAAATTGAATGGTAACTAATTGAATATGAAATAACTTGAGAGAGAAAAATTATAAATTGATGTTAACTTAAAGGAAATTGAATAAAATTGATGGTGATAAAGAAAAAAATAATCAATATGATTTGGAGTCATAAAATAAATTTTGCTCAAGTAAAATTATTAATATGAATTTAAATTTACGAAATAAACTGGTAAAATGAATTGTGAGGTTTGATTTAACTTGAGGGAAGTTAATGAAAATGGATATCCAAATTAAGGGAATAAATTAACAAATGAGTTAAATAAAATAGAATTTGATTCATAATGAAATGAACTTAAGTTGTAAAGTTAAATTGAATGTAATAAATTTTATCATTGAATATAAGAGAAATTTTATTTTAGTGAATGTAAATAATTGAATGTGAATCAATTTAGATATATGGAATGTGGTATCGAATCAAATTACTTAAGTGTAATTAATTATATGAATTGCTGAAATGAAATAATGGAATCGAAAAAATGAATGTAACTATAAACGATTGTAAATCAATCAAATGTGAATGTAATGTATATTGGTTGATTGAATAAAAATTGATTGAAACAAAATTAGTTGAATGTAAATCAATTAAAACTGAATGAATTGAATATAAATACATTGTATAATTAACAAAATGAATATTAATAGGTGAATGTTAATCAATTAAGAAGTAAATAAAGTGAATGCAAATTAATTAGATGTGAATGTAAACTAATTGAAACTTAGTCAATTAAAATGTTAATGAAATGAATGTTAATAGAAATGGAAGTGTATGAATTGACATGTTGACATTGAATAATAGTATAGTTATGAATAAAACTTGCATGAATATGGTTGTTTGGATGTTTCTTTTATTGCATGGATATGTTTGCTTATATGGTTGTTGCATAGTTATGTTATATATTGATTTCTCTTTCCATATACATATTCTTATCTATTATTGAGTATTTAGAAGGTACGAAAGGGCATATGCTAGCTTTTGGAGCTCGCTTGAGCTTATATTACTTTTGCTTGCTTAATACGAGCAAACTCGCTCGTAATATTAATAATAAGGTACGTATCTCGGATTACATATCGTGATTTTATATTTTTTCCCCTAAAGATGCCTCATCATTGAGATGAGATATATTTGTGATATATATTGTATTGTAAAAATTTTCCGATCGAGCCGCGAAAAGGAGACTCTGCCAAAATTTTCTATAAATCTGGACGTTAGAAAATTTTTGAAGTTGCAAAAATTATATAATTTATTTATATATAAGTTATATTTTCTGTAAAACCGATATCGGAAGGGCATAGCAAGAGCATAGTAAAAGTTTTGAAAATGATATTTTAAATGTTTTATAAGTTAATTAATTTGAATAAAATATATCAAATGTTAAATTTTATACTTAACCCCCTTTCGAGGACGAAAAGTTTAGAGTGGAGGAGGATGTAACGACCCGTATTTTTAACTATTTTAAATTATTAAATGTAATATGATTATTGGATAAAAATGATTAGAAATGGAAAAAAATTACGATTTATTAATTTAGTTTATTGAATAGTATGTTTAATAAAATTAATTTCGAAGATTTTGGCGATAATAAGTATTAAATAAAATTCCATGTATTGGAAGTGTATATAATCAATAGTAAGAATTGGACAATAAATGTTGTATTCTTTAGATGGAAATAAAATACTTGTTGAAAATTAAAATTCATTTACAATATATTTATTTATTAATGTGATTTATTGGATAAATAAATTGTTTAAATTTAATATTGAAGAATATTTAAATAATTGGATTCTGAATTTAATTTGAGTGAAAATGATATCAGAAGCTGATCTAAATTTTATTTAAATATGAGTGAAGATTTTTAGCTTTGAAAATTGAATTCAATAGCGAATAAAATTATTTTTGAAATTACTTGTTTTAATTAATGAGTAAAAATAGCCATTCTGGCCACTATCTCAGATTTTGACGAAACTAGTTTCATCGGGTCCGCAATAGTGAATTATTATAGGATTTCAAGTTTCATAGCGATCAAACTTGTCGTTTGACTGTGCGAGCTTGAAAAGCGTAGGAATTAATTTAAATTAATTGATTTTGAAAAGCTATCTTCTGAATACGATCGAATTAGGCGTTGAAACTAGTTCCATTGTGTTCGGAATGGGGATAAAACATTATGAACGCCATAAGGCATGAGCAATTGGAGATCAGAATTTTCATGGCTATTGGTTAGATATTTTCTAATATAAAATTATTTCTTTCTTTCCTAACTCGTTCAAAGGCCCCACGTTCTTTTGGCTTCACTGCATTTCATGACCTCCCTATTCTCTCTTTTCATTTGCAAATAAAATCGATTGAGTAAATAAAAAAATTAAAAATCTCGATCGATATAAAAAGAAGAAGAAGAAATCAAAATAAATAGCAGCAGAAGTCGAATGGCTGGGGGAGAGCGGCGGCCTGAGGCCTCATCTGTTGGATGGTCAAAGCTCGTGGAGGCACAATCGAATGGAGTCGCGATGTAGGGTTTCATGATTTTTGTTCGAACGGCTGGACGCTGGCGCGAGTGAGGGAGTGAGCACCGCAGAGCTTGGTGAAGGTGGATCGGCGCCTGGTGCTTGGGAGGCGTGCGCATGTAGGTACGTTGGTCGTGACTTTAGATAGCTCACGTGCGTTGTTTCGTACATGCTTGATAGCTTTTCACATTTAGGAAGAAGATAAGGGTAGGTTAATTACTATTTCAGTTAATTATTATGTTAATCAAATTTTAATTACTTCAAATGTTTAATAAAATCTTAAATCTTCCATAAGAGGACCGATTCGGGCTAGAAAAACTGCTTTGGAACCATATCGTCGTTTACAGTGTGCAGTGGAACCAGAATTTATTTGAAGCTAAAAATATTTTCAGTTTTAAATTAAGGCGAGTGTTTTAATGCTCAAAACGTACTATCTTTTTATGTTCGTTAAATTGAAATCGTGAAATTATCTAATTTTATTGACCGTTGTTTAAAAATGGAATTGACATGTGAATTGACCGTAGGAATTAAAATTGATAGTTAAATTTGAAATTGGTATTTAATTACAAGTAAAATACCTGATATTGATAACTATGTTATTGTTGTGAATTATTGGCTGATTTGGATGTTGATTGAAATTGAATGCTATTGGTTGATATTTGGATGATTTGAATGTTTATTTATTTTATATATGTCCTATTATCACTCAGTAAATTATTTGTAGTATACAAAACTGTAAATTGAATTATTTCGAATAAATTAAGAAATAGGATGATATGATATTGGCCTATGACATTTATTTTGGATTGAAATGATACATAGCCATCCCTGAATTAAACTGAAATAATTGATTCACTTGACCATAGGATAGAAAATTATATACGGACGCCGAATTGGTTAAATTAAATGAATTTAAGAATTTGAATCGAAATTATTTAGATTGATTTTGATTTTTAAGAAATAAAACCGGATTTATGGAAATAGAATTATTTCGAAATTAAGCTCAAAATGTTGGAATCGGGATTTGTTATAGAATTGTTTAAAAATGAAATTTGAGATTTTGAAGTTATAAATAAAATATGATGTAAAGACCCTGAATTTTCGATCCCGAAAATTCCAGATAGTTAAAGAAAAGAAGAAAAGAGATAGAAGAAGATCATAAACTCCAAAGTACAATCTCACATTCGTAGTGGATGAAATATAATATCAATAATATCAGTTTACAATGAAAAATGTACTTGTCAAATTACACTTTAATACATCAGAGTTAAAATATTCATACAACACTGGATAGTTAAAATCACATGTCCTAGATAAACAACAATATATCAAAGCGGAAACACTCCATACGTTCCTGCCATCTATCTCACCACCTGAGCTTTAGAACGTCCTTACCTGAAATATGTAATACTCGGTCTGACCTGAGCATTACATCAAAGTAACATCCGGGTCAGACTGAAAACCAGCGTGAGTAAACCCATCCAACAAGAAATACAAATTCATAGAACTCATTTAAAAACCAGGGTAACTCGTACCTTACTACGAGTTTATAGCTTGAATAGTCAACATTTATTTTCACAAATCAAATTCTAAGCATTCTTACTTAGTTTGAAAGGTCCATTCTATTCTATCCCAGCCTATTTGTTTCGCATATCAAATTTATAAAGAATTACTGTATTCCAAATCAAAGTGATTTCAGGTATTTACTAATACACAACCACGGTCTCTTCGAATCCCATGACACCTTAACCCAAGTTATACAAGTGAATATCAATCAATTTTAAACATAGGATGCCAACTTTTACATATTAATCCATCACTGATAGATAACCACATTATCACAGTTCAAACCAAACATATTATATTACAAATCATTTCATATCAGAGATATCAACCAATTCAAGGCATTGAATATCATTCAATCATTCATAAGCAAGACTGATCGCTTCCAAAATTAATTTAATTTATCTCTAATTAAATTAATTACTAATCTTTAATCACTTGGATTACCTTTACTTAACATTAATTAATTACAAATCAATTAATTAATCACCTTTAATTATCCATAATTACCAATTAATCAATCCTTAATTACCGTTTGATTAATCCTTAATTACCATTGATAAATCTTTAATTATAGAGTAATAATCCTTTAAGTCTTAATTAATAAAACTTAGTTATTAATTAATATAACATAAATTCACTCATAAATTAACTATTCTTAATTACTTCATTAATTAAACCAATTCCTTGATTAATTCATCAATTAATCCTTTAATTAAACTGAGTAATTAACACTTAATTACTTCCACTAAGTAATTTTCCTTTAATTACTATCCATCAAGTAATTTCCCTAAATTAATTACATCCAGTAATTATCTATTACTTCACTAAGTAATTACACTTCATTAATTACATTAAGTAATTATACTTAACCCATCATCAAGTACTACTCTTTAATTAATTAAACTTAATTAATTAACTAAAATTAACCACATTAACTTAATTAACTACACTGAGTAATTAATCCCTTTAATTACTTCATTAAGTAGTTACTCTTAATAATTCTTTAATACTTGTAATTAACCTATAATTACATATTATTTAATTATTCATTAATTAATTAATCTTGATTAAACAATCCTTAATTAAGTAATTAATTACACTTAATCCCTTATCATTATTAATTAAATTAATATTTCATATCTAATTTCCTTAATTAACTTAATTTATCAAGATAACCTAAACTCTTTCTCAAACCAGATGTTTTAGGGAAGTAGTTTTATTCAAATTAAGTTTGAAAAATAACTTAAGAATTTAACTTAATACATTTAAGTTAAACAAATCATACAACTTTAATTTATTCAAAACATTCATTACAAAGAAATGAATCTTCAAGAATTTGATTTAACTTGATTATTTAAATTTAAAAAAAAAAACTTACTTTTATTTAAATTTTAAAAACTGGTCTTTATAGAACATTTTAAAATTTTGAAAACTGTTCTCTTTATTTTACTTCGGGTCTAACACGAACATTACCCGAGAGCCACTCCGGGTTCTCTCCTTTCCATTTATTTTTAAACTTAGTTAAATTTTTAAGTTAAAACCCGAACTCGAAACTCACTCCATCTACTCGAGTATAAATTCGAGTTACTACACTCAATCACTTGAGCAAAGCTTCGAGTCAGAACCTGCCCAAAAATCTAGACACACCAAAAACCTCTATACACCATGCACCATCAACGGCGAGGCTCTGACCATCGCCCACCCTTCTCACATGTCGACGATTGCTCCAGCACCTCATCACAATCATTGAACCACAACCACAAGCCACGAATTCAAATCAAGCTATCCAGTTGAAATTGGAACCCAAACCACTGCTAGAAAAAGCCTCACCCAATCGCTTTTGGCCACTAGAGGTTGAGCAACCTCGTCCACACCTTGCCGAACTCCTACGCCACCAATTCCCGCAGCCTCGAGCCACTCGATCACCCATAGACGAAGCCGTCCCCCAAATTCCGGTCATAACCCAATTTAGGGTTTAAAGCAGAATAAAGTAATTTCCAATGCCACGGTGGATTAACCACCTTCCAGCCATTTTTGCCGATCACTTCAACACCCCGACCTCCTCCAGAAATGGCCTCGACCAGCTGAAATACTCTGGCTACCAGAAAATCCCAAAAATCCATATTTTGGCCATCGATGCACTGCACTGTCAATACCATTTTAAAATTTGTGATTCTTTTCTTAAAAATCATATTTTCCAAGATTGATTCAAATTAAGTACTTGAATCAACAATTTAAGACGATTGATATTTAACATGTTTGAAATATTTACTGTTTTTTTTCAATTTTTTAGATAATATTCCCACTTTTCTTGCTTAATGATATTTTCAAAACATGGATTAGGATTAAACAAACAAATCTTGTTTGAATTCAGAAATATGATAGAGAGGAGATGATACTATTTTGAATTTTTGATTAAACTTAAACTCTGAACTATAAACAGGGGTATAATCAGGCAATCAAACATGCATGCTTAAACCAGATACATATATATAGAGGCTATATTTAGATACACATGCAACACTCTTCATCATAGAAATTCATATGCAACAAACATTTACCTACATAACTTTAAATAAATGTTTACTCACCTTGTCGATTTAACAGAGAGCCCTGGCAATGGATTTGCTATCTGCTTTTAAATCTTGATTCTTACTTTTTCTGTTTAGTTGAGTGGCTTGATTAGTTTAAATGTTTCAGATGGCAGTATTTTCTCTGTTATCAGCATAATTAGAAAAAAAAAGAACAGGACTGTAATTTGAAATCTGGAGAGTTTGATTTGACCGATCTTTGTTTGCTGAATTTGATCTATTCTTTGATGATCTTGAATTGGAACATGAATTTCATTAGAAGCTGAGATGATCCTTGCTTGTTAATTTGCTTGTTTAAAACTATTAATTTCTCTTTAGTTTTAAATTCAGTTTGGAAAAAGAACTTTAAATATGCCCAGGCCTTTTATTTATTTATTTCATCACTAGTTATATTTCAAAAAAATTTAAAGAAAGAAAAACACATATGCCACATGTTATTATGCATGTCATCCTTGACTTACAAGTGTTTTATGCATTTATTAAATATTTATTTTATCATATATCCTTATTTAATACTTCGTATTTCTTATTTTTATTACATATATATAACTCAAAGATAACTTATTTATTTATTTATATTTTTATATAAAATTCCTTTATGTAGGTATACAGCATATGTATATTTTTAAGAAAGTATGATCCTTTATTAACTCTTATTCAAACTTGAGCTACCATATTTAAACTGAATAAATATTTAACCTTTGTGTTTATAGAATTATAACTTTAAATCTCTATTGGAAATTTTATATATTAAGTTCAAGTTAATGTTCCCAATTCAGAAAACATATATACACTTATATTGTTCTATATAATCATACTTTAAAATTTCAACATTATTAAGTTTTGCACAACAACATTATATGTATGTATATGTGTGTGTATATATATATATTAATTCACTATAATATTTGTCATTTTCAAATATTATAATCCAATATTATTATATTTCCAAATCCATTTATAGACACTTTAATTAGAAATTTTTTTTATTTGTTTTATATACATCAGTATTATCATTAATCCAATTCGGTTAATTATCAATTAACGTTTGTCCAAAAATTTGGGTTAGCACATTCCTTCCCCCTTAGAATCTTTTCATCCTCGAAATGGAATGAAGCCAGAATTTTTTAAAATACTTAATATTAGTTGAATCAATTTTGATCATTTTTTTAAAAATACTTTTATAACTCGATGTTTCAACAAGTCCATCATCTTTCTTATAGAAATTCGGTCGTACGTTGATCAGGCCTAAGACTGAAAATCTATAAGTACTCAGCAGCCCCGATTTCAACACCCAGTGAAAATACTTGGAAAATAATTTATTGAAAATATAGAAATCATTTTTGAAAATAGAGAGAATATCTTTTGGTGAGAATGCTCTGGAAATCATTACCCCCATCCATGGTCATAGTTACATCCTGGGTTACTTTACCATCGCAGCAAAAGTCCATGTAACTGTAGGCATTCCGCACCCCTCGATTACGCCATGGAACCCAAAAAAGAGCACAGTTACATTCCAGGGTTACATTGCCATCACAGCAAAAGTCTATGTAACTGTAGGCATCAACGCATTCGATTTTCACTGCCAAAAATGAAACTTCTCCACTCCCATATAGGTTGCAGTCTACCGATGTAAAATCAAATGCAGACTGTTGGCTCTCAGCAGCACACACGACTTTACCTATGTTACCATAGGTTGCAGTCTACCGATATAAAATCAAAGTATACTGTTGGCTCTCAGTGGCACATACGACTTTCGCTATGGTTTTCAGTAGATCGCAGTGACATCGAGTTACACTGTCGTCATAGCATAACCCAAATGCCTCTGTAGGCATCAGCGCCCCCGATTTTCGCTACACACTACACAAAATCCTCAAGATTTAGTTTTGTTTGGACTCCTCACAGGATCAACTTTAGAACCCCCCCCTTAGGGTTCAAGGCAGTACCACCCTGTGGCACTCCTAAGAAGTTCATTTCAAGGGAGCGCCTTCTTCCTCCAGAACCATTTTCAAAACACTTTATACTATACACATATAGTATCTTCCAAATCATACGCCCAGTATGAATCTCATATAAATGTCCTTTCTCAAAATCGATTATTCTCAAATCGATAATTCTCAACTAGGCTTTCCGAATTCCAATATTGATTTTACCCAAAAATCAAAAAGCCTTTCCAAATCCAAAGGTTCAAAAACCTTTTCTCAAAATCATTCTCATAAGATCCTTTACATACATATATATATATATATATATATATATATATATATAACTTTAAAAATCTTTGGATCACTTCAGACTTGTACAAATTCCCTTTAATACTTCAAACACTTTCAAAAATATATTTCTTCCAGCAATAGATTCAACAAGGGGAGATTTATCTTATATAACAAAGATATATAACTTTGTTTATTTCAAATCAAATATTCAAATTTGATTACTCTATAAAGTCACTTACCAGTTTACTTATTCCATAAAGTAAATTTTTACCATAGAAATATCCAATTTCCACTTTACTTCATTATATATTTCACAAAGTATACCTTTCATTTTAAAAACCATTTCACATTTCTTATCCACAAATTCCCAATATCAATTTCATTTAAATCCGTACGATATACACATATCATCCGTACGCTATATCAATTTGATCGCTCCCTTGATCACACAATTTCACTTTCGAAGTAGTATCGTCCAACGGACTTTCTAGTGCGGAATCAGATCTGGTTTCTTGATCAGAAACCGTCATTCTTCTTACATAGCCATAACTATGATAGAGACTATTCAGAACAACCAATAATCCATATCCAGGTTCGCCGTCGAAAATCGAGTGAAAAATCCCAACTCGGATCGATATAATTATCTCGAAATTCTATGCCCGAATCTGGATCAAATCACTGTGCGAATAGAATAATATACGTACATCCTACGTATCTATCTTTATTGATTATTAGCCAAATCAATTCCCCTTTCTATTCACATTCACTTTAAATTTTATCCACTTATTCACGTTTGTTTCAATCCCATTTGGATTATCACCTCTATTCTTATCTCAATTGGG
This sequence comes from Allium cepa, assembly GCA_030765085.1. Taxonomy (NCBI): domain Eukaryota; kingdom Viridiplantae; phylum Streptophyta; class Magnoliopsida; order Asparagales; family Amaryllidaceae; genus Allium; species Allium cepa. The sequence continues at coordinate 806,667,445 of CM060928.1, forward strand.
TATTTAATCATAAATAGTTTGCACTCTAACCAGCTTAAATTTTTAAAATAGCTTAAAGAGTTTAAAAATAGATAAGTAGTTGAAAAATAATTAATAGTTTGTAAAATAGCTGCAAAATAGTTAAGTAATTGTAAAATAGTTGGAAAATAGTCAAATAGTTATAGAAATAATTGCAAAATATTTGTAAAATAGAAATTAGTTATAAAGTAGTTGAAAAATAGTAATTAGTTTAGAAAACAGTTGAAAAATTGTTAAATAGTTCCAAAAATAATTGCAAAGCAAGTATAAGATAGTTTTAGGATTAAAAAGAAAAGTTGTATAGTAAATAGTTTCAAAGGAATAGATTTATATTAAAACAATTTATTTTGAAAATAGTCCAGAGTCAAACTACCCAATTCCCAATCTCCAACCCCATCAATTCAATTTAAATTTCCACTTCCATTTAAATTGATTCAATTCCAATTTAAATAACTTCAATTTCCATTAAAATTGATTTAATCCCAATTCAAGTTGAATTAACCTCGATTCTTTCCAAATTCAAATCAAATTCCATTTGAATTTTAAACCTATTCATCTTTAATCATAGTTCCAAATTATTCAAATCAATTTAAATTAATTTCAAACTGAACCAGCTTCAATTTCAAATCATTTCAATTCTAGTTTAAATTAATCCCAATTCCCATTTGAATTTGAACTCAATCATCTTCAATTTCATTTCAAAACAATCCAATTCAAATTTTCCAATTGAATTTTTAAATTTATACATCTTCAATCACATTCCAATTAATTCAAATCAAATCCAATTTGAACTAATTTAATTTAAATCTCAACTTTAAATCATCTTGAATTATAAATTCGAGTTAAATTTTAAATGTTGGTTTAATTAAATCAAATCAACTTATATCCTTAAACCATTTAATTCTGAATCCAAATTCCATTTTTAACCTATTTCAAAGTTCAAATAATTATTCAAATCCTTTTTAAACAACTAAATCTTAAGTCCTAAAATGATTCCATTATATCTTAATAATGGATATATTACCATACCCCATTACTTCATTCATTTAAACAAATCCAATTTCAGCTTAAAGATTATTAATAATAGCAAGATGATATCATTCAGATTATTTTAAAATATCCATCCATTTCCAATTTCCATATCTCAAACCTATTTTGAGATCACTCAAACTCCCAATTCAAATCAACCATTTAACTTCCTAAGTTAAATTCCATTTTCATCTTGAAATTTCCAATTCAGGTTGCTTGTTAAATTATTTAACTTTCCCAAAGTTAAATTCAATTTACTTAATCCAGCCAACCTTACCTAATTTGAATTTCCATTACAAATTTTAAACTTCACATTAATAATCTTCCCATTTATAAGTTCAAAAACTTATTGCTTTGGGTATCACATATCATTCCAAATTCAAAACTCAACATTTAGAGTTTATTTCAAATCATTCTTGATATTATGTATATTCTTCGTATATACATATTATTTCCTGTACACACCAAGCTTTCCTTAAATTTTAGACCACCTTTGGTTTTTAATTCAAAACAAATTTCTCTAAATTTTCAAACAACTCTTTGTTTGTAATAGGACCCTTTCATTCAAATACATTAAATAATATTATTTTTTATTTTTTATCACCTTGAAACAATTTTCAAATTTCTGGACCTAGATTTAAAATTTCGCAATTTAGATCATCTTCAGTTCCAATTTATAAGTCATACTTCCCTAAATGTTTTACTTCCCTAAAACATTTCATCATTTTAGGATAATAACCAAGGTTATTACAACTGGAAGTCAATTCATTATTATCTTATTCTGAAAATTCTTCTCCAAATTCAAGACTTTAATTTCAATTTGAATCCATTTCAAACTTGTCTTTATTCAATTTAAATTTGGTTGTATTTCTATTACCACTTAATTTAATTCCAACAATTTAACAACAATTACCTTAATATTTATTAGAAAGAAATATTTCTTTATATACCAAAATATAATCTTATATAAAATCATTTAAAATCTTTATATAAGAATATAACAAGTACGCTCTCATATATATATACACACTCAACTCATTCTAGGGTGCCATTGACCTTATCCTTAATGAGTAATCCCACCAGAGCCAAGGTTCTTGCTTAACCTTCAGCTCTGATACCAAATGTAACGACCCAGAATTTTCGATCCCGAAAATTCCAGATAGTTAGAGAAAAGAAGAAAAGAGATAGAAGAAGAAGATCATAAACTCCAAAGTACAATCTCATATTCGCAGTGGATAAAATATAATATCAATAATATCAGTTTACAAGGAAAACTGTACTTGTCAAATTAAACTTTAATACATCAGAGTTACAATATTTATACAAAACACTAGACAGTTAAAATCATGTGTCCCAAATAAACAACAATATATCACAACGGAAACACTCCATACGCTCCTGCCATCTAGCTCGCCACCTGAGCTCCAGAACGTCCTTACCTGAAAATCTGTAATTCTCGGTCTAACCCAAGCATTACATCAAAGTAACACCCGGGTCAGGCTGGAAACCAGCATGAGTAAACCCATTTAACAAGAAATACAAATGCATAGAACTCATTTAAAACCCGGGTAACTTGTGCTACGAGTACATAACTCGAATAGCCAACACTTATTTTCAGAAATCAAATTCTAAGCATTCTTACTTAGTTTCAAAGGTCCATTCTATTCTATCCCAGCCGATTGGTTTCGCATATAAAATTTATAAAGAATTACTGTATTCCAAATCAAAGTGGTTTCAGGTATTTGCTAATACCCGACCCTGGTCACCTTAACCCAAGTTATACAAGTGAATATCAACCAAATTTAAACATAGGATGCCAATTTTTACATAGTAATCCATCACCAATAGATAACCACATTATCACAGTTCAAACCAAACATATTATATCACAAATCGTTTCATATCAGAGAAATCAACCAATTCAAGGGATTGAATATCATTCATTCATTCATAAGCAAGATTGATCACTTCCAAAATTAATTTAATTTATCTCTAATTAAATTAATTACTAATCTTTAATCACCTGGATTACCTTTACTTAACATTAATTAATTACAAATCAATTAATTAATCACCTTTAATTATCCATAATTATCAGTTAATCAATCCTTAATTACCATTTGATTAATCATTAGTCACCCTTGATAAATCTTTAATTGTCGACAATAATCCTTTAAGTATTAATTAATAAAACTTAGTTATTAATGAATATAACATAATTTCACTCAGAGATTAACTATCCTTAATTACTTCATTAATTAAACCAACTCCTTGATTAATTACATCAATTAATCCTTTAATTACACTGAGTAATTAACACTTAATTACTTCCACTAAGTAATTTTCCTTTAATTACTGTTCATCAATTAATTTCCCTAAATTAATTACATACATTAATTATCCATTACTTCACTAAGTAATTACACTTCATTAATTACATTAAGTAATTATACTTAACCCATCATCAAGTAATTCTCTTTAATTAATTAAACTTAATTAATTAACTAAAATTAACCACATTAACTTAATTAATTACACTGAGTAATTAATCCCTTTAATAACTTCATTAAGTAATTAATCTTAATAATTCTTTAATATTATGTAATTAACCTATAATTACATATTACTTAATTGTTCATTAATTAATCAATCTTGATTAAACAATCCTTAATTAAGTAATTAATTACACTTAATCCCTTATCATTACTAATTAAATTAATTAATCATATCTAATTTCCTTAATTAACTTAATTTATCAAGATATCCTAAACTTTTTCTCAAACCATATGTTTTAGGAAAGTAGTTTTATTCAAATTAAGTTTGAAAAATAACTTAAGAATTTAACTTAATACATTTAAGTTAAACAAATCATACAACTTTAATTTATTCAAAACATTCATTACAAAGAAATGAATCTTCAAGAATTTGATTTAACTTGATTATTTAAAATTTTAAAAAAACATACTTTTGTTTAAATTTTAAAAACTGGCCTTTATAGAACATTTTAAAATTTTGAAAACTATTCTTTTTATTTTACTTCGGGTCTAACCGAAAATTACCCGAGAGCCACTCCGGGTTCTCTCCTTTCCATTTTTTTTAAACTTAGTTAAAATTTTATGTTAAAACCTGGACTCGAAACTCACTCCATCTACTCGAGTATAAACTCGAGTTACTACCCTCAATCACTCGAGCAAAGCTTCGAGTTAGAACCTGCCCAAAAATCCAGATACACCAAAGACCTCTGTGCACCATTCACCATCAACGACGAGGCTTCGACCATCGTGCACCCTTCTCACATATCGACGATTGCTCCAGCAACTCATCACGATCATCAAACCACAACCATAAGCCATGATTTCAAATCAAGCTATCCAGTTGAAACTGGAACCCAAACCACTGCCAGAAAAAGCCTCGCCCAATCGCTTCTGACCACCGGAGGTTGAGCAACCTCGCCCACACCTTGCCGAACTCCTACGCCACCAATTCCTGCAGCCTCGAGCCACTCGATCACCCATAGATGAAGCCGTCCCTCAAATTCTGATCACAACCCAATTTAGGGTTTAAAACAGAATCAAGCAATTTCCAACTCCATGGTGGATTAACCACCTTCCAGCCATTTTTGCCTATCACTTCAACACCCCGACCTCCTCCAGAAAAGGCCTTGACCACAAGAATACACTGGCTACCAGAAAATCCCAAAAATCCATATTCTGGTCATCGATGCACTGCACTCTCGATACCATTTTAAAAATTGTCATTCTTTTCTTAAAAATAATATTTTCCAAGATTGTTTCAAATTAAATACTTGAATCAGCAATTTAAGATGATTGATATTTAACATGTTTGAAATATTTGCTGTTTTTTTTTCAATTTTTCAGATAATATTCCCACTTTTCTTACTTAATGATATTTTCAAAACTTAGATTAGGATTAAACAAACAGATCTTATTTGAATTCAAAAATGTGACAGAGAGCAGATGATACTATTTTGAATTTTTGATCAAACTTAAACTCTAAACTATAAACCGGGGTATAACCAGGCAATCAAACATGCATGCTTAAACCAGATACATATATATAGAGGTTATACTTAGATACACATGCAACACTCTTCATCACAGAAATTCATATGCAACAAACATTTACCTACTTAACTTTTAAATAAATGTTTACTCGCCTTGTCGATTTAACAGAGAGCCCAGGCCATTGATTTGCTATCTGATTTTAAATCTTGATTATTAATCTTTTCTATTTAGTTGAGTGGCTTGATTAGTTTAAATGTTTCAGATGGTAGTATTTTCTCTGTTATCGGCATAATTAAAAAAAAAAGAACAGGACAATAATTTGAAATCTGGAGAGTTTGATTTGCTGATCTCTATTTACTGAATTTGATATATTCTTTGATGATCTTGAATTTGAACATGAATTTCATTAGAAGCTGAGTTGATCCTTGCTTGTTGATTTTCTTGTTTAAAACTTTTGATTTCTCTTTAGTTTTAAATTCAGTTTAGAAGAAGAACTTTGAATATGCCAAGCCTTTTTTTATTTCATCACTAGTTATATTTCAAAAAAATTAAAGAAAGAAAAACACATATGCCACATGTTATTATGCATGTCATCCTTGACTTACAAGTGCATTATGCATTTATTAAATATTTATTATATCATTGTAACAGCCGCGGATTTTCGACTCTCGAAAATACGACATCGACACTCACTTTATCGACTGCCGAGAAATCAAAGGCCGAAAACCGAGATGTTATGGGTTTTAAAAAGAAAAGAAAAGAAAGAAGAGAGAAAAAGAAGAAAGAAAAAGAAAAATAGAGGGAAAAGAAGATAGACAATTTTTTTAGAAAACAGAGAATTAGAAAAACAGAAGATAGAAGAATTTTAAAAATAGAACGGGACAGAAGAAAACAACAGAACAACAACAGAATCTCACAATTCGCAGCGGAACAACATATAATAATAAATGAATAATCTTTAAACAAAGAACTATATCAGTTATTACATTACATCACATTTCATTACATCATATCATCAGAGTGTACAACAACATACAACAATAAACAGTGTAGCGGAAAAAGAAATACTATATACTAGTAATACGCCATGCCAATCCAGCTTGCCTCCAGCAACTCCAGAATATCCAGAATATCCTGATAAACCTTAACTCTTGACTGCCCGTGTGGAAATTGGTGGGCACCCAGAGTTTAGGAATGAAAACAATAAACTCCGAGTCAGTCATGTGACTGGTGTGAGAACTCAAAACAGTTTATTTTTTTTTTTTTAAATCAAAAGAGGAATATTTTTAAATCAATTCGCAATGCTTTTAAAAATGTAACTACCATAAGACCTCCCACCACACACACAATGCAAACGCAGACTTGGAGGAGATTTCTTCTTATGTTAGTCAAAGATGCTTGATACGCATTAAAATAACATTTGATATTATTACTAGTGCATAGTGTAGAACAAATCCTTTCGAAAGTAAAGATATAAATCATAGCCAGCATAGGTACCATTATATTATGCCTACTATAGCTACCTCCTGAGGAAGCAGGTTCTACAACTAAAACCGTACAAGATCGTATTGTTTCTTTGGATTTCCAACAAATGGTCAGGCTAAGGAACTTCCTACTGCCACATGGGATCGCCTCTGGCTGGACGTCCCGAGAACTTAACCAGCTCTCTGCCAACACAAGGCCGGGTTACCTTTATCACTAGGTAACTACTACACGAATATGGCATCCCCCGGTCCCATCGGACCTTTAACCGAGCGCTCGTCACCAACAACACCACACAGAAATAGATATAGTGTATCAACATGAGTAAGTATCTGGGCTCCATACCATGATACCACCCTTTCCAGAAGGAAATGCACATACCCTAAAGGGAGCTACCCCTCATAACCTTGCCGCATCTTTCCTGTTTTGACCATTAACGGGATGTGAGGCTCGATGAATTCACGTCCACAAAAACACACTTTGTACAAAAAGCCGTGCTTTGGGTCAACAAATGATCAACACAATGATCACTAAGATAGACGATCAAATAAATGATCCTATCACAATAATCAACACAATGATCATTTCAGCATCACTCAGCATGTCACATTACCAAAATGGGATATATTGCTGATAACTTCAACTGTATAACCTTTGAGCTCGTACGTCTCAAAGAAGGGTGTTAAGCAAAGAATAAATTCTCCGCCACCAACAGAAATATATTTGAAAGAAATCGGCTTTATATCTCAATTTGTAATGTCAGGCATACAATCCATACAAGTCTGTTCCGGGATCGAACAAAACCGAAGGCACTTACAAAGAAGTCCTTGCAATCCGGATATTCACAATCCTGATCAGATTCACCATCACATATGGAGAACTCAATACCGTAGCTACTCGGTGCAGAGTCAATCGATAGTTCATCCTATCACTCTTGCAAATACCCGGTCTTCAACACCGATCTTCAAATGCAATTCACAACGACGTATCACATATTCGGAGTGGGTTATACGACCCCATGGTCCTTTCCCGGTTAACCCGAATAGTGAGCGCTTATTCAAGAATAAGTGTGCATTCAAATTCAATCAATTCACATCAAATACCCATTCAAAGGGAAATACTGATAGTCGGTTATTGAACTATCACTGGATATGCACACATCACCAGATTCCAAATAATTTTCCAAATTATTTATTTTCCAAAATATCCTTACAAGATATATAATTTCAACACTTCAAAAATAAATCAATATTTATTTTTTTAACCAATTTCACTTTTCACATATAAATTCCATAATGAATTTATATTTCAAAATATTAGTGCATATACGATTTCAATTATTCATTTTCAATTTATCTTCAAAAAGATAAATTCAAAATATTCACTTCATATTGGAAAATATTTCCATACTTATTAAAAATAAGTAATTCAAATCTTTTATTTTCAACCTTGGAAAATATTCAATATACTTAAATCGAATTAAGTATATATTTCATTCTTTAAGGAAATCATTCACTTAACATATTTATTTGGGCCAAAACGAATGTTGCGTAAAACATCGTTACGACAACCCAAAATCACTAGTATAGGGATTCGAAATTAAAATAGATATATAAATCCCAATACTATTCAAACATTTCCATTCGGAAATCATTTACTATAACAACAGTGTTATAGTCCACTATTTCCTTTTATTCCTCGAAAACGTCTATTTCAACAATCAATGTTGAAATCTATGGTTTCGAATCTCAACACATTTTAAAACATCGTTAGATCGTTTTAATTCAATTTAAACATCTCATTCAAAACAATTTCTTTAACATATCATTCACTATTCAAAAACGTGAATATACTTCTTTAACAAATTCCATCCTTTTATTCATTTTAATTCAAAGAATTATTCACTGTCTAAAAACGTGAATATAACTCTATTTCTAAGTTATAACAATTAACTTATCAAAATAAGTCGTTTGTGAATTTATAAAACAACGTTTATAAATTCCATTTCGATTTATTTATAAAAACTTCCTTTTTATAAATTCCTTTATTAACATATTCCAGTTTATAACTAAATTATAAACTAAACGTTCATATTATAAGTTAACTACTTATAAACGATATTTCACAAAATCGTTCCTTAGAATTTCATAATTATAAATCTTATAACTTATAAGATTCATTTATTTATCCAAAACTATTATTTTAATCAACATAATAAATTTTATAAACCTACTGCTTATAAAATTCCATTTATGACTTCACCGTATAAAATTCTATAAATTTCATTCTATTTATGAAATTCATTCACAATTTATTCTTACACTTATAAAAGCTCGTTTTATAATTCCTACGTTCTAATTTATAAATTATCAATTTATAAATCTTTAATATAAATCAATTTATATTTTTCTTTTAAAACGTCTTTAAATTCCTTTATAATTTCATCATTTCGATTTATAAAATAATCAAATTTTATAAATCCTATATTTAAACTTTTATCATATATTCAAAAATCCAATCTAAATTATTTTATAAAATCATTAGTTCATATTTCTCAAAAATCGACTTTTAATCGTATTTCTAAAAATCAGCTTTTTAACTATATTTCACAAAAACCATAATTTTTTATAACTTTAAAAATTATAACGTTTATTTATTTATAATGGATCAATTCCAAAAATATAGTATATTTTCAAAAATCACTTTAAAATCATTTTAAAATCCCAAAATTTGGGTCCAATGATGCTACACACCAAATGTCAATCACGACTAACAACGATATCATATATCAATATGATAATCAATCAAATATCTAAATATCTGAAATTAAATAAATACTGTTGAGGAATCCAGTTGGATCCCTCCAACCTATTTTTCCTGCATCCAAAAACATTAGCACAATACCAATTTCGCTCCAGTACGAAATTATCGCGGTACATGTTTTTAATAAATATTATCCGCTTACTAACGGCGTAATAGGGTCTCATCCGCTAAACAAAAATGCGGGAAATCAATCAACTGCAATATATACATATGCCAATATATATATATTGATATTATATATAATACCAATTTCACTGTTTATGAAATATTCGCGGTATATGTTTATATTAAATAACATCCGCTTACTAACGGCGCATAATGTCTATTTTAACAATCAATAGATATTAATCAACATTCAAACATGCATTCAAATATTTTAAATCTAACTATTTAAAATAAAATCGAAATCTATTCGATTGAGTGAGAAATTCTCACCTTGGTTTTAATTTCCGTTTTAGCTTTTATTTCGAATAAAATTAAACGCGCGTTTAATTTTACCCGAAATTCTCACTAACTCCAAACGACTCCAAACCAACTCCATCGCGTAGTGCTCGTCCATACGATTCCAACGCAACTGGGTTTGCATTTTTTCGACCTCGTATGAAAAAGTTATGCATTTTTGAAGTTACACGTATCTATATAACATAATTTCAACATAAACTTAACTAATTTAAACCCACATCTCACCACAACCACTAGATCCAACACCATTGCATCTCTACCGTACGTTGCTTCATCTTCCACCACGTTCATGCTACAGATTTTGGCCGAACATCACAAACCCATTACAAGAAAACTAGGGTTCCATCTCACATCATCCATACTCAACGATATTCGATCACACAACCACCATCGCGAAGCTCTCGACAAGAGCTATGTTCGGCCCCCACCATGTCAAACTCGGCCCTGCCCTCCACCTGGGAATGCGTGCGCAGGTCGGCCTCTTTAAACCCCCCTATCTCCCAAAATACAACTCCATTTTAGATCATAGCCGTTGAAAACGTAGTACTCGAGGAGATCTTCAACTTTGTAGTTGAACTTTCTTGCTAATTCTTGATGGATTTGGAGAAATCAAGGGAGGAAGGAGAAGAAAAACTGGCCATTGAATAGTTAGGGCCGGCTATGCAGTTTTAAAATTAGGTTTTATTTTTTCTTTATCAATTTATGAAGAGAATGGGTGTATTTATAAGGAACCGATCGACACTATTCACCCGGAAATTCCGAACTCCGATTTAGACGCCGTAACCAGCGTACCTAGGGTTTATCCCGCGTTCCGGACACAATGGAACAAGTTTCGGAAGCTAATTCGGAAGTATGTGCGAGTTATGGCTGAAAACGCTCAATTTGAATTAAACCGATTTAAACCGATTTCTAGGCGTTTTAATTTGTACCGGACAAACGGTAAATCCAATTGACTTGAAATTTGAAACCTTACAATAATATCACATTACGGATCCGATGAAACTGGTTTCGTCGAATTCCGAGACTTTTTGAAAAATGGCTATTTTGACTCGCCAAATTTAAATTAAAAATAAATCGATGCGTTTCGAGCTGCCACGCTCAAACGATAACTCCGATTGACACGAAAATTGAAATCCGGTAATAACTAACTATTACAGATCCAATGAAACTGGTTTCGTTCAATTCTGAGACTGTTCAAAAATTGGCTATTTTACAGTCGATTATTAAATATTAAAATATTCAATTTTCACAGATTAACTTTTAATTCGATTTTAAAAGTTCTAAAATATCATTCTAACTTCAACATGATAAAATAAAATTTTACAAATTATTACAATCATTTTTAACTCTATTTTCAATTATTTCCAAAATTTAACATATTAAATTATCGATTAAATAATCCAATTAAATCCAATAATTCAAATAAAAATTTATTTGACTTAAAAATTCACTTATAAATATTTAAAATTAATTAAATATTCAAATTTTAATTTCTAAAAATTCTGGGTCGTTACAATCTTTCCCCCTTAAAAGAATTTCGTCCTCGAAATTACAAGTTAGAAAGGTTACAAAATCTATTAACTTTCCAAAATTTATAATTAAATTTCTCATAATACTTTACTAAGTTTTCAAATCATACTTAGTTATCCTTTCAAAAACAATTGCTATTGTTTAACTTTCAATTCCAAATTCAAAGTTAAAGTTTTCAAAAAATTTCCCAATTTTCTCAAATTTTTTCTAACGCCTTAAATTTCCGGAAAAATTCGCCATGTCTCCTTTGCGCGGCTCAATCCGAAAAAAAAATGACAGTATATATATCACATATATACATCTCATCAAGTAATGAGGCATCCCGAAGGGAAAAAAGTGTAAAAGTGCGATATTTAATCCGAGATATGTACCTTATATTTTATTAGCAAGCATATACGGCTAATATAGCGCTAAAGCGAACTCCAAATGCGAAGCAAACGCGATCCGCACCTACTAAACTCAACAAACAACATGAGAACATGCACATATGCAAATAATCTCAATATACAACATATATCTCATAATAACTATATATGTCATATAGCAAATGCAACAATAGCAATATATATATTCAACCATCAACCAACTAACATTCAACAAATTCATTCATATTTAATGAATTGGTTTTCAATTCAAATCACATTTGATTTATTTACATTGGATTTTACTAACATTCATTCTCAATTCTAATTAGTTTCAATTTGTTAACATTCACTAATTAAATCCAATTCACATTCAATTCTATTCAAATTTATTTACTTCTAATTTGAATTCAATTACATAGCTTCCAATTTCATTAATACTTAATGAATTTTATACAATCATATAACAATCATATAACAACCAATTTATATTAATTACAACCAAATTCTTTTCACTTACATTCATTCAATTTGGTTTAACATTAAATTGATTTCCATTCCAATTTATTCAACTTCTAATAAAATTAGATTTTAATGAATTAACACTTTCATTAATTATTCCTTATCAACTTAAATTACATTCAATTGTTTTAACATTCAATCCATTCATTCAATTCAATTACAAAGTTGAATTCTATTACATAACTTAAGTTATATTTCCATCTCTAAAGTAAATTTCCATTTAACTTTAAATTCATTTTCATTTACAACTCATATTCATATAATTTCACTTTTTATATATATAAGTTTATTTCACAATTGTAAACACTTTAATTATAATTTAATTCCTATAATTCCTTTGGTTATACAATTATTCTTTATTTAGATTATTCAAACAACTAAACAATCACTTATATACACTTTAATAATTCTGAAAATTTATTTCCTATATATAAAATATAATCAAGGTAAAATTATTTCATTTACCCAATTAAAACAATACTGTGCCGAATTGTTCTATTCAAATGTTTAGAAACCCCTTCGGCATAGTTTGACTGACCGTGCTGACGAAGGTTCATATACCACTCAATAAACCAATCATCACAATATAAAACAATTTTTATATTCACTAACAAATACGCTCTCATATCTATTATTACTCTCAAACTCATTCTAGAGTACTGCTGACTCTATCTCTAATGAATTATACCCAACAGAACCATGGTTCTCGCTTAACCAACAGCTCTGATACCAAATGTAACAGCCGCGGATTTTCGACTCTCGAAAATACGACATCGACACTCACTTTATCGACTGCCGAGAAATCAAAGGCCGAAAACCGAGATGTTATGGGTTTTAAAAAGAAAAGAAAAGAAAGAAGAGAGAAAAAGAAGAAAGAAAAAGAAAAATAGAGGGAAAAGAAGATAGACAATTTTTTTAGAAAACAGAGAATTAGAAAAACAGAAGATAGAAGAATTTTAAAAATAGAACGGGACAGAAGAAAACAACAGAACAACAACAGAATCTCACAATTCGCAGCGGAACAACATATAATAATAAATGAATAATCTTTAAACAAAGAACTATATCAGTTATTACATTACATCACATTTCATTACATCATATCATCAGAGTGTACAACAACATACAACAATAAACAGTGTAGCGGAAAAAGAAATACTATATACTAGTAATACGCCATGCCAATCCAGCTTGCCTCCAGCAACTCCAGAATATCCAGAATATCCTGATAAACCTTAACTCTTGACTGCCCGTGTGGAAATTGGTGGGCACCCAGAGTTTAGGAATGAAAACAATAAACTCCGAGTCAGTCATGTGACTGGTGTGAGAACTCAAAACAGTTTATTTTTTTTTTTTTAAATCAAAAGAGGAATATTTTTAAATCAATTCGCAATGCTTTTAAAAATGTAACTACCATAAGACCTCCCACCACACACACAATGCAAACGCAGACTTGGAGGAGATTTCTTCTTATGTTAGTCAAAGATGCTTGATACGCATTAAAATAACATTTGATATTATTACTAGTGCATAGTGTAGAACAAATCCTTTCGAAAGTAAAGATATAAATCATAGCCAGCATAGGTACCATTATATTATGCCTACTATAGCTACCTCCTGAGGAAGCAGGTTCTACAACTAAAACCGTACAAGATCGTATTGTTTCTTTGGATTTCCAACAAATGGTCAGGCTAAGGAACTTCCTACTGCCACATGGGATCGCCTCTGGCTGGACGTCCCGAGAACTTAACCAGCTCTCTGCCAACACAAGGCCGGGTTACCTTTATCACTAGGTAACTACTACACGAATATGGCATCCCCCGGTCCCATCGGACCTTTAACCGAGCGCTCGTCACCAACAACACCACACAGAAATAGATATAGTGTATCAACATGAGTAAGTATCTGGGCTCCATACCATGATACCACCCTTTCCAGAAGGAAATGCACATACCCTAAAGGGAGCTACCCCTCATAACCTTGCCGCATCTTTCCTGTTTTGACCATTAACGGGATGTGAGGCTCGATGAATTCACGTCCACAAAAACACACTTTGTACAAAAAGCCGTGCTTTGGGTCAACAAATGATCAACACAATGATCACTAAGATAGACGATCAAATAAATGATCCTATCACAATAATCAACACAATGATCATTTCAGCATCACTCAGCATGTCACATTACCAAAATGGGATATATTGCTGATAACTTCAACTATATAACCTTTGAGCTCGTACGTCTCAAAGAAGGGTGTTAAGCAAAGAATAAATTCTCCGCCACCAACAGAAATATATTTGAAAGAAATCGGCTTTATATCTCAATTTGTAATGTCAGGCATACAATCCATACAAGTCTGTTCCGGGATCGAACAAAACCGAAGGCACTTACAAAGAAGTCCTTGCAATCCGGATATTCACAATCCTGATCAGATTCACCATCACATATGGAGAACTCAATACCGTAGCTACTCGGTGCAGAGTCAATCGATAGTTCATCCTATCACTCTTGCAAATACCCGGTCTTCAACACCGATCTTCAAATGCAATTCACAACGACGTATCACATATTCGGAGTGGGTTATACGACCCCATGGTCCTTTCCAGGTTAACCCGAATAGTGAGCGCTTATTCAAGAATAAGTGTGCATTCAAATTCAATCAATTCACATCAAATACCCATTCAAAGGGAAATACTGATAGTCGGTTATTGAACTATCACTCGATATGCACACATCACCAGATTCCAAATAATTTTCCAAATTATTTATTTTCCAAAATATCCTTACAAGATATATAATTTCAACACTTCAAAAATAAATCAATATTTATTTTTTTAACCAATTTCACTTTTCACATATAAATTCCATAATGAATTTATATTTCAAAATATTAGTGCATATACGATTTCAATTATTCATTTTCAATTTATCTTCAAAAAGATAAATTCAAAATATTCACTTCATATTGGAAAATATTTCCATACTTATTAAAAATAAGTAATTCAAATCTTTTATTTTCAACCTTGGAAAATATTCAATATACTTAAATCGAATTAAGTATATATTTCATTCTTTAAGGAAATCATTCACTTAACATATTTATTTGGGCCAAAACGAATGTTGCGTAAAACATCGTTACGACAACCCAAAATCACTAGTATAGGGATTCGAAATTAAAATAGATATATAAATCCCAATACTATTCAAACATTTCCATTCGGAAATCATTTACTATAACAACAGTGTTATAGTCCACTATTTCCTTTTATTCCTCGAAAACGTCTATTTCAACAATCAATGTTGAAATCTATGGTTTCGAATCTCAACACATTTTAAAACATCGTTAGATCGTTTTAATTCAATTTAAACATCTCATTCAAAACAATTTCTTTAACATATCATTCACTATTCAAAAACGTGAATATACTTCTTTAACAAATTCCATCCTTTTATTCATTTTAATTCAAAGAATTATTCACTGTCTAAAAACGTGAATATAACTCTATTTCTAAGTTATAACAATTAACTTATCAAAATAAGTCGTTTGTGAATTTATAAAACAACGTTTATAAATTCCATTTCGATTTATTTATAAAAACTTCCTTTTTATAAATTCCTTTATTAACATATTCCAGTTTATAACTAAATTATAAACTAAACGTTCATATTATAAGTTAACTACTTATAAACGATTATTTCACAAAATCGTTCCTTAGAATTTCATAATTATAAATCTTATAACTTATAAGATTCATTTATTTATCCAAAACTATTATTTTAATCAACATAATAAATTTTATAAACCTACTGCTTATAAAATTCCATTTATGACTTCACCGTATAAAATTCTATAAATTTCATTCTATTTATGAAATTCATTCACAATTTATTCTTACACTTATAAAAGCTCGTTTTATAATTCCTACGTTCTAATTTATAAATTATCAATTTATAAATCTTTAATATAAATCAATTTATATTTTTCTTTTAAAACGTCTTTAAATTCCTTTATAATTTCATCATTTCGATTTATAAAATAATCAAATTTTATAAATCCTATATTTAAACTTTTATCATATATTCAAAAATCCAATCTAAATTATTTTATAAAATCATTAGTTCATATTTCTCAAAAATCGACTTTTAATCGTATTTCTAAAAATCAGCTTTTTAACTATATTTCACAAAAACCATAATTTTTTATAACTTTAAAAATTATAACGTTTATTTATTTATAATGGATCAATTCCAAAAATATAGTATATTTTCAAAAATCACTTTAAAATCATTTTAAAATCCCAAAATTTGGGTCCAATGATGCTACACACCAAATAGTCAATCACGACTAACAACGATATCATATATCAATATGATAATCAATCAAATATCTAAATATCTGAAATTAAATAAATACTGTTGAGGAATCCAGTTGGATCCCTCCAACCTGTTTTTCCTGCATCCAAAAACATTAGCACAATACCAATTTCGCTCCAGTACGAAATTATCGCGGTACATGTTTTTAATAAATATTATCCGCTTACTAACGGCGTAATAGGGTCTCATCCGCTAAACAAAAATGCGGAAAATCAATCAACTGCAATATATACATATGCCAATATATATATATTGATATTATATATAATACCAATTTCACTGTTTATGAAATATTCGCGGTATATGTTTATATTAAATAACATCCGCTTACTAACGGCGCATAATGTCTATTTTAACAATCAATAGATATTAATCAACATTCAAACATGCATTCAAATATTTTAAATCTAACTATTTAAAATAAAATCGAAATCTATTCGATTGAGTGAGAAATTCTCACCTTGGTTTTAATTTCCGTTTTAGCTTTTATTTCGAATAAAATTAAACGCGCGTTTAATTTTACCCGAAATTCTCACTAACTCCAAACGACTCCAAACCAACTCCATCGCGTAGTGCTCGTCCATACGATTCCAACGCAACTGGGTTTGCATTTTTTCGACCTCGTATGAAAAAGTTATGCATTTTTGAAGTTACACGTATCTATATAACATAATTTCAACATAAACTTAACTAATTTAAACCCACATCTCACCACAACCACTAGATCCAACACCATTGCATCTCTACCGTACGTTGCTTCATCTTCCACCACGTTCATGCTACAGATTTTGGTCGAACATCACAAACCCATTACAAGAAAACTAGGGTTCCATCTCACATCATCCATACTCAACGATATTCGATCACACAACCACCATCGCGAAGCTCTCGACAAGAGCTATGTTCGGCCCCCACCATGTCAAACTCGGCCCTGCCCTCCACCTGGGAATGCGTGCGCAGGTCGGCCTCTTTAAACCCCCCTATCTCCCAAAATACAACTCCATTTTAGATCATAGCCGTTGAAAACGTAGTACTCGAGGAGATCTTCAACTTTGTAGTTGAACTTTCTTGCTAATTCTTGATGGATTTGGAGAAATCAAGGGAGGAAGGAGAAGAAAAACTGGCCATTGAATAGTTAGGGCCGGCTATGCAGTTTTAAAATTAGGTTTTATTTTTTCTTTATCAATTTATGAAGAGAATGGGTGTATTTATAAGGAACCGATCGACACTATTCACCCGGAAATTCCGAACTCCGATTTAGACGCCGTAACCGGTGTACCTAGGGTTTATCCCACGTTCCGGACACAATGGAACAAGTTTCGGAAGCTAATTCGGAAGTATGTGCGAGTTATGGCTGAAAACGCTCAATTTGAATTAAACCGATTTAAACCGATTTCTAGGCGTTTTAATTTGTACCGGACAAACGGTAAATCCAATTGACTTGAAATTTGAAACCTTACAATAATATCACATTACGGATCCGATGAAACTGGTTTCGTCGAATTCCGAGACTTTTTGAAAAATGGCTATTTTGACTCGCCAAATTTAAATTAAAAATAAATCGATGCGTTTCGAGCTGCCACGCTCAAACGATAACTCCGATTGACACGAAAATTAAAATCCGGTAATAACTAACTATTACGGATCCAATGAAACTGGTTTCGTTCAATTCTGAGACTGTTCAAAAATTGGCTATTTTACAGTCGATTATTAAATATTAATATATTCAATTTTCACAGATTAACTTTTAATTCGATTTTAAAAGTTCTAAAATATCATTTTAACTTCAACATGATAAAATAAAATTTTACAAATTATTACAATCATTTTTAACTCTATTTTCAATTATTTCCAAAATTTAACATATTAAATTATCGATTAAATAATCCAATTAAATCCAATAATTCAAATAAAAATTTATTTGACTTAAAAATTCACTTATAAATATTTAAAATTAATTAAATATTCAAATTTTAATTTCTAAAAATTCTGGGTCGTTACAATCATATATCCTTATTTAATACTTCCTATTTCTTATTTTTATTACATATATATTACTCAAAGAAAACTTATTTATTTATTTATATTTTTATGTAAAATTCCTTTATGTAGGTATACAACATATATATATATATATATATATATATATATATTAAACAAAGTATGATCCTTTATTAACTCCCATTCAAACATGAGCTACCATATTTAAACTGAACAAATATTTATCCTTTGTGTTTATAGAATTATAACTTTAAATATCTCTTGGAAATTTTATATATTAAATTCAAGTTAGTGTTCCCAATTCAGAAAACATATATACACTTATATAGTTGTATATGATCATACTTTAAAATTTCAACATTATTAAGTTTTGCACAACAACATTTATAGTACGTACATGTGTGTGTGTGTGTGTGTGTGTGTGTGTGTGTGTATTAATTCACTATAATATCTATCATTTTCAAATATTATAATCCAATATTTGTTATATTTCCATATCCATTTATAGACACTTTAATTAGCAATTTTTTGTTTGTTTTATATACATCAGTATTATCACTAATCCAATCCGGTTAATTATCAATTAATGTCTGTTCAAAAATTTGGGTTATCACATATGATTTGAGTTTCGAAAATTCATTTGTTTTTAAAGGATTTGGATTTTTATTTGAACTTTGAAATGTTGCTAAGCGAATGTAACTTAAACGATATTTTTAAATTTGAGCTCGGAATTGAATTGTTTTAAAGATTTGAATCTTAAATTGAGTATTGAAGTTAAATTTAATTTAAGTGATTTAAATTGAAAATCGAACTCAAATTTATATAAAGTGAATTAGTTTAAATTTGAGAATTGAATTGAAATTAATTCAAATTGGAACTGAACTGAAATCAATTGGAATTGAAATTGAAATTGAAATAGAATTAATTAGAATTGAAATTGAAATTGAAATTGAATCAATTTGAAACAAAATTGAAATTGATTTGAATTAAAATTGGAACCAAAGTTTATTCGAATTGAAATCGGAATTGAATCGATTTAAATGGAAATGGAAAATGAAATTGATTTGCATTGGAAGATTTGGAATTGTATCAGTTTGACATTGAAACTACTGTCAAACAAATTATTATAATATAAGATGTTTAATACCTATCTTTTTAAATATTCAAATTATTTTTATTTCCAAGCTATTTTATTATATAATCCATTTTTAATACTTAAGTTATTTTATATTAAACTATTTTAACTATTTAACTATTTTAAAACTATTCAAGCTATTTTCAAAAATTCAAACCGATCAGGATGGGAATTCTCTATATTTAAATCATGATTTAAATATGAGTTGGGTTAAAATGAAGTTATAACGCAAATGAAAATTCGGAACAATTTTGAATTAGAAATGAAATCGAGATATTAAGGCGAAAATGATTAGTATATTTTGAATAAATATAATGATTTCGAAATGAATTTGATTTTTTAGCGAATATGATATTTTAATATCAAGTAAGAATCTTTTTCGAAATATAAAAGTACAACCAGTTTGTAAAACGACGTTTGGTTGTTAAATAAACTGAGGCCTCTAATTAGCATACTCTTTGTCAATATTGGGACCACTTTAACAACTATGTACGCGGAGGGGACTCCAGAACAAAGTGGTGGGATTTGGCGTCGTTTTTTG
The DNA here is from genome assembly GCA_030765085.1 of Allium cepa. Classification (NCBI taxonomy): domain Eukaryota; kingdom Viridiplantae; phylum Streptophyta; class Magnoliopsida; order Asparagales; family Amaryllidaceae; genus Allium; species Allium cepa. Next base: position 806,687,748 of record CM060928.1, read on the forward strand.
GATTTGAAGAAAGAGAACAATGATGGATTGACATTGACACTTGTGCCAATTTGAAATGACTAAAACAGGATGGCTTAACAGCGCCAAGTGGGCTAATTACCCATAACGGACATCTGTTCTTCAATTTTCTTGGACTCGGTTCATATTATTACCCTTGTTGTTGGTTTCGATAGTTGCATCTTGATTTGGGATAGCTTCTCTTTGACTCGATATGGGATGGATGGATGCGGTGGGTGGTCATGGCTATGACACGTTACCACCAGCCCTACGACCCGAACTGATAGTATCCTACCTTCGGCATTGATGTACGTGCCTTGTCATACTTTTATCCCTATACGAGAAGCCTACGATTTTGATTTAGTGTTGTTATATCATGACGCATCACTAACTACTGATGTGCTACTTGTTGTGTCAAATGCAAACTGTACGCCAATGCTTAAAACGGCATTAAATGTGATCAATGTAAAGCCTTAACACTAATAAAAATATTTATCTTACTGATTAGACATTCTATATGTATCATATTCTACTATATATAAATAATTTGATGGATCCTTAGGAGATGAAAAATTCTGTATCATCTCTTGAGTTATCGCACGCACATTATACACGGAATATGAGATGTGAAACCTCGTAAACATCTTTGATGCCACGATACTCATGTTATATGCGATATTGATTTGACTCACATAAGGATATTTTATTCCTCACTCTAGTGTTTTGTTTTTCATTACGCTCAGGTCAGCCCTGAGTATTTTAGCACATTGAAGATCATTTTCTAGAGGACGAAGATGAAGAATTGGTATATTATTACTATTATTATTCCTGCATCATGTTGTCAGCTGCATTATTTTATTTATCCCTTTTATATTTATAACCTTGATAAATGTTGTATAAATTATAATCAAATGTATAATCGAAACAGCTCCATGAACTATTTATTTGATTATTATATTTGTTGTTCCGCTGTAAGATTTTGTGTTTGTTTCCTACTTCTTTCCTTATTTTTCTTAATTAACCTCAATGATTATATATGTTCTGGATTGCTTAAGTTGGACATATGTGGATTATTGTCGGTTTAAACCTTTCAAAATGTGGTCGTCATAGCTACAAGTAATGCCATTCAGCTTAAAGAATGTTGGGGCAGCCTACTAACAACTAGTGAATGCCATGTTCAAACATCAGACCGGGAAGACTATGGAGGTCTATTTAGAAGATATGTTGGTTAAATCATGCATAACTGCAAATCACTTGGACAACCTCGCCGAAATGTTTGAAATACTCCACAAATATAGAATGAAACTCAATCCTCTTACATGTCACTTTAGGATAGCCTTTGGAAAAATCTTGGAATTCATTGTAAGCGCCAGAGGTATCGAAGAAAATCCTGAACAAATTATTGCCTTACGCAAAGTTAAGTCCCCAAAGAATAAGAATACAAAGCTTGAATGGAAAGGTTGCACCATTAAGCTGGTTCATCTCGAAGGCAACCGAAAAATATATTTCGTTCTTTGACGCACTAAAGAAGGCAAAAAGAACTTCGAATGGAATTAGGTTTGTCAAAACGCCTTCAAAGAGCTACTACGGCATATGGAAACCTCGTTAATCCTATCCAAGTCGGTAGATGGAGAAGACTTGCTTATCTACTTAGCATTCTCGCCCCATTCGTTAAGTGCTGCACTCGTACGAGAAAAAGCTAAGGTCCAACGGCCCATATATTACATTTGTAAACGATTCACTTGAGCCAAGAAGAACTACCAAAAATTGGAAAAACTAGCATATTGCCTCTTGATCGCTTCCAGAAATCTTGGACCATACTTCAAGGCACAACCGATTAATGTACTAACAGGTCAACCCTTGAAGCAAGTGATATACTACCCTGAGACCTCTGGATGGCTTATCAAATGGAACATCAAATTAGGTCAATATGAAATCACATACCATCCTCAAAGGGCGATCAATGTGAAAGTGTTAGTAGAATTCATTTTCGAGTTTATAATATGAGATAACGAGGAAGAAATTACTCTAAAAGTGGAGACACGCTGGAAGTTGTTCATCGATGGTGCATCTAACAACCTCTACTCGGGGGCATGAGGCATGCTCGAAACTCCCGAAGGACGATCCGTTTTCTATGCCTTGCACTTGGAATTCGCTACAACAAACAATGAAGCGGAATATATAGCATTGATAGCCGAGCTGAAAGTTGTAAAGGAACTCAAGGTAAAGTCCGTACACATCTATAGCGAATCCTATCTAGTCGTCTATTAGGTAAAAGGTGAATATCAGGATCGGGGAGAGTACCTCACCCCGCGTCTATCTAAAGTGAAGGAATCGTTGAATGACATCGAACATGATGGCAGACTATCTAGCCAGACTGGCCAGTTTTGGAGAAGCTCGGTCATTGGGACTGGTCCCAGTTGAAACGTTGACTGCTCTAAGCATAAGAGATATGGATATCGACTGGACCTTTGAGACAACCGAAGGACCAGAAACATGGATGACAACAATCAAGGATGACTCCAGTCAAGGATTACTTGCTCAGAGAAACACTCCCCATTGATAGGAATCCATGGAAATAGCTTCTTCGAAAGGCTCCACCGAAATGGATTCTCTATCTCCTTGCTCATGTGTGTGACCAACGACGAAGCACGAAGAATCCTCCAGGATGTTCATGAAGGCAATAGTGGAGATCACACTGGAGGGCAAAACCTTGCAAAGTAAGTCCACCGATATAGGTATTTCTAGACAACCAGTGCGATCATTGCCAAAAGTTTGACAAGATCGAAAGAACTCATTCAATAGAGCTAGCACAGATGGTCAGCCCGTGACCATTCGCAATTTGGGGAATCAATCTGATTGGTACATTGCCAATAGCCAAAGGAGGAGCCAAATACACCATCGTTGTTGTTGACTATTTCACCAAATGTGCCAATGAGAATCGCTGGCCACTACTACCATAAAAAAAGTATTAATTTTATCACTAAAGACATTATTTGTAGATTTAGAGTGCCTCAAAAGATCATTACGGATAAGGAGACTCAATTCGAGAGGACTGAGTTTAAATACTTTTGCAAATGCTTCGTAATCGAGAAAACATTTTTCGATGTTGCACATTCGTAGGTAAACGGTCAATGGAAGCAGTGAACAAGATCATCGAGTCCACCATCAAAAAGAGACTAACTAAAGCTAAAGGAAACTGGCTTGATGAACTTCCACTTGCACTATGGGCTTACAGGACAACACACAAATCTACAACTGTTCGTTCGCCCTGGCATATGGATCAAAAGTAATGATCCTAGTTGAGCTGGAAGTCTCCTCTCATCGAAGGAAACATTTTAATTAAAGGTAGAACAAGCAGCTCCTGCTCGGATCGCTCGATATAGTTGATGAGAAGAGGAAAGAAGCCGAATTAAGGACTGTTTCTCACTAAAAAAGGATCGCACAAATTTTCAACTCTAAGGTCTGCAACCATACCTTCAAAATAGGAGACTTTGTCCTAAAATAGTTGACCCTATACCAGGAACATTCAGACCAAACTGGAAGGGCCTTATAAGATCCGCCATAAGCTAGGGGATGACACGTTCAAGCTAACAACCATTGATGGAAGCCAATTCTCCGAGCTTGGAACAACGAATCGCTGCGTCGTTACTTTATCTAATATTATCTCTTGTATTTCCTATTTCCCACAATTAAGCTATCCCGAAACACCGGAGTTATTGTAAATAGGCAAAATTTACCTAACTTTCATTAATAAATTTTTTTTGCTTTCTGAAACAATAAAACTGTGTTCAAAAAAGTAGCATGCTGAGTCCATGAGGTCAAATCGACTCAAAACCATTCAATCTCTTCTTGAGATAGGGGAACCATGCTCGAGTACTCCCCATCTACCCGTCGAGTTGATGGAAGTAAATTGACACAAATCATTGGATCGATAGAACTCGTTCCCTACCTTCTAAAAAACGGTGTTGCTCCGGCCATACAGAGAAGGCCCAAAATCGAAGCCGAGCATTTCGTAAGCCGTGCACCGCATCTTGGATTGTGGAATCACATCCAAGCAAACAGAATTACCTTAGCCGCACATCTCGTAAGCCACGCATTACTTCTTGGTTTGCAAAACTATGACCAGGGAAGCCTCGGTCCCACAATATGCATTTCGTAAGCCACAACTACTACCTAGATCAGCAAAATTGCATCCAAAGATGAGGAACTCTCATATTAAAAAAATTCACTTATCACCCCAAGAGCTAAGAAATTAGCACTCCAAGGAGCGATACGGGTGCATGATAGCCTGAATTTCAGCATCGCGATGAAATTACTTAACAAAATCCCAAGTAATCGGTGTTGCTCCGGCATTGCCAATCACTTAGATATGTAAATCACTTGAGTGTGTAAATAAACCAGTGATGAATAAAAAAGAGGGCATAAGTGCATGAATCATGAAACATATATAAGTAGAGAAGTGAAGTTTCCATCATAATTTCAACAGTTTTATTACTTATATGTTTTTCATGTACAATAAACAACGAGGGTCGTGCCTGCATAATATCGGCCAAGAAATGGGAAAAAGGAAAACATAAACACCATTGTTACAACAACAAGAAGAAGTGCTAAGTGTAAACTATGCACTTGTACAAAAAGCAACCAAAAAGCTGAAGAAAAATCATGACTTCTTGTCACAGACTCATAGCTTCCCCCGTCTCCTTTTCTGCATATGATCGGCAACTTCTCAGGCTTCTCCCCTCTAGGGGCGATCTCACTCTCTGAAACATGGCCACTGGCGGACCCTCCTTTGCCTTTGTGCTTGCGGGACCTGTGAGAACTCTTTGACGACTTTTTCTGCTCTTTAACCTTCTCCGTCTTCACCGCTATCATCTGCTGCTCGGTTATCAGCTACTCGATCTCTGCTTTGTTTGGTTGGCTAGCTTGATCTGCTTTCTCCCATATATCAGTAGCTACCAACCTTTCCTCTTCAGATACAGAGGGGTGATCCTAATCATGCAGTGCTGCAATTTTCTCAGAGTGCGAACTGAGCTATGAGCAAAATGCAAAGACGACAATTGATGCAGTCAGAATGGCAGTAGATCTACCATCATGATGTGGAGGTAACTCAGAAGGAAGAGAGCATTGATCTATAATATCCGAATGAAGGGCAGTTATCTCAGCAATTTCATTAGGCATAATTGGAAGTCTTCAAGTATGGGAGGGATAAGGAAATTACCTGCTACGGGGGTCTGCTCATGCGCCATAACTCTGAAGCCTTCATCGTTGCCCTTTTTTGATGGCTACAAAATTATGGGAAAAGTAGGAACGGTCCCCTCATTAGCACAAAGATGCAAAGATGTCTCACCAAGACCTAAAGGAAAATGCATGGTTATAGCCTTAGCGGTCGCCGCGACATCAATGGCATCTCGTCCCTCTCTAGTCTTAAGATTTCCTCGCCTTCTACTAAAGCTCAGACGGATTCTTCATTCAGGTATGCCTGAACCAACTCCTCTTTGGTGTAACCGCCACCTATGTCTTGGAATCGGGCCAGAATCTCCTTCTAGACTATAGCAAGCGTATAGGGGCACAACAGACCCAAGTAACCAAGACTCCCTTGATGCAGCACGGAGTTAACATAAAAGCCCAAAATGGTAGCATCCAAGCCTTTCATCTTCTTTGTAAAGGTATCTTGAAGCTCTGATAAGCTGGCTTCCGTGCTAGCCTTCTCCACGGCCAGCTGCTTTTTTTCAACATCTAAGGTCGAAATTTGTTCGCGAAGAGAGGCAATTTCTTAAGCTTGTTTGGCGATGGTTTTCTTCTGAGTTTCAACCATCATCTCGCTTATCCTCAACTTTTCTTTTAAGGCTACCTCATCTGTGTGGCATTTCTTTATGTCATCTCTAAATATGAGCGTTGCCCTATCGGTGGATTCTTTCAGCTCCTTAAACAAAGAAGCACTTTTGCTCTCTCTCTTGAGGGCATCATCCCTCTCTCTCTCTTCAGCATCTCAATCTCCGTGTCATGATCTACGAGTTGCTTCTCATATTTATCCTTTTCAAACTCGAACAACAGTTTCTTGGTGGTTGTTTCGATTATTAGTGGATAGCTGCATGCATAGTTTTTTCCACCCCTCAGCTTGCTCTAAACCGCTCTGAATTGCTTGGAGATGTGGTCAATAGGATTCAGTACGAACTAATTTCAAATTAGCCTTGTTAAAAACAGCCTCCCTTAAGAACAAGTTTGGGAAGGAAGCATGCAGATGTAGGGGACTGGCAGGGAGAATGTAACTTGCATGCCTAGAAATTGGGAGGGATGCAGTCATAGCCGCATGAGTGGAGGATGTCATGACGTCGAAAGTAGGAACATTTATCCCAGTGGAAGTAGAAAGCTGTGGGGCGGGTTCTTGCACTTGGTCTCTTTTCGATCTTTTTGACGGATCACCCGCTCAGTCAGGATTTTCCTCATCTCATAGCCACTTCCTCTATGACGACCTTAGTCTTTCTCGGCTTGGCAATGCTCTTCCGCCTCCCTATCCTTCCTCCTCTTCCTCTCGTTGTCAGTTTCTCGAAAAGCGTGTACCTAGAAGAGTGTCTCTGTAAACGCCGAGACTCTAATACTCCATCAAGATCATTGTAAAAGCCATGAGACATGATTTCTATAGCAAATGGTAAAACGACTTTAGGGAAAAGGTGTGCGATGAGCTCAAACATCCTAGAAAGTAATAATAATATAAAGTGTGTGATCCTAGTGAAGTTTGTGCTATAGTTTAACGATCCTGGCAGAATATACAAACTAGATCGATCATTGACTAAAGTCAAAACATTTATTCCCGTAGGGATGATCTAAGTAAGTTGGGAAGGAAACCCATCCAAAGTGAACTCATTCACCAAGTCACCCATGTTCACAAAAAATGTCGCTTGTATTTCCTAAGTCAATATTGACATCTTCTGGCAGAGAGCTTGATAAGGGTTCATCCTTGCGAGAAGCTCCTCAATGGGCTCATTTGAAGGAGGTGAGGGAGCATGTTTAGGGCTCAACTCCTATGCCTTGTTGCCTAAGTTGATGTCATGCTCATCAGAATCACAATCTATTTCTTCCTCGTTCAGAGGATGCTCCTCACTGATCTCTCCTTCCTCCTTCCTTTCAATCAATGGAGCCTTTCCATTCCATTGATTAAACTCTTCCTCTTTCTCATCTGGGATTTGTGGCATTTTAAACGGATTGTAAAACCCAACTTGAATTTGGATCTCCTCAGGGGTCTTCTTTGACCCATTGGATGAGTCACTTTCTACTTCCTCGCCATCATCATCTTCACCAGAGTCATGGGAAGAGGAAATAGAACGGGTTCGAGCTCTGAAGCAGGATGGAGCGCTAACAAATCCAACAGATCTCCTAGGATGTAAAAGCACACATCGATGGAGATTGTCATCTGTAAGCAAGAACCTAATTGTGCGCTCTTGAGCACCGACCGCTCCCAAGGTGCTAAAAATAGTGCCAACTATCCAACCCTTGTTAATCTTCAAAAGAACTGTAAGGAATATATGATTCAGAAGACTTGTAGTAGTTAAAGTAAATTCCAAACATGGTGAAAAAACTTACCCCGTGGTCCATAAATGGGTGAATCCCTCTAGAGATTTAGCGAAAAAGAATTGATTTTTGAACGAAAGAACTTTATTGGGAAGATCCAGCATAAGATTCCGGTTACGTGTTCTCGATGTAAACAAGTGATGGGTTTACCCTCTCTCTTTTTGAATAATAGAAGATATTGCAACTTAGTGAAACTCGAGGCACGATTAAGCGTTCGTATGAACTATACGTATAAGTATGTCAGCATGGCATATCCATTTGGAAGAATTTAGAATGGGGCTAACCCTATGTTCTGAAGCATTGTAATTAAGAAGTGGTTGGACGGGAACATTGTACCATATATACACATATACCAGCGGCAAGCCACATATACAGAAGGTGGCCTATGAGAAAATTCTCATATTGATGGAAGAAGTACGTCATCATCTGGGATATCATCTTGTGAGAAAATGCTTCGCAACATCCTATGTGTAAGAACTGAAGGAGCTTTCCCTGGAGTATCAAGGAAGATAAAGTTAGAAGGAGCGCGATCGATGATGGGGCCGATTAGAACCAGATGACCATATTGACCTAAAGTTACAGAAGCGGTGGATCCAGCTAGGAATGACGATGATTCCGCTTGAGCAAGAGGTGAGTTCCCCTAACTGATTTGCACAGAGAAGATTTTCACACCATTCTATATAAGAAAGATTGCATTCAAAATGGTCAGGTATGCCTAATCTCTAAACTATAGACTCTAATGTAGTTGATATTTGAAATCCGAAAGATAATTGACATGTACCAACCATCGACCGGATTCTAAATATTAATCGGGGGTGCATGCGATGATGATCTAAATGAGAATGGGATCGGTGTCCTAGACACTATGAACAAACCATTCCATGTAGATGGCTCACTCACACCGGTAAGAGCGTCTGTATCACCTGTTGATTTTTTTTCTTCTATACTTACCCGTTATCGATCAATGATCGATAACGGATCCGCTGTCCAAAGCGACACGGAAAGCCCTTTCAATTCCGGGTGCACGACTATGCAATGACGGGACCAATCCAAAGCAAGAAACTATAGATTGATGGGTCCAAATTGAGTAGTGAATCTCAGTATAAGTCGGTTTTATTTCTCTAGAAAGTGATAACAGCATATCTACATACAAACGCTACCCTAGCTATTATCACCTTCCAGAAAAGCCAAAATCACTCCACAAGCTGCTGTGTCGGGATCGACTGTGTAACTCAGTGCGAGTTAATCTGACTCTATAGATGAAGATAGCAAAACCTGTCGAGCACCAAGGCAAAACTCTAGCTTCGTTCCATGAAGAATTCAAGACTCGATTTACTATATTCTTCCATAAAGTCACAATAGGCCAAAGTCTTGCACTGCATTTGTCTCCAACCAATTTCGTCACCCATCAATAATGTAATAATACATAAACATTCACTTCATCAATCTTCAAAATTGAGAAAAGTGATTTGATCTCTGATTCAAGATAGCGTAAGATAGCGTATTAGATGATTTGGATCGACGGTGCCTCAAAATAGGCATATTCTCGACGGTGGTGTCTCCAGGAAGAGGCAACAGGTGGCATCGGTAGTAAGATCGAGGGTAGCGGTTCCTAAAGTGTCGGTTAGCTTAGATCGATAAGCTAAGGGCACAAGGGGTTCAGATCAGCAGGAGGACAAAAGCATGGATCGAAAGAAAATGAGTTAAAGTGGGAGGGGGGTCGACTCGTATTAAAGGAAAAAGAAAAGTTCGAAAAATTTGTAAGTACTTGGATTGGTACCGATTCAAATTTTATCTCCCAAATGTTCTTAAATTTTCACCATTCGACCTAGTTAATGTTCATATTCATTCTGGAAATTACCAAGTCGAGATCATTCTGTAATTATGAACAATGGAGATTCACAACTAAGGATTGCACAGTTAGCCGGTATGGCATAGATAGCTTTGCAAGATGGCCAGACACAACCAATGAAACTCCTTAAAATAGAAACACAAAGTTAAACGATTCCATAGCACACCTTGTTTTTAGCAAAAGCGTACTTTTAGGAGCAAATGTTAACCGGCTTATTAACCTAACAGAGTTCAATAGGAGTTAGAACGTTCAGAATAAACCATAACGATTTGAAACTTGATCGGAAGGCTTAAAAGTACAAGATAAAGGACCTTAAGAAGTTTGCGACATTTTTAGGCTGACTTTGGATTGGTTCCGATCCAATCCAATCGGATCGGTACCGATCCAAAATATTGTTTCATTGGATCTCCTTCCACTTGTCTTACAATCCTCTATCTCCAACAAGCTTATCTATCGAGTTCGATAACATTCCAAGCATCTGAGTTGAAGAAATGAAGACATATCTTATTCAAATTATAATTCAATCTAACCTACAAGTGAATCATCGTCAAACAAGTCATCAAGCTACTAAACTATGTAGAGAGCATCGTAATCAGGTAGGAAAGACAACTAAGTGGTCAAAGTATCAAAAATGCTTAACTATTTGCACTACAATAGAACTGGGCTTTCGTAGCATCAGAAAGCGCTATTAAAACCTACAATAGCATATCAGAGACGCCGTGAAATGACAAGCTATGATAGGCCGTTAGCATTACATAGCAGAGAGAGAAACGCTATAATAAACCATAGCATTTATAAATGATCATTGCGTTTGTAGCCTACCATAGCATTTGTGTTCAGTTATTAAACCAAAAGCTATAGGAAATATTATCTTGCAGTTGATTTCTATAGTTTTTTCTGGGCATATTTTATAGCGTTTCAGCATACCATGTTATAGCGTTAAAATGATATTTCAATACCGTTTCTTATCATACTTGTGTGACGTTTATGTTTTTCTATTATAGCATTGTTGATGCATAAATCTTACATCATATACACAGTTTCGATAGCATTTTGTTAATCAATAGCGTTTATCTAAAGCTATTCCAATTAATATTAATTTATAGCATTTATCTATTTCAGTTTCATCTTTTTATTATATTATATTATAGACACACACACAGATATATATATATATATATATATATATATATATATATATATATATATATATATATATATATATATATATATATATATATTGCACGACAACTTTGAACTCTACATTGCATATTATGATCATCAAAGAGTGAAACCCAATCGTCTAATTACACTTAGCTGGAAAGCCCACCGTGAGACTCGAGAACAATGGAACAGCGGTGTAGAGAGTGCACAACCATTAAAATTAAGGCTAAAGCACAATCAATAAAAGCATTCATTTCTTACAATAACAGTCCAGTCTAGGTCATAATAAACAGTTTGCCTCCAACAATACATAATAACAACATTATCTAGCATAATGTACTAATACAAGAATGAAGAAAACATAAGCATATTACTTAGCCTAGGCATCCATCTTTCCATCATTTTTGCAATCACAGGAGCTACCTTGGGATTTGCTTGATGTTTTGCCAAACTTGCAGGATTACTCATACATGTGCGAATTCAATGAACATATAAGACAGAAGTTAAATGGAGTATATCCTGATTTACAGATAATTTTATACTATGCATTACAGTCCACAAAAGTTAAAAAGTTTGAGTTAAGGATGTATATAATTAATACTATCTTAATATGAAAGCTATCAAATATCAACTGTTTAAATTCTTTGCAAATAAGAAGTGGAAAGTATTAGATAAATTTTTATCAAATATCAAATACTTATTAATAGAACGAGCCATGAATTAACTGCAATTGTTAGTTGATCCGCCAAGATTTTTGGAAAGCTGTCATGTTGGGATAGTATGCATAGAAAATATGATGCCAACCCAAAGCGCTCAAAAGAGAATGAAACTCGAAAAAGATGTTGAACAATGACTACCTTGACCTTGTATCGTGTATAATTTAACTTTTTGAAATTTGCTATCGGTCTTGCAGGTTGTCTCAGTCCATGGGTTTGGTGGGAAACTCCTACCTAGATTATGGGCCAGTTTGATGATAGGCCGAGCTAACGATCTTCACAAACCCTGCTATTGCTGCCTAACAATTGCAAAGTGCCGCTGACTATAGAAGCAACACCTGCTACTGACTACGTAGGGCTAAGCCAATGGCCTAGCTACTTTTCTGGCTACTTGACTGGACCATAGTCCAGCTAGGGGATGGTGAGGTGTGACCCTTTTGGCATTTCCAACGAATTGCAAGGTGATTGCATCATGGCACATCTTCTCTCAGATTTTTTCGACAACTTGACTTGTTACTAAAACCAGTGCTTTATGTGGTACTAGAAGAAAATGGTTTTGTACATGGAAAATGAGTATTACTATATATTTAAATTAGATAAATATCAGACAACATAATTATTAGGTATTCAAGTAACCATTTCACAAAAGAATGCATTCATTATAACTTAACTCAGATATTAATACACTTAATTATTTATTCAAGAAACAATTTGATAATTCAATGGGAAATAAAGAAGTTAATGAGATTGTTATCATGATGATAAGGTTTTTGTTGCAAAGCCTCTGCTTTTTGTAAGAAACATGTCCTACAGAAGATTCTGATGATGTTTTGCATATTTTGAAATTGGTAATGAGTTATATTTAAGGTTTTATAGAATTATTATGTTTTCTTGAATAGATAATTAAGTGTATAAGTATTCAAATTGAGTTACACAATATTTAAAATAAATCAATAGGCTTGTTATCATCAATCATAAGGTGTTTGATGCAAAGTGTCTGCATTTTCATCAAAACTTGTTCAGTTAATGTTTGAATGAATTTTCTTTTATTCTTAGTGCAATATTATCTAGTTTGAGTCTAAAGTACTACTATTGAAAGACTGAGATAACATGCCATGTATCATCTAAATTTTCATATGGTTATTAAGTTGTTTCTTAAGTAACTGCATACAAATATTTGAATATGGTATTAGTGGGATTTAAAATCAATAAACGTGACAATTTTCATCAATCGTGAGGTTTTTACTGCACGACATATGCATTTTCTTTAAAAATTTGTTCAATTAAATGGTAGGATTAATGTTGTTTTATTTTTATTCCAGTGTCATCTACTTTGAATATAAAGTAGTACTCATTTTATTTCCTCAAACAAGACTATCATCTTCTAATCCCATTAAATTTTTTATTTTTATGTAACTTAATGGATTTTAAAGGATTGAGAGAAAAATCAGCGATGTCATCATTTTGCAGGTTATTAAGGATGCCTAAAGGATAACCTTTGGCTTTGGCATAGTAAAAAATGGATTTCTCTGATCGATGACAAAATCAACAATGCTGTCAGAAGATTATTAATGATTTTTGATTTCTAATGCAAAGCCTCCACCTTTTTGTAAGAAAACAGTTCAAATTGTAGGTTAATATAAATTTTATTTCACCTTTTATTTTGAACTTAGTAAGTATATGTATATTGAGTTGCAATGGAGCTTATAGTATTGGAGATTATTTTGCAATTAGCATCCCTACCCGAGTTTATAAGTATTAACCAACCCATTGATAGCCCTTGAAATAACAAAAATATTTGGCACGTTGGTAGTTGTCTAGTATCAAGCATATTGGTTCTTCAAACATGAAAGTATTAGATATAATACAAAATGGAGAGCACTTAATTTAAATTTAAAAATAGCAACAAGAGAAGCAACTTCACAACTTAATGATACTCATTTCAGAAATGAATGTGATACAGATTTCTCTGAATGGTTTAATGGGGTGAATTCATATTCTATAAATCACAGGACAAGGTCAGAAATCGAATTCGAGCTCAAAAATGAGCATGACTGACTTGGTATAACAAAAACAACAAGTGAATATCCTTTTTTTCATATCAAGCCTACATCTACTGATTGATTACTAAAAATAGATTACAGAAATGGGGATGCACATCGATTCAACATGCGTACTTTGTAAATAGGAAATTGAAAATAGAAATCATCTATTTTTTTAATGCACTTATTAGTGTGTGTGTGTGTCAAGCATGTTTTTTATAACTCTATAATAGAAAATAACGATGATTAAATTTAATTAAACTATTAATATGTTAAGATTTTGACCAGATGAAGCTGTGTGTTTATTTAATGAAACCACAACTTTGCAGACATAAAATCTCAAGTGTTAAAAAAAATTATTATTTGTAGGATGTATTAGGATTACTAAGGTCTATGCCCCTAATATCTATGGAGAAAGATGCATCATTTCTCCGGTTTGAATACTTATACCTTGATATATAATTCTTAGACGATAAGGAAGAACTTGTGAAGTTATGTAGTGAAGTACAAAATATATTATACTCGGCAAAGTACAAAACGATAATGAAACAGTTCAATAAATTATTTTATATCAGTGAGGTATAAAATGTTTTCTAACTTTTCCATATGCATAGTATTTTAATCAGCGCATATCCATTCAGAGATCATAATTGTTTGACCATACTAAATTAAGAATTTAACTGTGCTATCATAGTTGTTTGACCACACTAAATTAAGAATTTAACTTTGGTAAGAACCAAAAATTGCATACCAAAATATGCGTAGTATGCAATATCTAAAAAGAAGAATCCGTATAGGTTTGTCATAATTTATCATTAACTCGCTATCTTACAGCCATGAGTACCATATTTAGGAGCAAGTAGACATGCACATAGACTGTGTCTATGTTCATTGGATAGAGAAGATTTTGTTAGTCATTATCCGGTATATAGATCATTTATCATTATACACGTAATGAATTCTAATCCATTGCAGTGGTTTTACGCAATCCACTTCACTAATGTCCGCCCCATCAATGCGAGTCAGAAGCTTGTACATATAATACACCACAATTTTTTTTTTATATAATTATCGAATTTAAATGAAACCAAATTTTGTAAGTAAATTCTTATGTCATTCATGATTTCTTACTCCATGCATATACACACTTATACAGTAACACAACTATTTCAAAACTATTTCATTATGCAATAGAAAAGAAATTTCATGGTTGATGCAAAGACCAGCAACTGAAAAAGCACGTAGGTCCACGGTCACCTAAACTATTAAAACTCCTTAAAAAAAATATTCAGGTTGTGTGTATATGAGATTTGGTGTTTAAGCTGGGATTTAAATTGCATTATGGTTTGAACAGGGTATCTAAAAACAAGGCCAAAATAATCTTCAGACAATCTTCCTTATATAAAACTATGAATATCATTTAGATAGCTTTGTCAACGGGTCTTATTGAATTAAGCTGCTCTTAGAGTCTGGATGTATAGACATGCAAATTAATGTAAGCAGGTAATCATAGGAATTTATATATGTTAAATGAAGAATAATGGTTATGGATGGCTGTTAAAGTTATATTCTTTGTAATATAATCCACGTGATCAAGTTATAGATGGCTATTCATGTTAACCGTACAATTAACCATGGGCAAATTTGATTGAATCATACATCAGCATTTGACAATACGTGGTTGAAATGTGTGGCAAAAATGAGACCCTTGTTCAACATATATATTCAATAAAAATTGTGGCATTTTTATTTCTTGATGTCAATTCATTTCCACAGAAATGATACTAAAATTTCTAAATGTTTAATGTAACTAACAATTATGATTTCTTAATGAAAAAATAATTATTTTCTTCATCAAAATGTTAAGATTTAATTATTATTTATTATTTTTAGATTTTAATTGATGTGTTATGGAAAGATTTTAATTATTTGCGTATGTACTAGTCAAATTCATTCACAAGCATTATTCTCATGATTTAAAAATTAAAATCATATACTTGTGATCAACTGCAAATTTTAGGGTGACATCGTATGTGATATATAATAATTCAACCCATACATATGTCACCTCAAAAACATGTAATTTAAAGGAATGCTACAAGTAAAATATGCTCATGATCAATTACTACTTAGAAGATATTAAAACTAAGAGATTAACATTTATTAATCTGAATAAGCCACACAGTTTTATTGAAATTGCAACGATCTAGAATTTTTGTTATTTGAAATTGGAATATTTAATTGGTTTTAAATATTGAAAAGTTAATTTTTAACTTGAATTTCAAATATAATGATTTACTAAATAATTTAATTATTGAATTTAATAAATGAAAACTGGTTAAAACATTTACGCTTGAGTTTTAAGCTCGATAAAAATAATTTAAAGGCTTATTAAATTTATATTAATAAGAACGCAGGTAATAGAACTTTTAAATTGAAGTGATTTTTTTGATTTTATAAATAGCTCATTTAAATTGATGAGTAAAAATGGCCTTCCGAGATACAGTCTCGAATTCGACGAAACTATGTCCATTGGATCCATAATAGTGTATTATTATCGAATTTTAAATTTCGTAGCGTTTGGAATTATCATTTGGTCATACGAGATATAAACACGTTGAATTTAATATCGAAAATTTAATATAATAATTGGGTTCTAAAAGCTTTCTGCTCCATATGATCGAATTAGGACTCGGAACCTTTCCATTGCATTCCGAATAGGGGTATAACATTATAAACGCCTAGTGGCATGCCTTGATAGGGGTTCGAAATTTTGAATTACCGTAAATCGAGATATGTTGAAAATTAATTAACATATATATTGGCACGTCAACCTTTCCTTTCATCTGTATACTCTATCTTTTCACTGTATCCCTTCCTTTTCAAACACCCCATTGTATGTATAGCTGCCTCTTCCTTTTATAATCACATCTCCTTCCTTACTTATCCACGTAGAGAAAGGAAAAGGCAAAACGAATAAAATAGCTTCCCTTACAACAATTAGCATTTTTTTCTATTCCTTTTTCTCCTTGACTACACTTCGTAGCCTTTAAATTTCCGCTCCAATATCCCTAAAAATTGATTACAGAACGATGAATGTTTATGCCTCCACCAAGAAAAAAAGGAAGGGGAAACGAAATTGCGACTCGAATTTGCAATACCGGAAGGGGTTCTCGAGGCAAGGGGAGTGGCATTGCCATGTGAGGGAAAAGGTCGAAGCTCGTTGCCATAGAGAAGCACAGTGGTTGTGGTTGGGCGCACAGTTTTAGGGTTAGTATTGATTACGTTCGGGAGACATGGTCAGAGGAGGTGGGGATTCGCCAATGAGGGTGATTATAGTTCGCGTTCAGGGAGGAGGCAACGGTCCATCGTAAGTTGGCCTAGGTCGTTCAAGCTTGGAGGAAGCTTTCGCATTTGAGGAAGACAATGTTGGGCCGGTGTCATTTTGGGTCCTAATTGAACTCAGTTTGTCGTGTGAGGTTCGTAATGGTGAAACCTGCGTTATGGAATGGGTTTGCCTTAGATCGGAGCCTATTGAATGTACAATGAGATCGAATGATGTTCGATTCCGTTTGGAATGTTTTGACGATCTGGAAATCAAAGTGAGTTAATCTCACTCCCTTTTGGAGTACTAGTTTAATTTTGAGTAGTTAAAATTCATTATTGGATGCCTGGTTGAATTTGATAATTATTTTCAGTTTGGATGTTATTATATATATAGCAGTATATATTAGTAGATGGATTGATTTTTCCAGCCCATTGGAGCAGATATGACCCTATGCGCCCCGCATAATAGCGGATGAGCCTATATACCATGATATCCCACCTTGAAGTGGGATTGGTATTTTTATATTGTATTAACATATGTGGATGTAGGGAAACAGGTTGGAGGAATCCAACTGGATTCCTTAAAAATGTTGAATTTAATTTCATATATAGTGATATATGATTTTTTTTTTTTGAATAATTTATGATAAATTATCATGCGATTTGTATTTATTTGATGCAACGATAGCACTAATCTATATTTTGGTATTTTAAAATACCATAAATATATGTTTGAATTTGAAAAGAAATTAAAAAAGGATTATTGAATTAAAATATTTATGTAGAATTTGGATTAATTAAAAAGAAATCGTTGTGATAAAATAAATGATTTTAAATTTATCTTAACCATTTGGTGATATTGTAAATAGATATTTTGGAATATTATATATATAGGATTATTAAAAATAATTCCCAATTGATACTTGTTTAAAGTATACAAGATTTTTTTAAAATCAATATTTTCAATAGATTGGGAGAATAGAAGGGAATTTAGAAATGAATATAAAATTGGTTATACTGGATCTTAGATTTTTAAATTATGGAATAGAAGAAAAATCGAGATTTGATTGGTTTTCCATATAGTTTGGGTTATTTAAGGAGTTAATTTATAAATGGAATCCAATTTAAAAAATTGATTTATAAATAGAAATTAATTTAGAAATCGATTTATAATGGATTTAAGTGATGTGGAACTATTGTAAAGTGGAAATGCTATTACAGAATTTATAAACAATGTTTATAAATAAAGTGAAATGATTATCATTTGATAAATTGATGATATATATTCATGTTAAGAATTTATAATGAGATGGGTAAAATTGGTTTAAAAATAAATGATAGATTTACTTCTAGAAAGGTGAAAAGGGGATTTACGAAATTGGGACGTAAGTCAATTGGTGATAAATTGAGAGAGATATATAAATATTAGACTGGCTTTATCGGGATTGGAAAATATATTGTTATCGAGAAGTTGAGTGTGGTTTAAAATGAGGATTTTTAGTTTTTGAACTAGAAAATTTAAAAATGTTTTAGCATAAGAATGTTTTCAGAAGATGGTTATTTAAATATTTTTAAATTATCAAAATGAATTATAAGTTTTATAACAAGTCTTGTAAATTGATTAGAATTTTAGTAATAAATCTGAGTTAATTATTTTATCAAAGTAAAGTGATTTAATTATTTTAAAGTTATATTTAATTATTAAATAAGTTTTCGAAAAGTAATGGTATACTTTCATGGTGAAATTGAAGGCAAAGATTGCCCGTAGTTAAGTTTGGATTTCTCTGGGATAGAGACGTAATCACTGAGCTGTGAATCCATGGTTGATAGCGCATGGTGCTTTCCATATTTATTTTAACATGTTTTCAAATATTTTTAAAGTAAATGGTTTGTGAATATACTCATTTCCGTGAGATAAGTAAATACTTTTGAACAAAGAGATTTAAATCAAGGAACCCAGAACATATAGAATTCATTATAAATGAGTTAAAGAATTTACAACACTAATTTTGAAGGGTTTTGAGAAAAGAGAGGTAAATGGAACTTTCCTAAGTGTTGGGAGGTAAGGGGGTTAGGAAAATATATTTTTAAATATTTTCTAAGTGTTGAAATAAAGATGGTTTGAAATATCCTGATGCAGATTAAATATTTGAGTCGTTTCAAAAAAACTAAAAATTTGGAGGGATTTGAATATACATCTTATAAAGATATTTTGGAAATAAATTTTTGGGAAAAATTATAATATGGACCTAGTGACTTCTTTATGATGTTATATTGATAGTTAAAAAAACTAAATATCAAGTATTTGGCCAATTTCATTGATCATTTTCGGAGAGACCGGGATTGGATTTAATTATCTGAAAACCACTAGATCCGATTTGAGCATTACGAATAGATACCGTGAAGATGGTGAAGACGGTGGTTCGGTTTGTCCAAACTCAGGACAACTTGTGTGGACGAATGCTATCAGAACATCCTCATTGGAGGATGATGACCATTTTAAGTGAAATTGTTCTTGAAAGGTAATCATAGCCTCAAGCCTCATCAACCGGAATGATTGAAAATCAGGAGCAATGCAGCAAGGCTAAGTGGGTCATACCCAACTAGGGTATGTTATCACCCTTTTAGATACCCTCGGATATATTATTAATTATGAATACGGTGGTGCATGCAAAAGAGCTCTCAATAAGGGTGGAAACACGCAGGGTGATAATATATTCGGTTCTATCCAGGTTAGGATAGGGCCGGTCTTGTGTTGTAGGGGATCTTGGCGAGGTCCTCGATACATTTTTCTAGACGTGTACCGTGATACATGGTACCCGAGTGCCTAGTCATTGTATGGAATTCATTCTCCAACGAGCGCAGTATGGTTTTGATTGTGCCTAATTATGCTGAAACGTGAGATGCAAGCATTTCAGCTATTTTCTATTTACTTTATTTAGACACTGTTATAATATCAGACGATTTTGATAAAATATTTTGGTTATCGTAAGGGAAAAACATGTTATGTTTATGTATGACGTGGTCTTATGAGATGCCTTTGTTTTCAAAGGATTTTGAAAATGTAATAATTCAAATTGAGTGTGTTTTCTCACGCTGGTTTTTCTGACTAACTCGGGAGTTATTTTATTATAATGCTCAGGCCAGACCGAGTACTATAAATTCAAGTTACGATGCTATGGAGCTTAGGATACGAGTTGGATGACAGAGACGCACTCCACATACTTGATTATATTCCGTTGTGTATTGTAGGCTGCATATTCAGCACTAATGAGGACAAGTTATTTTAACTGTCCAGTATTGAGTTATTGATTTTTTGTACTCGTATGATGAATGTATAAGTAACAGTTATAGTTATTTTTCGTATAAAGATAGGTTATTAACTATTATATATTGTTCCGCTGCGATTGTGAGATTTTGTATTATTTCTATTTTCTTCTATCTCTTTCTTCTATTCTTCTAACGATATGGTATTTTCGGCACTCGATTTCTTGGCATGCTATACAGTGGACGTATAAGTGTCGCTTTTCGAGGGTCGAAAATCCGGTTTGTGACAGAAACATTCATCAACGATTAATAAATTAAGATCTGGTTCACATTCATCAACAAATGAATCATTCAATCTTAATAACTGACTATTAATCCAACACATCATCATTCATCATAATTGATTAACGTAATCCAAATCTAAGCAACATTTTCATAATTCAGATTTGAACAGGTGCCCAAAATTTCTATATTTTTGATTCAATTATATGTGGCAATTTGAAAACATGAAATTTCTATTTCTTATTCAATTTACATTTCACATTTCCTACTGTACATATATTTGTGTTAAGTGTTGACTTTTAAATTCACTTCATAGTGAGTAAGTTGTGGTTTTTATAATCAGATGAGTTGGAAGCTAACATATTTATCGCCTACTAAAATCTATCGTATTGGTTTATTTACTTTCCTTGAAACTTTAACTTTGTGCTTATTATGAGATAATTTTAATGTCCAAAATCAAGTTAAAAAATTTAACCGAATTATAAAACATGAATGTGCAGTTCAAATATTTCAAGAGAGCATAATCAAGTTAAAAACTTTGACCAAAATATACAGCATGAATCTAATATACAACCCAAAAAAAATTAAGCATACAACAATTTTGATGTGTAGTTCAATGAGTACACAAATATTTCACTAAGTACAGAACATAATCAAGTTAAAAATTTTAACTCAATTATACAATGTGAAGCTAAAAATAATAAAGAGCAGAATTAAGTTATAATTAACAGGTTATGAATATACAATATAAATCACAAAACGTACGTACCTATTTATAATTAACGCCAAGGAAACAAGAAAATAATCGCAAAGACATGTAAGCAATTCCAATTGCAATATAGCACCTATAAACAATCACTTTGTAGTTTTGTGACTTAAATGATGAGAATCTTATCACTGAGAAGGAATATAATATAAACTTAAAGAATTGCAAGAACCATATAGCATAATCTAACATAAAAGAATATTACTTATTGCAACAAGTATACTAACATGAAACTGTCTATATGTCATCTGACATAAATATGTGCAAACCAAACAGAAAAACCATTGCTTAGCAACATACCATATAACAAGCAGAATAAGCAGCATAATGATTAGATCATAATTCTTAGTAACACCAAAAATGAACCATTGCTTATTCTTGGAATACAGAAAATTGGCCAACTATCTCCCTTATAAACAGAATCAAATAACAAACAACAAAGAAATTACCTTAGCCTTTCAGTATAACATTAAACATGTAACTGGCAACCTATGAATTAGAAAAAAGAACAGAGACCGCCAGATCATCAACAGAAACGCAGAGAAGTTGAGACTAATTATAGTATGAAATCAAACACCTGAACTAATTATAATGATGATTTCATAGTGCATACACATCAGAATGTGGAGACAGTTATCCCACCTTTTGGCAAAGCTGAGATACCCAAAAATTAACTGAAAATCGATAATAACAAGTCATGAATATCAACTATGCATTGAAGGATAACCATGGATATCGATGAATTTTGTCCAAGTCCGGATCGGGCTGCAATTGTTAAGACATGACAAGCAAAGCCATAAAATCCCGCATTCCAAATTTCAGGTCAATCCGAGTTCATATGCTCAAGTTATGATCGATGAAATTGAAGGTGATAACCCCATTTTCGTACGCATCAGATTCGTATCCATCAAAATGACTTCACCTCGCTTCGAATCCATCGGGTTCGTATCCATCGAAACGACATTGCCTCAATATGTTCGCATCCATCAATTTTAGTGCAGTTCGAATCCATCAAGTGCGTATCGACCAGAGCAAATCCCGGTTCGTATCCATGAGTTCGAATCGATCAAGGTCATCGCGTCGATCCAAACAGCAGCATCGAGTCGGTTTCAGTTCGTATCCAGCATGGTAGGACTGCTTCGTATCGATTAGGGGCTAGTTCAGTTCGCATCGGTCGCAGATAAGCATAGTTCGTATCCATCCACTTCGTGGTTGCTCGAATCGGTCGCGCCAGAGTCTTTGTTCCCGTCCATCATGCTCGAGTAAGCTCATTTCTTATCGATGAGCAATCGATACGAAGTGTGCCAACATTTATCGATACGAACAAGGGCTTCAATGAACAGGTGTTAATTGATAATTGATTCGAGGAAGGATTGAAGTGGGTGGATACGAATTAACGGTCAGTGCGAATGAATCTTCGAAATTGGATGCAAATAACTCGGTCAAATCGGCGCATCAGATGGACCGATCCTGGAAACTTACTCCACGTCACTGCACGCACGTGCTCCTGATCGATGCGAAAGGGATGGATATGAAGCCATGGATTCGAACCGGACAGCCTTCCGAAGAACATCGACTCGTATCGATCGTCTCTCCTAAACGGCTGATCCGAATACAACAAAATTTTCACATCAGCTTGCATACAAGGTAAAGAATGTTCCTGCCAAGTTTCAGCTCGATTGGATCATTTTTTGATCAATAAGAAATCGATTCGTATCGATCACGGATCGAGTCGAAACTTGGTGGTATCGGTCGCGTGGGCCCATCACGTGCCAGAAGAAGTCTCCCGAAGTTTGAGCGCAATATCAGCCTCCTACGCCTATAAATAGCCCCTTAAACCTACAGAAAGAGGATCTTTTGGCTATTCGACGCCCAGACTATGCCGGATTCGATTCTACTTCTTTCCATTGCTGTTATATTCGCATTCGTTCATTGTATCTACTGGAATCATTTGTAATCAGCAAAGAACATCAATAAAAGAAAAAAGTTTAAAGTGGACGTAGGCCGGAGATAGCCGAACCACTATAAATCTTGCGTTTCTGATTGTTACTTCTATATTGCTGTTTGTTGCTTGCTTAGATCTGAGACTTGTGCTTGAATATTGCTGATTTATATTCATTGTTTGGTGCTTTCACGATACTTGGGGTTTGTGTAATTTTTGGCGCAAACACTTTGTTGCTATCACTGAGAAGAACTAGCACCCGCTACATCGGATTGAAGTTGAGATTTGAAAAGCTTGAAGGATTCAGATTTAGAAAAAATGACTTAACAAACGAGCAGAAGGAAAAGAGGTGAGTGAAGCCAACAAGGAGGAAGCCAGGAGGCATCCTCTGGAGCTGGAGAAGGATAGGCTTCAATCTACAACACCAGGGATGAGATGGAGGCTATGGCTAATTTAATGCATGAAAGCATGATGAAGAGTCGGTAGGAGATGTTGCAGAATTTCTTTGAACAGATAAGAGCAGCGAATGCGCAGAACCTTGGGCCAGCTACAGCGGCTGCAAGTGCAGGACAAGGAGTCGGGATTTCAGAAACCGATGAAGGTCAGGTTTAAGATCGGAATGCAGGACCTGAAGGCAATCGATAAGGACTTGAGGGAAGACCTTTAGGATCAGACACTGGAAGAACCATAGATGAAGCTCAGCAGGCTGGAGTCAATGCCAATGTCACTGAGCCACATGAAGAGTGTGTACCATAATTCCCTTCGAGACTTGGGGGCAGGATAGAAACATGACAAGGGGGAAACCCCCAGACGGAGATGAATGAATGATTGGTCTAGTGCGACGAATCATGAGAGGAGGATTGTTGAGTAGAGGATTGGAAGAAGTCAGTCGGAGTCCGTTCACTCCAAATATCAGGAATGCAAGGAACCCTCCAAAGTTCAAACTTCCTATGCTGGATCCTTATGATGGGAAGTCAGACCCAACGATGCATATTACTAGATACATCAGGCACATGGAAGTTCCAGGGGCATCCGAGGAAGTGATGGCTCGATGCTTCGCTCTATACTTGTCAGATTTGGCTATGCTTTGGTTTAGGCAGCTGGAGAATGGATCAATCAGAATATGGGGCGAGCTTGTAGAATGCTTCATGAGACAGTTCAGGGTCCACGTAACGCGACCCAAGAGTGTGATGACTTTGGCTTCAATAAAGCAAAGGACCGGAGAGTCCATAAAAGATTTCATACTGTGATTCAATGCAACAGTGGCTTTTGTAGATCGCCCGGATCCATCGATGATTTTGATGGCGGTGGTGGCAGGAGTTGGGGAAGGCACCGAATTTAAAGATTCTTTGGCAAGAGATCCACCACATGATTTGGAGAATTTTATCATGAAGCTGAAAGATTTGTTTGGCTGGAAGAATCACGAGCCGAAAGGCGGGAAATAAATGCTGTGCAGGGCGAAGGAACCGCCAAGGAACAGTCCGGAGTGGACAAAGGAAAGAAAAAGCAGGACGATAGACGTGATGGTCCTGATAAACGGAAGAAATTCCAAGAACCTAGATTCAGACAATACACAGATATGACGGCAAGCCTGGAGCGGATTTACACTGAAACTCGAAGGCAACTCCCCTATTGAAAACCACCGAGGAGAGATCCCCCTGAGCGGTAGCGTAGAACTGGAAAATATTGCCTATTCCACGAGCTGGATGGGAACACTACCGATGAATGTCGTCACCTAAAAGATGAGGTGGAAGAACATGCCAGGAGTGGTAGATTGCCACAATATATCAGAGAACGGACTGCGGCCGTAAGACCTGAACAACTGCCGCCTACACCTAACAGAACTGATCATGGATCGGGATCACGGCTCGTCATCAATTGATTATGATGGCAAGGGCCAAGTTTATGATTTGGACTTTGGTCGATTTGTTTTCTTAGATTTGTTTTTAAAAATAAACGGCTATTCCACTTACTTATGTACGGGAACCGGAGAGATCCCTAGACATGCTTTGAGATGGAAATAGACCGATCTGCCTGGAGAGGCAATGTTTAGTTTTCTCCTGATGTTTGAGATTGAACATCTAGGACCTGAATTTAATAAATAAACTTGAATTTCTTGAAATAAACCTTTGACCGGAGAGTTAAAGGATGAATGTTAAATACCGACATAAAACTGATCGCTTTATAGCCCAACCCGGAGAGGCGGGGTCCGAAGTGCAAGAAGTGAGTTGCTTTATCGGAGTGCGACAGGATCGACTCACTTAACGTCGTTTCCCATTCACCGAAGAGTGATTGGATCGGGATTCGATAAGAGCCCAGAGAGGCTGTGATCGGCCCATGATTTAGGCCATGACATCGCTTAATGTTCAGATACACTGAACCGGAGTGTAAGAAGTGAGTTGCTTCGCCGGAGAGCGAAAGGATCGACTCACTCAACGCTGCTTTCCCTTCACCAGAGATTGACAGGATGGGATCCAACAAGAGCCCGAAGAGGCTATGATTTGTTTAGAACAACCAAGACATTTCTATATGCCCTAGCTAGGGCTGGAGTGCAAGGGATAGAAAGCAACACCGAAGTGCAATGGGATCTTTCTATTCAATCGCTAAGTCGGGAATGGGCTTGGAAAGGGTCCGGAGTAACCACCGATAGTCCGGAGAGACTGTAGAATTTCATTCTTAACTTCCAATGGAAGAAATGGATAACGATTTGGCTTCGAACAGCCATGAACTTGATTGAAAATGCTATAAACTCTGAATAAAACATGAACTCATTGCATTTGATTTGAGACTGATCAAAACACACCTTTTACCAAAAGGCATGTTTTGGGGGGCAAAGTGTTATCCCACCTTTTAGAAAAGCTGAGATACCCACAAATTAACTGAAAATCGATAATAACAAGTTATGAATATCAACTATGCATTGCAGGATAACCATGGATATCGATGAATTTTTTTCAAGTCCGGATCGGGCTGCAATTGTTAAGACATGGCAAGCAAAGCCATAAAATCCCGCATTCCAAATTTCAGGTCAATCCAAGTTCATATGCTCAAGTTATGATCGATGAAATTGAAGGTGATAACCCCATTTTCGTACCCATCAAATTCGTATCCATCAAAATGACTTCTCCTTGCTTCGAATCCATCGGGTTCGTATCCATCGAAACGACACCGCCTCAATATGTTCGCATCCATCAAGTTTAGTGCAGCTCGAGTCCATCAGGTTCGTATCGACCAGAGCAAACCTCGGTTCATATCCCTGAGTTCGAATTGATCAAGGTCGTCGCATTGATCCAAAAAGCAGCATCGAGTCGGTTTCAGTTCGTATCCAGCATGGTAGGACTGCTTCGTATCGATCAGGGGCTAGTTCAGTTCGCATCGGTCGTAGGTAGACATAGTTCGTATCCATCGAGTTCATGGTTGCTCGAATCGGTCGCGCCGGAGTCCTTGTTCGCATCCATCATGCTCGAGTAAGCTCATTTTGTATCGATGAGCAATCGATACGAAGTGTGCCAACATTTATCGATACGAACAAGGGCTTCAATGAACAGGTGATAATTGATAATTGATTCGAGGAAGGATTGAAGTGGGTGGATACGGATTAACGGTCGGTGCGAATGAATCTACGGAATTAGATGCGAATAACTCAGTCAAATCGGCGCATAAGATGGATCGATCCTGGAAACTCGCTCCACATCACTCCACGTCACTGCGCGCACGTTCTCCTGATCGATGCGAAAGGGATGGATACGAAGCCATGTATTCAAACCGGACAGCCTTCCGAAGAACATCGACTCGTATCGATCATATCTCCTAAACGGCTGATCCAAATACAACGAAATTTTCACAGCATCTTGCATACAAGGTAAAGAATGTTCCTGCCAAGTTTCATCTCCATTGGATCATTGTTTGATCGATATGAAATTGATTCATATCGATCACAGATCGAGTCGAAACTTGGTGGATTTATCGCGTGGGCCCACTCACGTCTAAGAAGAAGTCTCCCGAAGTTTGAGCGTGATATCCGCCTCCTACGCTTATAAATAGCCCCCTGAAGCCAACAAAAAGAGGATCTTTTGGCTATTCGACGTCCAGACTCTACCGGATTCGATTCTACTTCTTTCCATTGCTGTTATATTCGAATTCATTCATTGTATCTGCTGCAATCATTTGTAATCAGCAAAGAACAACAATAAAAGATAAAACTTTGAAGTGGACGTAGGTCGAAGATAGCCGAATCACTATAAATCTTGCATTTCTGATTGTTACTTCTGGATTATTGTTTGTTGCTTGCTTAGTTCTGAGACTTGTGCTTGAATATTGCTGATTTATATTCATTATTTGGTGCTTTCACGATACTTGGGGTTTGTGACTATTTTTGGCGCAAACAGACAATCTGGTCAATTGTTAAATTTAATTTCAGGCTGGCATATTTATATTTTAGCAAGTATAATCCTACCATGATTATAATTTTCATTTCCAAAGAAAGTTTGAAACTGCAAACAAACAAGCTATTAGAATTATGTAGTAAGGCATCCTACAAACTACTAAATAATCAAGCAAGCACGGAAAAGGATTAAGTCCCAGTAACCACTAATATTGCACACTGACATAACCCATACAAGTTACAGACAAGCAATCAAATTCAAAAGAAAGTACAACAACCAAAGGTGTAATAAATCACTTATTTTTAAGTGTTCCATCATACACTATCAAATGCTGGATTTTTATACATAACTAAATCGGACACATGTACCAAATTCAATAAACTAGACACCAACAAAATGATTCGAAATGCACAGAATAATTCAATAAATCAAACGCAAACAAAATGATTCAAAATATACCGAAGTTCATTTGGGATTTCTGGAGACGCTTGTTCACACAATTATCGATTCGTTATGGATTTCTGGAATCTCTGTTTACTTCTAGATATTACTGGATTGCATTGAATAATTCGATCGATGTCCTAATCCACCCCTTCAATCAGTATGATGAGAATTTGCTGGATTTTCGTTTACTTCTGGATCGCACAAATTTCTAGACTGGATCGGTTGGATTTCTGTTTGCTTCTGAATCGAAAGTGAAAGGAAGTATTTGCTGGAGATGATAAAAGGGATGGCGACTAATTTTTTTTGGAGATGATAAAGAGGAGTGGAAGTAAAAGCAATATTCCCGCATAATTTTTTCCCATCTGCAAATATATAAATAGCGTTGTATGTACAAATAACGTTCACTAGATTCACAAATAGCGTACCAGACCCTAGTTTGCATAGCGTACCCTTTGGTATGCGGAAACGCTATAGATTGATGCTATCAAAGGTCCTTTTTGTTGCAGTGTTGGATAAGTACCGATCCAATTTGAATGGATCGGTATTGATCCAAATACTTTGCTTCGATGACCTTCAATCTTTCTGGACATCCTCTGTTTGATGAATACCGGCCCCTGACAGAGCAGTTTTAATCTAAGTGTTATCCAACTCCTCCATCCCATTTGTAATAGGAAAAAGATCGGCTCTGATCTCTGTTGAAACTCTGCCATTGTTTCTTCACTCTTCTTCTCCCTCACGATAGCTACTAAAAGGCAACTGAGATCCTTCGTGTTGTCTCTAATAATGGTAGCTTGATCTAGCTTAGAAAAGAAGAATCATATTGCAATCTAAACTCCTTTGAAATAGCAGTTGATTGATAAAAGCTATAAAGTAGATGTAGGCTTTGTTAACTGCAAACCACAATAAAAATCCCTCGTCTCTTTACCTTTTCTACAATTTACTATTGGTTTTTATATTTTATTTGCCTTGATAAACAAGGCTAGTGCTTTCACAATCAATCCAAGGTGTTGATCCATTTTTCGGTTAACATTCGCCTAGTAGGGATGGCCCATATTATATAATTATATGCAGTTTGTGATGCAGGGGAACGTGTTGGAGGGATCTAATAGGATTCCTCGGTGTACTTGAATTATTTTCAATAATATTCTGGTTATATGATTTTTTTTTGAAAATCAAACCTGATTGTTGACATTATTGGTTATGACATTGTTATATATTCAAAACTTGAACTTTGTAGTGGTAGAAAATCAATATCGATATGGGTTAAACATTAGGTATCTATTGGCCTCAAGTTAGCATTTTAAAAATACTATAAATTACCATTAGAGTTGAAGTTGGTTTTCAAACAGGAAGTGATTTTGAATCTGAATTGGGTTTCCGAAATATTTTGTTTTAAAAGGATTTTACTTCTATGTTACTCCAACCTATTTATCTGTCTTTAATAAGTTATTTATTTATTATTGTTTAAGATTATTTATATTTAATACCGTTTTAAATATTATTTTTTATATTAAATGTTCTTTTAAAAGTTATTTATCAATATTTTAATATCCTAAAAAGTTAATTATTTTAGAAATTAATGTGGTCTGAAAATAATGATAATGATTTATTAAAATGTTTTGGAAAAAATTATTATTATTTATAATAATAGTAAAGATTAATTATTATTCTTGTTTATTTAATAATGTTTTGAAATTAATAAATATTAATTTTTAAAATATTTTGAAGTTAATAATAATTTTTTATTTATAATGTTTATTGTTAATTATTATTATTATTATATATATAACAGTGTTTTAAAGTAAATGATTGAACTTTATTTATAAATGTTAGAGATTTATAAATAGACCTTTATAAAAAGATTTGGGTTTCATATGTGGAGTGTTCTAACATGGCTTATAAACTTAAAGGAAGATTAGTCAAAAGGGGAAAGAGAGTTTTTCAATTGGTTTTAGATATTTATAAAAGAACTTTAGAAATGGGTTATAGTTTAATAAGAAGAGTTTTATAATTGATTTTTTGGATTCATAAAGGGTTTATAAACTGCTTTAGAAATGTATGAAAAGAATTTACAAGTGATTGAAATTTATTTAAAGAGATTATAAATGATTTATAGAGAATTATGACATGGTTTATTAATGGTTTAGAGATTTATATTGAGTTTGTAAATGATTTTAGAATTGAAATAAAAGAAAAACTTTCTCAGTTTTGTAAATATATTATACTGTTGAGATAAGTATATGTGTACATCTTCTAAATTGTGAACTGTAATCTTGTGACTATACCTATACCGTTGACATAAATATATGGATATTTTCCAAGTGTTGAAAATATAAGGGCTGTGAATGAATCTTTGTAAAGGTATTTTTATACAAGTATTTAAAAAGAGGTTTTTAGTAATGAAAGGATTAATCAAGGAGGCGAGTGGTCGCTTATGTACTTAACCAATGCTAGTTTTCCCGTTCGAATAAAAGCCCTGATTTGAATTTGTATTTGTTGATAGTAAAATAACCGATTATCAAATATTAACCCAACGTAACTTTGGTAATATCTAAGAGAAACACGTGAGTCGTGTGGCACAGTCATCTCTGATGATGTTGTGCTATACGTATAAATCTCACTTCTTTCTCCTAGGATAAACAATAAGAAAATCTATCCACTAACGGTTAGGAGGTGATCTCCGCTCTTATCTTTGACTATTTATTTTCGAAAGATCTAGGGTTGAGTTTATTGGAAATCATCGAATGTTGTTTCATATAGACCGGGATTAGATATGTTCTCTGAAAACTACTTCAATCCAACTCAAGCATTACGAAGTGAAGACATATTGAAGATGATGGATTTGAAGATGAAGCTCTCTGAAGTGCAATGGCTACTTGCTACTGATCTCAAGGATGATTCCAAAATGGATGTAGTAGAAGCAGTGCTTTTGGTTTCGTTCAATTCCATAAAAAACTTGTATAGATGAATGCTAACATTGTGTCTTTGAATGGAAGGCAATATAGTATTTTAATTGGAAAGTGCTATATAAAATGTAAAACGTTGCATCAAGTCTCATCAACCGGGAATGGCTAAAATAGGGGAGATATAGTAGGGCTAAGTGGGTCGCTCCTATGTAGGGATGATAATCCCTATCTAGAGTCGATATTATCTCTCATTTGTATGCTTTGGGGCCCATTAACTAGTGGGTGATCATATTCGGTACTATATAGTAAAGGGTTAGTCTGTCCTATATTAGCAGGGGATCCTAGCGAGGCCCTCGATGTTATTTTATCTAGAGATGCACCATGATGGGCGATACCCCAGTAGCCCAGTCATTATATGAAATCCATTCTTTAATAAGAAACATATGGAAATAGTTGTGCGCAACTATGCTGAAACGTCATATGTAAGCATTTTAGTTGTATTTATATTTTACTTTGACCTATAGACATTATTATAATATAAATGGATTTTCTATAGAAAATGTTTTGGTAATTGTAAAGAAAAAACCCGTCCCTGTTTATGTGCATTGTGTCCTTACGAGATACCTTGTTTTCAAAATATTTTAATAAACATTAAAAATTCAACCAAGATGTGTTTTCTTTTGCTGGTTTTTTAGACTGACTCAGGTGTTATTTTTTTTTATAATGCTCAGGCCAGACCGAGTATTTACAGATTTCTTTGGATGCATTGAAGCTTCAAGAGGCGAGCTAGAGGCCCAGAGATGTATTCACATACATGGTTATTTTTCCCCTGCATTTGCTATTGTATTTATCAGCAATTGTGAGGATGGGTATAACTGTCCGGGCTGAAATAGGTTAATATACTTTGGTTGATGTATGTACATGCATATATTACCGTTGTTCTATGTAAAGATTATTGCATATTATTGATTATTCGTTCTGCCATGAGATTATGTGTTGTTTATTTCTTTCCTTCTTGTCTTATTGCTTCTTCTTTTCCCTAACTATCCACCTTTCCATTTAAATTGAGTAGGGCATGTGTGGTTGATTGTCCGCTAAAACTGTATGGAAATATAGGTCACTATAAAAGGATGAAAAGAAAATATTAGAAGGTGCATTAGTAAAATCTCAAGAATCTTGTGTAAATTTAACTTCTCAAATTAATATATTTAGTAGTGAAAAAGAAATTTAGAAAAATGTGAAAACTAAATTAACAAAAGAAAGTTTTGATTTGAACTCTAGTATTAATGCACTAGATGTAGGAGTGACAAACCTCAAAAGAAAGTTAGAAAATATTTCTAAAAATGTCTCAAATTTTAACAAAGGTAGAGAAAATCTATCTAGAATTATTAATGCCTCTCAATCTTCTTTTAATAAGAAAGGGTTGAGTTATAATTAAACCAGTAAGGAAATAAAATCTAGACCTAAAAAATATAGCTCATTATATATGAATTTCAGAAAGAAGGATGATATTTAAAAGAAACTAATAAACAAGCCTAAATCTATAAAGATGTGGGTTTCGAAGACTAACAGCCTCATAATAAATAAGTATATAGAGACATTTATATCTTGCGTACACAAAGTTTTTTATTTTATTTTCAAAGGGAACACCAAACCCTCTTGGGTGTGGCTTCTTAAGACCAAACTC
Organism: Allium cepa; assembly: GCA_030765085.1. Taxonomy (NCBI): domain Eukaryota; kingdom Viridiplantae; phylum Streptophyta; class Magnoliopsida; order Asparagales; family Amaryllidaceae; genus Allium; species Allium cepa. Next base: position 806,720,097 of record CM060928.1, read on the forward strand.
TTAGGACCATAACATAGAAAGTGGGTACCAATACAATTCAATATTTTTTTAGGTACTAAATAAGAAAAGAGAAAAATGGATACTCGAAAGTGGTTGCTCCAAGCATATGATGGGTAGTAAGGAAATGCTGACGAATATTATCAACTCAAATGGAGGATTCGTTACTTTTGGAGATAACTCCAAAGGGTATGTCATTGGAAAAGGAGATGTGAGGAACAACGGTATATCTAGTTCAACTCTTATTACTAATATACTATTAGTTCAAAATTTAAAACATAATTTACTATGTATTAGTCAACTATGAGATAAAGATTTTAGTATCTCATTTTTAAAGATAAATGAAATATTTTTGATTAAAATAAAACTGTTATTTTGAAGGAATTAGAGAAAGAAATATATACGTTCTGAATATGAAAAACAATCACCATGTAGATATGTGTTTAATGATCCTTAGCTATGACATAAAAAATCCTATCATATATTATCAGCAATTTGTCTAAAAATAATTTAGTAAAGGCGTAACAACCTAGTTTTCAGAGATAATTAATATAAGATATTTTATTGATAATCTGGGTTTATTCTAGAATATTAGAATTTATTAAATTAGAAATATAGTGGTTATTTTGAAATTTAAAAGAAATATTGAGTTAGAAAGAATAAATATTTAATAATATAGATTTAAAATTAACTAATGATTTAAATAAAATGATTAATTGATTATACAAAAATTATGAAAATTAATTTATAAATTTATGGTTTATTGGAAAGTGATTTTTCTAAAAGAAATGATTTTGTAATTGGGTTGATATGTTTCATTTCATAAAGCAAAATAATTTAATTTATTAATAAAAATTGTTTGGATTCGATAATTAATAATTAATATTTTGGAAATAATTTATGGCTAATTAAATTTTATTCAGTTATAGATTTTAATTTAATAGATAGAATTATATCAATAAATTCTTGTTTGGAAAATTTATTGAAATTTAATTTAATTAGGCGGTTATTGAGATATATATATATTCGGCGTATGAAGTTTAAATTAATTTAAAGTAAATTGGAGTTAATTTGTAACTAAATCAAAATGAGTTTATAATTGGTTTAAGTTAGGTCCAAAATGAATTTTAGCCCAAATCCAAATTCAAACCCTTTCTCTATTTCTCTAGAGGCTTTGTTCTCAATACAAGTCTCCCCCTTCAAACCATACCCACACTTCTTCCATGAACTTAGCCCTAAAAAATCCTAAAATTGAAATCGCAACTAGTAATAAAAAAATGAAGAAGAAGAAGTCATGTGTAGGCGTTAAGTGACGGCCCGCAAAATCCGTACCCTTTGAATCGACAATAATCCACACATGTCCGACCCAAAAAGCACAGACTGACGGAAAGTCAAGAGAAAGAAAAGAAGGGAGGAGAAGAGAGGAGAAGAAAAAGTGAAGATAGAACCAAACAGAACAAACAGAATCTCACATTGCAGCAGCAAACATATAATATCATATCAATGATCTTTACAAAACAGAAACTGTATATGCATACATCAATCAGAGTTCAACAATCAAACTATAATTATTAGCATGTACAGTTATAATAACATGTCCTCACAAAAGCTGATAATATACAACAACTAAGCACACTGAATAATCAATAATCAAAACTGAATGCGTATACGAAATGGAGATCTCCAGCCCTCGGGATGAAGCTCCCAAAGAATAAAATCTAAATCTGCAAATATAGTCAATCTGACTCGAGCATTGAGCTGGTAGAACGCCTTGATAAATCTTGTAAACCAGTGTAAGAAACACACTCAACTGAGTTTATTAAATTACCAAACTTTTCCTTTATCAAATTAAAGTATCTCGTGAGACAAGTCCATACATAAAAACAGACAAGTTTTTACCTTACGATAACTAAAACATTTCATATCAAATCAACTGATATATTATACTAATGTCTAGTATACAAATAATATTAATCATAGCCAAAATTATTGCATTAATTAAATTCCAGCATATAGCCCAAAATGGGTAATACAATCAAAATGGTAGGTATGTAGTGGAGTTTGGATTTCCAAGAAAATGACCAAGTGAAGGGACTACCTTCCGGCACTACATCTCTAGAAGAATGTATCGAGGACCATCACAAAGGATCCTCTACCAACACAAAACCGATCCACCTCTATAACTAGATGGTACCGAATATAAAATCCTACGGTCATTACCGACCTTTAACAAAGGCTCACATAGCATACAAACCACAATAATCAGATACATGACGTCATAGCATATACAGGTATATCGAGAAAAGGATGACCATACCCTACTTGGGAGCGACCCACTTAGCCTTGCCGCATCTAACCCTGTTTTTGTCATTTCCGGTTGATGAGGCCTGAGGTAACGATTACCTTTCACGAATCACATCACTTAGAATGCCACACGGCCATTTCCGTTGACTACTAATTGCCTTCCATTAAAAATACAACCCTTAAGCTCATATGTCTCAAGGAGGGTGTTAAGCTAAGAGAAGTTGTCTTCTCCGCCACCACTAATGTACGTTCGTAAAAACCAATGTACGTAATTGATAGAAATGCGATGTCAGACAAACATCCATACAAGTTGTCTAGGTACAAAACAAACCGAAGGTACTTTTCCACCACATCCTATCGGGAAATCCCTAGGATTAGTAGCGAATAGTCCTCCCACTGGATATTTCATAATGTAAAAGACAACTGCTACTATATGTATATTGAGATATTAACCCCAAAAGATCAACAAGCAGTCCCCCACTATGAAAATATGGAATATCAATATCATCACAAACAATCTGAAAAATCGTTGTATATACGTTGGTCCGAACTAGTTTTCGGATAAACTAATCCTGGTCTCTTCGCACCAACAACGCAGAAACGTTTCTAAACTTCACACAAAAACTAAGTCTCATAGATTTATCATGTTTCCAACTTTCAACTTTCTATCCTTCGGGCCAAGAAGGAAGCTCGATAGATTGTAGTAATACTCCGAACTATACGAATCAACATCCTCAACACAAACGATAACCAAGCCTACACAGAAGGCTACGTACTAAGTGTACGACTAATTAGTTCCCACATCAAATTGAGGAACTAAAATGGCTAAATTTGATAGTCAGTTATTTAACTATCAAAGAAACAACAAAATATTTAGCACCATAAGCAATCACTAAGCCCTTTTAATTAATCTTTTATTAATTAAATCACTTGTGATGCCCCACCTCTATACCCACGCTAGCCAAGAAAACTACGGTGAATGCTGTCAACTAGCACAGAGAATAAGGCTGTTGAGGAGCGACCATCCGTGTAATTGCTTTGTGCGAGCATCAATATGTCAGATAGTATAACATGCAATACTTTATCAAGAGAAAATCCGACATATCGACACAAACTCAAAGCTACTACACAGTCGCTGTAATATCTTCGGAAACAAATACAGAAATAAACATAACATAAATCAGTCACAGATAATTCATACCACAAAGGCGAAAGTAGATATGAATATATAATAAACACATGGAAGTGTATATCAGAGTAGTGGTCAAAAAGATCCACAATAATACGAAAGGATAGCAACACGTGCTATACAAAAGAATACAACTATGAGTCTATATCTCAATTGTATACAACAAAATAAACTACTAATCTAAGTAGTTTGCCAAAAGTCAGACTGATGAATCCCTGGGAAGAAGTCAAGCAGAAGCACCTGTAACATCTCGGTCTGACCCGAGTATTATTTAATAAAAAAATAATAAACGGATCAGTCTAACTATAATTATCAGATGAAACGATATAGAATAAGGGATATGACTAAACACATAATAATCACAATGCCAAGCTGTGATATATATATAAGTAATTGAAAATCAACAAGAGATTAATCAATATCACCAAATCTACACAAGAATCAAAGAAAATGTCATACTCCTTATCTCGTTCATCAAACCACAAATATTGACGATTATATCAATGTCAATCACAAAAATCAATGACACACAAATTCACCAATGCACAAATATTGATAAAACTTATCAATAGAAATCACGAAAATTGGTGAAGCTTAAATTCTAGAAATCATCTCAAGAAATCCAGACAATGACACACGAATTCACCTATGCACAAAAATTGATAAAACTTATCAATAGAAATCACAAAAATAGGTGAAGACGAAAGTTCCAGAATTCGACACACGAAATCCAGAAATCACACAAAATAGGGGGGAGGCCTATCACACGAACGGGAGCATGAAAACTCACCAACATATGTATCACATGAACGAGACGCTATCTCATGGTAGCTAGCCATTAATTTTTGACACACGAACGGCCCGAAGACCATGGGGCGCTACCCGACATATGTGAGTTTGAAACTCACACAAACGGGGTTTAGTCTCCCTCGTAGACAAAAAGACATTGCACATTGCTAGTCTAAATCACAAAAATGATCGTCATGATCATCAAGAAGTGTCAATTACAGTACGCTAGTAAATATATGAGCTTAGCTTCATGTCCCATAACCACTAGCTTAACTTAAATATTTACGAACAAATTGTAGATTCCCACTAGAAAATTGTCACAAGAGATTCAATCGAACAAGTCCAAGAATTAACGGACGAAGTAAATGCAAGCGTTTCATACCACTCATTTTACTAAGTCGTTTAATTAGATTTCTCATACGAGTGAGGTAAAGGTTTGTATATACTAATAGATTGGAAATCGGTTTGAGAAAACGAGCTTTGTTATAAAATAGTGTTGAAACCATTTGAAGAAAGAGTTTTGATATTTACTACTAGTATAGAAACCTTTATATTTTTAAAGTGACAAATCACAAAGAAGATTGTAGGGACAATCAATCACTAAAATTCACATACGAAGATGTGAATAAAAATCCAACGAAATCGATAAAGAATCCATCGAAATGGATATTCAAAAATCCCTAAAAAGGAGTCATCAAAGTCATAACAAATGATAACAACACATAGAAAACAACACGAATCGATTAAAGTTGGAAATTCAAACAACTAGGCGAAATAGGCAAAAATGAACCAGGTCGGTCGGCCGGCTACAGAGCTTGGTCGACCGGACCCTGTTCCAAAATAGTCTCGGGAAGCAGGTCGGTCGGCTAAGCCCTGTAGCCAGTCGACCGAACCAGAGACAGAAAGGTGCCTATGCACCATAGTAGAAGGTCGGTCGACCGGCCACAGGGCTCGGTCGGCCGAACCTATTCCCAGTCCCTTCATAGCCCATTTAATACAATGGCCAATCACTACCAAATTGCAACCGTACGAGCATCGGCACTAAGGATTTATGCCAATCGACTACCCGGCCCTATGAGCTCCTTGTTGCCTCACCAAAAACACATTTGAACATCAAAACTATAGTTTTTAAGAATTTGGCTTTCAAAACAACAAAATTGGAATATTCACAAAACTATTCCAAACCAAAAGCAAATGCACACGAATAAGTGTTAGGAATTCATACCTAACAATCGAAGATAAATATAAGCATAGATGTGAGATAAAAATCTCACCTTTGAACCCAAATCAATGAAGGAGAAGCTTTAAAAACAAGCAAAGATCAATTCCTCTTCAATAACAACTCAAGAAGCTTCAATCTAAGCTTAAAATAGAAGCATTTCCTAAATTAGGTTTAGGAAATTTCTGAAATCAAAGAGAGAATGAGTTGGAGAAGAAGAAGAAAGAGCTTACCAATGGGTTCACTTGAGTTTGGAGCAAGAAGATGGATTTGCTAATGGAAATTAGGGCTTAGGATTTCCTAATTCTTTTTCTCTTCCCCCATTTTTGATGAAGCTTGAATGTATTAGGAAATTATGAAGTAATCAAGAGGAGAGGAGATTGGAACTGAGCTAGTAAGTGGGGTTATTGGGCTCATCCCAAACCAAAGCCCCAAGTAAAAAATAGCAAAAATAAACTTTCTCCAAACTTATCGAAGCTTATACTCAAAAAGGTCGCAAATGACATTTTAAACTCAATGGGAGTGGTCCCGGGTCCTAATTCGACCGTATGCAAAAAATAGCTTTTCGGACAAAATTCCGAGTATCGATAAAATATTTTAATAAAATATTTAAATATAAAATCGACAAATATGCGGGTTGTTACATCACTTGTCAAATATTCACTTCAAATTATCTTTAAAAATATATGATCTTAAAACCATTCCAAATTCTATATTGAAAAACATTTCCAAATACTTATTAAATAACAAGTAATTCACAGTTCACTATATTTTCAACATTTAGAAAATATACCATATACTTAAATGACTTAAGTATATATTTTATTTTTTAAGGAAAACATTCCCTTTAAACATATTTATTGGGTCAAAACGAATGTTGCGTAAAACATCGTTACGACAACCCAAAATCATCAATATAGGGATTCGAAAATTAGATAGATAGATATATAAATCTCAATACTATACAAAACATTTCCTTTCGGAAATCATCTACTATAACAATAGTGTTATAGTCCATCATTTAGTTATTTCTCAAAAATGTCTATTTCAACAACGAATGTTGAAATCTATGTATTCGATACTCAACACATTTTACAACATATTCAAATAATTTAACTCCATTTACATTATCACCTTCCAAAAATATCTATTTTATTTAAACTATTATTCACTGTCCTAAATGGTGAATATAATTCTCTAACCAAATTAATTCTTTCTACACATTTAATAAAGAATTATCCACTGTCTAAAATCGTGGATATAATTCCTTTAATAATCTTCTATATTTAACTTATCAAATTCAATTGATTTTGGATTTATAAACAACGTTTATACCTTCCATTTATATTTTATAAAAACTTTCATAAAATCCTTTATTTACCAATTCCATATACATCTCATTTATATGCAAAAATCCAATTTATAAGTTAATTACTTATAATTCTCTTTATTATATAAATTCATTCTTTTGTAACTTCATAAATTATAAATCTTATTCACTTATAAGATTCATTTATTCTTCATTTTAACACTTATAAAATCATTTTATAATTCCAATATTTTAATTTATAAAATACCAATTTTATAAATTTTCTATGTAAAAAGATTTATAATAAAGCAAAAATTTCAATTTCAACTATTTTACCAAACAGATACTTCATATTTCAAAGATCACATATCAGGTTCTATATCATAAAAATCATAATTTTTGTAACATAGAAATTATCACATTTATTTAATTAAAATAAATCCATTTCTTTTACAATTCAAAAATCAATAAAACATTTATTTTTCAAAGTCACATGTAAATCCTTTTCAATTTGGAAATCATCACTTAAACATTTTTAAATTACCAAAATAAGCCCAATGCTGCAACAACACTAAATACATCAATCATGGCATCTACAGCATCATTTATCATATGATAACATCATATATCACAATGTTTGTAAATAAAACCAATACTGGTGAGGAATCCAGTTGAATCCCTCCAACTTGTCACCTGCAACAAATATACATATTATAAAATATGTACATTGTCCGCTTTGAGGCCGACGCGTGTGCAAAGGGTCATCCTCTCATACACGTGAACGTATAGGGTCTTATCTGCTTCGATAGGCAGGAATATATCCAAATACCAATCAATATATAGATAATATATCATACATCATCCAAACAATCATCAATCGTCATAACAATATTTATTTTCACATATATAAAAATATCAATGAGTCAGAAAGAGTGAGTTGTACTTACTTTGCTTCCAATAGCAGCTGTAGTGTTTTATTCCGAATAAAATTAAACAGCCGTTTAAATTTACCCAAAATTTACACTTTCTCCAATCAAATCCAAACAAGCTCTAAAATATAGTGCTCATCAATACGGACCCAACGCAACTTGTTTCGTCAAAAACGGACCTCGTATGACAAAGTTACAATGTTTTAAAGTTTATACGATATATATATATATATATATATATATATATATATAAACCAGTTTCTTTTTTTTATTTGACTTCACTTGATCTAGGCCATTCGATTTCTTTGATGAACATCTGGCGGTTGCTATCTTTTTTCCTCCATCATCCAATATCGCACGCATAAACCCATTTTGTCGTCGTTCGTTTTGAATTTTCGCTCCTCCATCTCGAAGCTTTAGCCTGGTCAACCATCTCCATGTAAATGACCATCACGAGATACGCCATCGACCCAAGTTTGGTGAAGCTCGGTCCTACCATCGCTTGGAAAATCGAGCACGATCGCGGGACAAATGCAGTGGAAATCTGGCTCAAATCGACGATGATAAAGAAAATCCCGTTGGATTGAAAAGCCTCGACGAGCTCTATAAGTTTGTAGTTGAACGTTTTGTCTAATTATTGATGGATCGAGTGGAATTGAAGGGAGAATGTTAAGCATTTTTGCACATAAATCAGAAAGCGGCGGCTAGGGCTTTGAGATTAGGGTTTAGTGTAAAATGAAAATAATCAAGTCCTTTTATAGAAAATTTCACGACACTATTCATCGTCAAATTTTTCGAAATCAAAATGAAACGTGCCGCCTGGCGTTTATAATGTTTTACCTCTATTCCGAACACAATGGAATATATATCAGGAGCCAATTCGATCATAGTTGGAAGATAGGTTTTTGAATCGACTTATTTAAATTAAAAATTTACTTAAACGAATTTCTTTGCGTTTTAGCTTGCCTCGGACAAACCATAAATCCGATTGACACAAAATTTGAAATCATACAAATAAAACATTACGGATCCAATGAAACTAGTTTCGTCAAAATCCGAGACTTTTTGAAAAACGGCTATTTTCATTCGTTAATTAAATATTAAAATATTCAATTTCTACAATTTAACTTTTAAATCAATTTTAAAAGTTCTCTAACATCGTTCTAATTGAAATAAGATTTAATTCTACTTTATAAATCATTTTCATTCACATTAAATCAAAATTCTAATGATTTACACAATTTCAAATATTAAATTAACAATTTAATTATACCATTAAATCATTATATTTCAAATATAAGTTATTCAACATATAAAATTTACTTATGAATATTTAATATCAACTAAATATATAAATGTCAAATGACTGAAATTCTGGGTCGTTACATTCTCGCCTACTTAAAATAATTTCATCCTTGAAACTACCAAGTAAGAAAAAATCACAAAATCGATTAACTATTTATAACAAATCGTTCAAACTAGATTACCAAATCTCTTTAAACCTTTTAATTCGGTTTATTTCCAAAATCCATTCGTTAAACTTCTTACAATTTTTTTTCTAAGTTTTCAAATCCATTAGTTATCTTTTCAAAATCAACTAATCATCGTTTAACATTTAACTTTAAATCAAAATTTCTCCAAAATCTCAAAAAAAATTCTAATGCTTTTTTTTCAAAAGAATTCGCCATAGTCTCCTTTGCACGGTTCAATCGTAGTAGTATCACAAATATATATATATATATATATATATATATATATTACAAATATACATCTCATCTTCGAGGATGAGGCATCCCGTAGGGAAAAAAGTGTAAAAGTACGATCTGTAATCCGGGATATGTACCTTATATATTATTAGCGAGCATGTACAGCTAATATAGCGCAAAAGCAAGCTCCAAATGCGAAGCAAGCACCATACGCACCTAATAAAAACTCAATAACAATGGGAAACATGTATATATGAAAGTAATATCAATATACAACATATACGAATACAACTACTACATATGCCAATATATCAAGTGCAATCAAAAACAACATATTCAACCATCAAACAACTATCATCCAACAAAGCAATATCTATCCAATCAATCCATAACCAAATCAATATTCATTCATTTCACATTAATATTCGTTGAATTGATTTTCAATTTAAATCATATTTGAATTTTAAAATTGGACTTTACTAACATTCATTAATTCGAATTCAATTAGTTTACATTCACTAATTCACATTCAAGTTTAGTTCACTTCCAAATTCAATCAAATTCTATTCTATTTAGATTCACTTCACTTTCAATTTTATTGATTCCATTTCATATGAATTTCTATTCAATCAACTAACTTTATCTAATAACCAATGTATAACCAACATAAACAAGTTAGTTTACTTTGCTTTCAACATTCATATTTACTTTGATACCAAATCAACTTCATTCAACATCACTTAAGTTAAATTTAATTTCATTCTCACTTGCATTTACTTTCAATATACAACTTAAATTCACTTCTAACTTAGTTCAGATTCTATTTTATTTAACTTTTACTTAAGTCAAATTCGGTATCACTATTCAAATTCATATTTTGTTTTACTTAACAAAATTGTTTAACCATTTTAACAATTTGTTTTTACTTACATTTTCTCATTTAATAAGTTATATAACTTATTTATTCAAACTTCAAAATTCATATTATATAATCATTTAAAAGTTTAATTTCCATTTCAATAACTTATCTAATCTGGTTTAAATTCAATTTAAATTATTTGACTTTCCTTTAGTTAAACTTCAAATCATATATTTTATTATGCTAACTCAAATTTATTTTAGCTTTACCAAGTTAAATTTATTATTTCATATTATAAATCCAAAACTCGTTTTACTTATATTTATCAATTTCAACTTAGATTTTAAATTCATATTCGTTTATCACAACAATTTTTCTTCTTCAATATACTATGGTAGTAAATCCATCACATAGAAACTCAAAAATGATATCGATGATCGCTGCAGTCATAACCCTAATTATTTCCAAGCAATAGTAGTGAATTCGTTGCTTTATATTCTTTTCTTTTTTTAAATTTCCTTTTCATTTTAATAAATCACATTTACAAATCTATTTACTTATATAATTACACTATTTTACTTTACTTATATAAGATTCATTCCAAATTTATTTATCTTACTTAGATTTATAATAATATAATCTCTTTAACTTTGAAAAATAACTTTCAAAATCAACGGGATTCAAATTTTCAATTCCTTAACTTAAATCCATTTTTATTTATAACTCATATTCATAAATATATTCATCTAGTTTCACTTCTTATATATAAGATTATTTCACAATTGCAATTCATTTTAATTATAATTCCATACTTATAATTCATTTGCTTATATAATTTATCCCTTTACAATTATTGCTTTTATTTAGATTATTCAAACAGCTTTTATTAACTTATATATATTTACATTTTCAAACAACCAATCAATAAATTTATATATACTTTAATGATTCCTGAAAAATTATTTCCTTTGTATTTAAAATATAATCGAGGTAAAATTATTTCATTTACCCAATTTACAATAATACTATGTCGACTTGCCTTGTTTAAGTGTTTAGAAATCCCTATCCATAATATGGTATCCCACATATCGATAAGAATTCACAAGCGGCTCAATGGATATGAAAACACAATATAAAACATTTTATATCACTAACAAATATACGCTCATATATATAATACACTAAAACTCAATGTAGGGTGTTATTGTACTTATCTATACTGAGTACACATCAAAGCTTAGGAATATACAAAATCTAAGCTCTGATACCAACTGTGACAGCCCTCAAATCCATACCCTTTGAATCGAAAATAATCCACACATGCCCAGCCCAAAAAGCATAGACTGACGGAAAGTCAAGAGAAAGAAATGAAGAAAGAGGAAGAGAAGAAAGAGAGAAGATAGAACCAAATAGAATAATACAAAATCTCATATCGCAGCGGAAAACATATAATATCATATCAATGATCTTTACAAAACAGAAACTGTATATACATACATCAGTCAGAGTTAAACAATAAAACAATAATTATCACCCTGGACAATTATAATAACCTATCCTCATAAATGATGATAATATACAACAACTAAGCACATTAGATAATCAATAATCAAAATCGATATGCGTATATGCAATGAAGATCTCCAGCTCGCCTGCTGAAGCTCCAAAAGCACAAAATCTAAACCAGTAAATATACTCCGTCTGACCAGAGCATTGAAAGGGAAGAATGCCCGGATCAGTCTGGTAAACCAGCGTGAGAAACAAACTCAACTGAATTTATTAAATTACCAAACTTTTCCTTTATCAAAACAAAAGTATCTCGTAAGACAAGTCCACACATAAACACGAACTTGTTTTTACCTTACGATAACTAAAACATTTCATATCAAATCATCCGATATTATACTAGTGTCTAGTATACAAATAATATTAATCATAGCCGAAATTTTTACATTGATTAAATTCCAGCATATAGCCCAAAATAGGTAATACAATCAAAAATGGCAGGTACGTAGTGGAGTTTGGATTTCCATACAAATAAGTAGGTGAAGGGACTACCTTCTGGCAGCACATATTTAGAAGAATGCACCGAGGAACATCATAAAGGATCCTCGACCAATATAAGACCGGCCCACCTCTACAACTAGATGTGTAGCGACCCGACTTTCTACCACCAGAAAGACGCATCACTATTTAAGAAAGAAAGGAATAGAAGAAGAAAAGAAAGAGAAGAAAGAAAAACAACACATCAAAATCTCATAGCGGAATGATTTAAATATAATATAGAACATATACATAGTATCCTATACATCAGAGTACACAACTATACATCTCAATTTAGACAGTTATAACATTTCTGTCTAATATACAATACAAGAACAACTATATAGTATAACACTACCGAATCTAAACGCCATTTTAATGTCCAAGTTGTACTTAAGGGATTTAAACAATAGATATTCAGAAATATCACTTAACATAAATAGATGATTCATATTACACAGATAAATAATTCACTATTATCACATTTATCTATATATATCACAAAGCAGCATATATATCACATCTCAAATATATCACATTCACATCATCACATATTTACCAATGACATATAATATCAACCACTATCATTAACTCATCCAATGATACTTATCAGCCAATCAATAATCACCCATACACAAGTTTAATCCAAACTTAATTAATTTAATTAATCCTTAATTAAATTAATTCTTACTTAAACACTTGGATTATCATCAATCCATTTTACTATTCATTAATTAATTACAAATTAATTAATAAACATCACTTAATTATTCTCTTTAATTAATCAACTTTGATTAATTATTACTTAATTACTATAAGTAATTATTTCTTAATCACAAATTTAATTAATCACCTTGATTAATAACTTCTTAATTATCCAAGTAATTATCACTGAGTTACTTTCTAAATTAATCACACTTGATTAATTATTATTTTATTACCTTGATAATTATTTAATTAATCACGCCTGATTAATCACCCTTAATTAATCATACTTGATTAATTACTCTTGATTAATTGCCTATAATTAATCATGCTTGATTAATCATTTTTAATTAATCATTTTTAATTAATTACTTTTAATTAATCATTTTTGATTAATTACTTTTAATTATATTTAATAATTAAAACTTAATTATCCTTAAATTATTAATTAACAATTAATTAATTATTTCCATTAATTAATGATTACTTCATTAATTAAAATCTTAATTAATTACTTAACAAGTAATTAACCACCTAATTAATTACCCTTAATCCTTTATTAATTAACCATTAATTAAATATTTTAAACCTTTAATTAATTTTATTAATTAATACTTTAATTAATAACTCAAGTGATTAATCCTAAATCACATCCACTTAATTACTTTTAATAATGTAATTATCTCTTACTGAATAACTTCTAGTAATTAACCACTTAATTACCTAATTACTTCATCAAGTAATTATATTAATTTAACCCATAAATGATAGTCTTAATTAATCACAAATTTATTACTTAATTAATTATTTAATTAATCATTTAAATTTAACTAAATGATTCTTAAATTTTATATTTTAAAAATTCTTAATTAAGAAGAACATTATCTTAACTAAAATATTTAAATTAACCAATAACTTTTCAAAGGTTAATCAATTTAATTACCTTAATTATCTTCATATATTTTTTTAACCAAACTCTTAATTACCCAATATAATTCTTAATTATAATGGATTACTAAATTGATATTATTACTACTTATTTAAAATAAAATATATTAGAAATCAATTATAATTAAAACACATTTTAAATATACCTTTAAATCTTTAAAATTTCCCAAGAATATTTAATAAAATTAAATACAAGCTTTATTTCAAAAATATCCATTTCTTTTATTTTAAAAACGATCATATTTAATATATATAAAGCTTGTTTAAAATTTGATTTTGAAATCAATTAGTTTTATGAGTAAAAATTATCTAACTTCTGTTTAAACCTTTATTCCAAAACCAATTTTCTTTGTTTTCAAACCTTTTAACATAACTGTTAATCTCCAAGCTTCAGACAAAACCCAAACAAAAGCCCAAACTAAAACACGCTTATCAAATCTCGAGCAAACCTCAGAAATACACGTGACAACCCCGAGTCTTCCCCTACCCTATGCCCGCTTCGAGCTTAACGAACACGAACTCGAGACCATCTTCGAGTTTTCTCCCCCTTCTCTTCCCAAAGCCCAACAGTGACACGAGATCGTGCACGTAAACCTGCACGTCGCCGATGGTCGACGGTGAACTTCACGCCGAGCATCCCCAGGTCGCACACGACCTCCACTTCAAATCGCGCCACCCAGAAAATTTATTTCGATCGAGGATCGAAATTTGCCCTAAAACCCACACTGTATGAACCTAGTAACCAACCGAAAGTTGATCACCGTCGACGAACCATCACTCGAGATGTCGTGCCATCCTCCCCATAGCTTCGTCATGACCTCCTTAACCTTTGGCAACAACCCCGATCGCCTCCAGTAGCCTCACGACGCCGCAAAACAAATATGAACAACTGCGACATTAACAGGATGAATAACCCTAACTTGATCAATTCCGGCCATCTCGATAATAAATAAATTCCAAATGTATTTTTCCCATGATCTCCGTCGCCCCCTCCACCTTCGTGCTCAACCACGTCAACCAATTTGCCGCCGTTCGCCATGAATCAACCAAATTACCCAAAACAGTCGAACCAAAAATTCTCTTCGATTATTAATCTAAAAATCATGATACAGATCCCAAAAATCATGACTTGGCATTATGAATTCAAGTATGTTATTCAAACTCAAAACGGATTCGATTAAAATTTGACCCATATTAAGATTTTTACTGTAAAATTTAAAATTTGAACTAAATATCCATTTTAAAAATCTATAATTATTTTTAGAAGGAAGATTACATCATTTCAAACAATCTTTGTTTATAAATCATAAGCTAGTTTGGATTAAAAATAGAATTATTGAATTTTATTGGGAAGATGAAACCTGTTTATAACACAGTAACAATTTTAAACTATATAAGCATTCAACAACAAATATTCAGATATGCATCCAATTGAATTTAAATATTTCAGAAATCATCATAATATCCATCAAAATAACAAGTTGAAATCAAGTTTTAAACTGTTTTTAAAAGAAATCATTTACTCACCTTTATTTTGCAGAGGATTAGAGCTCTATATTTTGCTTTCTAGGCTTTTAAATTCATTTGCATGTTCTTGAATTGATTTGCATGTTGAAAACATTTTGGTTGCTATTGAGCATTTGAATTGATTGATGTTGAAAATAATTTGCACGCTCGATTAAACTTGCTTTCCAGATCATCATCTTAAGCTATAACCCTGATCATCTTCCTTTTTCTTGTTTTCACATTTTCTACAGATTTTTTTTTTCATTTTTGAACTTTGTTTTTGATTTGCATTTACATTCATTCTAGTTGAGAATGAATAAATGAACTAGCTGAAAATTAAAACTCTTTCTTAACCATATTTTTATTTTTATTTTTAGATTTTTAAAATAAGTGACACTTGTCCCATTATTACTCTAATTTGCTAACACCTAAGTTCAAAGATTAACAAGTGTTTTTAATATGTATTATAATGTTTACAAGTGTTGTTTTATTGTCTAATTAATGTTTTATAAATGTTACTTTTCCTATTTATAAATTTATTTAAGTTATATACATATATTTATGTAATGTGTATTTTATCTTATATAAATAAGCTTTTGGATTTAATAAACATACAAAAGTAAACTCATGTGAACAGTTTATAAATTATTTATGCTTTTGATTTAATTTTAACGGTATTATATATTTATGAACTTAAGAAATTGATTTTAACTCTTTATATAAAAAAATTTAAAAACAAATCTATCTTATGTTAAAATAAATATGAAAGAAATATTAAAACAAATGAACTTTTAGTTTAAATCTTATTTAAAACTTAAGTACAAAATATATATGTTTATAAAATAAGAAATTAACTTTGTTATTAAAATTTAAATTTCAAATATTATTTTCAAAAGTATTAAATCAAATTAACCTTTCAAATTACAAACTATATATATAATAAAGTTTGGAAATACTTATTAAATTCAAATTAATAAAATTCCTATTTCAAATATATATATACAAATATATATATATATACAAATATATATACACGTTTCAAATAGAAAACATTTTAACATTATATTTGATAATTACTGTATTAGATATCAAAACAAATTTCAAATCACAATATATATATATATATATTCATATATATTATAATTTGAGTAGATAGCTTTTATTACTTAAAAACTTCCTATTTACAAGATATATCAATACACATATCTTATAAATATAAAATATTTTGATTAGCCTCAGAAAAATTAATCTTACCAATATTAAATTGCCAAAATAAATATTTCCAAATTAAAATATTATAAATTTTCAAAAGAATTGAACTTGCCAATTTATACTATTAAAAAATTGTCGATAGACATCATCAAATTTATTTTATTAGCCTTTAAAATAATTTTAACTTGTCAATTTATAATTGTAAAATGAATCAAATCAATTTAATTATTATCAAAGATTATTAAATTATTATTGCTTAAAATTCTGGATCGTCACATTCCTCCCCTCTTAAAAGAATTTCGTCCCCGAAATTTAAAAGCAAAGATAATTTAATAATCTAGGAAAAGAATTTAAATTTCAAACAACAATCACACAATCAATCATAGCACCAATTCAATCAAATAATTTTATCTATTCAGAAAAATTCTGAATAGACTTCCTAATATTATCAAGAGTTTTCCAGGTACCTATACTGGAATACTCGCTCTGTTGAATCTTAAGTAATTATATTATTACAACCAAGAACTCCCTCATATGATCCTTCAAATCAGAACAATATATCAGACTAAACTTAAGTCTAGCTCAACTGCCAAATCCTTTAGACCTGCTGATTCTATCACCCAATGAATCATACTCATATTCCTCAAAAATATGTGAAATACAATGAATTCCAGTTATCCGAACTGACAATTCAATCCTGTTGATCAAAATCTAATCTCTAAAGAACACAGGAAAATCTCAAAATACCTCCGGAGCTAGCTCTCCAGTTTTACCAAATCTTATATCTCCTTTGATTGGATAAATCTAAAGCAATATCCAAAATCCAATTTCACATCCTAAATCTTCTCAATTCTAATAGCATAACTCTTCAGAGGATTCTGAGTCACCTCCATCCTTCCTAATCAGCTTAACTCTTGCTGATTTCTTCATGAAACAAACAGGACCAAGGTCAAACCAATCACCTAATCCTACTCAACAAAATGGCTCTCCAAAAATTTGCTGAAATCCTAAAATGCAATTCTATTTCACAAGCATCAGTGTACTTCAGACCTACATCTCCTATCTGGAATAGCCAAACAGTTGCACCTGACAACCTTACGTACCAAATCCAGAAAATTTCTTTATTCTTGAATTTCCAGTAGAAATTCTTTAATCCAAGAAAACTGCAACTCCCGGTTGCTCCCATACTAGAATAACTACTATCTCGCTTCCGCTGCACAACTCTGATCTCGAGTAGATAAAAATGCTATCGAAGAACTCGAGCACAAACTTTCACCATACACTGTTCATCCGACTCATAAAATCTTAGGGACCATTCTGCTTGGTCAAAACATCTCAGCAGAATCTCAACTTAAAATAAGATGATCAATCCCTCTCCAAAGAATCCTGAGCTGCCTCACCAAATACTTCTCTTACTCTAAGAGTCATCCCACTATATGGTTGAATCATCAATATTGCTCTAAGAACCCAAGTCGATAAGAAAACTCAATCTCCGATTCAGGTAAACTTCTGAATTCATCCAAAAACATCTGGAAAATCTCCGACTACTTAAGTAGCCTATACCTCCATATAAGATGCCTCACTCCAAAGAATAATCAAAGATTCCCAAACTAATCGCAAGTCACTTTTGCGATCATACTTAGTTCTGAATTCAAAAAACTATCTACACTAACTAGAACAGCTTCCCTAGTCAAGATCAATCTTCAAGAATGGCTTATATACTAGAAAACTAATAGATCACTCCCAACAGATATCCTACTCTACTGGGCCTCCCGAAGAAATGGGTAAGCCTTGACTACCGCCTAGTCTGCTGATAGTAGAATCCCAATGATTACTGAATCATCGAAGAAATAGATCCATGCTACTGCTTCCAAACTTCACTTCAATGATACAGCTAAGCCAAAAGATCATCCTTAACCACAAGCTCTTGAAACACAAAACTATCACCCAATTCCACCAAAAACCCTTGAGACGAGTAGACATCTCCTCAAGAAACTCGGCTCCAAACCAAACACCAACCCCTTATCTTCTTAAGGAAAACAAATGAGGCCGTGTCCGAAATGATATGACTCATCGACCTTAGCCTCATACTTCAAAATAGATAAGACACCCTTACTTGAGATCCAGAAAATTTCTAAACATCTGAATCTTCACTGTAGTAGGCATCACAGTTCCTTTAACACCATCTTAATCTTACTCCAAAAGAACATCTTTAGAACCATCTATGGATATTGCATCTCATCACACAGTTATTCCTTCCTGAAGTCTCCAAGATACCGTCGCCTGCTTCTACTCGGCTGATAGATTCTACTCTTAGAAATCCCTCTCACTCGAGAGCAAATCAACCTCACACTCCAAGAATATACTCCAATTCTTGCAAAAAGACTTCCTCTGGACTCAAAGAAATCCTTTCACCAATCTACAAATCTTATTCGAGACGGTATTAGGTCTACAATCTCGACAGATACACCTCCAACCACAACATATAACCCTCTTCCATTAATGGTAGTCGTGTTCCACACACTCCTACCTAATCCACCTCTATAACCTATGTTGGAAAATCCGAACTGATAACCCAACTGACTAGGTAGATATATAAATATATATATATATATATATATATATATATATATATATAAATTACAAGTACGCTCTCTCAAGGAAGACACCACCCCAGAGCCTAGGTATTCGCTCAGCCTAATGCTTTGATACCAACTGTAGCGACCCAACTTTCTACCACCAGAAAGACGCATCACTATTTAAGAAAGAAAGGGATAGAAGAAGAAAAGAAAGAGAAGAAAGAAAAACAACAAATCGGAATCTCATAGCGGAACGATTTAAATCTAATATAGAACATATACATAGTATCATATATATCAGAGTACACAACTATACATCTCAATTTAGACAGTTATAACATTTCTGTATAATATACAATACAAGAACAACTATACAGTATAACACACAGCGGAAACTCTATCTATATATCTACACGCTGAAGCCTCCTGCTCCAAAGCTCCTCCAGAATTCGTCAAGGATAACCTGAATCACTTGACTACTCATACAGAATATGAGCACCCAAGAGTTTAATAAAACAAAAAATAAACACTCGGGTCAGACAGGGGTGTGGTGTGAGTAAAAGTTTTAAGATTGCTTAACTTTATAAAATCCTTTGAAATAAAAGGTATCACGTAAGACTTCCCACACATAAACATGGAAAAGTTTTTACCTTACGCTAACCAAAACATTTGATAGGAAATCCTGTGATATTATAATAGTGTCTAGGGTTTTTAGCCGAAATTGTTACATGATTAAATTCCAGCTACTAGCCACAAAAGTGGGTAATATAAACAAAACCGTAGGGTCTCGTAGGGAAAATGGGTTTCCAACAATGCCAGTGCTACTGGGGTAACGCCCGTCATAGTATGTGGCTTAGATCACCGTACCGAGGAGTACGCCTGCTCCCCTGCAACACAAGGCCGAGACCATTCCTTACTGAACAGTCCCGAGCAAGACCACCCCGCAGTTGGCTGTAGACCAACTGCCCACAAAGCCGAAATAAAAAGGGACATCTAGACAGGGATGTATCTCGCTCTCCAATGGGAGCTACCCACGAAGCCTTGCTGCACCTCCCATGTTTTAGCCATTCCCGGTTGATGAGGCTTGAGGCTGCGATCACCTTTATAGAACACATCTATCTTAGAATGCTCATTGTCCACCTGACGATGTTCTGAAAGCATTCAATCCATACAAGTTCGTTCCGGGTTCGAACGAAACCGAAGGCACTATCTCATTGCACTCATTTTGGAATCACCCTCAGAGTCAACGAACATAGCCCTTGCACTCTGAATCACCATCTCGAGCCTATAAGTACTTTCCCGTCAAACTCATCACGGAATCACCCCCAGAGTTATACTGGCGTATAGTTCTTACACCTCGAGTCTTCACTTGCTCCACTTGGATTCACGACCTAACGTTTATTTTGGATCAGTGTGGTTTTCAGATATCCAAATATGGAAACCCGATCCCGGTCTCACCGAATCCAAACGCCATTTTAATGTCCAAGTTGTACTTAAGGGATTTAAACAATAGATTTTCAAAAATATCACTTAACATAAATGGATGATTCACATTACGCAGATAGATAATTCACTATTATCACATTTATCTATATATATATATATATCACAAAGCAGCATATATATCACATCCTAGATATATCACATTCACATCATCACATATCAACCAATGACATATAATATCAACTAATATCATTAACTCATCCAATGATACTTATCAGCCAATCAATAATCACCCGTACACAAGTTTAATCCGAACTTAATTAATTTAATTAATCCTTAATCAAATTAATTCTTACTAAAACACTTGGACTATCATCAACCCATTATACTATTCATTAATTAATTACAAATTAATTAATAAACATCACTTAATTATTCTCTTCAATTAATCATCTTTGATTAATTATTTCTTAATTACTATAATTAATTATTCCTTAATCACAAATTTAATCAATCATCTTGATTAATAACTTCTTAATTATCCAAGTAATTATCACTCAATTACTTTCTAAATTAATCACACTTGATTAATTATTATTTTATTGCCTTGATAATTATTTAATTAATCACACCTGATTAATCACCTTAATTAATCATACTTGATTAATTACTCTTGATTAATTGCCTTTAATTAATCATGCTTGATTAATCATTTATAATTAATCATTTTTAATTAATTACTTTTAATTAATCACTTTTGATTAATTATTTTTAATTATATTTAATAATTAAAACTTAATTATCCTTAAATTATTAATTAACAATTAATTAATTATTTCCATTAATTAATGATTACTTCATTAATTAAAATCTTAATTAATTACTTAACAAGTAATTAACCACCTAATTAATTACTCTTAATCCTTTATTAATTAACCATTAATTGAATATTTTAAACCTTTAATTAATTTTATTAATTAATACTTTGTATTAATAACTCAAGTGATTAATCCTAAATCACATCCACTTAATTACTTTTAATAAAGTAATTATCTGTTACTTAAGAACTTCTAGTAATTAACCACTTAATTACCTAATTACTTCATCAAGTAATTATATTAATTTAACCCATAAGTGATTATCTTAATTAATCACAAATTTATTACTTAATTAATTGTTTAATTAATCATTTAAATTTAATTAAATGATTCTTAAATTATATATTATAAAAATTCTTAATTAACAAGACCATTATCTTAACTAAAATATTTATATTAACCAATAACTTTTCAAAGGTTAATCAATTTAATTACCTTAATTATCTTCATATATTTGTTTAACCAAACTCTTAATTACCTAATAATTATTAATTATAATTGATTACTAAATTGATATTATTACTCCTTATTAAAAATAAAATATATTAGAAATCAATTATAATTAAAACACATTTTAAATGTACCTTTAAATCTTTAAAATTTCCCAAGAATATTTAAGAAAATTAAATACAAGCTTTATTTCAAAAATATCCATTTCTTTAATTTTAAAAATGATCATATTTAATATATATTAAGCTTGTTTAAAATTTGATTTTGAAATCAATTAGTTTTATAAGTAAAACTTATCTAACTTCTGTTTAAACCTTTATTCCAAAACCAATTTTCTTTGTTTTCAAACCTTTTAACATAACTGTTAGTCTCCAAGCTTCAGACAAAACCCAAACAAAAGCCCAATCTAAAACACACTTATCAAATCTCGAGAAAACCTCAGAAATACACGCGACAACCCCAAGTCTTCCCCTACCCTGTGCTCGCTACGAGCTCAACCAACACGAACCCGAGAGCATCTTCGAGTTTTCTCCCCCTTCTCTTCCCAAAGTCCAACAGTGACACGAGATCGTGCACGTAAACGTGCACGTCGCTGATGGTCGACGGCGAACTTCACGCCGACCATCCCCAGGTCGCACACGACCTCCACTTCTAATCGCGCCACCCGAAAATTTATTTCGATCGAGGATCGAAATTTGCCCTAATACCCACACTGCCTGAACCCAGTAACCAACTGAAAGTTGATCCCCGCCAACGAACCATCACTCGAGACGCCGTGCCATCCTCCCTATAGCTTCGTCATGACCTCCCTAATCTTTGGTAACAACCCCGATCGCCTCCGATAGCCTCACGACGCCGCAAAACCAATATGAACAACCGCGACATTAACAGGATGAATAACCCTAACTTGATCAATTCTGGCCATCTCGATAATAAATAAATTCCAAATGTACTTTTCCTATGATCTCCGTCGCCCCTTCCACCTTCATGCTCAACCACGTCGACCAATTTGCCACCGTTTGTCATGAATCAACCAAATTGCCCAAAATAGTCAACCCAAAAATTCTCTTCGATTACTAATCTAAAAATTATGATACAAATATCAAAAATCATGAGTTGGCATTATGAATTCAATTATGTTATTCAAACTCAAAACAGATTCGATTAAAATTTGACCCATATTAAAAATTTTACTGTAAAATTTAGAATTTGAACTAAATATCCATTCTAAAAATCTATAATTATTTTTAGAAGGAAGATTACATGATTTCAAACAATCTTTGTTTATAAATCATAAGCTAGTTTGGATTAAAAATAGAATTATTGAATTTTATTGGGAAGATGAAACCTGTTTATAACACACAGTAACAATTTTAAACTATACAGGTATTCAACAACAAATATTCAGACATGCATCCAATTGAATTTAAATATTTTAGAAATCATCATAATATCCATCACAATAACAAGTTGAAATCAAGTTTTAAACTGTTTTTAAAAGAAATCATTTACTCACCTTTATTTTGCAGAGGATTAGAACTGTATATTTTGCTTTCCAGGCTTTTAAATTCATTTGCATGTTCTTGAATTGATTCGCATGTTGAAAACATTTTAGTTGATGTTGAGCATTTGAATTGATTGATGTTGAAAATAATTTGCACGCTCGATTAAACTTGCTTTCCAGATCATCATCTTAAGCTATATCCCTGATCATCTTCCTTTTTCTTGTTTTCGGATTTTCTACAGATTTCTTTTTTTTTCATTTTTGAACTTTGTTTTTGATTTGCATTTACATTCATTTTAGTGGAGAATGAATAGAAGAACTAGCTGAAAATTAAAATTCTTTCTTAACCATATTTTTATTTTTATTTTTAGATTTTTAAAATAAGCGACACTTGTCCCATTATTACTCTAATTTGCTAACACCTAAGTTCAAAGATTAACAAGTGTTTTTAATATGTATTATAATGTTTACAAGTGTTGTTTTATTGTCTAATTAATGTTTTATAAATGTTACTTTTCCTATTTATAAATTTATTTAAGTTATATACATATATTTATGTAATGTGTATTTTATCTTATATAAATAAGCTTTTGGATTTAATAAACATACAAAGGTAAATTCATGTGAACAGTTTATAAATTATTTATGCTTTTGATTTAATTTTAACGGTATTATATATTTATAAACTTAAGAAATTGATTTTAACTTTTTATATAAATTTTTTTTAAAACAATTCTATCTTATGTTAAAATAAATATAAAAGAAATATTAAAACAAATGAACTTTTAGTTTATATCTTATTTGAAACTTAAGTACAAAATATATATGTTTATAAAATAAGAAATTAACCTTGTTATTAAAATTTAAATTTCAAATATTATTTTCAAAAGTATTAAATTAAATTAACCTTTCAAATTACAAACTATAAATATATAATAAAGTTTGGAAATACCTATTAAATTCAAATTAATAAAATTCCTATTTCAAATATATTTATACAAATATATATACACATTTCAAATAGAAAACATTTTAACATTATATTTGATAATTATTGTATTAAATCTCAAAACAAATTTCAAATCACAATATATATATATATATATATTCATATATATTATAATTTGAGTAGATAGCTTTTATTACTTAAAAACTTCCTATTTACAAGATATATCAATGCACATATCTTATAAATAGAAAATATTTTGATTAACCTCAGAAAAATAAATCTTACCAATAATAAATTGCCAAAATAAATATTTCCAAATTAAAATATTATAAATTTTCAAAATAATTGAACTTGCCAATTTATACTGTTAAGAAAATTGTCGATAGAAATCATCAAATTATTATTATTAGCCTTTAAAATAATTTTAACTTGTCAATTTCTAATTGTAAAATGATCAAATCAATTTAATTATTATCAAAGATTATTAATTTGATATTGCTTAAAATTCCAGGTCGTCACAAGGTGGTACCAAATATACCATCCTTCGGTCATTATCGACCTTTAACGAGGGCCCTCATAGCATACAAACCACAATAATCAGATATACGACGTCATAGCATGTAAATATATATCTAGAAGAGGATGATCATACCCTACTTGGAAGCGACCCACTTAGCCTTACCACGTCTATCCCTGTTTTGGTCATTTTCGGTTAATGAGGCCTGAGTTAACGATTACCTTTTGCAAATCACAATCACATCGCTTAGAATGCCACATAGCCATTTCCATTGACTTCTAATTGCCTTCCATAAAAATACAACCCTTAAGCTCATACGTCTCAAGGAGGGTGTTAAGCTAAGAGAAGTTGCCTTCGCCACCACTGATGTACGTTTGTAAAAACCAATGGGCGTAATCTATAGAAATGCAATGTCAGACAAGCATCCATGTAAGTTGTCTAGGAACAGAACAAACCAAAGGTACTTTCCCATCACATCCTGTCGGGAAATCCCAAGGATTAGTAGCGAATAGTCTTCGCATTGGATATTTCATAATGAATAGACCACTGCTATTATATATATATATATATATATATATATATATATATTGGGATTTTAACCCTAAACAATCAACAAGCAGTCCCCTACTATGAAAATCCGGAATATCAATATCATCACAAGCAACCTGGACAATCGTCGCATATACTTTGGTCTGAAGTGGTTTCGGATAAACCGATCCTGGTCTCTTCGCACCGACAATGCAAAAACATTTTTCAACTTCACACAGAAACTAAATCTCATAGACTTATCACATTTCCAATTTTCAACTTGCTATCCTTTGGGCTAAGAAGTAAGCTCGATAGATTGGAGTAATACTCCGCACTATATGAATCAACATCCTCAATACAAACGATAATCAAGCCTACACAGAAGGCTACGTACTAAGTGTACGACTAAAAAGTTCCCACATCAAGTCGAGGAACTAAAATGGCCAAGTTTTCATAGTCGGTTATTTAACTATCAAAGCAACAACCAAATATTTAGCACCATAAGCAATCACTAGACCCTTTTATTTAATCTTTTATTAATTAAATCACTTGCCAAATATTCACTTCAAATTATCTTTAAAAAGATATAATCTCAAAACCATTTCAACTTCTATATTGGAAAACAATTCCTAATACTTATTTAATAATAAGTAATTCACAGTTCACTTTATTTTCAACACTTAGAAAATATCCCATATACTTAAGTTACGATTAAGTATATATTTTATTCTTCGAGGAAACCATTCTCTTTAAACACATTTATTTGGGTCAAAACAAATGTTGCGTAAAACATCATTACGACAACCCAAAATCATCAGTATAGGGATTCGAAAATTAGATAGATATATAAATCCCATATACTATACAAAACATTTCAATTTAGAAACCATCTACTATAACAATAGTATTATAGTCCATCATTTCTTTATTTCTCAAAAACGTCCATTTCAGCAATGAACGTTGGAATCTATGTATTTAATACTCGACACATTTTAAAGCATATTCTAATTCTTTAACTCCATTTAAAATATCACCTTCCAAAAATATCCATTTTATTTAAATTATTATTCACTATCCAAAATCGTGAATATAATTCTTTAACCAAATTCATTTTTCTACACATTTAATAAAGAATTATCCACTGTCCAAAATCGTGGATATAATGCCTTTACCAAATTCATCACTATTGCAAATTTAATTAAAGGATTATTCACCGTCCAAAATTGTGGATATAATTCCTTTAATAATCTTCTATATTTAACTTATCAAATTCTGTTCATTTCGAATTTATAAACAATGTTTATAGCGTCCATTTATATTTTATAAGAACTTCAACTTATAAAATCCTTTATTTACCAATTCCATATATATCTCATTTATATACAAAAATCCATTTTATAAGTTAATTACTTATTATTCTTTTTATGTTACAAATTCATTCTTTTATAACTTCATAAATTATAAATCTTATTCACTTATAAGATACATTTATTCTTCATTTTAACACTTATAAAACTCGTTTTATAATTCCAATATTTTAATTTATAATATATCAATTTTATAAATCTTCTACATAAAACCATTTATAATAAATCATAAATCTCAATTTCAACTATTTTACCAAATAGTTACTTCATATTTCAAAAATTACATTTCTGGTTATATATCACAAAAATCATAATATTTATAACCCAAAAATTATCACTTTTATTTAATTAAAATAAATCCATTTCTTTTACAATTCAAAAATCAATAAAACATTTATTTTTCAAAATCACTTGAAAATCCTTTTAATTTGGAAATCATCACTTAAACATTTTTAAATTACTAAAATAGGCCCAATGTTGCAACAACACTAAATACATCAATCACGGCATCCACGACATCATATATGATATTATAACAGCATAAATCACAATATCTGTAAATAAAACCAATATTGGTGAGAAATCCAGTTGGATCCCTCCAACCTGTCACCTGCAACAAATATACATATTAGAAAATATGTACAATGTCCGCTTCGAGGCGGATGCGCATATAAAGGGTCATCTGCTCATACACGGAAAAGTATAGGATCTTATCTACTCCAATAGGTAGGAATATATAATTAATATGTAGATAATATATCATATATCATCCAAACAATCATCAATCATCATAAACAATATTTATTCTCACTTATATAAAAATATCAGTGAGTCAGAAAGAGTGAGTTGTACTCACTTTGCTTCCAATAGCAGTTGCAGAGTTTTATTTCGAATAAAATTAAACAGTCGTTTAATTTTACCCAAAATTTACACTAGCTCCAATCAAGCCCAAACTAGCTCTAAATTAAAGTGCTCATCAATACGGACCTAACGCAACTTGTTTCGTCAAAAACGGACCTCGTATGACAAAGTTACAACGTTTTATAGTTTATATGATTTAAACATATATATATATATATCAATTTATTTTTATTTTTATTTTACTTCACTAGATCTGGGCCATTCGATTTCTTTGATGAACATCTATCCGTTTCTATCTTCCTCCATCATTCAATATTGCATGGATAAACCCATTTGCCCGCCGTTTGTTTTGAATTTTCGCTCCTCCATCTCAAGGCTTTAGCCCAATCAACCACCTTCGTAAGAACGACTATCACAAGACACACCATCGACCCAACTTTGGTGAAGCTCGGCGCTACCATCGCTTGGAAAAGCGAGCACGATCGCGAGACAAACGCGATGTAAATCTTGCTCAAATTGACGATGATAAGGAAAATCCACCGTTGGATTGAAAGGCCTCGATGAGCTTTACAGGTTTATAGTTGAACGGTTTGTCTAATTATTGATGGATCGAGAGAAATTGAAGGGAGAATGTCAAGCATTTCTAGCCATAAATTAGAAAGCGGCTGTTAGGGCTTTGAGATTAGGGTTTAGTGTAAAATGAAAATAATCAAGTCCTTTTATAAAAAAATTCGTGACACTTCATCGTCAAAATTTTTCGAACTCGAAACGAAGCGTGCCGCCTGACATTTATAATGTTCTACCCCTATTTCGATCACAATGGAATACATATAGGGAGCCAATTTGATCATATTTAGAAGATAGGTTTTCGAATCGACTAATTTAAATTTAAAATTTACTTAAACGAATTTCTACGCATTTCAGCTTGACCCAGACAACCGTAAATCCGATTGACACGAAGTTTGAAATCTTACAATAATAAAACATTACGGATCCAATGAAACTAGTTTCGTCGAAATCCGAGACTGTTTGAAAAATTACTACTTTCACTTGTTAATTAAATATTAAAATATTCAATTTCTACAATTTAACTTTTAAATCAATTTTAAAAGTTCTCTACTAATTTTAAAAGTTCTCTAACATCATTCTAATTCAAATAAGATTTAATTCAACTTTATAAATCATTTTCATTCACATTAAATCAGAATTCCAATTATTTACACAATTTCAAATATTAAATTAACAATTTAATTATCCCAATAAATCACTATATTTCAAATATAAGTTATTCAATATATAAAATTTACTTGTGAATATTTAAAATCAATTAAATATACGAATTTCAAATGATTGAAATTCTGGGTCGTTACACGTTAGAAGCCTCGAAGATGTTCGAGGCAATGACATGACGGAATCGCGACTTGGCCGTGATGAGGTTGGAGATGCGTGCACATTGGGTTGTGCGAAGGCGATGCTAAGAGGATGCGTTATAGGACTCCTTGGCGACGGCCATGATGATACTTGATGGAATAGATAGGTTTGAAGACAAGATAAAGGAACTGGTTTCTTATTATCGATGACTTCAGTGTTCGGTCGTTAAGGCAGCGAAGAGTACATGATGGCCATATAGTTTTTTTTTGCTACGAGGGATTGGCAATGGCAATATTATGTTCGAGCCAAGGGTAGCTGCTGTTCGGGAGAATCAAATATTGTTTTGGTGAGTAAATTTTTTCTCATAACCATTTCTATGTCTTATTACGTATATATATTATCCCAATCACCTATCATTTGTTTGCTTGGTTGAATTGCTACAAATGTTATGTTTGCTTGAATGAATTGTCAATTGGGTATATAATTGATTGCATAATATTGGATTTTGTTTCTCGAATGCCTAAAATACGAAGGAGATACTGCCCATTTTCATTTTAGATTGTGTAATTTATTATATTATGTTTGGAGCATAGATGGCCAAAATTCAATGTATTTCGATTTGACCATACAATAAAAATTTTATATTGGTAATTGTTAATGATTTTGGAGGATTTTGCTCCATAATTCATATTTTGGGCATCTAACTGATGTTCAAAAATATTTTGAAAGCTTTCATAAATTATTTTTGGTGTTTTTTATTATTATATTGAGTGTTTTCAAATGGTTTTGTTTTAGATTTTTACTTAATCTGTATTTTAATTAAAATTAGATTATATTTCTAAATAAGCTATAAAATGATTTCCAAAGGTTATCAAATGGTTTTAATATAGTATTTAATGATTTTGATCCATAAAGAGATTTGAAATATAATATTGGTTTTAGAGGTAAAGCAATTATATTAGAAATTATACAGTTTATTTAAAAGAAGTGTTTGGATATAAAATATTAAAAAAATGATATCTATAAATATATTTGACTTATAAAAGTGATTTGGTAGGTCAAACTATTTATTTAAATAGATTGCAAAAGGAATTTTCTATAATTTAATCTTATATTATGATTATATAAATTAATGGTGAGTATTATCTAATATCTAATATAATTAATAGTAATAGTTGCTTATTCTAAATGTTTATTTCAATTTTAGTCCATTACTTTTTTGTATTTTATGCGACTTTCACATTGAATTAGTTACTATGAGTGATTCACCATTGACATTAATTTGCGATGTATTTTAAAAATGATATGATGGTTACATCTTTCCATTTGATTAGTGTTATTTTTATTTTATGTAACGATAAATTTGAATAAATGGTTTAGTGATACCATTTGGTATGGGACTTTCTGTAGCACTTTTTCGATTATTTTTTGGACTCGTTATATAGATATCGAAAGAGTGAGTGTGATGCATTAGCACTGAACTAGTAACATTCGATAGTATGAGACGTCATTATGTTATTTGTTTGATTTTTCTTTGCAAGTAAACGTCCTCAAATGAGGATTATATATGTGACGATACTCGCCGCGATGGGTATATTATAGCGACGTGATGATTTAGAGGCATAGTCGTGTATCGATAGGATATTAAAGCTGTAATATTTTATAGTCATGTGTTGACTTATATAGGGCTGTGTGTTGGCCTATGTCTAGAGCTAAGTGTAGATATAGGATATGAGTACTATATTTCATCCACTTGTGTCCAGCTCCTTTTATGGTTCGGAAGTGAACCAGATTGGCCATTATCCGCCCTAGCAGCCTGATCATGGTGTCATGCCCTAGATCTGTGACACCGTTATTGTTTATAATATTCGATGTGCATCACGAGATTAGTAGTTGGTTGCCTCTTATGTCGCATAGACCAGCGATTAGTTATTATAGGGGCGGATATCGGTAATCGTGCCCGAAGAGGTTATGCGTTGTTGAGCTATGGTGGATCATTGTCACGATGCCGAAAGAGGAGAGGTAATGGTAACCGATGAATGCGGGAGTCATATCATATGGACCACGTGTGGCTCTTGGAGCAAGTAGACGTGCTGTTAGCCTCCCGTCAGGTTCCGTTATGGATGTATGTATGTGGGTAATAGATAGACCTATATTATGTATGGATGAGATTATACGTAAGATTGTGTCCAGAGTATGATTAACCCTGTGTCCTACTCAGGCAGACAGCCTACTTATTATTGATTTATTGTTTCTATCTCTTAGGACCTTTCAACTAAGAGTTTAGCCTCTCCAAGGGCTGTGGGTCGAGATATATGGTTTTACGTATTGCAGCACTGTTATGAGCTAGCTCTAATCTTTCTTATTGATTTGATAATGATACTTTATACAACGAGAATGAGAGACATTGTAGGCATTGTTCCGCTACTGTAACGACCCAGAATTTTAATTTATTAAAATTTGAATATTTAATTAATTTTAAATATTTAATAAGTGAATTTATAAGTCAAATAAATTTTACTTTGAATTATTGGATTTAATTGAATAATTAAATCAATAATTTAATATGTGAAATTATGAAAATAATAGAAAATTGAGTTAAATATGATTGAAAATGATTTGTAAAATTTTATTTTATCATGTTAGAGTTAGAACGATATTTTAGAACTTTTAAAATCGAATTAAAAGTTAATTTGTGAAAATTGAATATTGTAATATTTAAATCGACTAGTGAAAATAGTCAATTTTTGAACAGTCTCAGAATTGAACGAAACTAGGTCCATTGGATCCGTAATAGTTAGTTATTACCGGATTTCAATTTTCGTGTCAATCGGAGTTACCGTTTGAGCGTGGCAGCTTGAAACGCATCGAATTATTTTTAATTTTAATTTAACGAGTTAAAATAGCCATTTTTTCAAAAAGTCTCGGATTTTGACGAAACAAGTTTCATCGGATCCGTAATGTGATATTATTGTAAGGTTTCAAATTTCGTGTCAAATGGATTTACCGTTTGTCCGGTACGAATTAAAACGCCTAGAAAATCGCTTAAATCGGTTTAATTTAAATTGAACGTTTATAGCCATAACTCGCACAGATGTCCGAACTAGCTTCCGAAACCTGTTCCATTGTGTCCGGAACGCGGGGTAAATCCTAGAAACGCTGGTTACGGCGCGTAAATCGGAGTTCGGAATTTCCGAATGAATAGTGTTCGATTTTTTCCTATAAATACACCATAAAATCTCAAAAAAATAAAAAAAGAAAAAGAAAACCCTAATCTATACAGGCCGCCGCCACCCCCCTATCTAAGGCCAGAAACTCACGACCTTTCCCCCTCGTTTTCTTCAAATCCAAGCCCTATTACAACAAACTTCCTAAATGAAAGATGTAGAGCATGGCGAGGCGAATATATCCAACGGTGGAGATGGGTTTTGGAGCGACGTGGTGGCCAGAAAATGGGTGGAAAGGGGGCCGGCTGCGCACGACTTTCAGGGAGGAGGGTGAGG
The DNA here is from genome assembly GCA_030765085.1 of Allium cepa. Classification (NCBI taxonomy): domain Eukaryota; kingdom Viridiplantae; phylum Streptophyta; class Magnoliopsida; order Asparagales; family Amaryllidaceae; genus Allium; species Allium cepa. Next base: position 806,752,762 of record CM060928.1, read on the forward strand.
CCGAGTTGCGTGTGCTTGAGGCCGAAGGTGGAGGAAGTAAAGGGCTTCGCAATGGAGCTTCCTGATCGAATTCTAGTTGAGCGAGGAGGTGGCGATTTTAAACCCTAGGGGGCGGCTAGTGGGTTCGGTGGTAGCGTGTTTTACTGGAGGGGAACGAAGGAGAAGGGGAAGGAATTGTGCGGTCCTGATTTGTTGGGTTTGAATCTAACGGTCATGATTAGCTAGGGTAAAGAATATAAAGAGAAAATATTGTTTTATTTATATTTAAATCGTGTAAACTTATAAAATGCATAACTTTTTCATACGAGGTCGAAAACGCGCGAAACCAGTTGCGTTGGAATCGTATGGACAAGCACTACGCGATGGAGTTGGATTGGAGTCGTTTGGAGTTAGTGAGAATTTTGGGTAAAATTAAACGTCCGTTTAATTTTATTCGAAATAAATCGCTAAAACGAAATTGAAATCAAGGTGAGAACTTCTCACTCAATCGAATCAGTTTCGATTTTATTTTAAATAGTTAGATTTAAAATATTTGAATGCATGTTTGAATGATGATTGTTATCTATTGATTGTTAAAATAGACATTATACGCCGTTAGTAAGCGGATGTTATTTATTAAAAACATATACCGCGAATATTTCATAAATAGTGAAATTGGTATTATATATAATAGCAATATATATATATTGACATATGTATATATTGGAGTTGTTGATTTCCCGCATTTTTTGTTTAGCGGATGAGGCCCTATTGCGCCGTCTATTAAGCGGATAATATTTTAAATCCCATATACCGCGATAATTTCGTACTGGAGCGAAATTGGTATTGTGCTAATGTTTTTGGATGCAGGAAAACAGGATGGAGGGATCCAACTGGATTCCTCAACAGTTTTATTTGATTTCAGATATTTTGATATTTGACGGTTTATCATATCGATATATGATATCGTTGTAGTCGTGATTGACTATTTGGTGTGTAGCATCACTAGACCAAATTTGGAATTTCAAAATGATTTTTAAAGTGATTTTTGAAAAGTATACATTTTATAAAATAATTTTGGAAATTGATTCATTTTAAAATAAATAAACGTTATAATTTTTAAAGTTATAAAAAATTATGATTTTTGAGAAATATAGTAAAAAACTGATTTTTGAGAATATGATGCTAATGATTTTATAAAATAGTTTAATCGGAATTTTAGAATTTATTGTGAAAAGTTTAAATATAGGATTTATAAAATTTAATTATTTTATGAATCAAAATGGTGAAATAATAAAGGAGATTAAAGACGTTTTAAAGAATAATATAAATTGATTTATATTAAGAGATTTATAAATGGATATTTATAAATTGAAATATTGACATTATAAAACGAGTTTTTATAAGTGTTTGAATGAAGTGAAAATGAATTTTGTAAATGAATGGAATTTATAAAATTATAAATGGTGAAGTTATAAATGAAATTTATAAATAGTAAGATTTATAGATTTTGTGAAATTATTAAAGAATATATTTGGATGAATAATTGAATCTTATAAGTTATAAGATTTATAATTATGAAGTTCAAAGGAACGATTTTGTAGACAAATAAATTATAAGTATTTCACGTATGATATAAACTTTTGTTTTATAATTGAGTTATAAATTGAATAGGTTAATAAAGGAATTTATAAAAGGAAGTTGTTATAAAATAAATAGAAATGGAGATATAAACGTTGTTTTATAAATCCGCAAACGGCTTATTTTGATAAGTAAATTGTTGAAACCTATTAATGGAGTTATATTCACGTTTTTGACTGTGAATAATCCTTTGAAATAAAATGAATAAAAGGATGAAATCGTTAACGTAGTATATTCACGTTTTTGAATAGTGAATAATATGTTAAAGAAAATGTTTAGAATGTGATATTTTAAACTGAATTAAAACGATCTAACGATGTTTTAAAATGTGTTAAGATTCGAAACCATAGGTTTCAACATTGATTGTTTAAATAGACGTTTTCGAGAAATAAAAGGAAATGGTGGACTATAACACTGTTGTTATAGTAAAGAATTTCCAAAAGGAAATGTTTTGTATAGTATTGGGATTTATATATCTATTTTAATTTCGAATCCCTATACTAGTGATTTTGGGTTGTCGTAACGATGTTCTACGCAACATTCATTTTGGCCCAAATAGATATGTTTAAGAGAATGATTTCCTTAAAGAATGAAATATGTACTTAATCTCAATTTAAGTATATTGAATATTTTCCAAGTGTTGAAAATAAATAAAATCTGTGAATTACTTATGAATAAATAAGTATGGAAATGTTTTCCAATATAAAGTGAATATTTTGAGAGTTTATCTTTTTGAAGATAAATTGAAAAGGAATATTGAAATGAATAATTGAAATCGTATATGCATGGATATTGTGAAATATAGATTCATTATGGGATTTATGAATGAAGAGGGAAGTTGTTTAAAAATAAATATTGATTTATTTTTTTTGAAGCGTGAAATTTTATATCTTGTAAAGATATTTTGGAAAATAAATAATTTGGAAATTTTTTTGGAAACTGGTGATGTGTGCATATCAATTGATAGTTCAATAGCTGACTATCAATATTTCCCTTTGAATGAGTATTTGATGTGAATTGTTTGAATTTGAATGCCACACTTATTTTTGAATAAGCGCTCACTATTCGGGTTAACCGGGAAAGGACCATGGGGTCGTATAACCCATTCCGAATACGTGATACGTCGTTATGAATTGCATTGAAGATCGGTGTTGAAGACCGGATATTTGCGAGAGCGATAGGATGACCTGTCGATTGACTCTGCACCGAGTTGCTCCGGTATTGAGTTCTCCATATGTGATGGTGAATCCGATCAGGATTGTGAATATCCGGATTGCAAGGACTTCTTTGTAAGTGCCTTCGGTTTTGTTCGATCCCGGAACAGACTTGTATGGATAGTATGTCTGACATTACAAGTTGAGATATAAAGCCGATTTCTTTCAAATATATTTCTGTTGGTGGCGGAGAATTTATTCTTTTAGCTTAACACCCTTCTCTGAGACGTACGAGCTCAGAGGTTATATAGTTGAAGTTATCAGCGATATATTCCCAATTTGGTAATGTGACATGCTGAGTGTTGCTGTAAATGATCATTGTGTTGATTATTTGTGATAGGATCGTTTATTTGATCGTCTATCTTGGTGATCATTTCTATGATCATTTGTTGACCCAAAGCATGGCTTTTGTATAAAGTATGTTTTTGTGGACGTGACTTCGTCGAGCCTCACACCCCGTGAATGGTCAAAACAGGAAAGATGCGGCAAGGTTATGAAGGGTAGCGCCCTTTAGGATGTGTGCATTTCCTTCTGGAAAAGGGTGGTATCATGGTATGGAGCCCAGATGCTTACTCATGTTGAAAACACTTTGTTATGATTGTGTGAATTGATTGCGAGCGCTCGGTGAAAAGGTCCTAAAGGACCGGGGGATGGCATATTCGGTCAGTTGTTACTCAGTTAGGGGTAACCCGGCCTTGTGTTGGTAGAGATCCGGTTTGGTTCTCAAGGATGTCCATCCAGAGGCATTCTCATGTGGCAATGGGAAGTTCCTTGGCCTGATCATTCGTTGGAAATCCAAAGAAACAATACGAGACTTGTATGGTTTTAGTTGTATAACCTGCTATGGAATGTGGCGGTAACCTGCTATTGAACATAGTTAGCTATAGTAGGCATAGTTCGAAATGTCTATGTTGGCTAAGATTTATATTCTACTTTCGAAATGAATTTTTCCTACACTATGCACTAGTAATAATATAAAATGTTCTTTTTAAATGCGTATCAAGCATCTTTGACTATCATAAGGAGAAATCTCCTCCGATTCTGCGTTTGCATGTGTGTGTGTGCGGGAGGCCTTATGGTAGTCTCATTTTTAAAAGCATTGCGAATTGATTTTAAAAATATTACTCTATTTTGATTTTAAAGATAAATAAACTGTTTTGAGTTCTCACACCAGTCACATGACTGACTTGGAGTTTATTGTTTTCCTTCCTAAACTCTGGGTGCCCACCAATTTCCACACGGGCAGTTAAGAGTTAGGTTTATCAGGATATTCTGGATATTCAGGAGTTGCTGGAGGCAAGCTGGATGGCATGGCGTATTACTAATTATATAGTATTTCTTTTTCCGCTGCACTGTATGTTTCTGGATATTCAGGAGTTGCTGGAGGCTAGCTGGATGGCATGGCGTATTACTAATTATATAGTATTTCTTTTTCCGCTGCACTGTATGTTGTTGTTGTTGTTGTACACTCTGATGATATGATGTATAAAATGTAATAACTGATATAGTTCTTTGTTTAAAGATTATTCATTTATTATTATATGTTGTTCCGCTGCGAATTGTGAGATTCTGATGTTGTTCTGTTGTTTTCTGTTCCGTTCTATTTTCCATTTTCTCTTTTTCTTGTTTTTCTATTCTCTATATTTTCTATTTTCTTTTCTCCCTATCATCTTCTTTTCTTCTCTTCTTTTCTACTTTTCTTTTTCTTAAAACCCTCAGTGTTCGGTTTTCCGTCGTTCGATTACTCGGCAGTCGATAAAGTGAGTATCGATGTTGAATTTTCGGAAGACGAAGAATCGGGTCCTGACAATGTGGTATCAGAGCTTATGGTTAAGCGACAACCATGGTTCTGTTGGGCATTACTCATTAGAGATAGAGTCAGCAGTACTCTAGAATGAGTTGGAGTGTAATAATAGCTATGAGAGCATATTTGTTAGTGAATATATAAAATTGTTTTATATTGTGATGATTGGTTTATTGAGTGGCATATGAACTTTCTTCAGCGTGGTCCGCAAGACTATGCCGAAGGGGTTTCTAAACACTTGTATAGAACAATTCGACACAATATTGATTTTAAAATTGGGTAAATGAAATAATTTTTGCCTTGATTATATTTTATATATAAAGAAATAATTTTTCAAAATTATTAAAGTATATAAGTGGATTGTTTAGTTGTTTGAATAATCTAAATAAAAGAATAATTGTATAAGCAAAAGAATTATAAGAATTGAATTATAATTTAAGTGATTTACAATTGTGAATAAATTTATATATATAAGGAGTGAAACTAATGAATATATTTATGAATATGTGTTATAAATAAAAATGAATTTAAAGTTAAATGGAATATAACTTAAAATATGTTGAATGAAGTTGATATTAGTATCAAAGTAAAATATTAAAGTTAAGTGATAAATATAAACTTAAGTTATATATATGAAATTCAACTTTAGAAATTGAATTGAATGAATGGATTGGATAATAATCAATTAAATGTGAATAATTGGTATGAAATAATGAATATAAGTGTTAATTCATTAAAATCTAATGTTATTAGAAGCTGAAAGATTGAATGAAAATCAATTTAATTAAACCAATTGATAAGCAAAGGAATTTGGTTGTAATTAATATACATTGGTTGTTATATGGTTGTTAGTTGATTGTATATAATTCATTAAGAATTAATGAAATTAAAAGCTAAAGTAATTGAATAAATTCAATTGGAAGTTAAGTGAATCTTAAATAAATTGAATTTGATTTGGAAGTGAACCAACTTGAATATGAATTAGTGAATATAAACTAAGTGAAAAAGAATGTTAGTAAGAACATCCACTGTTAAATGAATCGAATGTGATTAACTTGAAAACCATTTCATTGAATATTAATGAGAATATGAATGAATATTTATTGGTTATGGATTATAGTTGGTTGATGGTTGAATATAATTGCTTTATTGCAGTTGCTATGTTGACATATATAGTTACTATGTTGCTATATGTTGTATATTGGGATTATTTTCATATATACATGTTCTCATGTTGTTTGTTGAGTGATTAGTAGGTGCGGATCGCGTTTGCTTCGCATTTGGAGCTCGCTTTCGCGCTATATTAGCCGTATATGCTCGCTAATAAAATATAAGGTACATATCTCGGATTACATACCGTACTTTTATAATTTTTTCCCTTCGGGATGCCTCATTACTTGATGAGATGTATATTTGTGATATATATACTGTCATTTTTTTTTCGGATCGAGCCGCGCAAAGGAGACTATGGCGAATTTTTCCGGAAATTTAAGGCGTTAGAAAAAAATTTGAGAAAATTTGGAAAATTTTGAAAACTTTAACTTTGATTTGGAATTGAAAGTTAAACAATAGTAGTTGTTTTTGAAAAAGATAACTAAGTATGATTTGAAAACTTAGTAAAGTATTATAAGAAGTTTAAATTTATTTTGGAAAGTTAATAAATTCTGTAACTTTTCTTACTTAATAATTTCGAGGACGAAATTCTTTTAAGGGGGGAAGATTGTAACGACCCAGAATTTTAATTTATTAAAATTTGAATATTTAATTAATTTTAAATATTTAATTAGTGAATTTATAAGTCAAATAAATTTTACTTTGAATTATTGGATTTAATTGAATAATTAAATCAATAATTTAATATGTGAAATTATGGAAATAATAGAAAATTGAGTTAAATATGATTGAAAATGATTTGTAAAATTTTATTTTATCATGTTAGAGTTAGAACGATATTTTAGAACTTTTAAAATCGAATTAAAAGTTAATTTGTGAAAATTGAATATTGTAATATTTAAATCGACTAGTGAAAATAGTCAATTTTTGAACAGTCTCAGAATTGAACGAAACCAGTTCCATTGGATCCGTAAAGTTAGTTATTACCGGATTTCAATTTTCGTGTCAATCGGAGTTACCGTTTGAGCGTGGCAGCTTGAAACGCATCGAATTATTTTTAATTTTAATTTAGCGAGTTAAAATAGCCATTTTTTCAAAAAGTCTCGGATTTCGACGAAACCAATTTCATCGGATCCGTAATGTGATATTATTGTAAGGTTTCAAATTTCGTGTCAATTGGATTTACCGTTTGTCCGGTACGAATTAAAACGCCTAGAAAATCGCTTAAATCGGTTTAATTTAAATTGAACTTTTATAGCCATAACTCGCACAGATGTCCGAATTAGCTTCCGAAACCTGTTCCATTGTGTCCGAAACGTGGGGTAAACCCTAGAAACGCTGGTTACGGCGCGTAAATCGGAGTTCGGAATTTCCGGATGAATAGTGTTCGATTTTTTCCTATAAATACACCATAGAATCTCAAAAAAAGAAGAAAAGAAAAAAAGAAAAAGAAAACCCTAATCTATACAGGCCGCCGCCACCCCCCTATCTAAGGCCAGAAACTCACGACCTTTCCCCCTCGTTTTCTTCAAATCCAAGCCCTATTACAACAAACTTCCTAAATGAAAGATGTAGAGCATGGCGAGGCGAACATATCCAACGGTGGAGATGGGTTTTGGAGCGACGTGGTGGCCAGAAAATGGGTGGAAAGGGGGCCGGCTGCGCACGACTTTCAGGGAGGAGGATGAGGCCGAGTTGCGTGTGCTTGAGGCCGAAGGTGGAGGAAGTAAAGGGCTTCGCAATGGAGCTTCCTGATCGAATTCTAGTTGAGCGAGGAGGTGGCGATTTTAAACCCTAGGGGGCGGCTAGTGGGTTCGGTGGTAGCGTGTTTTACTGGAGGGGAACGAAGGAGAAGGGGAAGGAATTGTGCGGTCCTGATTTGTTGGGCTTGAATCTAACGGTCATGATTAGCTAGGGTAAAGAATATAAAGAGAAAATATTGTTTTATTTATATTTAAATCGTGTAAACTTATAAAATGCATAACTTTTTCATACGAGGTCGAAAACGCGCGAAACCAGTTGCGTTGGAATCGTATGGACAAGCACTACGCGATGGAGTTGGATTGGAGTCGTTTGGAGTTAGTGAGAATTTTGGGTAAAATTAAACGTCCGTTTAATTTTATTCGAAATAAATCGCTAAAACGAAATTGAAATCAAGGTGAGAACTTCTCACTCAATCGAATCAGTTTCGATTTTATTTTAAATAGTTAGATTTAAAATATTTGAATGCATGTTTGAATGATGATTGTTATCTATTGATTGTTAAAATAGACATTATACGCCGTTAGTAAGCGGATGTTATTTATTAAAAACATATACCGCGAATATTTCATAAACAGTGAAATTGGTATTATATATAATAGCAATATATATATATATTGGCATATGTATATATTGGAGTTGTTGATTTCCAGCATTTTTTGTTTAGCGGATGAGACCCTATTGCGCCGTCTATTAAGCGGATAATATTTTAAATCCCATATACCGCGATAATTTCATACTTGAGCGAAATTGGTATTGTGCTAATGTTTTTGGATATAGGAAAACAGGTTGGAGGGATCCAACTCGATTCCTCAACAGTTTTATTTGATTTCAGATATTTTGATATTTGACGGTTTATCATATCGATATATGATATCGTTGTAGTCGTGATTGACTATTTGGTGTGTAGCATCACTAGACCAAATTTGGAATTTTAAAATGATTTTTAAAGTGATTTTTGAAAAGTATACGTTTTATAAAATAATTTTGGAAATTGATTCATTTTAAAATAAATAAACGTTATAATTTTTAAAGTTATAAAAAATTATGATTTTTGAGAAATATAGTAAAAAACTGATTTTTGAGAATATGATGCTAATGATTTTATAAAATAGTTTAATCGGAATTTTAGAACTTATTGTGAAAAGTTTAAATATAGGATTTATAAAATTTAATTATTTTATGAATCAAAATGGTGAAATAATAAAGGAGATTAAAGACGTTTTAAAGAATAATATAAATTGATTTATATTAAGAGATTTATAAATGGATATTTATAAATTGAAATATTGACATTATAAAACGAGCTTTTATAAGTGTTTGAATGAAGTGAAAATGAATTTTGTAAATGAATGGAATTTATATAATTATAAATGGTGAAGTTATAAATGAAATTTATAAATAGTAAGATTTATAGATTTTGTGAAATTATTAAAGAATATATTTGGATGAATAATTGAATCTTATAAGTTATAAGATTTATAATTATGAAGTTCAAAGGAACGATTTTGCAGACAAATAAATTATAAGTATTTCACGTATGATATGAACTTTTGTTTTATAATTGAGTTATAAATTGAATAGGTTAATAAAGGAATTTATAAAAGGAAGTTGTTATAAAATAAATAGAAATGGAGTTATAAACGTTGTTTTATAAATCCGCAAATGGCTTATTTTGATAAGTAAATTGTTGAAACCTATTAATGGAGTTATATTCACGTTTTTGACTGTGAATAATCCTTTGAAATAAAATGAATAAAAGGATGAAATTGTTAACGTAGTATATTCACGTTTTTGAATAGTGAATAATATGTTAAAGAAAATGTTTAGAATGTGATATTTTAAACTGAATTAAAACGATCTAACGATGTTTTAAAATGTGTTAAGATTCGAAACCATAGGTTTCAACATTGATTGTTGAAATAGACGTTTTCGAGAAATAAAAGGAAATGGTGGACTATAACACTGTTGTTATAGTAAAGAATTTCCGAAAGGAAATGTTTTGTATAGTATTGGGATTTATATATCTATTTTAATTTCAAATCCCTATACTAGTGATTTTGGGTTGTCGTAACGATGTTCTACGCAACATTCGTTTTGGCCCAAATAGATATGTTTAAGAGAATGATTTCCTTAAAGAATGAAATATGTACTTAATCTCGATTTAAGTATATTGAATATTTTCCAAGTGTTGAAAATAAATAAAATCTGTGAATTACTTATGAATAAATAAGTATGGAAATGTTTTCCAATATAAAGTGAATATTTTGAGAGTTTATCTTTTTGAAGATAAATTGAAAAGGAATATTGAAATGAATAATTGAAATCGTATATGCATGGATATTGTGAAATATAGATTCATTATGGGATTTATGAATGAAGAGGGAAGTTGTTTAAAAATAAATATTGATTTATTATTTTGGAAGTGTGAAATTTTATATCTTGTAAAGATGTTTTGGAAAATAAATAATTTGGAAATTTTTTTGGAAACTGGTGATGTGTGCATATCAATTGATAGTTCAATAGCTGACTATCAATATTTCCCTTTGAATGGGTATTTGATGTGAATTGTTTGAATTTGAATGCCACACTTATTTTTGAATAAGCGCTCACTATTCGGGTTAACCGGGAAAGGACCATGGGGTCGTATAACCCATTCCGAATACGTGATACGTCGTTATGAATTGCATTGAAGATCGGTGTTGAAGACCGGATATTTGCGAGAGCGATAGGATGACCTGTCGATTGACTCTGCACCGAGTTGCTCCGGTATTGAGTTCTCCATATGTGATGGTGAATCCGATCAGGATTGTGAATATCCGGATTGCAAGAACTTCTTTGTAAGTGCCTTCGGTTTTGTTCGATCCCGGAACAGACTTGTATGGATTGTATGTCTGACATTACAAGTTGAGATATAAAGCCGATTTCTTTCAAATATATTTCTGTTGGTGGCGGAGAATTTATTCTTTAGCTTAACACCCTTCTCTGAGACGTACGAGCTCAGAGGTTATATAGTTGAAGTTATCAGCGATATATTCCCAATTTGGTAATGTGACATGCTGAGTGCTGCTGTAAATGATCATTGTGTTGATTATTTGTGATAGGATCGTTTATTTGATCGTCTATCTTGGTGATCATTTCTATGATCATTTGTTGACCCAAAGCATGGCTTTTGTATAAAGTATGTTTTTGTGGACGTGACTTCGTCGAGCCTCACACCCCGTGAATGGTCAAAACAGGAAAGATGCGGCAAGGTTATGAGGGGTAGCGCCCTTTAGGATGTGTGCATTTCCTTCTGGAAAAGGGTGGTATCATGGTATGGAGCCCAGATGCTTACTCATGTTGAAAACACTTTGTTATGATTGTGTGAATTGATTGCGAGCGCTCGGTGAAAAGGTCCCAAAGGACCGGGGGATGGCATATTCGGTCAGTTGTTACTCAGTTAGGGGTAACCCGGCCTTGTGTTGGTAGAGATCCGGTTTGGTTCTCGGGGATGTCCATCCAGAGGCATTCTCATGTGGCAACGGGAAGTTCCTTGGCCTGATCATTCGTTGGAAATCCAAAGAAACAATACGAGACTTGTACGGTTTTAGTTGTATAACCTGCTATGGAATGTGGTGGTAACCTGCTATTGAACATAGTTAGCTATAGTAGGCATAGTTCGAAATGTCTATGTTGGCTAAGATTTATATTCTACTTTCGAAATGAATTTTTCCTACACTATGCACTAGTAATAATATAAAATGTTCTTTTTAAATGCGTATCAAGCATCTTTGACTATCATAAGGAGAAATCTCCTCCGATTCTGCGTTTGCATGTGTGTGTGTGCGGGAGGCCTTATGGTAGTCTCATTTTTAAAAGCATTGCGAATTGATTTTAAAAATATTCCTCTATTTTGATTTTAAAGATAAATAAACTGTTTTGAGTTCTCACACCAGTCACATGACTGACTTGGAGTTTATTGTTTTCCTTCCTAAACTCTGGGTGCCCACCAATTTCCACACGGGCAGTTAAGAGTTAGGTTTATCAGGATATTCTGGATATTCAGGAGTTGCTGGAGGCAAGCTGGATGGCATGGCGTATTACTAATTATATAGTATTTCTTTTTCCGCTGCACTGTATGTTGTTGTTGTTGTACACTCTGATGATATGATGTATAAAATGTAATAACTGATATAGTTCTTTGTTTAAAGATTATTCATTTATTATTATATGTTGTTCCGCTGCGAATTGTGAGATTCTGATGTTGTTCTGTTGTTTTCTGTTCCGTTCTATTTTCCATTTTCTCTTTTTCTTGTTTTTCTATTCTCTATATTTTCTATTTTCTTTTCTCCCTATCATCTTCTTTTTTTCTCTTCTTTTCTACTTTTCTTTTTCTTAAAACCCTCAGTGTTCGGTTTTCCGTCGTTCGATTACTCGGCAGTCGATAAAGTGAGTATCGATGTTGAATTTTCGGAAGACGAAGAATCGGGTCCTGACAGCTACCATCTGACTTCACTTGAAGGTATTCTTTACTGACTATTTCTGGATTTTGATGATGATTTAGATATGGATGATTCACCCATTTGTTATCGTTTTGATGAGATAGTATTTTATATGATTTATTTGGGTGATGACATCTTTATATTGTGTTTTGTAGGTGCTATTTTTTTGTTATACTATTGTTGTATGTCGTCACCATTATAATACGTGTATTATATATCCATATATATGTACAACCCTTGATTTAGATATAGTTTGATGTGTTTATTATTTATATAATACTGGGGTCAGTTCGAGACATTTCAAGTACATGGAAATTGAGACCAGATTATGTTATTTGGGCATGGAGGAGATTAGTTATTCAATATTGTTGTATATTAATTTATATTGTATAGATTCATATACCTATAATACCCGGTAATGTATATTATACTTTGTATATTGTACACATTATATTATCACTGTTATTGACTCTATGATCTCTATTATTTAATTTATATTCTGTATTTTCCTATCTTGGAAGCACACGTGTTTATTTCTTTGTAGCAATATCGTGTGCATATTAGTGATATAACTATAAGATGTTTGAATACGTACCCGTATTGACTAAGGGAATATTCAAATGTATACTCCACATAGCCTCATTCTCCATATCATATAACAGTTTTACCCCATAATACTATTAGACAATATGGTAGAGAGGTAGGGTGTTACAAAAAGGCTTACCAAAGATGAGTTATAAATAATATTTACGATGCCAGTTAATTAGGAAAATTAACTAAAACATGTTTTCAAATTTAAGAAAACCATTTCTACATTATAACCTTTCGAACTGCTTCATTTGGATCTATTCGGTCCCATTCCGGTTCAATCTATAAACCATAATAAATATGTAACTGCAATTGCAGATGATTTATATAAAAATACACGGCCATTATTTTTGAAAAACTAAAGTGATGCTCTTGAAACATTTGAAAATTTCGCAAAAAGAATCCAAAATTTAAAAGGTTTGAAAATTAAAAATATTAGAAGTCATCACGATGATGAATTTGGAAATGAGTCATTTGATACTTTTTGTAACCAAAAGGGCATTAGCCACAATTTTCCATTTCATAGAACACAACAAAGTGGAGTTGTAGAAATAAAGAATTGGACGTTATAGGAATGTACTAGGACTCTACTTAATGGTAGCCAACTACAAAAACATTTCTTGGCCGAAGTCGTGTCCACTACATATTACATCTTAAATCGTGTCATTATTCGACCCTTGACTAAACATTTTCTATACAGGCTTTTTAATGGTAGAAAACCTTTAAGAATTTTTGGATCAAAATGTTTTTTATTAAATACAAAAGATCAACTCGGAAAATTCGATCCAAAATCCAATGAAGGAATATTCATTGGATATTCAAAACGAAGTAAGGCACATAGAGTTTTTAATAAAAGGTCAAATACTATAGAAGAAACTTTACATATATTATTTGATGAAAATTTCAAGAATAATAAAGACGGTGAAGAAGAAATTACTAAACAACCGACTATTAAAAATCCACCTTAAGATACTATAATTCAAAATAAAGAGTAACAAATTACATGAAATCAAATTGAGAATGAACTTAAAACTCCTCAACGTGTCTTAAAAGATTATCCAATAGAAAATACAATTGGGGAATTAAATAATAATCTTAACACTAGATATTAATTAAATCAAATGGGATACATAGCTTTCATTTCTAACATAGAACCTAAAAAATTTAAAGAAGCTTCAAAGGACGATTATTGGGTTTTATCTATGTAAGAAGAACTAAACCAATTTGGATGAAATGACGTTCGGGTGTTGGTTCCAAGACCAAATGATCAAACAGTCATTGGTAAAAAGTAGGTCTATAAAAACAAAGCTAATGAAAATGGCAATATAACCCAAAATAAAGCTATGCTAGTTGCATAAGGTTATAATCAAGAAGAAGGAATCTACTATAAATAAACATTTGCTCATATCGCCAGACTAGAAGCAATATGTATCTTACTAGCCATCTCCTATCACCATAACTTTAAACTTTATCAAATTGATGTTAATAGTGCACTTTGAGATGGCTTTATTAAGGAAAATGTTTTTGTAGAACAACCATCTTTTTTTACACACGAAAAATTTCCTGATCATGTCTACAAACTTAAGAAAGCTCTTTGCTTGGTATGAATGGCTAAAAGCTATCTTATAGCTTCTGGATTTGAAATATATAACGTCCCGCCTTTTTGTACGCTTTAAATCGACAATAAACCACACAATTCGGACTTAAACCATACAGAAGGGCAGATTGTTATGGGGTAAATAAGAAAAAGCAAAGGAAGAAAAGAACAAAACAGAATCTTGCAGCGGAACGGTAAAAATATAATAATCAAATATACAGTTCATGGAGCTGCTTTACAAAATATTCGATTATACTTATACAATACATATCAGAGTTACACATATCAGACAATAATAAATAATGCAGCAGAACAGTATGAATGTAGTGGAATACTATAATAAATAATAATAAATCTTCGTCTTCGTCCTCGAGAATACGGTCTTCTAAATCCTGAAATGCTCTGGCTGACCCGAGCGAATTGAAAAGACAAAACACTCGAGTCAGAACTAAAAGATCTTAACTAAGTTAAATCAACGGTAAAATATGAGTGGAACGGCGTCAGAGATGTTTACGGTATTTGACATCTCCTATCCAGTGTCTAACGTGAGTGCGGTAACTTAAGAGATGTTCGGGATTCACACCTCATAAGGATCCGTTAAACAATCTACTATGCAATATACGCTATTATAATAGCATCTAAAGTAAAGTATAATATACTGAAAATAGCATTAAGGCTTTACATTTTCCACCTTAACACACATTTATATTCCCATAGTTATACAGTACCGTAATCTCCCCTGTAATGGGCTTCGTCAAAGGGCACTCCATTGGTATGGTACAAAATAAAATCGTATAAGGCGCGCTAGGGTAGGTGACACGACACAACTAGGCAATGCCAGTGTAGATATACCAATTACGCTTCAGGTGGTAACGCATAGCCGCAGCTACCACCCACCTCGAGCCACACTACCAAATCAAAAAAATTAAAAGTAGACACCGAATCAATCCAAAATTCAAAGTATAATATCGAAGGGATGTTTCCGATCAAAGGTGCTACCTATTAGCCCGTCGATCGCTCCTGTTTGAGCCATCTTATGCCAACTCATGGGAGTCGGGTCAACGTATTTACCTCAAAGGAAACGCCACCACCATCCTACTTCATTCTAGAATCTCCACCGCGTACACGGTTGTTAAAGTGGTTTTCGGAGTTGGCAGAGAGTATGACAACTTATGATCCCGGTCTCTTTAACAACCAAACGTTATTATAACACCGTGGTCATTTCGAAATAATTTATACTTCAAAACCAGAATATAATATCCATTTCAAAACCATATAAATACGATATCATTTCCGTTTTAAAACCCAAATCAATATGATATCATTTTTATTTCAAAATATATCTTTTTTTTCAAAATAATAGCACTTTCAAATCTATATACCTTGAAACTCATAGCTTTGAAACATAACTTCTAATACTTAAATGGTTTAAATATTATATTACTTTATGTAATCAAATAGCTTCTTAAATTTCACCAATAAATTCCAAATTCCGATTTGAACCTCCAAACGAACCATTTTAAATTTCCATATATTTCCAAGCTTTAAATATTCCACCATTTCAAACTAATTCTTTGATAATTCCATATATAAAAATTTCAATTACTATTATTTAGATTTGAAATGTTTACTTAATAAATCCAATATCATTTAAGTAAAACCTTTAACTTCAAACAACTAGATATTCTTTCAATTTAATTAACCTGATATATTTATTTAAATTTACTTTATATTCATTTAAATCACTCTGAGCCAAATCAAGTTAGAAGAATCCCACCCTTTAAATCTTAATTTTATTTAAATTTCAAATCAAATTTATTCGAGTAAAATTCTTAATTAATTCAAATTAAGCCAATTTCATATTTATCTTCCAACTTAATTTTTTATTTAAATCATTAAAAATCTATATATACAATATCTTAAACAGGTACTTAACCATATAATATAAAACAATCAAACTCCATGAATAAACTTATTTTTGTTACACAAATTTATACATAACTTAAATTCAAGAATTTAACTATATATATAAAAATAATATTTATATAATATAAAAATTCAATATTTATTAAACCATTTATTTCTTTCCAAAATAGTAGAAATCATTTTCAAAATATTTATATATATAGACCGACGGTGCGTGTATATAATTTTCTATCCTATGGTCAAGTGATACGGATATTTATCATTTCAATCCGTAATTTAAAATAAAAATACGGTTATATATCATTTCAAACCGCAATCCCGAATGAAATGATAATGCATAACAACTTGCAGTTTATAACAATACAACATACAACATCCATTCATCCAATATCAATCATCAACCACTTATCACAACCATCATCCAATTCAAACAATATCATCAATATATAATAGATAATAAATAGCAGGTATCAACTCTCAGTTTATATCCGACAATAAATTAAATAACTATTTAACTGGCAGAATATATTAAATAACAATTTCATTCAATAAATTCTATCTAACCGAGATGATGATTAAAAATATGCCAAACAACTATAAATAAATTTCAAATCACATCATAAATTAATTTAACAAACATAAGAAATTTTAGAAGTTGTGAGTGGGTTAAAACGCTCACCTTTTTGAATTTAAATCCAATTTAAACCCAAAAATTGAACAGTCTCAAAATTCGTCCAAACTTGCTTCAAACTGTCCGTAATTCCAATATGAACCTAGCGGAAGAAACTGCACGTAAAACCGACCTCGTACGTGAAAGTTATCATAATTAGAAGTTATACAATTCAAATTTTAAATTAAAAAAAAAGGATAAACCTACACATCTCTACCACGTCAGCACAAGCTTACGCACCACTTTCCTCACGCGAACAGAAATTGCAATGCCCATCTGCACGGTTGATCGCCTCGTCCTTCCAGCGACCACCGTTGGCCTCGCCTATCTAGGCTGCCCCTATAGACTAGGGCACGAGAACCCTATTTACTAGCCGCCGCCGCCTATATCTGGGGTTTCGAAACCCTAATTCGTGAAATTGGAGCACCATACTTCGAATTGGAGGAAGCGGCTACCCACATTAGCTTCCTGACATCGCTCTCCACAAAACCTACTAATCGATTTCAAGAATCATCGCCTAAATCGAATTCGCCCAAATTGCCATCATGGGTTTCGTGATTTTGAACTTTGACCACGATTTCCCACTAATTCGAGCAACATTTCCAAAAACGAACAGTTGATGCAGACTCCTATCATTGAGATCTTCGACCTTATATTTTTTTCGAATTTTTTTGAAGAGTTTGAAATTTCACTTTGATTTTTGAATTGCAATTGGATTTGGAATTGTCTGCCATTGAAATGAGGAGGTGAAGAGGAATTGTACGCATAGAAAAATGAAAAATAGAGGTAGGCTAGTGTTTATAACAGGGTATATATAGGCAAGGTTGAAATAGAATAGATGGACCCGATTCATAAACGCGTTGAACGATGAATGGTCCGAAAATCCCGTTCTGACTTCGGAACGAAATTGGGTCAACCCGTATATGAAAATAGATGTTTTAAAATATTTTAAACGCAATGGAAAAGGTTTCAAGTCCAAATTCCATCGTATGAAGAAGTGATGCTAAAATCAATTTATTTTAAATTGATTTCAATTGATTTCAATTTAATTGATTTCTGGACGTTTTGAGTCCGTACGATCAAACGACAAGCCCGATCGTTACGAAACTTGAAATCCTACAATAGTTCACTCTTGCGGATCAACTGGTTTCGTTGAAATCTGAGTCAGTGGCCAAAATGGCTATTTTTCCAGTTAATTAAATAAATTTAAAATTAATTAATTAAATCAAGTTTCCAATTTCAATTCTAAAATTGACAATTTTTATCACTTTTATATTTCTTAATCATTTATACAAAATTTTAAACAAATTTAGATGTCAATTCAAAGTTAAATTTATTTACCCATTGCTGTAATTAATTTCAATTTTAATAAATTCATTAATTATCAATTGAAATTCCATTAAATCTATTGATTTGATTTAAAAATCTTGCTATTCAATCCATTATCCCCAATTAGATAAAATTAATATTGGTTTATGGTTTATTACATTATTATTCTCAAATTTCATCTAAATCTCCATCTATGTAATATTTAAATATTTAATTTAATTTAATTGCAATTAATCCTATTATTTGACTTTAAATTCCAATAAATTCATAAAAATATATTTCAATTTCTTTTATTCAACCAATTGTCATATTATAAATAGAATTGACATTATTCCAATTAATTCCTTAATTTATACTAACATAACTTTTAATTTATATTTATTGCGATTTATTACTAGTTCTGATTTCACATACTAAATAAATGGTTAACTTACAATACTTGTTACCATTTACGTTTATTTCACCTATAAGCTATTAATAACAAACAAATGTTGCCATTGATTTGGATCTAATTTAATAAATTAAATGAATGGGTAAACATTTAATAATTATCACTATTGCCCAATTTGCTCGCATTCATACTTATTTATCAACTAACGATTATTATAATTTCTTACTAACATTGATTTCATTCAATTACCATTTTTACGTATTTTTTCATCAATTTATATAACTTTGAATTCATTTCCCAATTTACTAATTTCAATAAATTATAACTTTGCAATTTATTACAAATAATTGGGATTTCCCTAATTTAGTTATTTATTAACTTGCATTAACATTATTTCCAAATATTACCTTAATTTACATTCAATTACTATTTATTATTATTAATTCATTAATTAATTCACTATTTGCCTTTGTTTTCTTATATTCAATTCTTAGCCTTGTATACCAATTTACATTACATCAACAAATCGTAATTTCATTTCAATTTCTAATACTTAGCTTTAATTTCCATGGTTGCATTTCATTTTTAACATTTGCTTCATTGTAAATTATAAAGTTTTATTTCTTCCTAAATTTTATTACAAAAATCTTATTATTTAAAAAATTTTAAATTGTCGAAAATTACGGGTCGTTACAGCCTCCCCCACTCAAAACTTTTCGTCCCCGAAAAGGAAAAAGAAGGGGAAAAGAAAGAATTAAATAAACAATACATCTCATTCAAAATATTATTTTTATAAGCAAATAAATTTACAAAATTTCATAATTTAAATAAAATATATCAATTTATAACCATTAAATCCTTTTTATACTCAAATTAATAAAGTTTGGAAAACATTTTTCTAAATATTTTCTAGGTCCAAAATTTTATGGAAATTTTCGGCAAAGTCTCCTATGTACGGAGAGGCTCGGGAGAAAAATATAATATCAAATATAACAATATACAAAATATATTTTCCAAAATAATATATATCCCAACACGGGAAAAATAATATAATAGCGCTATAAAATCGTAATCCGAAACGTACCTATTTGTCGGGCAATTAACGCTAAATTATGACACCAAAAGCAGTAGCAATTGCTTTCATAACCTGCATTTTACTTATATAATTCAAAAGGAATTAATAATAATTATAAAATGAAATATTTAAAATCGTTTCAATCAATAAAAAACAACTCAATATAACAACCATCACTTGCAACAAGCATACAACCATCACATCAAAACATCACAAATCAATCATTCATTCATATCAAACAAAACAAATAGTTGTCCGGGTTCAAAACTTCAAATTGTACAGAATGAAAAATAAAGTACTAAGTGCACCTTTTACTCAACAGTATCTGATAAAGCTAAATAGATTATTCATACATCCAAACAATTTTAAAGTATCCTTACCCAAACAACCATAAACCAAAACAAAGAACATCAATTTCAAACAATAGATTTAGTTTATCCTTATTAATTCCATTCACACATTTGTTATTTGATTTCTCTTTTTTATTCATATAATGATTTATCTTTTTAATTTACATTTATTTCTTACAAATTTATTTAGAAATAACTTCAGCTTATTTACTTAAGTTTAAAATTTCTTCCTTACAATACCTGCCTTCTATTATATTTAATTAGTAGTATTTCGATTATACTTAAGTTTATAACAACTACAACACCAAATTCTTATTTATTAAAGAATTTCATTAATTACTTTCATTACCTCAAGTTTATTACTTGTATAATATCTATTACATTTTCTTATTAACATTTCAACTTTTATTGTTGGGTAAGTTATATATATACATACATATATATATATATATATATATATTTATGCTTTTAAGAATGCAATTGAGAATCATACAAGTTTATCCCATTTCTTTTAATTATTTAGATGTTCAATAATTATATCCTTTGCTTTTATTGATTATAAATTTCAACTTCCTTATTATTTCATTTATAACCTAGCATTTGATCTCTTATTTTAATTCGAGGTTTCAATTATTAGTTGATTTTACTTCACTACACTAATTATGTAACTACCCTAGATTTTTCATATATTTTAATATTTGACTTTTTTATTTTGAATTATTTTAAACTTATTTTATTTCAAACATTTCATTTTTAAATGTAGGTGTTGATTATTATGTGAATTATAATTTCAAACCGGTATAAATTGGATATTTTACTAAAAGATGAATTTCTGTTCAAACTGATCAAACCCTGACTTTTAAATTTTAAATTTAAATATTTAAATTCTTAAATTTTATCTTTTATTATGAAAATATATTTAATAACTTGAATACTGCTTTTCGTTTCGTTGAAAATGGATATAATTTGTGAAAGTTATGTACATTTCAATTTTGAGTATAATTTGTTTTATTTTGAAATTTTGTCTACTTTAAATTATATAAATCATATTTTATATGTTATATTTTATTTTAATATGTGTTAATATGTTATTTTATGTATATCTTGTCTTTTAATATTTTTAAAGTGATAATAAAAACTTTCCAAAATTTACCGTATTTATTTCCTATTTTTAAAGGCTGTTTTCTATTTTTCTGCTATTTTCTTCATTTAAATTATATTTAATTAAAATTTATATATTTATTTCATGAATGTATTTTTATTTTGTTTTATTATTTATGTTTAAAAATATTTTACAAGCTCATATGAATTTTCTAAAATCTATTCTATTTAATTTCAAATTTTCTAGTCTAGTTCACTATTTTTAGCTATTTTTCTTAATTTGACTTTATATAATTAATAAATATTATATAAATTTTTATATTTTGATAAATTTTCTAAGTTTTATCTGGGATTATTATTATTTCCAGAAATATATATTTATATAAATTAAATAAGGATATATGAAGAGTTTTTGACTTTTGAATTGCCTTTTACCATTTTGAATTCCACCTCTTCATTTTCCTCACAACTCTTCATTTCTTTTGGCATAACTCTCCACATTTCAGCTGACTAATTCATTTTCATTTCACGTATCTTCCTTTCCTCCTTCCTGAGAAAAAATTTCGGCCAACACATGCTTGGGAAGTTGGTAAAAAAATTTATTTCTTTTATCTCTTTTTTTTCGCTTATATTGCTTATTCCTTTTGATTTTGTTTGCACTTTCTCTTCCATTTAGGTTCGGCCGTGCTACCATGTTGCCTAGCCGCCTCCCCCACCTGATGGCACACCACCAACATCTCCTCCTCACCAGCCACCCAAGCCGTGGCCTCCCTTGGTGATGCGCATCCACAAACTTTTCAAAACAACCCGAATTCCTAGCCTAGCCGAGCACAACATCACTTCCATCACCTCACCACCCCTCTAGCCGCCACCTACCACGCCTCCACCACCTCCACCACCTCCACCACACTCAGCCATACCACCATAGTGGACCCCACACCTCTGTCTGTGATACTTGGATCCTTGGCCGAGCCCAAATCCATGACCAAATGCATGTATTCATGCTTATGTGTATTATTCCTTTCACCCACTTTGGCACCATCACAAATGGCATCTAGGCCGACCCATACCCACCATAACCTGACCCAAACATCTGCCATTATTTTGTATTTCCCCTTATGGCTGAGCCTAGTAAGGGTTAAAAGCAAGTGCAAGCATTTCTATTTGATTCTGTGCAGTCTATTCTAGTGTAGTTTTGATCATAGTTCATTTGAAACTCATCGTTGTTATATTTTTTTGTTTGATGTGTATCCAAGGAATTTGACATTTGGCTCCACCATTCGAATTTGTGTCGTGCTTTTGTGCTTGTGTAGATCCCATTTGTGAAATTTTTCGTTGGGTCATCAGCTCAAACCGATGAGTTATTCTCACCAGACAATATGTACTTTTATAACTAGTAAATTGACCCCTTTTGAATCTGTAAAATACATTATCATGTTACACCTGCTATGTTATGATTTTATGATGTTCACCCATGCTTAAACGCCTGTTATATCATATGTTACTATTATATTATGCTGTTCTATTATTTTATCAGTTTATCACACTGCAAGTTCCTTTTAGATTAGAATCACTATGGGTTGAAATGATACATACCCGAACGGACTTTATAATAGGAGAAAATCGTTATGGGCTGAAATGATAGGCCTGAATGATTTTCAGTTATTTTCATTTACTTGGGATTGCGGGTTTGAAATGATCAAACCCGGGTTTTCTTTGTAAATTACGGGTTGAAATGATATATTACCCGTATCACTTTACCTAGGCTAGAAAATGAAATACAGACCGGTTGTTTAAATATGTTTTTCTTAAAATTTTAAAATATTTTAGGAATGTAAATATTATAATATTTTGATTTAAATTTGATTAAAAATGATTTTTTAAAGCATTATTGACTCTCTGAAAATCTATAAGTGAAATAAATTAATGGTAAAGTTAGAAAATCTAAAATGTAAGTTTTTTGGAAATTATAATTTGGTGATAAATGGAATTTAAATTAAATATGAAAATATGATAAATTTATGATATTTTGAACTAAATGAATTTAAAATAATTTTATAATTTGCTAATGATTTTTGAATTAAGTTAAAATGTGAAATGAATGAATATTTAAGTTGAAATTTTGAAATATAACTAAAATTGGAAATTTGTGAATTTGGCTTAAAAGTGAATTTTAAGTTAAGTAAATAAAAGTGAAATTAAGTTATATTTGAAAATTTAAACTTAAGTGTTAAGTTAAATTTAATGAATTTAAAATTTAATGTTGGAATTTAATAAGTGAATTATTATTAAATTTTGATTTTTGAATAGAGATTTAACTTTATAAAATCATGAATATAAGGGTATTTGAATTATTGTTTTAAAAGTGAAATTATATGATTTTATAAGTTAAAAATGTTTTAAATGAAAATATAATTGTTTGTGAAATTATATTGAATATTTGAAGTAAATTTACTGCATTTCTAAAATGCTATTAATTCTAATGTAAGGAATAATACAACATTTGTAAATGCTGTAGTTGATAATAATGAGCCAAATGGCTCAATATGATTAAAGGCTATTATAGAATTTTTTGTGAATGTTATAATGGTTGAATTTAACTAAGTTTATTTGAAACTAATGGAACCCTATTACAGCATTTTAAATGTTGTCTTTTGTTAAATTGAACTATTTTAAGTGTGACTTTACGTAGCATTTTCTAAATGCTGCGAAAGTTGAATTTTCATTGTTTTAATAAATTTAAGTGAGTGAATGAACTTTGAAAGACTAAAATTTTGGAAATTTAATAGTTTAAATTATTAAATATAATATCTTCATTTTAATGATTTAAATGAAGCAATTTGTTTTGAAATATAAACTATTTTGAAATGTGTTTTGAAATGATATTTAAATTAAATAAAAATGAATGTAGTTTGGAAGATATGATATTTTGATATTTTGAAATGGATTTTGAATGATATTGAATTTCTAAATGATATTTGATTTTGAAGTATAAATACTATTTTGAAATTTTAGCCACGGGATGTATTTAATTTATGGTTTAACTGATCTTTAAAGGATGGGCGATCCCAAGCATCCTTCAAGTTATGGTGCATTTCTACTATAGTTCACTTGAGTTGGTTTACATTATATAAGTATATATTATCCTGACTCGAGTGTTTTGTGTTTTACTTTACGCTCGGCCTGAGTATTCACAGCTTTGGATTCTCTTTTTGGAGCTAGTATTTGCTGGAGTTTCTGCTTATCTACATTTATATCTACTTTTTGTTTCAGCTATTCTAGTTTATCTCATGTATTAGTGAACTTCTATGTATTTGGGATTTCTATTATGTTGTTTTCAGACTGTATTATGTTTTTGGTTTGAGACTCTGCCGTAGTAGCTTCATGAACTATTACGTATTTTATATTCCGCAGCGAGGTATTCTGTTTGTTCTGTGTCTGTGATTCTGTGATTTGTATTTCATTTGCTCCAAATTTATTTACAATGCGGTATTTTGAGCAATTCAAGTCCGACATGTGCGGCTGCGAATGGCTAAAAATACCGGGTTGTTACATTTGGTATCAGAGCTTTGGTTTTAGGCAAACCATAGCCTGTGGAGCAAAAACTCATTAGAGATAGGGTAGAAATACACTAGAATGAGTGAAATCAATATCAAAATCCTTTCTTATAAGAGAACGTATTTTCGAAGTATAAAATAATTTCCAAATGATTTTTGAAGGATTTTCAAAGATTATTTTGGTATAAAATTTTCTTATTTTGAAACCAAGATTTTCAAAACTACATCCCTTCAGTATCCATCTTGTTAGAAATCTCTAGGTTAGGATTCTTATAGATTAGGATTCCTTGAACTTTGGAACGCTCCCACTTGTTCTGAAATCCAGTCTTGTCTTCCCTTTCTATCCATTTTGATTTTGGAGCATTTCATAACTCCGCTTTGGAATGACCTCTATAAAGATCGGTGGTTCCGCAAATCTTTGAATGATTTGTAAAGGGGTGAAAATCCTTTATAATTGGCATTGATTAACTGGAGATTCCTGCATCCTCGGTTTTCGATGCTATCTATCTCCTGCTCTACCCGGATTCTACCTCTAGCGATCGAATGTCGATTTGCCTTAGATTTCCGAATTGATTATATTACTGAAGTCATGGTTGACCGGTTAAGGTCGCTCGCAATTTATATAGGCTTATCATCTTCTATTTGGTAATAAAATTATCTTATCTTCGTTCGAGCTTATCTTCGAAACAGAATTCTATTTGATTAGAGTTCCTCTAAATTCGAATCTCCGTATTGCTTGAAATCTAACCTTGAATCATTCTTTGGAAATTTGTGTTTGATTGTATTTTGAATTTGTGCACAATCGAAATTATTATTTTGACAAGGATGACCCTATTTTGTATATAAAAGTGAAATGTTTTCAATAAGAATTTTTACCTTTGGAAAATGAAAATTTGAAGCTTTGAAAGGATTTGAAATTTTGGAAACTTATAAGAAAATGTGATTTATATAAAAATGATTTATAAATGAAGGGTTTGAATTTGAATTTCGAGGAATCGAACTCCGGTGTTTTGAAATGGGTTTTTAAGATTTTGGAAAATATATAATAATAATATGATTTAAAAATATTTTTCCAAATAAGAAATGTTTCGAATGTATTCGAATGAATTCCAATGATGTCAAAGAGATTTCAAAGAAGTTTCAAGAAATAAAAATCCAGAACCCACTTATGTCGCTGAAAAATAATTTCGGTGATGAATACATGCATCATCGACATTGATTTTTGAGTTTCTGAGTGGGGAAGAGGCCACTTTAGTAGCTTTGCTATGCGAGTGATTTTATGAAACCAAATTTTGATTTCCGATTTCGAAGTATGGTTTGATATTCGAAAGATACGTGTATATATATATATATATAATTGAAATGATTTATAATAAGTCGGTGTTCAATCCTCGAGATTCAGATTTGTTTTTGTATAATCTTACCTATTGGAATCGATTTACTAATTTGTTGGTGATTTCCAACTCTTGGATTGAAAATATGATTTCTTCAACTATTTTGAAGGTTCGGGCACTTCCAAATCAAGGTTAACTTTTCAAAGCTAAGAAATTTTGAATCGTATAAGGTATTTGATAAAGTATAAGTTTAGTTGGTATGATTAATGTATAAAGTAATATGATTTATATAAGTTTGAAACTGTGGTGGAGTGAAATAAATAAGACTACTTTGAATTATACTAGTATGAAATATAGTTTTGAAAAGATATTTGAAGTAAAATGTTGAGTTTTTGTTAAATTTATAAGTTAAGAAAAACAGTGAATTTTCACTTAACAAATGAAAGTGAGTTTTAAATTGAATATTTGATTTAAAATTTTGTTGTGGTAAATCATATGTTAAAAATTATTTAAATGTGAAATTTTGAAGTCTAGAAATATGATTTATAAGTTTAAAATTTGCTAAAATTGAAGTTGTATTGTTTTTTAAAAGTTATAATAAAATTTGGAATTTTATTAATAACATTTCTAAAATGCTATAATTTTATGACAACACTTTAAAATGCTGTTGTTTTTGAATTTAACTTTGTTTGAATTAACTAAATATCTGTTATGGCATATTATAAATGTTGTTGTTCTTGAACTAAACTATTTTGGAAATTATAAGTTACGATAGCACTTTTATATGCTGTCATTGTTATAATTTGACAATGTTTCGTAATGTTATAGATTTTAACACTGTTGAGTTATGTTTTAAAAAGTTAAATGATTTAATTTTGGAATTGATTATTTGTGAAATTTAAGGAGTTTTGAATATAATTTAATATTTAAATTTGAATTTTAAGGAATTTAAATTGAATTTGAATTTAAATAAGGTTTACTTGGTTATGTGTTAAATAGAATGAAATGTAATGAGATAAATGAATTTTTTAATGGAATTTTGAAATGTATTTTGTAATGATATTTGAAATAATAATTGAATGTCATATTTGATTTTTTTGTAAATGATATTTAAATTTAAATATTTGAAATTGAATTCAAATAATGATTTGATAATGAGTCTTTGAATGATATAATCTTTATTTGATAAAGAATGTGAATCAGGAATGATATCTGATTTTGATAAATGAAATTTAAAGTTTATATTTGTATGAAAGGATATTTGGTTTACTTGTAATTTGGGTTTAATTAAAAATGATGGATTTATGAAATGAATATGTCAAAACCAAGTAATAATGAAGTCAAATTTGAGATATATGAAATGATAAAATTTAGTTTTGGAATACGGTACATTTAAGCTCTGAAATATATTAAAGATTGAATAGTTTATTTTGCGGATCAAATCTTTATTTGAAATTTGATAATATTTGAAATGGTTTTGTTGGAAAACTAAATTGAATTGAAACTGATGGTTTGAATTGAATTAAAGCTGGAACTTGTAGACTTGGGTTTAAATTGAATAAATTTGTGAAATGTAAAGAATTAAAGGGATGTTTTATGATTTCAAATGTATGATTTAGAAAAGTTATGATTTTCAAAGTGTAATGATTTCAAGTATTTTGGTTTCGAAAGATTTATAACTTTGAAAGTATTATGATTTTGAAAGTGAATATATGTTTGAAATGGAAATGAATCTGTTTGACCTAAATTTTTGTTGATTTGGAAATTTGGATTATTTTCTTAATCTATTGTTTCAAGAAACTTTGAAACTGAGTATATGCAATTTAGAAGAAATGATTTGGCGGAATCATATATGATTTTGAAACTGAAATGTTATTGAAACAAATTAAAATTGAGAACCTTGTTTTACTGAATACTTGATTTGGGAGTTATCGAACTTATATAAAATGGATTTGTATAAGTATGAAGTTGATTTGAAAATGTTAAATTGAAAAGGTACTCAATTTGTAAATTAAAATCTTATATAATCGAAGTTTATATAAGTATGATTTGATATACTATTGATTTTGGAAAGTATTCAATTTGAAAATGAAATCTTATATATAGTGGAATTTATATAAGTGCGATATTTGAAGCTATGATTTTGAAGAGCTGCTATATATGTATTATATTTTGATGTAAGAGGTATGGGAAGTACCCTCTGGAAGAAGTATAGTGATATGCTTCGACCCAGATGGACTTGGGGAATCCAGGAATGGATTCGACCGACAAACCCTAATCGACTTGGGTGAATTCAAAAATGGATTCGAAATGATATGGTTGCCCGGACTTAAACTCATGAGTTCCTCGATTTTTTTAGGGTAGATGGTTCTTTAGTTTACCCAATGGAGGCGCTTTCGATCCTGGGATCTGTTGTTTATGGATCTTCCGGGAAGGAAGTGCATCCATAGCGTAAACCATTGAATCAGCAGCGTACCACTGCAGCAGGGCTCGATGGTTCCTTGTTTATGAACTGGCTACGATATTTCTGGAATCCGAAAGGTAGAAGGATCTTCTGTAAAGTGTTGTGTCCATTTCGTAAATACTGGATCAGCAGCGGGCCACCGCTATCGTATTATCATCATTTGACATTGTATTTTGAGCGGAACTTCTCATACCTATTTTTTAGTATTTTCACTGGGTGTTGAAAAAGGTCTACTAAGTACTTGGAGAATTCTAGCTTTGCGCCTGATCAACGCATAGCCAGAGTCTGCAGGAACGAAATTAAACTTGTTAAGACATCGAGTTATAAAAGTATTTTGGTAAAGTATTGTATAAAGGTTATTCTAATCATGATTTAAAATGTCTTAAATATTGTTTACTTCGAACTATCAAATTTGAGTCAAATAAATAATTATCATATTAAATGTTTAACATGTCAAATATAAAAAAAAAATTAAAATAATGGTTCATCCATGTATTTCAACCTGCTTTCCCTCCTAGCTACTTTTTCCCTACCTTTTTTAAGGATGTCTTCCAATGTATTGTTCTTTTTGTTGTTTCTCCGCTTCCTTCCTTTTCGAGGACGAAAAGATGTGAGTGAGGGAGAGTGTAACAACCCTAGATTTTTCATATATTTTAATATTTGACTTTGTTTTATTTTGAAATTATTTTAAACTTATTTTATTTCAAACATTTCATTTTTAAATGTAGGTGTTGATTATTATGTGAATTATAATTTCAAACCAGTATAAATTGGATATTTTACTGAAAGATGAATTTCTGTTCAAACTGGTCAAACCTTGACTTTTAAATTTCAAATTTAAATATTTAAATTATTAAATTTTATCTTTCATTATGAAAATAGATTTAATAACTTGAATACTGCTTTTCGTTTTGTTGAAAACGGATTTAATTTGTGAAAGTTATGTACATTTCAATTTTGAGTATAATTTGTTTTATTTTGAAATTTTGTCTACTTTAAATTATATAAATCATATTTTCTATGTTATATTTTATTTTAATATGTGTTAATATGTTATTTTATTTATATTTTGTCTATTAATATTTTTAAAGTGATAATAAAAACTTTCCAAAATTTATTGTATTTATTTCCTATTTTTAAAGGCTGTTTTCTATTTTTCTGCTATTTTCTTCATTTAAATTATATTTAATTAAAATTTATATATTTATTTTGTGAATTTATTTTCATTTTGTGTTATTATTTATGTTTAAAAATATTTTACAAGCTCATATGAATTTTCTAAGAGTTATTCTATTTAATTTCGAATTTTCTAGTCTAGTTCACTATTTTTAGCTATTTTTCTTAATTTAACTTTATATAATTACTAAATATTACATAAATTTTTTTATTTTGATACATTTTCGAGATTTTATCTGAGATTATTATTATTTCCAGAAATATAAATTTATATAAATTAAATAAGGATATATGAAGAGTTTGACTTTTGAATTGCCTTTTGCCTTTTTGAATTTCACCTCTTCATTTTCCTCACAACTCTTCATTTCTTTTGGCATAACTCTCCACATTTCAGCTGAATAATTCATTTTCATTTCATGTATCTTCCTTTCCTCCTTCCTGAGAAAAACTTTCGGCCATCACATGCTTGGGAAGTTGGTAAAAAAAAGTATTTCTTTTATCTCTTTTTTTTCACTTATATTGCTTATTCCTTTTGATTTTGTTTGCACTTGCTCTTCCATTTAGGTTCGGCCATGCTACCATGCTGCCTAGTCGCCTCCACCACCTGATGGCACACCACCAACATCTCCTCCTCACCAGCCACCCAAGCCGTGGCCTCCCTTGGTGATGCGCATCCACAAACTTTTCAAAACAACCCGAATTCCTAGCCTAGCCGAGCACAACATCACTTCCATCACCTCACCACCCCTCTAGCCGCCACCTACCATGCCTCCACCACCTCCACCACCTCCACCACACTCAGCCATACCACCATAGTGGACCCCACACCTCTGTCTGTGATACTTGGATCCTTGGCCGAGCCCAAATCCATGACCAAATGCATGTATTCATGCTTATGTGTATTATTCCCTTCACCCACTTTGGCACCATCACAAATGGCATCTAGGCCGACCCATACCCACCATAACCTGACCCACACACCTGCCATGATTTTGTATTTCCCCTTATGGCTGAGCCTAGTAAGTGTTAAAAGCAAGTGCAAGCATTTCTATTTGATTCTGTGCAGTCTATTCTAGTGTAGTTTTGATCATAGTTGATTTGATCGTTCTTATATTGTTTTGTTTGATGTGTATCCAAGGTATTTGACATTTGGCTCCTCCATTCGAATCTGTGTCGTGCTTTTGTGCTTGTGTAGATCCCATTTCTGAAATTTTTCGTTGGGTCATCAACTCAAACCGATGAGTTATTCTCACCAGACAATATGTACATTTATAACTAGTAAATTGACCCCTTTTGAATCTGTAAAATACATTATCATTTTACACCTGCTATGTTATGATTTTATGATGTTCACCCATGATTAAACACCTGTTACATCATATGTTACTGTTATATTATGTTGTTCTATTATTTTATCAGTTTATCACACTGCAAGTTCCTTTTAGATTAGAATCACTATGGGTTGAAATGATACATACCCGAACGGACTTTATAATAGGAGAAAATCGTTATGGGCTGAAATGATAGGCCTGAATGATTTTCAGTTATTTTCATTTACTTGGGATTGCGGGTTTGAAATGATCAAACCCGGGTTTTCTTTGTAAATTACGGGTTGAAATGATATATTACCCGTATCACTTTGCCTAGGCTAGAAAATGAAATACAAACCCCTTGTTAAAATATGTTTTTCTTAAAATTTCAAAATATTTTAGGAATGTAAATATTATAATATTTTGATTTAAATTTGATTAAAAATGATTTTTGTAAATAATTATTGACTCTCTGAAAATTTATAAGTGAAATAAATTAATGGTAAAGTTAGAAAATCTAAAATGTAAGTTTTTTGGAAATTATAATTTGGTGATAAATGGAATTTAAATTAAATATCAAAATATGATAAATTTATGATATTTTGAACTAAATGAATTAAGAATAATTTTATAACATATTAATGATTTTTGAATTAAGTTAAAATGTGAAATGAATGAATATTTAAGTTGAAATTTTGAAATATAACTAAAATTGAAAATTTGTGAATTTGGCTTAAAAGTGAATTTTAAGTTAAGTAAATAAAAATGAAATTAAGTTATATTTGAAAATTTAAACTTAAGTGTTAAGTTTAATTTAATTTAATGAATTTAAAATTTAATGTTGGAATTTAATAAGTGAATTACTATTAAATTTTGATTTTTGAATAGAGATTTAACTTTATAAAATCATGAATATAAGGATATTTGAATTATTGTTTTAAAAGTGAAATTATATGGTTTTATAAGTTAAAAATGGTTTAAATAAAATTATAATTGTTTGTGAAATTATACTGAATATTTGAAGTTAATTTACTGCATTTCTAAAATGCTATTAATTCTAATGTAAAGATAATACAGCATTTGTAAATGCTGTAGTTGATAATAATGAACCAAATGGCTCAATATAATTAAAGGCTATTATAGCATTTTTTTTGTGAATGTTATAATGGTTGAATTTAACTAAGTTTATTTGAAACTAATGGAACCCTATTACAGCATTTTAAATGTTATCTTTTGTTAAATTGAACCGTTTTAAGTGTGACTTTCCGTCGAATTTTCTAAATGCTGCGAAAGTTGAATTTTCATTGTTTTAATAAACTTAAGTGAATGAATGAAATTTGAAAGATTAAGGTTTTGGAAATTTAATAATTTAAATTATTAAATATAATATCTTTATTTTAATGATTTAAATGAAGCAATTTGTTTCGAAATATAAACTATTTTGGAATGTGTTTTGAAATGATATTTAAATTAAATAAAAATGAATGTGGTTTGGAAAATATGACATTTTGATATTTTGAAATGGATTTTGATTGATATTGAATTTCTAAATGATATTTGATTTCGAAGTATAAATACTATTTTGAAATTTTAGCCACGGGATGTATTTAATTTATGGTTTAACTGATCTTTAAAGGATAGGCGATCCCAAGCATCCTTTAAGTTATGGTGCATTTCTACTACAGTTCACTTGAGTTGATTTACATTATGTAAGTATATATTATCCTGACTCGAGTGTTTTGTGTTTTACTTTACGCTCGTGTCAGCCTGAGTATTCACAGCTTTGGATTCTCTTTCTGGAGCTGGTCTTTGCTGGATTTTCTGCTTATCTACATTTATATCTACTTTCTGTTTCAGCTATTCCAGTTTATCTCATGTATTAGTGAACTTCTATGTATTTAGGATTTCTATTATGTGGTTTTCAGACTGTATTATGTTTTTGGTTTGAGACTCTACCGTAGTAGCTTCATGAACTATTATGTATTTTTATATTCCGCTACGAGGTATTCTGTTTGTTCTGTGTCTGTGATTCTGTGATTTATATTTCATTTGCTCCAAATTTATTTACAATGCGGTATTTTGAGCAATTCAAGTCCGACATGTGCGGCTGCGAATGGCTAAAAACACCGGGTTGTTACAAATTAAAACTATTAATTAATCGAAAACTTAAGAATTAAATACCGGATTTAATTTCAAATCATTTTAAAATCATAGATAAGTATATACTTACAACTTATTATCCAATTTTATTTAAAACAATTTAAAATTTATATTTTCTTATCAAAATAAATCGGCAGTAAACTACTACGGTGACCTTCCCACTTCGAAACTCGAAAATGAATGTCGACGATGCGTGCACTCATCATCGAAATTATTTTCTAGCGACATAAAGGGGAGTACAGAACTTATTTCCTTTCAAAGTCTCTTTAAAACAATTCTTTCAAGTTATATTGAAATATATATATCAGAAAGTGCCTCTTAGTAATATTTTTATTATATTTCAAAATCATTCAAAAGGAATTTTCAAAACCTCGGAACTTAGATTCTAAATTTCCAAATTTCATTTATTTTGTTAGAAATCTTATTTTCAACTAATATCTAAAATTTTCTCTACCTAACAACCAACACATTGCAACCAAATATAATCTTTATAATTTTTTTTATATATATAGAAAATATAATAGGCAAAATTATTTCATTCACCTAGATTCAAAACAAATATTGTGTCGGTTTGTCCTATTAAGTGTTTAGAAATTTCTATATGTCATAGCATTCCATGCACCAACCAGAATTTATAAATACAAAACGGAACAAATCAACACAATATCAAAACCTTTTATAACACTAACAAATATGCTCTCATATATATATATATATATATATATATATATATATATATATATATATATACATACAGTCAGCGACTCATCATAGAGTATTACTACCCCATAGAAATGAGTCAGACCCCACAAAGCTAAGGTTTATCGCTAAACCAAAGCTCTGATACCAGATGTAATGTCCCGTCTTTTTATACACTTTAAATCGACAATAAACCACACACGTTGGACTTAAACCATACGGAAGGGCGGATTGTTATGGGGTAAATAAGAAAAAGTAGAGGAAGAAAAGAACAAAACAGAATTTTGCAGCGAAAGAAAATATAATAATCAAATATACAGTTCATGGAGCTGTTTTACAAAATATTCGATTATACTTATACAATACATATCAGAGTTACACATACCAGAAAACAATAAATAATGCAGCAGAACAATATGAATGTAGTGGAATACTATAATAAATAATAATAAATATTTATCTTCGTCCTCCAGAATACGGTCTTCTAAATCCTGAAATGCGCAGGCTGACCCGAGCGAATTGAAAAGACAAAACACTCGAGTCAAAACTAAAAGATCTTAAGTAAGTTAAATCAACGGTAAAATATGAGTAGAACGACGTCAGAGATGTTTACTAGATTTGACATCTCCTATCCAGTGTCTTACGTGAGTGCGGTAACTTAAGAGATGCTCAAGATTCACACCTCCAAAGGATCCGTTAAACTATCTACCATGTAGTAATATACGCTATTATAATAGTGTCTAAAGTAAAGTATAATATACTGAAAATAGCATTAAAGCTTTATATTTTCCACCTTAACACACTTTTATATTCCCATAGTCTATACAGTACCGTAATCTCTCTCGTACTAGACGTCGCCAGAGGGCACTCCATAGGTATGGTACAAAATAAAATCGTATAAGGTGCGCTAGGGTAGGTGACACGGCACAACTAGGCAATGCCAGGGTAGATATACCAATTACGCTTCTGGACCGATGGTTACGCATAGCCGTAGCTGCCGTCCACCTCGAGCCACACCCCCAAATCAATAAAAATCAAAAGTGGCCACCAAATCAATCCAAAAGTCGGAGTATAATATCGAAGGGATGTGTCCGATTAAAGGTGCTACCTCGTTAGCCCGTCGATCGCTCCTGTTTTAGCCACCTTATGCCAACTCATGGGAGTCGGGTCCACGTATTTACCTCAAAGGAAACGCCACCACCATCCTACTTTATTCTGGAATCTCCACCACGTACACGGTTGTTAAATTAGTTTACGGAGTTGGCAGAGAGTATGACAACTTCCGATCCCGGTCTCTTTAACAACCAAACGTTATTATAACACCATGGTCATTTTAAAATAATTTATACTTCAAAACTAAAATATAATATCTATTTCAAAACCATATAAATATGATATCATTTCTGTTTTAAAACCCAAATCAATATGATATCATTTTTATTTCAAAATATATCCTTTTTTCAAAATCATAGCACTTTCAAATCTATATACCTTGAAACCTATAGCTTTGAAACATAACTTCTAATACTTAAATGGCTTAAATATTAAATTACTTTATATAATCAAATATCTTCTTAAATTTCATCAATAAATTCCAAATTCCGATTTGAACCTCCAAATGAACCATTTCAAATTTCCATATATTTCCAAGCTTTAAATATTCCACCATTTCAAAACTAATTCTTTGATAATTCCATATATATAAATTTCACTTACTATTATTTAGACTTGAAATGTTTGCTTAATAAATCCAATATCATTTAGGCAAAACCTTTAACTTCAAACAACTGGATACTCTTTCAATTTAATTAACCTGATATATTCATTTAAATCAACTTTATATTCATTTAAAATCACTCTAAGCCAAATCAAATTAGAAGAATCTCACCCTTTAAATCTCAATTTTATTTAAATTTAAAATCAAATTTATTCGAGTAAAATCCTTAGTTAATTCAAATTAAACCAATTTCATATTTATCTTCCAACTTAATTTTTATTTAAATCATTAGAACTTTATATATACAATATCTTAAACATGTACTTAACCATATAATATAAAACAATAAAACTCCATGAATAAACTTATTTTTATTACACAAATTTATACATAGATTAAATTCAAGAATTTTACAATATATAAAAATTATATTTATATAATATCAAAATTTAATATTTATTAAACCGTATATTTCTTTCCAAAACCATAGAAATCATTTTCAAAATATTTGTATATATAGACGGACGGTGTCTGTATATAATTTTCTATCCTGTAGTCAAGTGATACAGATATTAAGCATTTTAATCCGTAATTTAAAATAAAAATACGGTTATATATCATTTCAAATCGCAATCCCGAATGAAATGATAATGCATAACAACTTGTAGTTTATAACAATATAACATACAACATCCATTCATCCAATATCAATCATCAACCATTTATCACAACCATCATCCAGTTCAAACAATATCATCAATATATAACAGATAATAAATAGCAGGTATCAACTGCAAGTGTAACGACCCGTAAATTTTAACGGTTTTAGTAACATATTAATTGAAATTTTATGGGATTTTAAATGATAAAATCTTGAAATATAAATTTTATATTTGGAATGCGTCTAGTTAAACATAGCAACGGGTAAATTTTCGTTCGAAAATATGAAAGTTTATTTCTCGCGTAAATTTATTTCAATCTAATCTGTAAAAAACGATGAAAATAAAATATTTTCAAAACCAAAATATTTTTACATAGAAAAATTCTAAACCATCTTTTGAGCAAGTTTTCAGTTTGTTGTTTTTTCAAATTCGGACATCTTTTGCTCCGTCGATCTTAATTTTCTGCGATTTTTACGCATTTTCCGCTAGTGGAAAATTCGAATTTTTATAATTCAATCATACCGCTAATATCCATATACCGTTTTGATCATATCATCGTGCTGATCTCAACGGAATATTCACTTCTGTATTCTGAGGTATGATACGCGACGGAATTGAAAACTGTGCGTCGTACTGTACCGAAATTTGTGACTTTTAAATTTGCTATTGTAAGTAACTTGAATCTTTACGGTACGGTTGCCACAGCATTTTAAACCCCTAAATAAAATTCAACCTTTGGCTTCCTGTCTATTTGAACTTCCCAAAGTTTGATTTCCTAACTGTTATATTTACATTTATGATTTGCCCTGAATTCCCGTGGTTAGTCCCCTCACCTTTTCAGCAGATAATAGTGATACGCCACTTTAGATAATATATATAATGTGTGTACTGTAGCCCCTTTCTTCTTCTAGCCTTTCTCTCTTCTTTTGCTTTTTTTTTGTCTTGAGAGAAATCAAGTCATAAAATTTTGCCTCTGCAACTGTATACTTCCTTTCCTACCTACGCGCCCACGACACCATGAAACTCGAAGCTTCCCTCTCCAACCACGCATACCTCCTCCACCTTCGGTTGCCTCACGTTTTCCCCATCCACCACTTCAAACCATTACAGACCAAAAACAACGCACCCTCCTCATTTCCAGCTTCTCTCCTCCGCAGCCCCACTTCGCCTCCACCGGATATTGCCGAGTACAGCGGCCCGCCGACCACACACAACCCGTCGCTAGCATGCCTTCCCTCTACTCTCTCTGCCTAGCCTTCCACCACCTCAACAACAACAGAGATCCACTAACTCCTAGCACGCGGCCAGCCACTCTCCACCGCCTCCGAACCCACGACTCTAACCAACATCAACCCACTTCGTCAAGCCTCCGCACTCCATCAGCCCGAGCTCGAAACCCCACCATTGCCGCCCACTGTCTTGCCTCCCTCTAAGCACGAGCCACTCCATCACCTCGACTTTGCCACCACACCCCCTCCTCTCCAAAGCCAGAGTAGCTCAATGTCACCTCTTGCCTTCAGCCTAGGCAAATATTCTTCTCTTGAAGACGCTTGAAGGTATATATGAATTATATCATATATAGGTGCTTATATAAAATATATATTATATGAATGTTCAGGTTTTATAAAATTCTACTGTATAGTATGTATAATATTTATGTCAAGATAAGCGTTGATTTCTAACCTATTTTATTTACATCCTGTTCGAAGATGTTGTATATATAAATTACAGTCAAAGTTTATACGCTTGTTGTTTATGTATATATAAAGTAAGTAAAATTATATTGAAGAAAATTTTGCATGGTTGTATCCGTCTATTGTCTATATTTTATAGAATACTGAAGCAGCTTTATATATATCGGTTTAGTGTTTTGGGCATCTAAGTCTTGTTACACGCATTTATCAGTTAGTATATTCATAATTGTATAAAATGTTCATTTCGGTTTCAAAACAGTTTTCGTATATAGGTATTAGTATATTTAAGATAGACTAAATTTTGATTTTGTATAATATATATTATGTATTATTATACATATGGTCAGTTGCAAGCTTCTGTTATTTATGCGTATGGGCAGAATATGTAGCGTATTAAATTTTATTTGATTTAGGAGTCTGCTCATATATATAAAGTATGTTTTAATATGTTTAAAATGTTAAATTTATGCTAGTTGCAGTTTTGTATAAAAGGTGTTATTGTTTACTAAAGCATTGATTCCAAAATGATACAGATTTATAAAACGTAGATAGTTATTTGGTTATGTATATATAAAACAATGTGAATAATCTTAACAGTGCAATTATATGTTAGTTTTCAAATATAAAGGTTTTATGTTATTTTAGCATATTTAGTTTAAGGAATCTAAAGTTTATATTTGCTTAAAACAGTAATTTATATGTTTAAATGTTTTTTTTAGATATAAATCTTAAAGTATAATATGTTAATTATACAAGTTCTAAAAGAATATATCGACTGTAAGAATAATAATAATAATATTAATAGTTCATATATTTTCTATTTTATCGAGCTATTTTGAGTTACCCTTTTCGATCTGATTCTGATTTGTTTCGTCGATTTCGATTTATCAGCTTTGACCATAAAAAAATTGTGCCGATCTTGCTTTGCTTGGATTCGCAAATTAAATTTCAGTGTCCGTATCCATGTGCATATCCGTGTCACCTTCTGTATTCGCTAGCCTCGAAAGGTGAGCAATCACTCACGATTACTATTCTTTTATTTATTAAATTTGATTTCAATTGAAACGACAATTGAAATATACTGCTGTTATTTATTGCATTGTTATTTATGTATCAGTTCACCTTTGACATCTGACACCCTTATCTGTTATGTATGCAATAATAATCCAGTTTGGTTGATAATTGATTGTTTGTTTGTTGTTTATATTGGATGTTAAATTGTAATGTATAAAGTGATAAATATTATGCAATTGAATTTGACGTAGGATAGTTTAAAAATGTGAATCGACATATGTGTTGAATTTGATTAGTTAATTTGAATAATCTGACCCCTTTTAATTGTTAAGTTAATCGACATGTGGAATTTGATAAATCACACTTTGAACCTTGAACGTATATTGGATAAATTGTTGTAGAATTGAAATTGAACGATAAGGGAAAAACTGTAATGTAGTAATCTTTAATCTACATGAAATGATAGTGTAGATTCTAGGAATAATTATATTAATTCGCACAAACAACAATGTGAATTAATACGATTATTTCGGGATTATTTGAATTGATTATTGGATTGTGTTTGATTGTTATTATTGCTTGTTTATTTACTTTGACACCATCCCAGTTATCACACTGCAAGTTCCCTTTGTTATGTTTTGATTTTTTTTGAATTGGAATTGGAATCGGGTTGAAATGATAAATACCCAAAATGAACTTGACTTAGGATAGAGAATTAAATAAAGCCGATTGGTCAATAATTTGATTTGAAATAAAATAAAGATTTTATTTAAATAATAAGGTTTTGAAATAAAAATTGGACGTAAATTTTGATTAAAGGAAATTGTTAATATTGGAATTTGAAACAAAATATTAATGTAATAAATGATGAAAGAACGTTGTTTGAAATGAATTATTTGACGATAAAATTTGGAATTATTCATTGAATTAAGTTTGAAATGATTTAATAATTAAGTTGAATTTATAATTAAGTTTGAAATTTTTAAGTTTTGAAATTATTAATAATTAAGATTGAAATTATTTAATAATTGAAAAGGATTGAATTATTTGATAATTGAATAAAAATTGAATTCTTTGGTAAGAAAAATTGAACTTTTGAATAAGTGAATTCGAACTTCGTCAATAAATGAAATTGAGTTTCTTAATTAATTAAGCTTTGGAAAATTTAAGTAAGTTAATTAGTGAAATTGAACTTTTTGAACAAGTGAAATTGAGTTTCTTTATTTATTTGAGTTTTGAAATTCGTAAGTAAATGAATAAATGGGATTGCATTTCCTTAACAAGAAATAAAATGCGTTTTATTGAAATAAATATAAGACTTGAATTTACAAATTTGATTTGACGAATTTAATCTAATTGAATTTGAAGTTTTGATATAATGAAGTTGAACTTAAGAAATCGATTTAATGAATTGAAATATTAATAAATTGTTTTGAATGATAAATTAACTTAACGAATATTGAATGAAATCGATAAATGAATTTAAATTAATTTGAATGTTAAATTAAATTAATTAAAATGTCTTCGGAATGAAACATATATATGAACTTGAATCAACATTTGAATTGTTTAAATAAAATCGAAATTGAATTATAGGACCTTGAAATGGTAATTTGGGATTTTAAAACGAAGATTTTGGAAATTAATATTGAAAGACAAACGAGATGTTGATTACGAATTCTAATTGAAATTAAATTTGATTTGGTTTTGAAATTTATTAAACGACCAATCGGTGTAATAATTACGGAATTTATTAAAGAGACCGGAATCGGTTATGGATATACTCTCTATCTAAGCCGAAAACCACTTTAATAACTATATGCGGAGTGATGATCCAGAATGAAGTGGTTTGAATGATGTATGTGATGACTGAAGAAAGAGAACGCTAATGGATAGCCTTGACACTTGTGTCAAATTGAAAATGACTAAAATCAGGAGCCGTGCCGGGCCAAATGGGGTTAGCCACCTCGAGCGAACACACTTCTTCGAATACTACTCATTACTTGTTGTTGATTGGTGCACCCTCGGAATTTCAGGAGTGTTGTTTCGCGGTATTGCGATCGTTGCGGCGGTGCGTTCTCACCAGTCTGGATCAGGCAAACGGTAGTTTCACTACCTTCGGTATTGCCTCATGTGCCTTGTCATACTTGTATCCCTATATACGCGACCACTACGAATTTGTTTTGTGTTATACCTATGGAGTACTCCCTGATATCCCACTAGTTTACGGTGTAGTATACAGTGCTGCATAGACTATAACGCTTATATAAATGTGTTAAGGGGGATAATGGTAACGCCTTAACACTATTTTGATACTTTATAATACTGATAGACATTATCTATTTAGCGTACACTACTACATAGTAGATAGTTTAACGGATCCTTAGAGGATGGTGATTCCAACATCCTTTGAGTTACTTGTATTTCGATTGCTATTTCACTTGAGTTGGAGTTATTGATATGAGAATATTAATCCTGACTCGAGTGTTTTGTGTTTTGCTTTACGCTCGGGTCAGACCGAGTGTACCAATATTCGAGGCTCACCTTTGGAGTTGGAGCTTTGGTTGAAGATCCAGCCATCTATTCTATTTTCAGTATTCGATGATTCCAGTAATGTATCTGATTTATACTTGATGTATCGTATTTCTTTTCTGTTGTAAACTCTGATGTATTTTATATATTTATATAGTAGCTTCATGAACTACTATCTCTTTTATTTCCGCTGCATATTATTACTCTGTGTCTGTGATTCTGTGATTATTTATTTACTGTATATATGAGTTTTGCCAAATTTAAATTAACAATTCGGTATTTTGAATTATTCAAGTCCGACATGTGCGGATGCGAATAGTACAAAATAGCGGGTAGTTACAGTCAGTTTATATCCAATAATAAATTAAATAACTATTTAACTGGCAGATTATATTAATTAACAATTTAATTCAATAAATTCTGTCTAACTGAGATGATGATTAAAAATATGCCAAATAGCTATAAATAAATTTCAAATCACATCATAAATCAATTTAACAAACATAAGAAATTTTAGGGGCTGTGAGTGGGTTAAAACATTCACCTTTTTGAATTTAATTTGAGTTTTAATCCAATTTAAACCCAAAAATTGAATAGTCTCCAAATTCATCCAAACACGCATCAAACTGTCCGGAATTCCAATACAAACTTGGCAGAAGAAACCGCATGTAAAACCGACCTCGTACGTGAAATGTAACAACCCGCATATTTATCGATTTTTATATTTAAATATTTTATTTAAATATTTTATCGTTAATCGGATTTTGGTCCGAAGCTACTTTTTGCAAACGGTCAAATTAGGACTCGAGACCACTTCCATTGAGTTCGAAACGTCGTTTGCAATCTTCTAAGTATAAACATTGATATGTTTGGGGTTAGTGGAATTTCACCACTTGTTCACTCGAGCCTTTGGTTTGGACTTTTAGCCCATTAGGCCCAAGTTCCACCCCCTTTCTTCTTCATTGCTTCATTTCATTTCCTAACACTAAAGCTTCAACAAAAATGGTGAATGGAATGAGAAATTAAAACTCCAAAGTCTTTGTTTTATTGCAACTCCAACATTCAACTCCAAATTCAAGAAGAAGACATCGGATTCAAGCTTGTGGTTGCTTCTCCATTTGCCTTCAAGCTTTGTTCTTCATTTTCATTGGGTTTTGGAGCAAAGGTGAGATTTTTATCTCACAATTCTAGTCTATAACCATATTGGACTGTTGGGAATGATTCCCTATCACTTTTGCATGCATATTAGCATTTGGTTTGGATTGGATTGGCGAAAAACTCTAATTTTTAGCGTTTTGGTGAATTTTCTGCACTTAGGTCGTTCTGGCCATTTTCGTGTGTTCGGAGTTAGGTCGCTCGCGACCTAACCCTTAGGTCGTAGGTCGTTTCTGGCCTTAAATTCCCCCTGCAGCGTTAGGTCGTTAGCCTCGGAATTAGGACGTTGAGCCTTAGGTCGTAGGTCGTATGGACCTTAGGTCGTAGGTCGTCCTGGCCATTTCTAACGTCTTCGGAGTTAGGTCGTATAGACCTTAGGTCGTAGATCGTATGGACCTTAGGTCGTTAGGTCGTATGGCTTTAGGTCGCTAGGTCGTATGACCTTAGGTCGTTAGGTCGTTTGGCTTTTAGGCCGCTTCCACGCTAGGTCGTTCGACTCTTAGGTCGTAACACTTAGGTCGTTCGACTCTTAGGTCGTAGGTCGTTCGAATGTTAGGTCGCTCGGCCCTTATCTCCTTAGGTCGTAGGTCGTTCGAACGTTAGGTCGCTCGGCCCCTATCCCTTTAGGTCGCTGGGTCGCGACGTTTTAGGTCGCTGCATCCTATGCCTCTATAGGTCGCTCGACCTCGTTTGTGACCATAGGTCGCTCACCCCCTCTTCGTTAGGTCGCTCGGCCTTGCCTTCCATTTTTAGGTCGCTAGGTCGCGACGTTTTTGGTCGTTAGGTCGCGACGTTTTAGGTCGCTTGACCTTGTTTTCCTCTAGGTCGCATGGCCTTTAGACCGTTAGGTCGCGAGCGTTAGGTCGTTAGACCTTACCTTACTTAGGTCGTTTGACCGGTTAAACCTTTAGGTCGCTCAACCCTACTACCATTACTAGGTCGTTTGGCCATAGCTCGTTAGGTCGCATGACCTTATAAACCGATAGGTCACATGACATTATAACCCTATAGGTCGTTATACCTTATCCCGATAGGTCGCTTGACCCCTTGGACTCCTAGGTCGCAACCCTTAGGTCGTTAGACCTCACTTTATCTTCACTAGGTCGAACCCCGTAAGCGGTGGCGTTGCCCCCGCACCCCCACCTTGGGGGGTTGCCACCCCCCCCGGACCCCTCCTCCGTAGGGGATCTTATCTGAAAAACATTGAGCTGATTTCCTTGGATTTTATTCGCATCTCCGTATGCGATCTTTGTGACTGATTGTTTCTACACTTGCTTGTGTGTTTTGTCACTTTATAATATAAAGGTTTCAATACTAGTAGTAAATATCAAAACTCTTTTAACAAACAATTTCAACTCTATTTTTAATAACAAAGCTCTTTTCTTAAACCGTTTTCCAATCTATTAGTATATACAAGCCTTTACCTCACTCGGATGAGAAATCTAATTAAACGACTTAGTAAAACAAGTGGTATGAAACGCTTGCGTTCACTTCGTCGGTTAATTCTTGGACTTGTTCGATTGAACCTCTTGTGACAATTTTATTAGTGAAGATTTACAGTTTGTTCGTAAATATTTAAGTTAAGCAAGTGGTTATGGGACATGAAGCTAAACTTCTATATTTACTAGCTTAGTGTAATTGACACTTCTCGTTGATCTTGATGATCGCTTTATGAATTAGACTAGCAATTGCGCGATGTCTCTTTCATTGCAAGGTTAGACTAGACACCACTTGTGTGATTCCATTCACACATACCTTTCTGCTTTTTGGTTAGTCTTGACCTCA
Organism: Allium cepa; assembly: GCA_030765085.1. Lineage (NCBI taxonomy): Eukaryota > Viridiplantae > Streptophyta > Magnoliopsida > Asparagales > Amaryllidaceae > Allium > Allium cepa. Next base: position 806,797,044 of record CM060928.1, read on the forward strand.
ATCTGTGTGATTCCATTCACACATGTGGGGTAGCTCCCCATGGTCTTCGGACCGTCATGTGATAGGCCTCTTTCCCTTTTTATGATTTCTGGATTTCTTGTGTTGATTTCTGGAATTTATCTCTTTGACTTGTCATGAGTACAAGTTTAGGGTATGATGCCCTCTTTGGATCTTTGAGAAGATTCTTGTGTTATTGATTTATCTCTTATCGGTTGATCTCCTGTTGATCATTAATTGCATACTTATAGTAGTATGTCAGTATGGATATTTTATGTTTATGCCATATCTTTTATTTTATATCATGTCATCTGATATTTATAGCTAGACTGATCCGTTTATTATTTTCTTATAAATAATACTCGGGTCAGGCCGAGATGTTACAGGTGCTACTGCTTGACTCCTCCCCCAGTGATTCACTACTCAGACTTTTGGCTACTTGTTTAGATTAGCAGCTTTTGTTGTTTACACTTGAGATATAGACACATAGTTGTATTCTTTTGTATAGCACGCGTTGCTATTCTTTTGTATTATCGTGGATCTTTTTAGACCACTACTCTGATGTACACTTTTATGTGATATATATTCATATCTCTTTCCGCCTTTGTGATATGGATATCTGTGATTGATTCGCATGTTATGCTTACTTCTATATTTTTTTCCGAAGATCATTTTATAGCCACCGTGTGATAAGAAATTACACGGATGGTCGCTCCTCAACAGCCTTATTCTCCACGCTAGTTGACAGAACTACACCGTAGTGTTCTTGGCTAGCGTGGGTATAGAGGTGGGGCGTCACATGAAAGTTATCATAATTAGAAGTTATACAATTCAAATTTTAAATTAAAAAAATGGATAAACCTACACTCTGCCACATCAGCACAGGCTTGCGCGCCACTTTCATCACGCGAACAGAAACCGCAATGCCCATCTGCACCGTTGACAGCCTCATCCTTTATCAATATGCCACCATAGAACATGCCGCGACCACCATTGGCCTCGCATCGCCAGGCCGCCCCTATATACTCGGGTAGGAGCACCCAATTTACTAGCCACCGCCTAGATCTAAGGTTTCGAAACCCTAATTCGCGAAATTGGAGCACCATACATCGAATTGGAGGAAGCGGCTACCCACGTTAGCTTCCTGACATCGCTCTCCACAAACCCACACATCGATTTCAAGAATCATCGCCTAAATCTAATTCGCCCAAATCGCCATCATGTGTTTCGGGATTTGGAACTTTGACCATGATTTCCCGCTGATTCGAGCAACATTTCCAAAAACGAACAGTTGATGAAGACTCGTATCGTTGAGATCTTCGACCTTATATTTTTTTCGAATTTTTTTGAAGAGGTTGAAATTTCACTTTGATTTTTGAATTGCAATTGGATTTGGAATTGTCTGCCATTGAAGTGAGGAGGTGAAGAGGAATTGTACGCACAAACAAATGAGAAATAGAGGTAGGCTAGTGTTTATAACAGGGCATATATAGGCAAGGTTGAAATAGAATAGATGGTCCCGATTTATAAACGCACTGAACGATGAATGGCCCGAAATGCCCGTTCTGACTCCGGAACAAAATTGGGTCAACCCGTATATCAAAATAGATGTTTTAAAATATTTTAAACGCAATGGAAATAGTTTTAAGTCCAAATTCCATCATATGAAGAAGTTATGCTAAAATCAATCTATTTCAAATTGATTTCAATTTAACCGATTTCTGGGCGTTTCGAGTCCGTACGATCGAACGACAAGCCCGATCGTTACGAAACTTGAAATCCTACAATAATTCACCGTTACGGATCCGATGAAACTTATTTCGTCGAAATCCGAGTCAGTGGCCAAAATGGCTATTTTTCCAGTTAATTAAATAAATTAAAAATTAAATCAAATTTCCAATTTCAATTCTAAAATTGACAACTTTTATCACTTTTATATTTCTTAATAGTTTACACAAAATTTTAAACAAATTTAGATGTCAATTCAAAGTTAAATTTATTTACCCATTAATTAATTTCAATTTTAATAAGTTCATTAATTATCAATTGAAATTCCAATAAATCTATTGATTTGACTTAAAAATCTTGCTATTCAATCCATTATCCCCAATTAGATAAAATTAACATTGGTTTATGGTTTATTATATTATTATTCTCAAATTTAATCTAAATCTCCATTTACGTAATATTTAATATTTAATTTCATTTAATTGCAATTAATCTTATTACTTGACTTTAAATTCCAATAAATTAATAAAAATCTATTTCCATTTCTTCTATTCAACCAATTGTCATATTATAGATAGAATTGACATTATTTCCAATTAATTCCTTAATTTTTAATAACATAACTTTTAATTTAGATTTATTGCGATTTATTACCAGTTTTAATTTCACATACTAAATAAATGGTTAACTTGCAATACTTCTTACCGTTTACGTTTATTTCACCTATAAGCTATTAATAACAAACAAATGTTGCCATTGGTTTAGATCTAATTTAATAAATTAAATGAATGGTTAAACATTTAATAATTATCACTATTGCCCAATTTACTCACATTCATACTTAAATATCAACTAACGATTATTATAATTTCTTACTAACATTGATTTCATTCAATTAACAGTTTTACATGTTATTTCATCAATTTATATAACTTTGAATTCATTTCCAAATTTACTAATTTCAATAAATTATAACTTTACAATTTGTTTCAAATAAATGGGATTTCCCTAATTTAGTTATTTATTAACTTGCATTAACATTATTTCCAAATATTACCTTAATTTACATTCAATTACTATTTATTATTATTAATTCAATAATTAATTCACTATTTACTTTTGTTTTCTTATATTCAAATCTTAGCCTAATATACCAATTTACATCACTTCAATTAATCGTAATTTCATTTCAATTTCTAATACTTAGCTTTAATTTCCATGGTTGCATTTTATTTTTAAAATTTGCTTCATTATAAATTATAAAGTTTTATTTTTTTTCTAAATTTTATTACAAAAATCTTATTATTTAACAAATTTTAAATTGTCGAAAATTATGGGTCGTTACAAAATTGAAAAGGTTGTTGTTATGTGACATTGTGTAATTAACGTATAAAGAACTTTTGCCCTTATTAATATTCGACTTTTTATACTAACTTCCATTGATATATATTTTCTTTTTATCGATTACAAAGTGGGAGAAAACTATACGCTATATCGATAGAGGGAGTACAGACTTAGGGGAGAACTGACTTTATTTTATATAAATCTTACCTTGTACACTTATTATCATTAAAAAGGGGGAAGAATGTTGGAACCTTATAATTTGATATTTTGGCAATGACAAAAACATAAGAAATATCGCCACATATGTATTCCATCATTCTAGGAAAATATATCAATCAATGTAGAGATACAATGACGAAGCTAAGATGATGATGATGAACAAAGTTATATAAGTCATAATGTGTTGTGTCTAGAAGTATTTAAATGTTAAAATCACTTCAAAGTTGCATACTGTAATACCCCAAAAATTTTTGAAAAATCATTTTGATAAAATGATTTAATTTTGAAATATTTAAATTTAAATATGGTGAAATTCTTGGGATTAGATAGTGTGCAAGGATATGTGTGCACATGCACACTGGAAATAGCACAGGGGAAAATTTAAAAATTTGTGGAAAAAAATAATATAGGGAAAAGAAAACATTTCAAATATAATTTTGAAATGTGAATTATATTGTCCTCAGATCACATGTATTATTTTGAATAAAAAAAAAGTAAACATCAAAATGACATGAAATGTAATACAAGTCAGTATGCTTGTGTAGGGAAAAATAGAAAAAAAAAGAGATTTCTAGAAAAGAATAGAAGCATAAATAAGAACTGAGTCACACATTTAGCATGACTTGGGTAAGTAATTAAAGATAGCCATTTTCTGGAAAAGTAAATGAAAAAAAAAAAGAGAAAAGGTACTAACCATAATGGACTAAGGTGGTCGGGGTATTAAGGAGGAATATGTTAAAATATAAATACAAAATGCATGAAGATGGTCCGGTCAGAAATGGAATTCTGTCTTGCCAAAACCCAAGTGGAAAAAGCATATAAATAATCAGCTTTGGCCAGGAAACCATTTTACCCTGAGTTACTCAAAAAAATATAAGAAAGAAGATATCTAAAAAGGAAAGAGAAACACACATACATAAGGATTTTCTGGATCAAGAGAAGGTAGAGCTTAGGTGAGAAAACCTCACTAGATTCATGGCATTAAGACATGAGATGAGGCAGCCACTTTTTATGTTGCCATTTATATATTGCTGGTTTTGATGTGTATGATTTTATCAAAGCTCTTTGGATGTTTCTTTTGGATCTAATATGATTTTATTATGGATCTTTTTGGGTGATCTTTGACTTATGGAGATGTTTGCCTTTGGATGTGCAACTTATTGCTTCATTTTGCTTAGAAATGTTAAGGACCAGAATTTAAAAAAAAAGTTTGGAGAGGATATTCTCAACTGTTATAGATTTATGGCATGGAAAATCTTTGCAAGGAAAAATGTTGTGAGCTGCATTATACTTTGTGTAAGTGCTGAGGCTTGAAAAGAAGGAAATTAAGGGTGCAATATAATTTTCTAGGTGGTGAGCCCTTAATCAAATAAAAAAAAGAACTCACAAGCTAAAATTATGATTGAGCCAGATCATGAATCTGATTCAATCATAGAGGCTTGTAGATCAATATAACATGACAAGCCATGCCGCTTTTACAGTTGAAAACATTCTTATATTTTACGGAGATCAAGACATAATGCCCACATTTTTGGAAATAACTGTATAATTAATTTCTAAGGGAAATTATTCTAGGAAAAAATTTATGGGTGTTTCCATGTTTGCATTGACATGTTCACTTAGCTATTTGGTGATGGGATTTAAATTAATGCACTAGTAAATAAACTAGGGAAGGGAAGGCCAAAAAGGCTGCTGGAATGCTTGTTATATTTGAAGTATCCAAGTTGGCACATGGTTTGTTTAACCCCTAAGATCTTTGTGCGATGATGTGAATTAGTTCATTGCAATGTGTCCCTGTGATTCCTTGATAGCAGATGAGGCAGGAATTTAAATTGAATTATACAACCTGTATATGAAGAGATAGGAATATGAATATTTCTTAGGATGGTTGGTCTGGAAACAAGATTGTCCCAATGAATGCATAGGTTGCATATTTATATTTATGATTGCAAGATTATGTATGTATGTGTAGGAATGATAGATGAAGTCATCATACCTAAGTCACTTCATTTACACAAAGATAAAATAATTGATTGCAGAGACTTACATAAATAACAAGTCATTACATATATTCTCTGTTGCTTAATATCATGAATATATATTGATGTTGCTCATACCAGATCATAGATCCGACCCTTATTTGCTCATGGCATATGGGGGCGTCTCATTTTAAAATGGGGCAGCCACTAATGTTCTTGCAGTGAATACTAAGCTTAAATAAGATGGAAAGGGGTATTGGCTAATGCGAAAATGGATGTGCATGCTTGCTAATTTTAATAAGAGCCTAGAAAGATTTTATCTGCATGTATTCCAGGGACAGTTGTGTTTGAACTTAATGTTATGTAATGAACTCGCTATGTTTGATTGAACTATTTGTTCATCTGTTGAATATGGCTATGCTTTCAGGTTTTAAAATAAAAAGAAATATCTGGGTTGAAAACAAGAAAAATATGCTTAAGTATTAGACATGAAAGCCTAGAAAAGAAATATACATATATGTATGTGAGCAATTGTTTTGCATAACTTGTATTATGTATTAGTCAATTCTTGAGATATAGCAAAGCACTGAGTTTTTAGAATAAAAATCTGGATTTAACTAGAGGTAAACTTATAAGGATTTAACTTCTTTCTACTGAAGTACTTTGTAAATAAGTTTAAGTCCACTTTCTGAATTGTTTAGAGTAAAGTAAATTTTTTGCAAGGCTTCAGATATAATGCAAATGCTTTGAACAAGTGTCTGCTAGACACAAGAGACAAGGGTTAACCAGCTTCAAAAGAGTGAAGTTTTGGTTGATTATATTTGATGGTATTCTAAATGTAAAATACATTTCAAAAGCTTTAGTTTATTCAGCAATTGTTTCAACACAACCAACTTTTAAAAGCCATAACAGATATGCAATCTGGACAGGTTTTCACTATCAAACCTGAAGACACACATTATTCTTTTAAATATTTTTAAAGTTCAAATTCTTGTCACAGCAAAGCTTATGCAAATACACAACTCACAATGTGTCAATATAGGCTAAGATTGAAATGAACAAGCCATATAGATTGAAGCAAAATAAGAAGGTTTCTAGAAAATGCATAAGTGGAAAATGATAAGAGGTTACATCATTTTCTGGTCTTAGCCAAATATCAATATATTTGAACTATGAAAAAAAAAGGATCCCAGGTACTTTGAGATTTATCTGCCAAGATAAATTGACAGCAAATTTATAAATTAGAATAACCAAATCCATATGAACTAAATATGCACAGGATTTACTAATATATTACAAATATTGAAAAGAGTAGGGTATTTAACTGTAAACAGATCCATTCAAATCCAAAATCAAATAGCATGCCCTTTTTTGAAAAAAAAGAAACATACTCTGACTTTAAACAAGAGGAGCACATACATCCTCATATGTATGTGTATATCTTTTAGGAATAAACTGATATATTTATATTGGTAGAAAATTTTATCCCTGGGTGAATTGTTTGAAAAGAAAATGACTCTGAGAGTTCAAAGGAAGTTTAAATTATAACCTAGAAGTGAAAATGAATATACATGTGGCATACAAATACACATATAAGTTAAATGCGTATGTGTATGTATAAAAAAAAAATCCTGAGAAATTAAGGTAAAAATTATGAGGGTCATTTCATTTGGTATCAGAGCAAATGGTTGCTTAATTAAATGGTTTCATTGATTGTTGAATAATATAGAAAATGTATTATGTCTGTTTATTTTGGATGAAATAATTTAGATAAGAAAATATTAATTATAGAAATACTCATAATATGCTAATACCATTTTTTTCCCAGAACTTAGTTAGCAAACCATGGTAGGAAGGGGATCACATTATGCAGGAACAATTGTGCCACCAATGCTTGACATGCAGGAGTTTGTAAGAGTTTTAAGGAATGGAATTGGGCATAGGCCTGAAAATTCACACGAGGAACTTTCAAAACTATTAAAGGCTTATACCAATTTGGGTGGCAAAAGTTTTGAAGGGACTGAGAATGTGATCGAAATTCAAGCATGGTTGAGAACATTAGAAAGGATTTTCAATGACATGCAGTTGATGATCAAAGGAAGAGGTAAGTGGCTTGAAGACAGCTGAAAGGAGTGGCTTTAAGTTGGTGGGAGGTGAACATAGCTGGAAGAATTGAAAATGAAATTACATGGAATCAATTCAAGGAGATGTTGGAGGCAAGATTTGTACCAGCATCAGCCAAGACCACTTTACTCGAAGAATTTATTAGACTTAGGCAAGGAACTTTGAATGTCACCGAGTACACTCAAAATTTTGAGGGGTTATCTAAGTATGGAGCAATGTTAGTGGCAGATGAAGCATCCAAAAATGATAGGTATATAAAAGGACTGAATCCAGGACTTAGCAGGGCCATGTTACCATATGTTGACAGAACTTTTGATCAAGTAATAGACTTGGCTTTGAAACTTGAGCAATATGACAAGGAAAGGGAGAAGTATAGGAATTTTAAGAGTAGCAACAACAAGAAGAAAAAGGGAAGATATCACCCTTATGATAAAAAGAAGGAAGAGACAAACAAAAAAAGGCTAATGATGCCAAGGCTAATGATACTAAGAAGAAATTGGTCTGCAATCAATGTGGAAAGGAAGGACACATCAAACTAAGGTGCCCAGAGTTGAAAGGAGGAGCCTTCAAATGCTACCTATGTGGGAAAGAGGGGCATATGAAGAGGAACTATCCTGAGTACAAACAGCAGAGGAAAATAGCAAATTTGGAAGCCAAAGGCAAATCCACAGTGGAGAGTGGAGCTGAAAATCATGGTCAAGTGGAAGGTATGCTACTTATTTGTACCATACCCATAGCAATAGTATATGACACTTGGGCAACTCACTCTTTGATTTCCTATGAATTAGTTAAAATGCTAAAATTAAATTGCATATTGGTTGAAACCCCACTGCTTATACAAAGTCCACTGGGGAGTTCTAGTGTTTTGAACATGAATTGTGTTGATGTGGAGTTAAACATAGGAGGAAACATTTTTATTTCCAATTTATATGTTTTGAATTACCCAAATATAGGTGTTATATTGGGGGTAGACTGGTTAAGGCAATTTAAAGCCATAATAGATTTAGACTCATCCACCATATCATTACAAAATTCTAGAGGCCAGAGGATCATAGTTTTATGTGAAGTAGCTAAGGAAAGAAAATTATATCATTTAGTTGACTCAGAAAAAGATTTCAATGGACTAACCATTGAAGAAATTCCCATAGTAAATGAATACTTGGATGTGTTTGGGGAAGTTAAGGGTGTTCCACACCATTGACCAGTTGAGTTTCAAATTAATCTCATTCCAGGAGCAAGTCCAATAATCAAGAAACCCACCAGAATGGGGCCAAGTGAATTGAAGGAATTGAGAAATCAGTTGGAAGAACTAGAAGGCAAAGGATTTATAAGGCCAAGTAATTCATGCTGGGGTGCTCCAGTAGTGTTTGTAAGAAAAAATGATGGTACTTTGAGAATGTGCATAGATTGCAAAGAACTAAATAAAGTAACCATCAAGAACAAATACCCATTGCCTAGAATAGACGATCTCTTTGATCAACTCAATGAAGCTAAAATATTTTCTAGATTAGACTTAGCATCAGGATTTCATCAGATGAAGGTTGAAGACTCAAGTGTTAAGTATACTGCATTTAACACTAGATATGGCTTATATGAATTTATGGTTATGCCATTTGGATTGACAAATGCTCCTTCATATTTTGTAGATTTATTGAATAGAATATTTAGAGATTATTTAGACAAGTTTGTACTGATTTTTATTGATGATATTTTGGTTTATTCCAAAACAGTGGAAGAGCATAAAATCATTTGCATTTGGTTTTGTCAAGATTAAGGAAAAATGATTTAAAGGAATTTTTTTTAAAATGTGCGTTTTGGAAGGAAGAAGTACATTTTCTTGGTCATGTTATCTTTGCCAAAGGAATTTCAGTAAACCCCAATAAGGTAGTAGCTATTCAAACATGGAAAAGGCCACGTACAGTAAGTGAGGTTAGATCAATTATAGGGATGGCAGGATATTATAGGAGATTTATAAAAGATTTTTCAAAAATATCATCATCCCTTACCAATTTAACTAGAAAGAACCAAGCCTTTGTATGGACATAAAAATGTGAGCAAGCTTTTATCAAAATAAAAGAAGCTTTAATTAATGCACTAGTATTGAGAGTGCCAGAAGGGAATGAAAACTTAATTGTGTATACTGATGCAAGTGGCTCTGGGCTAGGGGCTGTGTTGATGCAGCAAGACCAGGTGATAGCCTATGCATCTAGGCAATTAAAGCCACATGAAACAAGATATGCAACCCATGATCTTGAACTAGCAGCAATAGTGTATGCCTTGAAGCTCTAGAGACATTATTTGTTAGGTGCCAAATTTATTTTGTACACTGATCATAAGGCACTGAAATATTTATTCTCACAAAAAGATTTGAACATGAGGAAACATAGATGGTGGAGTTCCTAGCTTCCTATGATCTAGATATACTCTGTACACCAGGTAAGGCAAATAAAGTTACAGATGCCTTGAGTAGACAACATGCTAAAGTAGCCATGTTAATGATGGAAGAGTTCAAGGATTTCTCCATACTTACTGATTTAGAAATTAAAGCAAACAGTGAGGTATAGATGGTACCAATTGAAAAAGATGAAAGTAAAGGGAAATTGAGTATGGTATCTCTACAATCAGATTTACTTCTAAAGGTTGGAAAAATGCAAGAACAAAACCTAAACCTATTGGAAAAGAAAATCCTCTTATTAAAAGGAGATGAAGTAATAAATTATCAAGTTGATAAAGATTGTTATTTAAGAAACAAGAACAGAATATGTGTTCTAGAAAAAATAGAGTTGAAGGAGGAAATACTGAATGAATACCATAGGAGTAAGTACTCCATAGACCCAGGCAGTACCAAGATGTATCAAAACTTGAAGAGAAATCTTTGGTGGAAGGGAATGAAGTCTGATGTGGCCAAACATGTTGCAAAATGTATGACTTGCCAACAAGTCAAAGCAGAGACACAAAGGCCATCAGGACTGTTGCAACCCCTTAGTATGTATGACTTGTGGAGATGTTTGCCTTTGGATACTTTAGCAAACATATGACTTATGGAGATGTTTGCCTTTGGATGTGCAACTTATTGCTTCATTTTGCTTAGAATTGTTAAGGCCTAGAATTTTAAAAAAAGTATGGAGAGGATATTCTCAACTATTATAGATTTATGGCATGGAAAATCTTTGCAAGGAAAAATGTTGTGAGCTGCATTATACTTTGTGTAAGTGCCGAGGCTTGAAAAGAAGGAAATTAAGGGTGCAATAGAAATTTTCTATGTGCTGAGCCCTTAATCAAATTAAAAAAAAACAAACTCACAAGCTAAAATTATGATTGAGCCAGATCATGAATCCAATTCAATCATAGAGGCTTGCAGATCAATATAATATGACATGCTATGCCTCTTTTACAATTGAAAATATTCTTATATTTTACTGAGATCAAGACATAATGTCCACATTTTTGGAAATAACTGTATACTTAATTTCTAAGGGAAATTATGCTAGGAAAATTTTTATAGGTGTTTCCATGTTTGCAGTGACATGTTCACTTAGCTATTTGATGATAGGATTTAAATTAATGCACTAGTAAATAAACTAGGGAAGGGAAGGCCAAAAATGCTGCTGGAATGCTTGTTATATTTGAAGTATCCAAGTTGGCACATGGTTCGTTTAAGCCCTGAGATCTTTGTGCAATGATGTGAATTAGTTCATTGCAATGTGTCCCTATGATTCCTTGATAGTAGATGAGGCAGGAATTTAAATTGAATTATACAACCTCTATATGAAGAGATAGGAATATGAATATTTCTTAGGATGGTTCGTCTGGAACAAAGATTGTCCCCGGTGAATGCATAGGTTGCATATTTATATTTATGATTGCAAGATTATGTATGTATGTGTAGGAATGATAGATGAAGTCATCGTACCTAAGTCACTTCATTTACACGAAGATAAAATAATTGATTGCAGAGACTTACGTAAATAACAAGTCATTACACTTATATTGTCTGTTGCTTAATATCATGAATATAAATTGATGTTGCTCATACCAGATCATAGATCTGACCCTTATTTGCTCATGGCATATGGGGGGTGCCCCATTCTAAAATGGGGCATCCACTAATGTTCTTGCGGGAATACCAAGCTTAAATAAGATGGAAAGGGGTATTGGCTAATGAGAAAATGGATGTGCATGCTTGCTAATTTTAATAAGAGCCTAGATAGATTTTATCTGCACGTATTCCAGGGACAGATGTGTTTGAACTTAATGTTATGTGATGAACTTGCTATGTTCGATTGAACTAGTTGTTCATCTGTTGAATATGGCTATGCATTCAGGTTTTAAAATTAAAAGAAATATCTGGGTTGAAAACAAGAAAAATATGCTTAAGTATTAGACATGAAAGCCTGGAAAAGAAATATACATATATGTATGTGAGCAATTGTTTTGCATAACTTGTATTATGTATTAGTCAATTCTTGATATATAGCAAAGCACTGAGTTTTAAGAATAACAATCTGGATTTAACTAGAGGTAAACTTATAAGGATTTAAATTCTTTCTGCTGAAATACTTTGTAAATAAGTTTAAGTCCACTTTCTGAATTGTTTTGAGTAAAGTAAATTTTTTGCAAGGCTTCAGATATAATGCAAATGCTTTGAACAAGTTTCTGCTAGACACAAGACACAAGGGTTAACCAGCTTCAAATAAGTAAAGTTTTGGTTGATTATATTTGATGGTATTCTAAATGTAAAATACATTTCAAAAGCTTTAGTTTATTCAGCAATTGTTTCAACACAACCAACTTTTAAAAGCCATAACAGATATGCAATCTGGACAGGTTTGCACTATCAAACCTGAAGACACACATTATTCTTTTAAATATTTTTAAAGTTCAACTTCTTGTCACAGCAAATCTTATGCAAATACACAACTCACAATGTGTCAATATAGGCTAAGATTGAAATGAACAAGCCATATAGATTGAACCAAAAGAAGAAGGTTTCTAGAAAATACATAAGTGGAAAATGAAAAGAGGTTACATCATTTTATGGTCTTAGCCAAATATCAATATATTTGAACTATGAAAAAAAAAAGAATCCAAGTACTTTGAGATTTATTTGCCAAGATAAATTGATAGCAAATTTATAAATTAGAATAACCAAATCCATATGAACTAAATATGCACAGGATTTACTAATATATTACAAATATTGAAAAGAGTAGGGTATTTAACTGTAAACAGATCCATTCAAATCCAAAATCAAATAGCATGCCCTTTTTTGAAAAAAAGAAACATACTCTGTCTTTAAACAAGAGGAGCACATACATCCTTATATGTATGTGTATATCTTTTAGGAATAAACTGATATATTTATATTGGTAGAAAATTTTAACCCTAGGTGAATTATTTGAAAAGAAAATGACTCTAAGAGTTCATAGGAAGTTTAAATTAAAACTTAGAAGTGAAATGAATATACATGTGGCATACAAATAAAAATATAAGTTAAATCTGTATGTGTATGTATAAAAAAAAAATTCCTAAGAAATTAAGGTAAAAATTGTGAGGGTCATTTCATATACACACACAAAAGTCATTAAAAGTCACATTTACATCTTAAAAGTAGAGTTACATAGAATAAGTTGCGGTCGAATGATATCATGTACATAATATATTTTTATCTAAACAAATAAATAGTCGACTACAACCATATACGGTCAACTAAACATTAAAATAGCCTACTGGTTGGAAAGTTTAGTCGACTGGAAAAGGTCGAGCATGAACTAATTTTTCTCTGATTTAAAACACCATTTTTCAAACTTTAAACAATCGACTGCCACTATACTTTCAGTCAACCGATTGTATTCAACTACCATATTTTCTAAAATTCTAAAGCTCTTCTTCCTTAGTGAAAAGCCACTTCCCTCTATAAATAGTTGCAACACTTCTAATGGTTACTACTCTTCATGAAAACCTACAACTCAATTACTATAAATAGCAATCATATCTTAATTTTTTAATAACAATTCTCTTGCTCTTTAATCTCTAATTTTTGTTTGAATTCTCTTGCATTTTAAAGATTTATATTGCGCACTACTGATCACTTGTACATTCAAGTTACATCTCTATAGTGATTATATACTTCCATTTCTTCACAAATACATGTTATACCACTTACGAAGAAGTTTATAGGAAGGTTGTACTATGTCGACTCATTCGTGTTATTAAAAACACAAGAAGTGAAACATTTTTGGTTGATGTCATATTGGAGATCTTCAGGCATGAAGTCTTGTTCGGTAGCTCAGGTAGTTTGTAATATACCTGCTTCTCTGGGTTTAGTGAGGGTGTTGTTTAAATCCAAAAGGTGTCTAGAACTGGACATAAAAGAGAAGTTTGAACCAGTATAAAATCTCTAATGTGATCGTTTTTAATTTCTTTAATTAATTTTGCTACTTATTTACTAGTAACCAGATATATAGACTTTATTGATATACAGGTCTCAGCTTAGTAGAATATTTCATATTACTCGACCCATACTGACTTTCAATGGATACCAAAATATAAAATTTACTTTTCGGAAGTGCCCATGAAAGATGAAAGGAATGGATGGATCTAAAATAGCAAATATTTCATGCATATGATGGAGAACGAGCATTTTTGGATAATGGAACTATAGCAAATTTGGTATATCTAACTCATTGTTTTCTTTTATAAATAGTCTAGGGTTAGTGTTTTTAATTTTAGAGTATCATGAAGTAATATTTTCTGAGAAATAATTAGAAACTTTTTTTATAAGACATTAATTTTAAAACGTAAGAAATACATATCTAAATGATTGTATAAACATTTATTATCGTCATCCAATATTTTGTTCATTACATTAAAATATTTTCAAAACAGGCTAATAATTATGGATTTTTTGAAAAATTTTAGTTAAGGAAGAATTCATATTTAAAAATCCTATATAATATAGTGCTAAAATATATAATAGCACATATTTAAAATTATTTTTGACCAAACTGACTAAATTAATATAGGATCCAAAACATATGATTTTCAACTTTTTTGTTGATGACAAAGGAGGAGAAAATTGTGCATATTGATAAAGGAAATAAATGAATTTAGAGGGATAAATATTAAGAGGGAGCAACATAATATTATTTTAAACAGTTATATAGCTGTCATCGTCAAAAAGGAGAAGAATGCTGAAAATACAATGTTAGTGTTTTAATGATAACAACCATGTAACAATGCTACTAATGTGTTTATTAAGTGATTTCAAGTCAAGTTGTTGTATGATATAAGATAAATTTATTTCAAGCTATATTAAATTATGTAAGTGGTGTGATTCGTGGAAAATAATTATTAAATAAAATGGGGTAAAGTCATGTAACGACCCGTACTTTTGACTATCGTAAGTTATTAAATTTAATGAAATTATTGGGTGAATATGGGTGAAAATAAAATGATTTGTTAATATTAAATTATAAGATAATTTAAATTGTTTAATTTTAATGTTGGAAATTATTTGAATAATTTCGTTTTGGATTTAAGATGATTGTAATATATATCGGTAATTAATTTAAATTTTAATCAAAATATGAATAAAGATAATTAACATTTAAAATTCGAGTTAACTGTGAATAAGTAGAAATTCGAAATTTTATATTTTAATTGACAAGTAAAAAGAGCCATTTTGGCCACTATCTCGAATTTCGAAGAAACCAATTTCATCGGATCCATAATACTAAATTATTGTTGGATTTCAAATTTCATAGTGATCGGACTTGTCATTTGGCCGTGCGTGCTTGAAATGCGTAGAAATTAAATTTTGAATTTAATCAAAATACTTGACTTTGAAAATCTATCTTCCACATACGATCGAATTAGGCCTCGAAACTAGTTCCATTGCGTTCGAAATGGGGATAAAACATTATAAACGCCTGGCGGCATGCCTTGATTGGAATTCGGATGATTTTGGGCCTAACTATATTAATACGAACGCAAATCGAGATAGTTTTATTATTATTTTATTCTAGAAACCCTAATGTTAAACCATTGCCGACATATTATTCTAATGGCCTAAAATTGCAGATCTTCTCTACTTGATATCTCTCAATCCGTTCAACGAAATCCAAAACTTCCAAAAGCAAAGCTATAGAGTTCGATGAGCTCTACACATCCAATGGTTGATTTGTGCTAATACATCATGGATTCGCCGAGATCTCAATCCAAAGTCATGGCAGTTTTTGCATATTTCGAGGCAAACAAAGGCAGCTGGATGGATGTCATTTTAGGCGGAGGCAGAGCAAGGAGAGGCGCACCGATGGCATCCCCTGATCAACGTCCGGTCGCTCCTAGATATGTGCGTGCTTTAGGGTTTGGGTTGCATTCATGGGTTTTGGTTGGAATGAAAGCACGTACGAGAGAGAGAAGAAGATACATATGCTATTTTTTTATTAGTTAATTATTTTATATTAAAATTCAAGTGTTCTAACTGGAATAACTTTTGCATACGAGCTCCAATTCACGCGCGGTTTTCTCCGCTGCGTTCGTATCGAAATTTCAGACATTAACTGGTTTGGCTACATTCTGAGACTATTCAATTTTGGGCATTTATTTGGATTATAATTCGAAGGAAAATAAAAGGTGAGTATTTACACGCTCACAATTGACTAAAACAATTTTATGTTAGTTTAATTAATATTGTGAAGTGTTTGAAATTTATCGATTATTGTTGATAAATTTAACTAGCATCGAAAATGACATCTGAATTTATTATTGGATTTAAATTGACAGTTAAATTAAATTAGAATTCAATTGCCTGTAAATTACCCGATATTGATAATTGCGAAATTGTTGTGAATTTTATTGAGTGTTTAAATGATTAGTTGTGATGGATGCTACATAATTTATAGTATCTAAAACTGTAAACCGAATTATGTCAAATAAATTAGAGAATATATTGAAATGATATACCTATGACATATATTTGAATTGAAATGATATATATTCATTCTGGAAATCAAATTGAAATATTTATCCACCTGGCCATAGGTTAGAAAATTATATACGGACACTGGGTTGGTTAAATTAGATGATTTTAAAAGTTATTTTGAAATTATTCAAATGAATTGACTTTAAGAATAAAACCAAATTTATGGAAATTGAATTATTTTGAACTGGAACTCAAAATGTTAGAATTTAAACTTGATAAACAAGATTTGTTTTAAATTAATCGAAGTTTAAATTTTAAGTTATAAACAGAATACATCGTAAATTTCAGAAATGGATTTGTTTTAATGGATTGGCTTTTAGTCGAACTTTGAATATTTATAGAAGAAATAATATGAAATGATATTTCAAAATTTGAGTTTGGAATCAAATAATAATTGAACTTTTGGATTTAAAAATTTGGTATTGAAAGTAAACTTGATTTAAGTGTTTAAATCGATATTTTGAAATCAAATTGGAATTGGAAATAAATTTGAAATTTGAAATATAAATTAATTTGTGGAATTGGAATTGGAAATTAATTTGGAATTGGAATTGAAAATTAATTTCGAATTGAAATTGGAAATTAATTTGAGATTGAGATTTAAACTAATTTGGAAATGGCTACTGAAATTGAAAGTAATTTATGAACTGAAAGAAATTTGTGTGGAATCGAAATTTATTCGAGTTGAAATTGGAATTGAATCGATTAAATTGAAGTGGAATTGGGAATTGATTTGGGAAGGAAATTGGGAAGTTGGCCGGTTTGACTTTGGAATTATTTTAAAAAGGAATATTTTAATATAAATGATTTAAAATCTATATTCTTTAAATATTCAAACTATTTTGATTTTCCAAACCATTCTACTATATAAACCACTTTTATATTCAAATTATTTTTGATTAAACTATTTAAATATAGTCTATTAAACTATTTTTAAATATTTAACTATTTTTAACTATTTAAACTATTTTCGAAAATTCAAACTGGTTGAAGAGTAAAATTATTTATATTTAAATCTTGGATTTAAATACAAACTAGGTTAAAGTGAAGATTATAATAACCTACATTGAATTTGAATCAATGTTTGGAAGTGAAATTGATTTATCGAACAAAATTGATAATTTTGTATATATGATGATTTCGAAATGGATTTGATTTTAAAGCGAATATATGATGGTTTTGAAATGGATTTGATTTAGAAACGAATATGATATTTTGATATCAAGTGCAAATCGTTTTCGAAATGTAAAAGAACCAACCGCTGTATAAATTGACGATTGGTTGTTAAAGAGACCGGGGCCTCTTATTGAAACACTCTCTTTCAATATTGAACCACTTTGACAATAGTATACGCGGTGGAGGATATCTAGAATGTAGTGGTTAAATTGACGACGTTTATTGGAATGAAGTAAGAGAACGATGATGGATAGCCTTGACATTCGTGTCATAATTAAAATGACTAAAACAGGAGCCTATGTTTGGCCATTGAGGTTAGCTACCTCTAGCGACGTTGATCCCTCGAATTACTATTCTGATTTCATATTCGATGGTGCACCTTTTGTTCGTTTGGATTGATTGTCGCGATCGGCCACGGATGGGTTACGATCATCAGAAAGGGTAAACTGGTAAAATCCTACCTTGGACACTGCCTCACGTGCCTTGTCATATTTATTCCTATACAATTCCATTATGACTTTGGTTTAAAACTGTAAAAATGTGTTAAGGTGGACCAACATAAAGCCTTAATGCTATTTTGATATTTATTTTACTGATAGGCATTATCTATTATAGTGTATACTATTATATATAAATAGTTCAACGGATCCTTAGAGGATGGAAAATCCCGCAACATCTCTTAAGTTATTGCACTCGTATTTGTGATATTTGTAACATCCACCTTTTCGCACGGTTTAAACAGACACACGTGCCGTTTCAAACCATGCGGAAGGGCGGATTGTTATGGGGTAGATAAGAAAAACGAGAAAGAAATAAAAGAAACAGAATCTCGCAGCGGAAGGATAAAATATAATAATAAAATATATAGTTTATAAATCTGTTTACAAAACATTTATATACTACATATCAGAGTTACACATACCAATAACAATGCAGCGGAACAGTGTGAGTGTGGTACAATAATATAAATAATAGTAATACGAATCTTCGTCTTCGTCCTCCACTTCAATCCTGAAATGCTCGGACTGACCCGAGCGAATTTGAAAAGACAAAACACTCGAGTCAGAACTAAAAGATCTTATGTGAGTTAAATTAACAAAATAAATATGAGCACGGTAACTCAAGAGATGCTCGGGATTTACATCTTTTAAGGATCCATCAAACTATTTACTATATAGTATATTGCGCTATTATAATAGTGTCAAATTGTAAAATAAACATACTTTTAAATAGCGTTAAGGAGTGACCCAATATTCCCCTTAACACGTAATAGTCCCAGTAGTCCTTCCATTATCATAGTCCCTCCTGATCGGGAAGCCACCAGAGGATACCACACAGGCTACGGGAGAAATCCAAACTCGTACAAGGCTCGCTATGGTAGGTGACACGGCACAACTAGGCAATGCCAGGGTAGATATACCAATTGCTATCCGGGCTGATGGAAACGCGCATTGCGCAGCTACCGCCCACCTCGAAACAAACTCCCAAAAAAAAAATCAAAGTAAAGGTGGCCACTGAATCAATCCAAAGTCAAAGTATAATATCGAAGAGGAGTGTCCGATCAGAGGAATGACCTCATTGGCCCGAGAATCGCTCCTGTTCTAGCCACCTTATGCCAACTTACGGGAGTCGGGTCCACGTATTTACCTTGCAGGAAACGCCTCCGCCAACCTACTTCATTCTGGAATCTCCACCGCGTACGCGGTTAGTCAAAGTGGTTTTCGGTATCGACAGAGAGTATGTCCATATCCGATCCCGGTCTCTTTGCCAACTAATCGTTATTATAACACCGCGGTCATTTAAAAATAATTATACTTTCAAAACCAAAATAAAATATCCATTTAAAACCCATATAAAAATGATATCATTTTTATTCTTAAAACCACAAATCAATATGATATCATTTTATTTTCCAATATATATTATTTCCAAAATCATAGGGTTTCCAAAGTAAAATATTTAGAAATCAAAACTCTTGAATATAATATTTCCAACTTATACTACCTTGAAATACATAGCTTTGAAACAAATTTCCATCTCTTAAATGGTTAAATATTTAACTACTTTTATAAAACAAAATAGCTTCTTTAGGTTTCACAAATCAAATCTAAATATCGATTTAACTTCCCAATACCATTTCAATTCTTATGGTTAAAGCTTTAAATATTTCACCATTTCAAAAACAAACTTATTTGACAAACCCATATGTATCAATCCAATTACTTATTATTTATACTTGAAATGTTTACTTATTGAATTCAATATAATTTAAGTAAACCTTTAACTTCACGTAACTGAAAAAAATTTCAATTTATTTAACTTGATATATTCCTTTAAAACAACCTGATACTTTTTTAAATCACTTTACACAAAATCAAGTTATAAATCATATCCTTCAAAAATTTAACTTTTATTTAAATTCCGATTTAACTTAATATTCAACTTCCAATTTTATTCTCATTTAAGTCAATAGACTACCAAAAATTAAATTTTAATTAAATGCTTAATCGTATTTGATCTTAAAATCAAACTTCGGTTTATACTTCAAATCAATTTTTATACAAAGCCTAAAACCGGAAAATTTCTATATATATATATATATATATATATATAGCTTTTATTAATGATCAAATCAAAACCCATAAACCATATATATATGTATAGCTTTACAAAACCATAGTAAAACATTTCCAAAAATAATTTTATATATTTACCGCGGTGCCTATATAAAATTTTCTATCCTATGGTCAAGTGATACGGATATTTATCATTTCAATCCGCAATTTAAAATAAAAAAATGCGGTTGTATATCATTTCAAACCGCAATCCCGAATGAAATGAAAATGCATGATGACTTGCAGTTTATACAATATAAATATAGCATCCATTCATCCAAATATCAATCATCAACCATTATTTGCAATCATCGTTCAATTTAAACAGTCATCGATATAGAGCATATAAATTATACAGGTAATAAATAACAGTTTATACTCAATAATAAATTAAATAACTGTTAACTAGCAGTTTATATGCAAAATAAATTCTAACTGTAAATTTATATGCAATAATTAAAATAATAAACAATTAAATAAATAAAAATGCGAATTAACTGAGAAGATGAATAAAACATGCCAAACAAATCATATATAAATTTCTACTCATATCTAAAAATTAATTTAACAAAGATAAAATATTTTAGAAGTTGTGAGTGGGTTAAAACACTCACCTTTTGAATTTAAATCGAATTTAAATTCAATTTAAACTCAAAAATTCGACGGTCTCCGAATTGGTCCAAACTAGTTTCAAACTATCCGGAATTTAATTACGATCCTAACAAAAAAAGTTTAGCGTGAATTCGAGGTCGTATGAAAAAGTTATGCGATTTAAACGATTTGAAAATCAAAATAAATTATAAAACAAAACAAACCTTAATTAAATACTCGCCACGTCACTATCGTCTTCCATGCGCTTTGGCTACAGGAGCACGCAAATATGTTTCCAGACCGAACCCAAAACGGAACACGAACACCACCAGTAGATTGCGTATTCTGAGAACTCCAACTGTCAGGACTCGATTCTTCGACTCCCAAATATCGACATCAATACGTCCACTGTATCGAATGCCAATCAGTCGGATGCCGGAAAACCGAACACTGAGGGTTTAAGAAGAAGAAGAGAAACAGAAGAAGAGAGATAAGGTAGAAAATAGGGAGAAGAAAATAGAAAATAGAACGGAATAGAAAACAACAGAACAGTAACAGAATCTCACAATTCGCAGCGGAACAACATATAATAATAAATGAATAATCTTTAAACAAAGAACTATATCAGTTATTACATTACATCACATTATATTTCATTACATTAGAGTGTACAACAACAACAACAACAAACAGCGGAAAAGAAATACTATATACTAGTAATACGCTATGCCATCCAGCTTGCCTCCAGCAACTCCAGAATATCCTGATAAACCTAACTCTTGACTGCCCGTGTGGAAATTGGTGGGCACCCAGAGTTTAGGAAGGGAGACAATAAACTCCGAGTCAGTCATGTGACTGGTGTGGGAACTCAAAACAGTTTATTTATCTTTAAAATCAAAATAGAGGAATATTTTTAAAGTCAATTCGCAATGCTTTTAAAAATGAGACTACCATAAGGCCTCCCGCACACACACACAATGCAAACGCAGAATCGGAGGAGATTTCTCCTTATGATAGTCAAAGATGCTTGATACGCATTAAAAAGAACATTTGATATTATTAATAGTGCATAGTGTAGGAAAAATTCATTTCGAAAGTAGAAAATAAATCTTAGCCAACATACGACCATTATCGTATGCCTACTATAGCTAACTATGTTCAATAGCAGGTTACCGCCACATTCCATAGCAGGTTATACAACTAAAACCGTAAAAAGTCTCGTATTATTTCTTTGGATTTCCAACGAATGGTCAAGCCAAGGAACTTCCCATTGCCACATGGAAACGCCTCTGGATGGACGTCCCGAGAACTTAACCAGCTCTCTGCCAACACAAGGCCGGGTTACCTTTATCACTAGGTAACTACTACACGAGTATGTCAACCCCCGGTCCTTTGGGACCTTTAACCGAGCGCTCGTAATCAATTCACACAATCATAAAGTGTTTTCAACATGAGTAAGTACCTGGGCTCCATACCATGATACCACCCTTTTCCAGAAGGAAATGCACATACCCTAAAGGGAGCTACCCCTCATAACCTTGCCGCATCTTTCCTGTTTTGACCATTCCGGGGTGTGAGGCTCGACGAAGTCACGTCCACAAAAACATACTTTATACAAAAGCCATGCTTTGGGTCAACAAATGATCATAGAAATGATCACCAAGATAGACGATCAAATAAATGATCCTATCACAAATAATCAACACAATGATCATTTCACAGCAACACTCAGCATGTCACATTACCAAATTGGGAATATATCGCTGATAACCTTCAACTACATAACCTCTGAGCTCGTACGTCTCAGAGAAGGGTATTAAGCTAAAAGAATAAATTCTCCGCCACCAACAGAAATATATTTGAAAGAAATCTGCTTTATATCTCAATTTGTAATGTCAGACATACAATCTATACAAGTCTGTTCCGGGCTCGAACAGAACCGAAGGCACTTACAAAGAAGTCCTTGCAATCCGGATATCCACAATCCTGATCGGATTTCCCATCACATATGGAGAACTCTATACCGTAGCTACTCGGTGCAGAGTCAATCGACAGGTCATCCTATCGCTCTCGCAAATATCGGGTCTTCAACACCGATCTTCAATGCTATCCATTACGTCGTATCACTATTCAGAATGGGTAATCCGAATAACGAGCGCAATAATTTAAAAATAAGTGTAGCATTCAAATTCAGCAAATCACAACAAATACCTTTCAAAGGTAAATATTGATAGTCGGTTATTGAACTATCAATGGATATGCACACATCACCAGATTCCAAATAATTTTCCAAATTATTTATTTTCCAAAAATATCTTTACTAGATATATAATTTCACACTTCAAAAATAAATCAATATTTATTTTTAAACAAATTCCGCTTTCTTTTATAAATTCCATAGTGAATTTTCATTCCAAAATATCCATGCATATACGATTTCAATTATTCATTTCAATTTATCTTCAAAAAGATAAATTCTTTAAATATTCACTTTATATTGGAAAACATTTCCATACTTACTTATTCATAAGTAATTCACAAGTTTTATTTATTTTCAACACTCAGAAAATATTCAATATACTTAAATCGAGATTAAGTATATATTTCATTCTTTAAGGAAATCATTCTCTTAACCATATTTATTTGGGCCAAAACGAATGTTGCGTAAAACATCGTTACGACAACCCAAAATCACTAGTATAGGGATTCGAAATTAAAATAGATATATAAATCCCAATACTATACAAAACATTTCCTTTCGGAAATCATTTACTATAACAACAGTGTTATAGTCCACCATTTCCTTCTATTTCTCGAAAACATCTATTTCAACAATAAATGTTGAAATCTATGGTTTTGAATCTCAACACATTTAAAACGTCGTTAGATGGTTTTAATTCAATTTAAAACATCACATTCAAAACAATTTCTTTAACCTATTATTCACTATTCAAAAACGTGAATATACTACGTTAACAATTTCATCATTTCTATTCATTTTATTTCAAAGGATTATTCACAGTCAAAAATGTGAATATAACTCCATTGATAGGTTTCAACAATTTACTTATCAAAATAAGTCGTTTGCGGATTTATAAAACAACGTTTATAAATTCCATTTCTATTTATTTTACCACAACTTCCTTTATAAGTCTCCTTTATTAACCTATTTTCAATTATAACTCAATTATAAAACAAAGGTTCATATTATAAGTTAAATGCTTATAAAACGATTATTTTACAAAATCGTTCCTTTAAACTTCATAATTATAAATCTTATAACTTATAAGATTCAATTATTTATCCAAATCTATTCTTTCAATAAATTTATAAATTTTATAAACCTACTGCTTATAAAATTCCATTTATAACTTCACCGTTTATAATTTTATAAATTTCATTCATTTTTGAAATTCATTCACAATTCATTCTAATACTTATAAAAACTTGTTTTATAATTCCAATACTTTAATTTATAAATATCAATTTATAAATTTCTTATATAAATCAATTTATTTTATTATTTTAAAACTTCTTTAATCTCCTTTATAATTTCACCGTTTTGATTTATAAAATAATCAAATTTTATAAATTCTATATTTTCAACTTTTTATAATAATTTCAAAAATCCCAATTTAAACTATTTTATAAAATTATTAACCCCATATTTTCAAAAATCAACTTTTAACTATATTTCTCAAAAATCATAATTTTTATAACATTAAAATTATAACGTTTATTTATCTAAAATAAATCAATTCCAAAAATATTTTATAAATGTATACTTTCAAAAATCACTTTAAAATCATTTTAAAATTCCAAAATTTGGTCCAATGATGCTACATACCAAATAGTCAATCACGACAACAACGATATCATATATCGATATGATAATCAACGAATATCAAAATATCCATAATCAAATAAATACTATTGAGGAATCCAGTTGGATCCCTCTGACCTGTTTTCCTGCATCCACAAACATTAGCACAATACCAATTTCGCTCCAGTACGAAATTATCGCGGTATATGGGATTTAAAATATTATCCGCTTAATAGACGGCGCAATAGGGTCTCATCCGCTATACAATGCGGGAAATCAATAACTCCAATATATACATATGCCAATATATATATATATTGCTATTATATATAATACCAATTTCACTGTTTATGAAATATTCGCGGTATATGTTTTTAATAAATAACATCCGCTTACTAACGGCGCATAATGTCTATTTTAACAATCAATAGATAACAATCATCATTCAAACATGCATTCAAATATTTTAAATCTAACTATTTAAAATAAAATCGAAACTGATTCGATTGAGTGAGAAGTTCTCACCTTGATTTCAATTTCTTTTTAGCGATTTATTTCGAATAAAATTAAACGGACGTTTAATTTTACCCGAAATTCTCACTAACTCCAAACAACTCCAATCCAATTCCATAGCGTAGTGCTCGTCCATACGATTCCAACGCAACTAGTTTCGCGCGTTTTCGACCTCGTATGAAAAAGTTATGCATTTATGAAGTTTATACGAATTTTTATAACTAAATTACAACATTTTATTTAAAATTTTAAGCCTACTCTAAGCATCACCGTCCATTTCCAGATCCAACGCCTCTCCCCCATCTTCCCAACTCACGCACGCAACATCTCCAGGCCGTGCTTTGAACCCATCTCATTGAAACTAGGGTTCGACTTTGCAACATCCTCGCTCGACGAAACTTCATCAAACCACCTCCATATTGAAGCCCATTGCAAGAGCTACCTTCACCATGAACAACTCGAAGTTCGCCTCCTCCTTATGCGCGCGCACGAAGAGGAACGGCAAGAAGTTGCGGCCAAATTTCTCCCACCACGTCGCTCCAATGATCATCATCGCCGTATGGATCTAAAGCTCTCGGGATGCTCTTCATCTTTGCTTCAGAAAGTTTTTGATAATATTGCATGGATTGAGAGAGATTGAGGGGAGAAGATGAACAATTTTCGGCCTTAGGTTTAGGGGTGGCGGCTGCATATAGAAACTAGGGTTTTGTTATTTTATTTTTTTATTTGTGAAGGTGGGCTATTTATAGGGAAACGAACGACACTATTCATTCCGAAAATTCCAAACTCTGATTTACGCGCAGTGACCGACGTTTCTAGGGTTTACCCCACGTTCTGAACACAATGGAATAGGTTTCGAAAGCTAATTCGGTCATCTGTGCGAGATATGGCTATAAACGTTCAATTTGAATTAAACTTATTTAAACGATTTTCTAGGCGTTTTAATTTGTACCGGACAAACGGTAAATCCAATTGACACGAAATTTGAAACCTTACAATAATATCACATTACGGATCCGATGAAACTGGTTTCGTCGAAATCCGAGACTGTTTGAAAAATGGCTATTTTAACTCGCCAAATTAGTATTAAAAATAATTCGATGCGTTTCGAGCTGGCACGATCAAACGGTAAATCCGATTGCTACGAAAATTGAAATCCGGTAATAACTAACTATTACGGATCCAATGGAACTAGTTTCGTCCAATTCTGAGACTGTTCAAAAATTGACTAATTTCACTAGTCGATTAAATATTAAAATATTCAATTTTCACAAATTAACTTTTAATTCGATTTTAAAAGTTCTAAAATATCATTCTAACTCCAATATGATAAAATAAAATTTTACAAATCATTTTCAATCATATTTAACTCAATTTTCAATTATTTCCATAATTTAACATATTAAATTATCGATTTAATTATTTAATTAAATCTAATTATTCAAAATAAAATTTATTTGACTTATAAATCTCACTTATTAATATTTAAAATTAATTAAATATTCAAATTTTAATTACTTAAAATTCTGGATCGTTACAATCTTTCCCCCTTAAAAGAATTTCGTCCTCGAAATTATCAAGTAAGAAAAATTACAAAATCTATTAACTTCCCCAAAATCCATAGTTAAATTTCTTATAACAACTTTACTAAGTTTTCAAATCATACTTAGTTATTTTTTTCAAAACAACTACTATCGTTTAACTTTCAATTCCAAAATCAAAGTTAAAGTTTTCAAAAAATTTCCAATTTTCTCAAATTTTTTCGAACGCCTTAAATTTTCGGAAAAATTCGCCATAGTCTCCTTTGCGCGGCTCGATCCGAAAAAAAAAAATGACAGTATATATATCACAAATATAAATCTCATCAAGTAATGAGGCATCCCGAAGGGAAAAAAGTATAAAAGTACGGTATGCAATCCGAGATATGTACCTTATATTTTATTAGCAAGCATATACGGCTAATATAGCGCGAAAGCGAGCTCCAAATGCGAAGCAAACGCGATCCGCACCTACTAAACACTCAACAAACAACATGAGAACAGTAACAGAATCTCACAATTCGCGGCGGAACAACATATAATAATAAATGAATAATCTTTAAACAAAGAACTATATCAGTTATTACATTACATCACATTACATTTCATTACATCAGAGTGTACAACAACAACAACAAACAGCGGAAAAGAAATACTATATACTAGTAATATGCTATGCCATCCAGCTTGCCTCCAGCAACTCCAGAATATCCTGATAAACCTAACTCTTGACTGCCCGTGTGGAAATTGGTGGGCACCCAGAGTTTAGGAAGGGAAACAATAAACTCCGAGTCAGTCATGTGACTGGTGTGGGAACTCAAAACAGTTTATTTATCTTTAAAATCAAAATAGAGGAATATTTTTAAAGTCAATTTGCAATGCTTTTAAAAATGAGACTACCATAAGGCCTCCCGCACACACACACAACGCAAACGTAGAATCGGAGGAGATTTCTCCTTATGATAGTCAAAGATGCTTGATACGCATTAAAAAGAACAATTGATATTATTAATAGTGCATAGTGTAGGAAAAATTCATTTCGAAAGTAGAATATACATCTTAGCCAACATACGACCATTATCATATGCCTACTATAGCTAACTATGTTCAATAGCAGGTTACCGCCACATTCCATAGCAGGTTATACAACTAAAACCGTACAAGTCTCGTATTGTTTCTTTGGATTTCCAACGAATGGTCAGGCCAAGGAACTTCCCATTGCCACATGGAAACGCCTGTGGATGGACGTCCCGAGAACTTAACCAGCTCTCTGCCAACACAATGCCGGGTTATCTTTATCACTAGGTAACTACTACACGAGTATGTCATCCCCCGGTCCTTTGGGACCTTTAACCGAGCGCTCGTAATCCATTCACACAATCATAAAGTGTTTTCAACATGAGTAAGTATCTGGGCTCCATACCATGATACCACCCTTTTCCAGAAGGAAATGCACATACCCTAAAGGGAGCTACCCCTCATAACCTTGCCGCATCTTTCCTGTTTTGACCATTCCGGGGTGTGAGGCTCGACGAAGTCACGTCCACAAAACATACTTTATACAAAAGCCATGCTTTGGGTCAACAAATGATCATAGAAATGATCACCAAGATAGACGATCAAATAAATGATCCTATCACAAATAATCAACACAATGATCATTTCACAGCAACAATCAGCATGTCACATTACCAAATTGGGAATATATCGCTGATAACCTTCAACTACATAACCTCTGAGCTCGTACGTCTCAGAGAAGGGTGTTAAGCTAAAAGAATAAATTCTCCACCACCAACAGAAATATATTTGAAAGAAATCTGCTTTATATCTCAATTTGTAATGTCAGACATACAATCCATACAAGTCTGTTCCGGGCTCGAACAGAACCGAAGGCACTTACAAAGAAGTTCTTGCAATCCGGATATCCACAATCCCGATCGGATTTCCCATCACATATGGAGAACTCTATACCGTAGCTACTCGGTGCAGAGTCAATCGACAGGTCATCCTATCGCTCTCGCAAATACCGGGTCTTCAACACCGATCTTCAATGCTATCCATTACGTCGTATCACTATTCAGAATGGGTAATCCGAATAACGAGCGCAATAATTTAAAAATAAGTGTAGCATTCAAATTCAGCAAATCACAACAAATACCTTTCAAAGGTAAATATTGATAGTCGGTTATTGAACTATCAATGGATATGCACACATCACCAGATTCCAAATAATTTTCCAAATTATTTATTTTCCAAAAATATCTTTACTAGATATATAATTTCACACTTCAAAAATATATCAATATTTATTTTTAAACAAATTCCACTTTCTTTTATAAATTCCATAGTGAATTTTCATTCCAAAATATCCATACATATACGATTTCAATTACTCATTTCAATTTATCTTCAAAAAGATAAATTCTCTAAATATTCACTTTATATTGGAAAACATTTCCATACTTACTTATTCATAAGTAATTCACAAATTTTATTTATTTTCAACACTTAGAAAATATTCAATATACTTAAATCGAGATTAAGTATATATTTCATTCTTTAAGGAAATCATTCTCTTAACCTTATTTATTTGGGCCAAAACGAATGTTGCGTAAAACATCGTTACGACAACCCAAAATCACTAGTATAGGGATTCGAAATTAAAATAGATATATAAATCCCAATACTATACAAAACATTTCCTTTCGGAAATCATTTACTATAACAACAGTGTTATAGTCCACCATTTCCTTCTATTTCTCGAAAACATCTATTTCAACAATAAATGTTGAAATCTATGGTTTTGAATCTCAACACATTTAAAACATCGTTAGATCGTTTTAATTCAATTTAAAACATCACATTCAAAACAATTTCTTTAACCTATTATTCACTATTCAAAAACGTGAATATACTACGTTAACAATTTCATCATTTCTATTCATTTTATTTCAAAGGATTATTCACAGTCAAAAATGTGAATATAACTCCATTGATAGGTTTCAACAATTTACTTATCAAAATAAGTCGTTTGCGGATTTATAAAACAACGTTTATAAATTCCATTTCTATTTATTTTACCACAACTTCCTTTATAAGTCTCCTTTATTAACCTATTTTCAATTATAACTCAATTATAAAACAAAGGTTCATATTATAAGTTAAATGCTTATAAAACGATTATTTTACAAAATCGTTCCTTTAAACATCATAATTATAAATCTTATAACTTATAAGATTCAATTATTTATCCAAATCTATTCTTTCAATAACTTTATAAATTTTATAAACCTACTGCTTATAAAATTCCATTTATAACTTCACCGTTTATAATTTTATAAATTTCATTCATTTATGAAATTCATTCACAATTCATTCTAACACTTATAAAAACTCATTTTATAATTCCAATACTTTAATTTATAAATATCAATTTATAAATTTCTTATATAAATCAATTTATTTTATTATTTTAAAACATCTTTAATCTCCTTTATAATTTCACCGTTTTGATTTATAAAATAATCAAATTTTATAAATTCTATATTTTCAACTTTTTATAATAATTTCAAAAATCCCAATTTAAACTATTTTATAAAATTATTAACCCCATATTTTCAAAAATCAACTTTTAACTATATTTCTCAAAAATCATAATTTTTATAACATTAAAATTATAACGTTTATTTATCTAAAATAAATCAATTCCAAAAATATTTTATAAATGTATACTTTCAAAAATCACTTTAAAAATCATTTTAAAATTCCAAAATTTGGTCCAATGATGCTACATACCAAATAGTCAATCACGACAACATCGATATCATATATCGATATGATAATCAACGAATATCAAAATGTCCATAATCAAATAAATACTGTTGAGGAATCCAGTTGGATCCCTCCAACCTGTTTTCCTGCATCCACAAACATTAGCACAATACCAATTTCGCTCCAGTACGAAATTATCGCGGTATATGGGATTTAAAATATTATCCGCTTAATAGACGGCGCAATAGGGTCTCATCCGCTATACAATGCGGAAAATCAATAACTCCAATATATACATATGCCAATATATATATATATTGCTATTATATATAATACCAATTTCACTGTTTATGAAATATTCGCGGTATATGTTTTTAATAAATAACATCCGCTTATTAACGGCGCATAATGTCTATTTTAACAATCAATAGATAACAATCATCATTCAAACATGCATTCAAATATTTTAAATCTAACTATTTAAAATAAAATCGAAACTGATTCGATTGAGTGAGAAGTTCTCACCTTGATTTCAATTTCGTTTTAGCGATTTATTTCGAATAAAATTAAACGGACGTTTAATTTTACCCGAAATTCTCACTAACTCCAAACGACTCCAATCCAATTCCATACGTAGTGCTCGTCCATACGATTCCAACGCAACTGGTTTCGCGCGTTTTCGACCTCGTATGAAAAAGTTATGCATTTATGAAGTTTATACGAATTTTTATAACTAAATTACAACATTTTATTTAAAATTTTAAACCTACTCTAATCATCACCGTCCATTTCCAGATCCAACGCCTCTCCCCCATCTTCCCAACTCACGCACGCAACATCTCCAGGCCGTGCTTTGAACCCATCTCATTGAAACTAGGGTTCGACTTTGCAACATCCTCGCTCGACGAAACTTCATCAAACCACCTCCATATTGAAGCCCATTGCAAGAGCTACCTTCACCATGAACAACTCGAAGTTCGACCTCCTCCTTATGCGCGCGCACGAAGAGGAATGGCAAGAAGTTGCGGCCAAATTTCTCCCACCACGTCGCTCCAATGATCATCATCGCCGTATGGATCTGAAGCTCTCGGGATGCTCTTCATCTTTGCTTCAGAAAGTTTTTGATAATATTGCATGGATTGAGGGAGATTGAGGAGAGAAGATGAACAATTTTCGGCCTTAGGTTTAGGGGCGGCGGCTGCATATAGAAACTAGGGTTTTGTTATTTTTTATTTTTTTTATTTGTGAAGGTGGGCTATTTATAGGGAAACGAACGACACTATTCATTCCGGAAATTCCAAACTCCAATTTACGCGCAGTGACCGACGTTTCTAGGGTTTACCCCGCGTTCCAAACACAATGGAACAGGTTTCGAAAGCTAATTCGGTCATTTGTGCGAGATATGGCTATAAACGTTCAATTTGAATTAAACCGATTTAAACGATTTTCTAGGCGTTTTAATTTGTACCGGACAAACGGTAAATCCAATTTACACGAAATTTGAAACCTTACAATAATATCACATTACGGATCCGATGAAACTAGTTTCGTTGAAATCCGAGACTGTTTGAAAAATGGCTATTTTAACTCGCCAAATTAATATTAAAAATAATTCGATGCGTTTCGAGATGCCACGATCAAACGGTAAATCCGATTGCTACGAAAATTGAAATACGGTAATAACTAACTATTACGGATCCAATGGAACAAGTTTCGTCCAATTCTGAGACTGTTCAAAAATTGACTAATTTCACTAGTCGATTAAATATTAAAATATTCAATTTTCACAAATTAACTTTTAATTTGATTTTAAAAGTTCTAAAATATCATTCTAACTCCAATATGATAAAATAAAATTTTACAAATCATTTTCAATCATATTTAACTCAATTTTCAATTATTTCCATAATTTAACATATTAAATTATCGATTTAATTATTCAATTAAATCCAATTATTCAAAATAAAATTTATTTGACTTATAAATCTCACTTATTAATATTTAAAATTAATTAAATATTCAAATTTTAATTACTTAAAATTCTGGGTCGTTACACCAACATATAATTTTTCTGGAATTTTTAGAGGAGTTTGAATTTTGACTTTTATTTGGATTGAAACTGGATCTAGAAATTGTCTGTTGCCATTGAAGAAGAGAAGAAGTTGAAGAAGAGACTATACAGAGGAATGAAGATGGAGGCTAGGGTTTCACCGCCTATTTATAGATAGATCGCAAAAGAATAGGTGTGCACGAATTTTAACGTGCAAACGGAGGTGGTCCCAAAAGATAAATAATATTAATTACACACGTTACGGATTTAGGAAATAAATAAATTCCTTATCATTTACATTTTATTTTAAACGTATTTACAAATGTAAATCTAGACGTTTCGTTTACGTTTCAAAATATATCCACAATTTTATTAATTTCCAAATTGATCTAAACAAATTTAGATGTAAATTAAAAGCTGATAAGTCTATCCATTGCAGTGTTAATTTCTCCACTTCCTTATATTTAGAAATTATAAATTAAATTTTCAAAAACCTATTTTTTTTATTTTCAAACTTTTATATTCTCATCTTTTACCAATAATAAGAATGCACTAACATTTGTTCATGGTTTCACCTTATTATCCTCAAATTCCATTTTAATTTGCAATAATTACAATTATTGAATTTTGATACTTTAATTAAATTTATACATCTTGCTTTCTATACTATAAATCAACCAGTGGTCCTATTTTATATAGAATTAGCAAAATTTCATCTTATAAAATTAACCTCCTTCAATTACAAAACAAAGTCTACGCTAACTGCACAATTCAACTCAATTAATTGTAATTGATTTCCCATAAATTGTTATAAATAAAATTTGAAATCTTCATAACTTCGTTTATTGATTTACAATCTTACTATTAAATAAATTGACATTTAGCATTGAATTATATTCCATTCCATAAATGAATTTATTTCAAATTAACGTACTACTTGATTTCCTTAGATTATAAGTTATTCTATTAGTTAGTCATCTTTTTTTTTTAAAAAAAATCATTAATTAAGGTCCCAATTAGGTTAATTTATTTGGATTTCATTCCTTTATTACATCATTCATCACTTAACAATTAACCAACTTTTCTATGCATCTTATTTCACTTATATCTTGTAATTATTTTCTAAACTCATACTTGTAATACCCAATATCATTTTATATTTCAATCGATTCTCACTTATTCCTATTTTATTGCAATATATTTCTATACTCATTCATTAATGCATATCTTCACTCACTTCCTATTTTATTTGCAATATATTTCTATATTCATTCATTAATGCATATCTTCACTCACTTCCTATTTTATTTGCAATATAGTTCTATATTCATTCATTAATGCATATCTTCACTCACTTCCTATTTTATTTGCAATATAGTTCTATATTCATTCATTAATGCATATCTTCACTCACTTCCTATTTTATTTGCAATATATTTCTATATCCATTCATTAATGCATATCTTCACTCACTTCCTATTTTATTTGCAATATATTTCTATATTCATTCATTAATGCATATCTTCACTCACTTCCTATTTTATTTGCAAAATAATTCTATATTCATTCATTAATGCATATCTTCACTCACTTCCTATTTTATTTGCAATATATTTCTGTATTCATTCATTAATGCATATCTTCACTCACTTCCTATTTTATTTGTAATATATTTCTGTATTCATTCATTAATGCATATCTTCACTCACTTCCTATTTTATTTGTAATATATTTCTATATTCATTCATTAATGCATATATACAAATTAAAAATTCTATATCCCTTTTAATTATTCCATCCATGCTCCATTACTTCACTTAATGCACAATTAGCATTCCTTATTCAAATTTGTTACATTCCCTTATATCCACTTCATAAATAAATTGGTATTCCGTTTTCCATTTATTACTAACTTTAATTATTGCAATTTATTATCTAACATACAATTTGAATTTATTTTCAAATTTTCACCGTTAAATTAATTAATATCTTCTAATAGTAAATAAAAAGGATTGAGCAAATTAAAATTTCTATTCAGTTATATTTTATCAATATATTGATACTTAGGCAAAATCAAATTCTTGTCTTTAATTACCATTTTCATAATTTCAACTCAATCAACCATTTCAACATGCAACTCATAATAACTTTTTATAAGTATGCATGGAATCATCATTTGTTCCAATCTTTTCTTAATTTACATAACAAATTCCCTTTATTTATTTTCAATTTACACAAAGGTATAAATCTTTCACTATTTCAATCATTAGATTTTTATTCAAATTACTAATAATCAAGTTTTTAAGTACCGTTGCTATATTTTAATTTAGCCTTCATTCCAATACTAATTTATCATCTTCATTTTTTTCTTTTTTTCTTTTTTTTCTACAAAAAATTAAATTACAAGATCCTATTTAATTAACAATTTAATTGTCGAAATTTACAGGTCGTTACGCTCTCCCCCACTCAAAACTTTTCGTCCCCGAAAAGGGAAAGAAGGGAAAAGAAGAATTTCGAAATCAATATCATATTTAAATATTATATTTATAAAAATTTAAATTTACAAAATTAGTTAATTTAGCTAAAATATACAAATTTATATAAAGTGAAATATTTAAGCAGTTTCAACCATTAATCAACCAATCAATACAACAACCATCAACTTTACAAACAGCATACATACACAAGACAAAGCAACCATTTAATCCAACAAACAAATAGTTGTTCGGGTTCAAAACTTGAAATTGTATGGAATGAAAATAACTATCAAGTGCATCCTTTACTCAACAGTCTTAGATGGAACAACGATAGATTTTTTATTCATCCAACAACTTCAAATTCTCTTACCCAACCAACCATAAGTCAAACAATAAAAATTCAAACCAACAACCAAATTAACTTATTATACATTTATTTCATGCTTTAGTTGTTTAATTTCTTTTCTTTCATTTATTGAGTGATTCCTTCATTACTTACAATTTTCATTTTTCATTTATTACAATATTCATTATATTTGCATTCCGTTTTATTTACTTAAGTTTATAATCATCTATTTATAATACTTAAAATTTCCATTTTAACTTAAGTTTATACATTTAATTCTTATTTTGTAACAGCAAATTCATTGAATACCTTTATTACCTCAAGCTTCACTTATAAGATTTCCCCTTACATTTTCTTACTAACATTGCAACTTTTATTATATGGTAAGTTATATATATGCTTTAAGAATGTATGTGAAAATTATACAAGTTTCTTCTCAATTCCTTTAATTAATTAATGGTTCAATAATTATATATATTCGTTTTATAAATTACAATTTCAACTTACTTTTAATTTCATTCATTTATTTAATGCTTACATTTCTATTATATTTAATAATGGTAACAATTTAACTACACTAAATTTGCAACTTTATACATCAATTCTTATAAATAAAGAAGTTCATTAATTCATTTAATGATGTTTACAATCGTTTATTTACATTACTTATCTTCCTATTGTATTAAATTTTTACTTTAATTAAAGGTTCCAATTTCTACACTTAATTGAACTATTAATTAACTGGAACTTAAGAACCAAATATCGGGTTTAATTTTTAAATCATTTAAAATAATAGATAGATATCTATTCTTAATATATATATATATATATATATATATATATATATATATATATATATATATCCAATTATAATTAAAACGATAAAAATTTTCTTAAACAATTCTGCAGTAAATTTCTACGGTGGCCTTCCCACTTCGAAACTCGAACATGAAAGTCGATGATGCGTGCACTCATCACCGAAATTATTTTCCAGCAACAGGGAGGAAAGTACAAAACTTATTTTTTCCGAAATCTTCTTTAAAACAATTTTTCCGAATTATATTGAAATATTTATATCAAAAAATACTTATAAATAATATTATTATATTCCAAAATTTATTCGAAAGAAATTTCAAAACCCCGGAACTTAAGTTCTAAATTTCCAAATTTCATCAATCTTATTTTCCAATCTAACTTATATTATTAATTATACACTTTATCACCTAACAACCAATCTATTGCAGCCAAATATAGATATAGATTGAAAATTTTACTTTATATATAGAAAATATAATAGGAAAAATTATTTCATTCACCTATATTAAAACAGATATTATGTCGGTCTGTCCTATTTAGTGTTTAGAAACCCCTATTGATGTCACAGCGTCCCATGCATCAACCATAATTTATAAATATAAAACGGAACAGATTAACACAATATTAAAACCTTTTTATAATACTAACAAGTACGCTCTCTCATATATATACACTCAGCGACTCCCATAGGGTATTACTACCCTATTAACAAAGAGTCAAACCCCACAATGCCAAGGTTTATCACTAAACCAAAGCTCTGATACCAACTGTAACATCCGCCTTTTCGCACGGTTTAAACAAACACACGTGCCGATTCAAACCATACAGAAGGGTGGATTGTTATGGGGTAGATAAGAAAAACGAGAAAGAAATAAAAGAAACAGAATCTCGCAGCGGAAGGATAAAATATAATAATAAAATATATAGTTTATAAATCTGTTTACAAAACATTTATATACTACATATCAGAGTTACACATACCAATAATAATGCAGTGGAACAGTGTGAGTGTGGTACAATAATATAAATAATAGTAATACGAATCTTCGTCTTCGTCCTCCAGAGCTAAAACTTCAATCCTGAAACGCTCGAACTGACCCGAGCGAATTTGAAAAGACAAAACACTCGAGTCAGAACGAAAAGATCTTATGTGAGTTAAATTAACAAAATAAATATGAGTACAGTAACTCAAGAGATGCTCGGGATTTACATCTCTTAAGGATCCGTTAAACTATTTACTATATAGTATATTGCGCTATTATAATAGTGTCTAATTGTAAAATAAACATACTTTTAAATAGCGTTAAGGAGTGACCCAATATTCCCCTTAACACGTAATAGTCCCAGTAGTCCATCCAATATCATAGTCCCTCCTGATCGGGAAGCCACCAGAGGATACCACACGGGCTACGGGAGAAATCCAAACTCGTACAAGGCTCGCTATGGTAGGTGACACGGCACAACTAGGCAATGCCAGGGTAGATATACCAATTGCTATCCGGGCTGATGGAAACGCGCAGCGCGCAGCTACCGCCCACCTCGAAACAAACTCCCAAAAAAAAAAAATCAAAGTAAAGGTGGCCACTGAATCAATCCAAAGTCAAAGTATAATATCGAAGAGGAGTGTCCGATCAGAGGAATGACCTCATTGGCCCGAGAATCGCTCCTGTTTTAGCCACCTTATGCCAACTCACGGGTGTCGGGTCCACGTATTTACCTTGCAGGAAACGCCTCCACCAACCTACTTCATTCTGGAATCTCCACCGCGTACACGGTTAGTCAAAGTGGTTTTCGGTATCGACAGAGAGTATGTCCATATCCGATCCCGGTCTCTTTGCCAACCAATCGTTATTATAACACCGCGGTCATTTAAAAATAATTATACTTTTAAAACCAAAATAAAATATCCATTTAAAACCCATATAAAAACGATATCATTTTTATTCTTAAAACCCCAAATCAATATGATATCATTTTATTTTCCAATATATATTATTTCCAAAATCATAGGGTTTCCAAAGTAAAATATTTAGAAATCAAAACTCTTAAATATAATATTTCCAACTTATACTACCATGAAAAACATAGCTTTGAAACAAATTTCCATCTCTTAAATGGTTAAATATTTAACTACTTTTATAAAACAAAATAGCTTCTTTAGATTTCACAAATCAATTCTAAATATCGATTTAACTTCCCCATACCATTTCAATTCTTATGGTTAAAGCTTTAAATATTTCACCATTTCAAAAACAAACTTATTTGACAAACCCATATGTATCAAATCCAATTACTTATTATTTAGACTTGAAATGTTTACTTATTGAATTCAATATAATTTAAGTAAACCTTTAACTTCACATAACTGAAAAAATTTTCAATTTATTTAACTTGATATATTCCTTTAAAACAACCTGATACTTATTTAAATCACTTTACACAAAATCAAGTTATAAATCATATCCTTTAAAAAATTTAACTTTTATTTAAATTCCGATTTAACTTAGTATTCAACTTCCAATTTTATTCTCATTTAAGTCAATAGAACTACCAGAAATTAAATTTTAATTAAATGCTTAATCGTATTTCATCTTAAAATCAAACTTCGGTTTATACTTCAAATCAATTTTTATACAAAGCCTAAAACCAGAAAATTTCTATATATATATATATAGCTTTTATTAATGATCAAATCAAAACCCAGAAACCATATATATATATATATATATGTATGTATGTATAGCTTTACAAAACCATAGTAAAACATTTCCAAAAATAATTTTATATATTTACCGCGGTGCCTGTATAAAATTTTCTATCCTATGGTCAAGTGATACGGATATTTATCATTTCAATCCGCAATTTAAAATAAAAAAAATGCGGTTGTATATCATTTCAAACCGCAATCCCGAATGAAATGAAAATGCATGATGACTTGCAGTTTATACAATATAAATATAGCATCCATTCATCCAAATATCAATCATCAACCATTATTTACAATCATCGTCCAATTTAAACAGTCATCGATATAGAGCATATAAATTACACTGGTAATAAATAACAGTTTATACTCAATATTAAATTTAATAACTGTTAACTAGCAGTTTATATGCAAAATAAATTCTAACTGTAAATTTATATGCAATAATTAAAATAATAAACAGTTAAATAAATAAAAATGCTAATTAACTGAGAAGATGAATAAAACATGCCAAACAAATCATATATAAATTTCTACTCATATCTAAAAATCAATTTAACAAACATAAAATATTTTAGAAGTTGTGAGTGGGTTAAAACACTCACCTTTTGAATTTAAATCGAATTTAAATTCAATTTAAACTCAAAAATTCGACGGTCTTTGAATTGGTCCAAACTAGTTCCAAACTGTCTGAAATTTAATTACGATCCTAACAAAAAAAGTTTCGCGTGAATCCGAGGTCGTATGAAAAAGTTACGCGATTTAAACGATTTGAAAATAAAAATAAATTATAAAACAAAACAAACCTTAATTAAATACTCGCCACGTCACTATCGTCTTCCACGCGCTTTGGCTACAGGAGCACGCAAATATGTTTCCAGACCGAACCCAAAACGGAAAACGAACACCACCAGTAGATTGCGTATTCTGAGAACTCCAACATATAATTTTTCTGGAATTTTTAGAGGATTTTGAATTTTGACTTTTATTTGGATTGAAACTGGATCTAGAAATTGTCTGTTGCCATTGAAGAAGAGAAGAAGTTGAAGAAGAGACTATACAGAGGAATGAAGATGGAGGCTAGGGTTTCACCGCCTATCTATAGATAGATCGCAAAAGAATAGGTGTGCACGAATTTTAACATGCAAACGGAGGTGGTCCCGAAAGATAAATAATATTAATTACACACATTACGGATTTAGGAAATAAATAAATTCCTTATCATTTACATTTTATTTTAAACGTATTTACAAATGTAAATCTAGACGTTTCGTTTACGTTTCAAAATATATCCACAATTTTATTAATTTCCAAATTGATCTAAACAAATTTAGATGTAAATTAAAAGCTGATAAGTCTATCCATTGCAGTGTTAATTTCTCCACTTCCTTATATTTAGAAATTATAAATTAAATTTTCAAAAACCTATTTTTTTGATTTTCAAACTTTTATATTCTCATCTTTTACCAATAATAAGGATGCACTAACATTTGTTCATGGTTTCACCTTATTATCCTCAAATTCCATTTTAATTTGCAATAATTACAATTGTTGAATTTTGATACTTTAATTAAATTTATACATCTTTCTTTCTATACTATAAATCAACCAGTGGTCCTATTTTATATAGAATTAGCAAAATTTCATCTTATAAAATTAACCTCCTTCAATTACAAAACAAAGTCTACGCTAACTGCACAATTCAAGTCAATTAATTGTAATTGATTTCCCATAAATTGTTATAAATAAAATTTGAAATCTTCATAACTTCATTTATTGATTTACAATCTTACTATTAAATAAATTAACATTTAGCGTTGAATTATATTCCATTCCATAAATAAATTTATAAATTTATTTCAAATTAACGTACTACTTGATTTCCTTAGATTATAAGTTATTCTATTAGTCAATCATCTTTTTTTTTTAAATCATTAATTAAGGTCCCAATTAGGTTAATTTATCTGGATTTCATTCCTTTATTACATCATTCATCACTTAACAATTAACCAACTTTTCTATGCATCTTATTTCACTTATATCTTGTAATTATTTTCTAAACTCATACTTGTAATACCAAATATCATTTTATATTTCAATCGATTCTCACATATTCCTATTTTATTGCAATATATTTCTATACTCATTCATTAATGCATATCTTCACTCACTTCCTACTTTATTTGCAATATATTTCTATATTCATTCATTAATGCATATCTTCACTCACTTCCTATTTTATTTGCAATATATTTCTATATTCATTCATTAATGCATATCTTCACTCACTTCCTATTTTATTTGCAATATATTTCTATATTCATTCATTAATGCATATCTTCACTCACTTCCTATTTTATTTGCAATATATTTCTATATTCATTCATTAATGCATATCTTCACTCACTTCCTATTTTATTTGCAATATATTTCTATATTCATTCATTAATGCATATCTTCACTCACTTCCTATTTTATTTGCAATATATTTCTATATTCATTCATTAATGCATATCTTCACTCACTTCCTATTTTATTTGTAATATATTTCTATATTCATTCATTAATGCATATCTTCACTCACTTCCTATTTTATTTGTAATATATTTCTATATTCATTCATTAATGCATATATACAAATTAAAAATTCTAAATCCCTTTTAATTATTCCATCTATGCTCCATTACTTCACTTAATGCACAATTAGCATTCCTTATTCAAATTTGTTACATTCCCTTATATCCACTTCATAAATAAATTGGTATTCCGTTTTCCATTTATTACTAACTTTAATTATTGCAATTTATTATCTAACATACAATTTGAATTTATTTTCAAATTTTCACCGTTAAATTAATTAACATCTTCTAATAGTAAATAAAAAGGATTGAGCAAATTAAAATTTCTATTCAGTTATATTTTATCAATATATTGATACTTAGGCAAAATCAAATTCTTGTCTTTAATTACCCTTTTCATAATTTCAACTCAATCAACCATTTCAACATGCAACTCATAATAACTTTTTATAAGTATGCATGGAATCATCATTTATTCCAATCTTTTCTTAATTTACATAATAAATTCCCTTTATTTATTTTCAATTTACACAAAGGTATAAATCTTTCACAATTTCAATCATTAGATTTTTATTCAAATTACTAATAATCAAGTTTTTAAATACCTTTGCTATATTTTAATTTAGCGTTCATTCCAATACTAATTTATCATCTTCATTTTTTTCTTTTTTTCTTTTTTTTCTACAAAAAATTAAATTACAAGATCCTATTTAATTAACAATTTATTGTCGAAATTTACGGGTCGTTACAATATTGATTTGCCTCACACAAGAATATTTTAGTCCTGATTCGAGTGTTTTGTCTTTTCATTCCACTCGGGTCAGTCCGAGTTTTTTTCCAGTGTATTAAAGACTATTCTCTGGAGGATGAAGACGGAGTTTTGGTATATTACTATTATTATCTCCTGTATCATGCTATTATGTTGTATTAATTATTTATCCCTATTGTATAGATATAACTCTGATAAATGTGTAGTTTAAAATCCAATGTATCGTAAACAAATTTATGAACTGTTTATTTGATTATTATATTTTATCGTTTTCGTTGTGAGATTCTGTGTTTTGTTTCGTTCTTCTCTTCTTATTTTTCTTAATTAACTCCATTGATTATCTATGCTTCGGATTGTTTATGTCCGATATGTGTGGATTATTGTCAATTTAAACCTTACGAAATGCGGGTCGTCACAAGTCAAGACTTGTACTTGGGTCAATAAGTTAGACAATTTCATTTAACCAACAACGCTACAAGTACACTTAGCCAAAACAAGGCTTTATAGTTATATGCTGGACAAGGGTAATCGATGGTGCAAAAACATGAGCAGAGTGGGAACTGAATCCATGCCGCATTGGAAAGGACACGTGTTCATGTATTTTTTCTAAAATGGTGCAAAATTGCAATGGATTTACCTTTTCCAATGCAAATTTCTAAAGTATTGTGCCTATTTAATGGCTTCCTATCACTCCTATATAAGCCATCTGCCCTCCTAAAATCAATAACACAATTTTGTGCTCTCAATTCATTCTTGCATTGCTTCCTAAAGCCCTATACTTTTTAACACCCTTTAATTTTATCGATAATTGATTTAAAGGAAATTAATTAATAAATAACATCACCAAAAAACAGAATTTTTACAAACATTAGAATTTGGCTATGAAACTTGCACCATTAGGCATGCGATGATTTTTCGATCAATTTTCATATATAAGCCTTTTCAATCGGAGTTCAAATGAAATAGTTATTGACGTTTGAAGTTTAGAATAAAAATAATTATATCCGTAATTAAGGAAATAAATAATAATTATCTAACGTTAATTACAAACAGTTAAACCTAATGGATGCTTAACGTTAGCTTACATGTTAAGAAGTCATTAATTGGAAATAAATATTAACGATGTTAAATAAGTAATTAAATAACAAAAATTGAACAATGCCAAATTAACATGCACATGGTCGAGTCAAGATGCACCATGGTCAACCAGTAGCGGTCGACCGTGATGGGCAAGCGGTCGACCGTGGCCAGTATTAAAACGATAGTAAATATTGGAAAAACGGCCGAAATTTAAAACGGTTTAATCGAACGATTTGTATTGATTTGGAACCTTATAAATACAGATCTAATGTAAAGATTTAAAATTTTTAATGTTTGAATCGGAATATTTAATTTATTCAAATATTTAAGTTTGATTCAAATGTGAAAAAAAAATAAGAAAATCAATTGCTAACAAAACAACTCAATTATTAATGATGTAATGTTAAATGAATTTATAGGATTTTTCCATAATTTTTAATTTGAAAAATATTTAAAATATCGTTTGATGTATTTTTGACAAACGAGGATATTTTTAAAATTTCATAGAATAAGTTAACCGTGTATAGTATTTTTGTTTTGTGATCGTATCACATTGTTGTGCATGATCATATTTCTGTTTTTGTCATATGTGGTTCGTATGTGAATGTAATACCCTATA
Organism: Allium cepa; assembly: GCA_030765085.1. Taxonomy (NCBI): domain Eukaryota; kingdom Viridiplantae; phylum Streptophyta; class Magnoliopsida; order Asparagales; family Amaryllidaceae; genus Allium; species Allium cepa. The sequence goes on from CM060928.1 coordinate 806,840,888, forward strand.
GCGAAGTGCCGGAATTATAAAATAAACAAAGCCTAAAACAAGACTTTTCCTTCATTTCTGTTTTCCCTCTTCTTTTTTCATTTTCCCTCCTCTTCCATTTAAATTAAAATAAAAAAATCAACCCCTATTTTAAAAACCAAAATTGCAGGCTACACACGCTAAAAAATACAAAACCAGATCCGATGAGTTCATATGACGAGGGGTTCTAATATATGGAGTCTAGTAGGGTGTGACGCTGATTTGTGGTGGTCGATAGTTAGGTTTGCATTTAGTGGCGACGGAGGCGCAGTTAGGTGGATCAGAGGTTGTGTTGATTTTGTGGAAGGGAATGGCACCTGGTGGCTAAGTTTTAGGCTGTGAGGTCCTCTATGGTGGAATGCGACAACTGTATGGTGATGGGAAAGCGCAAAATGTCGGTTTTTAGGTAGAGAGGCCGAGCATGATGTCGTTGGCATCATCGCAGAGAGGAGGTGTGAGGCGTTTGTAGCATTCGATGGTTCATTGAATCGTGAAGCAACAGAAGAGAATTATCGTGCATGCATAAACTGTAGGTGGATGTGCATGCACAGGAGTTAGTCTTTTTGGTGGAGAAGAAGAATTAGAGTGGGGTAATTGTATTAATAAAGTGATCAGTGTTGTTTGCGCCAAAATTGGTCACAAAAATCCAATTGCGAATAAAAGCACCTACTAAGTCACAGATCACATATAGATATATGTAGTGGATATAAATATGAGTAACACTCAAAATTTGAAAAGAAAGCAGTAAAAAGATGAGATTTATAGTGGTTCAACTTGTAGCCTTCGTTCACTTTGAAGACTTTGCTATTTATTTATGATTCTCAATTGATTTACAACCGTACAATTGTTAGCATTCAAGTTACAATGGAGTTTCAGCAAAGTAGCCGCATAAAAGAGCCAGTAAAGGTCCTTTTCTTTAGCATAGGGATGCTATTTGTAGGTGGAGGTCTAAAATATCTGCCTTTGAACTTGGAATGCTCCTTCTCACACGTGGGCGAGACCACCTGATCGATCAGGGCTTGTTTGGGATCGATTGGGATCAATCCCCATCTTGTTTGTATCGATCAAGATTTGCTCCTTTTTGGCTAAGATAGATTACAGACATTCTTGAGGTGGTAACCAAGCTCCTGTGAAAATTTGGCAGCATTTGGACTTGTGAATCTCGAGTTATGATCGTTCCAAGATTGGTATTGTAGGTTGGCTGAGGTGCACGTATCGATACTTTCGTGTCGAACGTTCTTCGTGTCGATGCTCTACGTATCGATCAGATGTTCAGTGGTGACGTGGCGCAATGCTTCAGGGAAGGTCCACGTTTCATGCCGAGTGACCGTTCCCTTAGTTGACTTTTCCTTATTCGTATCGATGCTGGCATGTGCGCTTTGTATCGATCATTTGGTGTTAGCTTCATATCCGTGTCTGTGGGCTGCTTCATATCGATGGGAAGCGTTGGTTTCATATCGATCATTTGGCAGGTCAATACGAAACATACATCAACATGAATCGATGTGAAGTGAATGACCATTGAGAAATGGATGTTGATCGAACTGAGAGATACATCTGCCTGGTAGGTACGAAAGGAATGAGTGCAAATTTGATGGATATAAATAGGATGGATACGGGATTGATTAATGATTCTGAATTGAAGCGGCCGCTTCCTTGACCCGAAGTAAATGTGTTCCCGACCCGAAGAAAACCCAGTATTGACCCCAAGCAATGTTGACCTGAGCTATCCCTTGCCGACCCGAAGTGGGTGTTCCTTTGACTCAAAGTAGCCCCCTTGAGAGCCTGAAGTAAACCCAAAGATGACCCGAACCAAGCTCTAAGTGACCTGTTTTCTCCAAAACCTAAACTCTACGTATGTCGAGTTGTTTGTTCATCGACTATGCTACATCCTGGCCTCGTAAGCATGTTTATCATCCGTGATTAATCATCCATTCATCCTTTCAAATCAGGAACAAGTCCGTGACGATCCAGTTTCGATAATTGTGCAGTCAATTGGGTTAAATCGCCTGTATGTTGCCTTGCCAAAAGGCGGGTTAACTAGTGTAATCGACTAATTTAATTTATCTCAAATCTAATAAAATAAATAACTTCTTCATATGAGGTCCAATCGAGATATAGTCTTTTGTGTTTCTCATAGGAGCATTATTTATGCAATAGAATTGGTTATATCGGGTTTGGAGCAAGTGGAATTTTAAGATAAAAATGAACATTGTTCGATTACAGATCAAACAGGAATGCTTAAGCGTCTACCAGAATTATGGTGAGTTTACTCACTTTTGGTTGAATACTATATGATATATTGTGGATATAAATAATGGCTTTTGTGCTTGAATGATTTATTGGTTTGGTTTGGTTGAATTTCCACTTTTAAAAGCGAATGACATAAAAAATGAAATATAATAAATTTCATAGAGGAATTCTGAATTCCTCACCATTGTTAGTATAAAACTTCCATTTTATACATGTCGTATAAATTTATGAATATCTAAAATATTGGATGTGACATTGATATGTTAAAAGTTGAACCATTTAGTGATAACGGTAGTGGCAAAATTTGTTAAGCACTATGGTAGTTATTGGCCTCATTATAGTATTTTAAAACATTATGGTTTGCTGCATTGATTTGCAAATGGTTTTGATTTAGGGAAATGATTTTAAATATGGTTTTGAAATTTTCTATGGTATTTTGTTTAAAATGGTTTTTGAACTTTTCTATTTTACTCTAACCATTTTGGAAACATTTTAAAAAGTATTTTAGAAAGTATTTATTTTATTGAAAATTAATATAATAATAGATGTTTATTTAATGAAAAAAGGAGACTTTATCTTTTATAGTAATGTGATTCTATTTTAAAATAAGATAGGAACATTTTGGAACAAATATTTTCGAAATTATTTATATAAAATGTTGTATAGAAAGAAAGATATAAATGGTATTCTATAAATAGAAGAATAGATTTTTTAATAGTGTTTTATAAAAAGGATAATTTATCATTTTGATAAATTGAAAATTAAATCACATTTGTGAATTTAGAGTGATATTTGAAATTATTTTATGGAAAGTATTTGATCCGATCTTGAAATCAAAGATTTGTGAAAAGTATATGAGATTTGAAATTAAACAATTTATAAAAGAAGTTTTATAAATATAAAGAATATTTATAAAAGGAGTTTATAAAGGAGATTCATACATGAAGTTTGTAAATGTAAAGGAGATTTATAAAAGGATTTTATAAATTAGATTTATAAATGAAGCTTATAATATATAAGAGATTTGTAAAAAGAAGTTTTATTAAAGGAACGAGAATTTATTTTATAAATGATGATTTTAAATTATGGTGGCATGGAAATTATTCTTTCCATACTTAACACCAAATTCCAAGGTAGGGAAACTTGTCCCAATCATAAGAATTAAAATGTATGTCGATGCAATGATAGTATGCTGATTTGTCTACTACATTGTTAATCAAGGCATAATACAAGTTCAAAATCCAAAAGTGGTGGTAAGTATATTTGATCTAATTTCTATAAGATCCATTTACTTACCTAGAAAATGAGTTTAGGTTTATATTAAACAATGTTTAAAGCAGCGTTTGCTTTTGACCCGTTTAAGTTTGCTTTTGAAATTTGAAATCTTTCTTAAGATTTTCGAATATACTTATACCAATGAGATAAGTATATGGATATATTTTTTTAGTATTGAAAATGTAGTGTTGTATGGATATACTTATACTGTGGATATAAGTATGTGGATACATTTTCTAAGTATTAAAAGTAAAGTGGTTTATGAATATACTTATACCGTAGAGATAAGTATGAATATTTTCCAAGTATTGAAAAGAGTAGAAAAGATTAGTGAATATATCTTTGTAAAAGTATTTTAATACAAGTAATTAAAAAGTGGTTTTAATTAATGAAAGGATAAATTAAAGAGGTTTAGTATTTTCATATGTGCTTAATCAGGCTTGGTTTCCATATGGAATTTAATCTATGATTGGATTGTTTATTTGTTTGATAGTTAGATAACCAACTACCAAATTTTGGCCAGTTTTGAAACTATCGATTATCAGTTGGGAGAGATCGAGATCAGATATATTATTCACAAACCACTTCGAATCGGCTTAAGCGTTCGAACTGGGACATATTGAAGATAATGGAATCAAAGACGGTGTTCTTTGAAGTGCAAGGGTTGCTTGCTACTAATCCTAAGGATGTAGTAGAATGGTTCCTTAGGTTTGTTCATATCTTGAATAACTTATATGGATGAATGCTGATATTGCATTGTTGCTTGAAAGAGAGTGTTAGCATTCCAATTAGGATTTGCAAAAGGGTAAAACTTAGCCACAAACCACACAATCAGTAATGAAAAAATAGGCGTTATGCCACTGGGCTAAGTGAGTCGCTCCTATTAAGGTGTGGTCATCGTCGGATCTATATCTGTATTTATGATTATATTTATGCTTTGGGCCCTGTATGGTTTGTCAAGTTAGCAGTTGAGGGGTGATCATATTCAGTACTATCCACGAAGGGCGGGTCGGTCCTGATTCGCAGAGGTGCAAGGTTTGCGGCTTCGGTACATTTTCTCTAGAGGTGTACTGTAAGGAAGGTAGTCCCTTACCTTGTCATTGTATGGAATCCATTTCCACTATGTGCCTCGCGGACTTTGTTATACTTAATATACTAGAATATAATTAATGTAACCATTTCGGCTATGATTAACTATTTATTTGAAACCCTAAACATTAATATAATTTCACTGGATCTCTTATAAAAATGGTTTGGTTATTGTAAGTTAAAATAAACGTCTGTGTCTATTGTGGCATGGTCTTACGAGATACTTTATTTTTGAAAGGTTTTATAACATTAAAATCCATATGATATGTGTTTCTCACGCTGGTTTTTCAAGCTAATCCAAAGTTATTTTCTTATAATGCTCTAGTCAGTCCAAGAATATTTCCAGATTTATTTTTGAATGCTTTGGAGCTTCAAGAGAAGAGTTAGATGCCTCCAAGACTTATTCATGTATCTTTCATTTATGCTGCATTTGTTATTTTGTACTTCTCAACATCTATTAGGACAGGTTGTTACAACTGTCCAGACTAATGATAGGTTAGTTTACTCTGATTGATATATGTATATAAATCATTTCTTTTTTAAAGATCTATTGTGTATTATACATTACTCATCATGATGTGAGACTCTATTTTATTTTTTCTTTCTTTCATCATCTTTTCGGCACTTGGATGCTCAGCACATGAACACCGTGGACGTATTAGTGTTGACTTTTAAAGGTCGAAAAGGCATGTCATTACAACATGGTACCAGAGCTTAGGTTGAGCGAACACCTAGGCCTTATGGGGGTAAACTCATCAAAGATAGGGTTAATAATACCCTAGAGTGAGTTTGAGTGTAAATGTATAAGAGTGTGTATTTGTTAATACTATTAGAATTTTATTTTTGTGTTAATTGCTTTGATGAGTAGTTTATGAATTCTGGTCGAGATGTGGGATGCTATGGTGTTGATAGGGGTTTCTAAACTCTTGAACATGGAAAACCGATACATTATTGATTCTAAATTTGGTGAATGAAATAATTTTACCTAGGATTATATTTTATATATAAAAGAATAATGTTTCAAAAATGATATACTTATTTATGATTCGTTTGTTTGTTAGGATATTATAATATCCAATTATTATCATTTATTGTTTGATTAGTTGTGCTCGACCAATTTATGAGCAGTTTTACCTTTTTATAACATAGGTTTGGAAGACAGTAATTATGGGAACATGGAAACAAACATCTTGTGAATTAATTTTCACAGTTTGACTATAAGGCATTCGGTGATAATGTTGGGTCAAAATTTAATTTTAACAAAAGTTATTTATTATAATCTAAACATAGTTATACATTTATGAAATGAAATTACATAAGTATGGTTTATAGATATGGTTTACTAATAAGAAGCAAAATTTGAGAATTTAAATCCCAATGTTTTCATTGTTTTTAAAAGTTTTTAACAAAATAATAGTAGTACTATCTGGAAGTATTTTTGAATTGAATTTTTTTCCAAAGGATTTTAAAGGAGATAAAATGCACTGAACCCACTTTTATCACTGAAAATAATTCTAATAATGACTACAGCATCATCAACATTTATTTTCGAGAGTCTAAGTGAGGGATGCTACCATAGTAATTTTCTAAAGAGTTATTTTGTAAAACAGATCTTGATTTAAAAATCCCAAAAGTATAATTCGATATACAAAAGGATATATGTATTATTATTTCAAATATAGCTGAAATAAGACCCAGGTGTTTAATTCTGAAGTTTTCTGTTAAATTATTTATGGTCACATATATCTCTATGCATAAAGGTAGTTTGGCTTGTGCATCTCATTGTTTGATTATTTTCATTTATTGAAATAATATAGAATTTTCAATGATTTTGGACAGTCGAAAACTTTTGAGATGATTGAGAACTTGAAGCAAAGTGGTTTGTGAAAATATAAAGTAGAGTTTGTAACTCTAGAATGGAATGGTGGTAAGTTAAAACAAGATTTAATCTTTTTAGACATCCTGCTAAGTAAAACAAATCTGATATTGTATATAAACTCTTAAGATGTATGGAGTATTATATGAATATGAACTCAAGTTATAAAATGTTAATAAACTTAAGTAAGGGTTTTATGAAATAGTTTATAAATGATTTTAGTATTAAATGAAATACTATATATGTAAATGAATATGATTTAGAATGAAAATAATTGGTATAGATAAGAAACTAATGGAATAAATACGTAAGTTATATGTGGATCATTTTATTCCCATGACAGTTCTTGATCCAGATTCGAGTACATGATTTTGACATGATTTACACTGATCCGAACAAGGATTTATCACTCGATTCTTGACGGCGAAGACTTAATATATGAATTCTTGATACGATTCTAAGGTTTTTTATCATAGTATAGGGCTATGTAAGGAGAAATGAGCTTTCTAATCAAGGAAACTAATTGGAGTCCGCAGTAAGGAGGTCGAGTGAGCTATACTCGTTCAAAATTGAAATTTCATGATCGAGCATGTGATTGGATTTGAGATTTCGCATGGGTGACATATATACATCATATGTGTTTTAATATATTGCTTCTTATATTAGGATTGCAAGTTACATATAGTTTGATGGCATGTTTATGTGATATAGGATGGATGAGTTGTCGTACTGTTTCATTTGTCGTGTTTAAATCTCTTTTGGATTATGTTAGTGAGATACAGGTACATGGAAGCCAACCTTCCTGGTTGCCTTTGGTTTCATGTGTAGAGTTAGCTTTCTTGCAAATAGGTACATGTTTATGCTTAACAGATGTGTTTGTTATGTGTCATACACACTATATAAGGTATGTCATAAATATATATTATTGTTGTGTTATCCGCAAATATGGGAGATCCCAGATATGGACATATATTAGTATTATGATTTTTTTAGACCTAACCACAAATGGAGGTGCTATCGAAATTTTCCGTAATGTATGGGATTTTAAAAAATTTAACAACTCATTTCAACTAATTTATTCCTAATGGTGAGAATACATTTTCTTCCTTTGGAAATTTCGAGGATGAAATATTTTTAAGAAGGGAAGAATGCAACGACCATAACTTTTAACGTTTAAATAGGAATGTTTATTTATTTAAATATTTAAGTCTGATTTGAATGTGATGAATAATAAGAAATCAATTGTTAATGACTTGATTTTAATGATGTATTTTTAAATGAATTTATAGGATTTTTCCATAATTTTTAATTTGGAAAAATTTTAAATTATCATTTGACGTATTTTTCAGCAAACAATGGTATTTTTGAAATTTTACACAATAAGTTAACCAGTGTACACTATTATTGTTTAGTGATCTTGTTGCATTGCCGTACGTGATTGTATTTTTGTTTTTTTCGTTTGTGGTTCATACGCGAACGAAATACCGGATAGAGAAGTGATAGAAATTGTAAAATAAACAAAACCTAGAATAAGATTTTTCCTTCATTTCCTTTTTCCCTCTTCCTTTTTCATTTCTATCCTCCTCTTTCATTTATAATAAAATAAAAAATCAATCCTCCACTTCAAAAATCAAAATTGCAAGCTACAATCCAACAAAAAAATATAAAACCAGATCCTATGAGTTCATAGTGATGAGGGCTTCTAATTTATAGAGCTTGGTAGGGTGCGACACCGATTTGTAGTGGTCAACGTGAAGGGTTCTAAGCTAGGATTTGGGTTTAGTGGTGATTGAGGTGGAGTTAATTGGATCGTAGGTTTGCGTTGGGTTTGTGGAGGGGAATGGCATATGCAGATCGAGTTTTAGGTGGTGCGGTACTCTATGGTGGAATGTGACATTTGTACTGCGTTGGGGAAGGGCAACAGTTCACCTTTTAGGTGGAGATGCCGAGCGTGATGTTGTTGGACTCATCGCGGAGAGGATACGGTGAGGAGTTCATAGCATTTGACGATTCGTCGAATCATGAAACAACAGAGGAGAATTAGCATTTATGCATGGCCTGGAGGTGGATGTGCATGTACAGGAGTTAGTCGTTTTGGCATAGATGGAGTATTAGAGTGCAACAATTATTTTAATAAAGTGTTTAGCATAATTAATTAATCCAATTTAAGTAAAATCTTATGAAATGAATAACTTCTTCATACGAGGTCCAATTTAGACGTGATCATTTGCATTGCACTAGTAAAACGTTATTTACGATCTGGAATTGGTTTTGTCGAGTTTGGAACAAGTGGAATTTTGTTCTAAAATCGAACGGATCAAACTGGAATGCTTAAGCATCAACGGGAACTTTGATGAGTTTACTAACCATTGGGTGAATACTATATAATATACAATATATTAAAATAATTGCTTCTGTGCTTGAATGATTTATTGGTTTGCTTTGGTTGAATTTTCAGTTCGAAAAGCGAATGGCATATAAAATAAAATACAATGAATTTTGTATAGAAAATTTGGATTCCTTGCCATTGTTGGTTTTAAATTTTAGTTATATACTTGTTATATGAATATTTGAATAAAAAAGTATTGGATGTGACATTGATACGTTAAAAGTTGAACTATTTAGTGATAAAGATAGAGGTAGCATTGGTTAAGTGAAATGGTAGCTATTGGGATCGTTATTGTATTTTGAAATACTGTGGTTTGATTTTTTGATTTGAAAATGGTTTTGATTTAGGGAAATGATTTTAAATACGATTTTGGAATTTTCTTTGATATTTTGCTTAGAAATGGTTTTTGAACTTCTCTATTTTACTCCAGCCTTTTTGGAAATGTTTAAAATGTATTTCAGAAAGTATTTTTTTTACTAAAAAGTTAACATAATAATGAATTCTTATTTTTTTAAAAAGGGAAATTTTCTTTATAATAAAATGGTTTTGTTTTAAAAGAAGATAAAAATATTTTGGAATAAATTTTTTATGGAATATTTTATTTAAAATGTTGTATATAAAGATAGATTTATGAATGGTGTTTTATAAATAAAAGAATAGACTTCTAAATAGTGTTTTATAAAAAGGAAAAATTATATCGTTTTGATAAATTGAAAATAAACCACATTTGTGAATTAAGAGTGATATTTGAAATGATTGTTTTATGCAAAGTAGTTGGTCCGACCTTGAAATCAAAGATTTGTAATAAGTATATGAGATTTGAAATCAAGAGATTTATAAAAAGAAGTTTTATGAGTATAAAAGGAGTTTATAAAGGAGTTTACAGAGGAGATTTATAAATGAAGTTTGTCAATGCAAAGTAGATTTAGTTTATAAAGAAGATTTATAAATAAAGCTTGTAAATATAAAAGAGATTTATAAAAAGAAGTTTTATAAAATGAATGAGATTTGATTTCTATAAATGATCATTTTAACTTATGATGGTATGGAAAGTATTATTTCCATACTTAACACCAAATTCCAAGGTAAGAAAATTCATCCTTATCCTGAGAATTATGTATGTATGCCGAGGCAAGCATAGCACACTAACTTGTCTGATTACATTGTTAATCAAGGGATAGTACAAATTTGAAATCTGAAACTGATGAGAAGTATATTTGGTATAAGTTCTACACGATCCATTTACTTACACTAGAAATCATGGAAAGGGCTGAAAATATGCATAGTTCAAGCTGACAATAAAGCACACATGCCCAGCCCAAACTAAATGAAAAACTGGACCTTTATGAGAAAGAAGGAAGAGAGAAGAAGAGAAAAGAAGAAGAAGAAGAAGAAAATGAAACTATAACAATCATAGAATATCACAATCGCAGTGGAACAACATATAACATAATGTCAATGAACTTCACAAAATAGAAGGCGTAATATACATACATCCATCAAAGTACAAAAGTAAAATCATTAATCATCAGCCTGGACAGTTATAGCAACATATCCTTACAATTGCTGATAATTTAATCAATAATGCAGCAGAAAATAAACATATATGTAACAGCCCTAAATTTTAGCTATTTATTTTATTTAATTATTTAATTTTGAAATACATCTTATATAAATTGTGTTTAACAATAAAATTTAAATATTTTATTTGGAGATATTTTTTTTATAAAATTGGTTGTGTCGATAAAATTTAATAATAACTGTGGAAATTTAAGCTATGTTTGAACTGGTAGATTTCGCGTTTAAAAGACGCGTTAATTATAGGGTATAAACAACGTAATAAAACGTGTGTTTTGAAAATGTCATTTTTATGAAAATTTTTGGTGTTTTAAACTGCGTCTGTTTAACGTAGTGTGAAAATCAAGTTTTCGAATTATTTTGAAGAAAAATATCAGTCAGTAAATTTCTACCCAACGTTACGTTGTTTTACTGACAGTTTGATTTTTATAAATTTGTATACGTTTTTCTTAAACTTTGCACAAATATTTACCATTTGCATTTGTTGTTTTCAAACCAGAAATCAAAAGGTAAAATGAAATGAAGTTAGCTCAAACATTTTATATACAGGCTTATTTCACGTTCAAACATAAGGAAACATGCCCAAACCACGTGTACCTATTTACATGTTTATAAAAATAACTGATATATTTTTCCCCTTCACATTCTCGCGTACACATCCATTTCTTCCCTGCCTTGTCCTCATCAGTTACGAATTCAAATAGGAATACAACACCATAATCACGCAAGCTATCAAGAAAATCTGGGAATATTTTTGCATGCATAAGTAACGTACAAATTGGTAATCTAGACTTGAATCACGCAAGCTTTAGTTTTAGGTAGTAACGTACATATTGACATGTGAAGCTGAAGCATTCACTCCAGTGTGCATATCAACCATTTCCTCTGCCCCGTTACCATCAGTTATACACAAGATTTAATACTTGAATCAAGTACTGAAACCTCGCAAGCTTTTAAATCAGAAGTAACGTGTGTATAAACTTTGTTTTCACTTTTGCTTCATCAGTCATCAACCTTAAATCACGCAAGTTAATTGAGAAGTAACTGCATATTTACCTCCCCTTGATTTCGACAGCAGTTATATTCGAAACTATGCCTATAAATCTTTGCTCCTGTACATCATTTTTGCTCTGCATCTCTTGTATTCTGCCTTGCTTCCTCTCTATCCATCAGGTATATTATCTGTTCTTCTTTAATTTCTTTTCCCATCTGCCTTGCTCGGCCACCCAGTGTTGCTTAGGCCATGACACATCACTTGTCTACATATTTTAGCAAAGATCTGGGTTTGAGTTGCATGAACTAAGTCGGAAAATATGGGAATAGGATGTGAGTTTTCAGTTGCATTTGTGGCATAAACATAGTTGGCATATGTATATATATACTGGGACATATGTCATAAACTTATCTTCATATTTTTTCCAAAAATCTGAGTTATAGGTTGCAGCATCTAAAGGGGGATAGGATTGTAATTGCCTTAAGTATTTAGGCTAGGGAAGATGTGAGTTCATAGGAGGAATAGGAAATGCAATCTGAGTATAAGTTTCCACTCTTATGATATCAAGACCATATCATCACTAAAACTTGATTTTGTTCAACCAAGACTGGTGTAAGTGCATCTGATTTGAAGATAAGATTGACTTGGCTGGATGAAGTGGTTGATGATGAATAGAAGATTTGGGTAGTAGATGCCAGAATTGGAATAAGAGGAGTGGGTAGCAGTATCTTGTTCATAATCCAGTGTGCAGGTGCAACTGTGCACATGTACATCAGTGCATATCAACCTTGGATGATGACTGGACTGGTAGTTGAGATGACTGGGGGGGTGATGCTAAAGAAGAGAAGTGGTTGATGGTTAAGGTATCAGTGAAGTTGGGTGGGTTGTTTCAGAATCATATGAACAGAGAGCAATAGGTGAGTGCATGGAGGGTTACATGGGTAACTTGAAGTAAGGGACTAATGGACTCGAAGATATTGCATAGTTTCCCGAAGATCTTGCATAAACTTCTCGGGTAGTTGGGTTTTCTTTGCCTGTTGCAGTTAGAACTGGGAAGTTTTAAATCTGAGAAAAATAAACTGTAAAATGTTTCAAAACTAAGCTTAAACTTAAGATTTAACTGAATACAAGTGAAAACTAAGTTAAAAATGTTAGGTGGGTGTTAATACTTGGGTGTGAGTTCAGTTTAATCTGCATGTTTGAAACCTTAGCAGTAGGCTACCCATGTTGGTATCACAAGTACATATGTTCATTTGTATCACTATGTGCATTTTTCTCTGACCTGATTTATTGAGAAGAAGTTGGCTTCAAAAGATAAGTTTGTATAGGAGATGAAGTAAGTGACAGTAGATGATGTATCCATTTACAGAGCAGATTGGGACTAAGGTATGAGCTTTAGATTTCATTCAGGCCTAAGAGGAAGTCTTTTTAGCAGTCCACATATGTACCTAGGACTGGAATGATGGGAAGAGAGGTAGGTAGCTGTTTAGTTCAAAGCCTGGATTATGTTAAATTTTAGTTTATTTTAAGGCTATGGTATAACCTGGGTAGATCTGAAATGGAAATTGGTAGAACAGGAGTTAGGGAATTTAGCTTGCATGTATGTTGAGTAAGTCTGCATACTATTATACTGATTTAACTTAGGTTAGGGGTCTTCCAGTTTGCAGTAAAACAGATTGGTAGACTGAATAGAGATTGCAGTAGAAAGTAAATACAAATGGTGGGTAGGTACAAATACTTTGGGGTGAGTTTCAGATTAAGTTTGCATATGTGCCAAAGGTTAAGAAGAGGAGATGGCCAAAACTGGGGTGTATAATGTTCAGGGTTGAACATTTGTAACAGGAGAAGGTGTGCACGTGCACAAGGTCTGCACACATCAGAAGCACACTAAAATCCAGGGTTGATGGGGGACTGACACCTGACCATGGTAGGTAGGTAGTGGAGGCTGATGAAGGTCAGTGGTAGGAGCAGTGAGGGGACAGAGTTCCTGTAATTTGAGATAGTTCAACCATTTCCAGTTTGACTCAAAGCAAGTCCGGATTGACTCGAAGCGGGATCAGTTCTGACTCGAAGCAGGGATGATAGGACCTCGGGTTAGTAGTTGTTGGGTCTGCATGTACAGTGTAGCCTGGGAAGTTTATAATTTAATGAATAATTAAACTGAAAAGTAATGATTAAAACTTAGTTAAACTTAAGATGAAACTGTATGCAAGGGTGTGGATCTAAAGGAAGGTTTAGTATACAAGAGACTGCATATTGCATTGATCAAGTCTGAAAGATTTTGGAGTAGAGTAGGCAGGAGGCTTGTTGACATGTATCTGTACATTTTTTTTGGGGGAAGGATGATTCTGTTGGATTGTTAGGATGTGGTGTCTCATGTGTTGGTGTGAATGCATATGCGTAAGTAAGTATAATAGGAATGTGCACGTGTACATGTGTATCACGGCACGTAGTAGAAAAAGCTTCACCGTATTGTTTAGTCGACCTCTAGGAAATTTGGTCGTAAATTTTAGAGTTAGCCCGGTTCACATTTTGGGTACACTTTGGTCATATTACACGGTGGAGTGGTCGAGCAAGCCAAACTGATTCTCGTTCTATTTTATCTTTCCTTTGACCGTAATTTCTAAAGTCGCGTATCCTATATTTTATTTTTGTTTTAGATTTGAATCTAGGCGACATCCGAGAAATTTTATCGTTACCCTCTGTCGGTCTCTACCGGAGAATCGTCATTTTTGAAATTCAAATTTTCTGCAATTCTCAGGTGAGTATTTCTCACCAGACATACGTATTTATATTTTAGTAAATTATTGCAAGTGTATGTGTAAGATTGTATTTCACTATTATCGTCCGTAGTGTAATATAGAATGATGGACCCCAATTAAATTGACACCTCATCAGTTATTCATCTGTTGTATTATATCTGCAGTTATATTATGTTATCGTTTATTTACTGCTTAAATCACACTGCAAGTTCCCTGTTATATATATATTGTTATGGGCTGAAATGATAGGCCTAAATGATTATTGTTAATTTATGCTGTTAACTGCTTAACTGATAACTTGGGATTGCGGGTTTGAAATGATAGAACCCGGGGTATTTGTAAAATACGGGTTGAAATGATATAAATCCGTATCACTTGACCTAGGCTAGAAAACTATATACAGGCCCGTGGTCCTTATAATATTTTCTGAAGTATTTAAAAAAAATTTTTTGGAACTAAATTATTTGATTTATATCTTTAAAGGAATTTATATTGATTTTTAATAAGTTATAAATAAAAATAAATAAATATTTGAATAAAATTATGGAATATAACTTATTTGGTAAATCGGGATTTTGAAAGAATAAGATTCAGTTATAAATAAATAAATAAGTTATATTTAGAAATATTTATTTAGTTAAACAATCTACTACAGCAATTAAATGCCGTCTTTTGGAATTGGACTAGTTTTACCCATAACTTTAGGTAGCATTTCCTAAGTGCTATGGAATCCAGAATTTGATTGCTTTAAAATTTATGGAATTTGATAAATTTTATTTTATCTTAAGTTTTGGAAAAGCTTAAGACATAATATTTATAACTGTATTTTCCTTAAGAAATTAAAGATAAATATTCTGGTATTAAGTAAATTTTGGAAAAATTTAATGGTTAAAAATTTGGAGTTTTATTTATGGAAATTATGGGAATATTAAAGACTAAATAATAAAATATTGATTTGTGAAAGAATAAAACCCAAACTTAGATGAATAGTAAATACTCCAATTTAATATATATATGTGGAATTGTAATGTTTTGGGGAAAAAAAAATGATGATATTTAATTTATGGTTTAAACTTTAAATAGAGAAATTATTTGTAAAGCCATGTAAATTCTCTTCTTTACAAAGTGACCATAAAGTTAACCCATTTATTCTATATACCGTTGAATATCCAAACCATTGTGTTTGGGAGTTATGGTTTTTAAAGTAAATCTCAAAATATTATCCTTTGAAGATATAATTTAAATATTTGGGTTCCATATATTATAAATTTTAAACAGTATGGTTTTGGAAAGGAATTATATTTGAATATAACGATATCATATTGGTTTGGGTTTTAAAATGATATCGTATTTATAATTTTGAAATGGAAATGATTATTCTGGTTTTAAAAGTATAAACTGTTTTAAATGGCCACGGGTTATAATAACGATGGGTTGGCAAAGAGACCGGGATCGGATATGGACATACTCTCTGTCGATACCGAAAACCACTTTGACTAACCATGTACGCGGTGGAGATTCCAGAATGAAGTAGGATGGTGGTGACGGTTTCTTGAAAGGTATATACGTGGACCCGACTCCCGTGAGTTGGCTTAAGGTGGCTAAAACAGGAGCGATTCTCGGATTAATGAGGTAGCTCCTCTGATCGAACGCACTTCTTCGTATACCATTCTATTGCTTATGTGATTGTTTGGGTGCACCCTTTGATTTGGGAGTGTTGTTCGAGGTGGGCGGTTGCTGCGGCTTCGCGTTACCACCGGTCCGGATAGCAATTGGTATATCTACCCTGGCATTGCCTAGTTGTGCCGTGTCACCTACCATATCGAGCCTTGTACGAGTTTGGTTTTCTCCCGTAGCCCGTGTGGTATCCTCTAGTTGCTTCCCGAGTAGGAGGAGCTATGATATTGGATGGACTACTGGGACTATTACGTGTTAAGGGCTATATGGGTAACCCCTTAATGCTAAGAAATAAGTATGTTTACTTTATAAATAGACACTATTATAATAGCGCAATATACTACATAGTAAATAGTTTAACGGATCCTTAGAGGATGGGCGATCCCAAGCATCCTTTGAGTTACTTGCTCTATATTACAGTACACTTGATTTAGCTTACATTATATAAGTATGTATGTCCTGACTCGAGTGTTTTGTTTTATTGTACGCTCGGGTCAGCCTGAGTTGCAGTTCAGTTTCTTCTCCGTAGCTAGGACACTCAGTAGATCATTCGTGCTGCCGGAAGCTTGTCTCAGTTTCTATACTTCGGTAATTCAAGAACTTTGAAGACCATATCTCTATTTTGTTTAAATTTGTATTGAGTATTATAGACAATGTAAGTTCTGTTTTGTAAAGTTGTATCAGTGGCTTCATGAACCACTAAATTTAAATTTCCGCTGCGAGATTCTGATATCTGTGTATGTGATTCTGTGATTTATTTATTGTATATTCTGAGTTTTGCCAAATTTATTCTACAACGCAGTACTTTGAACAATTCAAGTCCGACATGCGCGGATGCGAAGGGTTGAAAATACTGGGTCGTTACATTTGGTATCAGAGCTTTGGCTCTAGGCAAAACTTAGAATGTAAAGTAAATTTGATTATAGAATCACATTCATCCGAGTTTGAATCTCTTTCTCTTCGAATTTTGGAACATTCCCTATGGTTCCAAAGTTCATTCGTGTCCCTCACTTTTCGTCTTCTTTAGATTCTGGAGTATCCCATAACTCTACTTCGGAGGATCTTTATAGTGAATTGGCGGTCCCGCCATTATTCTAATAAAGGGGTGAAACTCCTTTACCAATAGCATTGATTCACCAGAGGTTTATATTTATCCTCGGTTTATATACTAGTATCTTTAGTTATTCCGAACTCTATCTCTTCGGATCAAGTGTAGATTTACTCAACCACACCGATCTGACTCTTTAAAGTCACGGATGACCAGATCAAGGTTGTCCGCGATTTATATAGACTTACCCAGTTTCCTTATTGCGTTATTTAGCCATCAGATCTTCTGATTTCCACTTATCTTGAATTTAATTTGATTCGAGTTCATCAAAATTTGAATCTTTATCTTTGTTTGGAAATTTTTTTTCTATATTTGCAAATAAAATCTAATATTATATATAAGTATAATTTTCAGAATTTTATAAGTTGTCAAGAAATAATAGTTTTGTTTTTTTTATGATTTGGTAAGCCAGGTGTTTTGTCTAATATAAATAATTGAATATAAACAATGGTTATAAATTAATTTAGAAACAGAAATGAATTTAAGACTAGAACATGAGAATTAAATTTCTGATGATTTCAAACCTTGTGTTAAAATTTTAAAAGGAAGTAATAAGAATTTTTGTATAGAAATTTGTTCCAAAGAAATTTTAAAATTAGTGCTTTTCTCTTTGTCGCTGGAAAATAATTTCGGTGATGACTGCAGCATCATCGACCTTCATTTTCGAGTTTCGAAGTGAAAAGACCATCCTGTAGTCTAGCTACAGTGTTTCCTTGAGATTTTAATTGATTTGAATTTCTAAAGTATGACTTAATATATATATAGATTTGATTTCACATATTATGTATATATATTTATTTATCTCTAAATGGTTTGAAGGGAATCAGGAATTCAATTCTTAAAATTTATCTTAAGGAAAAATTTCAATAAAATAAAAAGGAAAAATAAATAAAATTTTGAATAAGAATTTCCAACCGGAGATAATTGGATAAATGAACTCAGGAATATTTCAACTTTGATATGAATATTATTTGTCATTGAAACTAAAAGATATAAATGAGGATTATTTTGAAAGTAATATGATTTTAGTAATATGATTTCCAAATAATAACCTATAAATTTTAATGACTTTCAAAGTATTATGATTTCAAAGGCATTATGATTTCAAATTTATTATCTTATTTTCAAACTATCTTTGAATGTCCTTGATTTCCCTTATCTGCTACGGATTGAGAGGCTATTGCTTATACCGGTCTATTTAGAAATCTTTCGATGATCTTTGAAAATCTTTGTTACTCATCGGGACCTGAGCACCGTTTATCACCCGAGGCTGACGGTCAAACTAAAAGGGGTAAACCGATTCTAGAAGATCTACTTCGTGCTTCAAATTCGGAACTATTCGTTAAAGTTCGTGAGCATCTAGCTTATCTTCCTTTGTTTCTCTTCTTCCGTTCCTTTTCGAGGACGAAAAGTTCTTAAGTGGGGGAGAGTGTAACAGCCCTAAATTTTAGCTATTTATTTTATTTAATTATTTAATTTTGAAATACATCTTATATAAATTGTGTTTAACAATAAAATTTAAATATTTTATTTGGAGATATATTTTTTTATAAAATTGGTTGTGTCGATAAAATTTAATAATAACTGTGGAAATTTAAGCTATGTTTGAACTGGTAGATTTCGCGTTTAAAAGACGCGTTAATTATAGGGTATAAACAACGTAATAAAACGTGTGTTTTGAAAATGTCATTTTTATGAAAAATTTTGGTGTTTTAAACTGCGTCTGTTTAACGTAGTGTGAAAATCAAGTTTTCGAATTATTTTGAAGAAAAATATCAGTCAGTAAATTTCTACCCAACGTTACGTTGTTTTACTGACAGTTTGATTTTTATAAATTTGTATACGTTTTTCTTAAACTTTGCACAAATATTTACCATTTGCATTTGTTGTTTTCAAACCAGAAATCAAAAGGTAAAATGAAATGAAGTTAGCTCAAACATTTTATATACAGGCTTATTTCACGTTCAAACATAAGGAAACATGCCCAAACCACGTGTACCTATTTACATGTTTATAAAAATAACTGATATATTTTTCCCCTTCACATTCTCGCGTACACATCCATTTCTTCCCTGCCTTGTCCTCATCAGTTACGAATTCAAATAGGAATACAACACCATAATCACGCAAGCTATCAAGAAAATCTGGGAATATTTTTGCATGCATAAGTAACGTACAAATTGGTAATCTAGACTTGAATCACGCAAGCTTTAGTTTTAGGTAGTAACGTACATATTGACATGTGAAGCTGAAGCATTCACTCCAGTGTGCATATCAACCATTTCCTGTGCCCCGTTACCATCAGTTATACACAAGATTTAATACTTGAATCAAGTACTGAAACCTCGCAAGCTTTTAAATCAGAAGTAACGTGTGTATAAACTTTGTTTTCACTTTTGCTTCATCAGTCATCAACCTTAAATCACGCAAGTTAATTGAGAAGTAACTGCATATTTACCTCCCCTTGATTTCGACAGCAGTTATATTCGAAACTATGCCTATAAATCTTTGCTCCTGTACATCATTTTTGCTCTGCATCTCTTGTATTCTGCCTTGCTTCCTCTCTATCCATCAGGTATATTATCTGTTCTTCTTTAATTTCTTTTCCCATCTGCCTTGCTCGGCCACCCAGTGTTGCTTAGGCCATGACACATCACTTGTCTACATATTTTAGCAAAGATCTGGGTTTGAGTTGCATGAACTAAGTCGGAAAATATGGGAATAGGATGTGAGTTTTCAGTTGCATTTGTGGCATAAACATAGTTGGCATATGTATATATATACTGGGACATATGTCATAAACTTATCTTCATATTTTTTCCAAAAATCTGAGTTATAGGTTGCAGCATCTAAAGGGGGATAGGATTGTAATTGCCTTAAGTATTTAGGCTAGGGAAGATGTGAGTTCATAGGAGGAATAGGAAATGCAATCTGAGTATAAGTTTCCACTCTTATGATATCAAGACCATATCATCACTAAAACTTGATTTTGTTCAACCAAGACTGGTGTAAGTGCATCTGATTTGAAGATAAGATTGACTTGGCTGGATGAAGTGGTTGATGATGAATAGAAGATTTGGGTAGTAGATGCCAGAATTGGAATAAGAGGAGTGGGTAGCAGTATCTTGTTCATAGTCCAGTGTGCAGGTGCAACTGTGCACATGTACATCAGTGCATATCAACCTTGGATGATGACTGGACTGGTAGTTGAGATGACTGGGGGGGTGATGCTAAAGAAGAGAAGTGGTTGATGGTTAAGGTATCAGTGAAGTTGGGTGGGTTGTTTCAGAATCATATGAACAGAGAGCAATAGGTGAGTGCATGGAGGGTTACATGGGTAACTTGAAGTAAGGGACTAATGGACTCGAAGATATTGCATAGTTTCCCGAAGATCTTGCATAAACTTCTCGGGTAGTTGGGTTTTCTTTGCCTGTTGCAGTTAGAACTGGGAAGTTTTAAATCTGAGAAAAATAAACTGTAAAATGTTTCAAAACTAAGCTTAAACTTAAGATTTAACTGAATACAAGTGAAAACTAAGTTAAAAATGTTAGGTGGGTGTTAATACTTGGGTGTGAGTTCAGTTTAATCTGCATGTTTGAAACCTTAGCAGTAGGCTACCCATGTTGGTATCACAAGTACATATGTTCATTTGTATCACTATGTGCATTTTTCTCTGACCTGATTTATTGAGAAGAAGTTGGCTTCAAAAGATAAGTTTGTATAGGAGATGAAGTAAGTGACAGTAGATGATGTATCCATTTACAGAGCAGATTGGGACTAAGGTATGAGCTTTAGATTTCATTCAGGCCTAAGAGGAAGTCTTTTTAGCAGTCCACATATGTACCTAGGACTGGAATGATGGGAAGAGAGGTAGGTAGCTGTTTAGTTCAAAGCCTGGATTATGTTAAATTTTAGTTTATTTTAAGGCTATGGTATAACCTGGGTAGATCTGAAATGGAAATTGGTAGAACAGGAGTTAGGGAATTTAGCTTGCATGTATGTTGAGTAAGTCTGCATACTATTATACTGATTTAACTTAGGTTAGGGGTCTTCCAGTTTGCAGTAAAACAGATTGGTAGACTGAATAGAGATTGCAGTAGAAAGTAAATACAAATGGTGGGTAGGTACAAATACTTTGGGGTGAGTTTCAGATTAAGTTTGCATATGTGCCAAAGGTTAAGAAGAGGAGATGGCCAAAACTGGGGTGTATAATGTTCAGGGTTGAACATTTGTAACAGGAGAAGGTGTGCACGTGCACAAGGTCTGCACACATCAGAAGCACACTAAAATCCAGGGTTGATGGGGGACTGACACCTGACCATGGTAGGTAGGTAGTGGAGGCTGATGAAGGTCAGTGGTAGGAGCAGTGAGGGGACAGAGTTCCTGTAATTTGAGATAGTTCAACCATTTCCAGTTTGACTCAAAGCAAGTCCGGATTGACTCGAAGCGGGATCAGTTCTGACTCGAAGCAGGGATGATAGGACCTCGGGTTAGTAGTTGTTGGGTCTGCATGTACAGTGTAGCCTGGGAAGTTTATAATTTAATGAATAATTAAACTGAAAAGTAATGATTAAAACTTAGTTAAACTTAAGATGAAACTGTATGCAAGGGTGTGGATCTAAAGGAAGGTTTAGTATACAAGAGACTGCATATTGCATTGATCAAGTCTGAAAGATTTTGGAGTAGAGTAGGCAGGAGGCTTGTTGACATGTATCTGTACATTTTTTTTGGGGGAAGGATGAGTCTGTTGGATTGTTAGGATGTGGTGTCTCATGTGTTGGTGTGAATGCATATGCGTAAGTAAGTATAATAGGAATGTGCACGTGTACATGTGTATCACGGCACGTAGTAGAAAAAGCTTCACCGTATTGTTTAGTCGACCTCTAGGAAATTTGGTCGTAAATTTTAGAGTTAGCCCGGTTCACATTTTGGGTACACTTTGGTCATATTACACGGTGGAGTGGTCGAGCAAGCCAAACTGATTCTCCTTCTATTTTATCTTTCCTTTGACCGTAATTTCTAAAGTCGCGTATCCTATATTTTATTTTTGTTTTAGATTTGAATCTAGGCGACATCCGAGAAATTTTATCGTTACCCTCTGTCGGTCTCTACCGGAGAATCGTCATTTTTGAAATTCAAATTTTCTGCAATTCTCAGGTGAGTATTTCTCACCAGACATACGTATTTATATTTTAGTAAATTATTGCAAGTGTATGTGTAAGATTGTATTTCACTATTATCGTCCGTAGTGTAATATAGAATGATGGACCCCAATTAAATTGACACCTCATCAGTTATTCATCTGTTGTATTATATCTGCAGTTATATTATGTTATCGTTTATTTACTGCTTAAATCACACTGCAAGTTCCCTGTTATATATATATTGTTATGGGCTGAAATGATAGGCCTAAATGATTATTGTTAATTTATGCTGTTAACTGCTTAACTGATAACTTGGGATTGCGGGTTTGAAATGATAGAACCCGGGGTATTTGTAAAATACGGGTTGAAATGATATAAATCCGTATCACTTGACCTAGGCTAGAAAACTATATACAGGCCCGTGGTCCTTATAATATTTTCTGAAGTATTTAAAAAAAAAATTTTGGAACTAAATTATTTGATTTATATCTTTAAAGGAATTTATATTGATTTTTAATAAGTTATAAATAAAAATAAATAAATATTTGAATAAAATTATGGAATATAACTTATTTGGTAAATCGGGATTTTGAAAGAATAAGATTCAGTTATAAATAAATAAATAAGTTATATTTAGAAATATTTATTTAGTTAAACAATCTACTACAGCAATTAAATGCCGTCTTTTGGAATTGGACTAGTTTTACCCATAACTTTAGGTAGCATTTCCTAAGTGCTATGGAATCCAGAATTTGATTGCTTTAAAATTTATGGAATTTGATAAATTTTATTTTATCTTAAGTTTTGGAAAAGCTTAAGACATAATATTTATAACTGTATTTTCCTTAAGAAATTAAAGATAAATATTCTGGTATTAAGTAAATTTTGGAAAAATTTAATGGTTAAAAATTTGGAGTTTTATTTATGGAAATTATGGGAATATTAAAGACTAAATAATAAAATATTGATTTGTGAAAGAATAAAACCCAAACTTAGATGAATAGTAAATACTCCAATTTAATATATATATGTGGAATTGTAATGTTTTGGGAAAAAAAAATGATGATATTTAATTTATGGTTTAAACTTTAAATAGAGAAATTATTTGTAAAGCCATGTAAATTCTCTTCTTTACAAAGTGACCATAAAGTTAACCCATTTATTCTATATACCGTTGAATATCCAAACCATTGTGTTTGGGAGTTATGGTTTTTAAAGTAAATCTCAAAATATTATCCTTTGAAGATATAATTTAAATATTTGGGTTCCATATATTATAAATTTTAAACAGTATGGTTTTGGAAAGGAATTATATTTGAATATAACGATATCATATTGGTTTGGGTTTTAAAATGATATCGTATTTATAATTTTGAAATGGAAATGATTATTCTAGTTTTAAAAGTATAAACTGTTTTAAATGGCCACGGGTTATAATAACGATGGGTTGGCAAAGAGACCGGGATCGGATATGGACATACTCTCTGTCGATACCGAAAACCACTTTGACTAACCATGTACGCGGTGGAGATTCCAGAATGAAGTAGGATGGTGGTGACGGTTTCTTGAAAGGTATATACGTGGACCCGACTCCCGTGAGTTGGCTTAAGGTGGCTAAAACAGGAGCGATTCTCGGATTAATGAGGTAGCTCCTCTGATCGAACGCACTTCTTCGTATACCATTCTATTGCTTATGTGATTGTTTGGGTGCACCCTTTGATTTGGGAGTGTTGTTCGAGGTGGGCGGTTGCTGCGGCTTCGCGTTACCACCGGTCCGGATAGCAATTGGTATATCTACCCTGGCATTGCCTAGTTGTGCCGTGTCACCTACCATATCGAGCCTTGTACGAGTTTGGTTTTCTCCCGTAGCCCGTGTGGTATCCTCTAGTTGCTTCCCGAGTAGGAGGAGCTATGATATTGGATGGACTACTGGGACTATTACGTGTTAAGGGCTATATGGGTAACCCCTTAATGCTAAGAAATAAGTATGTTTACTTTATAAATAGACACTATTATAATAGCGCAATATACTACATAGTAAATAGTTTAACGGATCCTTAGAGGATGGGCGATCCCAAGCATCCTTTGAGTTACTTGCTCTATATTACAGTACACTTGATTTAGCTTACATTATATAAGTATGTATGTCCTGACTCGAGTGTTTTGTTTTATTGTACGCTCGGGTCAGCCTGAGTTGCAGTTCAGTTTCTTCTCCGTAGCTAGGACACTCAGTAGATCATTCGTGCTGTCGGAAGCTTGTCTCAGTTTCTATACTTCGGTAATTCAAGAACTTTGAAGACCATATCTCTATTTTGTTTAAATTTGTATTGAGTATTATAGACAATGTAAGTTCTGTTTTGTAAAGTTGTATCAGTGGCTTCATGAACCACTAAATTTAAATTTCCGCTGCGAGATTCTGATATCTGTGTATGTGATTCTGTGATTTATTTATTGTATATTCTGAGTTTTGCCAAATTTATTCTACAACGCAGTACTTTGAACAATTCAAGTCCGACATGCGCGGATGCGAAGGGTTGAAAATACTGGGTCGTTACAATATACGTGAATATGACCAGAAAACCTCCAGCTTGTCTGCTGAAACTCCAAAGCATTCAAATCTAGATCTATAAATATGCTCGATCCGACCTGAGCATTGAAATGGAAGAACATCCGAACCAGTTTAGTAAACTCGCACGAGTAAACACATCTCAACTGAATTTTAAAGTTACAAAAACCTTTCAAAACAAAGGTATCTTGTAAGGGCGTGCCGCTCATAAACACGAACGTGTATTTACCTTATGATAACCAAAACATTTCATATCAAATCCTATTATATTATACTAGTGTCTAGTTTTCAAATAATATTAATCATAATTGAAATTGTTATATTGATTAAATTCCAGCATACTAGCCACAAAGTAGGTTCTACAAACAAAATGGCAGGTACGTAGTGGATAATGGATTGTATACAAATGACCAAGTGAAGGCACCACCTTTCGGAAGTACA
This sequence comes from Allium cepa, assembly GCA_030765085.1. Lineage (NCBI taxonomy): Eukaryota > Viridiplantae > Streptophyta > Magnoliopsida > Asparagales > Amaryllidaceae > Allium > Allium cepa. Next base: position 806,866,058 of record CM060928.1, read on the forward strand.
TCTCTAGAGGAATGTACCAAGGCTGTGAAACATCTGCATCTCTACCAACACAAGACCAACTAACCTCTTCCAAGATAGTACCGAACATGTCATCACCACGGTTGTTACGGACCTATCCAAGGGTCATCATCGCATACAGCACAAAAATTTAAAACCCGAACGCCATAGCAAGAATAAATACATCTAGAAGGGGATTATCATATCCTAATGGTTGCGAATCACATGGCCTTGCCGCATCTACCTTGTTTCGGTCATTTCCTAGTGTGAGGCCTAGGGTCACAATTATCTTTCACATAGCACATCATCTCTCCTCTTTGAATGCCACATTGCCATTCCATCATCACATAACTGATTTCTACAAACTTATAACCTCTGAACTCATATGTCTTAGGAAGGGGTGTTAAGCTAAGAGAAGTTGCCTTCTCCGCCACCAAACAGATGATATGTTCATAAAGATCAATCAATATAGTTAAAATGCGATGTGAGACATTCGTCCATTCAAGTTGTCCAGGAACAAGACAAACGGAAGGCACATCTCCTGCTACATCCTGTTTTGGGAACCACCTCTAGGATCAGTAGCGATTAGTCCTTGCATTGGATATTTCATAATGAAAAGACCAATGCAACTATACGTATATTGGGAGTTTATCCTCAATTGATCAACGAGCAGCCCTTCATTATGAAAATTCCAAATATCAGTGTCTTCCAACACCTGCACATTCAAACACATATACATTGGTCCAAAGTGGTTTTTAGATAGATCGATCCTAGTCTCTTCGGATCAATAAGGATAAAGAGGCCAAATTTTTGGTTATTTGACTATAAATGCAACCAAGAATATCTAGCACCATAAGCAATCACTAGGCCCATTTAATTAATCTTTCATTAATCAAATAAATTTCCAAATGTTTACTTCAAATTCTTTAAAAATATGTATCCTCAAAGCCATTTCAATCTTCCTATATTGGAAAACATCTTTAAAAGATTACATCAACGGTATAAATATATTCTCAAATCATTTCATTTTCAACACTTAGAAAATATTTCCATATACTTACATCAATGGTATAAGTATATTTAATTACACTACCATTTAGAGCCACAACAAATGGATTTCTATAACTGTACAACCCCAAAGTTCGTACGCCGCTGGACGGGTGTTAAGTATAGGAAGAAACGCTCATATACCACCAAGTCTTTAGTACGATCATAAGAATCGATTTGTGTATTTCACGACGGAAGGTCAAAACATCATTTATTGGGTTAAAATGATGTTGCATTAAACATCGTTATAACACCCCCAAAATGTTATTATAGGGATTTGATTAGTTATATATGTAAAATCCCATACACTATATAAAACCTTTACTTTCGAAAATCATTTACTATAACAATAGTGTTATAGTCCTTGCCTTCTTTACTTTCCCGAAAATGTCTATTACAACAATAAATGTTGAAATCTATGTTTTCGATACTTGTCACATTTTAAAACCATTATTCAAAACAATTTAAATTCTATTTGGAATTATTACTTCCAAATATTTACTTTAAAAGGATAAATTACTTTTTAAAGCCATTAACTTCATCGAAAACATTACTTTTAAAACTCTCTTTTAAAAGATTATTTAACTCTTAAAAACTTAAATATGTTTCTTTAACATTAAAATCCATATTTAAATCTCAACATAAATCATTTCCATATTCATGAAACTATGCTTATAAATATCCTTTTGATTTTATAGAACTTCTATTTTATAAGATCTCTTTATTTATAAAATTCTATGTATAAATCATTCTTTTATAAAAACTTATTTTACAATCAAAATCCACTTATAAACCCTTATTTCCATAAATCTTTATAAAATTCACTTATAAATCCATTTACCCAACAACTTCAAATCCATTTACTAAACAGCTTCAAATCAAGTTACGAAATACTTATAAATTCCGATTATAAATCTATTTCTTTATTTATAAAATATTGCATCTATAAATCCTTTTTATATACTTACTCAAAAATCTCTATTTAAAAACACTTTACAAAAGAGTAAATCAAATACCAAAAATCATACTTTTTGTTTAAAAATAAATTCCTTTTCTTATAATAATTTAAAAAGCATTGATATATATATGTATACACACACTTTCAAAATTATTTTGAAATCCTTTTTAAATCAGAATTATCATTTTTAGTATTTCAAAATACCAAAAATAAGGCTCAGTGCTACTAAAGCACTAAATATGTCAAATCAAATCATAATCAATTATATGGCACCCAGCACATCATATTTCAGCATATATGTGAAAAGTAAAGTCAACAGCGGTGGGGAATCCTGTTGGATACCTCCAACCTATCCATTCGCATCACAAACAGAATATAATCATAAAAATATAAATCAACCGCTTTATGACGGGATTCGTATACAAAAGGCCATCCAGTCTTACATGAGAACATAATAGGGTATCATCCGCTCCACTAGGCGGGAATATATATCCAAACCAACTGAAAAATATAGTATATCACCCAAACAAGCAACAAACAACACAAATAAATTTGTTCCCACTTATATAAAAATATAAGCAGGCCAGAGTTGTGCGTTTACTCATCAAAATGCCAGAAATCTCCTAAGCACTCCAGTTTTAATTAAAATTGAATGGTCATTCAATTTACTCAAAATTCTTACTAGCTCTGAATTCAACCAATCCCACTCCATATCATAATGCTCACTGATACAAACGCAACGCAACTTGTCGGCTCAATTTGGACCTCGTACGAACTAGTTATGATATTATGAACATTAGAGATAACTAATTTTATAATTAACTTGATTAACTAAAGTTTAAAACGTTAAACCTTTTCTTTCCCCTAACCTCCTCACACATGCGAGCATCTACAGGCCGCAAACTTATTTTTTTCTTTAATCGATCATGCCACCTGATCCACAAACGCCAGCAGCCACCACGCTCTATACCTTCACCTCTGCCATCGACTGCCTCACGCTACGCATGCGCGAGAACACCATCGCCGAACCCAAAAATACCCTAGACCTACTCATGAACGGAGGCCTACTGACGCCGCCTCGGCTCGTCGATCGATGATCCAACCGTTGGATAGCTTCGTATCGTCGGGCTCTATGTTTGGTTAGTTGAAGTCGTTGGCCAATTCGGCCTCTAGAGGCTCCGATTTGCCATTGCCGTTGGATGGTTTACTTTTTAATGGAGGTTGAGAATAGATTTAGGGTTAGGGTTTGCAAATGAAGGAAGTGGATGTCCATTTATAGGAAATTTTCGTGGTACTATTCATCCGTGAAAATTTCAAACTCCAAACGAAGCATGTCGCCTAACGTTCTTTTTGACAAACCCCTATTCCAAATACAATGGAATATATACCGAAAGCTAATTCTATCATATTCAGAAGATAGCTTTTCAGAATCAAATTATATTAATTTATATTCCTTTAATTTAATTCTACACGTTTTGAACTCACACGACCAAATAATACGTCTGATCGCCATGAAATTTAATGGCATATAATAATTCACTATTATTGATCCTATGAAATTGGTTTCATCGAAATCCGAAGCATTGCCCCAAAAGACTATTTTACACATTAGTTAAAACTAGAAATTACCAAAATCAGTTTAATCACTTCTAAATTCCAATTTAAAAGATACTATCTTCCTTCTTACTCAAATAGAATTTGAATCAACTTTGGAAATCGTTTTTATTCATATTAAATTCAAGATTCAATTTTGTAAATAATTTGAAATATTAAATTTAACAATTTAACTATCAAAAAATCACTATATCTGAAATATAAGTTATTTAATTTATAAAATTTCTTTTCAATATTTAAAATCAATTAAATATTCCTAATTCGAACGACTAAAATTTCTGTTCGTCATATTCTCCCTTCATTAAAAGAATTTTGTCCCTAAAATTACCAAGTAAGAAAAATGCCACAAACCATTAACTTTTAAAAACAATTAGTTGAAACGGATTCCAAATTCTTTTAAACCTTTTAGCTTTTCCAAATTAAAAAGTGGAAACTTTGTTATCACATTTTCTCAATTTTTAAATTCATAATTAAATTTTCAAAACCAACTAATATCATTCATTCATTCCAAGTTATAACTAAAAATGCCAATTTTAGTTACAAATTTTTTGCCAAAATTATCAAAAAATTCTAACTCTTAAATTTACGGAAAATTTCACCAGCATCTCCTTTGCACGGCTCGATCGAAAGAATATACTGTATATATGTATTTATATGTGTATATGTAAATATATATATATATATAATCGGAAATATACATCTCATATTAATGATGAGGCATCCCGTAGGGAAAAATATAAAAGCACGATATGTAATTCAAGATGTGTACCTTTTATTAGTATTAACGAGCATATACAATCAATATAATGCGAAAGAGAGCTCCAAATGCGAAGCATACGCTATCTGCACCTAATAATCACTCAACAACTAATGAGAAAAAATATAGAGAAGGTAATATCAATATATAACATGTACTAACACAATAACTATATGCAAATGTAGCAAAGATAACAAGAGAAACTGTTAAACTATTAATTCCTATTCATTTAGTTGATAATCCTTATCAATTTGCATTTTCCAAAGTCAACACTTAATTTATCAAAGCCTATACGATGTACATATATCATCCATATGCAAAATCATACCTCGTAGCTCACTCGATCACACAATTTAACTTTCGAATTAGTACGGTTCACACGACCACTCTAGTGCGACTGAAATTCGATTCCTTGATTAGAAAGCCACTATTCCCTTTGCATAGCCATATACCATGATAGAGAATATTAGAATCAATCAAAAATCCCTATTCAGGGTTCGTCGTTAAGAAATCAAGTGAAAAAATCTAACTCAGATCGCTGTAAATCACCTTGAAATCGTATATTCGAATCTGCATCAAACAGTTATGCAAATAAAATATTATACATACAACTTACATATTTATTTCAATTGGTTTCTTGTTATATCCCATTTTTTTCTTGATTCTTTTATTTACATTCAATTCCTTTTACATTCATTTGATGCACAATTTAAATCAAATTCAGTTATTCATATTAATTTCACTTATATTCAATTCATTGACATTCACTTATTCATATTCACTTAAATTCAATTATGTTTAACAACACTACATTTCATAAAATTATTAACTTAAGTTCATAAACATTTTTATACAATACTTCTTATGCTTATTTCACTTTAAAACTTATGTTCATATTCATTTTTATCAAACAACATTCTGAATCATATTCAATTCATTTTACAACTTAAGTTGAATTCCATTTTATAATTCAAGTTCATTTTCATTTCAAAAGTCAAATTCTAATTTATTTAAATTTACTCTAGTTAAATTTTAATTTCATAATTCAATTTCAAATTTCCTTTTGTTTGCTTGACCAAAATTGTCCAACCATTTTAAAAATTGGTTTTACTTTTCTGTTCCAATTCATAAGTTGTAAAGTTATTTGTTATTTATACTATTTTTAAATTATAAGTCCAAAGACTTATTTTCATATATTCATCAAAAAAACTTATAATTTTTACAAGCAAAATTGATTTATCAAAATAAAAATCCAATAGTAAATTACTAAGGTAGCAGTTCATAAAACTCAAAAATGAATATTGGTGATGTTGTAGTCGTCACCCAAACTATTTTCCAGCGATTAAAGTGAGTTTAGTCCTTTTTTCTTCTCTTTTAAATTTTATTTATAAAACACATTTATAAATTTACACTTAAATAATGTCACTTATTTCACCTTGGTTATATAAAACCATTTCATAATTGTTTATCTTCTTTTGCATTATAATAATACCAACTTTTACTAGAACACAAACAATAAGCAACAAATGATAATAATCAAATATTACCATTCACTAACAACCAAACAATCCATATATAATAATTTTAAAAAAATAATTCCTTTATATATAAAATATGATTTAGGTGAAATTATTTCATTTTCCAACTTCAAAACAATATTGTGTCGGTTTGCCTTGTTTAAGCATTTAGAAATCCCTATCAATAATATGACGTCCCACAAATCGATTAGAATTCATAAGCCACTTCAACAGATAAATTAACACGATATAAAACATTTTTATATCGCTAATAAATACGCTTTCATATATATATATATATATATATATAACACAATCAAACCCAATCTAGGGTATTTCTAACCCTATCTATAATGAGTACCCAACCAAAGCCTAGGTTATCACACAATCCTAAGTTTTGATACAAAATGTAAAGGCTCGAAAATCCGCACAATTCAAACTGATAATAAACCACACATGCCCAGCCCGAACTAAATGGAAAAACGATCTTTACGAGAAAGAAGGAAGAGAAAGGAAGAGAAAATAAGAAGAAGAAGAAGAAGTAGAAGAAGAGAAAGAAACCGAAACAGTCACGGAATCTCACAATCACAGTCGAACAACATATAATATAATATCAATGAACTTTACAAAATAGAAACTGCAATATACATACAACCATCAGAGTACATCATCAAATCACCAATCATCGGCATGTATAGTTATAATAACCTGTCCTTACTGTTGTTGATAATTCAATCAACAATGCAATGGAAAATAAACATATACGCGAATACGACCCGAAGACCTCTAGCTGTCTGCCGAAGCTCCAAAGCATCCAAATTTGCATCTGTAAATATGCTAGGTCCGACCCAAGCATTGAGAGGGAAAAACATCCAGATCAGTCTGGTAAACCAGTGTGGAAAACACATTTCAACTGAATTTTAAAGTTATAAAAACCTTTCAAAACAAAGATATCTCGTAAGACCATGCCACTCCTAAAAACGGACAGATTTTTACCTTACGATAACCTAAACATTTCATATCAAATCCTGTTATATTATACTAGTGTCTAGCATACAAATAATATTAATCATAGGCGAAATTGTTACATTGATTAAATTCCAGCATACAAGCCACAAAGTGGATTCAACAAACAAAATGGCAAGCATGTAGTGGATAATGGATTTCCTTGAAAATGACTGGGTGAAGGGACTACCTTACGGCAGTACATCTCTAGAGGAATGTACTGAGGCTACAAAACATCTGCACCTCTACCGACACAAGACCAGCCTACCTCTTCCTAGATAGTACCGAATATGTCATCAACCTGGTCATTACCGGCCTATCTAAGAGCCTCATCGCATACACCACAAAAATTTAAAACCCGAACATCATAGCGGGAATAAATATATCAAGAAGGGGATGATCATATCTAAATGGTTGCGAACCACATAGCCTTGCCGCATTTACCCCATTTCGGTCATTTCCTGATGTGAGGCCTAAGGTCACAATTACCTTTTATGTAGCACATTACATTTCCTCTCTGAATGCCATGTTGCCATTCCATCATCACACAACTGATTTCTACGAACGTATAACCCTGGAGCTCGCATATCTTAGGAAAGGATGTTAAGTTAAGAGAAGTTGCCTTTTCTTCCACCAAACAAATGATACGTTCGTAGAGATCAATCAACGCAATTATAAATGCAACATCAGACATTCAAATCCATTTACTAAATATTTATAAATTTCGACTATAAATATATTTCTTTATTTGTAAAATATTACTTCTATAAATCCTTTTTTATAAACTTATTCAAAATATCTATTTAAAAACATTTTACAGAGTAGCAAAATTGAAAATACCAAAAATCATACATTTTTATTTGTTTAAAAATAAATTCCTTTCCTTATAATAATTTAAAAATCATTGAAACAAATATACACTTCCAAAATGACTTCGAAATCCTTTTAAGATCAAAATAATCATTTTTATTATTTCAAAATACCAAAAATACGGACTAGTGCTACTAAAGCACTAAATAAGTCAAATCATAACACAATCAATAATATGGCATCCAACACATCATATATCAGCATATATATAAAAAGTAAAATCCATAGTGGTGAAGAATCCTGTTGGATCCCTCAAACCTGTCCCCATGCATCACATGCATAATATAATCATAAAAATATAAATTAACCACTTCGCGGCGGTATTCGTATAAAAGGGTCACCCACTCTTACACAGGAACGTAATAGCATCTCATCCACTCTAATAGGTGGGAACATATATCCAAACCAACTAATAAGTATAATATATCATCCGAACAAGCAACAACGAACATAAATAAATTTATTCCCGCTTATATAAAAATATAAGCAGGCCATAGAGGTGGGTTTACTCGCAAAAATGCCAGAAATCGATTGAGAACTACGATTTGAATTAAAATCGAACGATCATTCAATTTAACTCAAAATTCGTACTAGCTCTGACTTCATCCAATCCAACTCCATAGCATAGTGCTCATTGATATGAACACAATGCAAATTGTCATGCTCGATTTGGACCTCGTACGAGCAAGTGATTAATTTAAGAACATTCGAGATAATTAACTTTATAATTAACTTAATTAACTAAAGTTTAAGGCTTTAAACCTTTTTCCCCCTAACCTCCTTACGAATGCTACATCTACAGGCTGCGAACTTTTTTTGTTTGATCGATCATGCCACTTGACCGACGAACGCCGGCAGCCATCACACGCCATGCCTCCACCTCTGCCATCACTCGCCTCTACTATACGCGCGCGTGTGAGTGCAAATACTGAGCCCGAAAATCCTCTAGACCTACTCATGAATGGAGGCCTACTACCCCCACCGTGGCTCGTCGGTCGACGGTTGAACCATTGGATAACTTCGTATCGTCGTGCTCTACGTTTGGTTAGTTGAAGTCGTTAGCCAATTCGGCCTACAAAGGCTCCGACTAGCTGTGGCCATTGGATGGTTAAGTTTTTAATGGCGGCTAAGAATAGATTAAAGGGTTAGGGTTTGCAAATGAAGGAAGCAGATGTCCTTTTATAGGAAATTTTCAGGACACTATTCATCCATGAAAATTTCGAAATCCAACAAAGCGTGCCGCCTGGCATTCTATATATCATACCCATATTCTAAACATAATGAAGTACATACCAAAAGCCAAGTTCATCATACTCAAAAGATAGCTTTTCAAAATCAAATTATATTAATTTAAATTACTTGAATTAAATTCTATGCGTTTCGAACTCGCACGACCAAACAATATGTCCGATCATGTGATGACCACCCTTTCAGACGGTTTAAATCGACAATAAACCACACATGTTGTAACGAGCCAGAATTTTAGGCAATATCAATTTAATAATCTGCATTAATAATTAGATTGATTTGATAATTTTTCTTTATAATTTTAATTTAAATTGGCAAATTTAATCTTTTTAAGGTTAATAAATATTTAATCTGGTAATTTTGATCAATATCTTTTTAATAATTTAAAATTTGATAAGAATTATTTTTCAAAGCTAATAAAATTTTATTCTATTTATAATATATATATTTGATATATATTGTGAATGAGAAAATCTTTTGTTTTAAATAAAAGACGAATTTTCAAATTGTAATACATATGTATGTATATGTTATAGTTTGGAATTGTTTTGGAAATTTAATTTAATTGATAATTTATATATGTATGAATTGTGATTTAAAGCTTTGTTTTAAAATTCAATATTTTTCAAAAGCTAATTTTGGATTAATTCAGTTGTTTTAAAAATATAAGATGATTGTTTGTTTTCAAATATGATAGTTTAGAGTTTTGTTTTGTTTTCTTTAAAGTGTTTAAATTTAAATGGTTATAAATGCATGTATATAAATGTTTTAGGTTTTAAAAATACATGTATAAGGATTTATTTATATTATAATTAGTTTTAGAATATTTTCTTTTAAAGGTAAACTTATATTTATTAATATAGCAAATTAAATAAGTAAGTGAGCTTATATTATCTTTTAAATTAAATAGAAATTTATTAAAAATACAAAGACATGTGTAAACATGTTAATCATCTTGATAAAATATGTAAGAAGATTAAGCTAATTGAGTGACAAATGTAAGTTTTTGAACAAGTGGAATATATTTATTTAATTTTTTTTAATAAAATGTCTAAGAAGAAAATTGTTTTTCCACTTTCAATTTCCAAATCTTTCTTCTTCTTCTCAAATTCCTTTTCCTTTCTTCATTCTTTCAAATTTTAAGGGCAACCAGAAAATTTCTTTTAAAACCTGAAATTAAAAATCAAATCAAACCTGAAGTAAAAATTGAAATCTGCAAAATCAAGTTTGAAAGTAAAAGCTGCAATTCAAATCTTCTACAAATTCTAATAGGATGAAGATCATGATCAACTCAGATCTGTTCCAACATTTTTAATCATCAAATTGTAAGCATGCAAAGGGATTTTTTCAGCAAGCAAAGCAAATGCAATATTCAGATTTAATATTCAAGCCTGAAAATAAAATCAAAACCTGCTCTGTTCTGTTCTCTGCAAAGTATTAGGTGAGTAAATATATTTTAAAAACAGTTTTAATTTAATCTATGGTTGAATAATGATGCATGCAATGAAATTTGCTTTGATGATGAATATTAGTTTATATGAATGCATGTTGTTTTGAATGTCTGTAAATAAGAAAATAGGTTCTGTTGTTAACAGATTTTGATTTTTCCCTCTTTAAATTCAATATCATTTTTCTAATCATTGTTAGTCTTTGATTTGCAAACAAGAAATGATTGGAATCACGTAACATAACCACCAAAAATCATTCCAGGAATTTCAAATAATTTTTCATCTCAAAATTTGTAAAATAAAAGCGAAAGCCCAAATTTTCACAAAAATCAACCTGCTTAATTTCGAATTTACATTATAGTATTGGATTCGTGTTTGAAAATCATGAATTTTAACATGCAATTCATAATTTTAAAGTTGATAATCTGTTGGTAATTAGGAAATGATTGATTTCGGCAACTCGATGAATTGCCGAAGATCAACGTGATGATTTAAGCTAGAATTTTGATCGAAGCTTGTTTTTAGGTTGTAGATGATGGGGAAAATGCAATTGATTTTTTTCAATGAGTGAATTGTTCGAATTTGAATGAACTAGGGTTTTTCAGTATTTTTTGTTTGGCTTTGCTGTCGAGACCATTGCGACTTGGTTAAGGGATTGGGGTCGATCGCGACGTGGGGAACGGAGGTTCATGGACGAGGTGGTTCGATGGAGTGGATGGCGATGTTCATCGGCGTCAGGTTCGTCGGCTGTGGGGGTTTTTGTGGTTCGAGCCTCTACAGATTTTCAACTTGAAGGTCAAATTTTGATTCGCGTACGTATTGTTTGATCTGGGTTTGGGTTCTTGCTCGCGTGGGATCATGTGATCGACGACGTTTCTCGCGACGACCTTTGGTGGCCGACGGCGATGGTGCACGTGTACCGTGCACGGCTTTGGTTCTGGAAATTTTCATAAGACGACTCGACTTGCTATCTACAGGAAATCGCATCATGTTGAAGAAAGAAAGTGATAGAAGAAGAAAAGAAAGAGAAATAAAGAAACAACAACATCAGAGAACTCACAGCGGAACGAATGAAATATAATTTATCACATAAAATATTACATAGTATCAAATTACATCAGAGTACACAACTTAAACAATACATGATAGACAGTTTTAAACATCTGTCTAACTAAACATCTCAAGTACAACAGAAACAGATACAACAAACACAACGGAAACATAATATATCTACACGTCGAAGCTTCCTGCTCCATATCTCCTCCAAAATTCGTCAAGCAAACCTGTATCACTTGACTACTCATACATAATATGAGTACCCAAGAGTTTAATAAAACAGAAAATAAACACTCGGGTTAGACAGGGGTCTGGTGTGAGTAAACGGGTTAAAATTGCTTAACTTTAGAAAAACCTTTGAAAAGAAAAGGTATCACGTAAGAATTCCTACACATAAACATGGAAAAGTTTTTACCTTATGCTAACCAAATCATTTGATAGGAAATCCAGTGATATTACAATAGTGTCTAGGGTTTTCAAGTAAATAAGAAATAGCTGAAATTGTTACATCTATTAAATTCCAGCTACTAGCCACAAAAGTGGGTAATACAATCAAAACTGTAGGGTCTCGTAGGAAGAATGAGTTTCCATCAATGGCAGGGCTACTGGGGTACCGCCCGTCATAGTACGTGGCCTAGATCAACGTACCGAAGAGTACGCTCGCTCCCCTGCAACACAAGGCCAGAACCATCCCTTACTGGACAGTCCCGAACAAGACCACCCCGTAGTTGGCGCGACCAACCACACACTAAGCCGAAATAGAAAAGTACCTCTAGACAGGGGTAAATCTCACTCTCAAGTGGGGGCTACCCACGAAGCCTTGCTGCACGTCCCCTGTTTTAGCCATTCCCGGTTGATGAGGCTTGAGGCTGCAATTACCTTTACAGACACATCTATCTTAGAATGCTCATCGTCCACCTGACGATGTTCTGAAAGCATTCAATACATACAAGTTCGTTCCGGGTTCGAACGAAACCAAAGGCACTATCTCGTTGCACTCATAATGGAATCACCCTCAGAGTCAACGATCATAGCCCTTGTACTCTAAATCACCATCTCGAATCTATAAGTACTATTCCATCAACTCATCACGGAATCACCCATAGAGTTATACTGACGTATAGCCCTTACACCTCGAGTCTTCACTAGCTCCACTTGGATTCACGACCTAACGTTTAATTAGGATCGATGTGGTTTTTGGATTATCCAAATATGGAAACCCGATCCCGGTCTCACCGAAACCAAACGCCATTTTAAATGTCCAAGTTGTACTTTAGGGTTTAAACAATTTAAACTTATATACATGATGATATATAAATAGATAGATGAATCACATTATCACAATAGATAATTCATAACAACATTCATCTCACAACAACATACACATAACAGAGATATCCAGTATCAACCAGTATCAACCAACACCCAATATCAACCAATCATCCAATATCAATCTTCAAATATTGATCATCCAATATTAATCAATTAACCAAAATTAATCAATCAACCCATATTAATCAATCATCCAAACAAAATTGATTATCTCTTAATCAATTGAATTATCATAATACTTCTTCATTAATTATTATTCCAAATAAAATAAATTAATCATCTCTAACGATCTTCCCTAATTAATCTTCCATGATTAATTATATTTAATTACATTTAAGTAATCATCCTTAACCATATTCGGTAATTAACCTTTAATTGCTATCATTAATTACAATAATTAATGATCATCCATTTACTTCCATTAATTAACTATAATTAATTGCATCAAACCTCAATTAATTACAATTAATTAATCACACCTAAATTAATCACTTATATTAATCAACCTTGATTAATTATCAAATGATCCTTATTAGCTAATAATTTCTTTAATTAATTAAATAATTAACTTATAATTAATCATTCTATTAATCATAACCAGTAATTAACAATTTGTAATTACTTATCTTAATTAATTAACTTATTAATTAATTAACTTCTGAATTAATTATATTAATCCTTGATTAATTAATCCAATTAATTAATCTTTAATTACTTCATTAAGTAATTATTAAACAATTAAATTAATAAATAAATCCTTAATTAATTACTTTATTAATTAATTACAATTTTAATTAATTACACTTAGTAATTAATTTTAAGTTAAATTCATTAATTAATTAATTAATCACATTAATTAATTAAATAAACAATTAAGTAATTAACTCTTAATTACTTTACAAGTAATTATCTCTAATTACTTCATTAATAAATCTTGATTACTCGCTTAATTCATTACTTAACAAATAATTAATTCCATTATTAAACAATCCCTAATTCATTAATTAATTAATTACCCCATAATTAATTAACTTTTATATTTAATCAATTCTTTAATTGATATCATTAAGTGATTAACCAATAATCACATCAACTAATTACTCCATGAGTAATTACCATTAGTTACTTCCATAATTTATTACTTTCACTCTTAATTATATTCAAATATTAACCATTGATTACTTCATTAAGTAATTGCACTTAATTAATTATTAATTGAATGGTTATTTAAAATTAAATAAATAATTAACTAATTTTTTAAAAATTAATTAAATAATTAATTAATTAACTTCTTATAATTTCAAAATCCTTATTTAATCTTAATTGAACTTTACTTATTAACAAATCAAATTTAATATTTGTATTCAAATCAAAGATAAATTAACCTTATTTATCTTGTAATGAATTATTTGAATAAATCAAATTTTAACAACTTAAATAAATTATCCTATTTAGTTTTTCAAAATCATAATGATATTCTTATTTGAAAAATAGGAAATTTAGAAACGAATTTCAAAATTTAGAATACTTTAAAACATTTAAATTAATCTTATTTATTTTAAATATAAATTTGAAATCTTAGGTTTGAATCATTACTTAACATTTAAACTTAAACTTTGATTTAATATTTAAATTCAAAATATCCTTTTAAATTGAACTCCAAAATGTAATTAAATTACTTTCAAATGAAATCACTTTAAATAAATTTAAAGTAAAATAAAATAAATAATTTTCAACTTGTACTTTAAAAGTTTGATTAACATTTAATTTTAAACAAGTTTTAAACTTTGCATTTTGATTCCTTTAGAAAACGTGTTTATAATAAGATGCTTGATTTTTAATTTAATCATCTCAAGTTTATATTGCAACTTAGTGTTATATCTACTACCAGAACAGCAACCCAAAAATCCCGAAGCAAACAATGATTCAACCCGAGTCAACACCGAAGCAACCCAAACTCCAAAAATCTTCGAGTCACCCCCGAGTCACAGGCAAACTTCCCTCCGAGTTTCCATTCATCTTCCCCAACACTAAATTTTAGCGACCCAAAACTATGCACCACTAATACGGTGCACATGCACCTCCACCGTCGGCCGCCGTCGTTCATCGCGACGACCCACCATGGTCACAAAATCATGCGCGACCACAAATCTAAACCCAGATCGAAGAAAGCAACCTCGAATCGAATTCGAGTATCACACTCGAACCACTGCAGAAAACCCGAGCAATAATCCACATCGCCAACGATCATCTCGTCATCGTTGAACCTCGTCGTCACCCTCATCAACTCTCCACAATCTCACGCTTCTCTTGCAAGCCATGCGATCACCTCCGGCTCCATATTCAAATCGCAAAAACCACGATAGTTAAACCGAGCCTCTAACTAACTTAAACCCTAGATTCTGTAATTCCCTTCAATCCACTACTCTGAAAAAAATTTCTACACTTTTCCCATGATTTATAGCTTACATACAAGCTACGATCCAAGAACCAAATCAAATTATTATGCATTCAATCCGGAGTTTATAAAAATCCCCAAATCATTCAAACCAAAAATTCAACTTAAATATACACTTAAAAATTATGGTACCAAATCTAAAAATCATAACTTTCCTATTGTAATCCAGATATACATTCAAAACTAAAGTTTGCGTAACGACCCAGAATTTTTGTTAATTAAAATTTGAATATTTAATTAATTTTAATTATTAATAAGTGGAATTTATAAGTCGAACAAATTTAATTTCGAATATCTGGATTTAATTGGATAATTAAATAGACAAATTAATAGTTGAAATTACAGAAAAAATTGAAAATCAAGTTTAATATGATTGAAATTGATTTGTAAAATTTTATTTAATCATATTGGAATTGTTTTAATATTAATTTCGCAAGTTAAAATAGTCATTTTTCAAAAAGTCTCGGATTTCGACGGAACTAGTTTCATCGGATCCATAATGTGATATTATTGTAATATTTCAAATTTCAAGTCAATCGGATTTACCGTTTGTCCGGTGCAAGCCAAAACGCATAGAAAATCGTTTAATCGGTTTAATTTAAAATCGATCGCTTATTGCCGTAACTCGCACAGATGATCGAATTGGCTCCCGAAACCTATTCCGTTGTGTTCGGAACGCGGGATAAACCCCAGAAACGCCGGTCACCGTGCGTAAATCGGAGTTCGAAAAACCGGGATAAATAGTGTTTTCATTGAAATTTCTATAAAAGCAACGCATCCCCTTCATTTTTGAGAAACCCTAATTATCAAAGCCAGCCGCTACTTTCTATTTCCAATGGCTGAAAATCTCTTATCTTCTCCCTCTCTTTTCTTCAAATCCGCTTGTCGAATCGAAAAACTTCCAACTAGAAGATTGTATAGGCCAGTGGGTTCTAGATATCCAACGGGTATGATCGTGTTTGGAGCTTTGGATCAACGGCGATTTGGGCTCGAAGTGCCGCAATTCGCATGCGTTTTTAGGGGGGTATGGGCGACCGAGCTCTAATATTTTTTGGCCGAGTGTGGTGCTAGACTAGGCGCTTCGAATGGGGTAGTGGATCAAGGTGGAAGTGCTCGTATTCGGTGTGAAAATTCATGGACGAGGGCGGCATTGGGTTCTCTGGTTCGCGACTGGAATGAAGGGGGAGAAGGTAGAAGTGGCGGCCGCGATTTGCTTTGGAGGGATGGATGGCCTGGATTTAAAGTAGGGTTTAAAAATATAAAGAAAATGTGAATTAATTTATATTAAAATTGTATAAACTTTAAACTGTGATAACTTTGTGATGCGAGATCGAAAAAATACGAAACAAGTTGCGTTGGAATCGTGTGGTTGAGCACTACGCAATGGAGCTGGTCTGGAGTCATTTGGAGCTAGTGAGAATTTCGGGTAAAATTAAACGTTCATTTAATTTTATTCGAAATAAAACGCTACAAATTGCTATCGCAAATTCAAGGTGAGAACTTCTCACTCAATCGAACAGTTTCGATTTTATTTTAAATAGTTAGATTTAAAATTACTTGATTGCTTGTTTGAATGATGATTATTATCTACTGATTGTTAAATAGACATTATGCGCCGTTAGTAAGCGGAGGTTATTTATTAAAAACATATACCGCGATATTTCACCTTGAAGTGGAGTTGGTATTATATATGTACTTGGAGTTGATTTTCCCGCATTATATAGAGGATGAGACCCTATTACGCCGCATAATAGCGGATAATATTTTATAAATCCCATATACCGCGATATTCCGTCTTGAAGCGGAATTGGTATTGTGCTAACATCTGTGGATGTAGGGAAACAGGTTGGAGGGATCCAACTGGATTCCTCAAATGATTGAATTGGTTTCAATGTTGTGTGTTGATCTATTTATAATCTTTGTGGTTATTTTTGTGATTGAGATCGTTAAAGGCTAAAATTTAGCCGAATATACTTTTGGTATCGTTAGATGCCGAAAATAAATTTAATTGGATTTTTGAAAATTTAAGTTGAGAATTCATAATAAAATTTAATTTTGGAATTGATTCATTTTAAATAAATGGACGTTGTAATTTTTATGTTATAAAAATTATGATTTTTGTGAAATATAACCGAAATGTGATTTTTGAAACAAATAGTTGATAAATTTGTAAAATGGTTTAAATTGGGATTTTTGAATTATTATAAACGGTTTATATAAAAGGTTTATGAAATTGATATTTATAAATTAAAAATATTGGAATTATAAAACGAGTTTTTACAAGTGTTAAAGTGAAGTATAAACGGATTTCACAAGTGAATGAAATTTATAGATTTATAAACTGTAAAGTTATAAAATGAATAGATTTTGTAAAATAAAAGATTTATTAGTAATTCACTTATAAATTGGATTTCGGTATTTAAATGAGATATAAATAGAATTTGTCCATTTAGGGATTTTATAAGTGGAAGTTTTTATAAAGTAAATATAAGTGGAATTTATAAGCATTGTTTATAAATCCGAAATCGACTTATTTTGATAAGTTAATTATTATAGATTATTAAAGGAGCATATTCATGATTTTGGACAGTGGATAATCCTTCAGTTAAAATGTGTAGAAAATGTTGAATTTGGTTAACGAAGTATATTCACGATTTTGGACAATGAATATATATTAAAGAAATGTTTTGGGAAGTGATGTTTTAAATAGAATTTAAAACGATTTGAGGATGTTTTAAAATGCATTAAATATCAAACACTTAGATTTCAACATTCATTGTTGAAATAGACGTTTTCGAGAAATAAGGAAATGCTAACACTGTTGTTATAGTAAATAATTTCCGAAAGGAAATGTTTTATATAGTATTGAGATTTATATATCTATTTTAAGTTTGAATCCCTATACTAGTGGTTTTGGGTTGTCGTAATGATGTTTTACACAACATTCGTTTTGACCCAAATAAATATGTTTAAGAGAATGTTTTCCTTAAAGAATGAAATCTATACTTAACTGTGATTTAAGTATATTGAATATTTTTCAATTGTTGAAAATGAATAGATTTGTGAATTACTTATTTTTAAATAAGCATGGAAATGTTTTTCCAATATGAATTGAATGTTTTTAGATTTTATCTTTTAAAGATAAATTGAAAATGAATATTAGAAATCTATTTGATAATCGTATATTCATAGATATTTTGGAAATGTAAATTCACTATGGAATTTATAAAAGAAAGGGAAATTTGTTTAAAATAAACATTGATTTATTTTTGAAGCGTGGAAATAAATTTACGGATCTGGAATGTAAGTTTAAAATAAATTGGTAAGGATTTATTTGATTGATTTAAACGAACCATTTTAAGTTTAAAATGGATAAATATTTGGAAGTGTTTCCGTTTAAGGAAATTGATTTGAAATTTGTTTTCAAAGATTGAAAGGTGAAAAATGATTTGAAATTTGTTTTCAAATGGTTGAAGTGTGGAAAAATATCTTGTAAAGATGTTTTGAAAAATAAATAATTTGGGAAGATTATTTATAATCGGGTGATGTTGTGAATATTGATTGATAGTTAAATAATCGACTATCAATATTGACCTTTAAATAGGTATTTGTTGTGAATTGGTTGAAATTGAATGCTACACTTATTTTTAAATTATTGTGCTCGTTATTCGGATTACCCATTCCGAATAGTGATACGACGTAATGGATAGCATTGAAGACCGGTGTTGAAGACCGGATATTTTTTGAAAATGGAAGGATTACCGTCGAATTTCTCTACATCGGCTGATCTCCGATATAGAGATTTATTACCCTTAGTGATGGGAATCCGTACGTGATTAGTGAATATCCGGATTGCAAGGGCTTCTTTGGAAGTGCCTTCGGTTCCGTTCGATCCCAAAACGGACTTGTATGGTTACGTGTCTGACATTACATTTTGAGATATAATGTAGATTTCTTTCAAATACATCTCTATTGGTGGCGGAGAATTTATTCTCTTAGCTTAACACCCTTCCCTGAGACATACGAGCTCAAAGGTTTTGTAGTTGAAGGTTATCAACGATATATTCCCAATTTGGTTATGTGCCATGCTGAGTGTTGCTGTGTGATGATTATTTATTGATCATTTGTTGATCAAAGTGTGGCTTTGTGAAAAAGCGTAGCTTTTTGGATGAGACTTCGTCGAGCCTCACAACCCGGAAATGGTCGAAACAGGAATGTTGCGGCAAGGTTTTTTTGGGGTCGTGACCCTAAGGTATGTCCATTTTCTTCTGAATAGAGGTTGTATCATGGTATGGAGCCCAGATATTTAACCTATGTGGTTGCTACAAATTTATTACTTTGTGGTTGTTGGTATTGAGGATCCTCGGATAAAGGTCGGTAACGACCGACGGATGGCATAATTTTTTTAGGAGTTATCAAGTTACAGATTCATTGCACCCAGAAGCATGTGGTAACTCGGCCTTGTGTCAGCAGAGATCCGGTTAGGTTCTCGGGGCGTCTTTCCAGAGGCGTGCCCATTTCGGTGTAGGAAGTTCCTTTGCCTGACCATTTGTTGGAAATCCAAAGAAAAAATACGAACCCTATACGGTTTTAGTTGTATAACCTGCCATGGAATGTGGTGGTAACCTGCTATTGAACATGGTAGCTATAGTAGGCATACGATAATGGTCGTATGTTGGCTAAGATTTATATTATACTTTCGAAATGTTTTCTACACTATGCACTAATAATAATGAAAATCAAATGATTTTACGTAGTAAGCATATTTGACTATCATAAGGAGAAATCTCCCCCAATTCTGCGTTTGCATTGCGTGTGTGGCGGGAGGCCTTATGGTGGTTTCATTTTCCAAAAGCATAGCGGAATTCTTTTTATTTTCTTTGTGAAAATAACTGTTTTAGTTCTCACACCAGTCCCATGACTGACCTGGATTTTATTGTTCCCTTCCTAAACTCTTGGTGCCCACCAATTTCCACACGGGCAGTCTAGAGTTAGGTCATCAGGTTATTCTGGATTCAGGAGTGCTATGGAGCTCAAGTGGCGAGCTGGATGGCGAGACGTATTACTTGTATATGATATTATCCTTCCGCTGTAAATTCACTTGTAAGGACACGTTTGTATAACCGTCCATTGTTTGTTGTGTTGTATATTGTTGTTGTATACTTTGATGTAATGTGATGTAATAACTGAGATAGTTCTTTGTTTTAAAAGATTATTCATTTATCTATTATATGTTGTTCCGCTGCGATTGTGAGATTCTGATATTGTTCTGTTGCTTCTTTATGTTCTGTTCTATCTTTCTCTCTCTTCTTCTATCTTTTCTTTTTCTTAAACCCTAAGAATTCGGTTTTCCGGCATTCGATAGCTCGGCATTTGATACAGTGGACGTATTGATGTCGGTTTTCGGAAGTCGAAGAATCGGGTCCTTATAATGTGGTATCGGAGCATATGGTTAAGTGACGACCTTGGTTCTGTTGGGAATCACTCATTAGAGATAGAGTCAGTAGTACTCTAGAATGAGTGTGAGTGTAATAATAGATATGAGCACGTATTTGTTAGTGAATATAAATTGTTTTATATTGTGATGATTGGTTTGTTGAGTGGTATATGGATTCTGGTCAATACGAGTAATTAACGTTATTGATGGAGATTTCTAAACACTTGTATAGAACAATTCAGCACGATATTGTTTTAAAGCGGGTAAATGAAATAATTTTGCCCGAAAATTGTATTTTGATATGGAAGGAATAATTTTCTGAATATGTTATATATCTTTGGATGTTTGGGTGTTAATGAAATAATCAAATATAAGAACCTAGAGTTTGAAAGGGTTTATAACCAAATAAAATTCTATAAGTATGATTTATCCAAAGGAAAAATAACTAAATTTGATTTAAAACCAGAATTTAAATCTCGGGAAATTTGAAAAGTGTTTTAAATGTAATAAAACAAAGGATATGGAAAAGTACCTTCCATTGAAAATTTGTGAAGGTGTTGGAACTCGGCATGAATGTCCATTTGGAATCCCGCGTGATGGGATCATGTTGATTGATCATGATGTATACTAGCGTAATTCGAGGGGTGTAATGCCTACAGTTACAAGCAAATCCACTGGGATAGTGGCGTAACCGCCGTGTGAGCTACGATCTATGGCAACAACCATGGAGAAATTCAAGAGATGTGAAATCTACAGATTACAAGCGATTCTACTGGGATAGTAGCGTAACCGCCGAGTAACTGTGATCCATAGGGGAACATGCTTTCCATATCCATTTTTAAAATGGAACATAACTTAAGATAAGTTGAACAAAATTGGAATGTGAAATTAAATTAAAATTGAATAAAGTTGATTTTGGTGCCGAAGTAAATTAATAAGTGAATTAATGAAATGAAGTCATTAAGGATATGAACTTGAGTTATATAAATGAAATTCAACTTGAAATGTAAAATGAATTAGCGATTGAATTAATGAATGAATTGAACGAGAGTCAATCTAATGCAAATAAATTGATGTGGAATATGGAATATAATGTTAATTCATTAAAGCTAATTAAAAGTGTTGAACCGAATTAAATGTAAAATTAAATAATTTGGTTATGTTGAATATACATTGGTTGTTATATGATTGTTAATTGATTGTATATAAATTCATTAAGTGTTAATAAAGTTGAATTGATATATTGAGAGCTATGTAATTAAATTCAAATTGGAAGTAAATAAATTTGAATAGAATTGAATTCAATTTGAATTGAAAGTGAACAAACGTGAATGTAAATTAGTGAATGTAAACTAACTGAAATCGAATGAATGAATGTTAGTAAAATTTAATGTTAACAAATCAAACAGGCATAAATGGGAAACTAATTTGAATTGTGCAAAATGATTTTTGAATATGGTAATTGGATATTATTGCTAGCAGGATATACAGGTGTAGTAAATGAAATAGAATCGGAATTTTGATTTCGAAGATAAAAATTGAATTGCTCGACAAAAAGGTACGTATTTGAATTTCAGTATGAGATTTGATGATTTTCTTCTCCAGCCACTTGGCCTTTTCTTTTCCTTTTGGAATCTGGGGGGTCGTAGTGCCATTTTGTAGTCGTACCGAGCTAGCCGCGCAAAGGAAGTTATGGAGAAATTTTTCCGAAAATTTAAGGCGTTAGAAAATTTTTGAGAAATTGGGAAAATTTTGAAAAATATAAATTTGATTTGGAATTGGAAGTTAAACTATAGTAATTGATGTTGAAAAGATAACTAAGTATGATTTGGAAACTTAGTAAAGTTATTATAAGAAGTTTAACTATGGATTTTGAGAAAGTTAAACACTTAAATGAATTTGAAATTTAATTTGAACGAATGATTTTTGAAAAGTTAATGGATTCCGTAAATTTTTCTTACTTGGTAATTTCGAGGACGAAATTCTTTTAAGGGGGAAGTTTGTGACGACCCAAAATTTTTGCTAATTAAAATTTGAATATTTAATTAATTTTAGTTATTAATAAGTGGAATTTATAAGTCGAATAAATTTAATTTCGAATATCTGGATTTAATTGGATAATTAAATCGACAAATTAATAGTTGAAATTACAGAAAAAATTGAAAATCGAGTTTAATATGATTGAAATTGATTTGTAAAATTTCATTTAATCATATTGGAGTTATAATAATGTTATAGAACTTTTAAAATTGAATTTAGAGTTAATCTGTGAAAATTGAATATTTTAATATTTAATTATCGACTGAAAAATAGCCAATTTTCGAACAATCTCAGAATTGGACGAAACTAGTTCCATTGGATCCGTAATAGTTTGTTATTATCGGATTTCAATTTTTGTAGTAATCGGAGTTTTCGTTTGACCGTGGCAGCTCGAAACGCAACGAAATTGTTTTAATATTAATTTGGCAAGTTAAAATAGTCATTTTTGAAAGTCTCGAATTTCGACGAAACTAGTTTCATCGGATCCGTAATGTGATATTATTATAATATTTCAAATTTCAAGTCAATCGGATTTACCGTTTGTCCAGTGCAAGCCAAAACACATAGAAAATCGTTTAATCGGTTTAATTTAAAATCGATCTTTTATTGCAGTAACTCGTACAGATGATCGAATTGTCTATCGAAACCTATTCCGTTGTGTTCGGAACGCGGGATAAACTCCAAAAACGCCGGTCACCGTGCGTAAATCGGAGTTTGAAAAACCGGGATGAATAGTGTTTTCATTGAAATTTCTATAAAGGCAACTCGTACCCTTCATTTTTGAGAAACCCTAATTATCAAAGCCAGCCGCCACTTTCTATTTCCAATGGCCGAAAATCTCCTATCTTCTCCCTCTCTTTTCTTCAAATCCGCTAATCGAATCGAAAAACTTCCAACTAGAAGATTGTAGAGGCCAGTGAGTTCTAGATATCCAACGGGTATGATCGTGTTTGGAGCTTTGGATCAACGATGATTTAGGCTCGAAGTGCCGCAGTTCGCACGCATTTTTAGGGGGGTATGGGCGACCGAGCTCTAATATTTTCCGGTCTAGTGTGGTGCTAGACTAGGCGCTTCGAATGGTGGTAGTGGATCAAGGTGGAAGTGCTCGTACTGGGTGCGAAAATTCATGGACGAGGGCGACATTGGGTTCTCTGGCTCGCGACTGGAATGAAGGGGGAGAAGGTAGAAGTGGCGGACGCGATTTGCTTTGGAGGGATGGATGGCCTGGATTTAAAGTAGGGTTTAAAAATATAAAGAAAATGTGAATTAATTTATATTAAAATTGTATAAACTTTAAACTGTCATAACTTTGTGATGCGAGATCGAAAAAATACGAAACAAGTTGCGATGGAATCGTGTGGTCGAGCACTATGCAGTGGAGCTGATCTGGAGTCGTTTGGGGCTAGTGAGAATTTAGGGTAAAATTAAACGTCCGTTTAATTTTATACGAAATAAAACGCTACAAATTGCTATCGGAAATTCAAGGTGAGAACTTCTCACTCAATCGAACAGTTTCGATTTTAATTTTAAATGGTTAGATTTAAAATTGCTTGATTGCTTGTTTGAATGATGATTATCATCTATTGATTGTTAAATAGACATTATGTGCCGTTAGTAAGCGGAGGTTATTTATTAAAAACATATACCGTGATATTTCACCTTGAAGTAGAATTGGTATTATATATGTACTTGGAGTTGATTTTCCCGCATTATATAGCGGATGAGACCCTATTGCGCCACATAATAGCGGATAATATTTTATAGATTCCATACACCGCGATATTCCGTCTTGAAGCGGAATTGGTATTGTGCTAACATCTGTGGATGCAAGGAAACAGGTTGGAGGGATCCAACTGGATTCCTCAAATGATTGAATTGGTTTCAATGTTGTGTGTTGATCTATTTATAGTATTTGTGATTATCTTTGTGATTGAGATCGTTAAAGGCTAAAATTAGCCGAATATATTTTTGGAATCGTTAGATGCCGAAAATAAACAAAATTGGATTTATGAAAATTTAAGTTGAGAATTCATAATAAAATTTAATTTTGGTATTGGTTCATTTTAAATAAATGGACGTTGTAATTTTTATGTTATAAAAATTATGATTTTTGTGAAATATAACCGAAATGTGATTTTTGAAATAAATAGTTGATAAATTTGTAAAATGGTTTAAATTGGGATTTTTGAATTATTATAAACGGTTTATATAAAAGGTTTATGAAATTGATATTTATAAATTAAAAATATTGGAATTATAAAACGAGTTTTTATAAGTGTTAAAATGAAGTATAAACGGATTTCACAAGTGAATGAAATTTATAGATTTATAAATTGTAAAGTTATAAAATGAATAGATTTTCTAAAATAAAAGATTATAAGTAATTCACTTATAAATTTGATTTTGGCATTTAAATGAGATATAAATAGAATTTGTCCATTTAGGGATTTTATAAGTGGAAGTTTTTATAAAGTAAATATAAATGGAATTTATAAACATTGTATATAAATCTGAAATCGACTTATTTTGATAAGTTAATTATTATAGATTATTAAAGGAGAATATTCACGATTTTGGACAGTGGATAATCCTTTAGTTAAAATGTGTAGAAAATGTTTGAATTTGGTTAACGAAGTATATTCACGATTTTGGACAGTGAATATATATTAAAGAAATGTTTTAGGGAAGTGATGTTTTAAATAGAATTTAAAAATGATTTAAAGATGTTTAAAATGCATTAAATATCAAACACATAGATTTCAACATTCATTGTTGAAATAGACGTTTTCGAGAAATAAGGAAATGATGGACTATAACACTGTTGTTATACAAAATAATTTCCGAAAGGAAATGTTTAATATAGTATTGGGATGTATATATCTATTTTAAGTTCGAATCCCTATACTAGTGGTTTTGGGTTGTCGTAACGACGTTTTACGCAACATTCGTTTTGACCCAAATAAATATGTTTAAGAGAATGTTTTCCTTAAAGAATAAAATCTATACTTAACTGTGATTTAAGTATATTGAATATTTTTCAATTGTTGAAAATGAATAGATTTGTGAATTACTTATTTTTAAATAAGAATGGAAATGTTTTTCCAACATGAAGTGAATGTTTTGAGATTTTATCTTTTAAACATAAATTGAAAAATCGTATATTCATAGATATTTTGGAAATGTAAATTGACTATGGAATTTATAAAAAAAAGGAAAATTTGTTTAAAATAAACATTGGTTTATTTTTGAAGTGTGGAAATAAATTTACGGATCTGGAATGTAAGTTTAAAATAAAACGGTAAGGATTTATTTGATTGATTTAAATGAACCATTTTAAGTTTAAAATGGATAAATATTTGGAAGTGTTTCCGTTTAAGGAAATAGATTTGAAATTTGTTTTCAAAGATTGAAAGGTGAAAAATGATTTGAAATTTGTTTTCAAATGGTTGAAGCGTGGAAAATTATTTATAATCGGGTATGTTGTGAATATTGATTGATAGTTAAATAACCGACTATCAATATTGACCTTCGAATAGGTATTTGTTGTGAATTGATTGAAATTGAATGCTACACTTATTTTTAAATTATTGCGCTCGTTATTCGGATTACCTATTCCGAATAGTGATACGACGTAATGGATAGCATTGAAGACCGGTGTTGAAGACCGAATATTTTTTGAAAACGGAAGGATTACCGTCGAATGTCTCTGCATAGGCTGATCTCCGATATAGAGATTTATTACCCTTTGTGATGGGAATCCGGACGTGATTAGTGAATATCCGGATTGCAATGGCTTCTTTGGAAGTGTCTTCGGTTCTGTTCGATCCTGGAACGGACTTGTATGGTTACGTGTTTGACATTACATTTTGAGATATAAAGCAGATTTCTTTCAAATACACCTCTGTTGGTGACAGAGAATTTATTCTCTTAGCTTAACACCCTTCTCTGAGACATACGAGCTCAAAGGTTTTGTAGTTGAAGGTTATCAACGATATATTCCTAGTTTGGTAATGTGGCATGCTGAGTGTTGCTGTGTGATGATTATTTATTAATCATTTGTTGATCAAAGCGTGGCTTTATGAAAAAGCGTAGCTTTGTGGACGAGACTTCGTCGAGCCTCACAACCCAGAAATGGTCGAAACAGGAATGTTGCGGCAAGTTTTTTTTGGGGTCGCGCCCCTAAGGTATGTCCATTATCTTCTGGACAGAGGTTGTATCATGGTATGGAGCCCAGATATTTAACCTATGTGGTTGCTGCAAATTTATTACTTTGTGGTTGTTGGTATTGAGGATCCTCGGATAAAGGTCGGTAACGACCGGTGGATGGCATACTTTTTGTGGAAGTTACCAAGTTACAGCTTCATTGCACCCAGAAGCGTGTGGTAACTCGGCCTTGTGTCAGCAGAGATCCAGTTAGGTTCTCGGGTCGTCTTTACAGAGGCGTACCCATTTCGGTGTAGGAAGTTCCTTTGCCTGACCATTTGTTAGAAATCCAAAGAAACAATACGAACCCTGTACGGTTTTAGTTGTATAACCTGCCATGGAATGTGGCAGTAACCTGCTATTGAACATGGTAGCTATAGTAGGTGTAACGCCCCGAAAATTTTCGACTTTCGAAAATTCAGCATCGATACTCACTTTATCAACTGCCGAGAAATCGAAGGCCGGAAACACGAAATGTTATGGGTTTTAAAAAGAATTTAAGAAAAAGGAAGAAGAAAGAAGAGAGAAAATAGAGGGAAAAGATAGAGAAGAAAACAGAAAATAGGAAGAAGAGAAAATAGAAAAGAGAACAGAAAATTTTAAAATAGAAGAAAAAGAGAATAGAACGGAACAGAACAGCAGAATAACAGAACAATCACACAATCGCAGCGGAACAACATATAATAAATAAATGAATAATCTTTAAACAAAGAGCTATATCAGTTATTACATTACATTTCATTTTATTACATCATATCATCAGAGTGTACAACAACAACAACAACAACAAACAGCGGGAAAAGAAATACTATATACTAGTAATACGCCATGCCATCCAACTTGCCTCCAGCAATTCCAGAATATCCAGAATATCCTGATAAACCTTAAACTCTTGGCTGCCCGTGTGGAAATTGGTGGGCACCCAGAGTTTAGGAAGGAAAACAATAAACTCCGAGTCAGTCATAAGACTGGTGTGAGAACTCAAAACAGTTTATTTATCTTTGAAAACAAAATAGAGAAATATTTTTAAATCAATTCGCAATGCTTTTAAAAATGAGACTACCATAAGGCCTCCCGCACACACACACAATGCAAACGCAGAATCGGAGGAGATTTCTCCTTATGATAGTCAAAGATGCTTGATACGCATTTAAAAGAACATTTTTATATTATTATTAGTGCATAGTGTAGAGAAAAATTTATTTCGAAAGTAAAATATAAATCTTAGCCAGCATAGACATTCCGCACTTATGCCTACTATAGCTACCATGTTCAATAGCAGGTTACCGCCACATTCCATGACAGGTTATACAACTAAAACCGTACAAGTCACGTATTGTTTCTTTGGATTTCCAACGAATGATCAGGCCAAGGAACTTCCCATTGCCACATGAGAATGCCTCTGGATGGACATCCCCGAGAACCAAACCGGATCTCTACCAACACAAGGCCGGGTTACCCCTAACTGAGTAACAACTGACCGAATATGCCATCCCCCGGTCCTTTGGGACCTTTTCACCGAGCGCTCGTAATCAATTCACACAATCATAACAAAGTGTTTTCAACATGAGTAAGTATCTGGGCTCCATACCATGATACCACCCTTTTCCAGAAGGAAATGCACACATCCTAAAGGGGGCTACCCCTCATAACCTTGCCGCATCTTTCCTGTTTTGACCATTCACAGGGTGTGAGGCTCGACGAAGTCACGTCCACAAAAACATACTTTATACAAAAGCCATGCTTTGGGTCAACAAATGATCAACACAATGATCACAAGGATAGACGATCAAATAAACGATCCTATCACAAATAATCAACACAATGATCATCTCAGCATCACTCAGCATGTCACATTACCAAATTGGGAATATATCGCTGATAACTTCAACTATATAACCTCTAAGCACGTACGTCTCAGAGAAGGGTGTTAAGCTAAAAGAATAAATTCTCCGCCACCAACAGAAATATATTTGAAAGAAATCGGCTTTATATCTCAATTTGTAACGTCAGACATACAATCCATACAAGTCTGTTCCGGGCTCGAACAAAACCGAAGGCACTTACAAAGAAGTCCTTGCAATCCGGATATTCACAATCCTGATCGGATTCACCATCACATATGGAGAACTCTATACCGTAGCTACTCGGTGCAGAGTCAATCGACAGGTCATCCTATCGCTTTTGCAAATACCGGGTCTTCAACACCGGTCTTCAATGCAATTCACAACGACGTATCACATATTCGGAATGGGTTATACGACCCCATGGTCCTTTCCCGGTTAACCCGAATAGTGATCGCTTATTCAAAAATAAGTGTGGCATTCAAATTCAAACAAATCACATCAATTACCCGTTCAAAGGGAAATTATTGATAGTCGGTTATTGAACTATCAATGGATATGCGCAACATCACTAGATTCCAAATAAATTTCCAAATTATTTATTTTCCAAAATATCTTCACAAGATATATTATTTTCACACTTAAAAAAAAATCAACATTTATTTTTAAACAACTTTCCTTTTCATTCATAAATTCCATAGTGAATTTATATTCCAAAATATCCATGCATATGCGATTTCAATTATTCATTTCAATTTATCTTCAAAAAGATAAGTTCTTAAGATATTCACTTTATATTGGAAAACATTTCCATACTTACTTATTTATAAGTAATTCACAAATTTTATTTATTTTCAACACTTAGAAAATATTCAATATACTTCAATCAAAATTAAGTATATATTTCATTCTTTAAGGAAATCATTCTCTTAAACATATTTATTTGGGCCAAAACGAATGTTACGTAAAACATCGTTACGACAACCCAAAATCACTAGTATAGGGATTCGAAATTAAAATAGATATATAAATCCCAATACTATACAAAACATTTCTTTTCGGAAATCATTTACTATAACAACAGTGTTATAGTCCATTATTTCCTTCTATTTCTCGAAAACGTCTATTCCAACAATAAATGTTGAAATCTATGGTATCGAATCTCAATGCATTTAAAACATCGTTAACTTGTTTTAATTCTGTTTAAAACATCACATTCAAAACAGTTTCTTTAACATATTATTCACTATTCAAAAACGTGAATATACTACGTTAACAAATATCATCATTTCCATTCATTTTATTTCAAAGGGTTATTCACTGTCAAAAACGTGAATATAACTTCATTTATAGGTTTCAACAATTTACTTATCAAAATAAGTCATTTGAGAATTTATAAAACAACGTTTATAAATTCCATTTCTAATTATTTTATAACAACTCCCTTTTATAAATTTTCTTTATTAACCTATTCGATTTATAACTCAATTATAAACTAAAGGTTCATATTATAAGTTAAATACTTATAATTTATTCGTTCACAAAAATTGTTCCTTTGAACTTCATAATTATAAATCTTATAACTTATAAGATTCAATTATTTATCCAAAACCATTCTTTTAATGACTTTATAAATTTTATAAACCTACTGTTTATAAAATTCCATTTATAATTTCACCGTTTATAATTCTATAAATTTCATTCAATTTATGAAATTCATTTTCACTTCATTCAAACACTTATAAAAACTCGTTTTATAATGTCAATATTTCAATTTATAAATATCCATCTATAAATCTCTTAATATAAATTAATTTATATTATTCTTTAAAACGTCTTTAATCTCCTTTATTATTTCACCATTTTGATTCATAAAATAATTAAATTTTATAAATCCTATATTTAACTTTTCATAATAAATTCAAAAATCCCGATTAACTATTTTATAAAATCATTAGCATCATATTCTCAAAAATCAGTTTTTAACTATTTTTCTCAAAAATCATAATTTTTATAACATTAAAAATTATAATGTTTATTTATTTAAAATAGATCAAATTCCAAACATATAGTATATTTTCAAAAATCACTTTATAAATCATTTTAAAATTCCAAAACTTGGTCCAATGATGCTACATACCAAATAGTCAATCACGACAACAACGATATCATATATCAATATGAAAATCCATCAAATATCAAAATATCTGAAATCAAATAAAAACTGTTGACGAATCCAGTTGGATCCCTCCAACCTGTTTTCCTGCATTCACAAACATTAGCACAATACCAATTTCGCTCCAGTACGAAATTATCGCGGTATATGGGATTTAAAATATTATCCGCTTAATAGACGGCGTAATAGGGTCTCATCCGCTAAACAAAAAAATGCGGGAAATCAATAACTCCAATATATACATATGCTAATATATATATATTGCTATTATATATAATACTAATTTCACTGTTTATGAAATATTCGCGGTATATGTTTTTAATAAATAACATCCGCTTACTAACGGCGCATAATGTCTATTTTAACAATCAATAGATATCAATCAACATTCAAACATGCATTCAATAATTTTAAATCTAACTATTTAAAATAAAATCGAAACTGATTCGATTGAGTGAGAAGTTCTCACCTTGATTTTAAATTCCGTTTTAGCGATTTATTTCGAATAAAATTAAACGGACGTTTAATTTTACCCAAAATTCTCACTAACTCCAAACGACTCCAAACAAACTCCATCGCGTAGTGCTCGTCCATACGATTCCAACGCTTCTGGTTTCGCGCGTTTTCGACCTCGTATGAAAAAGTTATGAATATTTGAAGTTACACACGATTTTATACATATAATTTACAACCCAACTTTCTTTTAAACTTTAACCTTAAATCATAGCCGTTAGATCTCAATCCAAGGCCTCTCCCCCTTCTTCCCAAATCACGCACGTTACTCCCAGTAATCAAGAACGCGCACAAACCCAACCAAGCCCAAATTAGGGTTCCATCTCACCACCTCCTCGAGCACCTTGGCCTCGATCAGATTACTCCACTTCGAAGCCCAAACCAAGACCTATACTCGGCCCCAAGGCCATGAAACTCGGCCTCCCCATCACCCTCATATGGCGTGCGCAGCCGGCCCCCTTTTCATGCCAATTCCCATCGATCCGGAGCCCCATTTTCCATCACAACCGTTGATTTCGAAGAGCATGACGAGCTCTACACTTTTCTAGTTGAGAGCTTGTTGAATTATTGCACGGATTTGAAGAATTGGAGAGATGAAAATGGACAATTTTCGGCCATTCATGAATGAACTGGTGGCTAGGGTTTTGTAAATTAGGTTTTTATTTTTTTATTTTTTAATTATGAAGGGGGTGTGGGTCTATTTATAGAGAAACGATCGACACTATTCATCCGGAAATTCCGAACTCCGATTTACGCGCCGAAACTGATGTTCCTAGGGTTTATCCTGCGTTCTGGACACAATGGAACAGGTTTCAAAAGCTACTTCGGACATCTATGCGAGTTATGGCAATAAACGTTCAATTTAAATTAAACCGATTTAACTCGATTTCTAGGCGTTTTAATTTGTACCGGACAAACGGTAAATCCAATTGACACAAAATTTGAAACCTTACAATAATATCACATTACGGATCCGATGAAACTAGTTTCGTCGAAATCCGAGACTTTTTGAAAAATGGCTATTTTAACTCGCCAAATTAAAATTAAAAATAAATCGATGCGTTTCGAGCTGCCACACTCAAACGATAACTCCGATTGACACGAAAATTGAAATCCGGTAATAACTAACTATTACGGATCCAATGGAACTGGTTTCGTTCAATTCTGAGACTGTTCAAAAATTGACTATTTTCACTAGTCGATTTTAATATTAAAATATTCAATTTTCACAAATTAACTTTTAAATCGATTTTAAAAGTTCTAAAATATCGTTCTAACTTCAATATGATAAAATAAAATTTTACAAATCATTTTCAATCATATTTAACTCAATTTTCAATTATTTCCATAATTTAACGTATTAAATTATCGATTTAATTATTCAATTAAATCCAAAAATTCAAATAAAAATTTATTTGACTTATAAATTCACTTATTAATGTTTAAAATTAATTAAATATTCATATTTTAATTATCAAAAATTCTGGGCCGTTACAATCTTCCCCCCTTAAAAGAATTTCGTCCTCGAAATTATTAAGTAAGAAAAGTTACAGAATTTATTAATTTTCCAAAAATTCATAATTAAATTCCTTACAATAGCTTTACTAAGTCTTCAAATCATACTTAGTTATCTTTTCAAAAACAACTACTATTGTTTAACTTTCAATTCCAAAATCAAAGTTAAAGTTTTCAAAAAATTTCCCAAATTTCTCAAAATTTTCTAACGCCTTAAATTTTCGGAAAAATTCGCCATAGTCTCCTTTGCGCGGCTCGATCCGAAAAAAAATGACAGTATATATATCACAAATATACATCTCATCAAGTAATGAGGCATCCCGAAGGGAAAAAAAGTATAAAAGTGCGATATTTAATCCGAGATATGTACCTTATATTTTATTAGCAAGCATATACGGCTAATATAGCGCTAAAGCGAACTCCAAATGCGAAGCAAACGCGATACGCACCTACTAATCACTCAACAAACAACATGAGAACATGCATATATGAAAATAATCTCAATATACAATATATATCTCCATAACAACTATATATGTCACATAGCAAATGCAACATATTCAAACATCAACCAACTAGCATTCAACAAATTCATAATCAATATATATTCATTTATATTCTCATTTATATTCAATGAAATAGGTTTTCAATTTAAATCACATTTGATTCATATACAGTGGATGCTCTTACTAACATTCATTGTCAATTAGTTTATATTCACTAATTCATAAGTTGGTTCACTTCCAAATCAAATTCAATTCCATTCAAATTTATTTACTTCTAATTTGAATTTCAATTACTTTAGCTTCCAATTTCATTAATACTTAATGAATTATATATAATCAACTAACAATCAAATATCAATCAATGTATATTTATTAATTTCAATCAAATTACTTTACTTATCAATTGGTTTAATTAATTGATTTTTTTTTCAACTATTCAACTTTCAATAACATTACATTTTAATGAATTAACTCTTATATCCATTATTTCATATCAACTTTATTCACATTTAATTGATTATCATTCAATCCATTCATTCAATTCATATTCAATTACTAAAGTTGAATTTCATTTCATAACTCAAGTTCATATTTATCACTTAACTTTAATAATTTACTTTGATACCAATATCAACTTCATTCAATATCTCTTAAGTTATATTCCATTTCTATTTTGAATTCATTTTTATTTATAACTCATATTCATAAATATATTCACATAGTTTCACTTCTTATATATATAAGTTTATTTCACAATTGTAAATTACTTTAATTATAATTCAATTCTTATAATTCATTTGCTTATACAATTATTCTTTAATTTAGATTATTCAAACAACTAAACAATCAACTTATATACACTTTAATAATTTTGAAAAATTATTTCTTTATATATAAAATATAATCAAGTAAAATTATTTCATTTACCCATTTTTTAAAACAATATTGTGTCGAATTGTTCTATTCAAGTGTTTAGAAACCCCTTCGGCATAGTTGTACATACCGTGCTGACGAAGGTTCATATGCCACTCAACAAACCAATCATCACAATATAAAACAATTTTATATTCACTAACAAATACGCTCTCATAGCTATTATTACACTCAAATTCATTCTAGAGTACTGCTGACTCTATCTCTAATGAATAATACCCAACAGAACCATGGTTGTCGCTTAACCATCAGCTCCGACACCAAATGTAACGAGTCGAGCCAGTGGTCACAACCGGTAGGCTTTTCAACCATCCCAGCCCCACCGTGGCTTACACTGGTACCCCAGACCTTGCTTTTACGGCCAGCCTCTCGACTGTCTCAGGTTACACCTAACCAACCCCCTAAAAGAGGATGTGTGGGAGTAAGAGTCTCCCGTTCGCCACCTAACCGCGAAGCGAGAACCCCCCATCACATAGCCCAAAGCTTAACAAGACTGGTGTGAGAACTCAAAACAGTTTATTTATCTTTGAAAACAAAATAGAGAAATATTTTTAAATCAATTCGCAATGCTTTTAAAAATGAGACTACCATAAGGCCTCCCGCACACACACACAATGCAAACGCAGAATCGGAGGAGATTTCTCCTTATGATAGTCAAAGATGCTTGATACGCATTTAAAAGAACATTTTTATATTATTATTAGTGCATAGTGTAGAGAAAAATTTATTTCGAAAGTAAAATATAAATCTTAGCCAGCATAGACATTCCGCACTTATGCCTACTATAGCTACCATGTTCAATAGCAGGTTACCGCCACATTCCATGACAGGTTATACAACTAAAACCGTACAAGTCACGTATTGTTTCTTTGGATTTCCAACGAATGATCAGGCCAAGGAACTTCCCATTGCCACATGAGAATGCCTCTGGATGGACATCCCCGAGAACCAAACCGGATCTCTACCAACACAAGGCTGGGTTACCCCTAACTGAGTAACAACTGACCGAATATGCCATCCCCTGGTCCTTTGGGACCTTTTCACCGAGCGCTCGTAATCAATTCACACAATCATAACAAAGTGTTTTCAACATGAGTAAGTATCTGGGCTCCATACCATGATACCACCCTTTTCCAGAAGGAAATGCACACATCCTAAAGGGCGCTACCCCTCATAACCTTGCCGCATCTTTCCTGTTTTGACCATTCACGGGGTGTGAGGCTCGACGAAGTCACGTCCACAAAAACATACTTTATACAAAAGCCATGCTTTGGGTCAACAAATGATCAACACAATGATCACAAGGATAGACGATCAAATAAACGATCCTATCACAAATAATCAACACAATGATCATCTCAGCATCACTCAGCATGTCACATTACCAAATTGGGAATATATCGCTGATAACTTCAACTATATAACCTCTAAGCACGTACGTCTCAGAGAAGGGTGTTAAGCTAAAAGAATAAATTCTCCGCCACCAACAGAAATATATTTGAAAGAAATCGGCTTTATATCTCAATTTGTAACGTCAGACATACAATCCATACAAGTCTGTTCCGGGCTCGAACAAAACCGAAGGCACTTACAAAGAAGTCCTTGCAATCCGGATATTCACAATCCTGATCGGATTCACCATCACATATGGAGAACTCTATACCGTAGCTACTCGGTGCAGAGTCAATCGACAGGTCATCCTATCGCTTTTGCAAATACCGGGTCTTCAACACCGGTCTTCAATGCAATTCACAACGACGTATCACATATTCGGAATGGGTTATACGACCCCATGGTCCTTTCCCGGTTAACCCGAATAGTGATCGCTTATTCAAAAATAAGTGTGGCATTCAAATTCAAACAAATCACATCAATTACCCGTTCAAAGGGAAATTATTGATAGTCGGTTATTGAACTATCAATGGATATGCACAACATCACTAGATTCCAAATAAATTTCCAAATTATTTATTTTCCAAAATATCTTCACAAGATATATTATTTTCACACTTAAAAAAAAAATCAACATTTATTTTTAAACAACTTTCCTTTTCATTCATAAATTCCATAGTGAATTTATATTCCAAAATATTCATGCATATGCGATTTCAATTATTCATTTCAATTTATCTTCAAAAAGATAAGTTCTTAAGATATTCACTTTATATTGGAAAACATTTCCATACTTACTTATTTACAAGTAATTCACAAATTTTATTTATTTTCAACACTTAGAAAATATTCAATATACTTCAATCAAAATTAAGTATATATTTCATTCTTTAAGGAAATCATTCTCTTA
The DNA here is from genome assembly GCA_030765085.1 of Allium cepa. Lineage (NCBI taxonomy): Eukaryota > Viridiplantae > Streptophyta > Magnoliopsida > Asparagales > Amaryllidaceae > Allium > Allium cepa. The sequence goes on from CM060928.1 coordinate 806,902,834, forward strand.
AACATATTTATTTGGGCCAAAACGAATGTTACGTAAAACATCGTTACGACAACCCAAAATCACTAGTATAGGGATTCGAAATTAAAATAGATATATAAATCCCAATACTATACAAAACATTTCTTTTCGGAAATCATTTACTATAACAATAGTGTTATAGTCCATTATTTCCTTCTATTTCTCGAAAACGTCTATTCCAACAATAAATGTTGAAATCTATGGTTTCGAATCTCAATGCATTTAAAACATCGTTAACTTGTTTTAATTCTGTTTAAAACATCACATTCAAAACAGTTTCTTTAACATATTATTCACTATTCAAAAACGTGAATATACTACGTTAACAAATATCATCATTTCCATTCATTTTATTTCAAAGGGTTATTCACTGTCAAAAACGTGAATATAACTTCATTTATAGGTTTCAACAATTTACTTATCAAAATAAGTCATTTGAGAATTTATAAAACAACGTTTATAAATTCCATTTCTAATTATTTTATAACAACTCCCTTTTATAAATTTTCTTTATTAACCTATTCGATTTATAACTCAATTATAAACTAAAGGTTCATATTATAAGTTAAATACTTATAATTTATTCGTTCACAAAAATCGTTCCTTTGAACTTCATAATTATAAATCTTATAACCTATAAGATTCAATTATTTATCCAAAACCATTCTTTTAATGACTTTATAAATTTTATAAACCTACTGTTTATAAAATTCCATTTATAATTTTACCGTTTATAATTCTATAAATTTCATTCAATTTATGAAATTCATTTTCACTTCATTCAAACACTTATAAAAACTCGTTTTATAATGTCAATATTTCAATTTATAAATATCCATCTATAAATCTCTTAATATAAATTAATTTATATTATTCTTTAAAACGTCTTTAATCTCCTTTATTATTTCACCATTTTGATTCATAAAATAATTAAATTTTATAAATCCTATATTTAACTTTTCATAATAAATTCAAAAATCCCGATTAACTATTTTATAAAATCATTGGCATCATATTCTCAAAAATCAGTTTTTAACTATTTTTCTCAAAAATCATAATTTTTATAACATTAAAAATTATAACGTTTATTTATTTAAAATAGATCAAATTCCAAACATATAGTATATTTTCAAAAATCACTTTATAAATCATTTTAAAATTCCAAAACTTGGTCCAATGATGCTACATACCAAATAGTCAATCACGACAACAACGATATCATAAATCAATATGAAAATCCATCAAATATCAAAATATATGAAATCAAATAAAAACTGTTGAGGAATCCAGTTGGATCCCTCCAACCTGTTTTCCTGCATTCACAAATATTAGCACAATACCAATTTCGCTCCAGTACGAAATTATCGCGGTATATGGGATTTAAAATATTATCCGCTTAATAGAAGGCGTAATAGGGTCTCATCCGCTAAACAACAAAATGCGGGAAATCAATAACTCCAATATATACATATGCCAATATATATATATTGCTATTATATATAATACCAATTTCATTGTTTATGAAATATTCGCGGTATATGTTTTTAAAAAATAACATCCGCTTACTAACGGCGCATAATGTCTATTTTAACAATCAATAGATATCAATCAACATTCAAACATGCATTCAATAATTTTAAATCTAACTATTTAAAATAAAATCGAAACTGATTCGATTGAGTGAGAAGTTCTCACCTTGATTTTAAATTCCGTTTTAGCGATTTATTTCGAATAAAATTAAACGGACGTTTAATTTTACCCAAAATTCTCACTAACTCCAAACGACTCCAAACCAACTCCATCGCGTAGTGCTCGTCCATACAATTCCAACGCTTCTGGTTTCGCGCGTTTTCGACCTCGTATGAAAAAGTTATGAATATTTGAAGTTACACACGATTTTATACATATAATTTACAACCCAACTTTCTTTTAAACTTTAACCTTAAATCATAGCCGTTAGATCTCAATCCAAGGCCTCTCCCCCTTCTTCCCAAATCACGCACGTTACTCCCAGTAATCAAGAACACGCACAAACCCAACCAAGCCCAAATTAGGGTTCCATCTCACCACCTCCTCGAGCACCTTGGCCTCGATCAGATTACTCCACTTCGAAGCCCAAACCAAGACCTATACTCGGCCCCAAGGCCATGAAACTCGGCCTCCCCATCACCCTCGTATGGCGTGCGCAGCCGGCCCCCTTTTCACGCCAATTCCCATCGATCCGGAGCCCCATTTTCCATCACAACCGTTGATTTCGAAGAGCATGACGAGCTCTACACTTTTCTAGTTGAGAGCTTGTTGAATTATCGCACGGATTTGAAGAATTGGAGAGATGAAAATGGACAATTTTCGGCCATTCATGAATGAACTGGCGGCTAGGGTTTTGTAAATTAGGTTTTTATTTTTTTATTTTTTAATTATGAAGGGGGTGTGGGTCTATTTATAGAGAAACGATCGACACTATTCACCCGGAAATTCCGAACTCCGATTTACGCGCCGAAACTGACGTTCCTAGGGTTTATCCCGCGTTCCGGACACAATGGAACAGGTTTCGAAAGCTAAATCGGACATCTGTGCGAGTTATGGCAATAAACGTTCAATTTAAATTAAACCGATTTAACTCGATTTCTAGGCGTTTTAATTTGTACCGGACAAACGGTAAATCCAATTGACACGAAATTTGAAATAATATCACATTACGGATCCGATGAAACTGGTTTCGTCGAAATTCGAGACTTTTTGAAAAATGGCTATTTTAACTCGCCAAATTAAAATTAAAAATAAATCGATGTGTTTCGAGCTGCCACACTCAAACGATAACTCCGATTGACACGAAAATTGAAATCCGGTAATAACTAACTATTACGGATCCAATGGAACTGGTTTCGTTCAATTCTGAGACTGTTCAAAAATTGACTATTTTCACTAGTCGATTTTAATATTAAAATATTCAATTTTCACAAATTAACTTTTAAATCGATTTTAAAAGTTCTAAAATATCGTTCTAACTTCAATATGATAAAATAAAATTTTACAAATCATTTTCAATCATATTTAACTCAATTTTCAATTATTTCCATAATTTAACGTATTAAATTATCGATTTAATTATTCAATTAAATCCAAAAATTCAAATAAAAATTTATTTGACTTATAAATTCACTTATTAATGTTTAAAATTAATTAAATATTCATATTTTAATTATCAAAAATTCTGGGTCGTTACAGTAGGCATACGATAATGGTCGTATGTTGGCTAAGATTTATATTATACTTTCGAAATGTTTTCTACACAATGCACTAATAATAATAAAAATCAAATGATTCTGCGTAGTAAGCATATTTGACTATCATAAGGAGAAATCTCCCCCAATTCTACGTTTGCATTGTGTGTGTGGCGGGAGGCCTAATGGTAGTTTCATTTTCCAAAAGCATAGCGGAATTCTTTTTATTTTCTTTGTGAAAATAATAGTTTTAGTTCTCACGCCAGTTCCATGACTAACCTGGAGTTTATGGTTTCCTTCCTAAACTATAGGTGCCCACCAATTTCCACACGGGCAGTCTAGAGTTAGGTTATCAGGTTATTCTGGATTCAGGAGTGCTATGGAGCTCAAGTGGCGAGCTGGATGGCGAGACGTATTACTTGTATATGATATTATCTTTCCGCTATAAATTCACTTGTAAGGACACGTTTGTATAACTGTCCATTGTTTGTTGTGTTGTATATTGTTGTTGTATACTCTGATGTAATGTGATGTAATAACTGAGATAGTTCTTTGTTTTAAAAGATTATTCATTTATCTATTATATGTAGTTCCGCTGCGATTGTGAGATTCTGATATTGTTCTGTTGCTTCTTTCTGTTCTGTTCTATCTTTCTCTCTCTTCTTCTATCTTTTCTTTTTCTTAAACCCTAAGAATTCGGTTTTCCAGCATTCGATTGCTCGGCGGTTGATACAGTGGACATATTGATGTCGGTTTTCGGAAGTCGAAGAATCGGGTCCTTACAGTTTGAAATCAAAATTTTTTGTCCAAGTTTTGATTTTTACTGTAAATTTGAAAAAATATGAATAACCAATTCATTTAAAACCCTATAACCATTTATAGATGATAAATCACTTGATTACAAACAATTTTCATTAACAAATCACAATCCAATTGGTGTTAAAAATCAAGTTATTGAGATTTTAAAGGATTTGGGACTGTTTTTAATAAACACTATAACCATTTTTTCTCTCAGGCAGTTCCATATTTTTATAAACATGCATTCAGGTAACAAAAATTCATTATCAAAGAAAATTCATTTGCATTCAACATTCAATCATAGATTTATCATAACTGTTTTTTAAAAATAGGATTTACTCACCTTTCAATATGCAGGGACAGAGCAGTTTTGATTTATTCCAGGCTTTGAACAACTGAAGATTAATTTTGCTTTGCTGTTGAAAAGTGATCCATGCATGCCTCAAATTAGTTGTTTTTAAAGTGTTGCAAAAGATCCGCACTCCCCAATGAAATGCAGATTGAAGGTTGTCGTTGATAGTTGCAGATTTGATCCTCATTTGAAATGCAGGTTTTGAATTGTAGTAATTTGATTTGAGTTTATATTTGATTTTTCTTTTGATTTGCTTTTGGGTTTTCATTATTAGGTTTTGATTTTGGAAAGAAATGAAGAAGAAAAGAAAAGTTTTAGAATCTGTAAAAAAAACTGAACTCAGATTTTTTTTCTTTCTCTTTTACAACCTTTTGTTTACTTAAGTTTCTTTTTTTTATATTTGAGAAAAATAGAAACTTGCCACTTGTTCCTTAATTTAGACAAATGTCATTAACATGCTTTAAAAATTACAAGTGTTAAAGATCTTTGCAAAATTGTTTTTAAAACCTTATAAAAATAATATTTATATTTTATTTCTATGTAATATGAATATTTGTATTTATGAAATGCTTTTATGTTAATAAACTTTGAATTATAAATAAATATACAAGTATGAAATCTTTATACATGTATATTATTAGCATTTTAAAAGAAAACAGAATAAAACTTTTTATTAAACCCTTTTTTTAAACTATCATATTTTAAAACAAACAATATTATAGTTGAAACAAATTGAATAAATCTTAAATTTACTTTTGAAAAATATTTAGTTTTAAAACAAAGTTTTAATTTAAAAATTCATACACATAAAAATTAATAGATTAAATTAAATTTCAAAACAACTCAAATTATAACATATACTTACATATACATTACAAATTGAAAATTCAACTTTATTTAAAACAAAAGATCTCATATTCATAATATATATCAAATGTATATATTATAAACAGAATAAAATTTGATTAGCTTTGGAAAAAAAATTCTTATCAATATTTTAATTGTTAAAAAGATATTGATCACAATTATCACATTAAATATTTATTATAAAAAGAATAAATTTATCAGTTTAAATTAATATTATAAAGAAAAATATCAAACCAATAAAATTATTTATACAGGTTATTAAATTTATACTGCCCAAAATTCCGGGTCGTTACAATTCTCCCCCCTTAAAAGAATTTCGTCCCCGAAATTTAAAAGCAAAGGTAATTTAATAACCTAGTACATATTTTAATTTCAATCAGTAAAGCATTCCTATCAACCAGTAACTAACAACCATACAAACAAATCAAACAAACAAATCTAACTAATTATTCTGACACAAATCAGAATAAATCTTCTAATACTATCTCGAGTTTCCCAACTATAAATCATCGGAAGACTCGCTCTACAAAAGCCAACAAACTAACTACACTACCAAAATCCAGAGCTCCTCTCACCTCTAGATCCATCAATCTGAACAGACATCAGACTATACTCAATTCCAGTTCAACTTCCAAATCCAACTGAACTACAGATTCAACGTTCAATTGATGAATCATACACGTACTTCCTCAGAGATACGTGAAATACGATGAATTCCAACTATCATCGGCAATTCAAACTTATCCTATCAACAGATCTTATCTTATCAGAACACAGATAAGAAATCTCAAATGCCTTAGAACTAGCCATCCAATCTAACCCAATACTGCTCTCTCTTAACCAGAGAAATCTTAACAAAAATAAAGTCTCCAACTTGGAATTCCAAACTCCTTATCTCATATCTGTATAACTCAACAGACAATCCTGGGCTGCCAATCTTCTTCCTGATCAGCTCAACCTATGCTGATACTTCCAGAAATAAATAGACCCAAGAAAACCAATTTCTGAATCTTATTCAACAGAAAAATCTTCCAAAATCCATCGAAATCCAGAACACATGCTCTACTCTAAAGCAATAGTAATCTGAGCTTGCTTCCTTTCTTGCACAGCTGCTACTTCGCTTCCGCTGCACAACTCTGATTCTAAAATAAATGAGAATACTGTTGATGAACACGAGTACAAACTTATCCAATATATCCGGGAAACTTGTTCATCAGATCCATAAAAATCTGGGTGACCCTCCTGACTCGGTCACACAACCTTATAATAGAATCCAACTCAAAAACTAGATCTGACCAAATCCAATTCCAAAAATTCTGAGCTGCTATATTAACTCAACTACTAGGCTGACTACCAAAATTGCTTCTGGAACCAAAACAATACGGAACTCAACTCCGGATGCAGACAAAATTCTGATCACTTCAGTAGCTTCTACTTATAAGAATTCTCAGCCTCAAACAAAAGATTACCCAAAGAAAATTCCCAATCCAATCGCAAGTCACTTTTGCGATCCAACCTAGTTCGGATTCCAAAGAAATCATCCTCTCTTTATCAATTAGAACATCTTTGAGCTTTTTCAAACAAGGTTAACCCTTCAAGAAAACATCACCAACTGCCCGGACTGCTAAAAGAGAACCACAAGATTCCTGAACCATCGAAGAAACAAACCACACTGCTGCTTCCAAGCTCTACCTTGATGATACTGCAAAGCTAAAAGACCTTCTCCACAGCACACCGAACACTTTGAGTTGAAATGCTACCACAGCTAACCAAAGACTTCTAATCCAAAAGCTTCTCCAAACCCAAAACTATCAACAAACCATACAACGGACCTCCGAGATGGCAGACATCCCAAAAGAAACTCGGCCTCCAAACCAAGCATCAACATCTCGCTCTTCTTAAGAAATGACAAATGAGACCATGCCAAAGCAAAGCAACTCATAGACCTTAGTCTAATATTCTAGAACAGCCTACCTCCATACCAAAGATCCCGACAACTTCAACACAGATGAATCTTCTCTGTGGCAGGTAAAGACTGCTCCTCAACCTCTTCTAAAACTGCTTCAAAAGAAAACATCTTCAGAAAAATATCCAAGGATACTGCATCTCATCATGCAGATATCAAGATATCATCACTTACTTCTGCACTACCAACAGATCCAAACACAAGGAAACTTCGCTCACCCAAGCGAAATCCAAACTTACACTTCAAAGATAATCTCCAGATCTTTTAAAAGATTTCCTTCGGATATCAGAGAAATCATTACTCCAAACTACAAATCTCACTCGAGACGGTACCAGGTCTACAGTCTCGACAAAAATACTTCCAACCTCAAACATATGGACCTCTTCCATTAGTGGTAGTCGTGTTACACACACAAACCACTACTCTATCTACCTCTAAAAATTATGTTGGAAAATCTGAACAGATAACCCAACAGATTAGGCAGATATATATATATATATATATATATATATATATATATATATAGTTATATATAAAAATCACAAGTACGCTCTCTCAAGAAAGACACCACTCCAGAGCCTAGGTATTCACTCAACCTAATGCTCTGATACCAACTGAGACGAGCCGACTTCCTATCCCCAGGAAATCACATCATCTTGAAGAAAGAAAGGGATAGAAGAAGAAAAGAAAGAGAAAGAAAGAAACAACAACATCAGAGAACTCACAACGGAACGAATGAAATATAATATATAACATAAAATATTACATAGTCTCAAATTACATCAGAGTACACAACTTAAACAATACATATTAGACAGTTATAAACATCTGTCTAACTAAACATCTCAAGTACAACAGAAACAGATACAACAAACACAACGGAAACATAATATATCTACACGTCGAAGCCTCATGCTCCATATTTCCTCCAAAATTCGTTAAGCAAACCTGAATCACTTGACTACTCATACATAATATGAGTACCCAAGAGTTTAATAAAATAGAAAATAAACACTCGGGTCAGACAGGGGTCTGGTGTGAGTAAACGGGTTAAAATTGCTTAACTTTACAAAAAACTTTGAAAAGAAATGGTATCACGTAAAACTTCCCACACATAAACATGGAAAAAAAATTACCCTACGCTAACCAAATCATTTGATAGGAAATCCAGTGATATTATAATAGTTTCTAGGGTTTTCAAGTAAATAAGAAGTAGCCGAAATTGTTACATCTATTAAATTCCAGCTACTAGCCACAAAAGTGGGTAATACAATCAAAACGTTGGGTCTCATAGGAAGAATGGGTTTCCATCAATGGCAGGGTTACTGGGGTACCGCCCGTCACAGTACGTGGCCTAGATCAACGTACCGAGGAGGACGCACGCTCCCCTGCAACACAAGGCCGGAACCATCCCTTATTGGACAGTCCTGAACAAGACCACCCCGCAGTTGGCGCGACCAACCACACACTAAGCCAAAATAGAAAGGGACCTTTAGACAGGGGTAAATCTCACTCTCAAGTGGGAGTTATCCACGAAGCCTTGCTGCACCTCCCCTGTTTTAGCCATTCCCGGTTGATGAGGCTTGAGGCTGCGATTACCTTTATAGACACATCTATCTTAGAATGCTCATCGTCCACCTGACGATGTTCTGAAAGCATTCAATCCATACAAGTTCGTTTCGGTTTCGAACGAAACCGAAGGCACTATCTCGTTGCACTCATTATGGAATCACCCTCAGAGTCAATGATCATAGCCCATGTACTCTAAATCACCATCTTGAATCTATAAGTACTATTCCGTCAACTCATCGCGGAATCACCCACAGAGTTATACTGACGTATAGCCCTTACACCTCGAGTCTTCACTAGCTCCACTTGGATTCACGACCAAACGTTTAATTGGGATCGATGTGGTATTCGGATTATCCAAATATGGAAACCCGATCCCGGTCTCACCGAAACCAAACGCCATTTTAAATGTCCAAGTTGTACTTAAGGGTTTAAACAATTTAAACTTATATACATAATGAAATATAAACAGATAGATGAATCACATTATCACAATAGATAATTCATAACAACATTCATCCCACAATAGGATATCACATAACAGAGATATCCAGTATCAACCAACATCCAATATCAAATAATCATCCAATATAAATCTCCAAATATTGATCATCCAATATTAATCAATTAACCAATATTAATCAATCAACCCATATAAATCAATCATCCAAACAAAATTGATTATCTCTTAATCAACTGAATTACCATAATACTTCTTCATTAATTATTATTCCAAATAAAATAAATTAATCATCTCTAATGATCTTCCCTAATTAATCTTCCTTAATTAATTATTTTTAATTACATTTAAGTAATAATCCTTAACCATATTCGTTAATTAACCTTTAATTACTATCATTAATTATAATAATTAATGATCGTCCATTTACTTCCATTAATTAACTATAATTGCATTAAACCTCAATTAATTACAATTAATTAATCACACCTAAATTAATCACTTATATTAATCAACCTTGATTAATTATCAAATGATCCTTATTAATTAATAATTTCTTTAATTACTTAAATAATTAACTTACAATTAATCATTCTATTAATCATAATCAGTAATTAACAATTTGTAATTTCTTATCTTAATTAATTAACTTCTAAATTAATTATATTAATCCTTGATTAATTAATCCAATTAATTAACCTTTAATTAATTCATTAAGTAATTATTAAACAATTAAATTAATAAATAAATCCTTAATTAATTACTTTATTAATTAATTAGAGTTTTAATTAATTACACTTAGTAATTAATTTTAAGTTAAATTTATTCATTAATTAATTAATCACATTAATTAATTAACTAAATAATTAAGTAATTAACTCTTAATTACTTAACAAGTAATTATCTCTAATTACTTCGTTAATAAATCTTGATTACTCACTTAATTCATTACTTAATTAATTCCATTATTAAACAATCCCTAATTCATTAATTAATTAATTACCCCATAATTAATTAACTTTTATATTAATCAATTCTTTAATTGATATCATCAAGTGATTAACCAATAATCACTTCAACTAATTACTCCATGAGTAATTGCCATTAGTTACTTCCATAATTAATTACTTTCATTCTAAATTATATTCAAATATTAACCATTGATTACTTCATTAAGTAATTACACTTAATTAATTCTTAATTAAGTGGTTATTTAAAATTAAATAAATATTTAAAAATTAATTAAATGATTAATTAATTAACTTCTTATAATTTCAAAGTCCTTATTAAATCTTAATTGAACTTTACTTATTAACAAATCAAATTTAATATTTTTATATTCAAATCAAAGATAAATCAACCTTATTTATCTTGTAATGAATTATTTGAATAAATCAAATTTTAACAACTTAAACAAATTATCCTATTTAGTTTTTCAAAATCATAATGATAATCTTATTTGAAAAATAGGAAATTTAGAAACGAATTTCAAAATTTAAAATACTTTAAAACATTTAAATTAATCTTATTTATTTCAAATATAAATTTGAAATCTTAGGTTTGAATCATTACTTAACATTTAAACTTAAACTTTGATTTAATATTTAAATTCAAAATATCCTTTTAAATTGAACTCCAAAATGTAATTAAATTGCTTTCAAATGAAATCACTTTAAATAATTTAAATTAAAATAAAATAAATAATTTTCAACTTATACTTTAAAAGTTTGATTAACATTTAATTTTAAACAACAAGTTTTAAACTTTGCATTTTGATTCCTTTATAAAACTTGTTTATAATAAGATGCTTGATTTTTAATTTAATCATCTCAAGTTTATATTGCAACTTAGTGTTATATCTACTACCAGAACAGCAACCCAAAAATCTCGAAGCAAACAATGATTCAACCCGAGTCAACACTTAAGCAACCCAAACTCCAAAAATCTTCGAGTCACCCCCGGTCACACGCGAACTTCCCTCCGAGTTTCCATTCATCTTCCCCAACACGAAATTCCAGCGACCCAAAACTGTGCACCACTAACACGGTGCACATGCACCTCCACCGCCGGCCACCATCGTTCATCGCAACGACCCATCACGGTCACAAAATCATGCACGACTACAAATCTAAATGCAGATCAAAGAAAGCAACCACGAATCGAATTCGAGTATCACACTCAAACCACTGCAGAAAACTCGAGCAACAATCCACATCGCCAATGATCATCTCGTCATCGTTGAACCTTGCCGTCACCCTCATCAACTCTCCACAATCTCACGCTTCTCTTGCAAGCCATGCGATCACCTACGGCTCCATATTCAAATCGCAAAAACCACGACAGCTAAACCGAGCCTGTAACTAACTTAAACCCTTAGTTCTGCAATTCCCTTCAATCCACTACTTTGAAAAAAAAAATCTGCTTTTTTCCCATGATCTATAGCTTACATACAAGCTACGATCCAAGAACCAAATCAAATTATTATGTATTCAATCCGCAGTTCATAAAAATCCCTAAATCATTCAAACCAAAAATTCAACTTAAATACACACTTAAAAATTAAGATACCAACTCTAAAAATCATAACTTTCCTATTGTAATCCAGATATACATTCAAAACTAAAGTTTGAAATCATAAATTTTTGTCCAAGTTTTGATTTTTACTGTAAATTTGAAAAAATATGAATAACTAATTCTTTAAAACCCGATTACCATTTTTAGATGATAAATCACTTGATTACAAACAATTTTCGTTAACAAATCACAGTCCAATTCGTGTTAAAAATCAAGTTATTGCTATTTTGAAGGATTTGGGACTATTTTTAATAAACACTATAACCTTTTTTTTTCTCAGGCAGTTCCATATTTTTATAAACATGCATTCAGGTAACAAAAATTCATCATTAAAGCAAATTCATTTGCGTGCAACATTCGATCATAGATTTATCATAACTGTTTTTTTAAAATAGGATTTACTCAACTTTCAATATGCATGGACAGAGCAGTTTTGATTCATTCCAGGCTTTGAATAACTGCAGATTAATTTTTCTTTGCTGTTGAAAAGTGATCCATGCATGCCTCAAATTAGTTGTTTTAAAGTGTTGCAAAAGATCTGCACTCCCCAATGAATTGCAGATTGACGGTTGTAGTTGATAGTTACAGATTTGATCCTCATTTGAAACGCAGGTTTTGAATTGCAGTAATTTGATTTGAGTTTATATTTGATTTTGCTTTTGATTTTATTTTGGGTTTTCATTATTAGGTTTTGATTTTGGAAAGAAATGAAGAAGAAAAGAAAAGTTTTAGAATCTGTAAAAAAAACTGAACTCAGATTTTTTTCTTTCTCTTTTACAACCTTTTGTTTACTTAAGTTTCTTTTTTTTATATTTGAGAAAAATAGAAACTTGCAATTGTTCCTTAATTTAGACAAATGTCATTAACATGCTTTAAAAATTACAAGTGTTAAAGATCTTTGCAAAATTATTTTTGAAACCTTATAAAAATAATACTTATATTTTATTTCTATGTAATATGAATATTTGTATTTATGAAATGCTTTTATGTTAATAAACTTTGAATTTTAAATAAATATACAAGTATGAAATCTTTATACATGTATATTATTAGCATTTTAAAAGAAAACAGAATAAAACTTTTTATTACACCTTTTTTTTAAACTATCATATTTTAAAATAAACAATCTTATAGTTGAAACAAATTGAATAAATGTTAAATTTACTTTTGAAAAATACTTAGTTTCAAAACAAATCTTTAATTTAAAAATTCATACACATAAAAATTAATAGATTAAATTAAATTTCAAAACAACTCAAATTATAACATATACATACATATACATTACAAATTGAAAATTCAACTTTATTTAAAACAAAAGATCTCCTATTCATAATATATATCAAATGTATATATTATAAACAGAATAAAATTTGATTAGCTTTGGAAAACAAATTCTTATCAATATTTAAATTGTTAAAATGATATTGATCACAATTGTCACATTAAATATTTATTATAAAAAGAATAAATTTATCAGTTTAAATTAATATTATAAAGAAAAATATCAAACCTGTTAAATTATTTATACAAATTACTAAATTTATATTGCCCAAAATTCCAGGTCGTTACATTTCGAATTGGGGAAGACGAGTTATACCTGAAGTAGAGCTCGCGTTATTCTCGTGATCGACTCAAAACCGGGAGTTTGGATTTTTCTTCAGGGCTTGCTCGTGTATTTTTAGTGATCGACTCGAGTATATTTTGTTGTAGGTTTCAGGTTACTATATAATGATTTAAGTTGCTAAGTAACTTGTGTTTGAATAAATGAAGTAAGCATTATATTATAAACAAGTTTTATAAGAGAAACAATATACTAAGTTAAAACTTGTTATTTTGGAAAAAAATGAAATCAAGCTTTAAATTTTAAACCAAGTTTATAAAGGAAACAAATTAATAAAAGGTTAAACTTGTTCTTTGATGTAAAAGTAAATCAACTTTAAAAGTGTTAATTGAATTCAGTTTCAAATTTAAAATGTTTTAAAAGATTTCCTTTGAAAGCAAAGTATTAATTGAATTGAATTTAAATTTAAATTGTTAAGAAGTTTGAATTTGAAAGTAATTATCTAAGTAGATGTTGAATTTCAATATAAAGAAGTGTTTTGAATTTTAATTTAAAAAGAAGTGTTTCAATTTTAAGTATTAAATCATAGTTTTAAGTAATGTTTTAAAAACTAAAGCTTCAAAATTTATTTATAATGAATAAGTTTAACTTAGATAATTTAAAGTTTTTTAAATTTTAAATTTGGTTTCTAAATGCCTTATTTTCAAATAAGGTTATTATCATGATTTTGAAAACCAAATTGAATAATTTGTTTTAATTTATTAAAGTTTGATTAATTTCAAATAATTAATTTATGAAGATAAATACGGTTAATTTATCTTTGTTATAAACTTATGGATAATTAATTAATAAGTAAAGTTTAATTAAGATTTATGTTTTTCTTAATTAATTAAGGATTTTATTTTAAATATAAGAAGTTAATTAATTATTTAATTAATTTCAAATGATTATTTAATTTTTTATTTAATTTTAAATAATCACTTAATTAGGAATTAATTAAGTGTAATTACTTGATGAAGTAATTAATGGTACTTATGGAAGTAATTAGTGGAAAATTACTCATGGGAGTAATTAGATGGAAGTGATTAATGGTTAATCACTAGATGTTATTAATTTAAGGATTGATTAATATAATTGTTTTGAAGTTAATTAATTATGGGTAAATTAATTAATTAAAGAATTAAGAATTATTTAATGATGGAATTAATTACTTGTTAAGTGATTAATTAAGAGATTTATCATCTAATGGAAGTAATTAGAAGATAATTACTTATGTAAGTAATTAAGGGATAATTACTTAATTAATTTAGTTAATTAATTAATGTGATTAATTAATTAATGAATGTGATTAATTTTAAGATTAATTACTAAGTGTAATTAATTAAAAATGTAATGAATTAATAAAGTAATTAAAGATTAATTAATTAGATTAATTAATCAAAGGGTTAATAAAATTAAGATATTAATTAAGATAAGTAATTACAAGTTGTTAATTACCGTTTATGATTAATGAGATGATTAATTACAAGTTAATTATTTAATTTATTAAATAAATTATTAATTAATAAGGATTATTAGTTAATATAATTAATGAAATTAATCAGGGTTGATTAATAAAAGTGATTAATTAAAGTATGATTAATTAATTGTAATTAATTGAGGTTTAATGTAATTAATTATAGTTGATTAATTAATGGAAACAAATGTAGGATCATTAATTATTGTAATTAATGATAATAATTAAAGGTTAATTATTGTATATGGTTAAGGATAATTACTTGAATGTAATTAAAAGATAATTAATCATGGAAGATTAATTAAGGAAGATAACTAAGAGATGATTAATTTATTTATTTGGAATAAATAAATGAAGAAGGATTTAAGTAATCCAATTGATTAAGAGTTAATCAATTCTTCTTTTGGATGATGTATTGATATTGGATGATTGATTTACATTGGATGACTGATACTGGAAGTTTGGTTGATACTGGATGATTTGGATATCTCTAAAATGTTATATGCTGCTTAGTGAGATGAATGTTTGATATGAATTATCTATTGTGATAATGTGATTCATCTATCTGTTTATATCATCCTGAATATAAGTTTAATTGTTTAAAACCTTTAAACAACTTGGACATTGAAATGGCATTTGGTTTCGGTGAGACCAGGATCGGGTTTCCATATGTGGATATCCGAAAACCCCATCGATCCAAATTAAACGTTAGGTCGTGAATCCAAGTGGAGCTTAGTGAAGACTCGAGGTGTATGAGCTATTCATCAGTATAACTCTAGGGGTGATTCCGTGATGAGTTTGACGGAGATAGTACTTACAGGTTCGAGATGGTGATTTAGAGTGCAAGGGCTATGGTCTTGACTCTGAGGGTGATTCCAAAATGAGTGCAACGAGATAGTGCCTTCAGTTTTGTTTGAACCCAGAACGAACTTGTATGGATTGAATGCTTTCAGAACATCGTCAGGTGGACGATGAGCATTCTAAGATAGATGTATTCTATAAAGGTAATCGCAGCCTCAAGCCTCATCAACCCGGAATGGCTAAAACAGGGGAGGTGCAGCAAGGCTAGGTGGGTAGCACCCATATCAGGGTGAGGTCATTCCTGTCTAAAGGTCCCTTTTATTTAGGCTTTGTGGGTGGTTGGTCGCGCCAATCACGGGGTGATCATACTCAGGACTGTTCAGTAAGGAACGGTTCCGGCTTTGTGATGCAGGAGATTGGGCGTAATCCTCGGTACTGTGATAAGGCCACGTACTGTGACGGGCGGTACCCCGGTAGCCCTACCATTGATGGAAACTCATTCTTCCTACGAGACCCTACGGTTTTGTTTGTATTACCTACTTTTGTGGCTAGTAGTTGGAATTTAATCATGTAACAATTTCGGCTATTTCTTATTTACTTGAAAACCCTAGACACTATTATAATATCACTGGATTTCCTATCAAATGTTTTGGTTAGCGTAAGGTAAAAACTTTTCCATGTTTATGTGTGGGAAGTCTTACGTGATACCTTTTCTTTTCAAAGGATTTTTCTAAAGTTACGCAATTTTAACCGTTTACTCACACCAGACCCATGTCTGACCCGAGTGTTTATTTTCTGTTTTATTAAACTCTTGGGTGCTCATATTATGTATGAGTAGTCGAGGGATTCAGGTTTGCTTGACAAATTCTTGAGGAGATATGGAGTAGGAGGCTTCCACGTGTAGATATATTATGGTTCCGCCGTGTTTGTGTTGTATCTGTACTTGTGTTCTTGAGTTGTATAGTTAGACAGATGTTTATAACTGTCTAATATGTGTGTTACAAGTTGTGTACTCTGATGTAATATGATACTATGTAATATTTTATGTGATATATTATATTTCATTCGTTCCGCTGTGAGTTATCTGATGTTGTTGTGTTTCTTTCTTCTCTTTCTTTTCTTCTCCTATCCCTTTCTTTCTTAATTAGTGATGCGACTTTCTGGTGTTAGAAAGTTGGACCGCTACAGGTGGTATCAAAGCATTAGGTTGAGTGAATACCTAGGCTCTGGAGTGGTGTCTTTCTTCAGAGAGCGTACTTGTAATTTTTATATATAACTATATATCTATATCTACCCGATCTGTTGGGTTACACTAGTACAAAAAGTGCATATTGCTTCGCCTCATTTGCATCGGTTGAAGTAAAAATTGATGCAAATAGAACTATTTGCATCAGTTCTATCTTAATAACCGATGCAATTAGTACGTGGAAAGCAATAGGTAATAAAAAAAAATCAAATTTGCATCAGTTCTCACCAACAACCGATGCAAATAGTTTTAGTTGCATCGGTTTTAAAGTCAACCGATGCAACTACATGTTGATGACAATATGAAGTTTAGGTGGGAAATAACGAAAAATTGGCTCCAAAGTTTACTTTGGACAAATGTGCTCTTACTCCTCAGTAACCCACTCCCGAAACAAAAATAATAACAATAATCCCGTGCTCTCCCCTTCTTTTCATTTTCAAAATCGAACAAAAGAAGAAAAAATTAAAATGAAGCTTTTGAAAATTTTAATTGCGAAGATGGCAGCAAACTTGAAATCGATTTACAATAAGAAATCCACCGCCGAGCATCTCAAACAAATAACCGAAGAATTTTGGGTTGTTCTGCGACTAGGCGAAGCGATTTGCAGGTCGAGGCTAGTAGTTTTGGGCAGTGATTCGAGGTTGAATAATTCAGATGAAATTTGGGTGCTGCGGGGAATTGGAAGCGATTTCGTAAGTCTCCATTGAAGTTCGGCTGGCGATTGGATTTGTGGTGGCCACGGCATGACAACAGTCCCACCTCAGTTTTACCACAAAACCCTTGCGCCTCAACCCATGATTCTAGTCTCCAGCCTCCACTTCACACCTCAGCCCAATACTGGTAATTAGAAAATAAACTTTATTTTGATTTTGTTGTTTAAATTGAATTTGCGTAAGGGCGTTTAATGGTTGTAACATGCATTAATGCCTAATTTGGAACAAGCTCCATGACTGTATTGATAACTAGAATCTCAATTTCAAATACAAGAATTATCGTTTTAGCAATACAGGGTTTTGGTTCTGTTTATGGTAAATTCCTCATTTATTTTATTGATTTTTTTAGAAATAACATCTTCCTCTATTTAGTCCAGTTATTGTTTGTCGAAGATACCATTTCTTAATTCAATTACGCTATGACTAATTGCTTTATTTCCTTGGTAAAGCATGAATATTTGCATTATATGTTGTAACAGTTTTCTATCCTTAATTTGGTATGAAAAAGTTTTAATTAGTTATGATTTTTTCAGGAAAAAGAATCATGAAATGTAGTATGGAGTTTTTGGGTGAAGAAAAACATAATAAGATGGCTGCTAATGGAGACTGCATAGTTCCTTGCTCCTCTGTTTATAACATTGATCCATCAAAGGTATTGCATATTATTTGTAAGGTGAATATTTATATCATTTATTCTTTCCAGGAAAACTTATGGTGTTATTGTTACCTTTAGTGGGATATTATGCAAGCAAATCCTTAACATATATCCCACCTTTTATATAATTTTTTAGTCCAATGATGTTTTGTTTTATTTTGATCTGGACATTACTAAAATTATTGATATCATATTGTTTTTATGCAGTAACTGATCATCAAGATCATGTTTGTCCATGCGGTACACTTATAGGTATTTCATCCGAATATAAAATTATTCGCTTGAACTTTAAAGGTATAATTTCTTGCTATTTCAATATATTATTAGAGGACAATTTTAGATTTGACTACTAATTAATAAATTTCTATAAATAAATTATTTTCACTTTAACGGATTTCTTACCATATCGAATAAATATCCTAAAAACAAACTATCGTTGGTCCATTAGAATCTGAGTGTCTGTGTGTACATAAGGAAAACTGTTTATCTATGTGATGAGTGGGAGGATAATTTTTGTTAATGTCCTTAAATAGTGGAAAACTGGATTTTAACTGTTTTAAGCATAAAATTTTGCTAAGCATGGCTTGAGATATATTGTATATTCCTATTTTCATTTTTTACTTCCAAATTTGCATTTTGTGAATGAGAGAGTTCTAGATATAAGGTAGAGCCCTTTGAGATCATAAACACCTAAAATTCTAATATGTAATTGAGACTGGTTTCACTCAGATACCACAGTAAACACACTGCTACCATATACCACTCTAAACACACTGCTATAACTGCCTCACACTCCTCCTGTTATGCAAACAGATTCCGACCATAACTGCTACTGCTCCATCCTCAGCATCCAAACATCCACCAATACCATCAATACATCCAAGCATATCACTGACCTCTGCCCCTCCTATGTTTCTTTATTGGTTGATGCCACCTTACAAATCAAATTCTCATCTTTTCATAATACCTTGCAATGTCAGGTTATCAAACTCAGTTACAAGTTCTCAATAAAAATATAACTTCAGACAATTTTTTGCCTCATGGTATTAAATAATAACTTTTACCTTACAAACCTTTAGATGGGGCCTGACGTTTTTTTCCTGCCTTATGGTATATACAAGTCACAAGGTTATTTAAAACCTTATGTTAATTACTAAGTTAAAACTAGCATACAGATATGAAAGCTTATGTCTAAAAGAAACTGACTTCCTAATATATAATAGCCTAGCTATTGTAATAATGCTTAGGTGTTAGATATTCAGATTATAAAACAAAATATTATACATCAGTATATAGATATTAAACTTACCATACTAGGAAGCTTATTATTTAGTGAAAGCATGAAAACATTTAACAATGAATCAAGAGATTAAAAGTACTACAACATAATATTTTCTAAACATACTCAATCAAATAATTAGTAGGCTGACATATACAAGTAAACATTATTTATTCATGTTCAAGTTGTACACAATGAATGGATAGCCTGACATATTTAATAGCCTGACATATTAAGCAGTACTTGTGTACATAATGAATAGTGCATGTGTTGACAACAAATACCGATGCATGATAAATTCTATCCACTCTTATGAATGGTGCCTGACATATTTAGCAGCCCGACATATTTAGTGTTGTTTTGAACTAGAAGTAAATGAAATGAATAGGATGGTGTATAATCCAATAATAAGACTAAATGAACTGAATAGAGTAAATTACCATGTTTAAGTTGTTCTAATTCTTCAACCTTATTCTTTTCAGCTTGAATGTCAACTAGAATTGGCTTTTCTTTAAACCAATTTTGAGAGCAGACAAGTACCTGATGCATCAGTTGACAGTGGATGCTGTGATGAGGCAAGGTTGCGAGGCCGTAGATTGGTTAAGACGGTGGGAACAGGCAGTAGGAGATGTGATGCAATCAGTTGACAGTGGATGTTGCGGTGGGTTGAGGTTGTTTTTTTCTTCTTTTCTGTCGATTATGGGATTATGGCTTGGTGGAGATGGAATTGAAAACAAGGATGAATGAAGATGTGAATGGAAGTGTTTGGGGTTGTAGTTGTTGGCGGGTTAAATGGTACGCACAGAGGTAAATGGTATGCAATGTTTCAGGCAGCAGTCTTGTTCGTTTGTGAATGATGTATTGTGGCCAGTGCAGTGAGGATTCAGTGGTGATAGGAAATGTTGATGTAGTTGACATGAATGATGTGATGTTGGTGGTGTTGAATGTTTGTTAGGGGGGTTCACGGCAGAAGTGAATGCAGTGGTGGTTCAGCAGTGTTATGGAAAGGGAGTGGTTGTCTGGTGTGTATGCAACAGTGGGGACAAGAAAGCAAGAGGTAGCAAGATCAAGCAAGAGCAAGAACAGTGGGAAGGTATGAATTGAAGTTGTTTGTTGTTGTAAATGCGGAAGTGTGGATGTGGTTGTATCACTGTGCAAGGGGTTGCAGTGCTAGGCAGTGAAATGTATTGAGGGTAGCAGAGCGTATGTCGATGTTTGGTGTATGATGTCAGTGTATCAAAGGGTGGAGGTTATGTATGTTGCTAGGCAAGACAATGTATTGGTGAAGCTTGCTGAATTGAAGTGACAGGGATGCGGATATGTGTGATACACTTTCAGTAGCACTGTTAAGTGACGACAGGAAATATGGAAATATGGAAATTGCACTGCTACTGGAAATATGGAAGTGATACAGGAGTTGTGAGGTGGTGCGAACTGATGGTTTGAGTGTAGACTGTATTTAGCTTATTTTTTGATGAGATATTATATTGTATTTAGCTCGATTGCTGGGTTTTCGACAACTAGTTCCAGCCTATGCAAATGCTAGAAGAATTGAAGTACTGAGAGGCTTCAACTTTGCTTCTGGGGCTGCAGTACCAGAGCAGAGACTGAAACCAACCTGGTAATTGCCATTATATTCAAAGTTGAATAGTAAAGCATTCTCATAATATTAACCTAAAAGCTAATTGCCTAAGAAATGAAATATTATGAAATTCAGGGGCAGCATTACCATTTTGAAGAGCAGTAGATCATTTCGAAGAAGCGCTATGATTCATGGCAAGAATGTTCAGAGGAAATAGAACAGCAGTTGCTGAGCACTTGAGTAAAGTCAACTTCCACATTCATTAATCGAGGTCAATAGTTTATAATTTATCTCTCTGTTTAAAAACAATGTGAGTTTAATGTACTCTGTTTTATCTCTTTTTTAAACAGAGTTTAATGTATTCTATTTAACCAACTACAGTTTCAAAATCTGAGCAGGTAAACATAAAGATCTGAACTAATTTTCCTTAAGTTAATCAAAGATAGCATGGTATATTTATAATTTCAAAAACCATGGCTATGAAACAGCTTTGGATATTAACAGTAGATAAAAAAGTTAGATTTATAATTTAAACAAAAGAATAAAAATTTAAACAAAAAACCTCCAACTAGCCATGAAAACATTTGAATTGCTATAGACTTAACTCATATTCATAGGTAATCCTTATCCTAAGCTCTAAGCTTATTAACTAAGCAATATTTGCCAAGTGGATTTGTCATTAACTCTTTGTTTGATTCTTCTAGATCAAATACACATAGGACACAATTATTACTGCCAAAGTGTATAGGAAAAAACCAAAACACGCTTAAAAGGTGAAAGATGCAACAAAGATCCTGATAAAGTTCAAACTCCTTCAGGGGTCAGTAAATACTTTATCTATTTCTCTTTCTTTTATTGATTTATTATTATTATTTTTCCTTTTAAACTAATTAGTTAACAGGCATATTTGGAACTGTATTCTTTTTACTGATCACCTGAAACTAGTGTTTTGATTTGTAAATTTATAAGCAGCTTTTGGGGAAAAAAAGAAAGTTTGGATGGACAGTTAAGTTGAAATCGTAACGAAATGCAGATGTAAAATTGACTTGAACAAGTATTTATTGCTTATGATCCAATAACTTGTAAGCGATTCATGTTAGTTTATAGACAACTTTGGCTTATTTGAATGAACAACATCTTAAAATGGATGGTATATTATCAGGATGAACCTAGAATAGAAGATAACAATAAAACCACAGATTCATCACAAAGTATAGTGCCAGAAGAATTCTCGAACAGAAGCTTTAACAGAAGGGTGGCTTTGGCATCGTCTGCTTCAGCAGTATGGCTCTTCCTTTCTTCTCGCCTTGATTTCGGTGTCTCTTTGAAAGATCTGTATGCTGCTGCCATTCCATATGAAGTGGTCAGTTTACTTCCTACATTTTGCTTTTCCTTTTATTTTTTTCATCATGCACATATATCCATATATGATGTATCTGGCATCGTCTTGGCATTATATAATAAATTGACTTTATTCAAAAAAATTTATCTCATACTTGTGTTTCAGGCAATCTCAAATGGGTTGCCTACAGTGGTAGAATTTTAAATGTTCTATTCTAGTAGCATTTCCCTTTTATCTTTTTATTCAATACTGCTACTTTGTGTTTTTGATGGTAACTGAAGATTTAAAGTTGGTTTATTTAAAACACTCAAAGTAAACACTATCAGTTTCCATGACAAGTTTTTGTACCACGAAATCCATACTGTTATTGGCCTGTTATTGGCATATCAAAACCCATAACATTTCAGCAAAATGTTATTAGCATAGTGCTAAATGCTCACCTATCAAATTTATATAACAGTTATTTAAAAATTTACGAAGACAGTTTTTAAGGTTATTTGCACAAACTCGTAATACAAACATGTCCTAGTACAATTAACGTTTTCCTACCAGTATTTTGAATATTCTCCAAATTTACAATTATTGTGCTTTGATCATGTGAAGAGTTTCTTATTGTAATTAAAGTGAATATATCTGTTAGTCATCCAAGAACTCCACAAACACTTTTTAGTAAGTAAATTCCAATTGAGTTTGATATTGGTTGTAGTTTGAAGATCTGAACGTTGTTAGGCGGATGGTAGCAGGTGGCTGGACTATGTTTGGGTCAGGTGTGGGTATGCTAAGTAGAGGATGTTGATTAGGCGGTGTGTTTTGATGCAGAGTGCAATAACTATTTTGATCGATGTTGTTGTTCTATAATGTTTAGTTTTGCACGAGGTAGTGCAGGTGGTAGTTGCAGGGTGTGTTCGGAATGTTATGAGAGGGGAGAATAGGCAGTGGGTGTAGAAGTTATGTGGTTGACAGTTATGGTAGATGTAAATCTTGTGATATGTAGTAGGTGGTAAGCTGTGATGAATGTGTATGGTGGTGGACGATCAGTTGTGTAGGAGGAAGTAGGAATGTGCAGGAAGCTTTGAAGTAAGGTGATATTGATCAGGTTGATGGATTGGCTTGTGTGATGGTAGATGGTATATGTGATGGTGGTTAGAAGGTAGGAAATGAAATGCACAGGCAAAAAAAAATGAAAAAGTGTTCGAGTGATAGGTAATGTGAAAAGGATGTTGTTGAAAGTATATGGCGGTTTGTTGTGACTATTCACAGTGCAGGTTATTGAATGGTAAAGTAAATGGACAATGAATTTGAAGAAGTGGAATTTGCAGCATTATGCAACTAGGTGTGAGTTTGTCTGTGCACGGCAATGTGAGTTATGAAGTATAGATGTTGGCTTTGGGGGTTGCGGTGATGTGTTTGGCACTGTGAAGAGTATGGAAAGGAAGATGATGGAGTGTTGTTGTAATTGTTGTTCAGCTTGTATGTAGTGCAAAGTATGAAGTTATTAAGTGTAATATTGAATGATTATGTATTAAATCGGATTATGTATTCTCCATCAAATTTAATTTTGAATGATTGTAATATTGCATGCAATAATTGTTTGTTATAATCAATAATATATATATATATATATATATATATATATATATATATAGTATATTTGAGTACTGTAATAATGGTTTCTGAGAATGACTTTTTTGCATCAGGTCTAAATAGCTGATGCAATAGAGGAATTAGTTGCATTGGTTGTTATAAAAAAACCGATGCAATAGAGGGATTAGTTTGCATCGGTTTTCAACAACAACCTATGCAACAAGTTCCTTTGTTGCATCGGTTTTCATTACAACCGATGCAACATGGTGGCTGTGTCCAAGCAACCAACCACGATATTTTGCATCAGTTGTTAGTAACAACTGATGCAAAAAGGACCTTTTTGCATCGGTTTCAGAACTGATGCAAAAGTGTTAAGCCTGTTGCATCGGTTGCATATGCATCGGTTGTTGAACTGATGCAAAAGGGGGGTAAACAACCGATGCAAATGGCCTGTTTTGTAGTAGTGTTATCTGTTCGGATTTTCCAACTTATTTTTTATAGTTAGATGGAGTAGTGGTGTGTGTGTAACACGACTACCACTGATGGAAGAGGTTCATATGTTTGAGGTTGGAAGTATATTTGTCGAGATTGTAGACCTAATACCGTCTCGAGTAAGATTTGTAGCTTGGAGTAAGGGTTTCTCTGATCTCCGAAGGAATTTTTTTTAGAAGATTCGGAGTTTATCTTTGAAGTGTAAGTTTGGATCTGTCGGAAGTGCTGAAGTGATAACTGTGTGATGAGATGCAATATCCGTAGATATTTTCAGAAGATGTTTTCACTTGAAGTAGTTTTAAAGGTTGTTGAGGAGCAGTCTTTATCTACTGCAGGGAAGATTCGTCTGCGTAGAAGTTATCTGGATCTTTAGCATGTAGATTGGCTGTTTTGGAATATGAGACTAAGGTCTATGAATTGCATCGCTTTGGCATGGTCTCGTTATTCCTTAGGGAGAGCGAGAGATGTTGATGCTTGGTTTGGAGCCCGAATTTCTTGAGAGGTTGCCTGCCATCTCGAAGGTCCGTTGAGTGGTTTGTTGATCATTTTGGTTTCTGAGGAGCTTTTGGATTAGAAGTCTTTGGTTAGCTGTGGTAGCAGTGCGACTCGAAGTGTTCGGTGTGCTGACGAGAAGGTCATTTAGCTTCGCAGTACCATCGAGGTAGAGTTTGGAAGCAGTAGTGTGACCGTTTCTCTGATGGTTCAGGAATTTTTGTGGTTTCTTCTATCAGCAGTCCGGGCAGATGGTGAAGTTTTCTTGAAGAGTTAACCTTGTTTGGGGAAGCTTAAAGCTATTCTTATTGGTAAAGAGAGGACAGTTTATTTGGAATCCGAACTAGGTTGGATCGCAAAAGTGACTTACGATTAGTTTGGAATTTTTCCTTAGGCAATCTTTTGTTTGAGACTGAGGATTCTCATGTAGAAGTAGGAGCAACTGAAGTAATCAGAAGTTTGTCTACATCTGGAGTTGAGTTCCATATTGTTTTGGCTCCAGAAGCGATTTTGGTAGTTAGCCTAGTAGTAGAGTTGGTGTAGCAGCTTAGAAATTTTTTGGAGTTTGGATTAGTCACATCTTGTTTTTTTAGATGGATTCTGCTGTATGGTTGTGTGGCCGAGTCAGATGAGTCACTAAGATTTTATGGATTTGATGAACAAAGTTTCCCTAATATATTGGATAAGTTTGCATTCGTGTTCATCAACAGTATTCTCATCTATTTCAAAATCATAGTTGTGCAGCGGAAGCGAGGTAGCAGCTGTGCAAGGAAGGAAGTAAGTACAGTTTGCTATTGCTTGGGAAGTGGAGCTTGTGTTCTGGATTTCGACGGATCTTGGAAGACTTTTCTGTTGGATAGGATCCAGGAATTGCTTTAGTCTAGTTGTTTCTTGAAGTATCAGCATAGGTAGAGCTAATCAAAAAGATGGGAAGCCCAGGATTGTCTGTTGAGTTATGCGGATATGAGATAAGGAGTTTGGAATTCGAAGTTGGAGTCTTCATTGTTATTAAGATTTCTCTGGTTAAGAGAGAGGTAATTGGGTAAAATTGGATGACTAGTTCTGAGGCATTTGAGATTTCTTATCTGTGTTCTGATAGGATAAGGTCTGTTGTCTATAAGATTTAATTCCCAGTTTGGATAGCTGGAATTCATTATGTTTCACGTATCTCTGAGGGAGTACGTGTATGATTCATTGTTGGTTGTAGAATCTGTAGTCGGTTGGATTTGGAAGTTGTGCTGGACCTGAGTATAGTCTGATGCTCTATTCAGATTGATGGATCTAGAGGTGAGAGGAGCTCTGGATTTTGGTGGGTTTGTTAGTTTCTGTAGAGCGAGTCTTCCAGTGATTTATACTTAGAAAACTTGAGATAGTATTAGTAGGATTTGTTCTGATTTGTGTCAGGATAATTTGTTAGGTTGGTTTGTTTGATTGGTTGCTATGGTTGTTAGTAACTGGATGATAGGCATGCTTTGCTGTTTGAAATTAAAATCTTTGCTGGGTTATTAAAATACCTTTGCTTTTAAATTTCGGGGACGAAATTCTTTTAAGGTGGGAGGATAGTAACGACCCGGAATTTTAGACAATATCAATTTAACAATCTGTATTAATAATTAAATTGATTTGATACTTTTAATTTTAATTGGTAAATTTAATCTTTCTAAGGTTAATAAATATTTAATCTGGTAATTTTGATCAATATCTTTTTAAAAATTTAAATTTTGATAAGAATTATTTTTCAAAGCTAATAAAATTTTATTCTATTTATTATATATATATATATATATATATTTGATATATATTGTGAATGGAAAAATCTTTTGTTTTAAATAAAAGATGAATTTTCAAATTGTAATATATATTTATGTATATGTTATAATTTGGAATTGTTTTGGAAATTTAATTTAATTGATAATTTATATATGTATGAATTGTGATTTAAAGCTTTGATTTAAAATTCAATATTTTTCAAAAGCTAATTTACGATTAATTTAATTGTTTTAAAAATATAAGATAATTGTTTGTTTTTAAATATGATAGTTTAGGGTTTTGTTTTGTTTTCTTTAAAGTGTTTAAATTTAAATGGTTATAAATGTATGTATATAAATGTTTTGGATTTTAAAAATACATGTATAAGGATTTATTTATATTATAATTAGTTTTAGAATATTTTCTTTTAAAGGTAAACTTATATTTATTAATATAGTAAATTAAATAAGTAAGTGAGCTTACATTATCTTTTAAATTAAATAAAAATTTATTAAAAATACAAAGACATGTGTAAACATGTAAATCATCTTGATAACATATGTAAGAAGATTAAGCTAATTGAGTGACAAATGTAAGTTTTGAACAAGTAGCAATATATTTATTTAATTTTTTTAATAAAATGTTTAAGAAGAAAATTATTTTTCCGCTTTCAATTTCCAAATCTTTCTTTTTATTCTCAAATTCTTTTTCCTTTCTTCATTCTTTCAAATTTTAATGGCAACCAGAAAATTTCTTTTAAAACCTGAAATTAAAAATCAAATCAAACCTGAAGTAAAAATTGAAATCTGCAAAATCAAGTTTGAAAATAAAAGCTGCAATTCAAATCTTCTACAAATTCTAATAGGATGAAGATCATGATCAACTCAGATCTATTCCAACATTTTTAATCATCAAATTGTAAGCATGCAAAGGGATTTCTTCTGCAAGCAAAGCAAATGCATTATTCTGATTTAATATTCAAGCCTGAAAATAAAATCAAAACCTGCTCTGTTCTGTGCTCTACAAAGTAATAGGTGAGTAAATATATTTTGAAAATAGTTTTAATTTAATCTATGATTGAATAATGACGCATGCAATGAAATTTGCTTTAATGATGAATATTAGTTTATATGAATGCATGTTGTTTTGAATGTCTGTAAATAAGAAAATAGGTTCTGTTGTTAACAGATTTTGATTTTCCCCTCTTTAAATTCAATATCATTTTTTTAATCATTGTTAGTCTTTGATTTGCAAACAAGTAATGATTGGAATCATGTAACATAACCACAAAAAATCATTCCAGGAATTTTAAATAATTTTTCATTTCAAAATTTGTAAAATAACAGTGAAAGCCCAATTTTTCACAAAAATCAACCTGCTTAATTTCGAATTTACATTATAGGATTGGATTCGTGTTTGAAAATCATGAATTTTAACATGCAATTCATAATTTTAAAGTTGATAATCTTTTAGTAATTGGGAAATGATTGATTTCGGCAACTCGACGAATTGCCGAAGATCAACGTGATGATTTAAGCTAGAATTTTGATTGAAGCTTGTTTTTAGGTTGTAGATGATGGGGAAAATGCAATTGATTTTTTTCAATGAGTGAATTGTTCGAATTTGAATGAACTAGGGTTTTTTAGTATGTTTTGTTCGGCTTTGCTTTCGAGACCATTGCGACTTGGTTAAGGGATTGGGGTCGATCGCGACGTGGGAAATGGAGGCTCGTGGACGAGGTGGTTCAATGGAGTAGATGGCGAAGTTCATCGGCGTCAGGTTCGTCGGTCGTGGGGATTTTTGTGGTTCGAGCTTCTACAGATTTTCAAGTTGAAGGTAAAATTTTGATTCGCGTACATATTGTTTGATCTGGGTTTGGGTTCTTACTCACGTGGGTTCATGTGATCGACGACGTTTGTCGCGACGACCTTTGGTGGCCGACGGCGATGGTGCATGTGCACCGTGCACGACTTTGGTTCTGGAAATTTTTGAATTGTGGAAGACGAGTTGTACCTAAAGTAGAGCTCGCGTTATTCACGTGATCTTCTCGAAGTATGGTGTTTGGGTTTTTTTTCGGGGCTTGCTCGTGTATTTTTTTGATCGACTTGAGTATATTTTGTTGTGGGTTTCGGGTTACTGTATAATGATTTAAGTTGCTAAGTAACTTGTGTTTGAATAAATGAAGTAAGCATTATATTATAAACAAGTTTTATAAGTGAAATAATATACTAAGTTAAAACTTGTTATTTTGGAAAAAAATGAAATCAAGCTTTAAATTTTAAACCAAGTTTATAAAGGAAACAAATTTATAAAAGGTTAAACTTGTTCCTTGATGTAAAAGTAAATCAACTTTAAAAAAATTGTTCATTGAATTCAATTTCAAATTTAAAATTTTTAAAAGATTTCATTTGAAAGCAAAGTATTAATTGAATTTACTTTAAATTTAAATTGTTTAGAAGTTTGAATTTGAAAGTAATTATCTAAAGATGTTGAATTCAATTTAAAGAAGTGTTTTGAATTTTAGTTTAAAAAGAAGTTTTTCAATTTTAAGTATTAAATCAAGGTTTTAAGTAATGTTTTAAAAACTAAAGCTTCAAAATTTATTTAAAATGAATAAGTTTAACTTAGATATTTTAAAGTGTTTTAAATTTTAAATTTGATTTCTAAATGCCTTATTTTCAAATAAGGTTATTATCATGATTTTGAAAACCAAATTTAATAAAATTTGATTAATTTCAAATAACTAATTTATGAAGATCAATATGGTTAATTTATCCTTGTTATGAACTTATGGATGCTTAATTAATAAGTAATGTTTAATTAAGATTTATGTTTTTCTTAATTAATTAAGGATTTTCTTTTAAATTTAAGAAGTTCATTAATTATTTAATTAATTTTAAATGATTAGTTAATTGTTTATTTAATTTTAAATAATTACTTAATTATGAATTAATTAAGTGTAATTACTTAATGAAGTAATTAATGGTTAACTATTGAATGTAATTAAGGAAAGAGAATTTACTTATGGAAGTAATTAATGGAAAATTACTCATGCGAGTAATTAGATGGAAGTGATTAATGGTTAATCACTAGATGTTAGTAATTTAAGGATTGATTAATATAATTGTTTTGAAGTTAATTAATTATAGGGAAATTGATTAATTAAAGAATTAAGAATTATTTAATGATGGAATTAATTACTTGTTAAGTGATTAATTAAGAGAGTAATCATCTAATGGAAGTAATTAGAAGATAATTACTTATGTAAGTAATTAAGGGTTAATTACTTAATTAATTTAGTTAATTAATTAATATGATTAATTAATTAATGAATGTGATTAATTTTAAGATTAATTACTAAGTGTAATTAATTAAAAATGTAATTAATTAATAAAGTAATTAAAGATTAATTAATTAGATTAAGTAATCAAAGGGTTAATAAAATTAAGATATTAATTAAGTTAAGTAATTGAAAGTTGTTAATTACTGTTTATGATTAATGAGATGATTAATTACAAGTTAATTATTTAATTTATTAAAGAAATTATTAATTCATAAGGATTATTAGTTAATATAATTAATGAAATTAATCATGGTTGATTAATAAAAGTGATTAATTAAAGTGTGATTAATTAATTGTAATTAATTAAGGTTTAATGTAATTAATTATAGTTGATTAATTAATGGAAACAAATGTAGGATCATTAATTATTGTAATTAATGATAATAATTAAAGGTTAATTATTGTATATGGTTAAGGATAATTACTTGAATGTAATTAAAAAATAATTAATCAAAGAAGATTAATTAAGGAAGATCATTAAGAGATGATTAATTTATTTATTTGGAATAATAAATGAAGAAGGATTTAAGTAATCCAATTGATTAAGAGCTAATCAATTCTGCTTTTGGATGATGGATTGATATTGGACGATTGATTTACATTGGATGACTGATACTGGGTGTTTGGTTGATACTGGATGATTTGGATATCTCTAATATGTGATATGCTGCTTTGTGAGATGAATGTTTTATATGACTTATCTATTGTGATAATATGACTCATCTATCTGTTTATCATCCTGAATATAAGTTTAATTGTTTAAAACCTTTAAATAACTTGGACATTAAAATGGCATTTGGTTTCAGTGAGACCGGGATCAGGTTTCCATATTTGGATATCAGAAAACCACATCGATTCAAATTAAATGTTAGATCGTGAATCCAAGTGGAGCTTAGTGAAGACTCGAGATGTAAGAACTATTCGTCGGTTTAACTCTAGGGGTGATTTCGTGATGAGTTTGACGGAGATAGTACTTACAGGTTCGAGATGGTGATTTAGAGTGCAAGGGTTATGGTCGTCGACTCTAAGGGTGACTCCAAAATGAGTGCAACGAGATAGTGTCTTCGATTTCGTTCGAACCCGGAACGAACTTGTATGGATTGAATACTTTCAGAACATCGTCAAGTGGATGATGAGCATTCTAAGATAGATGTATTCTATAAAGGTAACCACAGCCTCAAGCCTCATCAATCGGGAATGGCTAAAACAGGGGAGGTGCAGCAAGGCTAGATGGGTAGCACCTATTTCAGGGTGAGGACATTCCTATCTAGAGGGCCTTTTTATTTAGGCTTTGTGGGTGGTTGGTCGCGCCAATCACAGGGTGATCTTACTAAGGGCTGTTCAGTAAGGAACAGTTCCGGCTTTGTGATGTAGGGGATTGGGCGTAATCTTTGGTACTGTGATCTAGGCCACGTACTGTGACGGACGGTACCCTGGTAGCCCTGCAATTGGCGGAAGCTCATTCTTCCTACGAAACCCTACGGTTTTGTTTGTATTACCCACTTTTGTGGCTAGTAGCTGGAATTTAATCATGTAACAATTTCGGCTATTTCTTATTTAGTTGAAAACCCTAGACACTATTATAATATCACTGGATTTCCTATCAAAAGTTTTGGTTAGCGTAAGGTAAAAACTTTTCCATGTTTATGTGTGGGAAGTCTTACGTGATACCTTTTCTTTTCAAAGGATTTTTCTAAGGTTAAGTAATTTTAACCGTTTACTCACACCAGACCCTTGTCTGACCCGAGTGTTTATTTTCTGTTTTATTAAAATCTTGGGTACTCATATTATGTATGGGTAGTCAAGGGATTCAGGTTTGCTTGACAAATTCTGAAGGAGAAATGGAGCAGGAGGCTTCCACGTGTAGATATATTATGCTTCTGCTGTGTTTGTGTTGTATCTGTATCTTGTGTTCTTGAGTTGTATAGTTAGACAGATGTTTATACTAATATGTGTGTTATAAGTTGTGTACTCTGATGTAATACGATACTATGTAATATTTTATCTGATATATTATATTTCATTCGTTCCGCTGTAAGTTATCTGATGTTGTTGTGTTTCTTTCTTCTCTTTCTTTTCTTCTTCTATCCCTTTCTTTCTTAATTAGTGATGCGACTTTCTGGTGTTAGAAAGTCGGACTGCTACACATGTCTAACTCAATCCATATAAAAGGGAGGATTGTCGATGTGATTTAATAAGGAAATAAGAGAAAATCAGGAAAACAAAATACAGAATCTCGCACCGGAATGACAAAATATAATAATCAAATAAACGGTTCATGAAGCTATTTTACAATATACATTTGATTACACAATTTTTACAACGTAATCAGAGTATAAACAACAACATACCAATAATTATGTAGCAGAATAATAATAGTGAATATGGTCTAGCAAACTCCATTTTCATCTTCAAGGAATAGTGTCTTCAATTACCGAAATACTCAGCGGACCCAAATGTAATGAAAAGAAAAAAATACTTGAGTCAGAACTAAAAGTTTTTATGTAAGTTAAATCAATAACAAGTAAATATGAATGTAATAGCTTCAGAGATGGTTACGGGATTTTCCATCTGCTATCAAGTGTACAACATGAGTGCAATAACTTTAGAGATGTTACGGGATTTTCTATCTCTTAAGGTTCCGTTAAACTATCTATATGTAGTAAAATACACTATATATGTAGTGTCTATTAGTAAAGTAAAAATATTAAAATAGTGTTAAGGCTTCACATTGATCCTCCTTAACACATCTTTAAGAATTGTCCTACAGTTTGCCTTTAACACAACCAGTAACGTCGTTAGCCAAGGAGGCGCCATGATAAGACAACACTGAAACAAAAGTCATTGTAACAACCCGCTATTTTGAACCATTTAAATCGACAATAAACCATACATGTCAGACTTGAATTGCTCAAAATAACATATTGTTATTTATATTTGGAAGAACTTAGCATATACAGTAAATAAATCAATCACAGACACAGATTAATACAACAATACGCAGCGGAATAGATAAATAATAGTTCATGAATTTACTACAGAAACAATAGAGTCTCAAACAAAAGACAACGTAAGTACAAATACACAGAAGTCTCTAACACATAAGCAAATAACAAGTCTAAACAAAAATAACCAAATGACCGAAATAACAGAATAACTTGAAAGCTTAACAGAAAAGATAGATCTCCAAGCCAAGCTCCTAGCTCCAAAAGGTGAGTCTCAAATCTGCAATACTCAGGCTGACCAAAGCATAAAGCAAAACACATAACACACGAGTCAGGATTAGCAATTTTGTGCAAGTAAATCAACTCAAGTGAAATGACAAAATGAAATGTAATAACTTAAAGAATGTTTGGGATTTCCGTCCTTTAAGGATCCGTGGAACTATCTACATACATAATTCAATACACTGCATAAAAAATGTCTACAATAAAATAAAATATTAAAATAGCATCAAGGCGTTACCCATATCCCTAAATTTTTGTATAAATGTCGTAGTACAGTACCGTGATTCCTCCGTAAACTGGATATCATTTCAATCCGCAATAATTTAAATCCGGATATTTATCATTTCAATGTGAAATAATTTAAATTTTGTGGGTATATATGATTTCAACCCGCAACCCCAAATTTCCAAAATCAATAAAATCGCTAAGATTTATCATTTCATCCCATAACGAATTTCCCTACTCTAAAAGATCATTCGGGTATGTATCATTTCAACCCATAGTGATTTCCTAAAGCCAAGGGAACTTGCAGCATTATTTGCGTAAATAAATAACATAACACATATTCATACATAAAATATTACACAAGGTAGCACATAACTTACATAACAAATTGCATAAAATAACATGTAAATTACATATCAATTCACATAACATACCATGTAACTTGCATAACAATTCACATATCATACCATGTAACTTGTATAACAATTTACATAACATTGCTTGTAACTTGCATAACAAATTTCATAACATAGCATATACTCATATTTTAGCATGGAATGTGACATAAAATTTCTACCATAACTTAATATGCAATTATTTCTAACATAGCACTTTAGGTGATTTCTATATTACATCATAACACATGTATGCATATAACTTTTATTCTTTGTCCCTTTCTTCTTCTTTTTTTTCCTTCTTTTTCTCTTTGTTTCACACATAAATTTCAGATATCATATTAATGACCTTTTTCACAACATAGGTGTCAACCTTGGAATCAGTATAACATTTTCTCTTTTTCTCCAACACAATAATTTATTGTCAACATCATGAAGCACATCAATAATCATATCATCACATATATCTTTTTATTGTAAATAAACAACATAATATAAATAGTAATATCATGTCAAAAAATAAGTAAACATCAGTGAACATATGTCATATCAAAATCATAACAAAAGTACGCAAAATTTTCTAAACTATTACAACATTCCAATACATATCAATTGATATTCATTCACTTAGCATAAGATTATAAGTCATGAGTGAATGGCTCACCTTTCAAGTCTAGGAAATTTTGACAAAACAAAGCTATGAATTTGAATCTCAATTCCGAAGCAAAGCAAGCTAGAAATGACAGATCACCAAATAGAAATATATAACTTTTGTTTTTCTATAAAAAGAGGAGGAGATGGTGGTTGTTTGGTGGTTTTGGTGGTGGTTTGGGTTCGGCTAGGGTTAGGGAAAGAGGAGGGGGTTTTTGGCATTGCTTGGATGGAGATAAGGAGGAGATGGCCTTGGAGATGAGGAGAGTGGCGGCTATAGGCGGAGGAAGGAAGAGTTTTGGAAGAAAGGAGGAAGGAGTTTTGAATTAGATAAATTTTTAGTTCTTAGATCTAGATCTCTCTGTAGATTTGTCAAGGAAGAAGGAAGTGTGATGAGAAAATTTTCTCAGAGAAAATTATGAACATACAAGTTAGTCAGAAAGAAACAAATGGTCGTAGGCATAGGAATAGACCCAAGTCCCTTGCTATGGTTAGAGTGTCTTAATTAACCATGGTCCATTAGACCAAACAAACCCATTTGGACTGTAACAACCCGTATTATTAAACATTTAAAAATATTAAATTAAATAAGATTTTTAAATAAAATAGTTAGGAATAAAAAAATTAAGATTTTACCGATACAAATTAAATTATAATACAAGTTACGAGCTTAAGTAAAATTTCTATTGATGAAACATGTTTGGAGTAATGTAAAGATGATAACACATGCTCTTGTGTGTTTTAATAATATTGGTTTGAGTGAAATTAACAATTATGCAAATTTCCAATTGATTGGAATAATAAATGTTAATAAAGAATAGTAAATGTTTCTTTATTAAAGAAGAAATCATATGTTTATTTATTTGAAATGTTTGGTAGCTGATAGATTGATTGCAAAGACGAGAAACTATTATTGGTAAGAAATGTATAATTCCTGTTTGTATCCAATAGTGTATAAATATGTTTAAATTGCTATTAGATAGGAAATAATTGTTCTGTTTCTCATTACATTTATTTTATCCATTTTCAAATTCACCTTTGTAAACAATTGAAATTAATGCAATTGAATAATTTCAATTAATGGTAGAGAGGACACCAAATTGTAAATTAATAGGCGTAATTAAATGTAGCTTATGTTGTGTGAAAATATAAGGAAAGTTGATTTAATGAAAAAAACATTTATATCAAATAAAATGAATGTTTTATTTGTGAATGTAGGTTTAATTTAATTAAAACAAAGAATAGAATGAATAATTCAAAGGAAGAAATATATGTATATCTGAACGGTGTTTTAGCATACAGATGGATTACAAGAGTAGGAAAATAATTTATTTAAGTACGTTAATTATTACTCTGTTCTATAAATAACAAATTTATAAAGGTGTTTAAATGACTAAGGAAACAATTATTCTATTTTTTCATCCATTTAGTTGTCTGTTTTGAAATTTAACTTTGTAAGTAATTGTAATTATGGATATTGAAATATTTCAATTAAAATGGAAGAAAACGTAGATTGCAATTAATGGATTTAGTAAAAGAAATGCACCTTTTGTGTTAACAGAAAGGATGTTTTTAATGGAAATAAAAGATCATTATGGGTAAACCAAATTGAAAGTTTTCATTTTTAAGGTAAGTAATTTAATTTATTATGCATGGATAAAAAATACTGAACGTGTATGAATTTGAATATTATTTGAGTTAATGAAGTTAATTTGGTTACGTTTCACAAATTGAATTTCAAAAATGTTGTGCTTGCATGGTCCCTTCATTTATTTTGTTATTAATTGTTGCATATGCATTTTAAAATAGTTATCTCCTTATTAATAGTTGATCCGTTCATTTCCCCTTCTGTTTAATACTTAAGCCTAAACTTTTAGGTCATATTTAATTCTTGCCATCTCATTTTCACGTATGCGAAATTTCACTTTACTATGGTTTACAAACTTTCCACTCCTACATATATTTCTTTACTTATTATTAATGCCCGAAGCTTTCAAAATAAAACGTGACATTTATTTTTATCTCTACACCTTCATTTCCTAATTATTAAATGGTCTGCAGCTTATTTCATTCATTTGCAGTGTAAACTTTTATTCTTTTTTTGGCTAAGTCTTACTGGGTTTGTTTTAGACTCATGGGGTTCTTAGTAAACCAAGAAACCCTAAGAGACTTTAGACCCTTTCTTTTTCCACCCACTGACCTTCTACTTCCTATCTGACTAAAATCCATACGTACTGAAATGAGAAACCTTCTGCATACTCTTCTTCTTCTTCTTCTTGCTCAAATCTACAGAAAACTCCAAACCCCAAAACTCCTAAATCTCCACATCAAATTTTATCCTTCCTCCCTCAAAACCCTAGTCTACCTCTCTACTCTTGTCGCCACCCACTTCCATCACCACCCAGACCCACAGTGGTAACCCATGGCCAAAGCTCTACCTTCCCTCTCCTCTTCTTTCTCCCTTTTCTTTTCTTTTTCCCTTCCATCTTTCTTCTCCTTATTTCCATGGCTTCTATATTCCACCAAACTACTCTAAATCAATTTTTTTTTTGAAACCATTATAATTCCAACAGGAAAAACTTTGTTGTTGAACCGTTCTTCCCATTTCGAATATTTCTATATCAGAAACTCGATTTTTCAAGTCCTTTCTCGGGCCCAATTTTGGCCGAAAATACCCCATATTGTATCAATCATATCTCCATCAGCAATGAATCAAATTATGTGATTCTTTCATTCAAATCATTTATTTTTCCAATGGCTTCAGCTTTCTTTTAGTTAACTTTTTCAGAATTTTTAATTTGCTTTGCCAAAAACTCAAATATTTTTGAAGTATTTTCGAACTCAGATTTTCAACTCAGAAATCGCCTATGTTTGTTTTGGCCATAACTTCCTCAAGACTGAAGCTTTTTAAGTGATTCTTTTTTGATAGTAGAGAGAAAAGAATTTTCAACAACTTTCTGGTCACTCACTTTTACAGATTCAGCAATATTCTGGTCCGAATATTTTCTTAACGTAATGTCCTACCTCTATATCCACACTAGCTAAGGACACTACAGGGTAATGCCGTCGACCTGCGCGAAGAATAAGGTTGTTAAGGAGCGACCATCTGTGTAATTGCTTTGTGCGAGTACCGATATGCTAGATAGTATGTCATGCATTTCATTTCAAGAGGAAAACTAACATATCGATACAAACTTAAAGCTACTACACAGTGACTATGCGGCCTTCGGAAACAAATATCAAATAATCATAACACAAAATCAGTCATAGATATTTATATCACTAAGGAGGAAATAGATATGAATATAAAACATAAAAGCATACATCAAAGTAATGGTCATATAAGATCCACTACAACACAAAAGAATAGGTACAAGAGCTAGATAGAAGAATATGTAAACATCAAGGAGTCTCTATCTCGAATGTATAAGACAAAAACAACGAAGCTTAGTAGTTAGCCAAAAGTCAGATGACGGATCCTGATAAGAAGTCAAGTAGAAGCACCTGAAATACCTCGGTCTGACCCGAGTATAATTTAAGAAGAAAATAATAAACGAATCAATCTAGCTATAAATATCACATAAAATGAGATAGGATAAGATATACGACAAAAAAGTATGATAACAATAATGCCATACTACAAAAAGTATATATTAAATAACAACAAAAATCATGCAATATCTCAAATGTTCTCAAACATCAAAAAATATCATATTCTTTATTTTATTCACCAAACCACAAATATTGATAAAGCTTATCAATATAAATCACAAATATAGGTGAAACACAAATTCTAGAAATCATCAATTAGAAATCCAGAAAACACAAAGGGGGAGGCCTATCACAAACGGGATCATGAAAACTCACCAACGCGTGTATCACAAATGGAAAGCTATTTCATAAACCGAACATCGATGCACCTAAAAAATACGCCCCATGCATAATCGAACATCGACGCACCAAAAATGTTATGCCCCATGCATAATCAAACATCGACGCACCTAGAAAGATATGCCCCATGCATAAATGAACATCAATGCACCTAGAAAGATACACCCCATGCTCCGACTTATCGAGCCGGTTGCTCCATGAACGGTCCAAAGACCATGGGTTGCTAGCCCATAAAAGTGATTCGAAACTCAAAGAACCCATAGGTCGTTAGCCTATAAAGGAAATGAGACGAAGATCAATAAAACGAGGTGCAGTCCCCCACGTGGATAAAGAGACAATTCATATCGCTAGTATAAACCATAAAATGATCACAATTGATTTATAAAAAGTGTGAATTACACTAAGCTAGTAAATAAATGAGTTTATCTTCATGTCCCACAACCAGTAGCTTAACTTAAGTATTTACGAACAAATTGTAGATTTCCACTTGAAAATTGTCATAAGAGTTCAATCGAACAAGTCCAAGAATTAACCGACAAAGAAAACGTGAGCATTTCATACCACTTATTTTACTAAGTCGTTTAATTAGATTTCTCATATGAATGAGGTAAAGGTTTATACATACTAGTAGATTAGAAAACAGATTTTAAAACGAGTTCTTTATTAAAAGTAACGTTGAAATGATTTTTGTGAAAGAGTTTGAATATTTACTGCTAGTATAGGAACCATTGTATTTAAAGTGACAAATCACAGAAAACAATTGTAAAAACACCGATCACCAAAAATTCATATTCGACGATGTGAATCAAATCCAAAGAAATCGATACCAAATCCATCAAAATGGATATTCCCAAAAATCCAGAAAAAGAAGTCATTAATGTCGATAAAAGTGATAACAACTAATCGGATCAAAAAAATCGATCAACATTGGAAATTCACTAGAAAAATAGGCAAATAGGCAAAACTAAACAGTTCCAGACATCTGGGGGTTAATCTAGACGTCTGGATTTGGGTTCTGGAGATAATTCAGAAAACCCCCAGATGTACAAAGCAGGCGTTTGAACACTAACCAGACGTCTGAACGAATAAAATCGGACATTTGGAATTTGTCTCTACCATTTTAGTTTCTACTTTCGTTATATAATTTCTTCAGGGACCTTATTCAGACGTCTGAAATTACCAATCAAACGTCTAGTTGGTTCAGTTGGACAGAAATCAGCCTAGGCCAATGATGGCCAAGTCGATTCAGAAGCGATCGGACGAGCAACAGACACTAGGGATTTATGCCAAGCAATAACCCAGCCCTACAGGCTCTTCGACGCACCCCAAATAACATGTCCAAATATCCAAGATATGATCTTTAAAGATTTTGACTACAAAACACCAAAATTTGAAAATTTTACCAAATCAATTCAAATCAAAAGCAAGTGAACATGACTAAATGTTAGGAATTCATACCTAACAACAATGAAGGCTATAAACATAGATATGAGTTCAAGAACTCACTTTTAAACCCAATTTAGAAATGAGAAGATCTAAAATAAGAAAAGATTGATTTCTCTTCAACAACACCTCTAGAACCTTCAATCTATTATCAAATGAAATGAATTTCCAAAGTTAAGTTATAGGAATTTCTGAAAATTGAAGAGAGATTGAGATGGAGAAGATGAAGAAGATTCTTACCTAAGCTTCTCTTTGATTTATAACTTTAATTTGAATTCTTAAAAGAAACTAGGGCTTAGGAATTTCTAATCTCTTTTCTTTTCCCTCATATTTCTAGAGCTTGAGAGTGTTAGGAAATAAGGAATGAAATGAATGAAAATGAGGGGAATTAGGGTATTTGACAGAGAAGTTGGATTAGTGGGCTGAAACCCAAACCCAAAGCCCAATAGAGAAATAGCGAAATTCTACTCAACTCCAAACATATCGATGTTTATACTCAAAAACGTCGCAAACATCATTTTGAACTCAATGGAAGTGGTCTCGAGTCCTAATTCAACTGTTTAGAAAAAGTAGCATTTTAGACTTTAATCCGACTAACAATGCAATATTTAAATAAAATATTTAAATATACAATCGCAAAATATGCTGCCAAGTAAGATCCGCTTCAATAATTTCCAAAGTCAAAAGCTCATACCAATCTAATTCTCTTTCTTGGAGCATGCTAGAAGCCACTTGACACGATGTAGATCAACAAGATGCATGCGAGAAAAGATGTGGTCGCATGATTTAAGCCAAACTTGGATTTTGTAATACTTTCGAACCCCTTGAATGGCCTTCCATCCAAATCGGTATAATCTCTGCACAAGCATGCAAACCCAGATTTAGGATGAGTAGGCTCTGGTATACTCCATCCTGATGGTAGCATTGGATTGACCGGTACTAGGATGGCCAGGTCTAACCATTTCTCTTCTTTAAGAAAGAAAGAAAGAAAGAAGAGGAAAAAGTTATTCTCAAAATGAATATCAAACAAACTTGATTGATAAAACAAGGCATCATAAAAGAAATTAGGATACAATGGGTCCTAAGACTCAAATAAATCCTAAGGCACGATTCGTAAGAAAGACTTAGGACAATGATCCTGCTACATTATTCTATATTTTTTCGAAGTTTGGCTCTGATACCATGCTGTGACACCCCACTTCTATACTCACACTAGCCAAGGATACTACAGGGTAATGCCATCGACTAGCGTGAAGAATAAGGTTGTTGAGGAGCAACCATCTGTGTAATTTCTTTGTGCGAGTACCAATATGCCAGATAGTATGTCATGCATTTCATTTCAAGAGGAAATCCGACATACCGATACAAACTTAAAGCTACTACACATTGGCTATGGGGTCTTTGGAAACAAATACAATATAAGCATAACACAAAATCAGCTACAGATATTCATATCACTAAGGCGGAAATAGATATGAATATAACAAATAGAAGCGTAGATCAAAGTAGTTGGTCATATAAGATCCACTACAACACAAAAGAATATGTACAAGTGCTAGACAAAAGAATATGTATACATCAAGGAGTCTCTATCTCGAATGTATAAAACAAAAACTACTAAGCTAAGTAGTTAGCCAAAAGTCAAATGACGGACCCTGAAAAGAAGTCAAGTAGAAGCACCTGAAATACCCGAGTCTGACCCGAGTATTATAAAGAAGAAAATAATAAACAGATCAGTCTAGCTATAAATATCATATAAAATGAGATAGGATAAGAGATATGACAAAAAACGTATGACAATAATAATGCCATACTGTGACAATTATACATTAAGTAACAAAAAAAATCATACAATATCTCGAATCTTCTCAAACATAAAAAAGAATATAATATTCTTTATTTTATTCACCAAACCACAAATATTGATAAATCTTATTAATATAAATCATAAAAATAGGTGAAACACAAATTCTAGAAATAATCTATTAGAAATCTAGAAAACACAAAGGGAGGCCTATCACAAACGGGAGCATGAAAACTCACCAACACGTGTATCACAAACGGAAAGCTATTCCATAAACCGAACATCAACGCACCTAAAAAGAAATGCCCTATGCATAGTCGAACGTCGACGCACCTAAAAATATGCACCCCATGCATAAACAGACATCGACGCACCTAAAAGGTACGCCCTATGCATAGTGAAACATCGCCGCACCTAGAAAGATACGCCCCATGCATAAACGAACATCGACGCACCTAGAAAGATATACCCATGCATAAACGAACATCGACGCACCTAGAAAGATACGTTCCATGCATAAAAGAACATCGACACACCTAGAAAGATACGCCCCATGCTCCGACTTATCGAGCCGGTTGCTCCATGAACGGTCCAAAGACCATGGGTCGCTAGCCCGTAAAAGTGAGTCGAAACTCCAAAGAACCCATAGGTCGTTAGCCTATAAAAGATATGAGACGAAGCTCAATAAAACGAGGTACAGTTCCCCACGTGGACAAAGAGACATCGCAGATCGCTAGTCTAAACCATAAAATGATCACCATTGATCAATAAAAAGTGTGAATTACACTAAGCTTGTAAACAGATGAGTTTAGATCCATGTCCCATGACCACTGGCTTAACTTAAGTATATGCGAACAATTTGTAGATTTCCACTCGAAAATTGTCATAAGAGTTCAATCGAAAATGTCCAAGAATTAACCGATAAAGAAAACGCAAGTGCTTCATACATTTGTTTTGCTAAGTCGTTTAATTAGATTTCTCATACGAATGAGGTAAAGATTTGTATATACTAATAGACTAGAAAACGGATTTGAAAACCCGAACGTTGTATTAAAAGTAACGTTGAAATCATTTTTGTGAAAGAGTTTGAATATTTTCTACTAGTATAGAAAACTTTGTATTTAAAGTGACAAATCACAGAAAACGATTGTAAAAACAATTGATCACCAAAAGTTCACATTCGAAGATGTGAATCAATTCCAAAGAAATCAATACCGAATCCATCAAAATCGATATTCCTAAATATCTAGAAAAAGAAGTCATCAAAGTCAATAAAAGTAACATCAACTAATCAGATCAACAAAAATCGATAAACATTGGAAATTCACCCAAAAAATAGGCAAAAAGGAAAAAATAAATAGTTCTAGACGTTTGGGGGTTAATACAAACGTCTGGATTTGGGTTCTGGAACCCCAAGACGTCTGAAATTAAAAGCAGACATTTGAACCCTAACTTGACATCTGAACCAATAAAATTAGAAGTCTGGAATTTGTCTCTGCCATTTTATTTTATGCATTCGTTATATAATTTCCCCAGAGGCCA
Organism: Allium cepa; assembly: GCA_030765085.1. Lineage (NCBI taxonomy): Eukaryota > Viridiplantae > Streptophyta > Magnoliopsida > Asparagales > Amaryllidaceae > Allium > Allium cepa. Next base: position 806,946,198 of record CM060928.1, read on the forward strand.
TAACCAAACATCTGAAATTACTAACCATACATCTGGTGGTTCAGTTGGACAACAATTAATCTAGGCCAATGATGGCCAAATCGATTCGAAAGCGATCAAACGAGCAACAGAGACAAGGGATTTATGCCAAGCTAACCCAGCCTTATAGGCTCTTCGATACACCCCAAATAACATGTCCAAATATCCAAGATAGGATCTTTAAAGATTTTGACTTCACAACACCAAAATTTGGAAAATTCACCAAATCAATTCAAATCAAAAGCAAATGGATATGAATAAATGTTAGGAATTCATACCTAACAATAATGAAATCAATAGACATATATGTGAGTTCAAGTACTCACCTTTAAACCCAAGTATAGAAATGAGAAGCTCTAACACAAGAGAAGATTGATTTCTCTTCAACAACACCTCTAGAATCTTCTATCTATTATCAGATGAAATGAATTTTCTAGGTTAAGTTATAGGAATTTCTAAAAATTGAAGAGCAATTGAGATGGAGAAGACGAAGAGGATTCTTACATAAGCTTCTCTTTGATTTATAACTTGAATTTGAATTCCTAAGAGAAGCTAGGGCCTAGGATTTCTAATCTCTTTTCTTTTCCCCCATTTTTCTAGGGCTTGAGAGTTTAGGAAATAAGGATTGAAATGAATGAAAATGAGTGGAGTTAGGGTATTTGATAGAGAAGTTGGGTTTGTGGGCTGAAACCCAAACCCAAAGCCCAATAGAAAAATAGCGAAATTCTACTCAACTCCAAATTACCTATGTTTATACTCAAAAAGGTCGCAAACATCGTTTTGAACTCAATGAAAGTGGTCTCGAGTCCTAATTCGACTGTTTACAAAAGGTAGCATTTTTGACTTTAATCCGACTAATGATGCTATATTTAAATAAATATCTAAATATACGATAGCAAAATATGCGGGTTGTTACACTTGAAGATTACCTAGCCTCAGGTTTTTTCGTAGTTTGGAACTTGGGTAATTTGGAAGTTGGAAGTAGTTGAAACTTGTTTATTGATTCGTGTTCATGTCTAAGCTTTGTTGGATTTGCTTTTCATTTGGATCTTTGCTAGGAATCTTCATATTGCTCCATTTTATCATCACCTTCGTAGCCACGAAAAGGTTAGCAAACACTCACAACTACTATATTTTCTTATGTTAGTTAAATTGAATTTATGATGTGATTAGAAATTGTTTAGTTGCTGTTTAGTATATTTTAAATTGCCATTCAAGTTAAATCTGAATTTTATTGAATTTAATTGCCATTTAATTTAATACTGAAATTTAAATTTCCAGTTAAATACTTGTTAATGATAACCAGTAAATTATCGGTTGTTATTGTTTGATCTCAATGATGATTGTGGTGTATGTTCAATTGTTGATATTTGGGTGATTGGATGGATGTTATTGGTAGACATTTTGGATGATTGGATATTATTTATGTTTATATCTTTATTATCCCTATGGGTTGAAATGATACATACCAGAACGATGTTATAGATCAGGGGAAAATCGTTATGGGTTGAAAAATGATAAACCCGAGCGGTTTTTATCGATTTGGAAGTGTTGATTTTGATACTGGTTGATATGACATATAGCCATATAATTTCTTGAATTTGGACTTTTATTTGGAATTTAATTATATGAAGGGTTTAAGTTAATTCAAACTTTGGATTTATTTTAATTAGATGATTAAGATTGATATTTCGAATTATTAGAAACCCTTTAAATGATTATATTCACGTTGTACACTTGATAGGAGATGAAATCCCATAATATCTATGAAACCTTTGCCCTAGTATTTCTATTTTATTTTTTTAGATTTTACTTACAAAAAATCTTTTAGTTCTGACTTGAGCGTTTTATCTTTTCATTACGCTCGGTTCAGTCTGAGCTATTCAGTGTATTGAAGACTATTTTCTAGAGGACGAAGACGAAGATTCAATATATTATTGCTATTTATTATTCCACTGCATTCTGTGTTCCGCTGAATTATTTTTTTATTTCTGATGTATTTATAACTATGATTTGAATTGTAAAAGTATAATCAAATGTTATATGTAAAACAGCTTCATGAACTGTTTATTTGATTATTATATTTTGTCGTTTCGCTGTGAGATTCTGTGTGACGACCTGCAAATCCATACCCTTTGAATCGACAATAATCCACACATGTCTGATCCAAAAAGCACGGACTGACGGAAAGTCAAGAGAAAGAAAAGAAGAGAGAAGAAGAGAAGTGAAGAAAGATCGAATACAGAACCAAACAGAATAATACAAAATCTCGCATCGCAACTGAAAACATATAATATCGTATCAATGATCTTTACAAAATGAAAACTGTATATACATACATAAATCAGAGTTTAACAATCAATCACTAGTTATCAGCCTGGACAGTTATAATAACCTGTCCTCACAATTGCCGATAATATAAACAACAAATAAGCACAGCGGATAGTCAATAAACAAAACTTGATACGTGTATACGAAATGAAGATCTCTAGCTCTCCTACTAAAGCTACAAAAGCATCAATCTGAAATTGTAAATATACTCGGTCTGACCCGAGCATTGAAAGAGAAGAACCCTGAATCAGTCTGGTAAACCAGCATGAGAAACACACTCAACTGAATTTATTATATTACCAAATTTTTCCTTAATCAAAACAAAAGTATCTAGTAAGACAAGTCCACACATAAACACGAACATGTTATTACCTTACGATAATTAAAACATCTCATATCAAATCATCTGATATTATATGTCTAGTATACAAATAATATTAATCATAGCCGAAATTGTTACATTGATTAAATACTAGCATATAGCCCAATATGGGTAATACAATCAAAATGGCAGGTACGTAGTGGAGTTTGGATTTCCATACAAATGACTAGGTGAAGGGACCACCTTCCGAATGGGTACACCTCTAGATGGATGTCCCGAGGCACAGAACATCTGCTCTCTACCAACACAAGACCGGCCCACCCCAATAACTAGATGGTACCAAATATGTCATCCTTCGGTCGTTACTGACCTTTACCGAGGGCCCTTGAAGCATACAAACCAAAATAATCAGATACACGAAGTTATAACGTGTAAAGATACATCTAGAAGAGGATGATCATACCCTACTTGGGAACGACCCCACTTATCCCTGCTGCATCTAACCATGTTTTGGTCATTTCCAGTTGATAAGGCCTGAGGTAACGATTACCTTTCACGAATCACAATCAAATCACTTTGAATGCCACATGGCCATTTCCATTGACTAGTAATTGCCTTCCACAAAATACAACCCTTAAGCTCATACATCTCAAGGAGGGTGTTAAGCTAAGAGAAGTTGCCTTCTCCGCCACTAATGATATACGTTTGTGAAAACCAATGTACGTAATCTTTAAAAATGCAATGTCAGAAAAACATCCATAACAAGTTGTCCAGGAACAGTACAAACCAAATGTACTTTCCTACCACATCCTGTCGGAAATCCCTGGGATTAGTGGCTAATAGTCCTTGCATTAGACATTTCATAATAAAGAGACTACTACTACTGGATGTACATTGGGATTTTAACCTCAAACGATCAACAAGTAGTCCCCGACTATGAAAATCCAGAATATCAATATCATCATAACCAACCTACAAAATCGTCGCATAAATGTTGATTCGTAGTGGTATTCAGATAAATCTGATCCCGGTCTCTTCGCACCAACAACACAAAAGCGTTTCTCAACCTTACACAACAACTAAGTCTTATAGACTTATCACGTCTCCAACTTGTACACAGCAACTAAGTTTTATGACCCTTTGTACACAGCAACTAAGTAAAGGAATTAAAATGGCCAAATCTGATAGTCGGTTCTTTAACTATCAAAAGAAACAAACAAATATTGAGCACCATAACAATCACTAGGCCCTTTTAATTAATCTTTTATTAATTAAATTACTTGTCGAATATTCACTATAAGTTATCTTTAAAAAGATATATTTCAAACAATTTCAACTTTTCAGTATCGGAAAACATTTCCATGTACTTATTTAAAAATAAGTAATTCACAATTCTATTTGTTTCCAACATTTAGAAAATATTACATATACTTAAATCATGATTAAGTATATATTTTATTCTTTAAGAAAAACATTCTTATTAAACACATTTATTTGGGTCAAAACGAATGTTGCGTAAAATATCATTACGATATCCCAAAATCACTAGTATAGAGATTCAAAAATAAGATAGATGTATAACCCCATATACTATACAAAACATTTCCTTTCGAAAATCATTTACTATAACAATAGTGTTATAATCCATCATTTCCTTACTTCTTGAAAATGTCTATTTCAACCATGAATGTTGAAATCTATGTATTCGATACTTAACACATTTAAAACATCTTTAAAACATTTATTCCATTTAAAATATCACTTTCCAAAACATTCATTTAATTCAAAAGATTATTCACTGTCCAAAATCACGAATATACTTCGTTTACCAAATCCACCATTTCTATATATTTATTAAAGTTTTATCCACTGTCTAAAATCGCACATATAATACCTTTAATAAACTTCCATATTTAACCTGTCAAATTTAATTGATTTTGGATTTATAAAATAATGTTTTTAAATCCCATTTATATTTTATAAAACTTTCATTTATAAATTCCCTTTATTAACAAATTCCTTTTACATCTCATTTATATGCCAAAATCCAATTTATAAGTAAATTACTTATAAATCATTTATTTACAAATTTGTTCTTTTATAACTTCACAAATTCACATATCTTATTTGCATATAAAATCTATTTATCATTTCATTTTAACATTTACAAAACTCCTTTATAATCCAATTATTTTGATTTATAAAAAAATCAAATTTTATAAATCTTATATATAAACCTATTTATAATAAGTCAAAAATCTCAATTTAGCTTATTTTATAAAATATTTGATACCATATTTCAAAAATTACATTTTAATATTATTTCAAAAAAATCGTAATTTTTATAATAATAAAAATTATAACTTTTATTTATTTAAAATAATCGTTCCTTTATAATTCAAAATTCAACAAAACGTATATTTTCAAAATTACTTGAACATCCTTTTTAAACTTAGAAATCATCACTTTAACATTTTTATTTTCCAAAAATACACCCAATGCTCCAACAGCGTTAAATACATCAATCACAGCATCCAAAACAACATATATCATATGATAACAGAATATATCACAATATCTGTAAATAAATCAATACTGGTGAGGAATCTAGTTGCATCCCTCCAACCTGTCACCTGCAACAAATATACATATTAGAATATGTGTACAATGTCAGCTTTGAGGCAAACGTGCGTACAAAGGGTTATCCCCTCATACACGGGAACGTATATGGTCTCATGTGCTCCAAAAGGCAGGAATATATCCAAATAACAATCAATATATATATATATATATATAATATCATATATCATCCAAACAATCATCAGTCATCACAAAATAAGTTTGTTCTCACTTATATAAAAATATCAGTGAGTCAGAAAGACTAAGTTGTACTCACATTGATTCTAATAGAAGTTGTAGTGTTTTATTTCGAATAAACTTAAACAACCGTTTAATTTTACCCAAAATTTACACTAGCTCCATCAACACCAAACCAGCTCTAAAATATAGTGCTCGTCAATGCGGACCAAACGTAATTCATTTCGTCAAAAACGGACCTCGTATGAAGAAGTTACACATTTTTAAAGATTGTACGAATAATATATATATATATATATATATATATGTATGTATGTATGTATGTATATATACACTTATAATTTACAATTTTCTTTTATTTATTTTGAAAAACTTACTTTGACCTAGCATTTATTTTAAATTGATGAGATTATGGCCACTTGCTTTTTCTTCCCCCAGGAAAAAGAACGCACGCAACAACCCAAAGCCGATGTCGATCATTTACATACCGCACCACCCTACCGATGACGAGAGCACGATCAGATAGTGCCATTCGATAGCTTGCCACCGACTCCACTAATGGCCAGAGACTGACTACACTCAGCCCCCCATTTTTTCTCGAAAATCATGCCCAATCGCATGGCTTCAAACTCCAATTGCCGTCGATTTACTTGACTATTTCTGATCATGCCCGTTGGATTCGTAGATCTCATTACGCTCTTTGATTTTGTAGTTGACAGCTTCTGGTAACTGTGGATGGATTGAGGGAAAAAAAGAAAGAAATGAGCATTCTCGGCCATAGAAAATGAAAGTGGCGGCTTGCCCTAATGCTCCAGGGTTTTGTAAGAATTAAAGATGTTGAGGTCCTTTTATAAAAAAAATTGACGACACTATTCATCTGGAAAATTTTCAAATTCAAAACGAAGTGTGCCGCCTAATGTTTATAATGTTTTATCCCTATTTGGAACACAATGGAATATATATCGAGAGCCAATTCGATTATATTTGAAAGTTTGGTTTTCAAGTCGACTAATTTAAATTTAAAATTTACTTAAGCAGTTTTCTATGCGTATTAACTTGCCACGACTAAACCATAAATTCGTTGGCATGAAATTTGAAATCTTACAACAATATAACATTACAGATCCAATGAAACTGGTTTCAACGAAATCGAAGGCTATATAAAAATGGCTATTTTTACTCGTCAATTAAATATTAAATATTCAATTTCTGTAATTTAAATTTTAATTCGATTTTAAAAGGTCTTTAACATCATTCTAATTCAAATAGAATTTAATTCAACTTTACAAATCATTTTAATTCACATTAAATCCAATTTCCAACTATTTCAGCAATTTCAAATATTAAAATAACAATTTAATTATCCAATTAAATTACTATATTCGAAATATATGTTATTCAACTTATAAAATTTACTTGTGAATAGTTAAAATCAATTAAATATATGAATTTTGAATGACTAAAATTACGGGTCGTTACATTCTCCCGTACTTAAAAGAATTTCGTCCTCGAAATTACCGAGTAAGAAAAAATCACAAAATCCATTAACTTTTCAAAACAATTCGTTCAATTTAGATATCAAATATGTTTAAACATTTTAACCTTTCCAAAATCAATCAGTTAAACTTCTTCGAAAACTTTTCTAAGTTTTCAAATCCATTGCAACGTCCCGCCTTTTCGCACGCTTTAAATCGACACACGTGCCAATTCAAACCATACGGAAAGGGAAAATTGTTACGGGGTAAATAAGAAAAACAAGAAAGAAATAAAACAAGCAGAATCTCACAGCGGAAGGATAAAATAGAATAATCAAATATACTGTTCATGAAGCTGTTTTTCAAAATATTTAATTGTATTTACAATATATATCAGAGTTATACATACCATAGAATATCGATAATGCAGCGGAATACAATAGTGTAGTGGAACAATATAATATATATTAATAATAATACTGAAATCTTCGTCTTCTATCCTCCAGAGATAAAACCTTCGATCCTGAAATGCTCGGAGTGACCCGAGCAAATTGAAAATACAAAATACTTGTGTCAGAACTAAAAGATCATATGTAAGTTAAATCAACAGAAATAAATATGAGTGCGGTAACTCAAGAGATGCTCGGGATATACAACTCTTAAGGATCCGTTAAACTATTTACTATGTAGTATATTTCGCTATTATAATAGTGTCTAATTGCAAAATAAACTTACTTTAAAATAGCGTCAAGGCTTTAAATTTTCCACCTTAACACATAATATATTTCCATAGTTTATACAGTACCATAATCTCCCCCGTATTGGGCGTCGTCAGAGGGCACTCCATAGGTATGTTACAAAACCAAAATCGTATAAGGCTCGCTAGGGTAGGTGACACAGCACAACTAGGCAATGCCAGGGTAGATATACCAATTGCTATCCGGGCTGGTGGTAACACATAGCCGCAGCTACCGCCCACCTCGAGCCATGCCCCCAAATAAAAAAATCAAAAGTGGCCACCGAATCAATCCAAAAGTCAAAAGTATAATATCGAAGGGATGTGTCCGATCACAGGTGCTACTTCATTGGCCCGACAATCACTCCTGTTTTAGCCACCTTATGCCAAATCACGGGAGTCGGGTCCACGTATTTACCTCAAAGGAAACGCCGCCGCCATCCTACTTCATTCGGGAATCTCCACCGCGTACACGGTTGTTAAAGTGGTTTTCGGAGTTGGCAGAGAGTATGACACCTTTCGATCCTGGTCTCTTCAACAACCAAACGTTATTATAACACCGCGGTCTTTTCAAAATGGTTTATACTTTAAAACAAGAATAAAATATCCATTTTAAACCATTTAAATATGATATCATTTCTATTTTAAAATCCAATATGATATCATTCTTATTTTAAATATATCTTTTTTCAAAAATCATAGTACTTTCAAATATATATACCTTAAACCCATAGCTTCGAAACAAAATTTTCAATACTTAAATGGTTTAATAATACATTACTTTAAAGTAAATTAGCTTTTTAATTTCTCAAATCAATTCCAAATACAGATTTGAATTCCCAAATAAACCATTTAAATTTCCATATATTTCAAAGTTTAAATATTCCACCATTTCAAAACTAAATTTTTAATTCATATAAATATGCCAAATTCAGTTTACTATTATTTAGTTTTGAAATACTTACTTAATAAATCCAGTATCCTTTAAATAAAACTTTCAAATTCAATAATTAAATATTCCTCAATTTATTTAGACTAGATATATTCACTTAAATCATCTTAAACCCGAATTTAGTCATAACACCATATTCTTTTTAAATCTAAATTTCAATAAGATCTTAATTAAATAAAATCTCAAATCAATTTCAAAACTATCTTCTCAACTTTGATTTATAAAAATCAATATAAACTCAATATTGGAATATAATTTAAGTAAATACTTATCCATAATATATTTTAATAAAACCAACTTTATTATTTAACTTACTTCATACTTTAAACAATTTTATACATAGCTTAAAACCACGAATTTAACTATATATAAAATAACCTTTATCAAATATCCGAAATCAATATCTCATAAAACGACATATATATTTCTTTACAAAACATAGAAAGTCATTTCAAAATATATATATATATATATATATATATATCACGGTGTTTGTATAAATTTTTTTATCCTATGGTCAAGTGATACGGATATTTATCATTTCAATCCGCAATTTAAAAATAAAATTTGCGAAAATATATCATTTCAAACCACAATCCCGAATGAAATGAAAATGCATGATAACTTGCAGTTTATTCAATATAAAATACAGCATCCATTCATCTAATATTAACCATCAACCATTTATCACAATTGTAATGACCCGGAAATTTTAATCCTGAAAATTCCAGATAGTTAGGAAAAGAAGAAAGAGAAAGAAGAAGAAACAGAAACAAGTCACAGAAACCTCACATTCGCAGCGGATCAAAATATAATATAACATAAATAACGGTTTTTACAAAGAAAAACTGTCTCAGTACAATTATATATTTTTATACATCAAAGTTACAACCATTCAATACACTGGACAGTTTAAAACAACATGTCCAAGACAACTATAATATATACAGCGGTATATGCTCCATACGTTCCTGCCATCTAGCTCGCCTCCTGAGCTCCAAAATGTCCTTAACTGAAAATCTATAATACTCGGTCTGACCCGAGCATTACATGAAAGTAACACCCGGGTTAGGCTGGAAAGCAGCATGAGAAAACTCATCTAACATGAAATAAAAAGCATACAACTTATATAAACCCGGGTAACTTATATCAATTTACAACTTCACAAGTTGCTATAGACATCACATATTTCACACACCAATTTCTAAGTGTCAAAACTTAGATTAAAAGGTCCAATTCACTTAAATCATTCCAAAACAGCCTATTGGTTTCACATATCAATTTATAAGGAATCAACGTATTTACTAATACCCAACTCCGGTCTCGGGTATTTACTAATACCCAACTCCGGTCTCTTCGAACTAAATGTCATCTAAACCTAAGCTATTCAATTAAATATAACTCAACTTTAATTACCGATAACACTTTTACACAGCGATTCATAATTGATAGATAATCACATTATCACTGTCCACCCACATATCATATCACAAAGCAATTCATATCAGAGATATCAACCAATCCAAAGCACTTATCATTATTCAATCATTCTTAAGCAAGATTAATCACTTCCACTAATTACATCAATTAATGATCCTCTAATTACTTTCATTGGTTAATCACTCTTAACCTTCATTTAGTAATTAACCTTTAACTTAATTACATTCATTAATCAACCTTGATTTATCACAATCAGAAATTAGCTTTCCTAAGTTACTCCATCAATTAAACCAACTCCTTGATTAATTACATTAATTAATCCTTTAATTTCACTGAGTAATTATCACCAAAATTCCCTCCACCAAGTAATTATCCTTTAATTTCTTCCCATCTGGTAATTCCTTTTAATTAATTACATCCAGTAATTATCCACTCATTACTTCACTAAGTAATTACACCTCATTAATTACCTTAAGTAACTATATTTAATATTTAATTAATTATAGTTATTAATCACGCTTGATTAATCCCATTCTGTAATTAATTACCTTTAATTAATTACATCATCTAGTTAACTTCCCATAACATTTATTAGTCAATTCTTAGATTAATTACACTAAGCAATTAATTATTAATCACTTCTACTAAGTAATTATTCTTCATATTAATTACACCCTGAAATTACCATTACTAATTACTTCACTAAGTAATTACACTTTATTAATTTCATTCGGTAATTATACTTAACAAATCAACGAGTGAATATCTTAAATTAATTAAACTAATTAATTAACTTAAACTAATCACATCAATCTAATTAATTACATTGAATCATTAACCCCTTTAATTACTTACATTAAGTAATTATGCTTTAAGTAATTAATCATCTTCTAATTATTCCCATCCTGTAATTATCCCATCATTACTCAAGTTAAATTAATTAACCCTTAGTTATTGTCATTAGTTAATTATCTTCAACTAAACACATTCGTTTACTTACCTTAAATTATCACATTAAATAATTAACTATCCTTAATTTCATTAAATAAGTATATTCAACTTGTAAAATCATAAATAATTAAGATAAACATCCTACTTAAATTAATTACTTATTTCATCAACAAATTTATTTGAATTCAAAGCTTTAGAATTAATTTAGTCAAAACACTTTTTAATTAAAGTTTTTCATAAACTTATATTTTGAAATCTGTTTGATGAAACTTCTGGAAACTTGTTCATTTTATTTTCTTTGAAACAATCTGGATACAAATTTCGTTTGTTTAAAAACAAGGCAACTCGAACTACCCAACAACATCTCGAGTCTACCCCCTAGCTTCCTCAAGCCCAAACTCAAGTTCCTACAAATATTATTTATGCTTTTTTTTTATTTTAAAAACTGTTCATCACTGTTCTTCGGGTCAAACCCGAAGACTTCTCAGGACTAACCCGAGTTTTCATCCGCTTCTTCCCATTTTATTGAAAAAAACTTAAATTATTTAAAGTTAACCCCTGAAGCCTAATTACCCATCAACTACTCGAGTTTCTACTCGAGTCTCAACCTCAAATGCACGGTACTTCCTTCGAGCAAAAATCCTGACCATACTTCACAAAACCCACTGACACCAACATCATTTGTGCACGTGTACCATCGCCAAAACCACCTCCGGCCTTTGATGATCCCTCCGGCACATCACCAATCGTTGATATAACCCATTCTGATCATTGATTCACCATCATGAAACCCAAATCAAAATCGAGCCATGTAGACGAACTTGGAACAAAGGACTCCGACTAAACTCGCCTTACATATCACCCCTCCGATCATCAGACAACCAGCCACCACTTCCTTTGCTTCGTCGGACTCCCACGCAACCAACGCCCATGATGCTATACACTCTGATCAAACCTAAATGAAGCCATGACTCCATTCCAAACTCAACCCATTTTTAGGGTTCAAAATCCATTCGGTCAAAATCCGACACCTCAGCGATCAATCGCCACTACCATTATTTTTCCCGACCTCGCCAAACCTTCCTCCACTGCCAGTCGAAATCCTGACTACCAGAAACCCTACGGCCATCTAAATTTTCTCGAAAACCATGTTTGGGTTATCTTCAAAATGCATACTTGATTCTAATCTAAAAATCATGATTTTCTTCTTAAAAATCATGTTTTTCCAAGTCGATTCAAGTTATATGCTTGAATCAGAGAATTCCAACAATTGATTTCAACATGTTTATAAATTTTTCACTGTAAAATTTGTTTTCCAGATACTATACATATTTAAACATGTTTAAACTGTTTCAGATTGCAGATCATGTTTAAACAAACTTAATTTGACTTAAATCTATGGCCTAACAGAGATCAGAGAAGAAGATTTTGAATTTAGATTAAAATTTAAACCTTAACTAAGTACAAAGGTTTTCAACAGACACGCATACTTAGATCAGACACATTTCTTCATGCAACTCATTTTCATCACAGAAATACACATGCAACAACACTTATCTACTTAAACTTGTAAATAAATATTTACTCACCTTATTAAAAAGACAGATAACTTGGGAAAAATGGTTTTGAAACTTGACTGCTTTGATTTTTCTTCTGATTTCCTTACTTGAACTCTTGAAATGATTACAGGCTGTAGATTCTTGAATTTGCAAATTGGAAATGAATTTTTGTTTTTGGTTTGAAGTAATTTACAGGTTTTTTTCTTCTTTCTTGATTAAGAAAGTTAAGATGGGAAAAGAAATGAAGATGAAAGGTACAAGTTAATATAGGTTTAAATTAGATTTTATTAAAAATAAAAGAAAATTAAAATAGAAGTCGACACTTGTCATTATACTTACTTAATTTGTTAACATATGTAATTTCATGCAAAATTAGATTTTTTTTTAATATTTATAAAGCCTTTATAATTAATTTTCTAATTTATAAATACATATTTTAATTTATATAAATAAGTCTCTTTAAAAAGAAAAGAATATAAACAATTTATATTCTTAATAAAATCGAAAAAAAAATTAAAACCAAAGTAAAATTAAAGATATATATATATATATAACCTTTGAATTTCAACCTAAATATCCAAATTCAAATTGAATTTCAAATCAATATATATATATATACATATATTTAAACAGATACAATTTCAACTTATACATAATAGTTTTATTTAAAATCTATGTATATATATACAAGACAATTATGAATATAAATATTTATTTAATCAGATTCATTTGTAAATAATAATTCTATTTTGAAAATCTATTTATACCTATATTTAAAAACATCACATTACTATTATTGTTTGAAAATAACAAATTTTGTCAAGTCTAAATAATTTATAAAGGAGATTATTAAATAATTATTTCTCCCAGATATGAATAATTCAATTCTTATTATATTTTCAAATTCATTTACACATTCAGATATCTATTATTATCATAATTTTATCTGTTCAATTGATTAAAACAATTAATTACCCATTTATCAGATGTCCAAAGCCCAGGTTATCGCATTCCTCCCCCCTTAGAATCTTTTCGTCCTCGAAAAGGATCGAAGCCAGAATTTTATTAAAATACTTTATATTAGTTAAATCACTTTTGATCATTTTAAAAAAAAATTAAAACCTATATAATATTGCCAAAATAGTTTACTTTTATAACTCGATGTTTCCACAAGTCCGTCTTTGTTCTTACAGAAATTCGGTCATGCGTTGATCAAGCGTAGGACTGAAGATCTATAAGTACTTAGCAGACTCATTTTCAACACCTAGTGAAAATACTTTAGAAAATAATTTTATTAAGAAAATATAGAAAACATTTTTGAAAATATACAAAATATCTTTGGTGAGAATGCTCTAGAAATCATCACCCCCATCCATGGTCGCAGTTAACCCGATGGTTACGTTGTCATCCCGACAAAATCCATAGATAACTGTAGGCCTCCGCATCCCACGATTACACCATGGAATCCGCTATAGATCGTAGCTACAACTGGGGTTACGTTTCCACCACAGCAAAAACCCATATAACTATAGGTGTAACATCCCCAATTTTGTACCATTTAAATCGATAATAATCCACACATGTCGAACTTGAATGATGCGAAATAACAGATTGTAAATAAATTTGGAGCAAATAAATCAAATATACAGAATCATAGACACAGAACAAATAGAATAACTTACAGCGGAAAATAAAATACATAGTAGTTCATGAAGCTACTACGGCAGAGTCTCAAACCAAATACATAATACAGTCTGAAAACAACATAATAGAATCCCAAATACATAGAAGTTCGCTAATACATGAGATAACTAGAACAGCTGAAATAGAAGTAGATAAATATGTAGATAAGCAGAAACTCCAGCAAAGACCAGCTCCAGAAAGAGAATCCGAAGCTGTAAACGCTCAGGCTGACCCGAGCGTAAAGCAAAACACAAACACTCGAGTCAGGACAATATATACTTATATAATGTGAACCAACTCAAGTGAAATGTAATAAAGATACAACTAACTTAAAGGATGCCTGGGACCGCCCATCCACTAAGGTTCCATCAAACTATTTGCTATGTAGTAATATTTCGCTATTATAATAATGTCTACAGTAAAGTAAACATACTTTTAAATAGCGTTCCGGGCTACCTATATCACCCTTCACACATAATAGTCCCAGCAGTCCATCCAATATCAAGGCATCTCCGCACCGGGTGACTATCAGAGGATACCACACGGGCTACGGGAGAAAAACAAACTCGTAGTAAAGGCTCGGTATGGTAGATGACACGGCACACAAGGCAATGCCAGGGTAGATATACCAATTACACACACGGGCTAGTGGTAACGCGGCAGCCACATACGCCTACCCTAAACAACACTCCAATATCAAGGGGTGCAGCCGATCGATCACAACAGTAATAGAGTGGTATCGAAGAAGTGTGTTTAGCCAGAGGTGCTACCTTCTTTGGCCCGAGATCGCTCCTGTTTTAGCCACCTTAAGCTAACTCTCGGAAGTTAGGTCCACGTAAAGTACCTAAGGAACGTCGTCACCATCCTACTTCATTCTGGAATCTCCACCGCGTACGCAGTTGTTAAAGTGGGTTTCGGTATCGATAGAGAGTATGTCCATATCTGATCCCGGTCTCTTTAACAACCAATCGTTATTATAACCCATAGTTATAATTTAAAAATAGTACTTATTTTCCAAAAATCAAATATCATTTCAAATCCATTTAAAATATCAAACTTATCATTTCATAAAAAAAGATATTCATTTTTATTCAGTTTAAAAATACCATTCCAATTCACATTTCAAAATAGTTCAATTCTAAACAGATTACTTCGTTTAAATCATTTAAAATGAAGTTAATACATTTAATAATTAAATTATTAAATTTCCAAAATTTTCAACTTTCAAAGTTCATTTATTCACTTAAATTTATCAAAACGGTAAAAATTCAACTTTCTCAGCATTTGGAAAATGCTACAGAAGGTTATATTCAAAACAGTTCAATTTAACAAAAGACAGCGTTTAAAATGCTGTAATGGTGTTACATTAGTTTCAAAGAAAACTTAGTTTAATCCAGCAATTATAGCATTATAGAATGCTATAATAGCCTTTAATTCAATTTAGCTATTTAGTTCACTTATCAACTGCAGCATTTACAAATGCTGTATTATCATTTACATTAGAAATAATTACTTTTCAAAAGTGCAGTTAATTAACTTCAAATATAATTTCACAAGAATTATAATTTTCTTTAAATCACTTTTAAGTTATGAAATCCCACATTTTTACTTTTATAAACATCATTTAATTTTCCTTAATTTCATGATTTCATAAAGTTAAATTTCCATTTAAAAATTAATTTTTAATACTAATTCACTTATTAAATTGCAACATTCAATTTTAAATTCATTACATTCAATTTCAACTTAACACTTAAGTTCAAATTATCAAATATAAATTAATTTTATTTTTATTAACTTAACTACAAATCCACTTTTAAGTCAATTTCATAAATTTTCAATTTTAGTTATATTTCAAAATTTCAACTTAAATATTCATCATTTCACATTTTAACTTTATTCAAAAATCATTAATATATTATAAAATCACTTTAAATTCATTTAAATTCCAAATTATCATAAATTTATCACATTTCATATTTAATTTAATTTTCAGTTATAATTAAATCAAAATTTCCCAAAATAACTTACATTAAGATTTTCTAACTTTTTCATTAATTTATTTAACTAATAAATTTCCAGAAAATCAATAATACTTTACAAAATTCATTTTTTTAAATAAATTTTAAATTAAAATATTATAATAATTACATTTTTAAAATTTTTAGAAAAACATATTTAACTACGGGCCTGTATATAATTTTCTACGCTAGGTAAAGTGACACGGGAAATATATCATTTCAACCCGTAATTTATAAAGAAAACCCGGGTTTTATCATTTCAAACCCGTAGTCCCAAGTAGATGAAATAATTTGAAAATCGCTCAGGCCTATCATTTCAGCCCATAAAGATTTTCCCTTATTCTAAAGTCCATTCGGGTATGTATCATTTCAATCCATAGCGATTCTAATCTAAAGGGAACTTGCAGTGTGATAAACTGATAAAAATAACAGAACATCGTAATATAACAGTAACAAATGTTATAAAAGGTGTTTAAGCATGGGTGAACATCATATAATCATAATATAGAAGATATAACATGATAATGCATTTTACAGATTCAAAGGGGTTCAATTCACTAGTTATATATGTACGTATTGTCTGGTGAGAATAACTCGCGGGTTTGTGCTGGAGACACAACAACGAATGCACGAATGAGATCCAAACAAGCACGATAACACGATTCAAATATGAGTGGAGGAGCCAAAGTATCAAATCCCTTGAAACAAGTCACACAAAAAACAATAATATACATAAGTTTCAAATGCAAATACGATAAACGATGATAGAATAGACTGCAAAAATCAAAGTGGAATTGTTTTACACTTGCTTCCAACTTCCATAGGCTCAGCCATGGCTGGAAACTACATGACTATGGCATGTTCTATAGTCTGGTTGTTGACCTATAGGGGTCGGCCATGCATAGAGAAAATGGTGCACTAGTTGGTGAGGCAAAAGGCTAACATTTCAAGGCAAAAGCATGAATTTCAAGTCAACTTATGGGCTCGGCCAAGGCATGAAAGGCATGGCTATTTCAGGTGGGGTCAGTAGGTGGTGTGCAGAGGTGTCTCAGGTCAGGAACATGCTGGTGGTGGTGGTGTTTGGTCGGCCATGTGGAGGATTGGAGGTGGTAGACATGGATGTGCTCGTTCTAGGCAAGTTTTATGGAGTTTGTTGGATTTTGGTGATGGATCAATCCACAAGAAGACATGGCTTGGGGTTTGGTCAGAGAAGAGGTGAAGATGGTGGTGTTCTCAGTTGGTGGTGGAGGTGGCGGGGGCTGGAGAGGAGGTGGCTGAACCTATGACATAAGAGAACAAGTTCAAATCAATGTCAAACAATAAGAAATAAACAAAAGAAGAAGAGAAAAATATTTTTTTTACAAAATTTTCTCCTCAAGCAAGGCCGAATTTTTTTTGTATCAGAAGTGAGAAATGAGTTTACGTGAATGGAAATGAATCGGCTGAAAGATGTGTAAATTAAAAGCTAATTGATGAATGGTTATGATAAATGTGAAAGGGTGGAAGATAAAGGGCCATTTGAAAACCAAGTGTCAAAGCCCTTTCAAACTTTTTTTAATTTACTTATATAAGATTAAATTACTGAAAATAATAATTATTTCAGTTAAAATTTCGAAAATGAAACAAAATATAAAAATATATAAAAATATTTATTAATTATATAAGGTTAAAATGAGAAAATAGCACAAAATTGCAAAATAAACTAGAAAAATTTGAAAATAACATAATTAATTTTAGAAAAATTATATGGACTTGGAAAAATATTTATAATAAATATAATAACATTAAAATAAAAATTCATTCACAAAATAAATAAATATAATTTAATTAAATATAATTTATATGAAGAAAATAGCAAAAAATTAGAAAACAGCCTTTAAAAATAGGAAATAAATACAGTAAATTTTGGAAACATTCTATTATCATTTTAAAAATATTTAGAAATGAAATCTCACAAATAAAAAAATTAAAAATAATTTCAAACAAAATAATGTCAAATTCAAATTTAGAGTCAAAATCTAGGGTTGTTACGCTCTCCCCCACTCAAATCTTTTCGTCCTCGAAAAGAACGGAAAGGAAAAATATAGAAAAACAAAATAGTACCTGAAACAAATAATTCCGGATTCGAAGCACGAATTCTCTCCTTTGTTTCCCAGGTAAAATCTCGATCGCCAGTACTCCACTGTACTTTGACCAGATTTACAGATTTCCTTCTGAGCTGCTTCGTATCTCTACCAACAATACGAAGTGGATTCCTCTCAACAATCAGGTTATGCTCAATATCCAAACTATCAAGAGCAGAAGGCTGGACAATAAGAGATGGATCATGAAGATGACGGCGAAGATGCGAGACATGGAATACATCATGCACTCCAGAGAGCTTCTCGGGCAAATTTCGATGATAAGCCAAAGAACCAACTCTTTCTACATTGCGGAAAGGCCCAATGAACTTGGGAGAAAGCTTCCCTCTACGACCAAAGTGAATGACATTCCTCAAGGGAAAAATCTTAAGAAACACCTGATCACCAACAGCAAATTCCAAATTCCGCCTATGCCTATCAGCATACTTCTTCTGCCTATCCTGAGCGACTCTCAACCTCTTCTTAATCTCCTCAACTCTCTCGGAAGCTTCCAAAATCAATTCAAGACCAAGAACCAAACGATTACCGGATTCAATCCAGCAAGATGAAGATCTACAAGGTCATCCGTATAAAGCAGGAAAAGGAGACATTTTGAGACTGGCCTGAATGCAAAGATGGATGAGATAGATAAAAAGATCAAGAATAGACTAAAAAAAGAAGATAAGATTATACCTAATAGCTATTATTGTAGGTAAATTCGGCAAGATGGAGATAATCTTCCCAAGATCCTCCATAATCAAGCACACAAGCACGAAGAAGATCCTCGGGAATCTGATTTACTCTTTCCGTTTGACTGTCGGTTTGTGGATGGTAAGCAGTGCTCAGATTCAGACGAGTACCTAGAGATTCTTGAAAAGCCTTCTATAACTGACTGGTGAAGATACGATTACGATCACAAAAAATACTGAGAGGAACACCATGGAGACGAACAATCTCTCTCATGTAGATCTCAGATAAGCTAGAAGCAGAACGAGTAGACTTGACCGGAATAAAATGAGCAGACTTGGTCAGTCTATCAACAATAACCCAGATACTCTCATTACCCTTCCGAGTCCTCGGTAAACCATCGATGAAATCCATGGAAAGCTTTCCTACTTCCAATTAGGAATCTCAAGGGGATGCAACAAACCAGGGGTCTTCTAGTGATCGGCTTTGACTTGCTGACAAGTCGCACACCGACTAACAAAGATAGAGATATCCCTCTTCATCCCCTTCCACCAATAAAGCTTGTTCATATCCTGATACATCTTCGATACACCAGGATGAATAGAAAGTCTGGCTCGATGATTCTCCTGAAGCAACTCCTGCCTCAAACTATCAACCTTAGGGACACAAATCCTGCCATTAATCCTCAAAATCCCTCTATCATCAATCTGAGCTCCACTCTTACCACTACTACTACCACCAACTCTGCTACGAACACTCTCCTTCATCAATCTAAGCATCTCATCCTCATCCTGCTTAGCCATAATCCGATCCAGAAGAGGAAAAGAAGAAACAACAAGCTGACACAACAAAGCCTTCTTCCGACTCAGAGCATCGGCCACAAAATTAGCTTTACCGGGAGTATAAGTAATATCGACGTCGTAAGAAGACAGAAACTCAATCCAATGAACTTGCCTCTGATTCAAATCCTTCTAGGAGGAGATATATCTCAGAGACTATTGATCAGTGAAAAGCTCAAACTTGGCTCCAAGAAGATGGTGCCTCCAAAGTTTCAAAGCAAAGACAACAGCAAGTAACTCTAAATCATGAGCAGCATAATTTGCCTCATGGGTTTTCAATTGACGGCTGGCATAGGCAAAGACATTACCATCCTGCATGAGAAAAACACCTAATCCCTCCCGACTAGCATCAGTATAAACTGTCAATCCCTCACTTCCATTCGGAACAGTAAGAACTGGTGTGGAAGTTAGCTTGCTCTTCAACTCACTGAATGCCGCCTTAAACTGATCACTCCAGACAAGCTTAGCATTCTTCCGAGTCAAAGCTGTGAGAGGTGAAGCAATCCGAGCAAAATTTTCATTGAATCTCCAGTAGTAACCAGCAAGGCCCAGAAAACTACGAATATCTGATGGAATCTTCGGAGTTTCCCAATCCTGGAACAGAATAGGGAGAAAATAAGGACAACATGAAAGGTAGAATTATTAAAATGATAGAGGAAAGAGAAGAAAGAAAGACTTACATTGATCGCAGCGATCTTGACTGGATCAACAGAAACTCCATTACTAAAAACAATATGCCCGAGATATCGGACTTCATCCTTCCTGAAATGGCATTTAGAAAATTTAGCCTTTAACTGATGATTTCTGAGAGTCTCAAGAACATACTTCAAATGCGAATTTTTCTCATCCTTAGTCTTAGAGAAGACAAGGATATCATCAACAAAGACTAGCACAAATTTATTAAGCACATCATGAAAAACACGATTCATCAAATCAACAAAGAAAGCAGGAGCATTAGTCAAACCGAAAGGCATGACTAACCATTCATAAAAACCATTCTCAATGCGGAAAGCAGTCTTGGGAATGCTATCCTCGGCAACCCTGAGCTGATAAAAGCCTGTGGCAAGATCAAGCTGAGAGAAAATAGTGGCACCATAAAGCTGATCAAACATATCATTGGTACGAGGCATTGGATATCTGTTTTTCATAGTGAGCTTGTTTAGCTGCCTATAATCAACACACATCCAAATAGAACCATCAGATTTGGTGACCAAAAACCATCGCAGCTCCCATTCAGAAAAACTAGGCCTAATCAGACCTTTGGAAGATAAGTTCTCAATTTGCTTTCCCATCTCAACCTTCTTGCAGAGTGTCATTCTTCTAGGAGGAAGAACAATAGGTTGAGCACTAGGAATAAGATCAATCCGAAAATCAATTTCCCGCTTCGGAGGTAAAGAAGTGACTTCACTAAATACATCGGGATATAGTCTAACCACAGGAGTAGAATCAAGATCAATGGGATAAGAATCCAAAGAATAAATAAAGTTGCCAAAAAAACCCAAGGCATGCGACATTGAATAATCAAGGAATTCCCTTGATCATCAACAAGCTGAACAGACCGGGCTTACAAGAGATATGTGCATCGTGATGCACTAACCAATCCTGACCAAGCAGTAAATCAAAAGCATCGAAGCCCAGAATATAAAAATCACCACTAAAGCGATGATCAGAATGGAGAAGTTTCACTTCTCGACAAATCCGATTAAGGTTAGCAGGACCCCCAATAGGATTTGAAACACATAATGGAACATAAGCATACTCAGGAGATAAGAGATTTTCAAACTTATCGCACAAATCAACAGAAATAAAACTGTGTGAAGCACCAGTATCAAACAACACACGAACATGATGATGAAATAAAGTAAATTAACCCTGGAGTGTACCTTGGTCATAACTAGGAGCAGGGGCAGGTGGAGGAACTGGATATGAGGTAAAAGTGACAGCAAATATACCATAAGGAGTACCCCTCTGTTGGGTAGGGAAGTCCTTCTTAAAATGACCGGGTTGGAGACAAATATGGCAGAGATCACGTCTAGCCGACTGAGCAGGTAGAGGAATAGCAACACCAGACAATGTAGGACAACTATTGGCATAGTGCCCCTTCTGATCACACCTAAAGCAAGTGATGGAGGAGATATCAACTGGTTGCCTCTCAATAGGAGCCGATGATGAAGATCCCAAACCAGAATGCTTCTGCCAATTCTTCTTCTGCTGCTGGAAGTTTGGCTTACGCTTCTTGGAATTAGTAGAGGAAGACTGAGCTGGAGAAGCACCAGAAGCAGCAGGACCTTTGGATGTGGGATTCTCACAGCGAATAGCCATATCCATAAGCTGGGTGAAAGAACCATGAACATGAGAAATAAGGCGACTATAATACTCTGGACGAGCACCAACAATAAATTTCTTATTCTTCTTGAGAGGAGTATCAATAAGGCTAGGACTGAATTTGGAAAGTTCATTGAACTTCCTCTCATACTCAGCAAAAGACATGGTACCCTACTTCAAATCCATAAACTCACGATAAAGCTGAGATTTTCCGGCTTCTGGCATCCATTTTGCCACAAAAGCCTCCCTGGAAAAGAGATAAAAAACATGCTCAAGATAGATTCGAAGAAAGGAACAAAAATTAAGATAACACAAAGGATACCTAAACTGCTCCCAAGTGAGATCAACCTCGATAGTGTTAGCTGTAACGGACTCCCACCAATCTAAAGCAGAATCACGCAACTGCCAAGCTGCTAACTGACGCTGCTGAGCATCAGTAATATCAAGACCAGTAAATATCCTCTCAAGACTCCGCAACCACTACTGAGCCTCAATGATAGTCTCTGAATCGGTGAATGGGGTTCCACATAGTTGAGAGAATTCCTTACAAAGAACAGTGAACCTGACTGGAGCTGGGGCAATACCACGACCCCAACTTCTAGCATTTCCTCGATTCATCCTCAAAAATATCAATAATGAATTTAGGACAAGAATAAAGACAAGATAATACAATTGGATGAATATCTTAAGAAAGAAAAGATCCTAACAAGGTAGATACAAAAGAAAGAAAGTTAGAAAACCTTTGAAAATCCTTTAAAATTAAGAAAATTATATATCAAAATAATCTTTGAAAACATTTTGAAAAATCATTTTATAGTTTGAAAATACGTCTCTCACAAAGATATGATTCTGAGATTGATTTCACTCATTCTAGGGTAGAAATACCCTATCTCTAATGAGTTTTTGCTCCGTAGAGGAAATGGTTTGCCAAAAACCAAAGCTCTGGTACCAACTTGTAACAACCCCAATTTCGTACCATTCAAATCGACAATAATCCACACATGTCGGACTTGAATGATGCGAAATAAAAGATTGTAAATGAATTTGGAGGAAATAAAATCAAATATACAGAATCACAAACACGGAACAAACAGAATAACTCACAGCGGAAAATAAAATACATAGTAGTTCATGAAGCTACTACGGCAGAGTCTCAAAGCAAATACATAATACAGTCTGAAAACACCATAATAGAAATCCCAAATACATAGAAGTTCACTAATACATGAGATAACTAGAACAACTGAAACGGAAGTAGATAAATATGTAGATATGTAGAAACTCCAGCAAAGACCATCTCCAGAAAGAGAATCTAAAGCTGTAAACACTCAGGCTGACCCGAGCGTAAAGCAAAACACAAACACTCGAGTCAGGACAATATATACTTATATAATGTAAACCAACTCAAGTGAACTGTAATAAAGATACAAGTAACTTAAAGAATGCCTGGGACCGCCCATCCTCTAAGGATCCGTCAAACTATTTACTATATAGTAATATTTCGCTATTATAATAATGTCTACAGTAAAATAAACATACTTTTAAATAGCGTTCCGGGCTACCCATATCACCCTTCACACATAATAGTCCCAACGGTCCATCCAATATCATGACATCTCCTCACCGGGTGGCTGTCAGAGGATACCACACGAGCTACGGGAGAAAAACAAACTCGTAGTAAAGGCTCGGTATGTTAGATGACACGGCAGACATGGCAATGCCAGGGTAGATATACCAATTACGTACATAGGCTGGTGGTAATGCAGCAGCCACATACGCCCACCCTGAACAACACTCCAATATCAAGGGGTGCACCCAATCGATCACAACAGCAATAGAATGGTGTCGAAGAAGTGTGTTCAGCCATAGGTGCTACCTCCTTTGGCCCGAGATCGCTCCGGTTTAGCCACCTTAAGCTAACTCACGGGTGTTAGGTTCACGTAAAGTACCTTCGGAACGTCGTCACCATCCTACTTCATTCTGGAATCTCCACCGCGTACACAGTTGTTAAAGAGGTTTTCGGTATCGACAGAGGGTATGTCCATATCTGATCTCGGTCTCCTTAACAACCAATCGTTATTATAACCCATAGTTATAATTTAAAAATGGTACTTATTTCCCAAAAATCAAATATCATTTCAAATCCATTTTAAAATATCAAACTTATCATTTCATAAAAAAACATATTCATTTTTACTCAAATTAAAAATACCATTTCGATTCACATTTCAAAATAGTTCAATTCCAAACAGATTACTTCGTTTAAATCATTTAAAATGAAGTTAATACATATAATAATTAAATTATTAAATTTTCGAAACTTTCAACTTTCAAAGTTCATTTATTCACTTAAATTTAGCAAAACAGTGAAAATTCAACTTTCTCAGCATTTGGAAAATCCTATAGAAAGTTATATTCAAAACAGTTCAATTTAACAAAAGACAGCGTTTAAAATGCTGTAATAGTGTTACATTAGTTTCAAAGAAAACTTAGTTTAATCCAGCAATTATAGCATTATAGAATGCTATAATAGCCTTTAATTCAATTTAGCTATTTAGTTCACTTATCAACTACAGCATTTACAAATGCTATATTATCATTTACATTAGAAATAATAACACTTCAAAAATGCAGTTAATTAACTTCAAATATAATTTCACAACAATTATAATTTTCTTCAAATCAATTTTAACTTATAAAATCACATATTTTTACTTTTATAAACATCATTTAATTTTCCTTAATTTCATGATTTCATAAAGTTAAATTTTCATTTAAAAATTCATTTTTAATAATAATTCAATTATTAAATTGCAATATTCAATTTTAAATTCATTACATTAAATTTTCAACTTAACACTTAAGTTCAAATTCTCAAATATAACTTAATTTTATTTTTATTTACTTAACTAAAAACCCACTTTTAAGTCAATTTCATAAATTTTCAATTTTAGTTATATTTCAAAATTTCAACTTAAATATTCATTCATTTCACATTTTAAATTTATTCAAAAATATTTAATATATTATAAAATCACTTTAAATTCATTTAAATTCCAAATTATCATAAATTTATCATAAATTTATCACATTTCATATTGAATTTAATTTCCTATTATAATTAAATCAAATTTCCCAAAATAACTTACATTCAGATTTTCTAACTTTTTCATTAATTTATTTAACTAATCAATTTCCAGAAAAAAAATAATACTTTACAAGATTCATTTTTTTAAATAAATTTTAAATTAAAATATTATAATAATTACGTTTCTAAAATATTTTAAAAATTTTAGAAAAACATATTAACTACGGGCCTATATATAATTTTCTACGCTAGGTAAAGTGACACGGGAAATATATCATTTCAACCCGTAATTTACAAAGAAAACCCGAGTTTTATCATTTCAAACCCGCAGTCCCAAGTAAATGAATTAATTTGAAAATTGCCCAGGCCTATCATTTCAACCCATAACGATTTTCCCTTATTCTAAAGTCCGTTCGGGTATGTATCATTTCAACCCATAGTGATTCTAATCTAAAGGGAACTTGCAGTGTGATAAACTGATAAAAATAACAGAACAGCATAATGTAAGAGTAACAAATGTTATAATAGGTGTTTAAGCATGGGTGAACATCACATAATCATAATATAGTAGATATAACATGATAATACATTTTACAGATTCAAAGGGGGTCAATTCACTAGTTATATATGCATATATTGTCTGGTGAGAATAACTCATTGTTTATGCTGGAGACACAACGACGAATGCATAAATGAGATCCAAACAAGCATGATAACACGATTCAAATATGAGTGGAGGAGCCAAAGTATCAAATCCCTTGAAATAAGTCACACAAACAATAATAATATACATAAGTTTCAAATGCAAATACGATAAACGATGATAGAATAGACTGCACAAATCAAAGTGGAATTGTTTTGCACTAGCTTCCAACTTCCATAGGCTCTGCCATGGCTGGAAAGTACACGACTATGGCATGTTCTAGGGCCTGGTTGTGGACCTATAGGGGTCGGCCATGCATAGAGAAAATGGTGCACTAGTTGGTGAGGCAAAAGGCTAACATTTCAAGGCAAAAACATGGATTTCAAGGCAACTTATGGGCTCGGCCAAGGCATGGATGGCATGGCTATTTCAGGTGGGGTCAGTAGGTAGTGTGCAAAGGTGTCTCAGGTCTGGAACAGGCTGGTGGTGGTGGTGTTTGGTTGGCCATGTGGAGGTTTGGTGGTGGTAGACATGGATGTGCTCGGTCTAGGCAAGTTTTATGGAGTTTGTTGGATTTTTGTGATGGATCAATCCATAAGGTGGCATGGCTTGGGGTTTGGTCAGAGAAGAGGTGAAGATGGTGCTGTTCTCAGGTGGTGGTGGAGGCGGCAGGGGCTGGAGAGGAGGCGGTCGAACCCATGACATAAGAGAACAAGTGCAAATCAATGTCAAACAATAAGAAATAAACAAAAGAAGAAGAGAAAAAGGATTTTTTTTTACCAAACTTTCTCCTCAAGCAAGGCTGAATTTTTTTTTATATCAGAAGTGAGAAATGAGTTACGTGAATGAAAATGAAAATATGCGGCTGAAAGATGTGTAAATTAAAATCTAATTGATGAATAGTTATGATAAATGTGAAAGGGTGGAAGATAAAGGGCCATCTGAAAATCAAGAGTCAAAACCCTTTCAAATTTCTTTTAATTTACTTATATAAGATTAAATTACCGAAAATAATAATTATTTAAGTTAAATTTAGAAAATGAAAAAAATTATAAAAATATATATAAATATTTATTAATTATATAAGGTTAAAATGAGAAAATAGCACAAAATTGCAAAATAGACTACAAAAATTTGAAAATAACAGAATAAATTTTAGAAAAATTATATGGACTTGGAAAAATATTTATAATAAAGATAATAACATAAAAATAAAAATTCATTCACAAAATAAATAAATAAATATAATTTAATTAAATATAATTTATATGAAGAAAATAGCAGAAAATTAGAAAACAGCATTTAAAAATAGGAAATAAATACAGTAAATTTTGGAAAAATTCTATTATCATTTTAAAAATATTTAGAAATGAAATCTCACAAATAAAAAAAAATTAAAAATAATTTCAAACAAAATAAATTCAAATTCAAATTTAGAGTCAAAATCTAGGGTTGTTACAGTAGGCATCAGCGCCCTCGAATTTCGCTGCCAAAAGAATGAAACTTCTCCACTCCACTTCACCATAGATCGCAGCCTACCGATGTTAAATTGCCTTCCCCACAAAATCAAGCGTAGACCGTTGGCACTCACCTCTATACGATTTTCGCTATGGTCCACACAGTAGATCGCAGTGACATCGAGTTACACTGTCGTCACAACATAACCCAAATGCCTCTGTAAGCATCAGCGCCCTCGACTTTCTCTACCCAATAATCCTCAGGAACTAGTTTTGTCAGGACTCCTCATAGGATCAACTTTAGAACCTCCCCTTTAGAGGCTCAAGGCTGTACCAACCTATGGTACTCCTGAGAAGTTCATCCCAAGGTAGCGCCTTTTTCTCCAAAGCCATTTTCAAAACACTTTATACTATATACATATAGTATTTTCCAAATCATACACCTAATATGAATCTCATATAAATCTCCTTTCTCAAAAATCGATTATCCCAAAAACAATAATTCTCAATAGGGCTTTCCAAATTCCAAAATTTATTTTTCTCCAAAAATCAAAAGCCTTCCAAATCCATAGGTTCCAAAAAACCTTTTCTCAAAATCATTCTCATAAGATCCTTTACATATATATATATATATATATATATAAATAATATATATATATATATATAACTTTTAAAATTCTTTGGATCACTTCAAACTTGTATAAAACCCATTTTATACTTCAAAAACTTTCAAAAATCCCTTTCTCCTGGCTATAGATTCAACAAGGGGAGATTTATATTATATATAACAGAGATACATAACTTTGTTTATCCCAAATCAAATATTCAAATTTGATTACTTTCTAAAGTCACTTACCAAATTACTTACTTCATAAAGTAAATTTCTTCCATAGAAATATCTAATTCCCACTTTATTTTGTCATATATTTCACAAAATATACCTTTCATTTTAAAAAAATTCACATTTCTTATCCACAAATTCCCAGTATTAACTTCATTCAAACCCGTACGATGTACACATATCATCTGTACGCTATTCCAATCTGATCGCTCACTCGATCACACAATCTCACTTCCGAACTAGTATCGTCCAACCGACTTCTCAGTGCGGACTCAGATCTGGTTTCTTGATTAGAAACCGTCATTCTCCTTGCATAGTCGTAATTATGATAGAGAATATCCAGAACGAATCAATAAACCATATCCAGGTTCGCTGTCGAAAATCGAGTGCAAAATCCCAACTTGGATCGATATAATTATCTCGAAATTCTGTGCTCGAATCTGGATCAAATCACTATGCGAATAGAATAATATACGTACATCCTACGTATTTATCTCATTGATTATTAGCCAAATTAATTCCTCCTCCCTATCCACATTCACTTTGATTTTCATTCACTTACAATTCTTAAATCCTCATTTGAATTATCACTTCAATTCTTATCTCAAATGGATATTTTAATCATAAAAAGTTCGCACTCTGTCAAGTTTAAATTTAGAAAATAGCGTGAAAAGTTTAAAATAGATAATTAGTAGAAAATAATTATTAGTTTGTAAAATAGCTGTAAAAATAGTTAAGTAATTGCAAAATAGTTGTAAAATAGTCAAATATTATAGAAATTTTAGATAATTGCAAAATAGCTATAAAATAGTAATTAGTTATAAAGTAGTTGAAGAACAGTAATTAGTTTATAAAACAGTTGAAAAATTGTTAAATAGTTTCAAAAATAATTATAAAACAAGTATAAGATAATTTGGTTTTTTTTTTAAAAGAAATGTTGTATAGTAAATAGTTTGGAAAAATAGATTTATATTAAAACAATTTATTTTGAAAAAAGTCCAGAGTCAAACTGTTCAGTTCCCAATCTCCAATCCCATCAATTCAATTTAAATTTCCACTGAAATTGACTTAACCCTAAGTTCCAGTTGAATTAATCCTCAATTCCTTTTCTAAATTCAAATCAAATTCCATCTGAATTTACTAATTCAACTTTAATTACAATTCCAAATTATTCAAATCAATTTGGACTAACTTCAAATTGAACCCACTTCAATTTCAAATCATCTCAAATCCTGTTTGAATAAATCCCAATTCCTATTTGAATTTGAACTTATTCAACTTCAATTTCATTTCAAATCAATCCAATTCTAATTAATTCAAATCAAATTTAATTGAACTAATTCAATTCAAATTTCAAATCTAAACCATCCCGAATTATATAAGTTCAAGTTAATTTTTTTAAATGTTGATTTAATCCTTTAAATCAAATCAAATCAACTTATATCTTTAAATCATTTAATTCTGAATCCAAATTTCATTTTTATCCTATTTCAAAGTTCAAATAATAATTCAAATCCTTTTTAAACAACTAAATCTTTGAAATTCAATTTATCATCAAATTTTAATTTTGAAACCAAACCTCTGATCTTCTATCTTAAACATTCAAAATTTAAGTCCAAAATGATTCCATTTTATCCTAATAATGGATATATTACCACACCCCATTTCTTCATTCATTTGAACAAATCCAATTTCCACTTAAAGATTATTAATAACAATAGGGAAATACCATCCAATTATTTTAAAACATCCATCCATTTCTAATTTCCAGATTTCAAACCCATTTTGAGATCACACAAACTCCCAATTCAAATTAACCATTTAACTTCCCAAGTTAAATCCCAATTCCATCTTGAAATTTCCAATTAAGGTTGCTTGTTAAATTATTTAACTTTCCCAAAGTTAAATTCTATTTACTTAATTCAGCCAACCTTACCCAATTTAAATTCCCATTTCAAATTTTAAACTTCACATTAATAATCTTTTCACTTATCAGTTCAAAAACTTATTACTTTGGGTATCACATCTCTTTCCAAAATTAAAACTCAACATTTAGAGTTTATTTCAAAATATTTTTGATATTATGTATAGCCACACATATATACATATTTATTTCTTAAGCAACCAGGTTGTACTTTAAGATTTAAACCACATTTGGTATTTAATCCAAAACACAAATTCCTTTAAATCTTCAAACAACTCTTGTTTGAAATAGGACTCTTTCATTAAATATTATTATTTATTATTTCTTTATTACTTTGAAACAAATTTTCAAATTTCTAGAACTATATTTTAAACTTCACAATTTAGATCATCTTCAGTTCCAATTTATAAGTCATACTTGCCCAAATGTTTTACTTCCTTAAAACATTTCATTTTTCTTACTCATTAATACACATTTTATTATTAATCACATCAATCATTTATAATAATAACCAAGATTATCATATTTGGAAACCAATTCATTAATATCTTAT
Organism: Allium cepa; assembly: GCA_030765085.1. NCBI lineage: Eukaryota > Viridiplantae > Streptophyta > Magnoliopsida > Asparagales > Amaryllidaceae > Allium > Allium cepa. The sequence continues at coordinate 806,976,980 of CM060928.1, forward strand.
TCAGAAACTTTTTCCCAAATTTAAGATTTTAATTTCGGTTTGAATCCATTTCAAACTTATCGTTAATTTAATTTCAATTTGGTTGTATTTCTATTACCACTTAATTTAATTCCAATAATTTAACAACCAATTACCTTAATATTTATTAGAAAGAAATTTTGCAATATATATCAAAATATATTCTTATAAAATCATTTAAAATCTTTATACAAGAAAATAACAAGTACGCATACACACACACACACTCAACTGATCCTAGGGTACCACTTACCCTATCCTAAATGAGTATCCCACTAGAGCCAAGGTTCTCGCTTAACCTTCAGTTCTGATACCAAACGTAATGACCCGAAAATTTCGATCCCGAAAATTCTAGATAGTTAGGAAAAGAAGAAAAGAGAAAGAAGAAGAAACAAAAACAAGTCACAGAAACCTCACATTCGCAGCGTATCAAAATATAATATAACATAAATGACGGTTTTTACAAAGAAAAACTGTCTCAGTACAATTATATATTTTTATACATCAGAGTTACAACCATTCAATACACTGGACAGTTTAAAACAACATGTCCAAGAAAACTATAATATATACAGCAGTATATGCTCCATACGTTCCTGCCATCTAGCTCACCTCCTGAGCTCCAACATGTCCTTACCCGAAAATCTGTAATACTCGGTCTGACCCGAGCATTCGTCAAAATAACACCCGGGTCAGGCTGGAAACCAGCGTGAGAAAACCCATCTAACATGAAATACAAAAGCATATAACTTATATAAACCCGAGTAACTTATATCAATTTACAACTTCACAAGTTGCTATAGACATCACATATTTCACACATCAATGTCTAAGTGTCAAAACTTAGATTAAAAGGTCCAATTCACTCAAATCATTCCAAAACAGCCTATTGGTTTCACATATCAACCTATAAGGAATCGAAGTGGTTTCGGGTATTTACTAGTGCCCGACTACGGTCTCTTCGAACTAAATTTCATCTAAACCTAATCTATTCAATTAAATATAACTCAACTTTAATTATCGGATAACACTTTTACTCAGCAATTCATAATTGATAGATAATCACATTATCACTGTCCATCGACATATCATATCTCAAAGCAATTCATATCAGAGATATCAACCAATCCAAAGCACTTATCATTATTCAATCATTCTTAAGCAAGATTGGTCACTACTATTAATTACATTAATTAATGATCCTCTAATTACTTTCATTGGTTAATCACTCTTAACCTTCATTTAGTAATTAACCTTTAACTTAATTACATTAATTAATCAACCTTGATTTATCACAATCAGAAATTAAATTTCCTAAGTTACTCCATCAATTAAACCAACTCCTTGATTAATTATATGAATTAATCCTTTAATTTCACTTAGTAATCATCACTAAAATTCCTTCCACCAAGTAAGTATCCATTAATTTCTTCTCATCAAGTAATTCCTTTTAATTAATTACATCCGGTAATTATCCACTCATTACTTCACTAAGTAATTACACCTCATTAATTACCTTAAGTAACTACATTTAATCTTTAATTAATTATATTTATTAATCACCCTTGATTAATCCCATTCTGTAATTAATTACCTTTAATTAATTACATCATCTAATTAACTTCCCATAACTTTTATTAGTCAATTCTTAGATTAATTAAACTAAGCAATTAATTATTAATCACTTCTACTAAGTAATTATTCTTCATATTAATTACACCCTGAAATTACCATTACTAATTACTTCACTACGTAATTACACTTTATTAATTACATTCGGTAATTATACTTAACAAATCAACGAGTGAATATCTTAAATTCATTAAACTAATTAATTAACTTAAACTAATCACATCAATTTAATTACTTACATTAAGTAGTTATGCTTTATGTAATTAAAAGTCTTCTAATTATTCCCATCCTGTAATTATCCCCTAATTATTCAAGTTAAATTAATTAACCCTTAGTTACTGTCATTAGTCAATTATCTTCAGCTAAACACATTCGTTTACTTACCTTAAATTATCACATTAAATAATTAACTATCATTAATTTCATTAAATAAGTATATTCAACTTGTACAATCTTAAATAATGAAGATAAACTTCCTACTTAAATTAATTATTTATTTCATCAACAAATTTATTTGAATTCATAGCTTTAGAATTAATTTAGTCAAAACACTTTTTAATTAAAGTTTTTCAGAAACTTATATTTTGAAATCTGTTTGATGAAAGTTCGGGAAACTTGTTCATTTTATTTCTTTGAAACAATCTGGATATAAATTCCATTTGTTTAAAAACAAGGCAACCCGAATTACCCAACAACATCTCGAGTCAACCCCCTCCCCCCAGCTTCCTCAAACCCAAACTCAAGTTCCTACAAATATTATTTATACTTTATTTTTATTTTAAAAACTGTTCATCACTGTTCTTCGGGTCAAACCCGAAGACTTCTCAAGACTAACCCGAGTTTTCATCCGCTTCTTCCCATTTTTTTTGAAAAAAACTTAAATTATTTAAAGTTAACCCCTGAAGCCTAATTGCCCATCAACTACTCAAGTTTCTACCCGAGTCTCACCCTCAAATGCATGGTACTTCCTTCGAGCAAAAATCCTAACCATACTCCACAAAACCCACTGGCACCAACATCACTTGTGCATGTGTACCATCGTCAAAACCACCTCCGGCCTTTGATGATCCCTCTGGCACATCACCAATCGTTGATGCAACCCATTCTGATCATTAATTCACCATCATAAAACCCAAATCCAAACCGAGCCATATAGATGAACCTGGAACAAAGGACTCCGACCAAACTCGCCTTACATATCATCCCTCTGATTATCAGACAACGAGCCACCCTTCCTTTGCTTCGTCAGACTATCACGCAACCAACGCCCATAGTGCGATACACTCCGATCAACCCTAGATGAAGCCATGATTCCATTCCAGAATCAACCCATTTTTAGGGTTCAAAATCCAATCGGTAAAAATCCGACACCTCAGCGATCAATCGCCACTACCATTATTTTTCCCGACCTCGTTGAACCTTTCTCCACTTCCGTCGAAATCCTGACTACCAGAAAACCTTCGGCCACCTAAATTTTCTCGAAAACCATGTTCTGGTTATCTTCAAAATGCATACTTGATTCTAATCTAAAAATCATGATTTTCATCTTAAAAATCATGTTTTTCCAAGTCGATTCAAGTTATATGCTTGAATTAGAGAATTTCAATAATTGGTTTCAACATGTTTATAAATTTTCACTGTAAAATTTGTTTTCCATATACTATACATGTTTAAACTATTTCAGATCCTAGATCATGTTTAAGAAAACTTAATTTGACTTAAATCTATGGCCTAACAGAGACCAGAGAAGAAGATTTTGAATTTAGATCAAAATTTAAACCCGAACTAAGAACAAAGGTATTCAACAGACATGCGTACTTAGATCAGACACATTTCTTCATGCAGCTCATTTTCATTAAAGTAATACACAGCAACAACACTTATCTACTTAAACTTGTAAATAAATATTTACTCACCTTATTAAAAAGACAGAAAACTTGGGAAAAATGGTTTTGAAACTTGACTGCTTTGATTTTGCTTCTGATTTCCTTACTTGAACTCTTGAAATGATTACAGGCTGTAGATTCTTGAATCTGCAAATTGGAAATGAATTTTAGTTTTTGGTTTGAAGTAATTTAATGTTTTTTTTCTTCTTTCTTGATTAAGAAAGTGAAGATGGGAAAAGAAATGAAGATGAAAGCTACAAGTTAATATAGGTTTAAATGAGATTTTATTAAAAATAAAAGAAAATTAAAATAAATGTTGACACTTGTCATTATACTTACTTAATTTGTTAACATATGTAATTTCATGCAAAATTAGATTTTTTTTAATATTTATAAAGCTTTTATAATTAATTTTCTAATTTATAGGTACATATTTTAATTTATATAAATAAGTCTCTTTAAAAAGAAAAGAATATAAACAATTTATATTCTTAATAAAATCAAAAAATATATTTTAAAACCAAAGTAAAATTTAAGATATATATATATATATATATATGTATGTATGTATGTATATATCTAACCTTTGAATTTCAACATAAATATCCAATTCAAATTAAATTTCAAATCAATTTTTATATATTTACATATATTTAAAAAAATACAATTTCAAATTATACATAATAGTTTTATTTAAAATCTATGTATATGTATACAACACAATTGTAAATATAAATATTTATTTAATTAGATTCATTTGTAAATAATAATTTTATTTTAAAAATCTATTTATACCTATATTTAAAAACATCACATTACTATTATTGTTTGAAAATAATAAATTTTGTCAAGTCTAAATAATTTATAAAGGAGATTATTAAATAACTATTTTTCCTAAATATGAATAATTCAATTCTTATTATATTTCCAAATTCATTTACACATCTAGATATTTATTATTATCGTAATTTTATCTGTTCAATTGATTAAAGCAGTTAATTACCCATTTATCAGATGTCCAAAGCCCGGGTTATCACAACAATCATCATCCAATTCAACAATAGCATCAATTTAGAATGGAAAATAAACAGCAGGTACTAACTAGCAGTTTATATTCAATAATAAATTAGAACTGTTTAACTAGCAGTTTATATGCAATAATAAACAAATTAAAAAAATTAACTGGCAATTTATATGCAATGAATAAATTAAATAGCGATTTAATTTAAATAAATGAAATTATGTGAGATGATGATTAAAAATATGCCAAACAACCATAAATAAATTTTAAATCACATCATATATCAGTTTAACAAACATAAAAAAAATTTAGAAGTTGTGAGTGGTTTAAAACACTCACCTTTTGAATTTAAATTGAATTTAAATTCAATATAAACCCAAAAATTAAACAGTCTCAGAATTTGTCCAAACCCATGCTAAAATGTCCGTAATTTTATTACGATCCTAACAAAAAAAATCACACATAAATTGGATATCATATGTATAAGTTATAGCAATAAATGTGGTCGAAATTCAATTTTAAATTAAATTTAGAAGAACAAATTATACCACACAATCTTCCACGTCACAGCACTGTCATCCTTCTCCTCAACTAATGCACGCACGTTGTTCAATATGAACAAACAAAAACGTCGAACAGAAACACCACCTCTGGATGCTCGACGTGCCTCCGATGGCCAGCTGCGACATCCTCCTAGCTCGTTGCCGCCTACCACAGGACCTCCGCCTCACCTCAAACCCTACGTCAACACCGGTCTCGGTCCAAAAATGAGCAGCCGCCACCCTCCTCTAAAACCCTAATGAATTCTCGATGCAAATCCAACCGTTGAAACGCCGAACCAATTTCACCGATGGCCTCCACTCGTTCCCCTCTACCTAACATAACCTTGATTCCACGATCACATGAACTTGATTTCGTCATAACGAACGACAGTTAATCATTAAATTCTGGACATACGACAACTCGAATCGAAAAATGAACACCACAAGTGAATTACGCTAGTCGAGAGCTTCAACATATATTTTTTCCAGATTTTTCTGAGGACTTTGAAATTTATGCTTTGGATTTTGGTTTGCAATTGGATCTGGAAATATAGAATTTTGTCTGCCATTGAGGAAAAGGAGGAATATAATGCATTTACGTACAGACAGATGAGAATTAGGGAGGCTAAGGTTTATAGCAGGATATTTATAGAGAAAGTTGAAATAGAATAAATGGATCGGGTTGAATACGCGCTAACGACAAAGTGGCCCAAAAAGCCCGTTCCGACTCCGGAACGAAATTGGGTCAACCCATATATCAAAATAGATGTTTTCAAATATTTTAAACGCAATGGAAAAGGTTTCAAGTCCAAATTCCATCGTATGAAGAAGTTATGCTAAAAACAATATTTTCAAATTGATTTCAATTGATTTCAATTTAATTGATTTCAAGGCGTTTCAAGCCATAGATCAAACGACAAGTCCGATCGATACGAAACTTGAAATCCTACAATAATTCACCATTACTGATTCGATGAAACTTGTTTCGTCGAAATCCGAGTCAGTGGCCAAAATGGCTATTTTTATACTTTTTAATAAATTAATAATTAATTAATTCTCATTTTTATTTCAATTTTATAATCTATAAATTTTATCACATTTATATTTCTCAATCATCTACAATGTTTTAAACAAATTTAATTGTCATTTAAGAGGTGAATAATTTATAAATTTCAATATTAACCTCAATTTCATAAAATTCAAAATTATAAATAAAATTTCCAAAATTTTCATTTAATTAAATTAACCCATAATTATTCCATTCATTATTTTCAAATAGATGGGTTTACCATTGGATTCAAAATTATTACATAAATTATTCTCATATTCTATCTAGATTTGACATAATGTATTGTTTAGCTATTTCAATTTCATTTAATTTCAATTTATCTTATTATCAGAAATTAAATTCCAATATATTGATAAAACTTTATTTCCATTCCTTATAATTCAAAAAATTATCCAATATAAATAATCTTAACATCATTTCCTTTAATTAAAATCGTCTATTCAACCATACACCATTAGCAAAACATTATTACCCATTACTACCCTAATTTACTAATATAACCCTTAATTAGATTAATTTCAATTGATTACCCATTTAAATTTATTAAACTCTATTAACGTTAAATTACATTTAAACTATCACTAACGAACAAGTGTTGAAATTGATTGCATACAACTTCTCATCCTATTATCAATTGGATGAATTTTCATTGGTTCGTAGTTATTACATTAATATCCACAAATTTTAATACCTTGAAAATCATAACTTTACAATCTATTTCAATTAATAGGGTGTGCACTAATTTAGTCATTTCATTAATTCTTATAAATATAACATTTAGGTTCCTTTATTCTAATTGATTTCCAATTTTGTTATTAAACGAAATAAACATGTAACTTATACAAGTGTAACTTAATTACACCCATGAATTTCCTATTATCAAGCAACCGTTACCGTTCTTACATACTTATGCTTTTATATAATTACCATTAACCATATCATTATTATTCCATTAACAAATCAGGTATTTACATTCGTTTTTTTCTTTCATTTCAGTTTATTCATTTATAAGTTTTACATTAATAAATCTTTATTTCCAAATATTACCGTACTTAACATTAACGTAAAAATTTATTATCAAATTCCACTTATTTGCAATTAATTCACTTATTTGGTTTCATACTTATAAGTTTTCACTTCCAAACAATATTATAATTACCTAGAGGACATTGATTTTTATTTCATGAATTCATAAATTAATTCGCTAATGCCTTTGTTTTCTTACATTCAATTTGTTGCCAATTAAGTACGTTTATTATCAACAACGAACATTAAAATTTCGTTTCTAACATTGATTGTATTTGTTTTTATTATATTCTATTTATAGCTAAGTCATAATATTTGAATTTTAAATTAAATTGTAACGTTCATTCAAGTTCATTAAATATTAACTTGCATTAATACGTTTCCTTAATTTACAATCAAATATTGTTAACAATGTTTTATTACATAAATCAATTTAATACTTTCCTTTATTTCTCATATACAATTGCATCCGGGTATAATCTTTTCACTACTTATATTTATTAGAATTCTATTCAAATTTCGATTTCTTGCAAAAACTCATTTATTATAAATTTGCATACCAATAAATAAGGTTCCAATAAATAGGATTTATTCAATTCAACCTTTTTTAATTAAGTCTATTTTAATCAATATATATTCCATAGGTTAATTCTTAACATTTACTGCATTACAAATTATAACAATTATATTCCTTTATAAATTTAATTCCAAAATCTTGTTAATATAACAAATTAAATTAACCAAATTCACGGGTTGTTACACTCTCCTCTACTCAAAACTTTTCGTCCACGAAAGGGAAAAAGAAGGAAAAAGAGGAATTAAAAAAAATCAATATATCTTATTCAAAACATTAACTTTATAAACAATTAAATTTACAAATTAATTAATTTAGATAAAATATATCAATTTGTAACCATTAAATCTTTTTATACTTAAATTATTAAAGTTTGGAAAACATTTTCAAAAAAATTTCTAAGTCCAAATTTTTACAGAAAATTTTGGCAGAGTCTCCTTTGTACGGAGAGGCTCGAGAGAAAATATAATATCAAAAATAATAATATATAACATATATTTTCCAAAATATTATATCCCAACACGGGAAAATATATATAATAGCGCTATAAAACCGTAATCCAAGAACGTACCTATTTGTCGGGCAATTAACGCTTATTTATGAAACCAAAGCAGTAGCAATTGCTTCCATAACCTATATTTCACTTATATAAACCAAAAGAGTTAATAATTGTATAAAATGAAATATTTAGCGTTGTTTCAATCAATAACAAAAAAAATCCATACAAACATCAATCACTAGCAACAAAGCATACAACCATCATATAAAAATCAACCCACATCAATCATTCATTCATATCAAACAAAAAAAATAGTTGTTCCGGTTCAAAACTTTAAATTGCACCGAATGAAAAATAACTACTGAGCGCACCCTATACTCAACAGTCTCTGATGAAGCTAAGTAGATTATTCATTTATCCAAACAAATTTAAAGTTTCCTTACCCAAACGCCCATAAACCAAAACAAACAACCATTTAAACAAAATTTCAATTTCATTCTTATTTATTTCATTTCATATATTTATTGTTTGGTTTTCTTTTTATTTATGCAATGGTTTATCTTTATAATCTACATTTATTTCGTACAATTTTATTTAGAATTACTTCAACTTATTTACTTAAGTTTTTAAATTTCTTACTGTTTCACTTATTTGCAGTATTCATCCTTCTGCTTAAAATAAATAACTTCGATCATTTACTAAGTCTATAATTACTTACAACATTTCCCTTCTATCGTATTTTATTATAGTAAGATTTCTCTTATAACTTAAGTTTATAACAGTTTCAACATCAATCCTTATAATAAAAGCAATCTATTGAACTCTTCATTACATACTCTTACTTGTACAATTTCCATTACATTTTCTTATTAAACATTTCAACTTTTAATATTTGGTAAGTTATATATATGCTTTTGAGAATGTAATAGAGAGTTACACAAGTTTTCCTTAATTCTCTTAATTAACTAAATGCTCAAAAAAATATACTTTGTTTTATAGGTTACGAATTCCAAATTTCTTTAAATTTCATTTATGATCTAGCATTAAATTTCTTATTTTAATTAAAGGCTCCAATTATTAATCGGTTACATTCCATTTCACTATAATAATGGAAACTATTAATTAATGGAAACCTTAAAATTGAATACCGGGTTTAAATTTCAAATTATTTTAAAATAATAGATAAAGGTTTATACTTACAACTTATATTTCTAATTATATTTAAAACAATTAAAAATTATATTTGGTTATCAAAATAAATCTGCAGTAAATTACTACAGTGGCCTTCCCACTTTGAAACTCGAAAATGAATGTCGATGATACGTGCACTCATCCGAAATAATTTTCCAGCGACAGAGAGGGGAGTGCAGAATTTATTTCTTTACAAAATTTCTTTTTAAAACATTTCTTTCAAATTATATTGAAATACGTATATCAGAAAATACTTCTAATAATATTATTATTAAATTCCAAAATTATTCAAAAGAAATTTTCAAAACCCAGGAACTTTCGTTCTAAATTTCCAATTTTCGTTTATCTTATTTTCAATCTCATTTCAACTATAATTTATATTTTCATTACCGAACAACCAATATATAGCAACCAAATATATATCTTTATAAAAATTTCCTTTATGTATATATAAAAAATATAATAGGCAGAATTATTTCATTCACCTATATTAAAAACAAATATTATGTCGGTATGTCCTATTAAGTGTTTAGAAATCCCTATTGATGTCATAGAGTCCCATGCATCAACCAGAATCTATAAATGCAAAACGAAACAAATTAACGCAATATTAAAACCTTTTTATAACACTAACAAATACGATGTAACAACCCGCATATTTTACGATTGAGCATTTAAATATTTTATTTAAGTATTTCATCGTTAGTCGGATTATAGTCCGAAAAACTACTTTTTGCACACGGTCAAATCAGGACTCGGGACCACTTCCATTGAGTTCAAAATGCCGTTTGCGATCTTTTTGAGTATAAACTTTGATATCTTTGGAGTTAGTGGAATTTTGCCACTTTTTCACTTAGGGCTGGTTTGGTTTCAGCCCATTAACCCCACTTATTAACTTAACCCCAGCCCTCTCCTCTTTATTAATTCATTTTTATTTCCTAATACTCAAGCTTTAGCAACAATGGAGAGTGGAATGGGAAATTAAAACTCCAAGCCATAATCTTCTTTGTAAATCCAAGTTCTAGCTCCAAATTCAAAGGAGAAGTTTTGGTAAGCCTTCTCTTCTTCTCCAACTCATTCTCTTATCAATTTCAGAAATTCCTAAACCTAATTTAGGAAATGTTTATCTTTTAAGCTTAGATTCAAGCTTGTTGTGTTGGAATTGAAGAGTTATTGTCCTTACCATTGCTCTATAGCTTCTTCTTCATTTGTTTTGGGTTTAAAGGTGAGATTTTTATCTCACATCTATGTCTATATCTATCATTGTTGTTGGGTATGAATTCCTAACACTTATTTATGTTCATTTGCTTTTGATTTGGATTGAATTGGTGTATATTCCAATTTTTGGTGTTTTGAGATCAAATCTTCAAAAATCCAATCTTTGATGTTTGAACATGTTTGTGGGGTGTTTCGGAGTGCCATACAAGACTGGGTCGTCATGGCGTAAATCCCTAGTCGTCATTGCTCGTTCGTTCGCCTCCATCGCGTGCTATGGGTTTTGCCCCGCAAGGGGGCTAGGTTGAACATGCTTCAGGAGTAGGTTCAGTCGACTAGACTAGAAGGTTAGTCGACTGAACCAGAAGTTAAAATATTGCATAGAAGCAGGTTCAGTCGACTGATCCTCGGGATAAAAATTTCGTATCCCTGTGTCAGTTAACTGACCATCTGGTCCAATCGACTGACTTGCTTGTATAGGCCCAATTTGCCTATTTTGTTAGAAATTCCAAATTTTATCGATTCGTGATTATTCGATTTGTTGTTATCACTTATTATCGACTTTGATGACTTCTATTTGGGGATTTTCGAGGATATCCATTTTAATGGATTTGGTATCGATTTCTTTGGATTTGATTCACGTCTTCGTATGTGAATTTTCGGTGATTGATTGTTTCTATAACCATTTTTGTAATTTGTCACTTTAAAATGCAAATGTTTCTATACTAGTAGTAAATATCAAAACTCTTTCATCAAAACGATTTCAACATTTACTTTCAATATCAAACTCGTTTATCAAACCGTTTTCCAATCTATTAGTATATATAAACCTTTACTTCATTCGTTTGAGAAATCTAATTAAACGACTTAGTAAAACAAGTGGCATGAAACGCTTGTGTTTACTCCGTCGTTTAATATTTGGACTTGTTCGATTGAAATTCTTGTGACAAATTTCGAGTGGAGATCTACAATTTGTTCGTAAATACTTAAGCAAGTGGTTATGGGACATGAAGCTAAACTCATTTATTTACTAGCTTGGTGTAGTTGACACTTCTTGATGATCATTGATGCTCATTTATGCAATTTAGACTAGCGATATGCTAGGTTTCTTTGTCCACGTAGGCGACGGTACCTCGTTTTATTGTGTTTCGTCTCATTTCTTTTATAGGCTAACAACCTATGTATTATTTGGAGTTTCGACTCAATTTTTGTGGGCTAGCGGCCCATGTTCTTTTATGGAGTTCGGTCCATCGGACATACCTTTGTACTACGTTGTTGTACCAGCTTATTAGGATCATCGGGCGTACCGTTGTACTACGTTATTATTCCAAATTATTCAAGTTTCAAGTTCCTCGGGCGTACAGATATTGTACTACGTCGTTGCACCGGCTCTATGGTTAGCGACCATGGGATAGCGTCCCGTTTGTGATACACGTGTTGGTGAGTTTTTAGGCTCCCGTTTATGATAGGCCTTCCTTTTTTTTGTGATTTCTGGATTTCTATTGATGATTTCTAGTATTTATGTTCCATCAGCTTTTATGATTGGCATCGATATGATGTTGATATTTGTGGCTCGGTGATGAAACTAAAGAGTATGACATTCTTTTGATCTTTGAGAAGATTCTTGCGATATTGATTAATCTTTGGTTGATTTTCAATTACATACTTATCATAGTATGGCTTTATGGTTATCATGCCTTTTTGTCATATTTCTTATTCTATATCATTTTATCTGATATTTATAGTTAGACTGATTCGTTTATTATTTTCTTACTAAATGATACTCAGGTCAGACTGAGATGTTGCAGGTTCTTCTGTTTAACTCCTTGTCGGGGAGAATTATTTGACTTTTGGCTAACTACTTAGATTAGTAGTTTATTTTGTTGTATACATTTGAGATATAGACTCCATGTTGTATACTTATTCTTTTGTGTAGCACTTGTAACTATTCTTTTGTGATATTGTGGATCTTGTTAGACCACTACTCCGATATACACTTTTATGTGTAATATTCATATCTGTTTCCGCCTTTGAGATATGAACTTCTGTGACTGATTTGTGTTATGATATTTCTATATTTGTTTCCGAAGATTATATTTAGCCACTGTGTATTAACTTTGAGTTTGTATCGGTATGTCGGATTTCCTCTTGAGATGAAAAGTTATATTTTTATCTGGCATATCGGTACTCGCACAAAGCAATTATACAGATGGTCGCTCCTCAACAGCCTTATTCTCCATTCTAGTTGACGACATTATCCCGTAGTGTCCTTGGCTAGCGTGAGTATAGAGGTGGGGCATCACAGCTTGGTATCAAACCCAGACTTCGGAACAATGTAGAATAATTTAACAATGATCATCGTCCTAAGTCCATCTTAGGAGTCGTGCCTTAGGATTTAATTCGAGTCTTCGCACCGTCTTATCCTACTTTCTTTTATGATGCCTTGATTTATCAATCATTATTGTTTGATATTCATTTTGTGAATAACCTTTTTCTTCTTCTTTCTTTCTTAAGAAGAGAAATGGTTAGACCAGGCCATCCCAACGCCGGTCTATCTAGTGCTACTCCCCGGGATGGAGTATTTATGTCTGCACAACAACTTCTTGATCTTATAAAGAATGCTCAAGCTGCCGACCTAATCCTAAGCCTACTCACCCTAAATCCGGGTTTGCGTGCTTGTGTAGTGACTATACCAACTTGGGTGGGAAGCCATTCAGGGGTTCCGAAAGCGTTATTCAAGTCCAAGCTTGGCTAAGAACATGCGATCGAATCTTTTCTCGCATGAATCTTATTGATCTTCACCGAGTTCAGGTGGCCTATATTATGCTCCAAGAAAGAGCATTAGACTGGTACGAGCTTCTGATTTCTGAAATAAATGAAGCGGATCTTACTTGGGAGAAATTACGGGAACGATTCGAATTAAAATTTGTGCTAGAAGTTGAGAATGTGACTTTGGCTCGTCGTTTCATTGACATTGTTCAAGGTGAATCCTCTGTGGCAGATTATGTCGCATCATTCCAGTCACTTTCTAAATACGGGGTCAAAAACATAAACACCCCATTGAAGAAGAACCAAAGATTTGTCTATGGCTTGAACAAAAATCTCAACAAGTCATTACTTCTAAAATTAGAAGTTTCTTTTGATCAACTCATTGTTATCGCTTTCGACTTGAAGAGGCGGATAGGGAGAGTGACGTTGAAGTTGTGGGTGTCAAACCAAACTTCAACAATAACAAGAAAATTCCTATCAAATTCAAAGGTCCTAATCTCAACAAGAAAGGAAAACGAGCAACTTCTGTAGCAAAGACTCCTACCCCTAGTAGTGGGCAATGCTACAATTGTGGTTCTAAAGACCATTATGCCAATAGTTGTCCGAAACCTCTCTTTTGTCGCTATTGCAAAAGTTTGGGTCATCTTTTATCTTCATGTCCCAAACTTCAAGGCAAAAAGGATGGAAAGTTAAATGTTGCACAAGCCCCTAACACTTCTCGTGGTCAAGGTATTTCTCATTCTATCATTGATGGCATTATTATGTTTAGTGATCAACCTATTCGAATTCTTTTTGATACGGGTGCATCCCATCTTTTACATCTAAGGAACTTGTTGATACTTTTTCTTTAAGTGTTGTTGCTTTAATGACTTCTTTGAGAATTGCGAATCTGGTTGGTGGATCCGCAACACTCAGTTTGCTTTGTAGTGATGTAGAGATTATTTTATGTGATTTTCCTTTCCGAGCCGATTTGCATGTTATGCGTTACTTAGGCTTTGGAATGATTTTGGGAATGGATTGGCTTAACCGTTATGAAGCTCAAATCCTATGTCCTGAGCGGACTATTCATCTTTGACATCCTCAATCTGTTAAGCAGATTTCTATCGTTCTTAAAGATTCGGATTCCAACTTGACTACATCTTTATATTCTTTAAATCCTCATGATGATGATAATGATGATAAGGAAGATGTCATTTCTCTTATTCACGTTGTTCGTGAATTTTTCGACATATTTGAGCCCGTTTTAGGATTACCACCTAAGCGAGCAATTGAGTCCAGGATTAATCTAATTCATGGAGCTTTACCTATTACTCGTCCTCCTTATCGAATGTCCAATTAAGAGAATGAGGAGATGCGTAAACAATTATACGAATTGGAGACGAAGCAATTTATTCGGTCTAGTTCCTCGCCTTCGGGAGCTTCGGCCATTTTCGTGAAGAAATCCGATGGTATACTTAGGCTTTGCGTTGACTACCGCAAGCTTAATGATCTTACTATCAAGAATAAATATCCTTTACCTAGGATTGATGATCTATTCGATCAACTCAGTGGTGCTAGAGTCTTTTCACAATTGGACTTGTTAACCGGTTTTCATCAGCTTTGTATTGCAGAGGATAGCATTTCTTTGACATTGTTCCGTACTCGTTATGGATCTTATGAATGGCTTGTTATGCCATTTGGTTTAACGAATGCTCTGGCTTATTTTGTTGACCTTATGAATCGAGTTTTCAAAGATTTTCTTGATCGATTTGTTCTCATCTTTATTGATGATATTCTTGTGTATTCAAAAACCGAGGAAGAGCATGAAAAGCATCTTCGGATTGTGTTGGAAACTCTTAGGAGCAATCAATTAAAAGCAAAATTTTATAAATGCCATTTTTGGCAATCTCATGTGAAGTTTCTGGGTCATATTATTTCTGAATTCGGAATTTCCGTGGATCCTTCAAAGATTTAAGTGATACAACATTGGAAGAGACCGGAGAGTGTGACAGAAATTCGTAGCTTCCTTGGATTGGCAGGTTACTACCGCCATTTTATAAAGAACTTTTCAAAAATTTCCATGCCTCTTACTAGCTTAACAAAGAAAGGAGTTAAGTACATTTGGTCGGGCAAATGTGAAGATTCTTTTCAAAAATTAAAAGGACTCCTTTCCGATGCTCCTATTCTTATTATTCCCGAAGGGAATCAAGATTTTATTGTTTATACCGATGCTAGTCGCATTGGTTTGGGTGCCGTTCTAATGCAAAGAGAACGTGTTATTGCTTATGCTTTTAGGCAATTGAAGCCAGCCGAGGCTAGATATGCCACTCACGATTTAGATCTCGCGGCTATTGTTTTCGCCACTTAAAATTTGGCGTCATTATCTTTTGGAAGAAAAATTTATTCTTTACATCGATCATAAATCTTTGAAGTATTTATTTTCTCAAAAGGAACTTAATTTGCATCAACAACGTTGGCTCGAATTTCTTGCATCTTATGATCTTGATATTCTTTATACTCCCGGAAAGGGAAATCATGTTGCCGATGCCCTTAGCCGAAAGCAATAAGCGGTTATTTCCATGATGATATCCGAGTGGAATGATCTGGAGACATTATCCACTTGTGAGATTCGGGATCGTGTATCCGATTTATGTTCAACTTTTGTTTTATGTAGCCTTGAGGCTCATCCTTCTCTTTTCGATCACATTCTTGAAGCTCAAAAGTTAGATCCCGAATTGCCACTTCTTAGCCAAAGGTTAAGGGATAAACTTGATATTGAAGTTTTGAAAGACTTTGATATTGATTCTCATGGCGGCATGCGAAAATTTGGTAAACTTATCGTGCCAAATATTAGTGATCTTCGTAAAGACATTTAGAAGATTCTCATCATTCTAAATTTACCATTATCCCGGTAGTAGTAAAGTATATGCAGATATGAAGCGACTTTATTATTGCGAGGGAATGAAATTTAATATCGCTAACTTCGTTAAGTGTTGCATGACTTGCCAACTCGTTAAGGCCGAGCATCAAAGGCCCGGCGGGTTATTGCAACCTTTGGACATTCCAATTTGGAAGTGGGATCAAATTTCCATGGATTTTATCGACGACCTTCCCTGTTCTCGTTCGGGTCGTGATAGCTTATGGGTGATTGTTGATAGACTTACAAAATCCGCCCATTTGATTCTCGTTCGGTCCAATCGGACCGTACCACTTTTGGCCAAACTTTTTATCAAAGAAATTATTAAATTATATTGAGTTCCTACTTCTATTGTTAGTGATTGTGATCCATTGTTTACTAGTGGATTTTGGAAGAGTCTTCAAAAAGCTTTGGGAACGAAGCTTAATTTTAGCACCGCTTATCATCCTCAGTCCGATGGACAAAGCGAGCGTGTGAATCAAACTCTTGAAGATCTTCTTCGTGCATGTGTTCTTTATTTTGGTGGAAGTTGGGAAGATCATATTTCTCTTGTCGATTTTTCTTATAATAATAGCTTCCAATCTAGTATTGGTATGGCACCTTTTGAGGCACTCTATGGAAGGCCATGCCGATATCCTTCTTGTTGGCTTGAGGCCGGTGAGAAGCTGGTTTTGGGTCCAGATTTTATTTGTGATTCCACAAAAAGATTGACCTTATTCGTCATAGGATGAAAGAAGCCCAATGTAGACAAAAATCCTATGCCGACAACCGAAGAAGGAAGTTATAATTTTCTGTGGGAGATTTCGTGTTTATTCGTGTTTCACCTATGAAGGGTGTTGTTCGTTTTAGTCGATTGGGAAAATTAGCGCCTCGATATATTGGTCCATTTCCCATCACCGAACGTATTGGTTCCGTGGCTTATCGCCTATTATTACCGGCTCAGTTTTCTGCTATTCATGACGTGTTTCACGTTTCTCAACTATGGAAATGCCTTCAAGATTCCGATTCTATTCTTGAGCCCGGTATTGTAGAAGAAGTTGAGGTTTCACCTAATTTGACTTATGAGCAACATCCTATTCGCATCATTGCTTCGGAGGTAGAACGCCTTCAAAATAAAGATGTTCCTCTTATGAAAGTCCAAGGTTCTCAAATCCTAAGGATTGTTCTTGGGAATCCAGAGAATTCATCGAGCGAACACTTCCGGACTTACTTTCCCATGCTCTTTAAGGTGAACTTCTTATTTCAAATTTCTTTTGCGTTTATATGCTTTTATGGTTGTTACTTTTTGTTTTCTTCTTAAATATCGCGAGGACGCAATTTCTTTAAGGAGGGGAGTCTGTAATAACCCGCATATTTTACGATTGAACATTTAAATATTTTATTTAAATATTTCAACGTTAGTCGGATCATAGTCCGAAAAGCTACTTTTTCATACGGTCAAATCAGGACTCGGGACCACTTCCATTGAGTTCAAAATGCCGTTTGCGATCTTTTTGAGTATAAACTTTGATATGTTTGGAGTTAGTGGAATTTTTCCACTTTTTCACTTAGGGCTTTGGTTTGGTTTCAGTCCATTAACCCCACTTATTAACTTAGCCCCAGCCCTCTTCTCTTCATTACTTTATTTTTATTTCCTAATACTCAAGCTTTAGCAACAATGGAGAGTGGAATGGGAAATTAAAACTCCAAGCCCAAATATTCTTTGCAAATCCAAGTTCTAGTTCCAAATTCAAAGGAGAGCTTTGGTAAGCCTTCTCTTCTTCTCCTCCAACTCATTCTCTTATCAATTTCAGAAATTCCTAAACCTAACATAGGAAATGTTTCTCTTTTAAGCTTAGATTCAAGCTTGTTGGGTTGGAATTGAAGAGTTATTGTCCTTACCATTGCTATATTGCTTCTTCTTCATTTGTTTTGGGTTTAAAGGTGAGAATTTTATCTCACATCTATGTTTATATCTATCATTGTTGCTGGGTATAATTCCTAACACTTATTTATGTTCATTTGCTTTTGATTTGGGTTGAATTGGTGTATATTCCAATTTTTGGTGTTTTGAGATCAAATCTTCAAAAATCCAATCTTTGATGTTTGAACGTGTTAGTGGGGTTTTTCGAAGTGCCATAGAAGACCGGGTCGTCGCTTGGCGTAAATCCTTAGTCGTCATTGCTCGCTCGTTCGCTTCCATCGCGTGCTATTGGTTTTGCCCCACAAGAGGGCTAGGTTGAACATGCTTCAGTAGTAGGTTCAGTCGACTGGACCAGAAGGTCAGTCGACTGAACCAGAAGTCAAAATATTGCATAGAAGCAGGTTCAGTCGACTGACCATCTGGACCAGTCGACTGAACCTGGGGATACGAATTTCGTGTCCTTGTGCCAGTCGACTGACCATCTGGTCTAGTCGACTGACCTGCTTGTATAGGCCCAATTTGCCAATTTTGTCAGAAATTCCAAATTTTATCGATTCGTGATTATTCGATTTGTTGTTATCACTTATTATCGACTTTGATGACTTCTATTTCGGGATTTTTTGGGGATATCCATTTTAACGGATTTGGTTCGATTTCCTTGGATTTGATTCACGTCTTCATATGTCAATTTTCGGTGATTGATTGTTTCTACAATCATTTTTTTTGATTTGTTACTTTAAAATGCAAAGGTTTCTATACTAGTAGTAAATATCAAAACTCTTTCATCAAAACGATTTCAACATACTTTCAATATCAAACTCGTTTATCAAACCGTTGTCCAATCTATCAGTATATACAAACCTTTACCTGATTTGTTTGAGAAATCTAATTAAACGACTTAGTAAAACAAGTGGCATGAAACGCTTGTGTTTACTTCGTCGGTTAATTTTTGGACTTATTCGATTGAAATTCTTGTGACAAATTTCGAGTGGAGATCTACAATTTTTTCGTAAATATTTAAGTTAAGCAAGTGGTTACGGGACATGAAGCTAAACTCATTTATTTACTAGCTTGGTGTAGTTGACACTTCTTAATGATCATTGATGATCATTTATGCGATTTAGACTAGCGATATGCTAGGTTTCTTTGTCCACGTAGGGGACGGTACCTCGTTTTATTGAGTTTCATCTCATTTCTTTTATAGGCTAACGACCTATGTATTATTTGGAGTTTTGAATCAATTTTTGTGGGCTAGCGACCTATGTTCTTTTATGGAGTTCGGTCCATCGGACGTACCTTTGTACTACATTATTGTACCAGCTTACCAGGATAATTGTGCGTACCGTTGTACTACATCGTTGTTTCGAATTATTCGAGTTTCAGGTTCCTTTAGCGTACTGATATTGTACTACGTCGTTGCATCGGCTCTATGGTTAGCGACCATGGGATAGCATCCCGTTTGTGATACACGTGTTGGTGAGTTTTCATGCTCCCGTTTATGACAGGCCTCCCCTTTTTTTGGTGATTTATGGATTTCTATTTATGATTTCTAGTATTTGTGTTCCACCAGCTTTTATGATTGGCATCGATATGATGTTGATATTTGTGGCTCGGTGAATGAAACTAAAGAGTATGACATTCTTTTGATCTTTGAGAAGATTCTTGCGATATTGATTAGTCTCTGGTTGATTTTCAATTACATACTTATCATAGTATGGCTTTATGGTTATCATACGTTTTTGTCATATTTCTTATTCTATATCATTTTATCTGATATTTATAGTTAGACTGATCCATTTTTTTATTAAATAATACTCGGGTCAGACCGAGATGTTGTAGGTGCTTTTGTTTGACTCCTTGTCGGGGAGAATTATTTGACTTTTGGCTAACTACTTAGATTAGTAGTTTATTTTGTTGTATACATTTGAGATATAGACTCCATGATGTACACTTATTCTTTTGTGTAGCACTTGTAACTATTCTTTTGTGATATTGTGGATCTTTTTAGACCACTACTCTGATATACACTTTTATGTGTAATATTCATATCTGTTTTCGCCTTTGAGCTATGAACTTCTATGACTGATTTGTGTTATGATATTTCTATTTTTGTTTCCAAAGATTATATTTTGCCACTGTGTAGTAGCTTTGAGTTTGTATCGGTATGTCAGATTTCCTCTTAAGATGAAAAGTTATATTTTTATCTGGCATATCGGTATTCGCACAAAGCAATTATACAGATGGTCGCTCCTCAACAGCCTTATTCTCCACGCTAGTTGACGGCATTACCCCGTAGTGTCCTTGGCTAGCGTGGGTATAGAGGTAGGGTGTCACATACGCTCTCTCATATATATACGCTCAACGACTCCCATAGGGTATTACTACACTATTATTAAAGAGTCAGACCCCACAAAGCTAAGGTTTATCGCTAAACCAAAGCTCTGATACCAGATGTAACGTCCCGTCTTTTCGCACGCTTTAAATCGACACACGTGCCAATTCAAACCATACGGAAGGGCTGATTGTTATGGGGTAAATAAGAAAAAAAGAAAGAAATAAAACAAACAGAATCTCACAGCGGAAGGATAAAATAGAATAATCAAATATACTGTTCATGAAGCTGTTTTTAAAATATTTAGTTGTACTTACGATATATATCAAAGTTATACATACCGTAGATTATCGATAATGCAACGGAATACAATAGTGTAGTGGAACAATATAATATATATATTAATAATAATACTGAAATCTTCGTCTTCTATCCTCCAAAGATAAAGCCTTCGATCCTGAAATGCTCGGACTGACCCGAGCGAATTGAAAAGACAAAACACTCGAGTCAGAACTAAAAGATCTTATGTAAATTAAATTAACAGAAATAAGTATGAGTGTAGTAACTCAAGAGATGCTCGGGATTTACATCTCTTAAGGATCCGTTAAACTATTTACTGTGTAGTATATTTCTCTATTATAATAGTATCTAATTGTAAAATAAACTTACTCTAAAATAGCGTTAAGGCTTTACATTTTCCACCTTAACACATAATATATTCCCATAGTCTATACAGTACCGTAATTACTGGGCATCGTCAGAGGGCACTCCATAGGTATGGTACAAAACCAAAATCGTATAAGGCACGCTAGGGTGGGTGACACGGCACAACTAGGCAATGCCAGGGTAGATATACCAATTGCTATCCGGGCTAGTGGTAACGCATAGCCGCAGCTACCGCTCACCACGAGCCACACCCCCAAATAAAAAAAAATCAAAAGTTCCATTGAATCAATCCAAAAGTCAAAGTATAATATCGAAGGGATGTGTCTGATCAATGGTGCTACCTCATTGGCCCGAGAACCGCTCCTGTTTTAGCCACCTTATGCCAACTCACGGGAGTCGAGTCCACGTATTTACCTCAAAGGAAGTGCTGCCACCATCCTACTTCATTCTGGAATCTCCACTGCGTACACGGTTGTTAAATTGGGTTTTGAAGTTAGCAAAGAGTATGACAACTTTCGATCCCGGTCTCTTCAACAACCAAACGTTATTATAACACCGCGGTCTTTTCAAAATAGTTTATATTTTAAAACCAGAATAAAATATACATTTCAAAACCATATAAATACGATATCATTTATATTTTAAAACCCAAATCAATATGATATCATCTTTATTTTAAATATATCTTTTTTTCAAAAATCATAGTACTTTCAATATATATATACCTTAAACCCATAGCTTCGAAAAAAAAATTTCAATACTTCAATGGTATAATAATACATTACTTTATAAAATAAATCAGCTTTTTGATTTCTCAAATAAATTCCAAATATAGATTTGAATTCCAAAATAAACCATTTAAATTTCCATGTATTTCAAAGTTTTAAATATTCCACCATTTCAAAACTTAATTTTTAATTCATATATATATATATATATATGCCAAATTCACTTTACTACTATTTAGTTTTGATTTACTTACTTAATAAATATAGTATCCTTTAAATAAAACTTTCAAATTCAATAATTGAATATTCCTCAATTTATTTAGACTTGATATATTCACTTAAATCATCTTAAACCCGAATTTATTCAAAACACCGTATTCGTTTTAAATCTAAATTTCAATAAGATCTTAATTGAATAAAATCTCAAATCAATTTCAAAACTATCTTCTCAACTTTGATTTGTACAAATCAATATAAACTCTATATTGGAATATAATTTAAGTAAATACTTATCCATAATATATTTTAATAAAATCAACTTCATTATTTAACTTACTTCATACTTCAAACAATTTTATACATAGCTTAAAACCACGAATTTAACTATATATAAAATAACCTTCATCAAATATCCGAAATCAACATCTCGTAAAACCATATATATATTTCTTTACAAAACATAGAAAGTCATTTCAAAATATTTTTATATACATACCGCGGTGTCTGTATAAAATTTTCTATCCTATGGTCAAGTGATACAGATATTTATCATTTCAATCCGTAATTTAAAAATAAAATTTATGATTATATATCATTTCAAACAGCAATCCCGAATGAAATGAAAATGCATGATAACTTGTAGTTTATTCAAAATAAAATGCAGCATCCATTCATCCAATATTAGCCATCAACCATTTATCACAATCATCATCCAATTCAACAATAGCAACAATTTGGAAAAAAAAATAAACAACGGGTATTAACTAGCAGTTTATATTCAATAATAAATTAGAACCATTTAACTGGCAGTTTATATGCAATAATAAACAAATAAAAAAAATTAACTAGCAGTTTGTGACGAACCGTCTTTCAGTACCCGGAAAGACGTATCATCAATAAGAAAAGAAAGAGATAGAAATAGAAAAGATAGAAAGAAAAGAACAACAATCATCAGAATCTCACAGCGGAAATGAAACAAAATATAATATTACACATATCCATTACATAATTTTACATATCAGAGTACACAAAATAATACGACTTCATTACATTTGACATTTAAGAGTCTACCAAACCATACAACCTAAAATACAACATCAAAAGTCACTACAGCGGATAGAGATAGATAAATACGTCTGGACTCCAGCTCCAGCTTCCAAAGTATTTGTCAATTCCAACCTAATCACTTGGCTACTCATAAAAATTTGAGTACCCAAGATTTTATGGAAAACAAAATAAACTCCAGGTCAGACATGGATCTGGTGTGAGTAAACAAGTTAAAGTTGTTTTACTTTAAAACCATTATGAAAACAAAAGGTATCACGTAAGACTCCCCACAAATAAATACGGGTAAATTTTTACCTTACGCTAACCAAAGCATTTGATAGGAAATCCAGTGACATTATAATAGGATCTAGGGTTTTCAAATTAAAATATAGAAATAGTTGGAATGGTTACATCTCATGTTCCAGCATAGTTGGGCACAATCAAAACCGTACAGGCACTTATTGGAGATTGGATTCCATACAATGGAAGGGCTACTGGGGTACCACCCGTCGCAGTACGGGGCCTAGATCACCGTACCGAGGACCACTCCCGATCCCCTGCAACACAAGGCCGGAACTATCCCTTACTGGACAGCTCCAAACAAGACAACCCCACAGTTGTGGCCAACAACCGCCCACACAGCCAAAATAATAAGGGACTTCTAGACAGGGGAAAATCTCGTCCTACTTGGGCATGACCCACTTAGCCTTACTGCACCTCCTCTGTTTTAGCCACTCCCGTTGATGAGGCTTGAGGCTACCATTACCTTTAGAGAACACATCTCTTAGAATGCTCATCGTCCATCTGACGATGTTTTGAAAGCACTCAATCCATACAAGTTCGTTCCGGGTTCGAACGAAACCGAAGGCATTATCTCGTTACACTCATTTTGGAATTACCCTTAGAGTTAACGACAATAACCCTTGCACTCTAAAAACTCCATCTCGATCTTCACTTTGAGATGTCACGACCTAACGTTTAACTTGGATCGATGTGGTTTTCGAAAAATCAAATTTGATTCCCGATCCCGGTCTCATCGAATCCAAACGCCATCTTAAAGGTCAAGTTGTTTAAAGATTTAAAAAAATCAATTCAATTTAAATATAGCATCCACACAGTATTATCCATAGATAATAACCAATATCTATCACAGATATATACAATATCTCATCACAGAATATCTAAGGCTATCATCCAACAGATATCAATCAAATCCAGATATTCAATTCAAAACAATCATCCATAAGCAAGCATATTTCTAATTCATATTATAATTAATTCAAATTAAATTAATTACTTAATTAAGTTAGTTTATAATTAAGCAATTAATTTAATTTGAATTAATTAAATTAATTATAATATGAAATAGAAATATGCTTGCTTATGGACGATTGTTTTGAATTGAATACCAAGATTTGGTTGATATCTGTTGGATGATAGTCTGAGATATTTGTGATGAGATATGGTATATATCTGTGATAGATATTGGTTATTATCTGTGGATAATACTGTGTGGACGCTATGTTTAAATTGAATTGAATTGTTTAAATCTTTAAACAACTTGACCTTTAAGATGGCATTTGGATGAAACCGGGATCGGGAATCAAATTTGATTTTTCGAAAACCACATCGATCCAAGTTAAACGTTAGGTCGTGATTTTTCAAAGTGAAGACCGAGATGGAATTTTTAGGGTGCAAGGATTATTGTCATTAACTCTGAGAGTGATTCCAAAATGAGTGTAACGAGATAATGCCTTCGGTTTCGTTCGAACCCGGAACGAACTTGTATGGATTGAATGCTTTCAGAACATCGTCAGGTGGACGATGAGCATTCTAAGAGATGTGTTCTCTAAAGGTAATCGTAGCCTCAAGCCTGATCAACCGGGAATGGCTAAAACAGGGGAGGTGCAGCAAGGCTAAGTGGATCATGCCCAAGTAGGACGAGATTTTACCCTGTCTAGAAGTCCCTTATTATTTCGGCTGTGTGGGCGGTTGTTGGCCACAACTATTGGGTTGTCTTGTTCAGAGTTGTCCAGTAAGGGATGGTTCCAGCCTTGTGTTTTAGGGGATCGAGAGTGATCCTCGGTACGGTGATCTAGGCCCCGTACCATGACGGGCGGTACCCCGGTAGCCCTGCCATTGTATGGAATCCAATCTCCAATAAGTGCCTGTACGATTTTGATTGTGCCCAACTATATTGAAACGTGAGATGTAAGCATTCTAGCTATTTCTGTATTTTATTTTGAAAACCTAGACCTTATTATAATATCACTGGATTTCCTATCAAATGCTTTGGTTAGCGCAAGGTAAAAACTTACCCGTATTTATTTGTGGGGAGTCTTACGTGATACCTTTTGTTTTCAAAATGATTTTAAAGTTAAACAACTTTAACCTGCTTACTCACACCAGACCCATGTCTGACCCGGAGTTTATTTTGTTTTCCATAAACTCTCGGGTACTCAAATTTTTATGAGTAGCCAAGTGATTCGGTTGGAATTGATAAATATTTTGGAAGCTGGAGCTGGAGTCCAGACGTACTTATCTATCTCTATCCGTTGTAGTGACTTTTGATGTTGTATTTTGGGTTGTATAGTTTGGCAGACTCTTAAATGTCAAATGTAATGAAGTCGTATTATTTTGTGTACTTTGATATGTAAAACTATGTAATGGATATGTGTAATATTATATTTTGTTTCGTTTCCGCTGTGAGATTCTGATGATTGTTGTTCTTTTCTTTCTATCTTTTCTATTTCTATCTCTTTCTTTTCTTATTGATGATACGTCTTTCTGGGTATTGAAAGACGGGTCGTCACAGTTGGTATCAGAGCATAGGTTGAGAAGCACCTAGGCTCTGGAGTAGTATCTATCCTGAGAGTGTGTATTTGTAATTTTCTTATATAACTATATCCCTATCTAAATTGGTTGGGTTACCTATTCAGGTAGCCAGAATGAGTTCAAGAGGTAGAAGGGAAAGGGTTGTAGGAAGTGCATCGACCAGTAATAAGAGAGAAGGGACTGATAATGAGGTTGTTAATCCAGTACCGTCTCCAATCAGTTTTACTGCATTATGCAAGGACTTTGTTAATCTTGGAGGAAGACCATTTCAAGGGTCAGAAACTTTAATAGAGGTCCAAACATGGCTTCGCTCATGTGAGAAAATCTTTAAGAGCATGAAATTATCGGATGAGCAGAAGAGAGTAATGGCTTCGTGGCAATTGCAAGGTGGTGCTAGATCATGGTGGGATGCAGTGACAATGAATGTTTCAGAGGACGATATGTCTTGGGAAGAGTTTAAGGAGTTGTTTGAGGAGAAGTTCATGCCTACTGCAGGGAGAACTCGTCTTTATCAGGATTTTATGAATCTAAAACAAGGAAACATGACCATCGATGAATACGAGACTAAATTCAACGAGTTATCTTGCTATGGTCCAGGACTTATCGATTCCCCTCTTAAAAAGAACGAGATGTTTGTCCAAGGGTTGAGGCCAGAGTATCATGAAAGAATGACAGCACATTTGAAAGGGTCTTTTGTGGAGCTTACTGATACGACGCTAAGATATGTCGACTTGATGAATAAAAGATCAGTGGCACAAGTTGCTGCATCAGGAGGAAATTCTTCTAACCCTAATAGAAGAAAATTCAATCCTTATTGGAAGAGGCAAAACAAGAAGAAGTCTGGAAACAACAATTGACCATGCAAATGCTATATTTGTCAGCAAGAAGATCATCTGGCAAATAAGTGTCCCAGAAGAGAGTCTCAGCAACAGCAACAGCGGCAGCATAGTGGACCAGGTTCAGCTTTAGTTCAGAAGTCTCTTTGCTTCAACTGCCATCAACCGGGACATATGATTAAAGATTGCCCGCTCCTTCATAAAGTCCAGCAGAACAAAGTATTTGCTTTAGAAGGTGCACCATCAAACTCGTCAAAGGGCAAAGGAGTTTTGGAAGGTACCTTACTTTTAGATGGCAAATATATTAAAGTTTTGTTTGATTCTGGTGCTTCTTTAAGTTTTGTTTCCATGGAATCTATAGAGAATTTCTTTCTTTCCCCTAGTACCGTAGACAAACCCATTTGTGTATCTAATCCTATAGGAGGGGTAACCAAATTAGATAGGATCGGTAAGGATTTGAGAATCTCCTATCTATCCCATAGTTTTTCCTGTGACCCTTATGTGTTGGATTTAAGGGTTTTGACCTTATATTGGGAATGGATTGGCTTGACAAATATAAGGTTGTTTTAAATTGTGATGAGAGAACAGTTTCGTTGGAAACTGATCTGGGTAGGATTGCCAGAGTAATGTGTGATAACTCTAGAATACACTTGAGTAGTCTTTTACATGGAGTTGAGACTTCTCAAGAGGGGGTTGAAGATATTGAAGTAGTCCGGGATTTCTCAGACGTATTCGAGGAAGTTAAGTGTTTTCCTCCGCACCGAGAAATAGAATTTCGCATAGATTTGGTTCCAAGAGCAGTACCCGTAATTCAACCTAGTAGAAGGATGGCTCCAAGGGAGAGGGAGGAACTAGTGAAGCAAACTCAAGACCTATTGGAGAAGGGTTTGATTAGACCTAGTTTTTCTTGCCGGGGTTCTGCTGCAGTATTTGTCACCAAGTCGGATGGGTCGCTAAGGTTCTGTGCAGACTACCGTGAGTTGAAAAAAGTGACCATTCGGAATAAGTATCCTCTTCCTCGTATTGATGATCTCTTCGACCAGCTTTATGGAGCTTCAGTCTTTTCTCAATTGGATCTAGCATCAGGTTTCCATCAGTTAAGGGTAGCAGAGGACAGTATTCCCTTAACTGCATTTAGGGGACCTAATTGTTTCTATGAGTGGTTGGTTATGCCTTTCGGGTTAACCAACGCTCCTGCCTACTTTGTAGACCCGATGAACCGAGTCTTTAGAGATGTTTTGAATAAGTTTGTTTTGGTGTTCATCGATGATATCTTGGTCTACTCTAAGTCGGAAGAAGAGCACAAGCAGCACTTAAGAATAGTATTGGAAACTCTAAGAAGGCATGTTCTAAAGGTGAAGTTCTCTAAGTGACATTTTTGAAAATCAGAAGTAAAATTTTTGGGCCACATTATTTCTGGTGAGGGAATCTCTGTAGATCCAGCTAAAGTTGAGACTATTTTGGAGTGGAAGCAGCCTCGAACACCAACAGAAGTTCGTAGTTTTCTGGGATTGGCCGGTTACTACAGGAAGTTTATTAGGGATTATTCCAAGATCTCTTCTCACCTAACAAAGCTGACAAGGAAGGGAGCTAAATTTAAGTGGACACCTGAATGTGAGGAGGCTTTTCAGAATCTAAAGGCAAGGTTGACAAGTACTCCTGTATTGGCTATTTCAGATGGAAAGAGAAAGTTTGAAGTGTATACTGATGCCTGTATTGTTGGATTGGGAGCAGTGCTAATGCAAAATGGTAGGGTAATTGCGTATGCGAGTCGGCAATTGAAGCCACATGAGAGGAACTACGGTACACACGATCTAGAGCTGTTGGCCATAGTTTTTGCTTTAAAGATCTGGAAGCACTATCTTTTAGGAGAAAAGTTTGAGTTATTCACGGATCACAAACCATTGAAATATCTTTTCTCTCAAAAAGATCTTAATCTAAGACATCAGCGATGGGTCGAGTTCTTGGCATCGTATGATTTGGATATTCTGTATACCCTAGGGAAGGCGAACGTTGTGGTAGATGCTCTTAGAAGAAATGCAGTTCTATCTCTTTTAGAAGCTGTTCCGTCTCTCCAGGAAAGAATCATAAGCAAGCAAATGGAGGATAAATCTTTTGAAGAACTGATTCTTGGAACTAAGGATGGTCGATATTCAGATTTCAAGATAGACAATCAAGGGCCATTGAGGATTAATGGACGTTTGTGTGTACCTGATATAGATGGATTGAGACACAAAGTCATATCTGAAAGTCATCTCTCCCGACTAAGTATTCACTCGAGAATTTCAAAGATGTATAAAGATATTAGAAGAAATTTCTGGTGGCCGGTCATGAAGAAAGATGTAGCTTCTTACGTTAATAGTTGTGTTATCTGTCAGCAAGTTAAAGGAGATCAACAGAAGCCAGCCGGTATGTTACAACATTTGGAGATCCCGATGTGGAAGTGGGAGATGGTTTCGATGGACTTTATCGACGGTTTGCCTGGAACTAAGAAGGGAAATGAAGGAATATGGGTGATTGTTGATCACCTAACCAAAAGCGCCCATTTTACACCATTTAAGGCAACCCGTATTGCAGCTTCTCTGGCAGAAATTTTCTTAAGAGAGATAGTCAGATTGCATGGTGTTCCAGTCAGTATTGTAAGTGATCGACATCCTATCTTCACCAGCAAATTCTAGGAGGCTTTGCAATCAGCTATGGGAACAAGTTTGAGATTGAGTACAGCATGTCATCCCCAAGCAGACGGGCAAATGGAGAGGCTTAATCGAATTCTAGAAGATATGCTGAGAGCCTGTGTATTGGATTTTGGTGGATCGTGGAAAGACCATCTACATCTAGTTGAATTCTCTTATAATAATAGTTACCAAACAAGTATTAAGATGAAGCTCTGTATGGAAGGCCGTGTAGATCCCCAGCTTGTTGGATAGAGTCGAAAGACCGTATTGTGCTTGGACCAGATCTGATCCGTGAAGCATCTGCTAAAGTCAAGCTTATCAAGAAAAGGATGAGGGCTGCTCAGGATCACCAAAAGAAATATGCAAATAAAAGACGAAGACAATTGGAGTACGAGATTGGTGATTTTGTCTTTGTCAAAGTTTCCTCTATTAAAGGAGTAGTAAGATTTGGGAAGACAGGGAAACTCACTCCGAGATACATTGGCTCGTTCCAAGTACTCGAGAGGATTGGAGCCGTAGCATACAGGATTGAATTGCCAGTCCAGACGGCTGGAATTCACAATGTTTTCCACGTATCTCATCTACGGAAATATATGCACGATCCCTCTCTTATTGTGGAACCAGCTGTGCAAGAAGACTTAGAGGTTGAGCCGGACTTATCAGTTGTCAGATATCTTGTTCAGATTGTTGATAAAGACGAGAGGCAACTCAGAAGCAAGATAGTGAAGCTCGTTAAAGTCCATTGGAGTGAGGATCCCAGAGATTGTATCTGGGAGACTCTGGATAGTTTTAGGAAGGCTTATTCGGATTTGTGTTCGGATAACTAGTGATGTTTGT
This sequence comes from Allium cepa, assembly GCA_030765085.1. Classification (NCBI taxonomy): domain Eukaryota; kingdom Viridiplantae; phylum Streptophyta; class Magnoliopsida; order Asparagales; family Amaryllidaceae; genus Allium; species Allium cepa. The sequence goes on from CM060928.1 coordinate 807,007,396, forward strand.
ATTGGATGTATTGTTGTTTGGATATTTTGTTTGTTGATTTCTTATGTATGGATGATATGTATGCTTGAATAGTTGAATGAAAATGAAATGTTTGATTATCCTTTGTTTAAAATTTCGGGAACGAAATTCTTTTAAGGGGGAGGAATGTGATATTCCGGAATTTCAAACCCAATTTAAATGAGATAATCTTTTTAATCAATTAATTTAAATTGATAAATTTGTTATTTTAAACAATAATAAATAAACAGGTTGAAAATTTATATTGATTTTAATTGAAATTAATATATACAAAAGGGAAATGGATTTGTTAAAATTATATTCATATCAAATTTGATTTTTAAATTGAATTTTAATTGTTAAGTTGAAATTCAAAATAGAATTATTTATATCTTAAATCATATTTTGATTTTGAAGGTGTATTTCTATGATTTTATTTAGAATATAAAATTTGATTTATATTTATTTCTTTAAAAATAATTGATTTATATAAATTAAAAATGTATTTCAAATTTAGAAAATTAATTTATAAAAACATTTAAAAATCCTTTTTGCATGAAGATTACACTTGTTTAATTTTAAAGCACATAAATAGCATGTGTTAAGAAGATAACAATGTATAATGACAAGTGTCACAATTTTAATTTTTTTCTTTAATTTTTTTTAAAAACAAATTTTTTCTATAAAAGGGTATTTCATATTCTTCCTCTAAAATTTTTCTTCATCCTCATTTTCTGAAAAGCAAAGAAAAATCAGTCCTTCATCTTCAAATCTGAAATTCCTCAAATCCTCACACTTTCAACCAAAATTTAATCAAGAAATCAAACCTCATTTCAAAGTTTCAAATCTGCAAACAAATTATAGAAAAAAAATCTGCAAATAAATCAAGTTCCTGTAAAAAAAATTCAAGTGTAAAGCAAATTCAAGCTCTCCTCAGTATTTAAGCTCTGGTTAAATTCAAGATTTGAAAAGCAATCAAAGCAACATCAAGCAATTTCAAGTTTAAGATCTGCGGTCAGTTCTTTTCCAGATTTTTGAAATTCTGGTATCTGCTTGAAAGAATACAGGTGAGTAAATTTAAAATCTGAAAATTTAAGTAAGAAAAATTCTTTGCATGTGAATGTAGATATATTTGATGCTTACATGTACCTATTCCTGTAAGATTTTCATTTACATGTTATAATTCAACTGTGCATGTTTAAAAATTGACTGATGCTTCTCTGTAATTTTAAGATTACAGAGTAAATGTAAACACGGAGTTCAAAATTTCCATTTTAAATCACTATTAAGTTTGAATCTTCAATGCAGTAGGTTTATTTAAATATGAATTAAAGTTTAAAATTTTATTCAAAAAGAAATTGTTTGAAAATCTTTTGAATCAGGAAGTTACAGTGAACTTTTTTAATAATATGATAAAATCAAGTTTTGAAATTTGTTGATTCAATTTTACATCTTGAATCTACTTTGTAAAACATGATTTTTAAGATAAAAATCAGGATTTTTAAATTGAATTTGAGGAAGTATTTTGTTGATAACTGAAATTGGTTTTTGAGCGAAATTCTGGCGACTAGGTGAGTTGCAGTGGTTGAGATTTGGGTCGGGGTTGTATTGATGATCAGTTAGCCCAAGAAAAATAGTGGATGTGGTAATTAATCTTTAGGGGATTAGAAATTGGGGAAGCTAGGGTTTTGCTCTGTGTTGTGATGGCGTTCGGAAAATTCGTGATAGGGAATGATGGGATGAATTGAGTCGCGAGTGTTCTTGGCGTTAGCGGCGTGGAGGCCGTGTGGTGATGTGGCCGAGGTAGCGTAGCGATCGATGGGCGTGGTTGGTGGTTACGGTGGGTTTTCTAATGAGGGGTCTATTCCAAGAAATGGTGTGAGCTATCTCGTTTTTGATTACTCTAATTAATCATTATTAAAACTTGATTAAAAATTAATCATTCCTTAATTGATTACCAATTAACCCTTAATTTACAATTAATTAATCTTAATTAATTTCTAAATTAATTACAAATTTTAAATTAATTTATCTTAATTAATTATAAATTAATTAACCTAAATCATTTAATTAATTAAGCCTTAACCACTAATTAATTAACTATTAATTATAAATTAATCAATGTTTAATAACTTTATTAATTAACCTTAATCAATCAATTAATTAATTCTTAATCACTAATTAATTAATCACTAGTCGCTTAATTAATTAATCTTTAATTATCAATTAATTATAATTTAATTTAATTCTTAATTATCCATTTATTAATCCATAATTAATTAATTAAACCTTAACAAATTAATTAATTTAAAATTATTAATTAATTTAATCTTAATTACTTTATTAATTAAAGTAAACTTTAATCCTAAAACTTAATTAATTTTCAAAACAAAACAATTTCATTTATCACTAAAAATTATTACATATTTAAAAAAAATTCAATTTGTTAAAAACTAATTGCCATTTTAAAAGTTAAATTTTAAATGAATATAGAATCGTCTTTAAACTTAACTATCAAAATATAAAATACTTTCAACTAAAATGTTAAACATTTTATAAAGTAGTTTCAATAAAATTTAAAGTTTTAAAACTTAAAACAAATTTAAAAACCTCAAATTCCTTCTTCTACCCGTCCAATTTCTTCCAGTAAGAAACTACCCCATAAAAAAAACAAGAAAACTGGAAAGTAACAACACTTTCCCCCTCTATCCTTGCACGAGCAACAACAACATCTCCCCTTGCACGAGCACGAGCCTGAACCCAATCTGCTCGAACGCTAACTCGAGTCACCCAAAAACAAACTTTACTGGCACGAAACTGACACGTGCATGTGCACGTCGCTCCGCCTCCGCCGCCACCATCAATGACACCACACACAAACTCTATGTCGACCCCTGATGCGAGCTTCCATTGTTGATCGGCAACATGCAGCTCCAATCAAAAACGAGATAGCTCACACCATTTCTTGGAACAGACCCCTCATCAGAAAACCCACTGTAACCACCAACCTCGCCTATCGATCGCTACACTATCTCGGCCACATCACCGCACGGCGTCCACGCAGCTAACCCCAAGAACACTCGCGACTCGATTCATCCCATCATTCCCTATCACGAATTTTCTGAACACCATCACAACATAGAGAAAAACCATAGTTTCACCAATTTCTAATCCCCTAATTATTAATTACCACATCCACTATTTTTCTCAGGTTCACTGATCATCAATACAACCCTGACCCAAATCTCAACCATTGGAACTCACCTAGTCGCCAGAATTTTGCTCAAAGACCAATTTCAGTTATCAACAAAATACTTCCTGAAATTCAATTTAAAAATCCTGATTTTTATCTTAAAAATCATGTTTTACAAAGTATATTCAAGATGTAAAATTGAACCAACAAATTTCAGAACTTGATTTTATCATATTATTAAAAAAATTCACTGTAACTTCCTGATTCAGAAGATTTTCAAACAATTTCTTTTTGAATAAGATTTTAAATTTCAATTCATATTTAAATAAACCTACTGCATTGAAGATTCAAACTTGATAGTGATTTAAAATGGAAATTTTGAACTCTGTGTTTACATTTACTCTGTAATCTTAAAGTTACAGAGAAGCATCAGTCAATTTTTAAACATGCACAGTTGAATTATAACATGTAAATGAAAATCTTATAGAAATAGGTACATGTAAGCATCAGACATATCTACATTCACATGCAAAGAATTTTTCTTACTTAAATTTTCAGATTTTAAAATTTACTCACCTGTATTCTTTCAAGCAGAGACCAGAATTTCAAAAATCTAGGAAAGAACTGGCAACAGATCTTAAACTTGAAATTGCTTGATGTTGCTTTGATTGCTTTTCAAATCTTGAATTTAACCAGAGCTTAAATAATGAGGAGAGCTTGCATTTGCTTTACACTTGAATTTTTTTATAGGAACTTGATTTATTTGTAGATTTTTTTTTCTGTAATTTGTTTGCAGATTTGAAACTTTGAAATAAGGTTTGAGTTTCTTGATTAAATTTTGGTTGAAAGTGTGAAGATTTGAGGAATTTCAGATTTGAAGATGAAGGAATGATTTTTCTTTGCTTTTTAGAAAATGAGGATGAGGAAAATTTTTAGAGGAAGAATATGAAATACCCTTTGTAGAAAATTTTGTTTTTAAAAAAATTAAAGAAAAAAATTAAAATTGTGACACTTGTCATCATACATTCTTATCTTCTCAACACATGCTATTTATGTGCTTTAAAATTAAATAAGTGTAATCTTCATGCAAAACGGATTTTTAAATGTTTTTATAAATTAATTTTTTAAATTTGAAATACATTTTTAATTTATATAAATCAATTCATTTTAAAGAAATAAATATAAATCAAATTTTATATTCTAAATAAAATCATAGAAATACACCTTTAAAATCAAAATATGATTTAAGATATAAATAACTCTATTTTTAATTTCAATTTAACAATTCAAATTCAAATTAAATTTCAAATTTAATTTAAAAATCAAATTTGATATGAATATAATTTTAATAAATCCATTTCCCTTTTGTATATATTAATTTCAATTAAAATCAATATACATTTACAACCTATTTATTTATTATTGTTTAAAATAACAAATTTACCAATTTAAATTAATTTATTAAAAAGATTGTCTCATTTTTGGATTTGAAATTCTGGAATATCACACAGTTTATATGCAATTAATAAATTAAATAGCAATTTAATTTAGATAAATGAAATTAACTGAGACGATGATTAAAAATATGCCAAACAACCATAAATAAATTTTAAATCAAATCATTTATCAATTTAACAAACATAAGAAATTTTAGAAGTTGTGAGTGGGTTAAAACACTCACCATTTGAATTTAAATTGAATTTAAATTCAGTTTAAACTCAAAAATTGGACAGTCTTAGAATTTGTCCAAACCAGTACCAAAGTGTCTGTAATTTTATTACGATCCTAACAAAAAAAATCATGCATGAGTTGAATAAAAATCGCGCATGAATTGAATATCGTATGTATAACTTATAGCAATAAATGTGGTTGAAATTCAATTTTAAATTAAATTTAGAAGAACAAATTGTACCACACAATCTTCCACGTCATAGCACTATCATCCTTCTCCTCAACTAATGCACACACGCTGTTCAATATGAACGAACAGAAACGTCAAACAGAAAGGCCACCTCTGGATGCCCGCCGCTCCTTCGATGGCCAGCCGCGACATCCTCCTAACTCGATGCCGCCTACCACAGGACCTCCGCCTCACCTCAAACCCCACGTCAACACCGGTCTCGGTCCAAAAGTGAGCAGCCGCCACCCTCCTCTAAAACCCCAATGAATTATTGATGAAAATCCAGTCATTGAAACGCCGAACCAATTTCACAGATGGCCTCCACTCGTTCCCCTCTACCCAACAGTAACCTTGATTCCACGATCAGATGAATTTGATTTCGTCACAACGAACAGCCGGCAGTTAATCATTAAATTCTGGACACATGGCAAATCGAATCGAGAAACGAACACCACCAATGAATTACGCTAGTCGAGAGCTTCAACATATATTTTTTCCATATTTTTCTGAGGACTTTGAAATTTATGCTTTGGATTAAGTTTGTAACTGGATCTGGAAATATAAAATTTTGTCTGCCATTGAGGCAGAGGAGGAATAGAATGCATTTACATACGGACAAATGAAAATTAGGGAGGCAAGGGTTTATAGAAGGATATTTATAGAGAAAGTTGAAATAGAATAAATGGATCGGGTTGAATACGCGCTAACGACAAAGTGGCCAAAAAAGCCCGTTCTGACTCTGAAACGAAATTGGGTCAACCCATATATCAAAATAGAGGTTTTAAAATATTTTAAACGCAATGAAAATGGTTTCAAGTCCAAATTCCATCGTATGAAGAAGTTATGCTAAAACAATATTTTCAAATTGATTTTAATTGATTTCAATTTAATTGATTTCATGGCGTTTCAAGCCCATACGATCAAACGACAAGTCCAATCGATATGAAACTTGACATCCTACAATAATTCACCATTACGGATCCGATGGAACTTGTTTCGTTGAAATCCGAGTCAGTGGCCAAAATGGCTATTTTTATACCTTTTAATAAATTAATAATTAATTAATTAAACTCATTTTTTTTTCAATTTTATAATTTACAAATTTTATCACATTTATATTTTTCCATCATTTACAATGTTTTAAACAAATTTAATTGTCAATTTAGAGGTGAATAATTTATAAATTTCAATATTAACCTCAATTTCATAAAATTCAAAATTATAAATAAAATTTCCAAAACTTCCATTTAATTAAATTAACCCGTATGTATTCCATTCATTATTTTCAAATAGATGGGTTTACCATTGGATTCAAAATTATTACATAAATTATTCTCATATTCCATCTAGATTTCACATAACGTATTATTTAGCTATTTCAATTTCATTTAATTTCAATTTATCTTATTATCAGAGATTAAATTCCAATATATTGATAAAACTTTATTTCCATTCCTTATAATTCAACAAATTGTCCAATATGAATAATCTTAACAACATTTCCTTTAATTAAAATCATATATTCATCCATACACCATTAGCAAAACATTATTACCCATTACTACCCTAATTTACTAATATAACCCTTAATTAGATTAATTTCAATTGATTACCCATTTAAATTTATTAAACTCTATTAACGTTAAATTACATTTAAGCTATCACTGACGAACAAGTGTTGAAATTGATTGCATACACCGTTCTCATCCTATTATCAATTGGATGAATTTTCATTGGTTCGTAGTTACTGCATTAATATCCATAAATTTTAATACCTTGAAAATCATAAATTTGCAATCTATTTCAACTAATAGTGTGTGCACTAATTTAGTCATTTCATTAATTCTTATAAATATAAAATTTAGGTTCCTTTATTCTAATTGATTTCCAATTTTATTATTAAACGAAGTAAATACGTAACTTATACAAGTGTTACCATGCCTTTAGTTACAACCATGAATTTCCTATTATCAAGCAACCGTTACCGTTCTTACATACTTATGCTTTTATATAATTACCATTAACTATATCATTATTATTCCATTAACAAATCAGGTATTTACATTCGTTTTTTTCTTTCATTTCAATTTATCCTTTTATATGTTTTACATTAATAAATCTTTATTTCCAAATATTACCGTACTTAACATTAACGTAAAAATTTATTATTAAATTCCACTTATTTGCAATTAATTCACTTATTTGGTTTCATACTTATAAGCTTTCACTTCTAAACAATATTATAATTACCTAGAGGACATTGATTTTTATTACATGAATTCATAAATTAATTCGCTAATGCCTTTGTTTTCTTATATTCAATTTATTACCAATTATGTACATTTATTATCAACAACGAACATTAAAATTTCGTTTCTAACATTGATTGTATTTGTTTTTATTATATTCTATTTATAGCTAAGTCATAATATTTGAATTTTAAATTAAATTGTAACGTTCATTCAAGTTCATTAAATATCAACTTGCATAATACGTTTCCTTAATTTACAATCAAATACCGTTAACAATGTTTTATTACATAAATCAATTTAATACTTTCCATTATTTCTCATATACAATTACATCCGGGTATAATCTTTTCACTACTTTCATTTATTAGAATTCTATTCAAATTTCGATTTCTTGCAAAACTTATGTATTATAAATTTGCATACCAAATAAATAAGGTTCCAATAAATAGGATTTATTCAATTCAACCTTTTTTAATTAAGTCTATTTTAATCAATATAATATTCCATAGGTTAATTCTTTGTTGATACGCTATATTTTGATCAATGACAATGTGCTTCAACAAAAAGGAAAGGAAGTACTATGAAGACCAAGGATATCATGAGTACTTATTATATATTGGTCTTAGACATAGTTTTAGTGTTAAAATCTATCCTTAAGAAACTTGCACAAATACAAACACATAACACAACTACATATTTTTAGTTAAGTGTTCATTGTGCATAATCTACCAGTTCAGTCGACTGAACAGGATATTTCAGTTGACTGAACCTGTTACACAAATACAACATGCACAGTTTCAGTCGACTGAAATTCTCTGCTCAGTCGACTGAATTTGACCCCGCGAATTTTTAATGAAGAGACACCTTCTTCTTCCCAAGATTTACAACCATTCTTCAATGGTAATGGATGCATCTCTTGCCTGAATCTTTTCCAAATAGATACACCACTTCTACACCTATAAAAACATGTTTCTATCATTTGCAAATCACCAATTCTTATTGCTTTTGTCTCTCTATTATCTTGATCATATTTTTCATATTATTCAAGTTTTCAAAAAGCATTCACAATCCACTTCAATTGCTTGAATCTCTGATTTATCTTAAAAACTTTTTGATTCATAGCAATTTATATTTCCTAAATCTTCATAAACACATTTCATATTCTTGAGGATAAGATTATAGGAAATTTGTACTCTATTAGACTCATTAGTGTTATCGAGAACACAACAAGTCAGAAATACTCTTTGTACCTAGCTGAAGTCCTCTTCGGTAGTTGAGGAAAGAAATCATGTTCGGTTGTTCGGGTAAGTTGTAAACCTATTCCTCTAGGTTAAGTGAGGGTTGTTAGTTAGAATTCCTAAGAGGTGCTTAGGGACTGGACGTAAGACAAGAGGTCCGAACCAGTATAAAGTCTTGGTGTCTACTTTACTTATTGCTTATTATTATTTATCTATACCATTCCACTATTCCATATTATACGATCCTATCGCATAGTTTATTTCAATTGGTATCAGAGCAAGGCCATCCTATAACCATAACACTGTTATCTAACATATTGATAATATGGAAAAATAACACAAGCACAAGCACAAGCACAACAACTGCCTATAGCTCTACATTTGCAGAAGGACAATCTACCCAAAGACCTCCTCTATTCAATGGACTAAACTATAATTATTGGGCTACAAGGATGAGGATTTATATGCAAGCAACAAGTTTTGAAGCCTAGAATGCAACTCAAGCAGAGTTTGTTGAACCCACAACTGACTACTCTACGTGAACACAAACTCAGAAGAATGAAGCTAGTGCAAATGCCAAAGCTATGAATATGCTATTTTGCTTTTTGGATAGAAATGAGTTCAATCGTGCTAGCATTTGTACTACTGCACATCAGATATGGGATACACTTAGAACCATACACGAAGGCATAAACAAGGTCAAACAAACAAAGATTTCCATGCTAAAGAACCAGTTCCAAAACTTTAGAATGCGAGAAAATGAATCTAGCAATGACACGTATTCGAGATTTCAAGACATTCGTCATGCCTTAATAGGATTAGGAGAAAAGTTTACGGATTTTGATATTGTATCTAAAGTCCTAAATTCACTCACTAATGAATGGGAAATAAAAGTATTAGCAGTCGAGGAAGCAAACGATCTGTCTACAATGAAACCAGAAGAATTAATCGGAAACCTTATAACTTATGAAGTTAACATGCAAGCTAAGAAAGACCAAGCACAGGAAAGACAAACTATGGCTTTTCACGCAGAAAAGGAAGAATCGGAGTCTGAAGATGAGGATCTAGCATTTATTGCTAAAAATTTCAAGAAATTCTTAAAATATAGAAAAGGAAATAAAAACTGTTTCAAAAAGAATTTCCTAAAAAAACCTTCATCCTCAAATATAGAATGCTTCAATTGTTACAAGAAAGGACATATGCACAAGGATTGTCCAGAACAAAAGAAAGAAAATCAGAAAAGCTTCAACAACAAAAACAAGAAGGATAAATTCAAAAAGAAGGCGCTTTCTGTAACGTGGGACGATTCAAATACATCTTCATCCGAAAATGATAGTGATAGCGACAATGAACAAGCAAATGTGTGCTTCATGGCTTAAGAATCTGAGGTTAGTGATTTATCTTATGATGTTTTGATAGAAGTAAACACTGAATTTTTAAATACTATAAAAATTCTCAAAAAGAAACTTAAAGAGACATGTGAAAATCAGAACAAGGCTGAATTTGAAAGAGATATGTTAAAAGACGAGAGAAAAATCTTGGAAGAAGAACTTGAAAATGTTTAAGAATCTCTCTTAAACTCAGATAGTCAACTTTTACTTTTGAGTCAAGAAATTGAAACTCAAAAAGCAAAGAATGATGAAATTATTTCTAATAATCACAATTTAAAAAATAAAACAAAACAAGTTGAATTAGAAAATACTAGTCTTCAAATTAAATTAGATAATATTACTAAAAACGTTTCTAATTTTAAAAGAGGAAGAGAAAATTTATCTAAGATTTTAGAAAATTCTCAATCATCCTCAAATAAACATGGATTAGGATATAAAAAGGAGTAAAAATTCCTCAAAAGAAAAATACTAATCTTAAGAGGAATAATGATTCAAAACATAATATATCATTAACAGCACCTACTAAAACATAAGTAGAAACTAAGATAATTAAAATTTGGGTTCCAAAGACTAACAATAATTTAATTAGGAACAATTATGTTAAAACATTTATGAATACTGTTCATAACAATAAAAATTATATTTATAAAAGGGATACTAAACCCACTTGGGTTTGGCTTCCTAAGATCTAACTATTAGGACCCTATTAAAAGGCGGGTACCAATGTATTTATTAATATTTTTTGCAGGTCCCACTCAAGAAAAGAAAATGGATTTTGGGTAGTGGTTTCTCAAAACACATGATCGGAGACAAAGAAATGCTTACAAATATTTCATATTTTGATGGTGGCTCTGTTACCTTCGGACATAACTCAAAACGTCTCATCATTGGCAAAGGATATGTGTGCAACTACGGTATATCAAATTTACCCCTTATTACAAATGTTTCTTTAGTTAAAAACTTAAAACATAATTTATTAAGCATAAGTCAACTATGCGACAAACGTTTTAAAATAACTTTTTTATGAAAATAAATGTTGTATTTTTGTTCAAAATCAAAATCTCATTTTTGAAGGAAAGAGAGATAGAAATATTAATGTTTTTAACATGAAAATTAATAATAACAAAGATATGTGTTTAAAGTCAAAGAAATGATCCTTGGTTATGGCACAAAAGATTTTGTCATATTAATTTTAAAACTATTCAAAAACTTTCAAAAAATGAATTAGTCAAGGGCTTACCAAAAATAAATTTTAAAATAAATAATACTTGCGATGATTGTCAATTAGGAAAATTAACTAAATCATCTTTTAAATATAAGAAAGTCATTTCAACTTTACAACCATTAGAATTATTACATATGGATTTATTTGGGCTAACACAGGTTCAATCTATTAATCAAAATCGATATGTTTTTGTAATAGTTGATGATTTCTCAAGATATACATGGACGATATTTATGAAAAGCAAAAGTGATACATTTGAATATTTCAAAAATTTTGTTAAAAGAATTCAAAATACTAAGAATTTAAAAGTCAAACATATAAGGAGTGATCATGGAGGTGAATTTGAAAATGAATCATTTGAATTATTTTGTAAAAAGAAAAGAATAAATCATAATTTTTCATTCCTAGAACTCCACAACAAAATGGAGTTGTAGAAAGGAAAAATAGAACTCTTCAAGAACGCGCAAGAACGTTATTAAATGGAAGTACATTACCAAAGCATTTTTGGGCAGAAGCTGTAGCAACTGCTTGCTATGTGTTAAATCGTATTTCCATACGACCTTTAACTAAAAACATGTCATATGAACTTTTTAATGGAAGAAAACCTAATATTTCATACTTAAAAATCTTTGGGTCAAAATGTTTTATTCTTAACACAAAAGACCAACTTGGAAATTTTGATCCAAAAGCTTACCATGGTATTTTTGTAGGTTACTCAGAACGAAGTAAGGCATATCATGTTTCAATAAATGAAAAAATATAATAGAAGAAACTTTACATGTATCTTTTGATGAACACTTTAATAAAAATACAATCATCAAAGACGATGAAGAAATTATATCAAACACAGAAAATATACGTTTTGAAAATAATGAAAATATTAATCAAATCGATAACAATCAAATTAGATATCCTCCTAGAATCCTACGGGATCATCCTACACAAAAAATAATTGGAGAGATTGACTCGCAAGTTAAAACAAGAAGTCAACTAAACCAAATGGGACATGTTGCCTTTATTTCAACAATAGAACCTAAAAATCCTAAGAAAGCATCAACAGACGACTACTGGATTGTTGCTATGCAAGAAGAATTAAATCAATTTGAACGTAACGATATTTGGGAATTAGTTCCCCGTCCTAATAATCAATCAGTTATAGGAACAAAATGGGTCTACAAAAATAAAGTAGATGAACAAGGAAATATAACTAGAAATAAAGCTAGACTAGTAGCACAAGGATATAATCAAGAGGAAGGTATCGACTTTGAAGAAACATTTGCTCTAGTTGCAATTGAAGCAATACGTATTTTATTAGCCTTTGCTTGTTTTCACAATTTTAAACTTTATCAAATGGATGTCAAAAGTGCATTTTTAAATGGTTTTATAAAAGAAAATGTACATATAGAACAACCCCTTTATTCACTCATGAAAAATATCCGGTTCATGTACATAAATTAAAGAAAGCTTTAAATGGTCTTAAACAACCACCTTGTGCTTGGTATGAGAGACTTAAGAGCTATCTACTAGATTCGGGATTTCAAATCGGAAAAGTAGATCAAACTTTATTCATTAAAAACACTACTTAAGACATTTTAATAATTCAAATATATGTAGATGACATTATATTTGGTTCAACTAATGAAAAATTGTGTAAAGAGTTTTCAAATATAATGACAAAAGAGTACGAAATGTCACATATGGGAGATTTATCTTAGTTTCTCGGACTTCAAATTAAACAATTAACAAATGGTATTTTCTTAAACCAAGAAAAATATTGCGCTAATCTAATTAAACTCTTTGGAATGGAAAACACTTATGGTAAACCCACTCCTATAAGTATCACAACTCATCTCAATCGAGATGAAAATAGCAAGAGCGTAGACCAAAAGTTGTTTAGAAGTATGATAGGCTCTTTACTTTATTTACCCGTTGGTAGACCGGACATAATGATGAGTGTATGTTTATGTGCACGCTTTCAAGCTAATCCTAAAGAATCACATTTAAGAGCCGTAAAACGAATTATGCGATATGTTAATAATTCTAAGGACTTTGGTCTTTTCTATCCAAAAGATTGTCCATTCAAATTAGTTTCATTTGGTGATGCTGATTTTGGTGGATCTCGAATAGATAGAAAAAGTACAAGTGGTACGTGCCATTTCATTGGAAAATCACTTGTATCTTGGTTTAGTAAGAAACAAAATTGTGTTTCGCTTTCAACCTGTGAAGCGGAATATATATCTGCCGCCTTAGCAAGTACTCAAGTCATATATATGTAACAAACCTTAAAGATTTTAATATAAATTTAACAAATTTTACAATATATTGTGATAATACAAGTACAATAAATTTATCTAAAAATCCGGTAAATCACTCTCGTACAAAACATATTGATATTCGTCACCATTTTTTACGTGACAATATCAAAAAAGGAATTATCAACTTAGAATATATTTCTACGAAAATCAAATTGCCGATATATTTACTAAACCATTACTAGAAAACTCTTTCATAAAATTACGACGAGAATTTGGAATAATATCTTTCAAAGATATTTAATAACAAGAATTATAATGGAAAGGAACCTAATACATGTGGAACATATCTCATACTTTAATTAACTTCAAAAGTTGGACATGATTTTAGTTTACCTAACTATGGGTTCACAAAACTTAATCATTTATACATTTGAATTAGCTACTATTTCATACACTAAAACATAACCATCCATTTCAAAGAAAATTATTAACCATTAACTTAATTTCTGGTTCTAAATTCTTAATGATTTTACACCACGTTTTTCTTATAACTCTAAACCCATATATACATGTTTAACAAATTAAAACAAAAATACAACAAATTACTTTTCAATAAATCTCAGTAGGAAAATGTCTTCCAACAAATCAAACTCTCCCATCATCATAACTTTTTCAACCGATAGATCAGCTGATTCACCTCAATCTCCTACGCCAACACCGACACACGAGCCTGTGTATAAATGGGGAAATTATCGAACCGAGTATACATCGGATTCCAAGAAGGCCAAACGTTCGCTATTTACTTCTCCCGATACGAAGAAAAAGATCGATGAAATTAATCATTATCAACAGCAGCAAATAGACCTTCAACGAGAATTGTATTCTGAACAGAAAGTAATGGCTAAACGCTTAAGCTTTCTTGAACAAATTGGTTTGAAATTTTGTAGCTTGAAGAAAAAGGATGTGAGTGAACCTTTACCACGACCAGTTAATCCGTATGATCCATCTTCATCGTATCGTACATCAAACGACCCAATAATTTCTTGGGTCTCGTCTCAAAGACCTCAATATAGCCCAAACTCTTGGGACAAAAACTATATGGCGAATGAAGGATGTAAAACACCAAAGAAGAAGACTCCATCCCCCAAGACTCCAACCTCCAGGAAATGTTGGTTTTTTGTTAAAATAATGTTGTATTATAATATTAATATATAACTGTAATTGTTTCATTAAATAATACATTTGCATTCAAAAAGGCAGAAAAACAAAATATGAAAAATTCAGTCGACTGAGTAGTTCTGCTCAGTCAACTGAAAATAACACAGAAACTTTCATCCAATAGTTCAGTCGACCACAAATTTCTGTTCAGTCAACTGAACTTTACACAGAAACTTTTCATTCACGAATTTAGTCAACCAAAAACTCTATTCAGTCAACTGAATCTTACCCAGAAAATTATCGGGTACCATTTCAGTCGACTGAACAGACAAATTCAGTCGACTGAACATTGTTTCCCAGATTAGTTTTCTCTTTTTACCCATCAGTTTTGTCACTTTACCTTTTACTTTTACAATCCTCCAAGCTTCATCACCATTTCTCCTAAAACTTAGCTCCCAATCCTAAGTTTTTATTTCAATTTCTCCTCCATACTTCACAAAAATGCCTCCCAAACGATCAAGAGCTTCCACTTCAACATCCTCCAAGCCAATTGATGCTCAAATTGCTCAATGGCTTTATGATGGAGTGGCCATCACTAGGTGGAATAAAATGAAGAATTCTAGGATTTTCGAACACTCATTCGTCGATTTCCAAAGTCTTCAAACTTACAACATTCAAGCCTTGACCGATCAAACAGGTTTGACATCCCTACTAGATATTAAATGCAATGATATTGCCATTATTCATATTGTGGTAAAAAAATTCTACGCTAATCTAAATCTTGGACACCAAACTCCACGAAATCCAAACGATAGTGTTTGGAGTATGGTGTGTGGTAAAAAGGTATGGTTTTCTCGTGACCGCATTGCACATATTCTAGGATCTCCTAACATTGGTAGGAAGCTTAAGGAAATAGAATTTAATCCTCATATTTAGGACAACATCAATCATCAATTTTTGGATGATAACATTAATATATGGGATACCAAATCAACTTCTTTATGACCAACAGCTACGCTTCTATACAAAGCTCTTATGCGAACCATCACTCCTCGCACAGGCTCATATGAAATCGTATACCCAAACAACTATCGGGCACTTTATTCCATTTGGGGTAATATTAAAGTTAATTAGGTTCAATTAATTCTTAATGAATTTCTTACATTCAATAATGGAAAAATGAGAACAATATACTATGGCGAGTATATCATCCAACTACTCCTCCACGTTGATTCGCCACTACCAGAGTCCGAATCTACAACGGTTCATCAAATCAACCATCGGACTACAAGCCTCATGCAACTCCCGGCAAGACCTCCTTGCATCATGTCTCTAGCCGAATGGGAAGCACGTAATCAACAACCTCACCAATCTCCTCAGGCCCAATAAGAAGAACCTCATAATCAAGATGATGGAATTCGTCTTTTTCACCCGAATTATACTACAAATCAGTCATTAGGAATTCTATCAAGAAATCAACAAATTCTTGATAATCGCCTCAAAAAGGTTGATCACAAACTTGATAGAATAAAAGGTTTCTTCAACAAGCTATGGGATGCCATCTCATGCAAAAGCTCCACTTCTACTTCCACCTCATGCGGCAAGCGTCCGGCTCCAACGTTCACATAGACATCTTCCGGAGAAAATCCAAGCAGTAGGACTAGTGGTAATAGTGGTGGTCAAGGAGGGAGAGCTTTTCGACAACCTACCGGTGGCCCTGTTATTCGTGAACAAGATGGAGGACGTGAAGGATCTTATGTTGGGGACCGGGATCCTTGATCATTTTGATGGTTTGATTTCCGAAACTTTTTATTAATTTTCAAAAACTTCTGAAAAGGCTTGTATAAATAGCCTTCTTTTATTCGTGATACTCTGTGGTTTGTATGATTCACACTATGGTTATGCATGCATATGGTTGCTTTGTTTGACAATTATATACTTCTACAAATTATTACTTGCTTTTTGTCGATGACAAAGGGGGAGAAAAGTCTATGTCACTAACTTTGTCTTGTAGGAAAGATAGCGCATATATTTAGGGGGAGGAAAGATAATTACATCTCTACAAACATTGGTTTTGTCATCAATCAAAAAGGGGGAGAATGTTGATATGCTATATTTTGATTAATGATAATGTGCTTCAACAAAAAGGAAAGGAAGTACTATGAAGACTAAGGACATCATGAGTACTTATTATATATAGGTCTTAGTTATAGTTTTATTGTTAAAATCTATCCTCAAGAAACTTGCACAAACACCAAAACACATAACACAACTTCATATTTTTAGTTAAGTGTTCATTGTGCATAACCAGTTCAGTCGACTGAACAGGATATTTCAGTCGACTGAACCTGTTACACAAATACAACATGCACAGTTTCAGTCGACTGAAATTCTTGGCTCTGTCGACTGAATTTGAACCTGCGAATTTTTAATGAAGAGACACCTTCTTCTTCCTAAGAGTTGCAACCATTCTCCAATGGTAATGGATGCATCTCTTGCATGAATCTTTTGCAAATAGATACACCTCTTCTACACCTATAAAAACATGTCTCTATCATTTCAAATCACCAATTCTTATTGCTTTCATCTCTCTATTATCTTGATCATATTTTTCAGATTATTCAAGTTTTCAAAAAGCATTCACAATCCACTTCAATTGCTTGAATCTCTGATTTATCTTAAATACTTTTTGATTCTTAGCAATTTAGATTTCCTAAATCTTCATAAACACATTTCATATTCTTAAGGCTAAGATTATAAGAAATTTGTACTCTATTAGACTCATTAGTATTATCGAGAACACAACAAGTCAGAAATACTCTTTGTACCTAGTTGAAGTCCTCTTCGGTAGTTGAGGCAAGAAATCCCGTTTCGTTGTTCGTGTAAGTTGTAAACCTATTCCTCTGGGTTAAGCGAGGGTTGTTAGTTAGAATTCCTAAGAGGAGCTTAGGGACTGGACGTAGGACAAGAGGTCTGAACCAGTATAATGTCTTGGTGTCTACTTTACTTATTGTTTATTGTTATTTACCTATACTGTCACGACCCGAACTCGATGTTCGACAAACAACATCAAATTCGTATCGTGGGAGCTTGCAACACCTGTAATAATCCGCTTTTTCGTACTCCTTGAATAGACACTAATCTCCATTTATATATTCAAGATGCACGGAAGAACGAACCATTATGGTTTAAGAAGAAGAAAGAGGTAGAAGAAGAGAGAAAAAGATAGAAACTAAAGAGAAAAGAAAGGAACAGAAAGAAATAACAGAACAACATCAGAATCTCACAATTCGCAGCGGAACAACATATAATAAATAAATGAATAATCTTTAAACAGAGAACTATATCAGTTATGACATTACATTACATTTCATTACATCAGAGTGTACAACAACAAATAACATCAACAGCGGAAAAGAAATACTATATACTAGTAATACGCCATGCCATCCAGCTTGCCTCCAGCAACTCCTGAATATCCTGATAAACCTTAACTCTTGACTGCCCGTGTGGAAATTGGTGGGCACCCAGAGTTTAGGAAAGAAAACAATAAACTCCGAGTCAGTCATGTGACTGGTGTGAGAACTCAAAACAGTTATATTTATCTTTGAAAACAAAATAGAAGAATATTTTTAAAGTCAATTCGCAATGCTTTTAAAAATGAGACTACCATAAGGCCTCCCGCACACACACACAATGCAAACGCAGAATCTAAGGAAATTTCTCCTTGTGATAGTCAAAGATGCTTGATACGCATTAAAAAGAACATTTGATATTATTACTAGTGCATAGTGTAGGCAAAATTCATTTCGAAAATAGAGTATAAATCTTAGCCAACATAGACATTTCGAACTATGTCTACTATAACTACCATCCAAACAGTGGGGCGCCACCATAAGTGAATAATAGGTTCTACAACTAAAACCGTACAGGGTTTCGTATTGGGAATTGGATTTCCAACAAATGGTCAGGCCAAGGAACTTCCCATTGCCACATGAGAAGTCAAGAGTTAAGGTTTATCAGGATATTCAGGAGTTGCTGGAGGCAAGCTGGATGGCATGGCGTATTACTAGTATATAGTATTTCTTTTCCGCTGTTGATGTCATTTGTTGTTGTACACTCTGATGTAATGAAATGTAATGTAATAACTGATATAGTTCTTTGTTTAAAGATTATTCATTTATTTATTATATGTTGTTCCGCTGCGAATTGTGAGATTCTGATGTTGTTCTGTTATTTCTTTCTGTTCCGTTCTTTTCTCTTTAGTTTCTATCTTTTTCTCTCTTCTTCTACCTCTTTCTTCTTCTTAAACCATAATGGTTCGTTCTTCCGTGCATCTTGAATATATAAATGGACATTAGTGTCTATTCAAGGAGTACGAAAAAGCGGATTATTACATTTGGTATCAGAGCCGTTGATAGCTAATGGTGGCGGCTCTGTTATAAAACCCTAGCTATATTTTTTTTACTTATTTTGTGATAAATTTTGTCTATTTATAGAGCTTTCTCAACCACTATTCATGCCGGGTTTCCAATCTTCGATTTACGCGCAGTAACAGGCGTTTCTGGGGTTTATCCCATGTTCCGGACACAATGGAATAGGTTTTGGAAGCTAATTCGATCGTATGTGAGAGTTACGGCAATAAACGATCAATTTAAATTAAACCGATTTAAACCGATTTCGATGCGTTTTAATTTGTACCGGACAAACGGTAAATCCAATCGACTTGAAATTTGAAACCTTACAATAATATCATATTACGGATCCAATGAAACTGGTTTCGTCGATATCCAAGACTTTTTGAAAAATGGCTATTTTAACTCGCCAAATTAATATTAAAACAATTCGATGCGTTTCGAGCTGCTACGGTCAAACGACAACTCCGATTGCTACGAAAATTGAAATCCAATAATAACATACTATTACGGATCTAATGGAACTGGTTTCGTCCAATTCTGAGATAGTTCAAAAATTGGCTAATTTCACTAGTCGATTAAATATTAAAATATTCAATTTTCACAAATAAACTTTTAATTCGATTTTAAAAGTTCTAAAATATCGTTCTAACTTCAACATGATAAAATAAAATTTTACAAATCATTTCAATCATATTTAACTCAATTTTCAATTATTTCTGTATTTTCAACTATTAGACTATCGATTTAATTATTCAATTAAATCCAATTATTCGAATTAAAATTTATTCGACTTATAATTTCACTTATTAATATTTAAAATTAATTAAATATTCAAATTTAAATAAATAAAAATTCTGGTTCGTTACAACACCATTAGATGATAAATAACATAGCGGAAAATAAAAGATGATATCACTGATATAACATGAATACAATATCCGATACATCAATTTGATACAATGATAATCATTAATATCAGAGAACATACAACACAGAATACAGCGGAACATGATACAATCTGAGGTAAGTCTTCAAAGATATCCAATACTGCAACTCTGATCCAATGGCTCCAAATACAAAGCTCCAAAACTCCAAGCTCGATCCACCATCAAGATTCCACCAAGATAAGCAAGACTGGTGTGCATCCAGAGATTGAACAACCTAACTATCTGGAAAAAACAAACTCTAGACTGCCCGTGTGGAAAATTTGTGGGCACCCAGAGTTTAGAAAAGGAACAATAAACTCCAGGTCAGTCATGGGACAGGTATGAGCAAACAAAACGGTTTGTCTTTAAAAACAATCAAAAGATTTAAATTTGATAACCGCAATGCTTTTCGAAAATGGAACTACCATAAGGCCTCCCGCCACACACACCATGAAAACGTAGAATTGGAGGAGATTTCTCCTTATGATAGTCAAATATGCTTACTACGCAAAATTCTTTGATATTATTACTATAAGTGCATAGTGCATAAAACATTTCGAAAGTAGAATATAAATCTAAGCCAGCATAGACATTTCGAACTATGCCTATTATAGCTACCATCCAAACAGTGGGGTGCCACCATAAGTGAATGGCAGGTAATACAACTAAAACCGTATAAGGCTCGTAGTGGATGAATGGATTTCCAACAAATGGTCAGGCTAAGGAACTTCCTACTGCCACATGGGAACGCCTCTGGCGGAACACCTCGAGAACCTACCCTGCTCTCTGCCAACACAAGGCCGGGTTTCTCCCTGCCCGAGAGTAATACCTTTAGATATGCCATTCCCAGTCCTTTGGGACCTTTATCCGAGAGCTTTCAACACTAACAACATCGCTCAGTAATAAATATACTACAGTGCCCACACGAGTAAGTATCTGGGCTCCATACCATGATACTACCCTTTTCCAGAAGGAATGGTCACACCCTAGGGGAGCTACCCCTAAAACCTTGCCGCATCATTCATGTTTCGACCATATCGGTTTGTGAGGCTCGACGAGGTTTCGTCCACAAAGCTATGCTTTATACGAAATCCATGCTTTGATCACAAATAATCAACCAATGATCATCAACACACTGCAACACTTAGCATGCCACACTACCAAATTGGGAGTATATTGCTGATAACCTTCAACTACATAACTTCTGAGTTCGTACGTCTCAGAGAAGGGTGTTAAGCTAAGAGAATAAATTCTCCACCACCAACAGATATGTATTTGAAAGAAATCAGCTTTATATCTCAATTTGTAATGTCAGACATATAATCCATACAAGTCTGTTCCGGTTTCGAACAGAACCGAAGGCACTTCCAAAGAAGCCCTTGCAATCCGTGTATTCACAATCCCAATCGGACTTCCCATCACTTGGGGAATCTCTATACCGGAGCAACTCAGTGTAGAGACAATCGATAGGTCATCCTATCGTTCTCGCAAATACCCGGTCTTCACCACCGGTCTTCAAATGCTACCCATAACGACGTATCATTATTCGGTCCTTTCCGGATAAACCGAGTAATGAGCGTAATATTTAAAAACATATGGATATGGGATTTCAATTAAGTCGCAACTTAATAATTCCAAATTTTCTTTCAAATGGTTTAAACCAATTACCATTTCAACTCCTTTAAACAAAAGAAAGATTTGTTTCACAAAGTTCACTCGATTTCACAAAGATCCATTTACGGATTTCAAAATAATTTCCATTTCAATTGGATTACTCATTTAAATATTAAAATCAAGATTTATCTCATAGTCTCCAAAACTGTTTCCAAAGGTTCATTCATAACTTGGAAAAAACATTTTCAATTCAAACTTGAAATCCTTTTAATATAAATTGGAAGTTCCTTACTCATATGAAAGCTTTTATTGTTTGAAAATAACTATTTTTATTTTGGAAAATCCGACTTTATTTACACAAGTCAAAATCTTAGGGTTAATTCAAATTCTCACGACAATACTTTAAAAATGGTTTTAAGACCCCATATAAACTTGAATACTGTTTTAAGATCACAAATACTGAATATAGAATTCAATTTCAAATATTGAATTCAAATTATTCAGATTTCAAATCTTTACTAAGTTATTTAAAATAACTTTCATTCTTAAAACACCTTTTCAGAAGCTTTTCACATTAAACTTAATTTATTTCCAAAACTATTTGAATTTAAAAAATTCAATTTCAAAACTTATTTAAAATCTGTGACTTAACCGATTTCCACGTGAAATCCATATTTGTGTGTGTATAGTGTGGTCCAGGGATTTTACACAATAATGCACACATCAATTATTACAGAGATATCGATATCGATAAACGATATAATCTATAACGCTTATTCTTATTCACAATTTCATAGATAAAAAAATTTATCAATCACAAAGATTTATCTTTACGATTCGATGTGGATTTCAGATAACTAACCGGAATCTGAATCCGTGTCGCACCGAAATTTAAATGCTATTTTATGGGAAAAAGGGGTTTCACATAGACATACAAAATAAAATCACGTTCATAATCCAGCACAGAGTAATTCAAATCTCACAACATCACAATTACAAACAAAAATATCAATTCATTATACAATAAATCGGAAATCCTACATACACAATCCATAAGCAATTATCTTAAATTCTTATTGCAATTAATTAAATTTAAAACAATTTCTTGGGAATTAATTACTTAGCCCTGTATAATCAATTGTTAATTTATTATCAATTAATTATATATTCTATTTCAAATTAGTTAATTAACCAATAAATTTTTAATCAATCATTATGTCTTAATTACTTAATTATTTTATTTCACATTATTTAATTACTTACTTCTCAATCAAGTTATTTATCTTTAATTAACTCAATTAACTATTCCTTAATCATTAACTAATAACCTTAATTATTAATCAAACTTAATTTCCCATTCATTAATGACTTGATTACTTAATTATTCATTTATTAATTCTTAATTAACTTAATTAATCAACTATTAATCATTAATTAATTAACGTTAAGTAGTTAATTACCAATAAATTAATCACTTAATCATTAATTAGTCTCTAGTTACAATTGTAAAGTAATTATTCTTAATTACTTCCAAAACTATTTTATTGATATTAATTGTTCAACTTAATTAAACATTTAAAAGTCTTCTTTTAAATTTTGAAAATCAATTATAGTATTAACTACGAAACTTAATTCTTAATCACTTTATACTTAATTAAATTTATTACTTAATTAAAATATTAACAAGTTTTTAAAACATGGTTAAGCATTAACTAAAGTAATTAAAACCTGTGTTAAAATTTTAACCTTATTTGTTAAACACTTATTTGAATTTATAGTGTTTTAATCTGATTGAGAAACGAGTGCTTAACTTTATATAATTTTCTTTAAAAACAAAACATATTTTTTTTCAACTCGACAGAAAAACGGCCTGAGACTTCCCATGCCTTGATTTGAGTTCAAACTCGGGTTCCCCACTGTCTTCCCCGAGTTCCCTCTTCTACCCATGTTTTTCTTTGTTCAAGTTTAGCTTGAATTTTAAACTTTAGGTTTGTAAGTTATAACTTCAATGACAGGAGCATTCACGCACCCAGGTCTCCCTCCAACAACCCCTCATTTTTCTCGAGCATCATTTCGCATCGAAATTCCCGTACTCGAGTGCGAACCAGGTTGCAACGCATTCATCTTTCCGAGTGTGGTCCCAAGTCATTCACCCCTTTACCCACACTGACACCAAACGATACATGCACGTGCACGATCGACACGACCATCTCCGGCCAAGTCATCGACCGCCACCCAATCGTCGTTGATCACCCCTCACCTCCAGGCCACCCATATCCAACAATCCGCTTTCGAATCAAAATTTGTATTTCGATAAAATATGGAACCGAACCCATCACGTAGAAACTCCTCGTCCTTCCACCTCTGGCCATCGAAGGCCATGAGAACTCAACTGAAGCTTCGACTTGTTCACATACCGCTATTCCCACCGCCTTATGCCACTCGGTTCATCATAGACGCCATGGCGACGAGATAACTGACCCTAATTAAACTAAGGGATTAAACCCTAACTTGATTTTGTTCCCATTCCACGATAAATTAAAAAATCAACGAGTATTTTTCCACTGATCTACAATCCTCCACCCAGCTACCATCTCAATCTCGAGATCCAAAATGATTCTGATCATCGGAATTTAACATAAACCCCAAAATTGTTCATTTAGCAATTTCTCAGTAAATACTGATTTAAAATTTTTGATTTTGCTTTCTAAAATCATTATTTTTAGCGGTGATTAGGGTAGTGTAATTGAAGTTGCAATTCGTAAAGTTTGAATTTCTTGAAGAAGTTTGAATGGTGGCTGTTATTAAAATTTCCAGAAGAAGAACTATATGAAACCTGTTTTATTTCATTACTAAAATGTAATATAGGTTTAAAACAATATTTTAACTTGTTTACCATCTTTGTCAGAATCAAAGAGAGAAGAAAGATTTAGATTTGCTTGGATATGGTCTAACCTGTAAAACAAAAGATTATTGTGTTTATTTAGTTCCCAGTAAAAAGAAAGTTTCCAAACCTGCGTTGATTAATTACTGGAAAATGTAGTGCAAGTGTAAAACAAAAACTCCAACTTATTTAGACCTTAATTCCAGAGGAGAATAGAGAGGAAGTTGTTTGAGTCTAGCATGTTTCATTTTTTTTGTAAACCAGAGACTAAGGAGAGAACAGAAGAACAGGAACAAATCCCGATCACAACATTTCTAGGAAAAAGAAAAAAACTCAAGCATAACAGTCCATTCAGAAACAAAAGTTTTTAGCATCATTCAGCATCCACAAAGTCAATAATTTATAGGGAAAATCAAGGGTTTACTCACATTAACTTGAAGAACAGAGGCCAGCTCTGTGTTTTGAATCTGTAGTATTTTTCTTGAATCCTGTTTTACTTTTCTTGACTTTGAATTGAATGATATTTTGAGTTTATAGATGATGATGCTTAATAAAAAAAAATTCTTTTCTCAGATTGCTAAGTCTAATGAACGAACAAGGTGAGAATAAATGCATATATAAAGAAGATAGCTTGGTACAGATTTTTTTTCCTTGCTTTGTTTGATTAAAAGATATATTTTTTCAATTGTTTACTGATATAATTTGATCCTATCTCGGCTGAGAAGATTGTTTTGTGCTGAGAGGATGGGGGCATTAAATGCAATGTCCTATTTGGTTTACAAACTTATACTATTTGTTATGTATGTATAGTTCTTTTGTTTTGCTT
This sequence comes from Allium cepa, assembly GCA_030765085.1. Classification (NCBI taxonomy): domain Eukaryota; kingdom Viridiplantae; phylum Streptophyta; class Magnoliopsida; order Asparagales; family Amaryllidaceae; genus Allium; species Allium cepa. The sequence continues at coordinate 807,032,673 of CM060928.1, forward strand.
TGTATATGCATGTACCTAAGTACTTTTCTCTATAAAAAATCCATTTGATTTTATTTTTGTATGTATAGGTTTTGTATCATAGACATTTCTATTTTTTTGTTTATCTTATAATTGTATTTCTAACTTAAGTATTAAATTTATTGTTTGCTTCTATTCAAGTTTAGCAAGCCAATATTTAATTTATAACATATATTATATTTTTATATTTTACACTTAATATTGATAAGTAGTTTTTTTATCATAAACATCTTATTTATAATTCAATTCAACTGAAAATCTTCATTTTGAGTTTCAAATCCAAATTCAAAAATAAATAAGTATACATTTCTTATTAAAATTTAAAAATTTAAACAAATCCATAGTATAATCCAAAAATTAAATTAAATTACAAAATTAAATTCGTTGTTAAACTGGGATCGTTACATATACCATTCCACTATTCCATATTATACGATCATACAGCATAGCTTCTTTCATTCTTAAAATTTACTGCATTACAAATTATAACAATTATATTTCTTTATAAATTTAATTTCAAAATCTTATTAATATGACAAATTAAATTAATGAAATTCATAGGTCGTTACATCCATACCTAGTTATCTTTTCAAAACCAACTAATATCGTTTAACTTATTAACTCGAAATCAAAATTTCTCCAAAATTGTCAAATTTTTCTAACGCCTTAGATTTTTCACAAAAATTCGCCAACGTCTCCTTTGCACGGTTCAATCGTAGTAGGATCGCAACACATATATATATATCACAAATATACATCTCATCCTCGAGGATGAGGCATCCCATAGGGAAAAACATGTAAAAGTATGATATGTAATCCGAGATATGTACCTTATATATTATTAACAAGCATACATGGTTAATATAGCACGAAAGCGAGCTCCAAATGCGAAGCAAGCGCCATCCATACCTACTAAATACTCAACAAACAAATGAGAAACATATATATATACAAAAATAATATCAATATACACATATACCAATATGACTACTATATATGCCAATATAGCAAATGTAATCAAAACAGCAAATCCAACCATCCAACAATTGTCATCCAACAAACCAAAATCTACATCCAATCAATCCATAACCAAATAAATATAAATTATCATTTTATTAATATTCATTGAATTGGTTTTTAATTTAAAATCACATTTGATTCGTTAAAATTGGATTTACTGATCATTCGTTTATTCAAATTCAATTAGTTTACATTCACTCAAATTAGTTCACTTTTAAATCAAATCAAATTCTATTTAAATTTACTTCACTTCTAATTTGGAATCAATTATTTATCTTTCAATTTGATTAATTCAATTTCATTAACACTTAATGAATTTCTATGCTATCAACAAACAACCAATGCATATTCAATATAACCAAATTTATTTAATTTACTTCGATACCAAAATCAACTTCATTTAACATCACTTTAGTTATGTTTCATTTCAAATTCACTTACATTCACGTTCACTATACAACTTAAGTTCACTACTAATTTAATTCAAATTCTATTTTTTTAACTCTTACTTAAGTCAAATTCATATCACTATTCAGATTTTGTTAACAAAATTGTTTAACCAATTTAACAATTGGTTTTACTTACTTTTTCTCAATTTTATAACTTATACTACTTATTATTCAAACTTCCAAATTCATATTATATAATCACTAACCACTTCAGTTAAATTTCCATTTCAATAACTTATCTAGTCTAGTTAGAATTATTTAACCTTTCTTTAGTTAAATTTCAAACCATATATTTATTGTGCTAACTCAAATCTATTTCAACATTAATAATAGTTAAATTTTTATTTCATATTATAAGTCCAAAATTCATTTCACTTGTACTCATTACTTTCAACTTGGAGTTTAAATTCAAATTTGTTTATCACAATAAAACTTAAATTTTTAATTTACTATTGGTAGCAAATCCATCACACAGAAACTCGAAAATGATACTGATGATGCTGAAGTTATCACCCTTATTATTTCCTAGTAATAGTAGTGAATTCAGTGCTTTTTGTTCTTCCAAAAATTTCCTTTTATTTATAAATCACATTTATACATTCATGCCTGTATAATTTCAATATTTTACTTCAATTATATAAGATTCATTCCAAATTCACTTGTCTTATCCAAATTTATAACAAGATAACATCTTCTTACTTTGAAAAATAACTTTCAAACTAAACGGAATTCAAATTTGTGAAATTCTTAGCTTAAATTCATTTGTATTTACAACTCAAATAGTTTCAGTTCTTATATATAAGATAATTTCACAATTGTAAATCATATTAATTATAATTTGATACTCATAATTCATTTTCTTATTTAATTTATCCTCTTACAATAATTGTTTTTATTAAGCTTATTTAAATAATTTTTATTAACTTATATATATATTTACATTTTCAAACACCCAAACCATTAATTTATATAAACTTTAATAATTCTAAAAGATTATTTCCTTTGTGTATATAAAATATAATCGATGTAAAATTATTTCATTTACCCAATTTAAAATAATACTATGTCGAATTGCCTCGTTTAAGTGTTTACAAATCCCTATCGATAACATGTTGTCCTACATACCGACCAGAATTCACAAAATGCTCAACGGATAGGCAAACATAATATAAAGCATTTTTATATCACAAACAAATACATGCTCATATATATAATACACTCAAACACAATCTAGGGTGCTACTGTGCCAATCTATATTGAGTACACATCAAAGCTTAGGAATATACAAAATCTTAGCTTTGATACCCGATGTGATGACCCGTAATTCCATACCCTTTGAATCGACAATAATCCACACATGTCCGACACAAAAAGCACCAAATGACAGAAAGTCAAGAGAAAGAAAAGAAGAGAGAAGAAGAGAAGAGAAGAAAGTGGGAAGATAGAACTAAACAGAATAATACAAAATCTCACATCGCAGCGGAAAACATATAATGTCATATCAATGATCTTTACAAAATGAAACAGTATATACATACATAAATCAGAGGTCAAGAATCAATAGCTAGTTATCAGCCTGAACAGTTATAATAACATATCCTCACAATTGCCGATAATATAAGCAACAACTAAGCACAGTGGATAATCAATAAACAAAACCAATATGTGTATACGAAACGAAGATCTCCAGCTCTCCTATTGAATCTCCATAAGCATCAATCTGAACCTGTAAATATACTCGATCTAACTCGAGCATGAAGAGAAGAATGCCCGGATTAGTCTGGTAAACTAGTGTGAGAAACACACCCAATTGAATTTATTAAATTAACAAACTTTTCATTTAAACAAAAGTATCTCGTAAGACAAGTCCACACATAAACAAGAACATGTTTTTACCTTACGATAACTAAAACATCTCGTGTCAAATCATCTGATATTATACTAATGTCTAGTACACAAATAATATTAATCATAGTCGAAATTGTTGCATTGATTAAATTCCAACAAGTAGCCCAAAATGGGTAATACAATCAAAATGGCAGGTACGTAGTGGAGTTGGATTTCCATACAAATGACAAGGTAAAGGGACTACCTTCCGAATGGGTACACCTATAGATGGATGTCCTGAGGCATAGAACATCTGCCCTCTACCAACACATGACCGGCCCACCTCTATAACTAGATGATACCGAATATGTCATCCTCCGGTCGTTACCAACCTTTACCGAGGGACCTCGAAGCATACAAACCATAATAATCAGATACACGACGTCATAGCGTGTAAAGATATATCAAGAAGAGGATAATCATACCCTACTTGGGAGCGACCCACTTAGCCCTGCTGCATCTAACCCTGTTTTTGTCATTTTCGGTTGATGAGGCCTAAATTAACGATTACCGTTCTCGAATCACAATCACATCGCCATTTCCGTCGACTACTAATTGCCTTCCACAAACATACAACCCTTAAGCTCATACGTCTCAAGGAGGGTGTTAAGTGAAGAGAAGTTGTCTTCTCCGCCACCACTGATGTACGTTTGTAAAAACCAATATACGAAATCTTTAAAAATGCAATGTCAGACAAACATCCATACAAGTTGTCCAGGAGCAGGAAAAACCAAAGGTACTTTCCTACCACATCCTGTCGAGAAATCCCTAGGATTAGTGGCGAATAGTCCTTGCATTGTATATTTCATAATGAAGAGACTACTGCTACTGGATGTATATTGGGATTTTAACCCCAAACGATCAACAAGAAGTTCCTCGCTACGAAAATCCTAAATGTCAATATCATCATAACCAACCTACACAATCGTCGCATAAATGTTGGTCCGAAGTGGTATTCGGATAAATCTAATCCTGGTCTCTTCGCACCAACAACGCAAAAGCATTTTTCAAACTCACACAGAACTAAGTCTTATAGACATATCACGTCTCCATCTTTCAACTTGCTATCCTTCGGGCAAAGAAGGAAGCTCGATAGATTGAAGTAACACTCCACACTACATGAACCATCATCCTTGGCACAAAAGATAATCAAGCCTACACAAAAGGCTACGTACTAAGTGTACGACTAAATAGTTCCAACATCGAGTCAAGGAACTAAAATGGCCAAATCTGATAGTTGGTTCTTTAACTATCAAAACAAACAAACAAATATTCAACACCATAACAATCACTAGTCCCTTTTAATTAATCTTTTATTAATTAAATGACTTGTCCAATATTCACTTCAAATTAACTTTAAAAAGATATATTTCAAACCATTTCAATTTTTCAATATTGGAAAACATTTCCATGTACTTATTTAATAATAAATAATTCACAATTTTATTTATTTCCAACATTTAGAAAATATTACATATACTCAAATCACGATTAAGTATATATTTTATTCTTTAAGGAAAATGTTCTTATTAAACACATTTATTTTGGTCAAAACCATTATTGCATAAAACATCGCTACGACAACCCAAAATCACTATTATAGGGATTCAAAAATAAGATAGATGTATAAGCCCCATATACTATACAAAACATTTCCTTTCGAAAATCATTTACTATAACAATAGTGTTATAGTCCATCATTTCCTTACTTCTCGAAAATGCCTTTTTCAACAATGAACGTTGAAATCTATGTAATCGATACTTAACACGTTTGAAACATCTTTAAAACATTTTATTCCGTTTATGATATCACTTCTCAAAACATTCATTTAATTTAAAAGATTATTCGCTGTCCAAAATCATGAATTTACTTCGTTTACCAAATCCACCATTTCCACATATTTATTAAAGGTCTATCCACTGTCCAAAATCGTAGATATAATACGTTTAATAAATTTTTATATTTAACCTGTCAAATTCAATTAATTTTGTATTTATAAAACAATGTTTACAAATCCCATTTATATTTTATAAATTCCCTTTATTAACAAATTACATTTACGTCTCATTTATATGCCAAAATCCAATTTATAAGTAAATTACTTATAAATCATTTATTTACAAATTTGTTCTTTTATAACTACACAAATTCAAAAATCTTATTTACTTATAAAATCTATTTACAAGTTCATTTTAACATTTACAAAACAGCTTTATAATCCCATTATTTTGATTTATAAAAAATCCAATTTTATAAATCTTTTATATAAACCCATTTATAATAAGTCAAAAATCTCAATTTAACTTATTTTATAAAATATTTAATACCATATTTCAAAAACCACATTTAATTTTATTTCAAAAAAATCATAATTTTATAATAATAAAAACTATAACTTTTATTTATTTAAAAAAAATTCATTCCTTTATAATTCAAAATTCAACAAAACGTATATTTTCAAAATCACCTGAAAATCCTTTTAAATTTAAAAATCATCACTTTAGTATTTTTATTTTCCAAAAATAGGCCCAATCCTGCAACAACACTAAATATATCAATCACAGCATCCAAAATATCATATATCATATGAGAACAGAATATATCACAATATCCGTAAATAAATCAATACTGGTGAGGAATCCAGTTGGATCCCTCCAACCTATCACCTGCTATAAATATATATATTAGAATATGTGTACAATGTCCGCTTCGAGGCAGACGCACGTATAAAGGGTCATCCGCTCATACACGGGAACGTATAGGGTCTCACTGCTCCAATAGGCAGGAATATATCCAAATATCAATCAATCAATATATATATATATAATATCATATATCATCCAAATAATCATCAATCATCACAAAATAAATTTATTCTCACTTACATAAAAATATTAGCGAGTCAGAAAGAGTGAGTTGTACTCATATTGATTCCAATAGCAGTTGCAGTGTTTTACTCGGAATAGCCGTTTAATTTTATCCAAAATTTATACTAGCTCCAGTCAACTCTGAACTAGCTCTAAAATATAATGCTCATCAATACGGACCCAACACAATTTGTTTTTTCAAAAATGGACCTCGTATGAAGAAGTTACACTATTTTAAAGAGTGTACGAATAAAAAAAATATAATTTACAATTTTCTTTTATTTATTTTTAAAAACCTACATCAGCTTGGCCATTCATTTTAAATTGATGAGATCGTGGCCACTTGCTTTTTCTCCCCCCCCCCCCCAGGCAAAAGAATGCACGCAACAACACAAAGCCGACATCGATCATATACTAGCCGCGCCACCCTACGACGACGAGAGCATGATCAGATAGTGCCTTCGAAAGCACGTCACCGATTCCACCTATGTCCAAAGACCGGCCACACTCGACCCCCCATTTCATCTCGAAAATCATGCCCAATCACACGCCTTGAAACTCCAATTGTCGTCGATTTATTCGACCATTTCTGATCATATCCGTTGGATTCAAACATCTCATTATGCTCTTTGATTTTGTAGTTGACAGTTTTTGGTAATTGTGGATGGATCGAGAGAAAAAAGTAAGAAGGAAACGAACATTCTCGGCCATAGAAAAAGAAAGTGGCGGCTGTCCTAATGTTTTAGAGTTTTGTGAAAATTAAAGAAGTTATGGTCTTTTAAAAATTTGATGACACTACCGAAAAATTTTCAAACTTGAAACAAAGCGTGCCGCCTGATGTTTATAATGTTTGACCCCTATTCTGAACACAATGGAATATATATTGAGAGCCAATTCAATCGTATTTGAAAGATAGGTTTTCAAATCGAATAATTTAAATTTTAAAATTTAAATAAATAGTTTTCTACGCGTCTTAGCTTGCCACGACTAAACCGTAAATCCAATTGACACGAAATTTGAAATCTTACAATAATATAAAATTATGGATCCATTGAAATTTGTTTCATCGAAATCCGAGACTGTATGAAAAGTTGCTAATTTTACCCGTCAAGTGAATATTAAAATATTCAATTTCTGTAATTTAACTTTTAATTCTATTTCTCTAACATCATTTTAATTCAAATAGCATTTAATTCAACTTTGTAAATAATTTTAATTCACATTAAATCCAATTTCCAATTATTTCAGCAATTTCAAATATTAAATTAACAATTTAATAATGCAATTAAATCATTATATTTGAAATATACGTTATTTAACTTATAAAATTTACTTGTGAATATTTAAAATCAATTAAATATACGAATTTCGAGTGACAAAAATTCTGAGTCGTTACATTCTGTGTTTTGTTTTGTTTTCTTTTTTTTCTTTTTTTATTTGCCTCATTAACAATCCTTTGTTTTGAATGATTTGAGTCTGACATGTATGGTTTATTGTCGATTTGAACCGTCCAAAATAGTGGGTTGTTACAGTTGGTATCGGAGCTTTGGATTAGACATACCTTAGCCTGTTGGGGTTAATTCATTAGAGATAGGATAGAAATAACCCAGAATGAGTTCTATGAGTGTGTATATGAGAGTGCGTATTTGTTAATATTATAAAAATGTTTTATATAAGTTTTGAAATGAAATTATTTTTCCAAATATTATATGATATATATATATATAAAGGAATAAATTTTTACAACTAATATAGTTATTCATAATGTGTTTGGTTTATGAAATGGTAATACTTAGTTATTATCATTTATTGTTGGTTAGTTGAGTTTTTGTTAGTTTATAAGCATTGGCTAATTATTATTGATTTAATTTATGGACTAAAACACTAGTTTAGTAATGGTGTTTTAAAGAGAATAAAATGAATAATTAGGATAATTGGTTATGAAATTGAAATGTTTGGTTGTGAATATTGTTGTTTGTTGATTGGTAGTTTCATCTATTGAAATAAAATGGAATATTGGATATTTTGCATAGTTGAAACTTCTGAATTAATATATGAGTTGAAATGTAGAAATTTTGTTGAATTATGCAGTTGAATTTGGAATCTTAAATTTGAAAGCAAGTGAAAGAATATTTAATTTGTTATATCTATTTCTAATAAACGAATAGAATTGTTGCATACATTCTTGGCATGTAATGTAATAATATACAAGTGTGAACTTCAAGCCTTTGGGATGTTTAAATTGAAATTGTGATTAAGGAAAAGCTGTAAATGAGATTTATAAAATAGTGTTATGAACTTAATTAAATTTATGAAATGTGCCACAAATAAATTGAAAGGTAAAGGTGAAACTAAATGGGATAAGAAAATATGAAATAAAAGTGAAATGATTATAAATAAAGCCATGACTTGTAAATTGTTATGAAATAAATGGATGTTGCAATAAATGGTTATAAATAAAGTTGAGATAACTTTAAACACTAACAATGTCTTATAAAAAGGAATTACGCTTTTATAAATTGGTTATGAACTTAAGAAAATTCCTTATGAAATGATTTGCAAATAAATGTTGTATTAAATGATAAATTTTACATGTGAAATGAATGCAATTCAAATTACAGAGAAATATAAGCAATATTATGAGAGTGAATATATTAATGATTTATATCAAATGGAGAAATTCCGTGAAACAAATATTAAAATATGAAGTGATATTTGTGTCAATGAAATTAAAAATGATTTTAATTGAAGTTTAATTGTGATGAAACAAATTGGAATAATTTCGTGAGTTGTATGTACATTATTTTATTCGAAAAATTAATTTTATCCGGATTTGAGTACACAAGTTCTATGTGAATTACACCACTTCATCTTAGGATTTTTCATTCGATTCTTGATGGCGAATATTTGATATGGATTTTTGGTTTGATTCAAGAATTCTCTATTATGGTATATGGCTATGCAAGGAGAATGATCGTTTCTAATCGAGAAACCTTATCGAAGTCCGCATTAGGGAAGTCGAATGAAAGATACTAGTTCGAAAGCGAACTTGTGTAATCCAGCGAGCGATCGAATGTGATTTTGAAAAATTATGACATATGTACATCTTATGTTCTAATATTATTAACATGCTTTGACACTGAAATTGAAAGTTGTTAGGTTGGATATCTTTGTAATTTAAATTGGAATTTTTATGCAAAACTACTATTAATTTAAGTTCATTTTACAAAACTATTTTATTTTTTTATTTTTATACAAACTATCTTATACAATTTTATTTACAAAACTATTTTACAAACTATTTTATTTACAAAGCTATTTTACAAACTATTTTATTTACAAAACTATTTTACAATTATTTTATTTACAAACTATTTCATTTACCAAATTGTTTTGCAAACTATTTTATTTACAAAACTGTTTTACAAACTATTTTGTTTACATAAGTATTTTCAAACTATTTTATTTACAAAACTATTTTACAAAACTATTTTATATATAAAACTATTTCGCAAAACGATTTTTATATATAAAACTATTCTAAATTCAAAACCTTTCATAAAGCAAAGACGTTCACTCCCATTTTGGAAAAATTTAGATTCTTGTATAAGATGGAATTTATATAAGTATATGATGATTTTGAAAACTGTTTATTTTGGAAGGTATTCGATCTGAAGAGATAAATCTTATATATAATGAAATTTATATAGGAATGATTTGATATATTCGAGATTATTGATTTTTGAAAGTACTTCATCTGAAAATGAAATCTTATATATAAAAGAATTTATATAAGTGCAATATTTGAAGCTATGATTTTAAATGTGCACTATATGGTATGTTATATTTCAAAGTAAGAGGTATGGCGAATTACCCTCCACGAAGAAGTATAGTATGATATGCTTCAACCCCGATGGACTTGGTGAATCCAAGAATTGATTCGAGCGATAAACCCTAATATACTTGGGTGAATTCAGAAATGAATTCGAACTGATATGGTTGTCCGGACTTAAACTCATGAGTTCCTCGATTTTTTCTTCAGGGTAGATGGTTCTTTAGTTTACCTAACGGAGGTGCTTTCGATCCTGGGATTTTTTGATTATGGATCTTCCGGGAAGGAAGTGAATCCATTTCGTAAATCATTGAATCAGTAGTTACCACTGCAGCAGGGTTCAATTGTCCCTTATTTATGAAATGACTATGATATTTTTATGGAATCTAGAAGATGGAAGGATCTTTTGGAAAGTTTTGTCTGCATTGCGTAAACACTAGATCAGCAGCGGGCCACTGCTATCATAACATTGTTGTTTGACATTAGATTTTGAGCGGTACTTCTCATACCTGTTTTTAAGTATTTTTCACTAGGTATTGAAACAGGTCAACTAAGTATTTGGAGATTTCTAGTCTTATGCTTGATCAACGTACGACCAAAGTCTGCAAGAACGAGGATAAACTTATAAAAACATCGAGTTATAAAAGTATTTGGATAAAGTATTGTATAAAAGATATTTTGGTCATTTTTCATTTCTAAATACTTTAAAATGTTTAAAATATTGTTTATTTATGTACAACAATTGTTTAATAGTAAATTATTAGTGTTGTAAATATTGTGAGAAGTTATTAATTAAATAAAACATATTTAAAGTTAATGATTATTGACTTATTAATGATGTTTTAAAGAAATTTGAGATTTAAAACTAATAAAATTTATAAATAATGGATTTAAGGCTTTCAATAACTTCTTTTTAAATATAAGTAATGATGTAAATAATTGTTTAAATAGTTTACATATATTTATAAAGATGTTATCTAAAAAATTTAAATGGTATTTATAAATGAAGTTACAGGTGAATTTTTCCATAAAGTATTAAAGATGATTGATATGCAACTGAAGTTTTCAATTGAATATTTCAAGTAAAATCTATATAAATTTCTTTGAATGTATAATTTAAAGATATTATACAAATGGAGAAAAAAATGATTTGCGAAGTTTACTTATAGTAATATGCTTGACAAATAAATTTGAATCTCTATTTTCGAAGTATGGTTTGAAATATTTACTTGATTTCGAAGTACTGATAGAAAACTATTAGTACTTTTGTATTAAACCATAATAAATGTTTTTCCATGATTTTAATATTCATTTTAAAACAAATATGTAAAATTAATTTTGAAGATATGAAATTTTATACTTTGATTTGGATATTTAATGTAAAATTTGAGTATATTATCAGCATCAGTTTAATAATCTAGAGATTATACTTATTTTAAAATAACGAGTCTAATAAATTATCAAATTTAAGGAAATTTTATTTTAAAAATAGCATATCATAATGTTTTGATACAAACTTCGAACATTGTTTAAACTTTTTGGAAAATTCTTGCAAAATGCTATGAGGATGTTTTGAATATATCTTATATTCTTACTAAGTGAATGAGGTTAAATGTTTTAATTGAATTTTAGATATATTGAAATGTTTCTTTTCTCTTCAAGAGCGAATACCAAAAACTTAAATTTTTATTCACTAACAGAATTAAGTTATAAACTCAGGTAAGGCAGTAGGAGCTTAAGTAATATTTTATGAAATGATTCATTAATGACTTAAAGCTTTAGTGGAAAACAAATTATGTAAGTGATTGGTCTTTATATAAATAAATGAAGGGAGAGGTAAATGATGAGGAAAAAAACTAGTAGAATAAACTTAAGTAAATTTAAAATTCTTGTTGTTTGGCTGATGAGAAGTTTGGGAAAGAATACTTCTAATTGTTTGAGGTTGTATGAATAATCTATTAAGTAATTATCAAAGGCTATTGAGCATAAGGTACACTTATTAGTTTATTTATCACCCTTGTACGATTAAAAGTTCTAAACCTGAACAAACCATTAGTTTTGGTTGTTATGGATATATGATGGATTCTTTGTTGCTTATGATGGTTGTATAGTTTTGTTTGCATATGATTGTGATATATTGTATGTTGTTTGTGCTATTGATTTGAAGCAACTGAAATATTATCCTTTCACATAATTTTAACTCTTTGGATTATATAAGTGAAATACAAGTTATGGAAGCAAAAGCTAATGCTTTTGGTTTCATAAATAAAGTTTGTTTGCCCGACAAATAGGTGCGTTTTTGGATTACGGTTTTATAGCAATATTATATTGTTTCACATGGTTTCGGGATATTTTATTTTAAAATATGATATATATATATATATATTGAAATTATTGATATCATTATTTTCCGGACGTATCCGCACAAAGGAGACTCTGTCGAATTTTTTTGAAAACTTAAGACTTAGAAAATCTTTGTAGAATTTGAGTTATTTTAAAATTTATTGAACTTAAATATGTAGGTTTTATTGTTTATAAATTGACTATTTTAAATAAAATATAACATTTTTGGATTCCTCCTTGTTTCTTTTCGGAGACAAAAAGTTTTGAGTCGGGAAGATTATAACTGCCCATATTATTAAACAATTCAAAATATTAAATTAAATAAGATTTATGAATAAAATTGTTAGGAATAAAAAAAATTAAGATTTTACTGATAAAAATTAAATTATAATACAAGTTATGAGCTTAAGTAAAACTTCTATTGATGAAACATGTTTGCAGTAATGTAAGGACGATAACAGATGTTAGTGTGTGTTTTAATAACATTGGTTGAGTGAAATTAACAATTGTATGAATGTAAATTTCCAGTTGATCGGAATAATAAATGTTAATAAAGAATAATAAATGCTTCTTTATCAAAGAATAAATCATATGTTTATTTGCTTGAAATGTTTGGTAGTTGGTAGATTGTTTGCGGAGACAAGAAACTATTATTTGGTAAGAAATGTAAAATTCCTGTTTGTATCCAATAGTGTATAAATATATTTAAATTACTATTAAATAGGAAATAATTGTTCAATTTATCATTACATTTATTTTTTTCATTTTGAAATTCACCTTTGTAAACAATTGAAATTAATGCAATTGAATAATTTTAATTAATGTAGAGAGGACACCAAATTGTAAATTAATAGGCGTACTTTAAAGTAGCTTATGTTTTGTGAAAATATATGGAAAGCTGATTTAATGAAAAAAAACATTTATATCAAATAAAATGAATTTTTCATTTGTTAATGTAGGTTGAATTTAATTAAAATAAAGAATAGAATGATTGATTTAAAGGAAGAAATATATATATATTTGAACTATGTTTTAGCATACAGATGGATTACAAGAGTAGGAAAATAATTTATTTAAGTAAGTTATTTATTACTCTGCTGTATAAACAACAAATTTATAAAGATGTTTAAATGACTAAAGGATACAATTATTCTACTTTTCATCCATTTTAGTTGTTTGTATTGAAATATAACTTTGTAAGTAATTGCAATTAATGTTATTGAAATATTTAAATTAGAAGGGAAGAAATTGTTGATTGCAATTAATGGATTTAATAAAAGAAACGCACCTTTTGTGTTAAACAAAAAAGATGTTTTGATGAAAATAAAAGATCATTTTGGGTAAACCAAATTGAATGTTTTCATTTTTGAGGTAAGCAATTTTATTTATTATGCATAGATAAAAAATCTAAATGCATATAAACTTGAATATTATTTGAGTTAATGAAGTTAATTTGATTACGTTTCACAAATTGAATTTCAAAAAGGTTATGAGATGTTCATGGTCCCTTCATTTATTTTGTTATTAATTGTTGCATGTACGTTTTAAAATAGTTATCTCCTTCTGTTTAATACTTGAGCCTAGACTTTTAGGTTGTATTTAATTCTAGCCACCTCATTTTTGCGTATACAAAATTTCACTTTCCTATGGTCTGAAAACTTTTCCATTCCTACATACATTTCTTTATGCATTATTAAAGCCTGAAGCTTTCAAAATAAAACGTGACATTTATTTTTGTCTCTTGTAATGACCCATTATTTTGGACCATTCAAATTGACAAAAAATCCACACATGTCGGACTTGAATAATTTAAAACTATAGATTGTAATATAATTTGGAGCAAATAAAACCAATCATAGAATCACAGGCACAGAAATATCAGAATAACTTGAAGTGGAAATAAAAATAACCATAGTAGTTCATGAAGCTACTACAAACAAAGCCACAAAACCAGTACATAATACTAGAGTCTGAAAGTAAATACAATAGACATCCCAATGTATAAATGTCCACCAATACATAGCTGAATAGAAATAAAAGAATAGAAATAGATGACAACTAGATAGATAGACAATCTTCAACGAATTCTCTAGCTCCAGAAGATGAAATCCAAAGCTGATATTCAGGCTAACCTGAGCGTAAAGCAAAAACACAAGACACTCGAGTCAGGACATAATTACTTATACAATGTAAACCAACTCAAGTGAGCTGCAATAGAAATGCACAAGTAACTTAAAGGATGCTTGGGACCGGTTCATCCTTTAAGGATCTGTTAAACTATCTGCTATGTAGTAATATACGCTATTATAATAATGTCTAGAGTAAAGTAAACTTGTGTTAAGGCTTTACATTTTCCACCTTAACCCATATATAGTGCCAATAGTCTATACAGTACCATCGTACCTCTAGATCGGGAGGCTACCATAAATACTCCATAGGTACGACACAAATCAAAACTCGTACAAGGCGCGCTAGGGTAGGTGACACGGCACAAATAGGCAATGCCAGGGTAGATATACCAATTGCACTTTCGGACCGGTGGTAACGCATAGCTGCCACTACCGCCCATCTCGAACCACTCTCCCAAAAATCAAGAATCTATCACGAAGTAATAGAATGGCATACGAAGGAATGTGTCCGATCAGAGGAGCTACCTTATTAGCCCGTCTATTGCTCCTGTTCTAGCCACCATATGTCAACTCATGGGAGTCGGGTCCAGGTATATACCTTAATAGAACGTTGCCACCATCCTACTTCATTCTGGAATCTCCACCGCGTACACAGTTGTTAAAGTGGTTTTTGGAGTTGGCAGAGAGTATGACAACTTCCGATCTCGGTCTCTTTAACAACCAAACGTTATCATAACCCATGGTTATTTATTTCAAATGGTTTACATTACAAACAAATATTTCCATTTCAAAAAAAAAAATCCTTTAAACAAAATTCCATTACCCTTCTAAAATAATATCCATTTCAAAATGGTAATATTTCCAAATCCATATATACATAGTTATAGCTTATAAAAATGTAATAATTTTGAAATCATAACACTTTCAAAACCATACACTTATTATAGAACTTTTAAAATGTAATAAGTTAGAAACTATAACACTTTGAAAATGTTATTCCTATATAATAGCATTTTGGAAAACATTACAAATTCAGAAATAGTAGCATTTTCACTACATAACCTAAAGTAACATAGCATTTTTAAAACATAACTAATATAACATAGCATTTTGGTAATGCTACCAATTCTACTATAACCTTTTTAAACATCATATCTTTAATTTAAATCATAGTTATTTATTATACAAAACATTTCCATTTTATAAAATAAATTCTATCACTATTACTATGTTAGATTTAAACTCCATATTAAATCAAATTAAATTATTAATTTATTTATTCTAGATAAAAAATTTAATTTATTTTTAAACCAATTATTAACTTATATAATTTTAACTTAATAGAAAACCAATATATCATTTTATTTAAAAATCATTAAATCAAATTTTAAGTTAAAATCTCATATATTTAAAGATTCAAAATATTTAATAATTTTTAGAAAACTATTATTCAAAACTAAACAATGGGTCTGCATAATATTTTCTAACCTAGGTCAAGTGATACAGATATGTATCATTTCAATCCGTAAATTTATAAATTCCGGATTCTACCATTTCAAACCCGCAATCCCATGTCAAATAAAATAAAAATTTCTTGAGCCTATTATTTCAGCTCATCATGATTTTTCCCTATTCTAAAGTCCGTTCGAGTATGTATCATTTCAACCCATAGTGAATCTATACTAATAGGGAACTTTCAGTCTGAGAAACAGAAAAATAAAATAAATAGTATAGCATAGCATATCATATCAGGTGATTTAACAAGTGTATAATTAGGTTATGACATCATATAATATCATATCATAGGCATGTATGAATTACTATCAACATAACATATCATCTACTATAATTCACATGTAATTGTTTCACTATTATTTAAGTACGAATGTCGAGAGTGATAACTCACCTTCTAAAGCTAGAGATGACAATTCGAGACACATAACCAAACTCCGAAAAGCACGACAAAGCACGAACTAGATTCGAGTAGATGGAGAGCCAAGATCCAAGTCTTGTAAGTAACAAATATAAACATATATAAATATATAATTCAACACACAACAATGAATCAAAACAAAGGATAAATATAAATCAAAATGAATTAAAATGGCTTAACCGATGTGGATGGGCTCGACGACTTTCAAAATAGGCTAGACCATCATCAAAATGGCTCGGCCATGATTTGTTTTGAAGCATATATATTCAGCCAAAGCAAGAAAATAGGGTTCGACTAGGAGATGAGAAGAGATGGGCAAGCAAAAGACATCAGGAAGGCAAAAGGTCAATGGTCATGATGGCTTTGGGTTCGGCCTATGCTAGGATGGTTCGACCATGGTGTTAAGGCATGGATCAGGTCATGGCACCTAAAATGGCATGGCTTGGAGATGCTTTTGCTCATGGCAAGGGGATGGAAGGTATGGAATTGGTGGTTGCTGAGGAAAGTGAAGAGGAATGTGATGATGTAGAGGGCTCGGCTAGGGTTTTCATGGCATTTTTGGTGGTGATTTGGATTAAGGAGTTCACGACACTTTGTGGGGATGGTGATGAGGTGGTGGAGGCCGGTTATAGGTGGTGATATGGTGGAGGTGAGTTCGGCAAAAGGAGGATTATGGTGAAAGTCAAGCTATGCTTAGAAATAAAAGAAAAGAAAATGAAAAAGAGAAGAAGAAGAAGGAAAACTTACTGTAAAATTTCTTTTGTTCAGTAAACATGAATGAGAAAGAGAGATAGAGACAGATGTTATGTACGGCTAAGGAAAATAGTAAGTTTTGAATGGCTAGGGCAAAGGAAAGGCCTCACTCTACATTAAAGAAACAGAAACTCATGCTTCTTGAATTTCCTAAGCCCATTAGTCAAGCCCAAATCAAAACAAGCACAACAACTCAAGAAAATATCAAAGCCCAAACCAAAATAAAAATAGAAATGAAATAGAAAATATAGTATAGAAAATAAAAAATAAAAAATAAAATACTGAAAATAATCGCGTGTACAATGCTGAAATTTATCAGATTTAAAAAAAATATAAACAGAATTTGACGAAACGAATATCAGAATCAAATTCAGTTTCAAAGAAAAAGATTGAAAATTTAAAATTCAAATTTAAATATTTCAATTGAAAGTCAAAGTTTGACCGTTGTTGACCTAAATATTTTTTTTAGAAAATCTTTAATTTATTATATTTGGAAATATAATTATAAACAAAATCCAAAAATTCATTGGAAAATTCCAAAGTTCCAAATTTTAAATGATTTAAAACCAAAGTTTCAAATAAATTGAACTAAAAATATTTACAAAAACTATGGGTTGTTACACTCTCCCCTACTCAAAACTTTTCGTCCTCGAAAAGGAACGAGACAGGAAAAACAAGGAAAGATAAGATATAAAAGCAAATAGTACCTGAAATAAACAATTCCGGAAGCACGCATAATCTCCTCCATCTCCCAAGTACAATCCCGATCATCCGTACTCCACTGTACTTTGACCAGGTTGACAGATTTCCTTCTCAGCAGCTTCGTACCTCTATTGATAATACGAAGTGGCTTCCTCTTAATAGTAAGATTAGGCTCAATATCCAAACTCTCGAGAGCAGAAGGCTGGAAAATCAAAGATGGATCATGCAGATACCGACAAATATGTGAAATATGGAATACATTATGCACTCCAGAAAACTTCTCGGGCAAACCCATACGATAAGCTAAAGAGCCAATTCTATCTGAGATACGAAAAGGACCAACAAACCTAGGAGCAAGCTTCCCTCTCCGACCAAACCGAATCACATTCCTTAAGGGAGAGACCTTAAGGAAAACCAGGTCACCAACAGAAAACTCCAAACTCATCCTACGCCAATCAACATACAACTTCTGTATATCCTAAGCACTCCTCATCTTCCTTTAGTCCCCTCAACCTTTTCAGAAGCTACCAAAATCATATCAAGACCAAGAACCAAACGATTACCGGATTAAATCCAGAAAGATGGAGATCTGCAAGGTCGTCCGTAAAGAGCAGCAAACGGAGACATTGCAATACTAGCCTAAATTCAAAGACAAAGTGAGATAGATAATGATAAAGATAATATTAAAATAGAAACTTGAAATATACCTGATAACTGTTGTTATAGGTGAATTCAACAGGATGGAAATGATCTTCCCAAGATCCTCCATAATCAAGAACACAAGCACAAAGAAGATCCTCAAGAATCTGATTCACTCTTTCCATTTAACCTCGGTCTGCGGGTGGTAAGCAGTGCTCAGATTTAGATGAGTACCCAAAGTTTCATGAAAAGCTTTCCAAAACTGACTAGTAAAGATAGGATCTCTATCATAAACAATACTGATAGGAACACCATGAAGACGAACAATCTTCCTCATATAGATCTCAAACAAACTAGAAGCGGAACGGGTAGACTTGACAGGATTGTAATGAGCTAACTTGGTCAATCTATCCACAATCACCCAAATACTCTCATTACCCCTCCTAGTCCTCGGTAATCCATCAATAAAATCCATAGAAATCTATTCCTATTTCCAATTGGGAACCTCAAGGGCTGCAATAAACCAGGGGTCTTCTATTGATCTTCCTTGACTTGTTGATAAGTCGCACACTTATTAACAAAGATAGAGATATCTCGCCTCATACCTCTCCACCAATAAAGCTTCTTCATATCTTGATACATCTTCGTTACACCAGGATGTATAGAAAGTCTGGATCGATGATTTTTCCAAAGTAACAGTTGCCTTAAAGCATCAACGTTCGAGACACAAATCCAGTTATTAATCCTCAAAATACTTCTATCATCGATCTAAGCTCCACTACCATCAGGACTACTACCACCAACCCTATTAAGAACATTCTCCTTAATCAATCTAATCATCCTATCCTCATCTTGATTAGTAATGATACAATCCAAAAGAGGAGAAGAAGAAAGAAAAAGCTGACACAACATAGCCTTCTTCCGACTCAAAGCATCGGCCACAACATTAGCTTTCCCAGGGGTATAGCTAATGTCCAGATCATAAGAAGCAAGGAACTCAAGCCACCGAACCTGATGCTGATTCAAATCCTTCTGGGTGAAGATATACCTCAAAGACTAATGATCATTAAAGAGCTCAAACTTAGCACCTAAAAGATGATGCCTCCAAAGCTTCAAAGAAAAAACCACAGCAAGTAATTCCAAATCATGAGCTGCATAATTAGCTTCATGGTTCTTCAACTGGCGATTGGCATAAGAAATGATCTTCCCAACTTGCCTCAGAACAGCTCCCAAACCCTCATGACTAGCATCAGTGTATATCGTTAATCCCTCATTTCCATTTGGAATGGTAAGCACTGGTGCGGACGTAAGCTTACGCTTCAACTCATTGAATGCAGCTTTACACTTATCATTCCATATAAACTTAGCATTCTTACGAGTCATGAGAGGTGTAGCAATCCAAGCAAAATTCTCAATGAATCTTCGATAATAACCGGCAAGGCCTAGAAAGTTAGGAATATCAGATGAGTCCTAGGAGTTTTCCAATCCTGTAACAAATAGGGAGAAATAAGCACTACAATAAAAGATTGAATGATCAAATTATAGAAAGAGAAGAATAGAAAGACTTACATTGATCGCAGCGAGCTTGACTGGATCAATAGAAACTCCATTACTAGAAACAATATGCCGAAGAATTCGGACTTTATCCCTCCAGAATGGCATTTCGAGAATTTAGCCATCAACTAATGATTTCTAAGAGTCTCCAGAACAAATTTCAAATGCGACTCATGCTCTTCCCTTGACTTGGAGAAGACAAGGATATCATCTACAAGAATTAGAACAAAGTTGTTAAGCACTTCATGAAAAACACTATTCATCATATCAACAAAGAAAGATAGGGCATTAGTCAAACCAAAAGGCATAACTAACCATTAATATAAACCATTCTCGAGACGAAAAGCAGTCTTGGGATTACTTTCCTTAGCAACTCTGAGCTAGTGAAAACCAATAGCAAGATCAAGCTGAGAGAAAATAGTGGCTCCATGGAGCTGATCGAACATATCGTTGATGCAAGGCATAGGTTATCGGTTTCTCATAGTGAGCTTGTTCAGCTCCCTATAGTCAACACACATCCTCAAAGAACCATCAGACTTAGTGACCAAAACCACTGCTGCTGCCCATTCTGAATGGCTAGGTTTGATCAGACCCTTGGAGAACAAGTCCTCAATCTGCTTTCCTAACTCAACCTTCTCGCAGGGTGCCATTCTTCTAGGAGGAAGGACTACAGGTCGAGCTCTAGGAATAAGACCACTATGGAAATCAGTTTCCCGCTTAGGAGGTAAAGAAGTGACTTCACCAAATACATCGGGATATAGTTTGACCACATGAGTCAAGTCAAGATCACTAGGAGAAGAATCAAGAGAACAAATAAAACTGCCAGCAAAATCTTGGGGCAAACGGCACTGAATCACCAAAGAATTGCCAAAATCATCCATAAGAGAAATAGTTTGGGTTTTACGAGAGATAATGGCTTCGTTCTCTTCAATCAATCACCCCCAAGTAATTGATCAAAAGCACCAAAATCCTGAACATAGAAATCACCAGAAAACCGATAGCTAGAATAAAAGAGATTCACCCTTCCACAAATCTTGCTAAGGTACGCATGACCCCCAATAGGATTTTTAACATGCAAATGTTCAGGAGCAAACTCAGGAGAAAGGAGATGCTCAAACTTATCACAAAGATCCATAGAAATAAAGCTATGGGAAGCTCCAGTATCAAATAGAACACGAACAGGAAAATAAAACAGAGAAAAAGTGCCCTAAAGAGTACCTTGGGTATCACTTGGAACAGGATCAGGAGTAGGTGGAGCAGGTGAAGAAACATTGGTAACAAAAAAGATACTAGAGGGCTTGCCCTTCTGTTGAGTAGGACAATCCTTCCTAAAGTGACCAGGCTACAAGCAAATCTGATAGAGATCGCGCCTATTCAGCTGAGCGGGAGGAGGAATATCAGTACCAACTGAAGTAGGGGAACTATTGGCATAGTGCCCCTTCTGATCACACTTGAAGCAAGTAATGGAAGATAGGTCGATAGGCTGTCTCTAAGAAGAAGAAGATCCCAAACCTGGAGTCTTGTTCCAATTCTTCTTCTGCTGATGAAAATTAGGCTTTCTCTTCTTAGGGTTACCAGAGGAAGACTGAGATGAAGTGGCACGAGCAACTGGAGGATCCTTAAAGGTAGGATTCTCATATCTACTGGCCATGTCCATCAGATTAGTGAAAGGGCTATGCACATGAGCGATGAGACAATCATAATACTCTGAGCGAGCACCGGCTATGAGCTTCTCATCCTTTTTGAGAGGAGTGTCAATCAGGTTAGGGCCAAACTTAGAAATTTCATTGAACTTTCTCTCATACTCAGCAAATGACATGTCACCTTGCTTAATATCCATGAATTCCCGATACAGTTGAGACTTCCCTACTTCGGGCATCCACTTCACAACAAAAGCATCCCTAAAGCACGATAATGAAACATAAGAAAGATTTCAAAAGAGAAAATTGAACAAAATTCAAAACAAATAAGAGATGATACCTAAACTGCTCCCAAGAAATGTCAACCTCAATAGTGTGAGCTGTAATAGACTCTCACCAATCCAAGGCTACTCCCTTCAACTGCCAAGCTGTAAACTAACGCTTCTAGGCATCAGTCATCTTAAGACTGGACAAAATCCACTCCAATCCCTTCAACCACTACTGAGCCTCGATAATGCTCTCTGATCCGGTAAACTTGGTACCACCAAGCTCAGTGTATTCCTTACAGAGAGTAGTGAACCTATAGGGTGCAGCAGGCTCAGGAACTAGGGCAATACCGTGACCCCTACCTCTGGCATTCCTTTGATTCATCCTAGAAAAATCAAGAATGAATTTTAGGACAAAGGTAATAGAGAACAAAAGACAAGACACGACAAGTTAAGATTCAACTAGAATGAATATCCTAAACAAAGAAATTTCTAACAAGGTGGATGAGGAAAGGAAAGAAATTAAGAAAAAATTGATTTTAAAACAAGAAAGATTTATATCAAAATAATTTTTGAAAAAAATTTTAAAATCATTTGAAAAACATTTTATACTATGAAATACGTTCTCTCACAAAGAAATGATTCTAAGATTCATTTCACTCATTCTAGGGTATTTCTACCCTATCTCTGATGAGTTTTTGCTTCGCAGGCTAAGGTTCGCCTAAAGCCAAAGCTCTGATACCAAATGTAACGACCCACTATTTTGTACCATTCAAATTGAAAATAAAACCACACATGTCGGACTTGAATAATTCAAAATAGTAGATTGTAAAATAATTTGGAGCAAGTAAAACCAATCATAGAATCACAGACACCGAAATATCAGAGTAACTCACAGCGGAATTGAAAATAACCATAGTAGTTCAAGAAGCTACTACAAACAAAGTCACAAAACAAGTACAAGATATCAGAGTCTAAAAGTAAGTACAATAGAAATCCCAATACATAAATGTCCACTAATACATAACTGAATAGAAATAACAGAATAGAAATAGATGACAACTAGATAGGTAGATAATCTTCAGCGAATCCTCTAGCTCCAGAAGATGAAATCCAAAGCTGATACTCAGGCTGACCCGACCAAAAACCAAAAACACGAAACACTCGAATCAGGACATACAACTTATACAATGTAAACCAACTCAAGTGAGCTGTAATAGAAATGCACAAGTAACTTAAAGGATGCTTGGGGCCGCCCATCCTTGAAGGATCCGTTAAACTATCTACTATGTAGTAATATACGCTATTATAATAATGCCTAAAGCAAAGTAAACTTACTTAAAAATAGCATTAAGGCTTTACATTTTCCACCTTAACATATATATAATGCCAACAGTCTATACAGTACCATCGTACCTCCAGATCGGGAGGCTACCATAAATACTCCATAGGCATGATACAAATCAAAACTCGTACAAGATGCGCTAGGGTAGGTGACACGGCACAACTAGGCAATGCCAGGTTAGATATACCAATTGCACTTCCAGACCAATGGTAATGCATAGCAGCCAGTACCGCCCACCTCGAGCCACACTCCCAAAAATCAAAGGTGCACGCTAACCAATCACAAAGTAATAGAATGACATATGAAGGAGTGTGTTCAATCAGAGGAGCTACCTCATTAGCCCGTCCATTGCTCTTGTTTTATCTACCTTATGCCAACTCACGGGAGTCGGGTCTATATATACACCTTAATAGAACGTCGCCACTCTCCTACTTCATTCTGCAATCTCCAGCACGTACACAGTTGTTAAATTGGTTTTCGGTGTTGGCAGAAAGTATGACAACTTCCAATCTCGGTCTCTTTAACAACCAAACGTTATTATAACTCATGGTTATTTATTTCAAATGGTTTACATTTCAAACAAATATTTCCATTTCAAAAAAAAACCTTTAAACAAAATAACACTAACCTCCAAAATAATATCCATTTCAAAATGGTAATATTTCCAAATCCATATATACATAGTTATAGCACTTAAAAATGTAATAATTTTGATATCATAAGAATTTCAGAACCATACATTTATTATATCACTTTAAAAATGTAATAAGTTAGAAACTATAACAATTTGAAAATGTTATTCCTATATAATAGCATTTTGGAAACCATTACAAATTTAGAAATAGTAGCATTTTCAATACATAACCTAAAGTAACGTAGCACTTTTAAAAAATAACTAATATAACATAGCATTTTGTGCATGCTACCAATTCTATTATAACCTTTTTAAACATCAGATCTTCAATTTAAAACATAGTTATTTATTATACAAAACATTTACATTTTATAAAATAAATTCTATCACTATTACTATGTTAGAGTTAAACTCCATATTAAATCAAATTTAATTATTAATTTATTTATTCTAGATAAAATCTTTAATTTAGTTTTAAACTAATTATTTACTTATAAAATTTTAACTTAATAGAAAACCAATATATCATTATATTTAAAAATCAATAAATCAAATTTTAAGTTAAAATCCCATATATTTAAAGATTCAGAATACTTAATAATTTTTAGAGAACTATTATTTGAAACATAACCATGGGCCTGTATGATATTTTCTAACCTAGGTCAAGTTATACAGATATGTATCATTTCAATCCGTAATTTATAAAATTCCAGGTTCTATCATTTCAAACCTGCAATCCCAAGTCAAATAAAATAAAAATCGCTTGAGCCTATCATTTAACTTTATAACGATTTTTCCCTATTCTTAAGTCCGTTTGGGTATGTATCTTTTCAACCCATAGTGAATCTATACTAACAGGAAACTTGCAGTGTGAGAAACAGAAAAATAAAATAAACAGTATATTAGAGCATATCATATCAGGTGATGTAAAAGTATATAATCAGGTTATGACATCATAGAACATCATATCATAAGCATGTATGAATTACTGTCAACATAGCATATCATCTACTACAATTCACATGTCATTGTTTCGTAAGTATATAAGTACGAATGTCGAGAGTGATAACTCACCTTCTAAAGCTAGAGATGACAATTCGAGACACATAACCAAACTTCAAAAAGTACGACAAAGCACGAACTAGATTCGAATAGATGGAGAGCCAATATCCAAGTCTTGTAAACAACAAATATAAACATACATAAATATATAATTTAACACATAATAATATATCAAAACAAAGCACAAATATAAATCAAAATGAATTAAAATGGCTTAACCAATGTAGATGGGTCGACCACTTTCAAAATAGGCTAGACCATCATCAAAATGGCTCAGCCATGATTTTTTTGAAGCATATATGTTCGGCCAAGGCAAGCAAATAGGATACGGCTAGGGGATGTGAAGAGATGGCAAAGAAAAAGACACTAGAAAGGCAAAAGGTCAATGGTCATGATGGCTTTGGGTTCGGCCTATGCTAGGATGGTTCGGCCATAGTGCTAAGGCATGGATCAGGTCATGGCACCTGAAATGGCATGGCTTGGAGATGCTTTTCGTCATGACAAAGGGATGGAAGGTGTGAATTGGTGGTGGCCAAAGCTAGGGAAGAGGAAAGTGATGATATAGAGGGCTCGGCTAGGGTTTTGATGGCATTTTTGGTGATGATTTGGATCAAGGAGGTCACGACACTTAGTGGGGATGGTGATGAGGTGGTGGAGGCCGATCATAGGTGGTGATATGGGGGAGATGAGGTCAGAAAAAGGAGGATTATGGTGATGGCTGAGCTATGCTTAGAAATAAAAGAAAAGAAAATGAAAAAGAGAAGAAGAAGGAAAACTTACTGTAAAATTTCTTTTGTTCGGTAAACGTGAATGATAAAGAGAGATGGAGGTAGATGTTATGTATGACTAAGGAAAATAGGAATTTTTGAATAGCTAAGGGAAAGAAAAGGCCTCACTTCACATTAAAGAAAGAAACTCATGCCTCTTGAATTCCAAAGCACATTTGCGAAGCCCAAATCAAAACAAGCTCAACAACTCAAGAAAATATCAAAGTCCAAACCAAAATAAAAATAGACATGAAATAGAAAATATAAATTAGAAAATAAACAATAAAATACTGAAAATAATCGCGTGTACAACGCTGAAATTTATCAGATTAAAACAAAATATAAACAAAATTTGACGAAACGAAAAGCAGAACGAATATCAGAATCAAATTCATCTTCAAAGAAAAAGATTGGAAATTTAAAAATCAAATTTAAAAATTTCAACTAAAAGTCAAAGTTTTACCACTATTGATCAAAATATAAAATTTTCAGAAAAACTATAACTTTTTATATTTGGAAAAATAATTATATACAAAATCCAAAAATTCATTAGAAAATTCCAAATCTTAAATGATTTAAAACCAAAG
Organism: Allium cepa; assembly: GCA_030765085.1. Taxonomy (NCBI): domain Eukaryota; kingdom Viridiplantae; phylum Streptophyta; class Magnoliopsida; order Asparagales; family Amaryllidaceae; genus Allium; species Allium cepa. Next base: position 807,059,101 of record CM060928.1, read on the forward strand.
TTTCAAATAAATTGAATTAAAAATTTTTACAAAAATTATGGATTGTTACATCTCTCCACCTTCATTAGGAACCTCTAGCTTATTTCTTTCAGTTGCAGTGTATATTTGTGTTCTTTTTTTGGCTAAGTCTTATTGGGTTTGTTTCAGACTAATAGGCTCCTTAAAAAACCAAGAGACCCTAGAAACCCTAAGGGACTTTGGACCCTTTCTTTTCCCACCTATTGACCATCTATTTCCTATCTGACTAAAACCCAATACGTACAGAAATGAGAAACTTTATACGTACTCTTCTTCTTCTTCTTACTCAAATCTACAGAAAATTCCAAACCCCAAACTCCTAAATCTCCAAATCAAATTTTATTCTTCCTCCTTCAAAACTCTAGTCTACCTCTCTCCTCTTACTGCTATCCACCTATATCACCCCCCACAACCCACGGTAGTAACCCATGGCCAAAGCTCCACCTTCCCTCTCTTATTCTTTCTCATTTTTCCCTTCTTTTTATCTCCCCTTTTTCCCTCTTTCTTCTCCTTATTTCCATGGCTTTTATATTTCACTAAGCTATTCCAAATCAAATAACTTTTATTTGAAACTGTTTATAATTTCACTAGGAGCAACTTTGTTGTTGAACCCTTCTTCCCATTTCGAATATTTCTATATCATAAACTCTATTTTTCTAGTACTTTCTCGGGTTCAGTTTTGGCCGAAAATGCCCCGTATTGTATCAATCATATCTCCTTCAGGAAAGAATCAAACTATTTTATTCATTTTTTCAAATCAATTATTTTTGTAGTGGTTTCAACTTTCTTTTAGATCAATTTTTAAAATTCCTTAATTTGCTATGCTAAAAACTCGAATATTTTCGAAGTATTTTTGAACTTGGATTTTCAACTCAGAAATCACCTTTGTTTGTTTTGACCATAACTTCCTCAAGCAGAAGCTATTTATGTGATTCTTTTTTTGAAAGTGGAGAGAAAAGAAATTTCAACAACTTTCTAGTTAGTCACTTTTACCGATTCAGTAATACCAAGCTATGACGTCCCACCCCGAGACCCACATTAACAAAGAGTATTACTGGGTAATACTGTCTGCTAATGCAGAGAACAGAGCTGGTTTGGAGCGGCCATCTATATTCTTGTCTTAAATATCTATTGAATACGTCAATTGGTGTTCTATATTTTTTTCCTTTCTCAAGTGGATCGACATATCCAATAAATGCTTAATACAAAACCGCAGGTGGCTATAGGATCTATCAAAACACAATACAACAACTCAAATGCATAACACATCACAAAACATCATAAAGATATATATACATATATACTGATTCATCCCAATACAATACAACTAATACATCATAAGTTGTACAATGACCACAATATACACACGAGTCAAAACAATATACATATCAAAGTGCGACAAAAAAGGCTAGTAGATAAGTCCATGCGGAAGTAGAATAGGTAAGTCCACAAGTGTACCTAACGTGAAACACCTCGATCTGATCCGAGTATAAAATACACGGGTCAGTCTGTGATATCCCAAAAATATTGACAATAACAATTTAATAATTTATGTCAAAATTTAATTGATTTGACAATATTGTTAATAATAAATTTGAATTAAATTTAATAATCTTCTTTAAAATAAATATTTAAACTGATAATCTATCTTTAAAGGCTAATAAATTGTTTTATATTTGTAATGTATACATATCTGTATATATTATAAATAGATAATCTTTGTTTTAAATTTAATATATATATAGGCATGTTTTCTTATTCTAATATTTTTGATAAATTAAAAATTGGATTAATTTGATATTAAGCTATTAAATAAATAGCCATATGATTTTAATACTCAAGATAAAAACTTAATTGTTTAAAATTAATTTTAGTTGAAGTTTAAATTTAAATAAAAAGGTTTGTTTTGTCTTAAATATGACTTGATAAAATAAGTCTTTCAAAAATGTTTGAAATAAAATAAACCTTATTTATATTTAACATAAGTATAAAAATAAATAATAAGTAAATTAAGTATTTAATAGTTAAAGTTTAAAAACAAAATAAAAATAAAAATAAGCATACAACTAAATACTTAAGTTAAAATTATAACAAATAACTAAAACAACTTCATATATGTACATAAGCATAACCAAACAAGAACAAACTAAGTAAAGGAATCTTGTATGTAACCTGTAAGTGATTATGCAAAACAAGTAAAGGAAAATATTAAGTACTTAAGGTATGAAAGCAAAACCAGGCTTGTAAATATTTGTAATCTGTAAAATAAATAGGCAAGACAAAGCAAACGAAAAATCTATCATCATCAAAATAAATATCTATATACTAGACAAAAGTGTATATGCAAGTACAAGTAAAAAGATACAAACCAGGCTTGTAATATTTGTTGCCTGCAACATAACATACAAGGCAAGTACAAGTAAGAGAAGTTACATACCAGGCAAGCAAAAGGAAACATCAACATATAAAAGAAGATAAGCATTGAAATAAGACAAAAGAAAAGAAAATAAATCATAAACTGGCAAAGTAATATGTGTGAAACCTGAAATAGTACGCCAGGCAAAATATAAACAAAATAAAATAAAAAGATCTCCATACACAAACCAGACAAGCAAAAGAAAGAAACATCTACATATACAAAATGGGTAAACATGAAACATAAAGTACTGATGCATTTAATGCTTTCATCTCAGCAAACAATGAGGTCAATTCGAATTGTGTAAAAAAAAAAAAAATCAATTCAGCCTCCCGTTGAATAATCTTGCCTGATAAAACAAAAGTAAAGAAATATCTTTGAACAAACTAAAATAGCCTATACCAGATAACACCTTCCTATACAATCCTGTCTTCTCTATATAGGCAATACTCTTTGTTTCATTTTCTTTCATAACTTAGAAAACCAAGAAGCAAGAAAAGAAAAGCATATCCTTAAACAACTTCAACTAAAAAAAAACAAGATAGTAATCAAGGAAGATCAAGCCTGCTGCTTTTCAAAACAATGGGCTCTGTTATCTTCTCAGGAACAAAAGTGAGTAACATCACAAACTTAAATAATTTAAGTTATAAATTATGTTGCATACTCATCTCTGAAAAATAATATGTTTGTGATGTAAATATATAAGTCTGTTTCTATGCATATATGCGTGGGCATGCTGTGCTTATGTTTTGAGCTCTGTCATGATTCCTAAGTTCATGTTTTTATTCAAAATCCCTTCCACATGATCCAGATTCTTGTTAGAACCTGCTTGTCAAACTAACATTGTTTGATTAACCTAAATTTATGTTTAAAAATCTAAGTAAGTTAAATAATGTCTGTTTGTCTTTGGAAACGTTAAGAACAACTGAGTATACTAAATATAATTACAACTCAAGCTATTTAAATTATAATTCCAGTATTACTAATCGAAAACTTTATACAAAATATGATTTTTAACATAGGAATCAGGATTTATAGCTTAGAATTAAAGGTGGAGTTTGGGTTTTAACTGGAAGTTTATTTTTGAGTCCCCCTTGTGATCAAGTGGATTGGTGAGCTCGTGGACATGCATGGAGATGGAGGAACGATCAATGATGTTGGGAAAAATTATGGATGGTGATGAAATTCAATAGGGAGGTTGCGGTTGTGGGTTTTGTTTTAGAACCCTAGTTTTTTCTGTGTTTGACTAATTGATCGTCCTGGTTCGTGTGATGGATCGAGTGATGGGGGATTTCTGGTGAGGGAAGCTTGAACGAAGATGAAGACATGGCCGAAGTGGCCGAACGTCAGGTGGCCAGAATTTTCCAGGCGAGGCGATATCAGGTTTCATGATGGTGCTCTGGTTTTTTTTCCTGGTTTGGGTTGAAAGCTCTATTTTGATTGCAAGAATTGATGTTTGATTCGACGAGTGGGGTGAGTTGATGTGTTGTACTCTGACATGTCTCGATCATCGTCGATGGTCGATGAAGGCCGGAGCCACCGTGCATATGCACGGTGTTCATGAATAGGAGCTGTGTTTTCAGGAGTAGGGACTCGAGTGGTACGTGAGTTGTTGAGGGTTTTACTCGAGTATGTTCAAATTTGACTCGAAGTAAAATGTAGGGGGGCCTGGGTAAGTTAGTAACAGGTTTTAAAAACCTGTAAGGTTTAAAATTTCTTTAAACCTGGGTTTTAAAATGAGAAATAGATATTTAAAATAGGTATTTAAATCGAAGATAAGTTTGGATTCAAATGAAGTTTGAATCTCAGTTTAAAATAAAATAAAGTTTTAAAATTTTAAATTATTTGTAACCACTTTAAAAGGGGCTTAAATAGTTTGTATTTAGAAGTAAAGCTTTAAATAAACTAGAGATTTAAACCTAAGTTTAAATCTGATTCTAATCTAAATTTGAATCTTAGTTTTGAAATAAAAGAAGATTTTAAATTGTTTTTAAAAGTTTTAATGATAAAGTGAATTTTTAAATTGATTTGAATTTAAAATGAAATTGGGTTTTAAAAATCCTTTAAACTTCTAATATAAGGTAAATAATTCTTTAACTTGTGAAATAAAAAGGGTTTTGAAATTGTTTAAAACTTTGTCAAAGTTAAATTGTTTTCATTTTAAATCTTAAATTTAAAATGAAATTTAAAAGAAAAATTTGAAATTAAATTGTTTTAATTATCTTGTTAATGATAATTAGATCATTAATAAGAAAAAAATGTTTTTATAATTGAATATTTAATGATTTGTAATTATTAAATTAATTAAATGGATAATTATTGATTTGAATTAATTAATTTAGTAATTAAGAGTTAAATTAGTTAATTAAGGTTTAAGCTAATTAATTTAGGATAAATAAATGGATAATCAAGGATCATTAATTTAATAGGGTTTTAATATTCAAATTAATGATTAGTAATTAATTAACTAAATAATTAAGGATTGATTAAGTTATAGTTAACACTTAGTTAATTAAATAATATTGGATTAATTAATGAGTTATTAAAGATAAAATTAATTTGTAATTAATAATGATTGAATCTTAGTTAATTACTTTAGAAAAGTAATTAAAGAAATTATTAATAGTTAATGAAGGTCATTAACTAATGATTATTTAATAACTGATTAATGTGATTAATTTTAATAAGTAATTAGATTAATTAAATTAAAGATAATCAATTGTAAATTGTTTAAGTTAATTAATTAAGTTTAATTAATTTAAATAACCATTTGAAGGTGTGATAAGTATAATTACACGGGAAAGTAATTAATGATAATTACTTGATGTAATTAACTGAGGATGATTAATAATATAAAAGTAATTTGGAATACAATTACTTTGCATAATTAATCAAGGGATTAATTTAAAACAAATTAATTAAGGAGCGATTAATTTATTTGATGGAGTAATTAAAGGAAGTTAATTACTGAATGGTATTAATCAGGGGTGATTAATAAATGTGGTTTAAGTGAGATTAATTACTTAAGGTAATTAATATTAAAAGGATAATTAATTAAGATGGATTAAAAATCATTTATAAATATAATTAAATAATGAATTTAAGGATTGATCAATTAAGATCAATTAACCAATAATAAGTAATTAAAGAGAAATTAATTGGTGTAATTAAAGATTTGAGTAATTAATTATAGTTAATCAATTGAATAAGAAATTAGAGGTTAATTCCTGTATTTAGTTAAGGTTAATTAATTTGTGAAAATAAATTAAAGGATAATTACTTGGATGTAAGAGTGATTAATTAAATTGAATAATTGGATGATGATAAATAAATTGATTGTTAGTTGATTAATATTGATATAAGCAAGATTTAAAATGGTGAAGTAATTAATTTAATTTACTTTATATTAATTAGAGATGATATAATTAATTTAATTCATTTTAAATTAATTATAGCTGATATGATTGCTTATATATGGATTGATGATATTTGCTTACTTTGAATGGATTGAGATCTCAAATATGAGATTAATGAATGCTATGTGTAATGTATGCTTTGATTTAAGTATATAGATAATATGGATTATCTGTTGGATGATAATAGGGATTATCTGTTGTATGGATTATCTGTTTATGATAATATTGATTATCTATTATGATATTGTGAATTATCTATCTGTGTGTATATGGATAATTGAACTGAATTTGTTTTAAACTTTAAAACAACTTGGCCTTAAAAGATACGTTTTGGATTTCGATGAGACCGGGATCGGGTTTTCCATATTTGGACATCCGAAAACCACATCGATCCAAATTAAACGTTACGTCGTGAATTCTCATGTGCAGATTCAGAATGCAAGGGTTATCGTCGTTAACTCTGAGGGTGATTCCAAAATGAGTGTAACGAGATAATGCCTTCGGTTTCGTTCGAACCCGAAACGAACTTGTATGGATTGAATGCTTTCAGAACATCGTCAGGGGGCGATGAGCATTCTAAGAGATGTGTTCTCTAAAGGTATCGTAGCCTTAAGCCTCATCAACCTAGAATGGCTAAAACAGGGGAGGTGCAGCAAGGTTAGGTGGGTCATGCCCAAGCAGGATAAGATTTTCCCCTGTCTAGATGTCCCTTTTTATTCGGCTGTGTGGACAGTTGTGAGCTCCAACTGTCGGGGTTGTCTTGTTCGGGACTGTTCAGTAAGGAATGGTTCTGGCCTTGTGTTGTAGGGGGTCGGGAGTGATCCTCGGTACGTAGATCTAGGCCACGTAGTGTGACGGGCGGTACCCCAGTAGCGCTGCCATTGTATGAAACCCAAAATCAAATAAGTGCCAACGGTTTTGATTGTATTACTCACTTTTGTGGCTAGTAGCTGGAATTTAATGAATATAACAATTTCGGCTATTTTCTATTTACTTGAAAACCCTAGACCTATTATAATATCGCTGAATTTCCTGTCAAATGTTTTGGTTAGCGTAAGGTAAAAACTTACCCATGTTTATTTGTGGGGAGTCTTACGTGATAACCTTTGTTTCAAAAATATTTTCAAAGTTAAGCAACTTTAACCTGTTACTCATACTAGACCCATGTCTGACCCAGAGTTTATTTTTGTTTTTTATAAACTCTCGGGTACTCAAATTTTTACGAGTAGCCAAGAGATTCAGGTTAGCTTTGACGAATTCTGAAGGAGCAATGGAGCAGGAGGCTTCAGCGTTGTAGACATATATATATATAGTTCCGCTGTGTTGGTATCTCTGTGTTGTATTGTCTATTGAATTGTATAACTAGATAGGTGTTTATAACTGTCTAGTATGTGATGTATTATCTGTGTAAGTCTGACTGATGTTGTATATTATGTAAATACTTATGTGATTAATATAATTTATTCGTTCCGCTGTGAGATTCTGATGTTGTTGTTCTTTCTTCTCTACCTTTTCTATTTTCTCATCCCTTTCTTTCTTCAAGATGAAACGGATTTCTGGGGTCAGAAATCCCGGTCGTCACACAGTCTATCTAAAAAAATCAGTTTATAAGGATAAGTGATAATATGAGCATAAGGAAAGGTGATAATCATCTCAAGTGACAAGGAATAATTCAAGGATATATGATTACTTCACGTGGAATAACTAAGTAGGTATAGTAATTTCAAGTGATATAAGGATATCACTAAATATGAATGCAACTCAAAGGTGATAAAACTCTATAACAAATCTCACAATAAAAGCATGCCTCATCTCATCGGCATATCACAAAACATCAAATATAGTTTAGGAGAAAAACATAACTCCAAAGAGGAGAAATCCCAAACTTGCCATATCAACAACACAAAACAACCTCAAAGAAATCACCATCTCAAAATACGCCAAAAGGAAATCAAATATAAATTTCCAATATAGGAGACTATAATCCCAAATAAATGCCAAAAGGAAAATCTCATATAATACGCCAAAAAGGAAAATCTCAAACAACTCCAGTGTTGGCAAACCCAAATCTCCAATGTAGAACTCGATAAGGAGTTCAATTTCCAAAGATGTAATCGCCATATATAATATCTTGAATGGATCAAATGGCTAATAATGTAAAAGGTGATACACTTGGAAAATCATAAAGAAATCAATGAAATCATCTCAAAGATATAGCACGTGCTTAGGGCCGAAGCCCGCCAAGTACTGTTCTCCCAAAATAAGGCACCATGTCTCTTATACAAATGCCTCGAAGGACAAATAAATACATCTCTTGGACAAACATCCTAAAGGACAATATCCCGAATAACCAATGTATCTTAGACAAACATCCCGAAGGACAAATAACCCGAAGGTCCAGTGCTGGCAAATATGTCTCTTAGACAAATGTGTCAAACTCTTGGATAGAAACCCGAACAATGTTAACATGTGTCCCATACCATACGTTCGCACTAAAAGGTTTGTTAACCGCTAGTAAATTTCACACTCAAAGCAGTAAAATTTTACCTCATATCGTCAGTAAACTCGACTCGAAGGTAAAAACGAGCAAACGGACATGTCGAGAATTAACCGATAAGATAAACACACGTGCCCCATACGACGTGTTTTACCAAACCGTTTAATTCTCCTTCTCATTCGCTCGAAATGTGCAAAAATGTGCAATTTATATATAAAATAATTTACTTCGGAAAACAAGCTTTGAAAACCAATTCTCTAAATTAATTTGAAAACCTATTTGAAAATTTGCCTTATTATAGAGAATAAATAGATTTTACACTTGAAAAATATATCATATAATGATTATTTTGAAGTGCCCATAAATTTTAAAAATTATTCCAAAATTGTTTGAAAAAATCCGTGCTCGAAGTCAAAAAAATAACTCAAACCCGTCGTTCAAATTCAAATCAAATTTGAATTTCAAATTCATCAGAACTTGGCTAGCCCATTGATAAGCATCATAGCCCTCAAAACATTTCAGAAATATCACAAAAACATGAAGTAAAAGTCAAAAGTCAGATTGAAAAAGAACATAGAAATGCATAGGTATAATTATGAATATTCTCTGGGTTCAACTTTCGAACATGTAACAGTGGCCAAACGACCTCTAATTGAACTAAAAAGTGGTACACAAATAGTAGAAAACTTAATCTTTCAAATAAAAAAGAATCAATGAATCCCGAATGGAAATGTAAAAGTAACGCTGTCTCAAACATGGACTCAAACCATGTTTGCAACAGTTCAAAAACAAAAATGTGCCCAGGCCTGAAAACTATCTTGAGTTCAATTTATAGGCCTGAAAAAGAGGAACAAACGATATCATATTCAGCTGATAATTGGTGGGCATTATAGTTTGACACTCATACTTGAAAATGGAAAAATAATCACAGAATTTTAATAAATTATGGGAAATTTATGACGTCTCAAAGTTGAACTAGGCAGTGTTTTCACTGTAAAAATCTAGGCAAAAACATGCTCCAAATCAAAGTTCGGCAGCATATTTCTATAAGCTACATAGGTCAAAATGACCTGAAATTATGTATGCTTAAAGTTTAACATTCATACCCGAAATTGGAAAAAGAATAATGAAATTTGAAAAAACATGATAAAGTTATGATGTCTCAAATTTGAACCCAGGTAATAATTTCACTGTAAAAATCTGGAGTAAAACATGCTCCGAATCAAAATTCGACAGCAGATTTCTATAAGCTACAGAGGTCGGAATGACCTAAAATTTTACTGTATAAATTTTAACACACATACTTTAAACAGGAGAAAGAATCACACAAACGTGACAAGGAATAAGAAAGTTATGATGTCTCAAAATCGAACCCATGCAGAGTTTTCACTATAAAAATCTAGGCAAAAACATGCTCTGAATCAATTTCGGCAATAGATTTCTATAAGCTACGGCAGTCGAAATGTCTTTAAATTTGGCATTCATAAAATTCAAAAACTATACTATCAAACCAAATGAACCTAATACAAATCGGATAAGAAATGTGAGAGATATAAGCTCTAAAAATTGGACTCACAGCCTGTTTTCGCTGTAATCTTCCTAACAATAGAAATTTGTTTATAGTAAGGAATTTCTAAGAAATTTCAACTTCCAAACTTTTGTTTCAGCTAGAATTTGCGAGTTAACAACTTACCTTGCAGTAATTGAAGATTGAATTGTGCTAACTTAAGAAAGTAGATGGCTTTAGGCAAGAAGAAGCTTCAACAACCCGTTACATGAACAAAACAAAGGCATACAACATGGAAAGAAATAATTACAAACAAGCCAAATCTCAAAATCGAAATTTAATGATATAATATATGATTTAGAGTTGATCACCCATGGAAAATAGATTTAATTTGATTTATTTTAGTAAACACTTGGATTAATTGGAGATTTGAAGCCTAGGGTTTGAAAGAGGATTAGTTTTCTTCTTCATTTTGTTTTCTAGCAAAAATGTACATAAAAGTATCAGAGCTGAATTCAGAACAAAATAGGATAAACACAGAACAGAAGCATATATTAAGATATATATAGTATAATGTTACAAATCCCTTAATCATCGCGTCCTTTATCTTATCATGTCCTCTGAGATTGAAGTTTGGGATATGTCTAGGAATATTTTATTTCATAGTATTCCAAAATAGAATTGATAACATTTTATCTTAAGAGTAATCCTAATCGTGGTTGTTTTATTCGATTCCTCTTCAATATAGATGCTTGACACTCATCCATATCGATGGAGTTTGTTGATACTTTTGGATGTCCTTATCTTGTTCTTTTATGAGGATTGTGAATCCTATTGAGTGAATCCGCAATATTAGCTTGATGTATGAGGATTTGGGATTGTTGCTTATAGCTTATCTTTTCGTTCAAATTAGCATGCTATTTTCTATCTAGAGTTTGGAGTTTTGAGATGAGGTGGCTTGCCTATTATCAAGCCACATTCTATGATTCGAAGTATCCTATACTGAGTATCCTAGTTCGACTGATTCGTTATTTCTTGTCCATCGGAATGTTAACGATGATTCTGAAGTCTTTATATTTAATCTTGAGTTTCGAGATGTTGATGATATATCTCGAATTTCAATAATTGTGACTTTGTTGATTTCAGTGAGTTCGCTTCGGGTATGACACCCAATCAGGTAATCGAATATTGTATTGACTTCATTCCTAGCTCTTAGCCTTTCGGTTATCGTCCCTTGAGGATGTCCACTAGGGAAATGAGGCAATTCATATAATTTATTTTTTATTGTCATTTTTACCCCTTTTAAGTTATCCTCTTTGTATACTCAATTATTGATATACTTTATGGTTTACTTCACTCAAAGAAAAAATTTATTGTCAATGTTACTTCTCCTCAATTGAGAAGATATTTTACCCTTGCTTCTATATCTCATAGATTTCTTTTAATCTCTTGAGTTGCGCTAGGGTCATTCCTTAGCTTGACCCTACATCGATTTTTCATGAGCTATAAGTCACGCATAATAGCGTTACTCTTACCGCGGTCCGCACTTGTTATGAGTCCTGTGAGTAGTTCGTTATACCATTGGGAATAACGAACACTCCAATCTATTCCATCAATCTTGTGAATCGAGTATTCTGGGAATATCTCGATGAGTTCTTCTTGTGTCTTTGATTTTGAGAATAAGTTATAATTTAAAGATATGTTTATGAGAGAAATTGGATTATGTTTTTACGGAAAAACAAAGAATATTTTAAGCAATATATATGAGGTATTTCTTTTTAAAAGAAAATGAATTTTTGTGTTAGGTTGTTTGTCTAGTGCTTTAAGAATTCTGATCGATGCATTTGGCCAATGTTATCGATAGGGATTCCTAAACGTAGTGATGAGACCGATAGAGATGGTAAATTGAGTTTTAATAAGTAAAGTATGAAATTAGTTAATATGTTGGAGTATTAATTTTTATTTTAGATGTTTAATAAAGCCATTCAACTGTAGTAAGTGTTGGATGAGTTGCGAGGCAGTTTTGATCAACTCTGTAGTCAATCGATGTGGGCCATTCACTATACATCAATAGCGAGGCAATACCCTTATATTGTTTGAAATTTGAGAAATTGAATATGGTAATTTAGGTAAGCAAAGTGAACAATTTTAATTAAGGGGATGTATTAATTAGAAGAAAATATTATTCGATGCTTTGAAAAATAAAATGAGAAAGATAAATTTTGGAACTTTATTTTATTTATTTGGGTTAATAATGATGGAAACTGATCTTTATTGAGAGAAAACGAAATAATTTTATTCTTTTAATAATTTTTAAATGAAGTATTTGATTTTTAAAGGGTGTTTAATTATGTAAAAAGATGGGAATTGGTTTAAAAATGAGTTTTGGCTATAAATAAGTTTGGATATGGTTGGAAATATTTTTTTAAGTAAGAAAATTATTTTTGTTGAATTTTTGAAGTTAAAAATAAGTTTATACGTATTTATTCATTTAAAATTAGTTATTTATGACAAATAAGAGTTTTTAATAATAAAAATATTTTATAACATAAATTATCTTTTTATTAAGTGGAAAATAATTTATTTAACTTTTCATAAGGACGAACTGCTTTGGAAGGTGTTAGCGACCTTGTTAGGGCAGACAAAACGGCTTAGAAAGGTGTCAGCGACATAGTCATGAGGACGAACTGCTTGGGGAGGTGTTAGCGACCTTGTCTGAGGCTTCAGCCATCTGAGTTTAGCATGTGCAGCATTGCTTCAGCATTGTAATCAAGGATTTGGCTAGTTGTTTATGTATTAGAGATTCATTTGTACTTGTTGTATTTTGTTTCAGACTCTAATGTTTGTATGGTAGCTTCATGAACTATTGTTTAGCTATTCCACTGCATATTGTTGTAATACTCTGTGTCTGTGACTGATTTATTTACCGTATATGCAGAGTTTTGCTAAATAAAATTAAAAATCTGATATTTTTATCAATTTAAGTCCGACATGTGTGGATGCGAATGGTTCGAAATGCCAGGTCGTTACAATTGGTATCAGAGCTCTAGTTTTAGGCAAAACTTAACATATAGAGCAAATTTAACTACAAAATCACCTTCATTCGAGCTTGAGTTTCTTCCTCTTTTACTCGTGTTTCCTTTGAAATTTTGGAACTTTCCCCTTCGTTCTGAAATCCATTCTTGTCTCTTCTTATTTGTGTTCTTCTTGATTCTAGAGCATCCCATAGCTCCACTTCGGTTGATCTCCATAATAAAATTTGAGAACACCATGCCATCTCAATTGGCAATTCCATCCTTGGGTGTAAAAAATTCCATCGACGGTCCCGCCAACTTTATATGATTTGTAAAGGGGTGAAACTCCTTTACAACAAGCGTCGATTCACTGGAGATTTTACATCCTTGGTATAGATGCTATTATTTCTTGTGAAGCCCGAACAGTCCCTAGTAGACGATCATGGTAATTCCCTTGTAATCTTGACTCCATTCCGTTATCCTGATGTTTTTGGTGAAGTCATTTCTCTTCTCTCCCATGCGGAAATAGATTTTAGTTCTGGAATCTCGGTTGACCCTGTTAAGTTCACCCGCGATTTATATTAGTCCATTCATTATTTCCTCTTTGTGATTTAATTTTCTTATCTTCCTTTTGAGCATATCTTCTTTGTTAGAGTTCTTTTGGATAGATTTTCTCTAAATTGAACCCCTATCCTTGTTTAAGATCCATTCTTGAATTATCCTATGAGGTAGTGTATTTGTTATTAATATAAAAGTATTATATTGTGTTGTATGAGTTGTTAAGTTGAATTTAGGGTTTCGATCGATTCGTCTGGCCCACGCTATAGGTAGAAATTTCAAAACACTTGAACAGATTGTAACGACCTTGTTTTTATACTAAATTTAATTTAATAATTAATATGATTTTTTTTGGAATTAATTGGTGAATTAATTTGAATTTGTCCAAAAAAAATAAATATGTGTCTTTATATATATATATATATATATATATATATATATATATATATATTTTAAATAGAATTTTGATTTGAAATTGAAAATAAATATCTTAAAAATAAATTAGATTTAAAAACTCTATATCTCAAAATTAATAAAAATTTGTTTTCTAATTATAATATATATGTGTGTGTGTGATTTGAAAGTTATATTTTGATTAATATAGTAGTTTTCAAAAGCTATTTAAGTTAAGTTCTATATTATAAAAACTTATATATAATACGTACATATATTTATTTATTAATGTATAAATAGTTTTAAAATCATTTTCTTTAAGGTTATATAAATATTTATAAAAGGAAATGCATTAATTAAAAATAGGAAATATTAAAACATATAAATATAAAATTAAATAGTAAATATAATATAAATTAATAAAAACATTAAAAAAAAATTTATATAAAGACATGTGTAGGCTTATAAAAATATATGTTAACAAGTGTAAGCCAAATGCATGCAATTAAACATTTGTAAGATAATTATAGCACATAATTACAAGTGTCACACTTTCAGGATTTTCTTTTATTTTTAAAAAAGTAAGTAAACAAGATATATATACATCTAACTCCTCTCTTTCTCATTTTCTTTTATTCAAAACCAAACTTTGTCAAACCTAAAGAGAAAACAAAACTAGAGACAGAAATTTAAAAAAAAACAAAAGCAAACATCATCTCAACAAAATAAGATTTCAGATCAAAAAACTACCAGATTTCATAAAGAAGCAACCTCTTTCTAGTTTAAAAAATAATTAAAGCAAAGATCAACATCATCTCAAATATGAAGCTAACAACAATCAAAACAAAGATCTCTTCGAACAATCAGGCAACTTCAAAAACATTTTCCAGTTTCAAGATCATTTCCAGTTTTAAAACCTGAAGCATGAAAATTCAATCTCAATCAAGTTCAAAGTAAAATCGACTCCAGGCTCTCTGTTCTTCTTTAACAGGTGAGTAAACAATCCTTTTAAAAACTTTAAATGTGTATATATATATCTTGATGTGTGTATCGAGAATTGAAATATGTTGTGGAAATGTTTGTATGGATGTTAGTATTGCCTGCATATATATGTGTGTGTGTGTGTTTATATATAATTGTATGCATATCTGGACATATGTATATATAGGTCTCTGTTCTAAGTTACAAGTTTTTAAAACCTGATCAAAAAATTCAAATCATCCACCTACAAACAATTTTAGACTCTGATCTTTGAACGAAAAGTGTTTGTATGTGTATAACATCATTTTTAAAAATAGATTCAAGTGAATATATTGAGTAAATATTTTTAAAATGGAAATATACAGTGAAAGGATAATTCAAGTCAAAATTTCGATTGTTAATTTCCTAATTTTGATTGTAGATTTGGATTCGTGCTTGGGAACTATGATTTTTAAAATAGATATCATGATTTTTAAGACTTTGGTTAAGGGGAATTCTTGAGTTGAACTGGATTTGTATTTTCGTCAATTTCTGGTGATCAGAGGATATTGGGATCTCGAGGTCTTGGTTGTAGCTTGCCCGGAGGTAGGTAATCTCGGGAAAAGTAATGGGTGGATTTGGAGTCCACAGTGGTGGCCGAGCAATGTTGAAGTAGTGTTTTAGGTCATTATCTAGACGAGGTGGAATTCATGGTGATTTTGGCACCGTGGCGACGTCGAGCTATGCCAGGGTAATGGAAAAGGAAGGTGACCGTATGGCGAAGGTCTGGGCAAAGTAGTGAGGTCTTTGGTGGTCGGAGCATGGTGGTGCGGGGCGAGTTTGGGCGATCTAGTTAGTTCCTAATAGTGCTTCACTGGTTCGATTTCGTTTCAGGTGGACGTCTTGAGTTCTGGAAGGTCGTATGGTTGAGATGTTAATGACGACTTAGTGGAGACATCTATGTTGGTCAGAGTTGCTCTGATCGTCGGTGCATATGCATAGGTATCATTGTATATCAGTGGTTGCTGAGTTTTAGAATGAAGAAGAAGCAGGTTGGGCTCGAGTGGGATTTGGGAGTGTCATGTTTTGGCTCGAGTTTGTTCTCGAGTATACACTTAAGTAATATGTTACAGGGTTTTGAAAAAAATAATTTAAATCAAAAACAGAAGGAAAAAAAGGAGGAAGAAGATTTCTTGGGTTTGTTATCAGGTTAGACTCGGGTTCTTTTTAGAAGCGTATTAACAAGTTTATAAAAGGTTTGAAATTAAGTTAAACAAATTTCTTAATTTATTCTTTTAAAATAATAAATGTTTTATTTCATTTTTGGAATTAGTTAAAGGATTTAAGATAAATTATTTTAATTAATCAATTAAGTTTAAAGTTTTTTAATATATATATTCTTTATTTCAATTTAATTCTTAAGTTATTTTTAATAATATGGTGATTAAGAAGTTAATTAAGGGGAGATGTTTTAATTGTTAATTAACTTAAAGGTTTAAGTTAGTTTATGTGTTAATGATAATTAATTTCAAAGACTTATTTAATAAGGCTTAAATGATAATTAAATAATTAATTAAGATAAATGGTTTATCTTAAGTTAATTGAGGTCTTAATTTAATCAAAGGCTTATGATTAATTTATTAAGAATAATTACTTAACGTAATTAATTTAAAGGTTTTTTATTTAATATAAGTAACTAAAAGATAGTTACTTCAAGGATAATTAATTAATGTAAGTAATTATGGGTAATTAATTACTTACATGTTACTTACTTAATGAAAGTAATCAAGGAAAATTAATTAAAGATTAAAGGTTAATTAATCAATTAATTAAAAGATAATTACTTAATGTAAGTAATTAAAGGGTTAATTTATTAATAATTAATTAATGGTTAATTAATTAATGAGATTAATTAAAGGATAATCAATTAATGTAATTACTTAAAGGATAATTACTTAATGTAATTAATTAAAGTGTAATTAAATAATTAAAGGTTAATTATTTAATGATTAAAGGTTGATTTATTAATTGATTAGGGTTGATTAATTATTAATTAAAGGTTAATTAATTCATTATTAAAGGTTATTTTATAAATGATTAAAGAATAATAAATTAGTAATTAAAGGTTAATTAATTTATGATTAAAGAATAATTAATTAATGCAATTAATTATGGTATAATTAATCAATGTTAATTAATTAATGAAAGTAATTGAGGATAATTAATTAAGATGAGTAATTAAGGATGATTAACTAATTTTCATTAATTAAGTAAAGTGATAACAAATGCGTTATAATTAGTTAATGTTAAT
Source organism: Allium cepa (assembly GCA_030765085.1). Taxonomy (NCBI): domain Eukaryota; kingdom Viridiplantae; phylum Streptophyta; class Magnoliopsida; order Asparagales; family Amaryllidaceae; genus Allium; species Allium cepa. Next base: position 807,076,191 of record CM060928.1, read on the forward strand.
TAAGCAGGGCTAAGTAATTTATAAGTAATTAATTTATTTGGTTTCAGTTAAATTAATTATGAATTGTATGATTAATTAATCTTGCATATGAATGAGTGAAATATATTGAATGTCTTGAATTATTTGATATCTCTGATATGTGATATTCTGTGACATGAATTGCTTTGGATTGAGTTGTGAAAAATGTAACTTATTTATTTGTGATGAATTTACCTATTTATCTGTGAATAGAAAATAAGCGTTATGTGTTACACCACTTATTCATATTGTTGTGCTTGGATTTATGATGGGTGTAAATATTACCTGCAAAACCCCTAGACAACACAAACACTCACAACCAAAATATGGATTTCATAGGAAATTGATTAAGTCACGGGTACTTTGAATTTACTATTATTTTATTCAAGATGGTGAAATTTTTAAAAGTTGAATTTTGAATCCAAATTAGTTTTCGGAGGTGAAATTGGGTTAAATATGAAAAACTTTTCGAAAGGAAGTTTTGAAATTAAAACTATTTTGATATGGCTTGTTAATGTTTTGAATTTAAAAAAATTAATTTGAATTTGAAAGCAAGAATTGAAGTTGAATTAAATATATATATATATATATATATATATATATATATATATATATATATATATTAATTTTGGAAACTATGGTTTGAAAGGGTTATACAAATTGTATAATGTACATGTATGGATTTTTAAACCATTATAAAGTATTGTAAAAGAATTATTTTGGGTATTTAAATTTAATTCAAATAGAACTTGCCGAGAGCACGGCAGTTCGCTGATTTTCCGATTTATACTTTAAAAATGCTATAACTTGAGCAAATTTAATCGAATTTTCCCGAAACGAAAAACTTTAGTTTCAAATGATAACAGATTTCATATAAAGAAAGAATTTCTAGTTTTTGTTGAAATGATTTCAAGTTATGGGTAAGTCAAATTTGAAATGGAAATAGTATAGAAACTATGAATGAATCTTTGTTAAAGATTTGGTAAACCTCGTTTCTAATTAAAGAGGATTTTAAAGGTGCATCTTTTGTTTAAAAGATTAAAATGGAAATTTGTTTAAACCATTCAAAGGGAAAGGTTTTGGAAAATAAGTTGTGACTTAACTAAGATCTTAATGTATCCATATGTTTTTAAATAAGTGCTCATTAATCGGTTAAGTCGGAGGAGGACATTAAGTCATAGAACCTATTTCGAATAATGATATGACGAAATGGGATAACATTTGAACACTGTGGTTGAAGATAGGGAATTTTCGAAAATGAAAGGATTACTTGTCGAATATCTCTGCATCCAGCGGCCCCGGTATAGAGATTACCCTATGTGATGGGGAGTTCGGATGTGATTAGGGATATCCGGATTTGCAAGGACTTCTTACGAAGTGCCTTCGGTTCCATTCAGACCCACAATAGACCTGTATGGATGTATGTCTGACGTTACACTTTGAGATGTAAAGTTGGTTTCTATCCAATACATTTCTATTTGGTGGTAGAGAATTTATTCTCTTAGCTTAACACCCTTCTCTGAGACGCACGAGCTCAGAGGTTATGTAGTTGATGGTTACTAGTGATATGTTCCCAATTTGGTAATGTGGCATGTTAAGTGCTGATCATTGGTTGATCGAAGCATGGCTTCTGTGAAAATGCAGTTTTGTGGGACGAGACTTCATCGAACCTCACACCCTGAAAATGGTTTAAACAGGAAGGATGCAGCAAGGTTACGGGGGTCGCGCCCCTTAGGGTATGTGCATTTCCTTCTGGATAAAAAGTGGTATCATGGTATGGAGCTCGGATATTTACTTATGTGGTCGTTGGAATTTGTAGTTGGAATCCTAAGATAAAGGTCGGTTACGATTGGAGGTTGGCATACTCGTGACAATTAGTTACCTAGTTACAGAGTTAACCCGGCCTTGTGTTGGCAGGGATCTGGTTAGGTTCTTGGGGCATCCCTCCAGAGGCGTACCCATTCGGAAAGGAAGTTCTTTATCCTTGGCCATTTGTTGGAAATCCAATCACCCAATACAAGCCCTATACGGTTTCAGTTATAGAACCTTCCATTTAACATGGTAGCTATAGTAGGCATACTATAATGGTACGTATGGTGACTAAGATTAATATTATACTTTTGAAATGTTTTCCACAATATGCACTAATAATAATATCGAAAAGACTTTCGTGTATCAAGCATGTTTGACTATCATAAGGAGAAATCTCCCCTAAGTGTGCGATCACATTGTGTGTATGGTGGAAGGCCTATGGTAGTTTCATTTTCCAAAGAGCATAACAGATTTCTTTTCTTTTATTTCTTTTGTTCAATAACTGTTTTTTGTTTGCTCACACCAGTCCCATGACTGTCTCAGAGTTTATTATTCCCTTTCTAAACTCTGGTTGCCTAAAATTTTCCACATGGTCAACCTAGAGTCAGGTTATCAGATAGTCAGCTAGTGGGTGTAGCTTTTGGAGTCTTTGAAGTCTTTGGTTCGGGGATCGCATTCGCTATATTGCAGCATGTTAGTGGTTCAAGATTTTAGTTTGGAGCTTTGCTTCAAAGCTTTGGAATGAAGATGCATGTTGTTGGATTTCTCTTTTCTCTCTCTCTTGGGAGCGTTATTGAAGATATATCTCCGCTGTTGCTGCTCTTGTTCTCAGTTCTGTTATTTTCCGCTGCTATGTTTTTCCGCTGTTTTATATATCTCTAATATTGTTGATCACTTCATATTGCATCATTTTTGTAATCAATTGTTGTGTATTAATAAAATTCTTCTTTTGTTTCTATTGTGTTGTTATCACCTAATGTGTTATAAGCTCCGACAAACCGAACTCAACGTTTGAATCTCCAGCATTTTGAATACGGGTGATGTATTTGATGTTGATTTTCCGGCACTAAAATCCGGGTCGTCACATTTGGTATCAGAGCTAAAGGTTGAGTAAGAACTTTAGCTTTAAAGTGTAACTCATTAGGTAACTCATTAGAGATAGGGTTACAAATGCCCTAGAATGAGTATCCCTAAGACATCTTGTCCATATGCCTCAGTTAATTCTTTTACTATTCACTAATAATGAGAATGAGTGCAAGAAGAGGACGAGGTATAGGACAGAGGAGTGCCACTAAAAATGGTCGATTCCCTGCAACAACAGTAATGGTTAGGAACAACTTTTTCCATCAATCTCCATTTATCATTATCCAATTTCAAAAGAATTTTGATGGCTTCCTGGCAACTACAAAAAGAAGCTTTGGCTTGGTGGGAAACCATTAATTTGCCCGAATTGGAGGATGAGTTTACTAGTTTGAAGCAAGGAAATCTATCTTTTAATTAGGGTCTTAAATAATTAAGATTTATAAATTAATGAATGTAATTCAAGAATAATTAATTAAAATGGTTAGAGTTTTATTCAACGTTGAAGCCACGTATAGTTTTTTGACCGTAGAGAGTTAAATTTTGAACTTGAATTCGTAGACGAACCTATTAGCGTGAAGAAAGCAGCAGTAGGCCCTGTGAATCTTTGTTTACGTTGTAGAAAAGTTCATATCTCGTATTCTCATCATCAGTTTCCTATCAGTCTTTTTGTTCTTAACTTTAATGAATTTTAAATTTAATTAGAAGTGAATTGGTATGCCAAATGTAGAATAGATATTACGGTTTGATCTGGTAGCCCACTTCTCTATCTTTTTGTATATTCATCTATTCTTTGTTGTCTCCCCATCTAGCAAATTTCGAGGACGAATTTTTCTTAAGGGGAATCTGTAACGATCCCGTTTCTAAGCCAAATTTAATTTTAATTAATATGATTTTTTTTGGAATTAATTGGTGAACTAATTTGAATTTTTCCAAAAATAAATAAGATATATGTTTATATATATATATATATATATATAGATTGTAAATAGAACTTTGATTTGAAATTCAAAATAAATATCTTAAAAATAAATTGGATTTAAAAACACTATATTTTAGAATTAATAAAATTTTGTTTCCTAATTATAATACGCATATGATTTGGAAGTTATATTTTGATTAATGTAGTAGTTTTCGAAAACTATTTAAGTTATGTTTTATATTATAAAAATTTATATATAATATGCACATATATTTATTAATTAATTTATAAATAGTTTTAAAATCATTTTCTTTAAGGTTATATAAATATTTATAAAAGGAAATGCATTAATAAAAATAGGAAATATTAAAACATATAAATATAAAATTAAATAGTAAATATAGTATAAATTAATAAAAACATAAGAAAATAATATAAAATTTATATAAAGACAAGTGTCACACTTTTGGGATTTTCTTTTATTTTTAAAGAAAGATAAGTATACAAGATATATATAAATCTAACTCCTCTTTTTCTTATTTTCTTTTATTCAAAACCAAACTTTATCAAACCTAAAGAGAAAACAAAGGCAAATATCATCTCAACAAAACAAGGTTTGAGATCAAACAACTTCCAAATTTCATAAGGAAGCAACCACTTTCAATTTTCAAAATTAAGCAAAGCTAAGATCAACTTCATCTCAAATCTGAAGCTAACAACAATCAAAACAAAGATCATTTCAAACAATCAGATAGCTTCAAAAACATTTTCCAGTTTCAAGATCATTTCCAGTTTCAAAACCTGAAGCATGCAAATTCAATCTCAATCAAGTTCAAACAAAAATCAATTCCAGGCTCTCTGTTCTTCTTTAACAGGTGAGTAAACAATCCTTTTAAAAACTTTAAACTGTATATATATCTTGATGTATGGATTGAGAATTGAAGTATGTTATGGCAATGTTTGTATGGATGTTAATATTGCCTGCATATATATATATATATATATATATATATATATATATATAATCGTGTACATGTCTAGACATATGTAGATATAAGTCTCTATTCTAAGTTACAGGTTTTAAAACCTGATCAAAAAATTCAAATCATCCCATCTATAAATAATTTTAGACTTTGATATCTGAATGAATAGTGTTTGTATGCGTATAACATCATTTTTAAAAATAGATTTAAGTGAAAATATTGAATAAATATTTTGAAAATGGAAATATATAGTGAAAGGATAATTCAAGTCAAAATTTCGATTGTTAAATTTCCTAGTTTTGATTGTAGATTTGGATTCATGCTTAGAAACTATGATTTTTAACATAGATATCATGATTTTTAAGATTTTGGTTAAGGGGAGTTCTTGAGTTGAACTGGATTTGTATTTTCGTCAATTTTTGGTGATCGGAGAATATTTGGTTCTCGAGGTCATGGCTGAAGCTTGCCTAGAGGTAGGCGATCTGGGGAAAATTAATGGGTGGATTTTAGTCCATCGTGGTGGCTGAGCAACGTTGAAGTAGGGTTTTAGGACATTATCTAGACGAGGTCGAATTCATGGTGATTTTGGCACCGTGGCGACGTCGAGCTGGGCCAGGGTAAGGGAAAAGGAAGGTGGCCATATGGAGAAGGTCTGGGCAAAGTAGTGAGGTCTCTAGTGGTCGGAGCATGGTGGTGCGAGGCGAGTTTGGGCAATCTAGTTAGTGCCTGATGGTGCTTCACTGGTTTGATTTCGTTTCAGGTGGACGTCATGAGTTCTGGAAGGTCCTATAGGTTGAGATGTTCGATGATGACTTGGTGGAGCTATCGATGTTGGTCGGAGTTGCTCCGATCTTTGGTGCATATGCACAGGTATCATTGTATATCAGTGGTTGCTGAATTTTAGATGGAAGAAGAAGCAGGTTGGGCTCGGGTGGATATCGGGAGAGTCATGTTTTGGCTCGAGTTTGTTATCGAGTATACGCGCAAGTAATATGTTACAGGGTTTTAAAAAAAACTTTAAATCAAAAACAGAAGAAGAAAAAAGAAGGAAGAAGAAGATTTCTCGGATGTGTTATCAGGTTATCATCGGGTTAGACTCGGGTTCTTTTCAGAAGTGTATTAACGAATTTATAAAAAGTTTTAAATCAAATTAAAAAAAATTCTTAATTTATTCTTTTAAATTGATAAATGTTTTATTTTAGTTTTAGAAGTAGTTAAAGGATTTAAAATAAATTATTTTAATTAATCAATTAAGTTTAAAGTGTTTTAATATATATATCCTTTATCTCAAATTAATTCTTAAGTTATTTTTAATAATATAGTTATTAAGAAGTTAATTAAGAAGAGATGTTTTAATTGTTAATTAACTTAAAGGTCTAAGTTAATTTATGTGTTAATGATATTTAATTTCAAAGGTTTATTTAATAAGGTTTAAATGATAATTAAATAATTAAATAATTAATTAAGACAAATGGTTTATCTTAAGTTAATTGAGGTCTTAATTTAATTACAGGATTATGATTAATTTATTAAAAATAATTACTTAATCTAATTAATTTAATGGTTGATTAATTAAGATAAGTAATTAAAGGATAATTACTTCAAGGATAATTAATTAATGTAAGTAATTAAGGATAATTAATTACTTAAAGGTTAATTACTTAGTGAAAGTAATTAAAAAAAATTAATTAATGATTAAAGGTTAATTAATCAATTGATTAAAACATAATTACTTAATGTAAGTAATTAAAGGGTTGATTTATTAATTAATTAATTAAGGATTAATTAATTAATTAAGGATTAATTAATTAATGCGACTAATTAAAGGATAATCAATTAATATAATTAATTAAAGGTTGGTTAATGTTAATTACTTAAAGGATAATTACTTAATGTAACTAATTAAAGGATAATTAAATAATTAAAGGTTAATTATTTAACGATTAATGGTCGATTTATTATTTGACTAGTGTTGATTAATTATTAATTAAAGGTTAATTAATATATTATTAAAGGTTGATTTATAAATGATTAAAGAATAATTAGTAAATAATTAATGGTTATTTAATATATGATTAAAGAATGGTTAATTAATGTAATTTATTAAGGGTTAATTAATATTAATTAATTAATTAAGTAATTGAGGATAATTAATTAAGATGAGTAATTAAGGATGATTAATTAATTTTCATTAAATAATTAAAGTGATAACAAGTGTGTTATAATTAATTAATGTTAATTAAGCAAGGCTAAGTAATTTACAAGTAATTACTTTATTTGGTTTCAGTTAAATTAATTACGAATTGTTTGATTAATTAATCTTGCTTATGGATGATTGAATTATATTGAATGCCTTGAATTGTTTGATATCTCTAATATGTGATATTTTGTGATATGAATTGCTTTGGATTGAATTATGATAAACGTAATTTATTTATTTGTGATGTATTTACATATTTATCTGTGGATGGAAAATAAGCGTTATAGGACTATACCGCACATTGATATTGTTATGCTTGGATTTATGATGGTTGTGAATGTTGCCTGCAAAACCCTTAGAGAACACAAACACACACACAAATATGGATTTCCTAGGAAATTAGTTAAGTCATGGGTATTTTGAATTTATTATTATTTTATTCAAGATGGTGAAAAATATAAAAGTTGAATTTTGAATCCAAAATTGGTTTTGGAGGTGAAATTGGGTTAAATATGAAAAAATTTTGGAAAGAAAGTTTTGAAATTAAAATTATTTTGAATATGGCTTGTTAAAGTTTTGAAATTAAAAATAATAATTTGAATTTGAAAGAAAGATTTGAAGTTGAATTATATATATTTTTGTGTGTGTGTGTGTTAATTTTGGAAAATATGGTTTGAAAGGGTTATACAAATTTTATAATGTATATGTATGGATTTTTAAACCATTTTAAAGTATTTTAAAAGAAGTATTTTGGGTATTTAAATTTAATTCAAATAGAACTTGCTGAGAGTACGGAAGTTCATTGATTTTTCGATTTATACTTTAAAAAGGCTATAGCTTAAGCAAATTTAATCGAATTTCCCCGAAACGAAAAACCTTTGTTTTCAAATGATAACACCTTTCATATGAAGAAAGAATTTCTAGTTTTGGTTGAAAGGATTTTGAGTTATGGGTAAATCAAATTTGAAATGGAAAGAGTTTTGAAAGCTATGCATGAATCTTTGTTAAAGATTTGGTTTCGTTTCAAATTGAAGAGGATTTTAAAGGTGGATCTTTTGTTTAAAAGATTAAAATGGAAATTTGTTTAAACCATTCAAAGGGAAAGGCTTTGGAAAACAAGTTGTGACTTAACTAAGATCCGAATGTATCCATATGTTTTTAAATAGGCGCTCATTATTCGGTTAAGTCGGCGGAGGACATTAAGTCATTAAACTTATTCCGAATAATGATACGACGAAATGGGATAACAATTAAAGACGGTGGTTGAAGACTGGGTAATTTCGAGAACGAATGGATTACATGTTGAATGTCTCTATACCGAGTGGCCTCGGTATATCTCTATGTGATGGGGAGTCCGGATGTGATTGGGGATATCTGGATTTGCAAGGACTTCCGAAGTGCCTTTGGTTCCATTCAGACCCAGGATGAACTTGTATGGATGTATGCCCGATGTTACACTTTGAGATGTAAACCTGGTTTCTATCAAATACATTTCTGTTTGGTGGTGGAGAATTTATTCTCTAAGCTTAACACCTTTCTCTGAGACGTACGAGCTCAGAGGTTATGTAGTTGATGGTTACTAGTGATATATTCCCAATTTGGTAATGTCGCATGCTAAGTGCTAATCATTGGTTGATCGAAGCATGTCTTTTGTGAAAAGCGTAGTTTTGTGGGACGAGACTTCATCGAACCTCACACCCCAGAAATAGTCGAAACAGGAAGGATGCAGCAAGGTTACGGGGGTCGCGCCCCTTAGGTATGTGCATTTCCTTCTGGATAAAAAGTGGTATCATGGTATGGAGCCTAGATATTTTAGTTATGTGGTTGTTGGAATTTTTTGTTGGAATCACAGGATAATGGTTGGTTACAACCGGGGGATGGCATACTCATGACAGTTAGTTACCTAGTTATAGAGGTAACTCGGCCTTGTGTTGGCAGAGATTCGGTTAGGTTCTCAGGGCGTCCCTCCAGACGCATACCCATTCAGAATGGAAGTTCCTTAGCCTTGGCCATTTGTTGAAAATCCAATCACCCAATACGAGCCCTGTATGGTTTTAGTTGTAGAACCTGCCGTTTAACATGGTAGCTATAGTAGGCATACGATAATGGTACGTATGTTGGCTAAGATTAATATTATACTTTCTAAATGTTTTCCACACAATGCACTAATAATAATATCAAAAGGATTTCCGCGTACTAAGCATGTTTGACTATCATAAGGATAAATCTCCCCAAGTGTGCGATCGCATTGTGTGTGTGGTGGGAGGCATTATGGTAGTTTCATTTTCCAAAGAGCATAACGAATTTCTTTTCTTTTATTTCTCTTGTTCAAATAACTGTTTTTTTTGTTTGCTCACACCAGTCTCATGACTGAACCGGAGTTTATTGTTCCTTTCTAAACTCAGGGTGCCAAAAATTTCTACACGGACAGCCTAGAGTCAGGTTATCAGATAGTAAGCTAGTAGGTGTAGCTTTTGGATCCTTTGAATTCTTTGGTTTAGGGATCGCATTCGCTATATGGTAGCATGTTAGTGGTTCGAGCTTTTATTTGGAGCTTCACTTTGGAGCTTTGGAATGAAGATGCAAGTTGTTGGATTTCTCTTTTCTCTCCCTCTTGGGAGCTCTGTTGAAGATATATCTCCGCTTTTGTTGCTCTTGTTCTCAGTTCTATTGTTTTTCGCTGCTACGTTTTTCAACTGTTGTATATATCTCTGATAATGTTGATCACTTCATATTGTATCATTGTTGTCATCAATTGTTGTGTATCAATAAAAAAATTCTTTTGTTTTCATTGTGTTTCTATCACCCAATGTGTTATAAGCTCCGACGAACCGAACTCAATGTTTGAATCTCCGGCATTTCAAACACGGGTGATATATTTGATATCGATTTTCGAGCGTTGAAATTCGGGTCGTCACGCAGAGCAAACTGACACAAAGTTTGTTTTCTAAATTTGTAAATCGAATAATTTATGTATGATTAAATTTTATACATATAAACATAATTTTCTAAATTTAGATAGTTAAATGACTGGTTGTTAGAAATGATAATACTAGGTTAACATTTATTGTTTTGTCAACATTTCCAAATCACTAAATATTATTGTTTAATTTTATAAATATGGTTTATAAATCTGATTTGCAAATGAAATTAAATTAAATTTAGGATTTGAGAATTTAATTTCCAGTGTTGTTCAAAAAATTAGTTTTGAGAAAATATACTATTTGAAAATAATTTTCGAATGAAAATTTGTTTTTAAAGAATTCTAAAAGGAAGTAAGTCAGTACTCTCCTCCATTGCCGTTGGAAAATAAATTCGATGATGATGCAGCATCATTGACATTCATTTTCGAGCCTCGAAGTGGAGAGACCTCGTAGCAGCTTGCTACACTTTTGTTTTGGATTATGAATTTTGTTTGAATTTCTTGCGTGTAATTTTAAATTTCTTGTGTATAATTTGAATAATAAAATATATACGTATATTTACTTCAAAATAGCTTGAAGTGAAATCAGGAAATTTAATTCTTAATTTCAATGTTAAATGATGGTTTTCAACTATTTAAATAAAGCGAAATTTTGAATAAATTGGAGTGTCTAAAACAATAAATTTAATTTGAAAGAACTTGAAAAAAATGAAACTAGGATAAAATTTTATTTGTGTAATGATCAATTGCATTCTAATATATATAACTTACCTAAAATATTCAAAAAGATAAAATGTTAAGGTGAATATTAAATTGAAGGTTATACAAGAGAAACAAAGTAATAAATTGTTCAAACTAAAATTTGTCTAAATAAATGTTGTAAATAAAAGGAATTTGTATAGTATTTGATTACACTCGGAACATTAATATAACTTACCTAGAAAGTTTAAATGTAATTAGAACGTAATTGGATAATACACTATGATATAAGTAACAGGATATCAAAAATGATATTTTGTTAAGGGAATTTACTTATAATAAATTGGATAATGAAGAGAAAAATTATTTGTTGAATAATATATGGTTATAAATGTATACACCTAATATATGTTGCAAAATATGTTAAGTGAAATAAGTTAAATAAATAAAAGAGAAGACTATTTAAACATATAAATATGAACTTAAGAATGGTGAACTTGAATTTTAGTGGAATCAACTTAGCTGAAGATAAATGGATAAATTAAACGAGTTAATTTAAAAATGAAGTTGTTTGAAAGAAATGTTGATAAAACGAAAGAAAATCAATTTTAAATTGAATGACTATTTATTAGTTGAATAAAATGGATTACACCAAATTGTTGAATATTAATTTATTTAAAATTGAAGTCTATATGATTTTGAATAGTTGAAATTGAATGTTGAGGTGGAATTAACTATGGCTGATCAAATAGATTTAATAGATGAGTAAAATAACACAAATTTGGTTGTGAATTTCTTTTTACAATAAATGTTAATAAAATGGAAACAAATCAATTGAATAAAAATATATGGAAATGGAACCAATCAAATGTGAACACAATAAATTTGATTGATTAAATAAAATAAATTGGAATCATTTAATTGAATATGAGCCAATTTTAAAATAAATGTAGTTTACATAGTTTTGAATTCATTATTTATCTGATAATATGTATTTCAATCTACCTTTTCTTTCTGGTTGTTCATATTCTCCTACATCGTTCCTTTCCAGGGATGAAAAGTTTTGAGTGGGGTAGAGTGTAACGACCCGTAAATTTTAATGGTTTAGTAACGTAAATAATTGAAATTTTATGAAATTTTAAATAATGAGATTTGGAAAAGATAATTTGATATTTGGAATACATCTATCTAAACATAGCAAATGGTATGCTTTCATCAGAAATTGTGGAAGTTTATTTTGTGTCAAATTTTATCTAATATTTAAATCAGTTAATATTTGATGATAATTAAATATTTCTCAAACTTAATTTTTTTTTGTATAATAAAGTCGTAAATCATATTCTGAGCGATACGTCATATTTCGTTTCGTCAAATTTGGATTGCTATTGCTTCGTTTATCTTATTTTCGGCGTTTTAGCAGCATTTTGGTACCGTATATCAACTTTTGATAGGATTATCGTATTATTGATATCTGTGTGCCATTTTGATCATCTTATCGTGTTGATCTTCATTGTATACTCATTGTGTATTTTGAAATTCAGTTTGCGGTGCAATCTGTGAAACGCCTAGCATATCGGTTCCGTAACCGAGTCTTTTGGTTTCCTTCCCTTTCATATCCCACCATCTATTACCCAATAGCCACTAGCCTTTTTATTTGTAGAATTTATGTCTAACCATTGCTATTCCTACCGTTCCTCATTTTTTTCTTGAATTCTCTTTGCTCAGTTCATTTTGAAAATATATATTAATATATAAAGTTATCGTAGGTGTGCCTGTTCATTTCCTTTTGCATGTAAACTTGCTTCCACCAATCTTTTCTTCTTGTGGCCTCCTCTCCTCGCTACTCCTACTTGCAGTCCTCTCCACATGTGCCCATCTATCATCCAGTGCCAACCCAGAACCTCCGGCCGCCTAGATCTCTCCCCACCTTGACATAACTGCACCTACCCCAACAACCAAATCCAACGCCTCCATTACCCGACCCTATGTTCATCCCCACACATCTCATCTTCCCTCCACCACCTCCCACTTACATTCTCCCATCACTACAGCCTCTGATGCTTGTTCCTTCTATTCCTCTCTCGGCCTCTCACTCTGCCTCCTTATATGATCAGCCATCCCCTCTCTTGGCCGAGCTTCCTCTCCAATTGTCCAAGAACCACCAGCGTAGCCGAGTCTTTCCTTGTCGCCGATACAATCTCGTCAACAGCCGAACCCATTCCTCCTTGCGTGCAACCCAAAACAGCACCCAGATCCAACTTGCCTTTTTGCCACTTCTTCTAGGTATTATATATACTATATTGTGATAGTTTGTGTGTGTGTGTGTGTGTCTATATATTTATGTTGTTGTTTGTATGTATATCAAACTATACACCTTTTTATGAAAACCTGTTATATAATATCATATGTTTGAAGCTTAGTTATGTTGATCTGTCCCAAAGGTATATATTATATCTATGTTATAGTATAAGTTATATTATAAAAGAAATATTATATATCGTTTTACAGTTTATATTCATATAGTAATATGTTTATATAGGTTTATACATTCGTTATATCTATTACAATTATATATTTGTTTACATGTACAAAAGTTTTTCACAAATGTCTGTAAGCCTACTAGTTACTTCTTTCATTCTGTTGTGCATATAGAATATAAAGAGTTTTTTTGTTAGTAGTCTATATATATATATATATATATATATATATATAGTTTGGTTGCATATCTTAGTAGTCTGCATATTTATTCATAGTCTGATTGTATATATAATTGTTTTAAGTACAATTTGCATATTTGTTTAAAGTCTGCATATATACTGATTTTCTTTAAAACATAACAAATAGAGATTTATTTATATATGTGGTATAAAAATTCATATTGGTTTTAAATATGATGACCTGAAATCTAATTATGATTTGATAGTTGTTTCAAGTAGTATTGTTAAACAATATTGATTTTAAATCATAACATGTATGTAAGTTTGTATATATGTGTATTTACATTAGTTTATATGTAGGTTTATATGAATTTGGTTTCAGTTATATATAGATATTGTATGCGTTGGATTAAATATTGATTTGAAAATAAGTATATAATATTTTATTTTAACTATATGTTTTAAATTGATTTTTAGAAAATTTATGTATATGTAATATATCTTGTCTCATCGATCTCGTGCCATCTTGACTTACATCCAATATCGAATTTGTCGCAGCAATTCCAAGCTTGTCGATGTTCCGTGTGTGTGTATCCGTGTCACTGTTCTCACTCTCGTCGTTCTCCATTCTCGAAAGGTGAGCAATCGCTCACGATTAACGTTCTTATATTTAGTAAATTTGATTTCACTTGAAACGACAATTAAAATGTGCCCTCAAATTTGAATTGCTAGCTATTTAATTGTTAAAGATGATATGCCATTATCTGCAACTGTCCACCTATGATGTTTGACACCATATCATGTTGTATATATCTTATTTAATTTGTTACTAATGATATATGCCTGTTGTTGACATGTTATATTCATATTTGTTCTCACTCTATAAATTCCTTGTAAATTTAGAATTCCTTATGGTTTGAAATGATACATACCCGAATGATATCCTAGAATAGGGGAAAATCATTATGTGTTGAAATGATAAACCCAAGCAATTTTCATCGATTGTGAATTTTTGGGATTGCGGGTTGAAATGATATATACCCGCAAATGTTTAAATTGCGGATTGCAATGATAAATATTTGTGTCACTTGACCAAAGGATCGAAAATTATATACGGACACCGTTGGTCTATTTTGAAAAATAATTTTTGAATTTTGGAAGAAAATATATGTATTTTAATAAGTAAAGATATTTTATTTTGAAAATTTTAGATTTTTAATTTATATGTTTTGGAAATTTTAATTTATAAGTTAGTTTTAAAATATAAATTTTAAGATTTTTCTTATAATTTTATTATTTTAAGAAAAATATAAAAAATAGATTTAATATAAAATAAATTTAATAATAATATTAATTTTGATAAAATTTAATTTAACTAGTATATAATATTTTTAGGTATTTATTTAAAATTATATTTTAAAAATAAAGTTGTAATAACTATAATAAATTAAGGATGAAAGAATTGAAATTGATTTGAAATTGTATTTGTTTAAGAATTATAATTAAATAAAATTGACTTGAAACTTATTGGTTGTGAGATTTGAAAATATGATTTATAACTTGATTGATTAAAGGAATATTCTTAATTTTAAATAAAATTGAGGCTCATTTTTAATATTGATTTAAATTTATAAATCGGGATTTTTGTGAATTGTTATTAAAATGATTAAGTGAATACTTTCCAATTTAAATAAAATTAAAGTTAAATGTTGAAATATAAATGAAATTTATGGTGCAGGTGTTTGATTATTCAAACATGAACCTTATTGGAATTGAACTGATAGTTCAAGCTTGGATTTGAAACCGATATAAACTGAAATGGTTTATTGAGAATTTGAATTGAATCTTTGACCTTTAAATTTAAATGGTTAAACTGGAATTGATTTAAATTGAATTTTGGAAATTAAGATGATTTGAATTGACTTGCGAAATCAAAGGAAACTATTTTATTATATAAAGTATTTTTAATATATAATCAATTTTATTATATAAATTATTTTAATATATAAAATATTTCAATTTATAACTATTTTAATATATATATATATACTATTTTCAACATCTAAACTATTTAAACCAAAAGTGTTATGATTTCCAAAGTGTTATGATTTCAAAAGTGCTATGATTTCGAAAGTGTTATAATTTTGAAAGTGTTACGATTCTGGAAATGAATGTTATTTAAAGTGAATTATGATATCGAATCTATATGGTTTTGAAATGAATATGATATTTTGATATGAAGTATGAACTATTTAAAATGAAATGACCCTGGTGTGAAATAAGCGTTTGGTTGTTAAGGAGACCGGGATCGGATATTGTCATACTCTCTGCCAATGACAAAAACCACTTTAGCAACTGTGTATGTGGTGGAGATTCCAAAATGAAGTAGGATGGTTTGGTACGATTCTATATGATATTTACGTAACCCTGACTCTAGTGAGTCGGCTTGATGTGGCTAAAATAGGAGCTATACCGGGCCAAGTGAGGTAATTCCTCCGATCGTCCACATTCCTTGGATACCATTCTGTTGCTTTTGTGATTTGATTGGGTGCACCGTTTGATTTAGGAGCGTGTCACGAGGTGGCGATAGTAGCTGCTATGTATTACCACCAGTTCGGGAGTGAAAATGGTATATCTACCCTGGCATTGCCTCGAATGCCTTGTCGCTTGCCCTATTGCGCCTTCTACGAGTTTGTTTTGTACCATACCTATGTGATGTCCCCAAGGTAAACCTTTAGTTTATGGAGGATCGTACGTCATTGTATAGACTACGAGAATATATAAAATGTGTTAAGGGGGATATGGGTAACACCATAACGCTATTTTAATACTTTTTCTTTATTATAGAAATATTATAATAGCATACATTACTACATAGTAGATGGTTCAAAGGATTCTTAGAGGATGGAAATCCCAAACATCCTCTAAGTTCTTGTATTTCAGTTGACATTTCACTCGATTTGAATTTATTAATATAAGAATGTTAATCCTGACTCGAGTGTTTTGCATTTTGCTTTACGCTTGGGTCAGACCGACTATCACAGCATTTGAGACCCACCTTTGAAGATTGGAGCATTGTGATGATCTATCTATCCATCTTTCAGTTAATTTAGTTTGTGCTAGTCATTTATGTTCAGAATCGCCAATTGCTTATGTATTAGAGATTCATTTGTATTTGAGATTATGTTGTTTTTTGTTTCAGACTCTGATGCTTATATGGTAGCTTCATGAACTACTATTTAGCTATTCTGCTGCTTATTATTGTAATACTCTATATCTGTGATTCTATGATCGATTTATTTACTGTATATGCCGAGTTTTGCCAAATATAAATTAACACTGTGATATTTTGAGCAATTCAAGTCCGACATGTGTGGATGCGAATGGTTCAAAATACCTGGTCGTTATAGGTAGGTTCCAACCATCTAGATAATTGTCGACATGACTTTCCGTATGTCACTACGGAAAAAATCACACCAACATTAGATTGAAACAATAGTGGAAAGAAAACTCGACGAGAAGCGGTTTCTTCAAATGCCATCAAACTCAAACGACTACATAAATTCAAGTCGTTAGATAATTGCATAAAGGCAAGACAAAGTCAAGAAATGGATATTTATATTCCAGTTTTACTAAACAAATATTATTTAAGGCTATCAAATTCCTTTTACTACATAATCAAATTCTCAAATTTCAACATTTTGAAAATTTTCAAAACCACTTTCAATAATCCAATTTAATATCCAAACTCTTCATTTAATGGGAATAAAACGCGTCACTCTTAAATTCTACCAATATATATATATATATATATATATATATATATATATATATATATATATAGTTATTCTCATAATTAAAATGATTATAGTACATAAATGATTCATTTATTTAAAATTTGTGAGGATATTCTTAAGCTTTGCATATGTTTTCACAAGCTTAACAAGTTAACCATTAAAATGAATATCTATTGCTTATGACTGATGACATATATGATATGTAACAATCCTAGTTTTGGTGATTATCTGTAAATATTAAATTATAACGGTAGTTATAATTTAATATTGTGAACTAAGCATAAAATGGAGATTTAAATTGTTTATTTGGAATAAAAAATGGATTTTGGAAATAAAACGTGAAAATAAAGTATTGAAAACTTTATCTTGGGTATTTGTGTGAATAATGAGTGAAATATGATTTTATTTAGTGAAAATTCAATAATTCTTATAATTATTCCCTAATGCTTCTTTTAATAATTTTTAACAGAAGTATTTGTTTAAATATGTGTTTTTTATAAATAAAAAGATGAAATTTTGTTTAAAAATAAGATTTGATTATAAAAATGATGTTAGAGTGATTTTTTACATTTTCTTATGCAAGAAAATAGTTTTTGTGAAATTTTTGGTATTAAACATGGTGGCTTGTGTAAGTATTTGTGTAAATTGGTTATTAATTTAAAAATAAGAGTTTTTAATAATGAAAATACTTTTATAACTAAATTATCTTTTTTATTTGTTGTTACAATGTTTGTTAAACTTAAAAATGTGTTTGTACAATTTATAGAGATGAAATCATGTAAATACACTTATGTTGTATTATGTAAAAATATGAGAGTGTTAGGGCAAGTTTAGTGTTAATTAGATTTTTAGGCTAATTAACTCTTTTGGGTCAAGCCTATTTGTTCACTAATCAGCAAAGTAATGAGAACGCTTCTTCTTTCTCAAAATATCTATACTTACATTTTTACTAGAAAACAAAAAGAAGAAGAAAAATTATTCCTCTTTTAAACCTAGGCTTCAAGTCTCCAATTAATCCAAGTGTTTGCTGAAATTCATCAAAATAGAGTCGATTATTTCAGGCAATCTAAGCCAAAACCAAACTTCTCTTCATCCTTTTTCTGATTTGGTGAATTTGTTGTCTATAATTGAAGTTTTGTTCTTGTAGATTTGTATAAACTCTTTTTTTAGGAAGCTTCCTCAAGGCCAAAGCTTGCACCTTATCTCCAGTTCGCTCTTGTTGCTCTACTATTTTGTAAGGTGGATATCAAAACTCACAAATGCTAGCTAAATCCAAGCTTCAAATTGCTATAAACTATGAAAAGTTTGCTTTTGTATCTTTTTTTATGCGTAGTTCTGTTTGTGCTAAAACTGTTCTGACCTCCAATTTGCATGTTAATTTCTTGCAATTTTAGCTATGGAATGCTGTTGGATTTTCTTCTGATAGCAACCCATGTGTTGTAGTACAAGTTTGAAAAATTTCATAGCAAAACTCTTTCGTTTGATGCCTGAAAACTTCGCTGCTAAATCAATGCATAGCCTGGAAATCACCTGTACACATTTTGTTGTGTTGCTGTAAACATGGCCTTTAGTCCATGTTTGAGATAGTGTACCCTTTTCATCTTCAGTCGGAATTCACTGATGCTTTTTTTATGAAAGATGAAGTTTTCTACTAGATGCATACCAATTTTCAGCTCAATACGAGGTGTTTTGGTCCTCTGTTTCATGCTTGGAAGTTGAATCCGAGATGGTTTTCAGGCCTGTATATTTTCTTGGTTTTTTGAAGCGTTGCAAACATGGCCCATGTTCATGTTTGAGACAGTGTAACTTTTTCATTTTCAGTCAAAATTCATTTTGAAAGATGAAGTTTTCTACTATATGCAAACCAATTTTCAGCTCAATATAAGGTCGTTTGGTCCTCAGTTTCAGGCCCGTAAGTTGGACCCAAGATGGTTTTCAGGCCTAAGCATATTTTTGTTTTTGAACTATTGCAAACATGGCCTGAGTCCATGTTTGAGACAGTGTAACCTTTTCATTTCCAGTTGGAATTAATTGATTCTTTTTTTGTTTGAAAACTGAAGTTTTCTACTTTGTGCGTGCCAATTTTTATTTCAATAAAATGTCGCTTAGTCACCTATTTCATGTCTAAAAGTTGAACCTAGAAAAATTTCAGATCGGGTATTGTGTTGCTGATGCATTTATGTTCTTTTCGGTCCGACTTTTGACTTTTACTTCATGTTTTTGTAATATTTCTGAATTGTTTTGAGGCCATGATGTCTATTGATAGACTAGCCAAATTTTGGATATTTTGAAATTCAAATTTTGGATTAGATTTGAATTTAATTTGAATTGAATTCGAATATCGATTTGAGTGATTTCTTGGGTTTTTATTCGTTTCGAGCACGGATTTTTTCATACCTTTTTGAAATAATTTTTAACATAAATCGCATTTTAAATTATTATTAAATGATATTTTTAAAGTTTTTTCAAATATAGAATCTATTTATTCTTGATAATAAGGGAATTTTCAAATATGGCTTTCAAATTTGATATTAAAAGTTTGTTTTCTCAAGTAAATTATTTCATATATAAAATACACGTTTTTGCACTATTCGAGCGAATGAGAAGGAGAATTAAATGGTTTGGTAAAACATATGGTAGGGACACATGCATTTATCTTATCGGTTAATTCTCGACTTGTCCGTTTGATCGTTTTGACCTACGGGTCGAGTTTACCGATGAGATGAGGTCAAATTTTTACTGCTTTGAGTGTGAAATTTACTATAATTTAGTAAACTGTTTAGTGCGAATGCGTGGTATGGGACACACATTAACACTATTTGGGTTCCTATCCGAAAGTTTGAGACACATTTGTCTAAGAGACGTATTTGCCAATAGTGGACCTTGGGTCATTTGTCCTTTGGGACCTTTGTCTAAGAGACGTATTTGTCCATTACGACATATTTGTCTTCCGAGATGTTTGCCTAAGAGACTTATTTATTGTCCTTCGCGACGTTTGTCTAAGAGACGTGCTGACTTATATTGAGAGAGCAGTACTTGGCGGGCTTCGGCTATAAGCACGTGCTATATCTTTGAGATGATTTCATTGATTTCCTTATGATTTTCCAAGTGTATCGCCTTTTTGCATTATTGTCCATTTGAGCCATTCAAGATATTATATATGGTGATTACGTCTTTGGAAATTGAACTCCTTATCGAGTTCTATATCTGAGATTTGGGTTTGCCAACACTGGCGTTATTTGAGATTTTCCTTTTTGGCGTATTACATGAGATTTGTCTTTTGGCGTTTATTTGGGATTATAGTCTTTTATGTTAGAGATTTATATTTGATTGCCTTATGACGTATTTTGAGATGGTGTTTTCTTTGAGGTTGTTTTGAGTTGTTGATATGGCGGGTTTGGTATTTCTCCTCTTTGGAGTTATGTTTTTCTCTTAAACCATATTTGATATTATGTGATACGCCGATGAGATGAGGCATGTTTTATTATGAGATTTGTTATAGAGTTTTATTGCCTTTGAGTTGCATTCATATTTAGTGATATCCTTATATCATTTGAAATTACTATACCTACTTAATTATGCCACGTGAAGTAATCATATACCCTTGAATTATTCCTTCTTACTTGAGAAGACTATCACCTGCCTTATGCTCATATTATCTGTGACGCCCCACCTCTATACCCACGCTAGCCAAGAACATTACGGTGAATTCTGTCAACTAGCACGGAGAATAAGGCTGTTGAGGAGCGACCATCCGTGTAATTGCTTTGCGCGAGCATCGATATGTCAGATAGTATAACAAATCCGACATACCGACACAAGCTCAAAGCTACTACACAGTAGCTGTAATATCTTCAGAAAAAAATATAGAAATAAATATAACACAAATCAGTCACAGACAATTCATATCACAAAGGCGGAAGAAGATATGAATATATAATTAACACATGGAAGTGTATATCAGAGTAGTGGTCAAAAAGATCCACAATAACACAAAATAATAGCAACATGTGCTACACAAAATACATCAATGAGTCAATATCTCGAGTGTATACAACAAAAACTACTAATCTAAGTAGTAAGCAAAAGGTCAGAGTAATGGATCCCTGGAGAGAAGTCAAGCAGAAGCACCTGTAACATCTCGGTCTGACCCGCGTATTATTTAATAAGAAAATAATAAACGAATCAGTCTAACTATAAATATTAGATGAAACGATATAAAATAAGAGATACGACTAAGCACATAATAATCACAATGCCAAGCTGTGATATATATATAAGCAGTTGAAAATCATCAAGGGATTATTCAATGTCACCAAATCTACACAAGAATCACAGAAACGTCATACTCCTAATTTAGTTCACCAAACCATAAATATTGATGATAATATCAATATCAATCACAAAAGCCAATGAAACACAAATTCCAGAATTCAACACACGAAATCCAGAAATCACAAAAGTCAATGACGCACAAATTCACCAATACACAAATATCGATAAAGCTTATCGATGGAAATCACGAAAATTGGTGAAACACAAATTCTAGAAATCATCTCAAGAAATCCAGAAATCACAAAGAGGGGGAGGCCTATCACAAATGGGAGCATAAAGCTCGCCAACACGTGTATCACAAACGGAACGCTAATTCCATGGTTGCTAACCATCACAAATTGAGCCGAAGCTCCACAAACGGCCCGAAGACCATGGGTTGCTATCCCACCAATTTGAGTCGAAACTCCACAAAACGGGGTTTAGTCTCCCTCGTAGACAAAGAGACATTGCACATTGCTAGTCTAAATCACAAAGATGATCGTCATGATCAATGAGAAGTGTCAATTACAGTAAGCTAGTAAATATATGAGCTTAGCATCATGTCCCATAACCACTAGCTTAACTTAAATATTTACGAACAAATTGTAGATCTCCATTAGAAAATTGTCACAAGAGATTCAATCGAACAAGTCCAAGAATTAACCGACGAAGTAAACGCAAGCATTTCATACCACTTGTTTTGCTAAGTCGTTTAATTGGATTTCTCATACGAGTGAGGTAAAGGTTTGTATATACTAATAGATTAGAAATCGGTTTGAGAAAAACGATCTTTGTAATAAAATAGTGTTGAAATCAATTGAAGAAAGAGTTTTGATATTTACTACTAGTATAGAAAACCTTTATATTTTTAAAGTGACAAATCACAAAGAAGATTGTAGGAACAATCAATCACTAAAATTCACATTCGAAGACGTGAATAAAATCCAAAGAAACCGATAAAGAATACATCGGAATGGATATTTAAAAATCCCCAAAAAGGAGTCATCAAAGTCATAATAAATAATAACAACAAATAGGATCATCACGAATCGATTTAAATTGGAATTCTCAAACAAATAGGCAAATAGGCAAAACACAGCAGTTTCAGACGTCTGAAACAACTAGTTCAGACGTCTGAATCTGGAAATATAAGATTTCCATAACACAATTCAGACGTCTGAATCAAGTGTTTCAGACGTCTGAAATAGGCACTTTTTAGCCTATTTCTTTTCTGGTTCCAAATGAACCAATTCAGACGTCTGAAACCATATATTCAGACGTCTGAATCTGGGAATAGAAATCTTCCCAGACAATATTCAGACGTCTGAATATCACGTTTCAGACGTCTGAATGAAGGGTTCAGGGCATTCCCTGAACCTAGGCCAAAAATGGCCAAACGAATATCGGAAACGATCGAATGAGCAAATGACGATGACTAAGGAATTACGTCGCACGACAACCCAGCCTAAACTGCTCTTCGATACGCCTCAAATATCAATGTCCAAATATCCATAATAGGATTTTCACAAATTAGACCAAAACACCAAAAAATGGAATATACATGAAATCGATCCAAACCAAAATCAATTGCACACGAATAAACGTTAGGAATTCATACCCAACAATCGAAGATAATTATAGACAAAGATGTGAGATAAAAATCTCACCTTTTTACAAAATCAAACAAGAAGAAGCTTGAAAGCAAATGGAGAATCAACCTCTCTTAAACACAACCCAAATGAGCTTGAATCTATGCTCAAAACAAGAACATTCCCAAAATTAGGTTTAGCAATTTCTGAAATTGGTAAGAGAATAAGTTGGAGAAGAAGAAGAGAATGCTTACCAATGGGTTCCCTTGAATTTGGAGCTAGGAATTTGAGGTTGCAAGAGGAATTAGGGTTTTGGAGTTTTAATTTCCAATCTCTCCCACCATTATTGCCTTAGAACTGAAAAGAGAAGATAATGAGGGTGAATGGGGAGGAGTGGCTTAGATTTGAGTATAAGTTAAACATAGGGCTGAACCCAAACCAAACTCAAAGTGAAAAGTAGCAAAAATCAACTTTATCCAAACATATCGAAGCTTATACTCAAAAATGTCGCAAACGGCATTTTAAACTCAATGGGAGTGGTCCCGAGTCCTAATTCGACCGTATGCAAAAAGTAGCTTTTCGGACTAAATTTCGAGTATTGATAAAATGTTTAAATAAAATATTTAATTATAAAATCGATAAATATGCGGGTTGTTACAGACTCCCCTCCTTAAAGAAATTGCGTCCTCACAATATTTAAGAAGAAGATATGTAGTAAGAACCATAAAAGCCTATTCAACACAAAAGAAATTTGAAATAAGAAGTTCACCTCAAAGAGCATGAGAAAGTAAGTCCGGATGTGTTCGCTTGATGTACTCTCTAGATTCCCAAGAACAATCCTTAGGATTTGAAGACCATTGAACTTTAACAAGCGGAACATCTTTATTTCGAAGTCATTTGAGCTTCGAAGCAATGATACGAATAGGATGTTGCTCATAAGTTAAATTAGGCGAAACTTCAATCTCTTCCACAACACCGGGCTCAAGAATAGAATCGGAATCTCGAAGGCATTTCCGAAGTTGAGAAACGTCAAACACGTCATGGATAGCAGAAAATTGAGCCGGTAATAAAAGGAGATAAGCCATGGAACCAATACATTCAGTGATAGGAAATGACCCAATATATCGAGGCGCCAATTTTTCCGATCGACTGAAACGTACAACACCTTTCATTGGTGAAACACGAATAAAAACAGAATCTCCAACAGAAAATTCTAATTTCCTTCTTCGATTATCAGCATAGGATTTTTGTCTACTCTGGGCTTCTTTCATCCTATGACGAATAAGATCAATCTTTTCTGTGGAATCACGAATAAAATCTGGACCAAAAACCAGCTTCTCACCGGCCTCAAGCCAACAAGAAGGAGATCGACATGGCCTTCCATAGAGTGCCTCGAAAGGTGCCATACCAATACTAGATTGGAAGCTATTATTATAGGAAAATTCAACAAGTGAAATATGATCTTCCCAACTTCCCTCAAAATCAAGCACACATGCACGAAGAAGATCTTCAAGGGTTTGATTCACACGCTCGGTTTGTCCATCGGACTGAGGACGATAAGCGGTGCTAAAATTGAGCTTCGTTCCCAAAGCTTTTTGAAGACTCTTCCAAAATCCACTAGTAAACAATGGATCACGATCACTAACAATAGAAGTAGGAACCCTATGCAATTTAACAATCTCTTTGATAAAGAGCTTGGCCAAAAGAGGAACGGTTCGGTTAGACCGAACGGAAATAAAATGGACAGATTTAGTAAGTCTATCAACAATCACCCATAAGCTATCATGACCCGAACGAGAACGGGGAAGGCCATCAATAAAATCCATGGAAATTTGGTCCCACTTCCAAATTGGAATTTCTAAAGGTCGCAATAACCCGCCGGGCCTTTGATGTTCGGCTTTAACAAGCTGGCAAGTCATGCAACACTTAACAAAGTTAGCAATATCAAATTTCATTCCCTCCCAATAATATAGTCGCTTCATATCCGCGTACATTTTACTACTACCGGGATGAATGGTGAATTTAGAACGATGAGAATCTTCTAAAATATCCTTACGAAGATCAATAATATTTGGTACGATAAGTCTACCAAATTTTCGAATGCCGCCACGAGAATCGATATCAAATTCTTTCAATCCTTCAATATCAATTTTATCCCTAATATTTTGGCCAAGAAGAGCCATTTCGGGATCTAGCCTTTGAGCTTCAAGAATGCGGTCTATAAGAGAAGGATGAGCCTCAAGGCTACATAACACAAGTGATGAACATAAATCAGAGACACGGTCTCGAATCTAACAAGAGGATAATATCTCGAGATCATTCCATTCGGATATCATCAAAGAAACAACCGCTTGTTGCTTGCAACTTAGTGCATCGGCAACACGATTTCCCTTTCCGGGAGTATAAAGGATGTCAAGATCATATGGTGCAAGAAATTCGAGCCAACGCTGTTGACGCAAATTAAGTTCCTTTTGAGAGAATAAATACTTCAAGGACTTATGATCGGTATAAAAAACAAATTTCTCTCCTAAAAGATAATGACGCCAAATACGAAGGGCGAAAACAATAGCCGCGAGCTCTAAATCATGGGTGGCATATCTAATCTCAGTAGGCTTCAATTGCCTAGAAGCATAAGCAATAACACGTTCTCTTTGCATAAGAACGGCACCCAAACCAACGCGACTAGCATCGGTGTAAACAACGAAATCTTGATTCCCCTCGGGAATAACAAGAATAGGAGCATCAGAAAGAAGTTCCTTTAGTTTCTGAAAGGAAGTTTCACATTTGTCCGACCAAATGTATTTAACACCTTTCTTTGTTAAGCTAGTGAGAGGCACGACAATCTTAGAAAAGTCTTTGATAAAACAACGGTAATAACCTGCCAATCTAAGAAAACTACGAATCTCTGTCACACTCTCCGGTCTCTTCCAATCTTGAATCGCTTCAATCTTTGAAGGATCTACGGAAATTCCGGATTCGGAAATAATGTGACCGAGAAACTTCGCACGAGATTGCCAAAAGTGGCATTTAGAAAAAATTTCCCTTAATTGATTACTCCCAAGAGTTTCCAACACAATCCGAAGATGTTTTTCGTGCTCCTCCTCGGTTTTAGAATACACAAGAATATCATCGATAAAGATGAGAACAAACCGGTCGAGAAAGTCTTTGAAAACTCTATTCATAAGGTCAACGAAATAGGCCGGAGCATTCGTTAGACCATATGGCATAACGAGCCATTCATAAGATCCATAATGAGTACGGAACGATGTCAAAGGAATACTATCCTCTGCAATACGAAGCTGATGAAATCCAGTAGCTAAGTCTAATTGTGAAAAGACTCTAGCACCACTAAGTTGATCGAATAGATCATCAATCCGAGGTAAAGGATATTTATTTTTGATAGTAAGATCATTAAGCTTGCGGTAGTCAACGCAAAGCCTAAGTGTTCCATCGGATTTCTTCATGAAAATAGCTGAAGCTCCCCAAGGCGAGGAACTAGAGCGAATAAATTTCTTCGTCTCCAATTCGGATAATTGTTTACGCATCTCCTCGTTTTCTTTATTGGACATACGATAAGGAGGACGAGTGATAGGTTGAGCTCCAGGAATAAGATTAATTCTGAACTCAATTGCTCGCTTAGGTGGTAATCCTAAAACGGGCTCGAATATATCGGAAAATTCACAAACGACGTGAATAAGAGAAATAATATCACCCTCATCATCATCATCGTCATCACGAGGATTTAAAGAATACAAAGATGCAACCAAGCTGGAATTTGAATCTTTAAGATTAATAGAAATCTGCTTGAGGATGTCGAAGATGAATAGTCCGCTCAGGACATAGGATATGAACTTCATAACGGTTAAGCCAATCCATTCCCAAAATCATTCCAAAGCCTAAATAACGCATGACATGCAAATCGTATCGGAAAGAAAAATCACACAAAATAATCTCGACATCATTACACAATAAATTGACTGTCGCGGATCCACCAACCGGATTCGCAATTCTCAAAGAAGTCATTAAACACAAAACATCCAAAGAAAAAGTATCAACAAGTTCTTTTGATATAAAAGAATGGGACGCACCCGTATCAAAAAGAACTCGAATAGGATGATCACGAAATAAAATAATTCCATCCAGAATGGAATGAGAAATACCTTGGCCACGAGATGTGTTGCCAGGGGCTTGAGAAACATTAAGCTTTCCCTCCCTCCTATTTTGAAGTTTGGGACATACATGCATAAAATAGTCCGGGCTTTTGCAATAGCGACAAGTACGAGGCTTTGAACACTTGTTCGCAAAATGGTCTTTCGAACCACAATTATAGCATTTCCCTTGAGTAGAGGAAAAGGTCTTTTCAGTAGGAGTTGCTTGCCTCCCTTTCTTATTGGGATAAGGGCCTTTGAATTTGTTTGGCCTCTTCTTGTTGTTGAAGTTTGGTTTGGAACCCACCACTTCAACATCGTTCTCCCTATCTGCCTCTTCAAGACGAAGAGCGATATCAACTAGTTGGTCGAAAGAAACTTCTAATTTTAGAAGTAATGGCTTCTTGATATTTTTGTTTAAGCCATAGACGAACCTCTGGTTCTTCTTTAAAGGGGTGTTGATGTATTCAACCCCATATTTGGAAAGCGACTCGAAGGAGGCGACGTAATCAGTCACGGAGGACTCACCTTGAACAAGCTCTATAAATCGTCGAGCCAATGTCACTTTCTCTGCTTCTGGTACAAATTTCAACTTGAAGCGTTCTTGTAATTGCCCCCAGGTGAGATCCGCTTCATTAATCTCAGAAATAAGAAGCTCGTACCAGTCCAATGCTCTTTCTCGGAGCATACTAGAGGCCACCTGAACTCGGTGAAGATCAATAAGATTCATTCGAGAAAAGATTCGATCGCATGACCTTAGCCAAGCCTGTACTTCAATAACAGTTTCGGAACCTTTAAATGGCTGCCCACCCAAATTAGTGTAATCGCTGCACAATCGTGCAAATCCCGACTTTGGGTGAGTAGGTTCCGGGTTAGCTCCAGCTGCTTGAGCATTCGTCACTAAATCAAGAAGCCGTTGAGCAGTCATAAAAACTCCATCTTGGGGAGTAGCACTAGATTGACCGGCGCTGGAACGGCCAGGTCTAACCATTTCTCTTCTTTAAGAAAGAAAGAAAGAAAGAAGAGGAAAAAGTTATTCTCAAAATAAATTTCAATCAAACTTGATTGATAAAACAAGGAATCATAAGGAAAATAGGATGAATCGGTATGAAGACTCAAATTAAATCCTAAAGCACGACTCCTAAGATGGACTTAGGACGATGATACTTGTTATAATATTCCATATTGTTCCGAAGTTTGGCTCTGATACCAAGCTGTGACGCCCCACCTCTATACCCATGCTAGTCAAGAACATTACGGTGAATGCTGTCAACTAGCACGGAGAATAAGGCTGTTGAGGAGCGACCATCCGTGTAATTGCTTTGCGCGAGCATCGATATGTCAGATAGTATAACAAATCCAACATACCGACACAAACTCAAAGCTACTACACAGTGGCTGTAATATCTTCAGAAACAAATATAGAAATAAATATAACACAAATCAGTCACAGACAATTCATATCACAAAGACGGAAGAAGATATGAATATATAATTAACACATGGAAGTGTATATCAGAGTAGTGGTCAAAAAGATCCACAATAACACAAAATAATAGCAACATGTGCTATACAAAAGAATACATCAATGAGTCAATATCTCGAGTGTATACAAAAAAAACTACTAATCTAAGTAGTAAGCAAAAGGTCAGAGTAATGGATCCCTGGAGAGAAGTCAAGCAGAAGCACCTGTAACATCTCGGTCTGCCCCGAGTATTATTTAATAAGAAAATAATAAACGGATCAGTCTAACTATAAATATCAGATGAAATGATATAGAATAAGAGATATGACCAAGCACATAATAATCACAATGCCAAGCTGTGATATATATATAAGCAGTTGAAAATCATCAAGGGATTATTCAATGTCACCAAATCTACACAAGAATCGCAGAAACGTCATACTCCTAATTTAGTTCACCAAACCATAAATATTGACGATAATATCAATGTCAATCACAAAAGTCAATGACACACAAATTCCAGAATTCAACACACGAAATCCAGAAATCACAAAAGTCAATGACGCACAAATTCACCAATACACAAATATCGATAAAGCTTATCGATGGAAATCACGAGAATTGGTGAAACACAAATTCTAGAAATCATCTCAAGAAATCCAAAAATCACAAAGAGGGGGAGGCCTATCACAAACGGGAGCATAAAGCTCGCCAACACGTGTATCACAAACGGAACGCTAATTCCATGGTTGCTAACCATCACAAATTGAGCCGAAGCTCCACAAACGGCCCGAAGACCATGGGTTGCTACCCCAACAATTTGAGTCGAAACTCCACAAAACGGGGTTTAGTCTCCCTCGTAGACAAAGAGACATCGCACATTGCTAGTCTAAATCACAAAGATGATCGTCATGATCAATGAGAAGTGTCGATTACAGTAAGCTAGTAAATATATGAGCTTAGCATCATGTCCCATAACCACTAGCTTAACTTAAATATTTACGAACAAATTGTAGATCTCCACTAGAAAATTGTCACAAGAGATTCAATCGAACAAGTCCAAGAATTAACCGACGAAGTAAACGCAAGCGTTTCATACCACTTGTTTTACTAAGTCGTTTAATTGGATTTCTCATACGAGTGAGGTAAAGGTTTGTATATACTAATAGATTAGAAATCGGTTTGAGAAAAACGATCTTTGTAATAAAATAGTGTTGAAATCATTTGAAGAAAGAGTTTTGATATTTACTACTAGTATAGAAAACCTTTATATTTTTAAAGTGACAAATCACAAAGAAGATTGTAGGAACAATCAATCACTAAAATTCACATTCGAAGACGTGAATAAAATCCAAAGAAACCGATAAAGAACCCATCGAAATGGATATTCAAAAATCCCTAAAAAGGAGTCATCAAAGTCATAATAAATGATAACAACAAATAGGATCATCATGAATCGATTTAAATTGGAATTCTCAAACAAATAGGCAAATAGGCAAAACACAGCAGTTTCAGACGTCTGAAACAAGTGGTTCAGACGTCTGAATCTGGAAATATAAAGATTTCCAGAACACAATTCTGTTGAGTCAAGATTTTTATAGAGATTTGATTTCTGACAAAGGAATAAGCCGTGATCGACAAAAAGAAGTTATTCATTTAAGAAACACAAAGAGCTCCATATATTAGAGGTTGATTATTTGGTATGTTAGTAATTTATGTTAAAATCTATCCTCAAATAATCATATAACTTCAATCTTTCAATATATATACATATGCACATTAACTGTGCAAATTAGACTAAACCGGTCGACCGGTTGAAAATAAGGTGGTCGACCGTTTTTGCCCAGAATGCACAGATAACATGCACACATGCACATAACGTATATATATTTGAATTCCTGTCTACCGGTCCATTTTTGACCTGTCGACCGTTTTTAAACAGAAAGCAACTTTTCCAAAAGACACTTCTCTTCTCCAAAGGTTGCATCTCCTATCTTTCATAAATGATCATAACTCTTAATGGCAACTGTTCACAAAGAGTTACAACTATTTTTCTCTATATATACTCATCTAAATCATTGATTCAAACACAAGTTTTTACACGATCATATATGCTCTCTAATCTAATCTCTAACACTCCTGCATTCTAAAAATTAATTTAGCTTATTGAATCATTGAAATTATTTCATATCTTTTGATTCAATAAGTAAATACCTTCTTTAATCTTTACAAAACATCATTCATATTCTTTGAGGATAAGATTATAGAAAGGGTGTACTACTAGTGACAAATCCGTGTTTTCAAGAACACAAGTTGTCAACAACAATTGTATTTGTTTTTGTTGAAGTCCTCGTGTTGTAAGAGGCAAGTGTTGAAGTCCTCAGTGTATTAGAGGCGTGAAATCCCGTTCGGCTGTTCGGGTATTGTAAACCTGTTCCTCCGGGTGAAGCGAGGTAGTTAATAGTGAAAATCCAGATAGAAGTCTGGGACTGGACGTAGGACGGTGCTCCGAACCAGTATAAAAATCTCTGGTGTGATTTTCCTATTTTCTATTTACAATGCTATTATCATCTATTTCCGCATTTGTATTGTAATCCATATTACACGATCCGTGTATACTATATTAGCACATATAATTGTATACACACCGCACTTTCATTTGGTATCAGAGCACGGTCATCATATAACCGTAACACAGTTATTTGATATATTCTTGTAATATGGCAAATAACGCAAGTACTAGCACTCAAAACACCACTTACACAGAAGGGCAATCAACACAAAGACCTCCATTTTTCAATGGTCTTAACTATAGTTATTGGGCAACACGTATGTCATTCTTTATGCAATCAAGTAGCTATGATGCTTGGAATGCTACTCAAAGAGAAATAGTGAATCCAACAACTGATTATTCAGAATGGACTGTGGCTGAGAAAACGGCAGCAGCCGTAAATGCAAGAGCAATAAATATGTTGTTCTGTGCATTAGACCAAAATGAATATAACCGTGTTAGTATCTGCACTACTGCATATCAAATTTGGCAAACGCTAAAAATCACTCATGAAGGTACTAACAAGGTTAAACAAGCCAAAATAGCCATGCTGAAAAGTCAATTTCAAAATTTCAAAATGAAACCAAATGAAACAATCAATGACATGTATTCACGGTTTCAAACTATTCACCATGCACTTATTGGGTTAGGACAAAAGTATTCTGATTTTGATGTTGTTTCAACAGTCCTACATTCTCTGACTAGTGAATGGGAAGGAAAAGTATTAGCAATCGAAGAAGCTAATGACCTTTCCGTCATGAAGCCAGATGAATTGATAGGAAATTTAATGTCCTATGAAGCAAATTTGCAGGCTAGAAAAGAACAGAAGGAAGAAAAGAAAAATGTAGCATTTCATGTTGAGAAAGATGAAAATGAATCAGATTCTGAAGACGAAGATTTGGCATTCATTGCGAAAGGATTCAAAAAATTCTTAAAATATCGAAAAGCCAGTCGTTACAATAAAAGGAAACCTGGATCAAATAAACCATCTTCATCTGCTATAGAATGTTTCAACTGCCACAAAAAGGGACACATGCAGAAAGATTGTCCAGAACAAAAGAAGAAGTCAGAAAATGACAAATTCAAATATAAAAAGGACAAATCTAAGAAACGAGCTTTCTCAGTAACATGGGATGATTCAGAGTCATCTTCATCAGAAAGTGAAAGTGATTCAGAGAATGAACAAGCTAATGTTTGTTTTATGGCAACAGAAGATGAGGTACAAATTCCTACATTTGATGAATTACTTGATATTAATGCTGAATTGATAGTCAAATATAAAGACATAAAACGTCAATTAAAAGTAGTCAAAGCAGATTTAAGTAGAGCAGAGTTTGAATGAGATATGTTAAAAGATGAGAAGAAAATATTAGAAGAAGAACTTGAAAATATTCAAGAATCATCATCTAATGTTGACTCTCAAATATATCTTTTGAGTCAAGAAATAGAAGCTCAAAAAGAGAAAAATAATGCTCTCACTACTGAAAATCATGAACTTAAAGCAAAAGTCAAAATTCTAGACCTAGAAAAAGCTAGTTTACAAACAAAGTTTGATGACATTACTCAAAATGTTTCTAACTTTAACAAAGGTCGAGAAAATTTGACTAAAATCATTGAAAGTTCACAATCTATTTCAGATAAACAAGGTTTGGGATATAACAAACATGAAACTAAGAAACATCTTAGAAATAAAAGGAAGAAGAAAGTACAAAAAACTGAAGCTAAGAAAAATCTTAGTTTATTATATTTCAAACCAAAACCAGTTGTGAAATTTCAAAAGAGAAATGTCAAGACTATCAAAATATGGGTTCCTAAAACAAATAATAATTTGATTAGGAACAAATACATTCAGCAATTCATGAATAATGTACATTTTAATAACAATTATATATATAAAGGGGATACCGGACCCATATGGGTTTGGACTCCTAAGACCTAACTCTTAGGACCCTATAAAAAGTGGGTACCATGGACTTAATTCTATTTTTTGCAGGTCCTACTTAAGAAAAGAGGAAAATGGATATTCTGGCTGATATACTCCTATATTATTCCATTATCTATTATTCCTTTTTGTCGATGACAAAGGGGGAGAAAGTGCTAACAACTATTTGCAGGAATATATATATATATAAGACAAAGTCTCAGGGGGAGATCACATATTCAGGGGGAGATTCAGAACTTCAGATATATGTTGTCATCAATCAAAAAGGGGGAGAATGTTGAGTCAAGATTTTTATAGAGTTTTGATTTCTGACAAAGGAATAAGCCGTGATCGACAAAAAGAAGTTATTCATTTAAGAAACACAAAGAGCTCCATATATTAGAGGTTGATTATTTGGTATGTTAGTAATTTATGTTAAAATCTATCCTCAAATAATCATATAACTTCAATCTTTCAATATATATACATATGCACATTAACTGTGCAAATTGGACTAAACCGGTCGACCGGTTGAAAATAAGGTGGTCGACCGTTTTTGCCCAGAATGCACAGATAACATGCACACATGCACATAACGTATATATATTTGAATTCCTGTCTACCGGTCCATTTTTGACCTGTCGACCGTTTTTAAACAGAAAGCAACTTTTCCAAAAGACACTTCTCTTCTCCAAAGGTTGCATCTCCTATCTTTCATCAATGATCATAACTCTTAATGGCAACTGTTCACAAAGAGTTACAACTATTTTTCTCTATATATACTCATCTAAATCATTGATTCAAACACAAGTTTTTACACGATCATATATGCTCTCTAATCTAATCTCTAACACTCCTGCATTCTAAAAATTAATTTAGCTTATTGAATCATTGAAATTATTTCATATCTTTTGATTCAATAAGTAAATACCTTCTTTAATCTTTACAAAACATCATTCATATTCTTTGAGGATAAGATTATAGAAAGGGTGTACTACTAGTGACAAATCCGTGTTTTCAAGAACACAAGTTGTCAACAACAATTGTATTTGTTTTTGTTGAAGTCCTCGTGTTGTAAGAGGCAAGTGTTGAAGTCCTCAGTGTATTAGAGGCGTGAAATCCCGTTCGGCTGTTCGGGTATTGTAAACCTATTCCTCCGGGTGAAGCGAGGTAGTTAATAGTGAAAATCCAGATAGAAGTCTGGGACTGGACGTAGGACGGTGCTCCGAACCAGTATAAAAATCTCTGGTGTGATTTTTCTATTTTCTATTTACAATGCTATTATCATCTATTTCCGCATTTGTATTGTAATCCATATTACACGATCCGTGTATACTATATTAGCACATATAATTGTATACACACCGCACTTTCAAATTCAGACGTCTGAATCAAGTGTTTCAGACGTCTGAAATAGGCACTTTTTAGCCTATTTCTTTTCTGGTTCCAAATGAACCAATTCAGACGTCTGAAACCATATATTCAGACGTTTGAATCTGGGAACAGAAATCTTCCCAGATAATATTCAGACGTCTGAATATCACGTTTCAGACGTCTGAATGAAGGGTTCAGGGCATTCCCTGAACCTAGGCCAAAAATGGCCAAACGAATATCGAAAACGATCGAATGAGCAAATGACGATGACTAAGGAATTACGTTGCACGACAACCCAGCCTAAACGGCTCTTCGATACGCCTCAAATATCAATGTCCAAATATCCATAATAGGATTTTCACAAATTAGACCAAAACACCAAAAATTGGAATATACACGAAATCGATCCAAACCAAAATCAATTGCACACGAATAAACGTTAGGAATTCATACCCAACAATTGAAGATAATTATAGACAAAGACGTGAGATAAAAATCTCACCTTTTTACAAAATCAAACAAGAAGAAGCTTGAAAGCAAATGGAGAATCAACCTCTCTTCAACACAACCCAAATGAGCTTGAATCTATGCTCAAAACAAGAACATTCCCAAAATTAGGTTTAGGAATTTCTGAAATTGGTAAGAGAATAAGTTGGAGAAGAAGAAGAGAATGCTTACCAATGGGTTCTCTTGAATTTGGAGCTAGGAATTTAAGGTTGCAAGAGGAACTAGGGTTTTGGAGTTTTAATTTCCAATCTCTCCCACCATTGTTGCCTTAGAACTGAAAAGAGAAGATAATGAGGGTGAATGGGGAGGAGTGGCTCAGATTTGAGTATAAGTTAAACATAGGGCTGAACCCAAACCCAAACCCAAAGTGAAAAGTAGCACAAATCAACTTTCTCCAAACATATCGAAGCTTATACTCAAAAAGGACGCAAACGGCATTTTAAACTCAATGGGAGTGGTCCCGAGTCCTAATTCGACCGTATGCAAAAAGTAGCTTTTCAGACTAAATTTCGAGTATTGATAAAATATTAAAATAATTTATTTAAATATAAAATCGATAAATATGCGGGTTGTTACATTATCGCTTATCCTTATAAACTGATTTGTTTAGCTAGACTGACATTGTGTATTTTATACTCGGGTCAGACCGAGGTGTTTCAGGTTAGGTACCCTTTGGACTTAGCCTATTCTGCTTCCATATGGACTTTTCTGCTAGCTCTTTTTGTTATAGCTTTTGTGTAGTCCTTTTTATTGCTACTCTAATATGTGTATTCTTTTGACTCATGTTTGTATTGTGGTCGTCAAACCACATATGTGATGTATCATTTTGTATACTCTGTGATGTATTTGTATATGTGTATATATCTAATTATCTGTTTTTCTGTGATGCGTTTTGCGTTTGAGTTGTTTTATTTTGTTCTCATAGATCCTATAGCCACCTATGGCTTCGTATTAAGTATTTATTGGATATGTCGATCCACTTGAATTAGAAAAAAATACAAAGCATTTATCGACGTATTATGTAGATATTTAAGACAAGGCTATATATGGTCACTCCTAACCAGCCATATTCTCTGCATTAGCAGATGGTATTACCTAGTAATACTCTTTGTTAATGTGGGTCTTGGGATAGGGCGTCACAGCTTGGTATTCTGGTCCAAATATTTTCTTAAAGATGACCCAATTTTAGGTTTGTCCCTATTTTGGATCTTGGGTTGTTTGGAATTTGAAAGTAGTTGAAACTTGTTTATTGATTCGTGTTCATATCTAAGCTTTGTTGGATTTTCTTTGCATTTGGATCTTTGCTAGGAATCACCATATTGCTCCATTTTATCATCATCTCTATAGCCACGAAAGGTGAGTAAACAATCACAACTACTAAATTTTGTTATGTTAGTTAAATTAAATTTATGATGTGATTAGAAATTGATTGGTTGTTGTTTAGTATATTTTAAATTGTCATTCAAGTAAAATTTGACTTTTATTAAATTTAATTTCCATTTAATTTAATATTGAAATTTAAATTGCCAGTTAAATTCCTGTTAATGATAACCAGTAAATTATTTGTTGTTATTGGTTGATTTCAATATTGATTGTGTTGTATGTTCAATTGTTGATATTTGGGTGATTGGATGGATGTTATTTATGTCTATATCTCTGTTATCCCTATGGGTTGAAATGATACATACCGAACGATCTTATAAATTAAGGGAAAATCGTTATAGGTTGAAATGATAAACCTAAGGCGTTTTCATTTATTTGGAAATGTTGATTTTTGATACTGGTTGAAATGACATATACCCATATAATTTCTTGAATTTGGATTTTTATTTGGAATTGAATTATTTGAAGGGTTTTAGTTAATTCAAATTTCAAATTTGTTCAAATTTGATGATTAAGGTTGATATTTCGAATTATTCGAAATCCTTTAAATTATTACATTCGCGTCGTACACTTGATAGGAGATGAAATCCCGTAACATCTATGAAACCTTTCCACTAATATTTCTATTTTACTTGTTTTGATTTGACTTACATAAGATCGTTTAGTTCTGACTCGATTATTTTGTCTTTACATTACGCTCGGGTCAGTCTGAGCTTTTTAGTGTGTAACGACCCGTACTTTTCGACAATTAAAAATAGTTAATTTAATAAGATTCTGTGATTTAATTTTGGAAGAAATAAAAATTTGTGATATATTAATGAAGTAATAACTAAAATGAAAGGTAACAATGTTAATTAAAGTTAATCCTTAACAACAAGAATGAAATTTAATAATACCAATTTAAGTTAATTATCAATAAATTGAATGGAATTTCAAAAATTGAAATGACTAAAATGTATGACTTGGTTATAAAGTGAATATAAGAAAACAAATGAAAATATTGAATTAACCAATGAAATAGAGTAGTTAATGATAGTTTAATAAAATTTGTGTTACGAAAGCAATTCTAACATTTGTTGTGAAAAATAAACCTAAATGTGATTAAAAGTCAACGAGTAACAATTGTTATAAGTTACCTATATATTTAGGCTTTTAAATTAAATTTGAAATCAATTGCAATAAATATAATTAAATATTACGTTAATGTAATATATGGTAATAATTGGAAATAATGTAATTTTATTCATAATATGACTATTGGTTGGATAAAAACAATGGAAATCAAGATTTATCAATTTATTGGAATTTAAGTTATAATAATTGGATTAATTGCAATTAAATGAGATTAAATATTTAAATGTTATGTTAATGGAAATTAAGATGAAATTTGAGAATACTAATGTAATTAATCGTGAACCAATGTTAATTTTATCCATTTGATAATAATGGATTGAATAATAGGATGAAAGTTTAATTAAGTGGAATTATTAGAAATTAAATTTATAATTACTGAATTTATTGAAATTCAAATTAAACATTGAAATTGGTGGAATATTTAATAATAAATTGATAAGGAAATTTGTTTTAAAGGTTTATATATTACAAAGAAATCTAAAATGATAGAATGTGTAAATAGTTAAATTTGAATTGAACAAGTGATTTAATTGATTTAATATTAATTTATTTAATTAACGTGAAAATAGGCATTTTGGCCACTGCCTCGGATTTCGACGAAACCAGTTTCATCGGATCCGTAATGGTGAATCATCATAGGATTTCAAGTTTCGTAGCGATTGGACTTGTCGTTTAATCGTACGGATTCGAAATACCTGGAAATCATTTTAATTAAAATCAAATTGAAATAAGCTGATTTTAACATAACTTCTCCATACGATGGAATTAAGACTTGAAACATGTTCCATTAAATTTAAAATTATCCAAAACATCTATTTTGATGTAATGGATTTTCCATTTTCAGTTCAGGAATGAAACGGGCTTTTCGGGTCGTTCATCGTGTATCGTTCAATCAAATCTTGTCCATTCGTTCTATTTTTCAGCTTTGCCTATAAATAGCCCATTTTAAACCCTAGCAACCTTTTTATTTTATATTGTCTGTACGTACATTTCTTTCACATCTCTTCTTCCCAATGGCAGACAATAAAAACCATAATTCCCAAATTGCAAATTCAAATTCAAATTCAATTCCAAAATAAAACTCCTTCAAACCCCATCATATTATATACCATTTCAAAGCTCTAGTCGAATGCAAGCAAAATCTGTTGTTTTTTTTCTAATTTGAATCACTATATGACTAGAAATATTTGATTTAATCTCGACTGACCGTTTTATATGTTTCAAATTTGGACGGTGGATCTTTGTTGTTTGGTCAATCGGGGAATTCAGACGTGTAGAGGAGGCAAAGGGCAGTCGATCTGGTGGTTGGCTTCTGGTCGGAGGTGTTAGGATGCGCTGGAAACCTTGAAAACTGGCGGCGGAGGCGGTGAGCTCCAGGCTCGACCGTGAGTGACATGACCTATGGCATCGGGTGTGGCTCTAGGAGGAGAGGTCGGCGAGGTCATCTGATCACGACAATGACCTACCAGGCGACGACGACATTAAGCCTTTAGGAGGCGGCTGAAGGATGGGTTAGGGTTCGTGTTGGTGGAGGGAGAAAACGCGTGAGCTATTTTCGTGCTGATGTGGCAACGTTTGAATGGAGGTGTTTATTTCTATTTATTAAAAATTTAATTTTAAAATGTTCTAACCTTAATAACTTTTACATATGAGGTCTAGTTCACACGCGGTTTGATTCACTGGGATCGTATCAAAATTCCTGACATTTTGACACTGGTTTTGATGAATTCTGAGACTGTTGAATTTTGGGCAATAATTTGGTTTTTAATTCAATTTAAAATTGAAGGTGAGTGTTTTAACCCACTCACAACTTCTATAATTTCTTATGTTAGTTAAATTTATTTACGATGTGATTTGAAGTTTTATTTATGGCTGTTTGGTATAGTTAGATCGTCATTCCAATTAATTTGAATTTATTTTTAATTAAGTTGTCATTTAATTTATTATTGAATTTAAATTGCCAGTTAATTAACTGTAAATGATAACATGTTACATATTGATGTTTATTGATTGAACTAGATGATAATTATGATGGATGTTTGATTATTGATTTTAAATGATTGGATATTATGTTGATTTATATATTGTTATCACTCTGCAAGTTCCCTTAGTTATAACAGAAAAAATCACTATGGGCTGGAATGATATATACTTGAATGATCTATAGATTAGGGAAAAAATCATTGTGGGTTGAAATGATAAAGTCGAGTGATTTTATGGATTTTAATATTTTTGGGATTACGGATTGAAATGATATATATATATATATATATATATATATATCCATAAATATGAAATAATTACGGATTAAAATTATAAATGTCCGTATCACTTGACCCTAGGGTAGAGAAATATATACAAACACTTGATTGGTTAAATTAAATGATTTTAAAATTCTTAATTTTTTAATTTAATTAAATGATATTTTGAAATAAAAATTGATTTATATAAATTGAATTATTATTGAAAAAAATCAAGTTTTATGTTGGAATGTGAATTGGTTTAAAGGAATTGCTTTAAGGAACTAAATTGAGATTTTTAAAGTTGAATTTGGAACATAAGTGAAGTTTGTTGAAATTGAGTTATAATTTTTTTTGAAATATAACTTTGAAAAAAACTGAAATTGGAAATAATTTAAAATGATATTTCAAACATGGATCGAAAGCAATACTGAATTAAATATCTGATGGATAATTTGAATTGAAAATTGAAATTGGGTCTTTGGAAATTGAAATGGTCCAAATGTGTTGGAATAAAATAAATAGTTAAATTGATATAAATTTCAAACTCATGTTTTAATATAAATTGTGATTTTAAAAATATGACTTTGAAAGGAAATATAATTTCGATACTATGATTTCAAAGGTGATATGATTTCAAAGGTGATATGATTTCAAAGTTGAATATAGTATTGACGGTAAATAAAATTTTGAATGTGATATGGTTTGAAATGAATATGATATTTTGATATCAATTATGAAATGGGTTTGAAAATTTAAAAGAACCATCCTATGTGTAATAAACGATTGTTTGTTAAAGAGACTGGGATCGAATATTGTCATACTCTCTGTCAATATCGAAAACCACTTTAACAACCGTGTACGTGGTGTTGATTTCACAAATGAAGTAAGATGGTTTGGTGAATGATTTCTGTATGAGGTATGACGTGACTCTGACTTCCGTGAGTCGGCTTAGATGTGATTAAAACAGGAGCTATACCTGGGCCAAGTGAGGTCATTCCTTCGATCAGACATGCTTCTTCGATACCATTTTATGACATTTATGTTGATTTGGTGGCCACCCCTTGATTTTGATTTGTGAGTATGTTCCGAGGTGGGCGGTAGTAGCTGCTATGCATTACCACCAGCCCGGTTTTTCAATTGGTAAATCTACCCTGGCATTGCCTCAAATGTCGTGTTTACATGCCTTACAGCGCCTTCTACGAGTTTGTTTTGTACCATACCTATGGAGGGCCTTCTGATATCCCTCCAATTTATGGAGGAATTACGGTACCGTATAGACTATGGGAATATATGAACATGTGTTAAAGGGGATATGGGTTACGCCTTAATGCTATTTTAATACTTTACTTTATTGTAGACACTATTATAATAGCGTATTGTACTACATAATTTAAAGGATCCTTAGGAGATGTGAATCCCGAACATCTCTTAAGTTACCGCACTCACGTTAGACACTGCGTAGGAGATGTCAATCCCCGTAAACATCTCTGACGGCATTCCACTCATATTTATTTACCATTGATTTAACTTACATAAGATCTTTTAGTTCTGACTCGAGTGTTTTGTCTTTTCAATTTGCTCCGGTCAGCCGGAGCATTCAGGGCTGAAGATCTTATTTCTGGAGGACGAAGACGAAGATTTGTACAATTATTATTTATGACATTAATTCCACTGCATCATGTTGTTCCGCTGC
This sequence comes from Allium cepa, assembly GCA_030765085.1. Taxonomy (NCBI): domain Eukaryota; kingdom Viridiplantae; phylum Streptophyta; class Magnoliopsida; order Asparagales; family Amaryllidaceae; genus Allium; species Allium cepa. Next base: position 807,117,604 of record CM060928.1, read on the forward strand.
ATTTATTTATTTATTCTTGTTTATGTAACTTTGATAGTTGTGTTGTAAAGAATAATCAAATGTTTTGTAAACAGCTTCATGAACTATTATTTGATTATTATATTTTGTCATTCTACTGTGAGATTGTATTTTGTTTTTTCTTTCTCTGGTTTTCTTATTTACCCCACAATAACCTGCCATTTTGAATGGTTTGAGTCTGGCATGTGTGTCTGCTTAAAACGTCCAAAAAGGCATATCGTTACATAGTGTATCGAAAACTATTTTCTAAAGGACGAAGATGAAGATTCGCTATATTATTGCTATTTATATTCCACTGCATTCTGTGTTCCGCTGCATTATTTTTTTATTTCTGATGTATGTATAACTCTGATTTGAATTGTAAAAGTGTAATCCACCGTTATTTGTAAAACATCTTCATGAACTGTTTATTTGATTATTATATTTGTCATTCTACTGCGAGATTCTGTGTTTCTTTTTCTCTTTTTTATTTACCCCATTAAAAATCCTCCCTTTTGAATGATTTGAGTCTGACATGTGTGGAACAATCTAAAATAGTGCGTCGTTACATGGACTTAGCCAAATTTCATAACTAAACACTGTAAATTTATGTTAGTTTTTCACAAAAATTCAAATATTTAGACCAATAGAAATTTGATTTTGATGAAATGAAAAGAGGAGAAAAGTTTAGAATTCGGTCTAGTATCATAAAAAAAATAAGAGTTCAAAACTCAAATTTAAAATTTTCAACTAAAGGTCACATTTTGACTAAGTTCGACCAAAATTTAAAATTTTAAATTTTTTTCTATTTCAATGAATGAAACATGCCAAATTTCATCAATTTAAATTGGTAATTTATTTGAAATTTTGGAATTTAATTTGAAAAAAATATCAAATCAAATCAAATAAGTGTTAAATTGTATGAAGATTTCAATTTCATTTAAGTTTAAAATGTGAAATAACAAATGTTTTTAAAATCATTTGAATTTAAATTATACATATGTGTGTATATATGAGTAGATTTGAATTTGATTTGAATATGAATCTAAAAATTTAAATAAATGCCTTAGGAAAATAATTTGCATTTGAAATCATAAACATGTAATTTATTTAATGTAAAAATTTGTTAAAAACATTTCTTCTTTTGAAATTTGTATATAAAAATAAATAGGAAATGTAGTTATTAATAAAGTAAATATAACATAAGTTTTATTTAAAAATATTTAATTCATATAAAATACAAGTGTTAAGCATGAAATAAGAGATAATACAAGTGTTTTCATATAATAAGTAATTTTAACAAGTTTAATGATTTTAGACAAATGGCATTTTATTTCATCTTTGAAAAAAAATAGAAAACAAAATATTATAAACCCTTACCTCCTCTCTCTCTCTTCTCTTTTAACATTATTTTCAAAAGAGAAAAATCCGTAACATTCTAAAGCCAAAAAAATCAAAATCACAGTAAACAGAAATCTGTAAACACCTTCTCAAAATCTCAAGCCAAGAAAAGAAATTTCATCAAAAAACAACTTCAACTCTCCACATCAAAGTGATATTCAATTTCAAAAATTAAACAGAAGCAAAAGATCGTCACATAAGCAAAAGAAACAGGAGCAACTCTAGGCTTTCAAAACTCAGTCTTCAAGTTGCAGATAAAAGTTCTTCTCTGTTTTTATTAAAAAAAATCAGAAAACTGTAAGTAAATATCTTAAAGAAATTTAATTTGAGTTTGTTATTAAAAAAATTTAGCAAGTAAATCCATCAGATACTAAGCAAAATATATATCAAATTAGTTGCAGATAAAAAGGTTCAAGATCAAATTTATAAAATAGTTCCAGACTTTCAAATTTAAAACCAGAAAGCTCTCTGTTCAACTACACAGGTGAGTAAACTTTTTAGTAATCTGGACTTTGTTGCCTATTGTTTGTAAATCAAGCCTGAAGTGAAGTTAAATCTATCTACATGTGTACAAGTTTGGGTATATGTATATGAATGTGATGTGCATGTCCGAGAACAGACATATGTCTCTGTTCTAAAGTATAACAGGTTTCAAAAACCTGTTAGAAAATGAAATTCTCATTCTACAATATTTGATAGGATTAAATGTCTAAGTATATTTTATTTGTATGATCAATATCTAGGTTTTAAATTAAATTTAAAAAAAATTAAATTATCAAGAGGTTACTGGAAATCAAGCAAACACGGTAAAACTCTTAACTACGTAAAAATTCAAATATCATATCATCTTGTTTCAATAATATCATCAAAATCGTTATCAAAAATTTTGATTTTTAAAACTTAAATCAAGATTTTTAGTTATGTATTTATGGAGAAATCGCGAGATGAACATATTTGAGTTTTTTGGCAAATTACGGTGGTTGGCGACATTGTTCGTCTTGTGATCGGAGCTATAGCTAGTCGGAAGGTCGTAGAGTCTGGGGAAAATACTCAATGAATTTTCAGATCACCGTAGTGGGTGATCGGAGTTGAATTAGGGTTTAAGCCCAATGTTGTGTCAAGGTCGGAAATCTCGTCATTATCTCCTCGTCGACGCATCGGAAATCACTGGACCTGGGGAAAATGAGGTGTCGGACATCGTAGAAGATTCGAGTGCATTCGCGTGACCTTCGGTGGCCTAAGGTGATTGGGCCAGGCAATTCTTTGATGATGTTTTGTTGGGCTTGTTTGTTCGAGACGTCTCGATCTCGTTTTCGAATTTAATTCAAGTTTCTGGGTGGTTAGATGGTTTGGGGTGATCGAAGGGGACTGGTCAGCAGTGATTTTTGAGGCCGGAGCTTCGACGATTGATGGTGCAGGTGCATAGGCCACAGAGGTGTATCAGTAAACATGTTTGGAATGAAGCGTTCGACTCAAAGCAAGCCTCGAGGGAAACATGTGATAGCTCGAGTTTTAATTGGAGTAAAAATTTTGATGCGCCAGGTAATAATACTTAGAAAAAATTCAAGTTTTAAAATTTGGGCACTTGGGTTGATTTTCGGCAAAACTCAAAGTATATATGCAATGGTCTCGGGGGTGACTCGAAGTAGTCTCGTGTCTACCATGCAAAATAGTTTTACTTTAAAAAAATTTAAACTTTTAAACATTTTTACAACCCACGTTTACAAAATGATTATTTGATTAAAGTTTAAATCAAGTAAAGATTTAAGTAAGATATTTTCAAAGTAATTAAATTTAATTTATTTAATTTTTATACAATATTTTATAAAGTTATTTATATTAAATAAATAATGTAATTGAAAGGGTAATTAAGATAAAAAGTTATTTAATCTATCTTAACCATTTTAAAGCAACTAATGTATGAGGATGATGATTAAACAAGATTTGTAAAATATCCAAATTGATTAATAAAGATAAAAATATTTATCTTTCAATTTATTAAGTAACTAACGATTTGTTAATATAATTATTTTAAAACGTAATTAAGTAATATTAAAGATTAAATAAATAAATAATTAAGGTTAATTAATTTGTAATTAATTATTAATTAATTAAGGAGTAATTAACTAATAAAAGTAACTAAGATTTAATTAATTAAAAATTAAGGATTAATTAATTGAGATAATTAATTAGGGAATGATTAATTAATAAAGGTGATTAAAACTTAATCAATTGTAATTAATGATAATTAATCATTGATTAAAGATAATTAATGAAAGTAATTATATGGATTAATCAATTTAAACCACGCAATTTATTCATCTTGATTGAAGATGATTGATTGTTATTGAATGTTGTGTGTTGGATTGATATTTCTGATATGTGATGTGATGCTATGTAATATGAAATGCTTTGTGCTAAGCTGTGATATCTGTGATGAATATACTTCCGTGTGAATGTGAAAAACCCATTGGCCCGTAAAACGGCAATTGAATTTCGATGCGACAGGGAGTCAGATTCCAATTGGTTATCCGAAACCCACATCGAACCTATGAATCTTTATGAATGACATATCCACATGTTTTTAAATTGACGCTCACTATTCGGTTTAACCGGGAAAGGACCTTTGTGTCATATAACCCATTCTGAATATTGATACGACGAAATGGATAGCATTTGAAGACGGTGGTGAAGACCGGTTATCTTTGAGAATGATAGGATAACCTATCAAATGTCTCTGCACTGAGTTGCTCCGGTATAGAGATCTCCATATATGATAGGGAGTCCGATCGGGATTGTGGGTACCCGGATCGCAAGGGCTTCTTCCTTTATTGGATATAGTGCCTTCGGTTCTGTTCGAACCCGCAACAGACTTGTATAGTTGTATGTCTGACATTACACTTTGAGATATAAAGCAGATTTCTTTCAAATACATTTCTGTTGGTGGCGAAGAATTTATTCTCTTAGCTTAACACCTTTCTCTAAGACGTACGAGCTCATAGGTTATGTAGTTGAAGGTTATCAGTGATATATTCCCAATTTGGTAGTGTGACATGCTGAGTGCTGCTGTGTGTTGCTGATCATTTGTTGATCAAAGTAAGGCTTTTGTGTAAAACGTAGCTTTGTGGATGAGACCTCATCGGACGTCACACCCCGGAAATGGTCGAAACAGGAAAGATGCGGCAAGGTTATGATGGTCGTGCCCTTTAGGGTGTGTCATTTCCTTCTGGAAAAAGGTGCTATCACGGTATGGAGCCTAGATATTTAACCTGTGTGGTTTCTACAATCTCATTACTGTGTGGTTGTTTTTTTGTGGTTGAGGGCCCTCGGATAAAAGTCACAAACGACCGGAGGATGGCATACTCGAGTAGTAGTTACCTAGTTACAGAGGTAACCCGGCCTTGTTTTGGCATAGATTCAGGTTGATTCTCGAGACGTCCCTCCATAGGCGTACCCATGTGGCATAGGAAGTTCCTTAGCCTGACCATTTGTTGGAAAATCCAAACAAACAATACGAGACCTGTGCGGTTTTAGTTGTATAACCTGCCATAAAACATGGTAGCTATAGTAGGCATACAATAATACTTATATGCTGGCTAAGATTAATATTATACTTTCGAAATGTTTTTTTCTACACTATTCACTAATAATAATATCAAAAGAATTTCTCGTATCAAGTATGTTTGACTATCATAAGAATAAATCTCCTCCAATTCTGCGATTGCATTGTGTGTGTGGCGGGAGGTCTTATGGTAGTTTCATTTTCCAAAAGCATATCGAATTTCTTTTATAAACTGTTTTATACAAACAACTGTTTTTTTTTTACTCATACCAGTCCCATGACTGACCTGGAGTTTATTGTTCCCTTTCTAAACTCTGGGTGCCCATAATGTTCACACAGGCAGCCTAGAAGCAAGTTATCCGTGTGTCGAAGCTGGCTTGGAATCTTTTGAAGTTTTTTTTGGTTTGGAAGATATCGGATTTTGGAAGTTTTGGCTTTGGTAATCTTTTTAAGTGTTGGAGTTTCGAAGACCTTATCGAAGTAGAAGTATGTTGGGTCCTTTTGAAGTCTTTATTGTCGTTTCATTATGAAGTTATCATTAAGCTGTTGCTATATCATTGTGTAGCACTCTGATATTGATGATTAATGTTGTAATGAATATTATGATGATGTTGTAACTGTGATGTTGATTTATGTCAGTTCATTTTATTTCCGCTGTTTATATTCATCTAATGTTGTTATAAGCTCCATCCGAATTGGAGTTCGATGTTAGAATCTTCGGCAGTCGAATACAAGTGAGGTATTTGATGTCGATTTTCAAACACTGAATTTCGGGTCGTGAAAAGTTGTATCAAAGATAAAGGTTGAGTAAGAACTTTATCTACGAATTATAACACAGTAGATGGCTCATTAGAGATGGGGTGAAGTATACCCTAGAATGAGCATAACCTGAGACCAAAACCTTAAATTGTCTTGGTCTATTTCTTTTAATTGTTGATATTCCCTTGGATATCTAGTTCGTATTTCTAAATCAAGTTTTCTTACTAATTATAGATAGTAAGAATGAGCGAGCATAGAGGAAGAGCAAGGGGTCGGGGAAATCCCATTTCGATTTCAAGTCCCCACAACAGCAGAAGCATCTTTATCTACTCAAAATCAGCCGAATCTGGCTGATTTGTATATAAAAGCTTCTCGAGACTTGGTGGTAAGCCGTTTACCGACAAGGAGTTGATTATGGAGGCCCAACCTGGATTAGATCATGTGAAAGAATTTTTGAAGGGCTAAAGCTGGAAGATGATCAAATACGACTCATAGCTTCTTGGCAACTCCAAGAAGAAGCCCTAGCATGGTGGGAGACAGTTACTGTAGATGAGCCAGAAGATGAATTCACGTGGGAACGATTTAAAGAAGTGTTTGAGAAGCGCTATATGCCGTTGGCTGGTATTTCTCGAATGAAACAGGAATTTATGGACTTGAAGCAAGGGAGTTTGTCATTTGAGGAGTACTTAAACAAATTCAACGAATTGTCTCGTTTCGGTCCAGAATTGGTAAACACGCCTCTAAAGAAAAAGGAAAGATTCATTCGTGGGATAAATAAGAAGTTCCACGAAAGGATGATTGGCCACGTCAAAGAATCTTTTTCAGATCTAATCGACATGGGGTACAGATATCCTACCCTGGATATGTAAGAAGCCCCGGTGGAGAAAGGAAATACGAGAAATCAAAATTGGAAGAAAAGGAAATTTGGAGGCAAGAAACCATGGCAAGGAAAGGAGAAGAAGAAAAGCAATCAAGAGGATAAGGAAAGAGGTTTACTTGTTTAATTGCTTAGAAAAGGGCCGTACTCGAGTAGATGTACGAAGCCTAAGAGACAAGTAAATCAACCTGTACAAGCAAAACCTAGGAAATGCTATTATTGTCAGAAACTGGGACACAAAGTTAAAGACTGCCCAACAATAAAGCAAGATCAGACAGCAAAAGTTTACACAGTCAAAGATAAACCTGCAACTTCAAAAGCAGAAAAGGGGAAAGGAGTTTTGGAAGGTAACCTTACTATTTTGATAGAATTGTTAGAGTTTTGTTTGACATGAGCGCTACATATAGTTTTATCTCTCAATAAGCTGTAAATGAATTTAGTCTTGAACCTGATTTTTTCGACGATCCCATCTGCATAAAGAATCCAGTTGGTGGCCCCACGAACCTTTGTCTATGATGTGGAGACGTTCCCATCTCATATTCTTGTTACCAATTCCCTATCGGTCTCTTTATCCTTGATTTTAATGAGTTTGAAATCATGCTCGAAATGGATTGGCTAACAAAATACGAAGCCAAATTGGATTGTAACAATCGATTGATTTTGGTCAAAACCAAATTTGGAGATTTCATTGAGATTTCTTGTGAGGACCCGAGTCCTAAAAGAGATGAGTTTATGTATAACTTGGGTTATCCCGAACCCAGTCTAGAGTCTATACCTATCGTCTGTGATTTTCCTAACGTATTCGAAGAAGTAAAGTCCTTACCTCCACATAGAGAGATAGAATTCAAAATTGACTTAGTACCCAATGCTCGTCCTATGTTCGTGCAAGTTGCAGGATGGCACCCATGGAAAGAATTGAATCAGTCAAGCAAACTGATGATTTGCTAAATAAAGGGTTAATTCGTCCTAGTGTTTCTGAATGGGGTTCAGCAGTGGTGTTTGTTGCGAAATCTAATGGATCTTTGAGATTGTGTGTGGATTGCCGCGATCTCAATAAGCTGACTTTCAAGAACAAATTTCCTTTACCCAGAATTGATGATCTGTTTGATCAATTGCACGCGCTCGTTTCTTTTCTAAGATGGACCTAGCCTAGGGATTCCATCAGCTACGAATTGCCGAAGACTGTGTTCAATTGACTGCCTTCAGGGGTCCTAACAAGTTCTACGAATGGTTAGTCACGCCTTTCGGACTAACCAATGCTCCAGATACTTCATAGACATAATGACCCGTGTATTCCGGGAAGTATTGAATAAATTTGTGCTTGTGTTTATTGACGATATTCTAGTCTACTCTTGTTAACCTGCCTTTCGGCAAGGCCACGGACAGGCGGATTTAACTAAGTTACTTCACGATTATCGAGGCCGAAATATGATGGATTCGGTTCAAATGGATGGTGTTCACTTGGATAGATGATAGGTCGTTCGGTCGGAATAAAGTGGTTCGAAGTGGTTGGAATTCGACCTTGTTGCTCGGTCGTTCGGCATGGCAATATCCGGTCGAGGTACGGAAGTTCAAAATGATCATTTGGAAGTCGCTCGGCATTGGATGTCGTTCGGTATGGTACCTCGCTCGGCATTGGAAGTTGCTCGGCACTGGATGTCGTTCGACATCGTTCTTCGCTTGGCACTGGAAGTTGCTCGACGCTGGATGTCATTCAGCATCGTACCTCGCTCGGCATTGGAAGTCGTTGGGCATCGTACCTCGCTTGGCATTGGAAGTCATTCGGCATTGGATGTCGTTCGGCATCGTATCTCGCTCGACATTGAAAGTCGCTCGGCATTGGATGTCGTTCGGCATCGTACCTCGCTAGGCATTGAAAGTTACTCGGCATTGGATGTCGTTCGACACACCTCCCCTCGGTCGACATGAAGCCTCGCTCGGCACTCCTCCCCACGGTCGGCATGAAGCCTCACACGACACACCTCCCCTCGGTCGGCATGAAGTCTCGATCGGCACACCTCCCTTCGGTTGGCATGAAGCCTCGCTCGGCACACCTCCTTTCGCCCGGCATAATGAAGTAGGGTTCGGCTACGGCCTTGGTGGGCCCAAACTACTCAGGAGGCCCAACAACCTAGTTTTGCCTATAAATACAACATGTGGGTCTCCAGACGGGGGATCTTCTTCTCTTCTGCTCTCTGACTTTCTACTTTCTAAGCCTATGGCTAGGCTATCATTTTGTAACTGTAATCAATTATTACAGCAATAAAAAGGAAGTTACGTGAGTAGACGTAGGCCGGAGTTAGCCGAACCACTATAAAATCTGTTATTCTTTACTGCTTTCATTTGAGTTTTACTTTTTTTCACTTTATTACTCTCTACATATATTCTATCTGTGAGTTGTGACGGTTATTTGGTGTTTTCATCTAGATTGGGGGGTTAGTGACCAATTTAGGCACTAACATTTTGGTACTTTCACTGAGAAAGTTAGCACTCGGGAATTTTGAATTTTGGATTGAAAATCTTAGGAACTTGGATTTCAAAAAGCAATGGCTAGACCACCAACAAGGAAGCAAGCAGCAGAAAGGAGCAATCAGGAGGGAAGTCAAGAAGCTTCCTCTAGAGCTGGAGCAGGCCAAGCATCCATCTACATCACTAGAGATGAGATGGAAGCAATGTTGAAAAGACAAGAGGAGATGATGCCGGCTCTTCTCAGACAACTTGCACAAGTAGGAAATGCAGGAGCTCAGATCCATGGAGCTGGATCGGAAGCGTTCAATCAGCAAGCGGAAGGAATGGCTCAGCAGGGCAGCTCCCAATCAGTAGACGATTATCAACCTGGATGGATCTTGACTCAGGCGCATACCACCAGGAAGTGCTGGACCAATCCATGAAGGATAGTGGATGACGCTGTGCAACTTGACGCCAACAGGAGTGCAAGTGTACGAGATGAGGAGTATGTGCTAGAATTCCCTCATGAACACGGTGGGCAGACCGAAGGCAACAGACAAGGATTATAGCTTAGGGACAACGACATATTAGCATAGATGGCCAGACGGCCTGTGAGAGGTGGATTGGTAAACAAAGACTTGGAGGATGTGAATGGAGTCCCTTTTCTCTAACTATCAGACAAGCTAGGAACCCACCGTACTTTAAGCTACCAACATTGGATATGTATGATGGGAGAACGGATCCCACCGTTCACCTGACGAGGTACATGAGGCATATGGAGGTACGGGGGCATCGGATGAGATCATAGATCGATGCTTTCCATTATATTTGACAGATATCATAGCTATGTGGTTAAGACAGCTGGAGAGTGGTTTTATCGGTACATGGACGGAGCTGATTGAAAAGTTTATGAGATAGTTTCGCGTCCATATAGTCAGACCCAAGAACGTAATGACCTTGAAATCGATGAAGCAATGGAAGGGAGAGTCACTCGGGAACTTCTTAACCAGATTTAACGTAGTAGTAGCATCAGCGGAACGACCCGATCCGTCAATGGTTTTGATGGTAGTAGTCTCAGGAATCGCGGGTAATTCAGATTCCATGATATCATTGGAACGAGACCCACCGAGGGATCTGGGGGAGTTCTATCATGAGGCAGAAAGGTTTCTGAGACAGGAGGATGCACCGGCTGAGAGAGTAGGGAGAGAGGCTGAAGCTTATGCACTGAGGGATGGAGGTCCATCCAGGGAGGATCCAAGTAAAGATGGTAAAGGAAAACGAATGGCAACGGTGGCACTTCGAAGAGGCCTCGAAGAGAGTCAAAGTTTTCTTCTTACATAGATTTAACTTAGACTCTAGAAAGGATTTACTTGGATACTAGAGGGCGCCTCCAATATCGAAGGCCGAAAAATAGAGAGCCTTTAGAATACAAACGGACATCAGGAAAGCATTGCATATTCCATGAGTTGGATGGGCACAACACAAACGATTGCGGGAATTTGATGGATATTATTGAGGAGCATGTAAGAAATGGTCATCTACAGCAGCATGTCAGGAATCGAGCAGTGGTAGTGGGACATGAGCAACCACCGCTTACCTCGAACCAAGGTGGCACAGGATTTGGGCAACGTCAGCTCATTATCAACTAAACAGATTTATGGTTTTGAATAAGTAATAGAACTCAAAGTAATATGGGTAGGTCACTTACACACGTAGAGATCGAGGATGGTCCCTAGGCGTGCTCTAAGATGACGAAAAACCATACTACTTAAGTCTATGAAATCCTACTTTCTTTCTATTTTTCTACAAACTTTGGTTTCCTATTTCGTACTGTGGACATTTACTTTTCTTTGGTATGGTTTTGGAGTTTGGATTGAGCTCCCGGTTTGGTCGGTTTTTTAATTTACCATTTTGGTTTGGATGTTTGATTTTTGATTTGGATTTTGTGTACGATTTTTGATATGGATTTTTGGTTTTCTGATTGGATTCGGATCATTGTAATAAACTGTTCAGGTTTTGCGATTACTATACCGACCGGAGAGACGGGGCAGTGATCGTGAGTTACATTTCCCTTTCCCGGAGAGCGATGGAATGAACTCTGACAGAATGTAAAAAGTCCTTGACCGGAGTGCCGAGGACGGTGATTATCAAATCCCTTGGACGGAGTGCCGAGGCCGGTGAATATCAAAGTCCTTGGCCGGAGTACCGAGCCCGGTGAATATCAAAGTCCTTGCCGGAGTGCCAAGGCCAGTGTATACCAAAGTCATTGGCTGGAGTGCCGAGGCCGGTGAATATTAAAGTCCTTGGTCCGAGTGCCGAGGCCGGTGAATATCAAAGTCCTTAGCCGGAGTGCCGAGGCTGGTGGATATCAAAGTCCTTGGCCGGAGTACCGAGGCCGGTGCATATCAAAGTCCTTGGACGGAGTGCCGAGGCCGGTGAATATCGAAGTCCTTGGCCGGAGTGCCGAGGCCGGTGAATATCAAGGTCCTTGGTGGGAGTGCCGAGGCTGGTGGATATTAAAGTCCTTGGCCGGAGTGCAGAGGCCTGAGGATGTCAAAGTCCTTGGCCGGAGTGCTGAGGCCGGTGAATATCAAAGTCCTCGGCCGGAGTGCCGAGGTTGGTGGATATTAAACTCTTTGGCCGGAGTGTCGAGGCCGGTAATTATCAAAGTCCTTGGCCGGAGTGCCGAGGCTGGAGGATATCAAAGTCCTTGGCCCGAGTGCCGAGGCCGGTACATATCTGTAACGTTTGCGATTTTTCATTGCCGAAAAACCGAAATGTTAGGGTTAAAGAAGAAGAAAAAGGTAAAAGAAAGAGAAAAAGATAGAAAATAGAGTTTAAAGAAAATATAACGGAACAGAAAGAAAACAACAGAACAATATCAGAATCTCACAATCGCAGCGGAACAACATATAATAAATAAATGAATAATATTTAAACAAAGAACTATATCAGTTATTACATTACATTTCATTTCATTACATCAGAGTGTACAACAACAAACGACATCAACAGCGGAAAAGAAATACTATATACTAGTAATAAGCCATGCCATCCAGCTTGCCTCCAGCAACTCCTGATTTCCAGAATATCCTGATAAACCTTTACTCTTGACTGCCCGTGTGGAAATTGGTGGGCACCCAGAGTTTAGGAAGGAAAACAATAAACTCCGAGACATTCATGTGACTGGTGTGAGAACTAAAACAGTTTATTTTTCTTAAAAATCAAAATAGAGGAATATTTTTAAAGTCAATTCGCAATGCTTTTAAAAATGAGACTACCATAAGGCCTCCCGCACACACACACAATGCAAACGCAGAATCGGAGGAGATTTCTCCTTATGATAGTCAAAGATGCTTGATACGCATTAAAAAGAAACATTTGATATTATTATTAGTGCATAGTGTAGAAAACAATTTCGAAAGTAGAATATAAATCTTAGCCAGCATAGGCATTCCGCACTTATGCCTACTATAGCTACCATCCAAACAGTGGGGAGCCACCATAAGTGAATGATAGGTTCTACAACTAAAACCGTACAAGATCGTATTGTTTCTTTGGATTTCCAACAAATGGTCAGGCCAAGGAACTTCCCATTGCCACATGGAAACGCCTCTGGAATGACGTCCCGAGAACCAAACCGGATCTCTGCCAACACAAGGCCGGGTTACCCCTAACTGGATAACTACTGACACGAATATGTCATCCCCCGATCGTAACCGATCTATCTGCTCGATTTCCAACAACCACAAAATATGCAGCAACAACATAGGTTAAATATCTGGGCTCCATACCATGATACCACCTCTATCCAGAAGGAATGACATACACTAAAGGGGTGCTACCCCCTAATAACCTTGCTGCATCCTTCCTGTTTTGACCATTTTCGGGGTGTGTGGTCCGACGAAGTCTCGTCCACAAAACCACGCTTTATACAAAAGTCGTGCTTTGGGTCAACAAATGATCATAGAAATGATCACCAAGATAAATGATCAAATAAATGATCCTATCACAGATGATCAAACAATGATCATTTCACAGCAACACTCAGCATGCCACACTACCAAATTGGGAGTATATCACTAATAACCTTCAACTATATAACCTTTAAGCTCGTACGTCTCAGAGAAGGGTGTTAAGCTAAGAGAATAAATTCTCCGCCACCAACAGAAATATATTTGAAAGAAATCAGCTTTATATCTCAATTTGTAATGTCAGACATACAATCCATACAAGTCTGTTCCGGGCTCGAACAGAACTGAAGGCACTTACAAAGAAGTCCTTGCAATCCGAATATTCACTAATCACGACCGGACTTCCCGTCACTAAGGGTGATAAAACCTCTATATCGGAGATCAGCCGATGTAGAGTAACTCGACGGTAATCCTTCCGTTTTCACAAATTTCCGGTCTTCAACACCGGTCATCAAACGCAATCCATTACGACGTATCACATACTCGGAATGGGTTATACGACCCTAAGGTCCTTTCCCGGCTAACCCGAATAGTGAGCGCTTATTCAAAAATAAGTGTGGCATTCAAATTCAAACAATTACAACAAATACCTATTTAAAGGTAAATATTGATAGTCGGATTATTTTAACTATCAATTGGCATGCTCAACATCACCAAATTCCAAATAATTTTCCAAATTATTTACTTTCCAAAATATCTTTACGAGATATAAAATTTTCCACACTTCAAACATTTGAAAACAATTTTTCAAATCACTTTTCCTTACTCGGAAATACTTTCATTTCAAAATGGTTCATTTAAACCAATTTAAATAAATCCCTATCGATTTACTTTATATTTACGTTCCAAATCCGTAAATTTATTCCCACACTTTAAAAATAAATCAACATTTATTTTTAAATTAATTCCCCTTTCTTTTATAAATTCCATAGTGAATTTACATTCCAAAATATTATGAATATACGATTTCAATTATTCATTTTCAATTTATCTTCAAAAAGATAAATTCTCAAAACATTTCATTTCACATTGGAAAAACATTTCCATACTTATTTATTAATAAGTAATTCACAAATCCATTTATTTTCAATACTTAGAAAATATTCCATATACTTAATATCGAAATTAAGTATATATTTCATTCTTTTAAGGAAATCATTCTCTTAACACATTTGTTTGGGTCAAAACGAATGTTACGTAAAACATCGTTACGACGACCCAAAATCACTAGTATAGGGATTCGAAATTAAAATAGATATATAAATCCCAATACTATACAAAACATTTCCTTTCGGAAACCATTTACTATAACAATAGTGTTATAGTCCACCATTTCCTTCTTTCTCGAAAACGTCTATTTCAACAATAAATGTTGAAATCTATTGTTTCAATTCATAATACATTTTAAAACATGTTTAAAATAATTTACTTCATTCTATAATATTCCTTTTGCCAAACATGACTATTTCATTCAATAATGTATTCGCTGTCCAAAATCATGAATATATTTCCTTTAATAAACTTCACTATTCAATTTGTCAAATTAAATTGATTTCGAATTTATAAACAATGTTTATAAATTCCATTTCTATTTATAAGCTTCGATTTATAAATCTCATTATTAACAAATTACATTTATATCTCATTTAAATGCCAAAATCCGATTTATAAGATAATTACTTATAAATCTTCTATTTTACAAAATCTATTTATTTTATATCTTCACGATTTACATATCTATAATTTTCAATGAAATCCATTTTATTCTTCATTTTAACACTTAATAAACTTGTTTTATAATTCCAATATTTTTAATTTATAAATATCCATTTTATCAATCTTTAATAAAAATTGTTTGTAATAGTTCAAAAATTCTAATTTAAACCATTTTATAAGTTTATTAACTGTTTATTTCAAAAATCACTTTTCGCTTTTATTCCATAAAAATCATACTTTTATATCATTAAAATTTTAATGTTTATTTATTTTAACAATTCAAAATTTAAATAAAACGTATACTTTCGAAAATCACTTTAAAAATTCCTTTAAAAACCAAAATCATTATTTTAAAACTTCAAAAATGGATCCGATGATGCAGCAGCACCAAATAGTCAATCACGACCTCCAAATATCATATATCGATATGATAATCAACAAATATCAAAATATCTGTAAATAAATCAATACAGTTGAGGAATCCAGTTGGATCCCTCCAACCTGTTTCCCTGCATCCACAAACATTAGCACAATACCAATTCCGTTCCAGTACGGAATTATCGCGGTGTATGGGATTTATAAAATATTATCCGCTTAATAGACGGCGTAATAGGGTCTCATCCGTTATATAATGCGGGAAATCAACAACTACAATATATACATATGCCAATATATATATATATATTGCTATTATATATAATACCAATTTCACTGTTTATGAAATATTCGCGGTATATGTTTCTAATAAATAACCTCCGCTTACTAACGGCGCATAATGTCTATTTTAACAATTAATAGATAACAATCATCATTCATGCATACAATCAACAATTTTAAATCTAACTATTTAAAATATAGATCGAAACTATTCGATTGAGTGAGAAGTTCTCACCTTGATTTCAATTTCCGTTTCAGCATTTATTTCGAATAAAATTAAACGCGCGTTTAATTTTACCCAAAATTTTCGCTAACTCCAAACGACTCCAATCCAATTCCATAGCGTAGTGCTCGTCCATACGATTCCAACGCAACTGGTTTCGCGCGTTTTCGACCTCGTATGAAAAAGATATTGATTTTTAAAGTTACATGATTTTAATATAAATCAATTTCATAAATTTTTATTTTTATTTTTCAAACCATCACAGCCGTGAGATCCTTGCCTCTCTCATCCAGGCCGTCCCACGCACTCATCTTCCCAACGTCAGGAACTTGCACGCAACATAACCCATAAAGCTTCGAATTAGGGTTGAACATTGCCACCACCCCGTTGACCCGGAGTTCGATCAGGAAGTGCCAACCAAAGCTCCTCACCTCCCTCTACCTTCGACCAGAAGGGCGTCAAGCTCGGCCTCCTCCTTATGCGTGCGCAACGAGGATGAACGGCAGGAAGTTGCGGCCAAGTTTCTCCCTCTACGCTGCGCCATACCCCATCAACCCCGTATGGATTGAAAGATCTTGCTTAGCTCTTCGACTTTCGTGTTGAACACTTCGCGTAATTGCTTGTGGATTGAGAGTAATTGAGGGGTGAAGATTCGAGCGTTTCTGGCCTTTGGTTACATAGCCGGCGGCTAGGGTTTTAAACCCTAATAATTTTTTTTTTATTTTTGTGAAGAGAATGGGCCTATTTATAGAAGTTTGAACGACACTATTCATTCGGCTTTTCAAAACTCCGATTTACGCACGGTGACCGGCGTTTCTGGGGTTTATCCCGCGTTCCGGACACAATGGAATAGGTTTCGGAAGCTAATTCAGTCATCTGTGCGAGTTATGGCAATAAACGTTCGATTTAAAATTAAACCGATTAAACGATTTTCTAGGCGTTTTAGCTTGCACCGGACAAACGATAAATCCGATTGACACGAAATTTTAAACCATAAAATAATATCACATTACGGATCCGATGAAACTAGTTTCGTCAAAATCCGAGACTTTTTGAAAAATGGCTATTTTAACTCGCCAAATTAATATTAAAAACAATTTCAATGCATTTCGAGCTGCCACGATCAAACGATAACTCCGATTGCTACGAAAATTGAAATCCGATAATAATAAACTATTACGGATCCAATGAAACTAGTTTCGTCCAATTCTGAGACTGTTCAAAAATTGGTTAATTTCACTAGTCCATTTAATATTAAAATATTCTTTTCACAAATAAACTTTTAATTCGATTTTAAAAGTTCTAAAATATCATTCTAACTTCAATATGATAAAATAAAATTTTACAAATCATTTTCAATCATATTTTACCCAATTTTCAATTATTTCTGTATTTTCACATATTAAATTATTGATTTAACTCTTCAATTAAATCTAATATTCGAAAAATAAATTATTCGACTTATAAATTCCACTTATTAATATTTAAAATCAATTAAATATTCAAATTTAAATTATCAAAAATTCTGGGTCGTTACAATATCAAAGTCCTTGGTCCGAGTGCCGAGGCCGGTGAATATCAAAGTCCTTGGCCGTAGTGCCGAGGCCAGTAAATATCAAAGTCCTTGGCCGGAGTGCCGAGGCCAGTGAATATCAAATACCTTGGCCGGAGTGCCGAGGCCGGTGAATATCGAAGTCCTTGGCCGGAGTGCCGAGGCCAATGAATATAAAAAGTACCTGACCGGAGAGTCGAGGCGGGAGAACATACAAGCCCTTGATGGGAAAGTCGAGGCCGGAACAGGATAACGCGACCCGCCGAGTTCAACGGATTCAAGGTTAAACCCGAAGAGGTCATGGACTTAATAATATGGTTAAGAACAGGATATGGACTTCAGATATCGGATTTGAGGTTGTTCAAAACACACCTTCCAATAACAAGGCATTTCTGGGGGGCAAGTGTTAACCCGCCTTTCGGCCAGGTCACGGATAGGCGGATTTAACTAAAACAACTTCACGATTATCGAGGCTGAAATATGATGGATTTGGTTCAATGGATGGTGTTCACTTGGATTAGTGATAGGTCGTTCGGTGGGAATACAGTCGTTCGAAGTGTTTGGAATTAGACCTTGTGGATCGGCCGTTCGGCATGGCAATATCCGGTCGAGGTATGGACGTTCAGAAAGATTGTTTGGAAGTCTCTGGGCATTGGATGTCGTATGGCATCGTACCTCCCTCGGCATTGGAAGTTGCCCGGCATTGGATGTCGTTCCGCATCGTACCTCACTCGGCATTAAAAGTCACTCGGCATTTAAAGTCACTCGGCATCGTACCTCGCCCTACATTAGAAGTCGCTCGGCATTGGCTGTCGTTCAGCATCGTACCTCGCTCGGCATTGAAAGTCGCTCGGCATTGGATGTCGTTCGGCATCATACCTCGCTCGGCATTAGATGTCGTTCGGCACACCTCCCCTCGGTCGGCATGAAGCCTCGCTCGGCACACCTCCCCTCGGTCGGCATGAAGTCTCGCTCGGCACACCTCCCCTCGGTCGGCATGAAGCCTTGCTCGGGACACCTCCTTTCGCCCGGCATAATAAAGTAGGGTTCGGCTACAGCCTTGGTGGTCCCAACTAGTCAGGAGGCCCAACAACCTGGTTTTTCCTATAAATACAACATGTGGGTCTCCAGATCGTGGATCTTCTTCTCTTCTGCTCTTTGACTTTCTACTTTCTAATCCTAAGGCTAGGCTATCATTTTGTAACTGTAATCAATTATTACAGCAATAAAAAGGAAGTTACTGGAGTGGACGTAGGCCGGAGTTAGCCGAACCACTATTAAATCTGTTGTTCTTTACTGCTTTCATTTGAGTTTTACGGTTCTTCACTTTATTACACTCTACATATATTCTACCCGTGAGTTGTGATGGTTATTTGGTGTTTTCATCCAGATTTAGGTGTTAGTGACCAATTTAGGCGCTAACAACTCCAAAACCAAGGAGGACCATGCTGAGCATCTTAGAATTGATTTAGAGATATTGAGGACGAATTTTCTATTCGCCAAATTTTCCAAATTCCATTTATGGGTCAAAGAAGTTAAACTTCTCGGGCACATTGTTAATGAAGAAGGAATTTCTGTTGATCCTAGCAAAGTTTTCGCTATTCTTGACTGGAGGAAACCCACTACTCCAAAAGAAGTTCGAAGTTTTCTGGGTTTAGCGGGTTATTACCGGAAGTTTGTTCAGGATTTCTCTAAAATAGCAAGTCCATTGACTAAGATAACGATGAAGAATGCAAAATTCAATTGGACTCCGAAATGTGACGAAGCTTTTCAGGAGTTGAAGAAGAGATTAACCACCGCTCATGTTCTCGCTATTATCAACGAGAACCATGGTTTATCTATCTATACTGACGCTTGTGGTGATGGTTTTCGTGCGGTTTTAATGCAGAATGGGAAGGTAATTGCCTATACGAGTAGAAAATTACGTCCACATGAAAGAAACTACCCAACCGATGATTTGAAACTCTTAGCTGTCATTTTCGGTTTGAAAATCTGGCGAAACGATCTTCTGGGTAAGAACCTCTTTCAGCTTTCCAAATGATTTACGAAATTTAGCTTAACATTAATAAATATACTTAATGAACACTTTTTCTTTAGGTGAAAAATTCAAATTATTCACCGACCACAAATCTCTGAAATACCTCTTCACCCAGAAAGATTTAAATTTGCGACAACAATGTTGGTTAGAATTTCTAGCGTCCTATGACCTAGATATTCAATATACGCTTGGAAAAGCCAATGTAGTTATTGACGCTTTAAGTAGGAGACATGTCGTTCTTGCATATATTGGTGTTACTCCTACTCTCCTTGAAAATATCGCCAGCAAGAAGACCGAAGGCAAGTTTCTTTGAGAAATTCGTAGAAGAATATGTCGAGGTGAGGATTCCAGTTTTGGAATCTATAATAATGGAATTATAAGGTTGAAAGGCAGGATCTGTGTCCCAGACATTCCAGATCTAAAACGTGAAGTTTTGGACAAGTGCCACAAGTCTAAACTCAGTATCCATACTGGAGTTAACAAAATGTATAGAGATATCAAAAGAACTTCCTGGTGGAAGACAATGAAAAGGGACATATCTATATATGTGAGTCGTTGTGCTACTTGTCAACAAATTAAAAGCGATCAAAAGAAAATGGCGGGAATGCTTCCTTGATTTTTTTAAAACTGGATGTTATGATCTAGAAACTTGATTTGTTGAAGAAAATGCTTTGTTACAGGAACTGTTATAGAGATGACTTCTGCTTTGATTTTTCTCCTTGAGTTTTTCTTTGACCAATCTCAGGTTTGAAGAAAATGTACAGGCTTTTGGCTTTTATTTATTTCTGGTATTAGGAATGTTGATCATAGACTTGTTTTGAGGTTATAGGATTTGATTTTTTTTCTTAGTTTTGAATTGAAGAAGATGGAAAAAAATGAAGAGAACAACAATGTTTTATAAAGGCTAAATTGTGATTTATTAAAAATTAAATAAAATTAAAATTAAAAGTGACACTTGTGTAAAATTTAACATTTGTCATTAACATATGCTTATCATCTAACACTTGTTACTAATGTGACTAATTATTTAGCACTAGTAATTAAGTAAATTTTATTTATTTTAAATGTTAATAATAAGCTTTTACATTTACTTTACTATTGAATAATTACTTCGTTAATTTATATAAATAAAATTCTTTAAAGAAAATGTTATAAAACAAATTATATATACTAATAAAATCTTATACATATCTTTTTATATCCAAAATATTTTAAAATATCTATCCTTTGAAATTTCAAATTTAAATCCAAATTCAAATTCAAATTAAATTTAAAAATCCAATTTAAAATCAACTTATATATATACATATAACAACACATTTAATTTGAAAATAACAATTCTATTTTCTTTAAAATCAATTTATATCTATATATAAAACAACACATTAATATTATTGTTTGAAAATAACAATTTTGCCAATTTTAAATAATTTATAAAAGAGATTATCACATTATTTATAAATTACTTATATTACTAAATGAATTAATGTATCATATGTTTTATATGTTTGTGAATTGTATTTTAAACTTTTATATATATTTTCAAATCATATTTATCAAGTAATATTTAAAAAGAAATTAAAACAAACCTTTTTGTTAATATTATTTAAATTTAAACTTAAGCTAAAATATAATTTAAACAACTAAACATTTTTCTTAAGTATTTTGAAATTATATGGTTAACTATTTAAATAACCTTTTAAAAAGTTTTATATTAAATTTAATCAAAATTTCCAAATTACCAAAATATATATATTAGAATTTGAAAACATGATTTTATTTGTTAAATTCAAACCGAGCTTTTCTATTTACAACATATATGAATATATGTATACATTATAAATAGAAAACATTTTATTAGCTTTTAAAAGATAAAATCCACCAATTAAATATTTATTTGCTTTTAAAAGAATAAACTCTCCAATTTAAACTAAAATTATAAAAGAAAATTATCAAATAAATTTAATTGTTAATACACATTATTAAATTGATATTGCCTAAAACTCTAGGTGATCACATTCATCACTCCTTAAAAGAATTTCGTCCTTGAAATTTAAAAGCAAAGATAATTTAATAACCAATTAATGATTTTAATTTAAACCACAAGCATATATTATCAACCATATGCTAACAACCATATCAACCGATTCATTCAAACAAACAAATCTAATTATCCTAACACAAATCAGGATAGACCTTCCCAACACTATCTAGAGTTTCCCAGGTATAAACACTGGGATACTCGCTCTGCTGAATCCAAACAATCTACACTACTAGCTCCATAGCTCCTTCTCACCTCAATCTACCATCTGAATAGGATATCTGTAATAACTCTGGCTTTGGAGATTATCTGTTAATATTAAATTATAACGGTAGTTATAATTTAGTATTTTAAATTAAAATATAATTGAAAATTTTAAATTGTTTATTTGGAACAAACAATGAATTTTGTAAATAAAATGGGAAAAATAAAGTTGAAAATTTATTTTATTTATTTGGGTATAAATATAGGATTAAATATTGATTGGCTAGGTATTTGGTTTAAATAAATCGAAATATTGGGTAATTATTAGTTGGAGCTAATAAATTAAATAAGTGATGTATTTCAACATTCAATTGTTGAAATAAATTTAAATTGATGGAAATAAGGTTTGAAAAACGTTATTTTGAGAATTTGAGAAGAGAATAACCAATTTATAATTTTATTTGGGTAAACATAACAATATTGGAAAATATTGTCAATATTAATCTTTTTATGGATTTAAAAAGGAGCCGCAAGCATAGCCCAGCTGGTAGAGGACTACCTTGCAACCATGGAACAAAGTTCCTGGAGGTTGCGGGTTCGAGCCCCGCAGCCGAGATATGTTTCCCTTAAGGCTTAGAGCGGTTATCCTCAATAAAACCTACAACGAGGTAGAGGACTGATGCTCTAGGCTGGGCTAGCTAAAAAGGGGGATCAGTGTGGCGGACAATTGTATTCCCTAGCTCTACTCTCCGGAGTAGGGTTATATAAAATGAGAAATATGAAGAAAATATAAATTTGATTAATATAAGAGATGAAACACTTTTTAAAAATAATATTTTGATGATTAGAAATAGTTAAAATGATTTATTGTAATATATTTGAGAAGAAAACAATTTTTATACTAATTGTTGTGTTAAAAAATAGGATAAATGGTGTAATATTGACAAAAATAACATTTTATTCATAAAAATAACTTTTTATTGTTAAAATAAATTTTATTATTTTCAAATAGAAATTACATTTTCACACAAATGGTTGCATACATTTTATTTGGCTTTAAAGTGAAGAAAAGTGTGCATACAGTAATAATATAAGTTAATATATGCACAATCCTTTGTAATTTTCTCTAAGTATTTTAGGTTGGGCTTATAGGGTAAGGTTTGAATCTAAAACGCAACATGTAGAGGCTTCTAATGCGAGAAAAGCAAATAGTACGTATTTTTTCTTTTACTTCTTCTTCTCAAATGCTTATTAAGTAAATAGAAGTAAGAAAAGCAATGGCCTCCTCAAAAAAAAATATTTTCAATCAATTTGCTGCAAATTCAAGATATAAATCAACCAAATAAAGATTAGAGAAGGCTATTTAAAGTTGTTTCTTCCTCAAAGCTTCAATTTTCTAGCTCCAAATTCGAGTTTTGCCCTACAAAATCAAAAGGTGAGTAGCAAAACACACATTTTCTAGCTTTGATCGAGATTTCAATGTAAAAAATCTCAATTTTGTTTGTTGCATGTCATTTACAAATCGCTGTCAGTATATTGTGGATAACTTTTTTCATATCTTAACCAAATTCGATGATTTTAGATGTTCTGCAAAGGTTAGATTATGCGCTACAAGTTTCATGTTATAAGTTTTCCAAAATTTTGATGTTTGTTTGCTTAAAATTATGCTTGTTTGTTGCTGTCCCGAGAGCAAATTGATAGCAACAACAATCACAGGCCTGAGAAGTATTTTAGCCATAATTTACTCGTTTCTTATCCGATTTGGGTCAGATTTTTTCTGAAAACTAGATTCTATAAGGATAATTTATCCTCAAGTTAAATTTTGATATTTTACCATTTGATTGACCTGAAACAGATTTGAAATAGAAGTATAGTTTTGTCTTTGACAAAATTTCCTGAGTTTTAATTTGATATTGTTTGAGCTATATCTTTCTGGTTTTTGATCAGAATTTCATAATTTTAGATGTTTAGAAAAGTGAAAATTATGTATTACAACTTTCATGTGCTGAGTTTTCTGTAATTTTGTGGTCAGCTATGTCAAAATTGAATTTTTCTACTACTAACCCGAGAGCAAAATCTATATATGCTCTATGTTTGAAGCTGAAACAAAAATTAGCCATAACATTCTCGATTTTGATCGGAATTTGAAAATTTTGGATGTTCCAAGAAGCTCAAATCATACACTATAACTTTCATAGATTAAGTTTTTAGTAATTCTTAGGTTTGCTATGTCAAAATTGAATTTTTCTACTGCTATCCCAAGAGAAAAACCAATATTTGCTCTGTGTTTGAAATTGAAACAAAATTGGCTATAACTTATTCGTTTCTTATCCGAATTTGATAATATTGGATTTTATAGAAAGCATAAATTATGTACTACAAGTTTCATATTTTGATTTTTATTAAATATTAATGCTAGTTTGGTCAAAAATGTGTTTGATTATTGCTATCCTGAGGCCAAAATGACAGAGGTATTGCAATTAAGACCCCTGAACTATTTTTATCATAACTTTTTCTTTCTTATCCAAATTCAATAATCATAGATGCTTCGAAAGGCCTAAAATTTGTATTAAAATTTTCAAGTTTTGTGTTTATTGAAATTTTGATGTTTGCTTGGTCAAAACTATGTTTGTTTGTCGATGTTCCGAGAGCAAAATGACAGCAATAACAATTATTTACCTGAGGAGTGTATTCGCTTATTTTTGCTCTCATTCTTATTCGATTTTATGATTGTTTTTGATATGCTTTGAGAGATATGATGCCTATCAATAGGCTAGCTATATTTGGACAATTTGAAATTCAAATCTGAATAGAATTTGAATTGATTTTGGGTTAAATTTGAATTGAATTCGTATTAAAATCAAGTTATCGGTCTTGAGTTATCTTTCTTGTTTTTCATTGTTTTCGAGCATGGTTTTCACTAAACCATTTTTAAAGTAATTTTTTGAAATAAATGGAAATTTCAAATTATTATTATATAGTTTAACAAATTATTTTTCTAATACAAAATCTATTTATTTCCTATAATAAAGGAATTTCAAATATTGGTTTTATTAATCTTTTTGGGAAAAAGTTTTAGAAGCTTGTTTTCTCTAGTAAAATATTTTATATATAAAACATATACTTTTACACTATTCGAACGTATGAGAAAGAGAATTAAATGATTTAGTAAAACATGTGGTATATGACATGTGCATTTACTATTTTGATCAATTCCAGACTTGTACGATCGAAGCTATTTGAGATTAATGATTCTGAGATGTTTTACCATTTTATGCCATATTTTGAGTTTTATAATTCCTGTTTATTGGAATTATTTAAGTTGGCCAAGATTTGGCAAGTATTATGTTTGAGATCTCCTATTTAGGAGTATGGTCGATGAGAATCATCACGATGTTTTATTTACTTGCCAATGATATAAGGCAAGTACGAATATATGATTTCATATTTTGGGATTTATGGTTTATGAGGAACCATCACGATGTTTTCACTTATCCAGGAGATGAGACAAGTTACGATGTCATTTAATACTTGTAGAAGAGATGAGACGAGTATGATGTTATCACTTGCCAATAAGATGAGACGAGATATGTTTTTTTTAGTTTCATGATGTTCCTAGTATGGCACTGACTAGCGGCTAGTAAACCACTAGGTGCGAATGTGTGGTATGGGACACACGTTAACACTTTTCGGGTTCCTATCCATGAGCATGTGAAACGTTCACGATGTTTACCTAGCAGAACTGCTTTAAGAGGTGTTAGCAACCTTGTCATGAGGATGAACAGCTTTGTGAGGTGTTAGCGACCTTGTTAGGGCTGACAAAACGGCTTGGAAAGGTGTCAGCGACCTTGTCGTGAGAACGAATTGCTTTGGGAGGTGTTAGCGACCTTGTCTAAGTCCTCGGCCGTTTGAGTTTAGCACGTGCAGCATTGCTTCGGCATTGTAATCAGGGATCCACTCTATCCAGGTTTTTTGAGTTTTGAGTTCGCCGTTTTTGGCATGTTAGTGTTAAGATTTTTTGAGTTTTGAACATGCATCGAATTCTTTATTGAGTTTGAGATTTTATGAGTTTGAATTCATATCGAGTTCCATGAGCTTTTAAGATTGAGATGTATGTGTGAGATTTAGCCTTCTTGGCTTACTTGTGAGTTTGAGATCTCACATTCTTATGGAATTATCTTGGGTTTCTTTCATGACTTCTATTTGTGACTGAGATGAGTTTTCTCCTTTTTAGAGTAATGGTTCATCGAACCATTTGAGTTTTGCTTGATTTTTATGAGTTGATTTTAGTTCATTATGGGTTATCGCCGATGATATGAGGCACTTGTGTCTTATTTGAGTATTGAGTTTGAGTTACCTCTTTCGAGGTATTTAGTCACTTAGGTAGCATTTGTTACTTAAGTATTGAGCTATGAGTTATATAATCCTTCTCCACCTTCGAGAAGAAGTATTACTATATCCATTCCGCTTCATATTATCGATATTGACTGATTTATGTAGCTAGACTGTCCGGTAAATTTATACTCGGGTCAGACCGAGTTGTTTCAAGTTTCATCTATTGGGCTTAGCTTGAAGTTGATATTAGACATTAGCTTATCTATTGCGTGTGAAGTTTATTTCTTTTGCATACTCTAAAGTACTTACATTTGATTCGATGTATATGGTCTGGTCAAGTACCACCTTTATTGTATTCATATTTTATTGTACTAAACATGTATCAGTGTGTATGTATATATATGATGTTGATTACTGTTCTATGATGTGTTTTACATTCTAGTATTGTATTTTGTTCTGATATATCCGTTAGCCACCTATAGTTTTGGATTAAGTATTTTCTAGGTATGTCGATCCACTTTAATGGAAAAGAACATTTTTATTGTATTTATTGACGTATTCGGTAGATGTTTAAGAAAAAATTATAGATGGTGGCCCTTAAGTAGCCCTATTCTCCGATTTAGTAGACGGAATTACTTGTTAATTCTCTTTGCTAAGGTGGGTCTCAAGTGGGGCATCATAGCTTGGTATCAGAGCTATTGTCAGAACAAAGTAGAATAAACACAGAACAGTACGTATATCATGATACGTCAAAGTACAATACGAGTGAATCATTGTCCTTTATTCGAGCTTGTTTTTGATTCGTACTTTGATTCTTTTTTGAGTTTTCGGATATGTTGAGATGGAATATGTCTAGGAATATAAATTGTATTCCATAGTATTCCATAATTGAGTTTGATATTATCTTATCTTATGATTAGTCTTTTTTAGGATTATTCTATTCTTATTTTTGTCGATGCGAGTGAGTTTGTATCGATGAAGCTTATCGATTCCTTTGAGTATTCTTGTTGTGTTCCTTTTAGAGTTATGAATTGTATTGAGGGGATCCACAACGGTTGGCTTGTTGTGAGCATTCTGAGATTTTTATTTGATGTTGCTTTTATGAGTATTTGTTTGTTACTCACAATCTTGAGATGCATTTGATTTGAGATGGATTGACCTTTTTGATATTAACTCCAATCCTTTGTTTTGTAGGATCCTATTATATATATAGGTTTCCTATTTTGATTGGTTTATTATTTCTATCAATTTGAAATTTTAATGATGATTCCAAAGTTTCTAAATTCACTCTTTAGTATCGAGATGTTGATGACGTATCTCTAATTCTAGTCAAGGTGGCTTTGTTGAGTATTGATGAGTCCATTTGGGTTTGATATCCCATTGGGCAATCGGGTGTTAAATTAACCTTATTCCTGGCTTCGACTTTCCTTCCACAAGGACATCCACTAAGGAATGAGTGAGTTTCTGGATTGTTTGAGTTTGATTGAGTTTATCATTCAGTTTCTTTGAGTTATCCTTTTCGGATACTCAATCGGTGTAATTCTTTGTAGCATTACTTTGTTTGAAGTAATGATTTGTTGTTGGTGTGATTCTTCTCCTTTGAGAAGTATATCTTGCTTGTCCTGTATCTTCATCATGTTTGGGAGTGGCTCGTGACATCGTAAGATTGACGAACACTTATCTCCTTTTGTTGATTTTGAGAATCGAATATTCTAGGAATATCTCGATGCATCTCTTAATGTTATTTGGTTTGAGTTTTGAAGCTATATAAATATGAGTTTTAAAGAGAAATTTTATCTTTGAGATATTTTAAAAAAATCAAAGAATATTTTGAGAATATATTTACATGGGTAGTATTTCTTTTATAGAAATAATTTGAGAGTGTTGGGTTGTCCATCGAGTAGTTAAGAGTTCTGGTCGATATGCCTGATCAACGTTATCGATAGGAATCTCCTAAATGCTATGATGAGGCAATCAAACATGATGGTTGGTGTTTTAAAAATTGAGATTTTGAAAATAATATTATGAGATTATATATTAAATTTTGAACGGTAATTGCAGCCAATGATTTTAGAGACGAGTAATAGAGTGGCAACGCAGTTTTGATCGTTCGATCGACTCTGTAGCCAACGTGTATATCGATTTATTAGAGATTCAATGGCGAGATGATACCCTTAAATTATTTGAAATTCAAGAAATTTAATATGGTAATTTGGATAAGTAGATTGAATAATTCTAATTAAAGGGATGTCTTAACTAGAAGAAAATATCATTTGATGCTTTGAATAATAAAATGATGTATTTAAGGTAAAAGAATATTTTGGTTTGAAAATTAAATTATTAATTGAATATTTTAGTACATTTATTAATGATGAATATAAAAATTTATTTTGATGGATAATCAATAATCATCTCTTGATAATGGAAGAAATTAGTTATCATTTCCAAAATGAGTTTTCATAATTTTATATGTCTTAGCTTCCAAGGAAAAAGAGGATCTTTTAGTAAATGATTTAGCAAAAAGTTTTTTTGAAATTGTAGTTTGAAAATAAAATGGTTTGGGAGAATTACAAATTTCGAATTGATTTTAAAAGCTGAAATTTCATTTAGAAAAGTGTTGTACTAAAACAGCAATAACTAGAGATTTTTAACTCCAAATGAGCTCAATCTTTTTGCAAATGGAATATATTTCAGTAAGCTATAAAGTTTATTTTTACACTATTAAATATTTTTCTTTTTACTAAGTCTAAAATGGGTTTGAATATGGATAGGCAGTTCTGTCCTATTACAAAATTCTCTAAGATTAAGCTGAAAGTAAATTTAACATAACTTTCAAACCGTAAATTTGATTTTGATGATCTTTATATTGCTGGAAAGCACAGACTGATTAAAACTACTTTACTTTTATAAAGTTCTTCAGATTTTATTGTTTGCTGGGTCAAAACTGGTCTTCTTTACAGCAGGTTTGAAATGAAATTGATTTATTTCCCCTCAATAGTTAAGTGTCGCATTTCTTATTTATGACCATGAACGGATATCATCTATTTGAGTTAAGTACATGTTAAAAGAGGATTGATGAAATATATTTTGAGCAAAAAGATTATACATATAAGTTTGTGCAAAACCGCTTTAAAATGCTAAGAGGGAAAGGTATGTTTTCGGATTAATTTCAAGAGTTAAACGATGATATATATTGTGTTTCCGACCTAATGGTCGATGTATATCATATAAATCATTTTTATAATATTGTATATGGCCCTCCGTACAAAGATGACTTCGTCAATTTTTCTGAAAATTTCTATCACTTAAAAAATCTGAGAAACAAATCGAATTATATATATATATATATATGTGTGTGTGTGTGTGTGTGTGTGTTACAAACTAGAGAATACCTATGGAAGAATTGGAGAATAAACCACCTTTTGGTTGATCTACCTTGTCTCTTTTGCTTCTATCTTGTATTGGTGTGGTTCCTTCCGTAGTGCCATACAGAAATCATATCGATAATCATTTTTTTGGTTAGAGTTCGGGTTGAAGTTGTGCTAAATCCTAACTCTACTCAAGGAGGTTTTGAGAAATCAATTTCATTCAGGTAATCTTTTATGTGTAGCATCTTGTTGAGTTTCTATTTTGAAGGTGAGATGCCTTCAAAATTTTATGCGTTTCTTAAAAAATTCAATGGTTTGCTAGTCTCTATGTTAGTGCTTTAGAAACCAAAGAATTAATGGAGCGAGTCTTGTCTTGGTTTTCTACCATCCTATCTTGAGAGTGTGAGAATTTCTTTTAAATTCGAACTAGTCTATCCTTCCTTTGATTGATGAAATTAATAGGTTGAATACAAACTCTTCTCTAAAAATTACGAGGACACAATTTTATTAAGGGGGGAGTCTGTAACAACCCTGACTTTGGAGATTACCTGTTAATATCAAATTATAACAGTAGTTATAATTTAATATTTTAAATTAAAATATAATTGAAAATTTTAAATTGTTTATTTGGGATAAACAACTAATTTTGTAAATAAAATGGGAAAAATAAAGTTGAAAATTTATTTTGTTTATTTGGGTATAAATATAGGATTAAATATTGATTGGATAGGTATTTGGCTTTAATAAATTGAAATATTAGGTAATTATTAGTTTGGAGCTAATAAATTAAATAAGTGACGTATTTCAACATTCAATTATTGACATAAATTTAAATTGATGGAAATAAAGTATTAAAAACATTATTTTGAGTAGAGAATAATCGATTTATAATTTTACTTGGGTAAACATAACAATATTGGAAAGTATTATCAATATTAATCTTTTATGGATTTAAAAAGCAGAAATATGAAGAAAAAATAAATTTGATTAATATAAGAGATGAAATATTGTTTGAAAATAATATTTTGATGATTAGAAATAGTTAAAATGATTTATTGTAATATATTTGACAAGAAAGCAATTTTTATACTAATTATTGTGTTAAAAAATAGGATAACTAGTGTAATATTGATAAAAATAACATTTTATTCATAAAAATAACTTTTATTGTTGAAATAAATTTTATTTTATTCAAATAGAAATTTCATTTTCACGTAAATGGTTGTATACATTTTATTTGGCTTTAAAATGAAGAAAAGTGTGCATATAGTAATAATATAGGTTAAAATATGTACATTCCTTTGTAATTTTCTCTACGTATTTTAGGTTGGGCTTATAAGGTAAGGTTTGAATCCAAAACCCAACATTTGGAGGCTTCTGATGAGAGAAAAACTAACAGTACATAATTTTTCTTTTACTTCTTCTTCTCAAAAGCTTATAAAGTAATTAGATGTAAGTAAAGCAATGGCCTCCTCAAACAAAAATTATATTTTCAATCAATTTGCTGCAAATTCAAGAAGTAAATCAACCAAATAAAGATTAGAGAAGGTTATTTGAAGTTGTTTCTTCCTCAAAGCTTCATTATTCTGGCTACAAATCTGAGTTTTGCCTTACAAAATCATAGGTGAGTATCAAAACTCACATTTTCTACCCGAACAGATAACCCAAAAACTAGGTAGAAATATATATATATATATATATATATATATATATATATATCAAAATCACAAGTACGCGCTCAGAAGAACGAAATCACTCCAAAGCCTAGGTATTCACTCCACTTAGCACTCTGATACCAATGAAACGACCCGCCTTTCATCTCACAGAAAGACGCATCATTATTAAGAAGTAAAGGGATACAAAAGAGAAAATATTGAAAGAAAGAACTAAACAACATTAGAATCTCACAACGGAAGGAATAAATTATATTAATCACATAAGTATTATATAGTATCATATACATCTATCAGAGTTACATAGCTTATACATCATATACTAGACAGTTATGAACAACTGTCTAGTCATTACAACTCAAATACAACATAGAGATATCAACACAGTGGAAAACTATATATCTACAAACGCTGAAGCCTCCTGCTCCAAATTCTCCTCCAGAATTCGTCAAATCGAACATGAATCCCTTGGCTACTTGTAAAAATTTGAGTACCCAAGAGTTTAAGAAAACAGAAAATAAACTCCGAATCAGACACGGGTCTGGAGTGAGTAACAGGTTAAAGTTTCTTAACTTCGAAAACATTTGAAAACAAAAGGTGTCTCGTAAGACTTCGCACACATAAACACGGCAAAGTTTTTACCTTACGATAACCAAAACATTGATAGGAAATCCAGTTATATTATAATGAGGACTAGGGTTTTCAAATAAAATATAGAAATAGCTGGAATGCTAACATCTCACGTTCCAACATAGTCGGACACAATCAAAATGTACGACACTAATTGAAGATTGGATTCCATACAATACAGGGCTACTGGGGTACCGCCTGTCTTAGTACGTGGCCTAGATCACCGTACCTAGGATCCACCGTAAATCCCCTGCAACACAAGGCTGGAATCATCCCATACTGGATAGTCTCGAACAAAACAAACCCAGTAGTTGTTGCGATCAACTGCCCACATAGCTGAATAAAAAGGGACATCTAGACATGGAAAATCTTGTCCTACTTAAGCGCGACTCACTTAGCCTTGCTGCACCTCTCCTATTTTAGTCATTCCCGGTTGATGAGGCTTGAGGCTAGGATTACCTTATCAGAACACATCACTTAGAATGCTCATTGTCCTCCAATAATGATGTTCTGAAAGCATTCAGTCCATACAAGTTCGTTCCGGGTTCGAACGAAACCGAAGGCACTATCTCGTTACACTTATTTTGGAATTACCCTCAGAGTTAGCGACAATAGCCCTTGCACTCTAAATCTTCATCTTGAATTTCACTTGAGATTCATAACCTATCGTTTAATTTGGATTGATGTGGTTTTCGGATATCCAAATTTGGAAATCCGATCTCGGTCTCACCGAAATCCAAAACGTCATCTTTTAAGGTCAAGTTATTTTAAATTAAAACAATTTACTTCATTATCTATATTCACACAGATAGATAATTCACATTATCATAAATAGATAATCCATATCATCATAATTCAATTAAATCATTTCATATCATAGATCAATACATATCTCATATCAGAGATATCAAACAATCCAAGGCATTCAATATCATTTTGCCATCCATATGCAAAGATTAATTAATCACACTATCTCTAATTAATTTAAAATAAATTATATTGATTACAACCATCGCTATAAATCCTACTTACTTAACCAATTAATTAATCATCCATTAATTATCCATTTTAGTTAATCATTCTTGATTAATTATTCTTTAATTACATCAAGTAATTAGTCTTTAATTAATTACACAAATTAATTATCCTTAACCATTTACAGTAATTAACCTTTAATAACTTTATTAATTAATTAACTATAATTAATTACATTAATTCTTAATTAATTACATTAATTTATTATTCTATAATCACTTCATTGATTAATTATCCTTTAATTAATCAACCCTTAATTACTTCATTAATTATATTAATTAATGATCCTCTAATTGCTTCTTTAATTAATTATTCTTCTAATTAATCACATTAAATAATTAATCTTAAATTAATTACATTCATTAATCAACCTTGATTAATCATATTTAGTAATTAACTATCCTTAATTGATTACATTACTTAATTAACTTCTAAATAAATTTTATTAATTAATTCTTAAATTAGTTACACTAAGTAATTAATTCTTAATTACTTCCACTAAGTAATTATCCTTTAATTACTTCCCATTAAGTAATTCCTTTTTAATTATTACATCCAGTAATTATCACTAAGAAATTAGACTTTAAAAATTACATTAAGTAATTATACTTAATCAACCATCAAGTGATTCTTTTAAATTAATTGAACTAATTAATTAAATTAATCACTTTTAATTTAATTAATTACATTGAGTAATTGATTCCTTTAATTATGTTCATTAAGTAATTATATTTTAATTAACCATTTTAATTACAAATTAATTAATTCTTAATTACCAATTAATTAATTTCTAATTACTTAATTAACTAATGCTTAATTGTAACTTGCTTAATCTTCAATTACTTAATTAATTAATTAATTTCTAATCATTATTTAATAATCTTTACTTATCTAATTAATGATCCTTAATTACAAATTAATTAACCTCTAATTAATCAACTTATAACCCTTAATTATCTAATTTATTAATCCTTAATCATTAATTAATTAAATTAATTAATTACTCTTTAATTATTAATTAATAAAACTTAATTAATTTACATTCATTACATGATTAATTAAGTTCAAAAATATCATAAGGATTAACTTAATTAATTACAACATAAAATAAATTTCACAACTTTAATTAACAAACATTAATTAATTAAGTATTACTTAAAATAGTTTAAAGAAAATTAGTTTTAAAACCTGATTTTTCTTAAAATTTGAAAATGTTAACATCAGATTTATAACCCGAAACAGTCCCGTGTGTTCCCGAACCAATAGTCGAGTTCTCAATTTTTCCCCGAGTTTCCCCTTCTCTTTCTTTTTAAAACTTAGTTTAAAATTTAAAAACTGTTATACTAAAATATTCACACGAGCAACTCGAGACAACCCGAGCCCATCCTTCTATTACCCGAGCTACGTTCGAGAAAATCCTTCGTCGTTCCCAAATAAACTGTGCATTGAAATATGGTGCACATGCACCCATCGCCGACAACACTCCGACGCCCACGACTACCATCGCCAAGTCATCGATCGACTCCTCTTCCGATCTCAACAAATTAATCACCAAAACAATCCTGAAAACGAATTTCAACAAGATCGAAACCCCAGGAACAAACACTCCAACCAAAAGATCACCTCGCACAGGCGACGCCGACCTCCAAAGAACACAAACCTTCGTCTAAAGCCTTGCTGCGAACCAATCCCTCGATTCCCCCACGGCCGGCCTCCTCCAGTGCTCCGACGATGAAGCAGTAACCATCTTTCGACTTCGACCCAAAAACCCACTCAAAACCCTACTTCGACCATTCCTTATTGCCATGATGAACTAAAATAGCTTCGACTATTTTTTCCAAACTCTCCAATCATCCCTCTATCTCTAGCGAAGTCCCCGACTTCCCTAAGTATCTAGATCATCAGAAACCACCCAAAACTCAAATTTTGATCAAACTCGAACTGCTCACTTGACCCAAAACTAAAAATTATGATTTCATTTTTAAAATCATGATTTGGGTTAAGGATTCAAATTATATGCCTTAATTAATGAATTAAGATGTTTGAAATTTTGCTTAACTCAAGTTTGCATTGTTCTACTTGGTTTTCCAAAGCAATTTCAAATTTAATTTATTTAAATATAACTTTAAACTTTAATTTATGATAAACAATCAGGTTTGGTTTGAATCCTAAGAACTAACAGAGATTAGTTAAAGAGATAAAAGGATTTTGATTAAAATCTTAGCTTTTAAAACTAAGAACAGGCAAGAACACATACAACAGCAAGCACATATCTATACATTCATATATACATAGAAAATTTAGTGGTATATAAATATATATATTCACACAAAACATACTTATTCCAGTAATTCACATGCAACCAGATATTCATATACTTACGCTTCTTTTTTTAAAAAGAATGTTACTCACAAGTAAAAATGAACATAGCCTTTTTGAAATAGCTTTGAACTTTGAAAAATTGAATGCTGGAAAATGCTTGTTTGACTTCTAAAACTGGATATTATGATCTGGAAACTTGATTTATTGAAGAAAATTCTATGTTATAGGAACTATTACAGAGATGACTTCTGCTTTTATTTTTCTTCTTAGGTTTTGCTTTGATTAATCTCAGGTTTGAAGAAAATGTACAGGCTTTTGGTTTTTACTTATTTTTGATATGAGGAATGTTGATTACAATTTTTTTTGAGGTTATAAGATTTGATTTTTTTTCTTAGTTTTGAATTAAAGAAGATGGAAAAAAAATGAAGAGAACAACAATGTTTTTATAAAGGCTAAATTGTGATTTATTAAAAAGAAAAGAAATCAAAATTAAAAGTGACGCTTGTTTAAAATTTAACATTTGTCATTAACATATGCTTATCATCTAACACTTGTTACTAATGTGACATGATTATTTAACACTTGTAATTAAGTAATTTTTTTTATTTAAATGTTAATAATAATCTTTTATAATTACTTTACTATTTAATAATTACTTCCTTAATTTATATAAATAAAATTCTTTAAAGAAAATGTTATAAAACAAATTATATATACTAATAAAATCTTATACATATCTTTTTATATCCAAAATATTTTAAAATATATATTCTTTGAAATTTAAAATTAAACTCAAATCCAAATTCAAATTAAATTTAAAAATCCAATTTAAAATCAACTTATATATACATATATAACAACACATTTAATTTGAAAATAACAATTCTATTTTCTTTAAAATCTATTTATATCTATATGTAAAACAACACATTATTATTATTGTTTGAAAATAACAATTTTGTCAATTTTAAATAATTTATAAAAGAGATTATCACATTATTTATAAACTACTTATATTACTAAATGAATTAATATATTATATGTTTTACATGTTTGTGAATTGTATTTTAAACTTCTATATATATATATTTTCAAATCATATTTAACAAGCAATATTTAAAAAGAAAATAAAAAAACCTTTTTGTTAATCTTATTTGAATTTAAACTTAATCTAACATATAATTTAAATAATTAAACATTTTTCTTAAGTATTTTGAAATTATATGGTTAACTGTTTAAATAAACTTTTAAAAAGTTTTATATTAAATTTAATCAAAATTTCCAAATTACCAAAATATATATTAGAATTTGAAAACATGATTTTATTTGTTAAATTCAAACCAAAGCTTTTCTATTTACAATGTATACGAATATATATATATATATACATTATAAATAGAAAACATTTTATTAGCTTTTAAAAGATAAAATCCACCAATTAAATATTTATTTGCTTTTAAAAGAATAAACTTGCCAATTTAAATTAAAGTTATAAAAGAAAATTATCAAATCAATTTAATTATTAATACAGATTATTAAATTGATATTGCCCAAAATTCTGGATCATCGCACATTAACACCGAGGCTGCAAGCATTACCACTCGATGCATGTGCACAAAAATACTCTATAGGGACAAGCTAGAATGGGATGACGACTCCTAATGGTAGCTAACCACGTAGCTCTGTTAAATATCATTTTTCTAGGTTATGAGGCTTAAGCTATGCTTTTGCCATTTTTTCTTCCTAATAGACCATCTTGGAAAGCTAATACTGCACTCTAATTAGAGATGCAATGCCAGCATTTATCCATACAATTTGTCCAGGATAGAATAGGCATTCAAAATTTACAATCTTCCATTTTGGAATCACCCTCAGGAAGAATAGTATAGCTCAATAGCATACTTCATAACGGTGCATCATGAACGTAATTAGTTTGGAGTGGTTCAGATAAATCCAGGAAACCTGTGTCTCCAAACCAAGCTATAATTTCCAGTTAACTCAATTCTAGTTCTTTAGAAGTATTGTGATGACCCTCAAATCCGTACCCTTTGAATCGACAAATCCACACATGTCCGACCCAAAAAGTACAAACTGACAGAAAGTCAAGAGAAAGAAAAGAAGACAGAAGAAGAGAAGAGAAAGAGAAGATAGAACCAAACAAAACAATACAGAATCTCACATCACAGCGGAAAACATATAATATCATATCAATGGTCTTTACAAAACAGAAACTGTATATATACACACATCAATCAGAGTCAACAATCAATCTACAATTATCAGCCTGAACAGTTATAATAAAGTTTCTTTACAAATACTGATAATAACAACAACTAAGCACAGCGGATAATCAGTAATCAAAACAGATATGCATATACGAAATGAAGATCTCCAGCTCGCCTGTTGAAGCTCCAAAAGCACCAAAGCATAACCTGAAAATATACTCGGTCTGACCCGAGCATTGAAAGGGAAGAACACCCGGATCGGTCTGGTAAACCAGCGTGAGAAACACACTCAACTGAATTTATTAAGTTACCAAAAGTTTTCCTTTATCAAACAAAAGTATCTCGCAAGACAAGTCCACACATAAACATGGACATGTTTTTACCTTACGATAACTAAATACATCGTATCAAATCCTCTTATATTATAATAGTGTCTACTATATACAAATAATATTAATCATAGACGAAATTATTACATTGATTAAATTCCAGCATATAGCCCAATTGGGTAATACAATCAAAATGGCAAACACGTAGTGGGGTTTGGATTTCCATACAAATGACCAGGTGAAGGGACTACCTTCTGGCAGTACATCTCTAGAAGAATGCACCAAGGACCATCATAAAGGATCCTCTACCAACACAAGACCGCCCCACCTCTATAACTAGATGGTACCGAATATATCATCCTCCGGTCGTTACCGACCTTTACCGAGGGCCCTCTAGCATACAAACCTCGATAATTAGATACACGACGTCATAGCGTGCAAAGATATATCTAGAAGAGGATGATCATATCCTAATGGGAGCGACCCACTTAGCCTTGACGCATCTAACCCTATTTTGGTCATTTTCGGTTGATGAGGCCTGAGGTAACGATTACCTTTCACAATCACAATCTCATCACTTCTAATGCCACACTGCCATTTCCGTTGACTACTAATTGCCTTCCACAAAAATACAACCCTTAAGCTCATACGTCTCATGGAGGGTGTTAAGCTAAGAGAAGTTGCCTTCTCCGCCACCACTGATGTACGTTGGTAAAACCAATGTACGTAATCATTAGAAATGCAATGGCATACAAACATCCATACAAGTTGTCCAGGAACAGGACAAACCGAAGGTACTTTCCTGCCACATCCTATCGGGAAATCCCTAAGATTAGTAGCGAATATTCCTTGCATTAGATATTTCATAAATGAAGAGACCACTACTACTAGATGTATATTGGGATTTTAATCCCAAACGATCAACAAGCAGTCCCCCACTATGAAAATCCAGAATATCAATATCATCACAAGCAACCTGCACAATCGTCGCATATACATTGGTCCGAAGTAGTTTTCAGATAAATCCGATCCCGATCTCTTCGCACCAACAACACAAAAGAGTTTCCGAACCTCACACAGAAACTAAGTCTCACAGACTTATCATGTCTCCAACTTTCAACTTGCTATCCTTTGGGCCAAGAAGGAAGCTCGATAGATTGGAGTAATACTTTGCACTATACGAATCAACATCCTCAACACAAACGATAATCAAGCCTACACAGAAGGCTACGTACTAAGTGTATGACTAAATAGTTCCCACATCAAGTTGAGGAACTAAAATTTAGCCAAGTTTGATAGTCGGTTATTTAACTATCAAAACAACCAAACAAATATTTAGCACTATAATAATCACTGGGCCCTTTTAATTAATCCTTTATTAATTAAACCACTTGCCAAAATATTCACTCAAATTTATTTTTAAAAAGATATAATCTCAAAACATTTCACTTCACATTGGAAAACATTTTCATATACTTATTTGCTAATAAGTAATTCACAAATCAATTTATTTTCAACACTTAGAAAATATTACATATAATTAAATCACGATTGAGTATATATTTTATTAAGGAAAATATTCTTTTAAACATCTTTATTTGGGTCAAAACGAATGCTGCATAAAACATCGCTACGACAACACAAAACCAATAGTATAGGGATTCGGCAATTCAGATAGATATATAAATCGCAATACTATATAAAATATTTTCTTTCGAAAATCATTTCCTATAACAACAGTGTTATAGTCCATCATTTCCTTATTTCTCAAAAACGTCTATTTCAATAATGAATGTTGAAATATATGTTTTTGATATTTAACACAGTTTTAAAATATTTTCAAAACATTTTATTCCATTTAAAATATCACTTCCCAAAACATTTATTTAATATATTATTCACTATCCAAAATCGTGAATATAAATCACTAACCAAATTCAACACTTCTACATATTTAATTAAAGGATTATCCGCTGTCCAAAATCGTGAATATAGTTCCTTTAATAAACTTCTATATTTTCTTATCAAGATATAGTTGATTTCGAATTTATGAAACAATGTTTATAAATTCCATTTATACTTTATAACAACTTTAAATTATAAAGTCCCTTTATTAACAAATCTCATTTACATTTCATTTACACGCCAAAATCCAAATTATAAGTTAATTACTTACAAATCTCTAATTTACAAAATCCTTCCTTTTATAACTTCATCAATTTATAAATCTATAAATCTTATTTACTCATAAAATCCATTAATAACTCCATTTTGAACACTTATAAAACTTGTTTATAATTCAATTACTTTGATTTATAAAATATCACTTTTATAAATCCCATATATAAACCATTTAATATAATTCAAAAACTCAATTTAAATAAACCAATCCTTTTAATAATTTACAAATCGTTATTCAAACTTATATAACTCCAAAAATCATACTTAAGTGTATTTCACCAAAAATCATAATTTCAATTATATTTCGCAAATATCACAATTTTCATAAAAATTATATCTTTTATTTATTAAAAATAAATTCATTTCCTTTAACCATTCAAAAATCAATAAAACCTCTATATCCAAAATCACTTTTAAAATCCTTTTAAATTTGGAAATCATCACTTACACATTTTTTAATTTCCAAAATATGGTCCAATGCTGCAACAGCACTAAATACAACAATCACGGCATCTAAAACATCAGATATCATATGATAACAGAATATATAAAAATATCTTTAAATAAATAAATAGTGGTGAGGAATCCAGTTGGATCCCTCCTACCTGTCACCTATAACACATATACATATTAGAATATGTGTACAATGTCCACTTCAAGGCAGGCGCGCGTAAAAATGGTCATCCGCTCAAATACGGGAATGTACAGGGTCATCTGCTCCACTACGCAGGTATACATCCAAATATCAATCAAGATATCATATATCATACAAACAATCATCAATCGTCATATAATAAATTATTTCTCACTTATACAAAAATATCAGTGAGTCAGAAAGAGCGAGTTGTACTCACATTGATTGTAGTCGTCGCGTTGGCGATTTATTCCTATTAAAATTAAACAATCATTTAATTTCAATCAAAATTTTCACTAGCTCAAATAAATCCCAATCAGTCTCCTTAATATAGTGCTTGTCAATATGGATCCAACGCAATTTGTTTCGTGCGAAACGGACCTCGTATGAAAAAGTTATCACATTTTAAACATCACACGAATTTATAATATAATAATTTCAATTTTATTTTTTATTTTAAACCTTTAATCAATCTGGGCCTTTGATTTTTCTTCATCTCATCAGGGCGGCCGAACGCTTCTTCTTCCCAAACGTGAAAATCCTACACGTGAAAACCCATGGTCGCTAATATCCATTGAATTTTCGAGCCCACTTCGTCGAAGTTGAAGACGATCGAACTATGGCACTTCGAAGCCACGAACGCCACGCACCAACGACCGAAAACCGGTCACGCTCGGATCCCCCTGTGCCTCGATTTTCGTGCATGAACGCACGATGGACACACCGCCCTAGCAGCCTCCTCGTTGCTCCAAATTTGATCATAACCGTTCAGATTGAAGTACTCATCATTCTCTACAAGTTTGCGGTTGAAGATTTTTCGAATTATGTGTGGATAGAAAGAAATCGAGTGAAGAAAACAACGATTTTCTGGCCATTGTTTTCAAAGTGGTGGCTAGCCCTAATAGATTTAGGTTTTAGTGGAAAAGTGAATAATAACGTCCTTTTATAGAAAATGTTGCGACACTATTCATCCCAAAAATTTTCGAACTCGAAACGAAGTGTGCCGCCTGGCGTTTATAAAGTTTTACCTCTTTTCCGAACGCAACGGAATATATATCGAAAGCTAATTCGATCGAATTTGAAAGATGGGTTTTCAAATCGAATTATTTAAATTAAAAATTCACTTAAACCGATTTTCACACGTTTTAGCTTCCCCTAGACAAATTGTAAGTCCGATTGACACAAAATTTGAAATCTTACAATAATTTAATATTATGGATCCAATGAAACTGGTTTCGTCGAAATCCGAGACTGTTTGAAAAATGACTATTTTTACTCGTCAATTAAATATTAAAATATTTAATTTTTACAAATTAACTTTTAATTCGATTTTAAAAGTTCTCTAACATCATTCTAAATCAAATAAGATTTAATTCAACTTTATAAATCATTTTTATTCATATTAACTCCAATTTCTAATTATTTCAGCAATTTCGAATATTAAATTAACAAATCAATTATTCAGTTAAATCATAATATTCGAAATAAAATCTATTAAGCTTATAATTTAACTTGTGCATATTTAAAATCAATTAAATATATGAATATCGAATAATAAAAAAATCTGGTCGTTACATTCTCCTCTACTTAAAAGAATTTCGTCCTTGAAATTACCAAGTAAGAAAAAGTCACAAAATCCATTAACTTTTCGAAATAACTCGTTCAATTTAGATTTACCAAATCTCTAAGTGTTTAACATTCCCAAAATCCAATAGTTAAACTTCTATAAAAACTTTTCTAAATTTCAAATCCATTTATAGTTATCTTTTCAAAAGCACTAATATCATTTAACTTTTATAACTCAATATCAAAATTTTAGTTATCACAAAATTTCCAAAATTTTTCTAAATCCTTAAATTTTCAAAAAAATTCGCCATAGTCTCCTTTGCGCGGTTCGATTCGGAAAAAAATAACAATATATATCACAAATGTACATCTCATCTCGATGATGAGGCATCCTGCAGAGAAAAAAGTATAAAAGTACGATATGTTATCCGAGATATGTACATTATATATTATTAACGAGCATGTACGGCTAATATAGCGCGAAAGCGAGCTCCAAATACGAAGCAAGCGCCATCCGCACCTACTAAATACTCAACAAACCAATGAGAAACATGTATATCTGAAAGTAATATCAATATACAACATATGCCAACAACTATATATGCCAATATAGCGAATGCAATCAAAAACAACAAATCCAATCATCAACCAACCATCATCCAACTAACATCCATAACCAAATCAATACACTTTCACTTCTCATTAATATTCATTGAATTGGTTTTTCAAATAAATCACGTTTGATTCATCAACATTGGATTTTACTAATATTCATTCATTCAAATTCAATTAGTTTACATTCACTAATCACATTCAAGTTTGTTCGCTTTCAAATCAAATCAAATTCAATTCTGTTTAAATTCACTTAACTTCCCATTTTAATTCAATTATTTAGCTTTCAATTTTATTAATTCAATTCATATGAATTTTCTATATAATCAACTAACAACCATCTAACAACCAATGTATAACCAACATTTACCAAATAATTTACTTTACATTCATTCAATTTGGTTCAACACTTTTAATTTCAAATTGGTTTAACATTCAATTCTTAACACAAACATTTTCTAATCCATGTTTATTACCTAATTCACTTATACAATTAATGTTGAATTTCATAATATAACTCAAGTTCACATTCATTTAATTCACTTTATTAATTAATTTACTTCGATATCAAAATCAACTTGATTCAACATTACTTAAGTTATGTTTCATTTCAACTTCATTTACATTCACTTTCACTATACAACTTAAGTTCACTCTAATTTAATTCAAATTCTATTTTATCTAACTTTCACTTAAGTCAAATTTCACATTACTATTCAAATTTAAATTTTGTTTTACGTAACAAAATCGTTTAACCATTTTAATATTTGGCTTTACTTAACTTTTCTCATTTCCTGTGTTATATTATTATTCAAACTTCCAAATTCATATTATATAATCACTTATCTTTTAAGTTTAATTTCCATTCCAATAATTTATCTAATCCAATCAAAATCAATTCAATTTATTTAACTTTCCTAAATTTCTTTCAACTTTACTAAAGCTAAAATTTTATTTCATATTATAAATCCAAAACTCATTTCTACTTATATTATCAATTACAACTTTGATTTTAAATTCAAATTTGTTTATCAAAACAAAACTTCAATTTTAAATTTACTATTGGTAGCAAATCCCTCGCATAGAAACTCGGAAATGATACTGATGATATTGCAGTCATCACCCTTATTATTTTCCAGCAACCATAGTGAATTCTGTGCTTTATATTCTTTTTAAAAATTTCCTTTTATTCATAAATCACATTTATACATATTTTTGCTTATATAATTTCACTATTTCACTTTACTTACAAAAGATCATTTCAAATTCTTTTATCTTATTAAGATTTATAATAGTATAACATCTTTAACTTTGAAAAACAACTTCCAAAATAAACGGGATTCAAATTTTTCCAATTCTTAAGTTAAATCCATTTTCATTTACAAGTTATATTTATATATATACTCATATAGTTTTACTTCTCAAATATAAGATTATTTCACAATTGTAAATCATATTAATTATAATTCCATGCTTATAATTCATTTGCTTATATAATTTATTCTTTTACAATTGTTGTTTCTATTTAGATTATTCAAACAACTTTCACTAATTTATATATATCGACATTTTCAAACAACCAAACAATTCATTTATATACACCTTAAAAATTTCTGAAAAATTGTTTCTTTATATATAAAATATAATTGAGGTAAAATTATTTCATTTACCCAATTTAAAATAACA
This sequence comes from Allium cepa, assembly GCA_030765085.1. Taxonomy (NCBI): domain Eukaryota; kingdom Viridiplantae; phylum Streptophyta; class Magnoliopsida; order Asparagales; family Amaryllidaceae; genus Allium; species Allium cepa. The sequence goes on from CM060928.1 coordinate 807,161,649, forward strand.
TTATGTCGACTTTCCTCATTTAAGTGTTTAGAAATCCCTATCAATAATATGGCATCCCACATCACGAATAGAATTCACAAACAACTCAATGGATAAGCAAACACAATATAAAACATTTTATATTCATTAACCAATACGCGGTCATATATATAATACACTCAACTCAATCTAGGGTGCAACTGTCCCTATCTATACTGAGTACACATCAAAGCTTAGGAATATACAAAATCTAAGCTCTGATACCACGTGTGACGACCTGCAAATCTGTACCTTTTGAATCGACAATAATCCACACATGTCCGACCCAAAAGTAAAAACTGACGGAAAGTCAAGAGAATAAAAAGAAGTGTGAAGAAGGGAAGAGAAAGAGAAGATAGAACCAAACAGAACAATACAGAGTCTCACATCGCAGCGGAAAATATATAATATTATATAAATGATCTTTACAAAACAGAAACTATATATACACACAAATCAATCAGAGTCAACAATCAATCAACAGTTATCAGCCTAAACAGTTATAATAAACTGTCCTCACAAATGCTGATAACAACAACAACTAAGCACAGCGGATAATCAATAATCAAAACAAATACGTGTATACGAAATGAAAATCTCCAGCTCGCCTGCTGAAGCTCCAAAAGCACCAAAGCATAACCTGAAAATATACTCGGTCTGACCCGAGCATTGAAAGGGAAGAACGCCCGGATCAGTCTGGTAAACCAGCGTGAGAAACACACTTAACTGAATTTATTAAGTTACCATAACTTTTCCTTTATCAAACAAATGTATCTCGTAAGGCAAGTCCACACATAAACACGGACATGTTTTTACCTTACGATAACTAAAACATATCATATCAAATCCTCTTAAATTATAGTAGTGTCTATTATATACAAATAATATTAATCATAGCCGAAATTGTTACATTGATTAAATTCTAGCATGTAGCCCAATTGGGCAATACAATCAAAATGGCAAACACGTAGTGGGGTTTGGATTTCCATACAAGTGACCAGGTGAAGGGACTACCTTCAGGCAGTATATCTATAGAAGAATACACCGAGGACCATCACAAAGGATCCTCTACCAAAACAAGACCGGCCCACCTCTATAACTAGGTGGTACTGAATATATCATCCTCCAGTAGTTACCGGTCTTTAACAAGGCCCTCTAGCATACAAACCACAATAATCAGATACACGACGCCATAGCATGCAAAGATATATCTAGAAGAGGATGATCATATTCTAATGGGAGCGACCCACTTAGCTTTGCCGCATCTAACCCTGTTTTGGTCATTTCTGGTTGATGAGGCCTGAGGTAACGATTACCTTTCACAATCACAATCACATCACTTTGAATGCCACACGGTCATTTCCGTTGACTACTAATTGCCTTCCACAAAAATACAACCCTTAAGCTCATACGTCTCAATGAGGGTGTTAAGCTAAGAGAAGTTGCCTTCTCCGTCACCACTGATGTACGTTTGTAAAAACCAATATATGTAATCTTTAGAAATGCAATGTCAGACAAACATCCATACAAGTTGTCCAGGAACAGGAGAAACCGAAGGTACTTTCCAACCACATCTTGTCGGAAATTCCCTAGGATTGGTAGCGAATAGTCCTTGCATTGGATATTTTATAAATGAAGAGACCATTGCTAATGGATGTATACTGGGATTTTAACCCCAAACAATCAACAAGCAGTCCCCCACTATGAAAATCCGGAATGTCAATATCATCGCAACAAACCTGCATAATCTTGCATATACATTAGTCCGAAGTGGTTTTTAGATAAATCTGATCCCGGTCTCTTCGCACCAATAACGCAAAAGCATTTCTCAACCTCATAGAGAAACTAAGTCTCATAGACTTATCACGTCTCCAACTTTCAACTTGCTATCCTTTGGACCAAGAAGGAAGCTCGATAGATTGGAGTAATACTCTGCACTATACGAATCAACATTCTCAACATAAACGATAATCAAGCCTATACAGAAGGCTACGTACTAAGTGTACGATTAAATAGTTCCCACATCAAGTTGAGGAACTAAAATTTAGCTAAGTTTGAGAGTCGGTTATTTAACTATCAAAACAAACAAACAAATATTTAGCATTATAACAATTACTAGGCCCTTTTAATTAATCTTTTATTAATTAAACCACTTGCTAAATATTCACTCAAATTTATCTTTAAAAGATATAATCTCAAAACATCTCACTTCATATTGGAAAACATTTCATATTCTTATTTAATAACAAGTAATTCACAAATCAATTTATTTTCAACACTTCGAAAATATTACATATACTTAAATCACGATTGAATATATATTTTATTCTTTAAAGAAAAGATTCTTTTAAACATCTTTATTTTGGGTCAAAACGAATGTTGCGTAAAACATCGTTACGACAACCCAAAACCAATAGTATAGGGATTCAGCAATTTAGATAGATATATAAATCCCAATACTATACAAAATATTTTCTTTCGAAAATCATTTTCTATAACAACGTGTTATAGTCCTTCATTTCTTATTTCACGAAAATGTCTATTTCACAATGAATGTTGAAATCTATGTTTTTGATATTTAAAACATTTTTAAAATATCTTTAAAACATTTTATTCCATTTAAAATATCACTTCCCAAAACATTTATTTAATACATTATTCACTGTCCAAAATCGTGAATATAAATCTCTAACCAAATTTATCACTTCTACATATTTAATTAAAGGATTATCCATTGTCCAAAATCATGAATATAGTTCCTTTAATAAACTTCTATATTTACTTATCAAGATATAGTTGATCTCGAATTTATAAAACAATGTTTATAAATTCCATTTATATTTTATAAAAACTTCAACTTATAAAATCCCTTTATTAACAAATCTCATTTACATTTCTTTCATATACCAAAATCCAAATCATAAGTTAATTACTTATAAATCTCTTATTTACAAAATCCTTCCTTTTATAACTTCATCAAGTTATAAATCTATAAATCTTATTTACTTATAAAATCCATTAGCAAATCCATTTTGAACACTTATAAAACTTGTTTATAATTCAATTACTTCGATTTATAAAATATCAATTTTATAAATCCCATATATATACCATTTAATATAATTCAAAAACTCAATTTAAATAAACCAATCCTTTTAATAATTTACAAATCGTTATTCAAACTTATATAACTCCAAAAATCATACTTAAGTGTATTTCACCAAAAATCATAATTTCAATTATATTTCACAAATATCACCATTTTTATGACATAAAAATTATATCTTTTGTTTATTAAAAATAAATTCATTTCCTTTAACCATTCAGAAATCAATAAAACGTTTATTTCCAAAATCACTTTTAAAATCCTTTTAAGTTTGGAAGTCATCACATACACATTTTTAAATTTCCAAAGTATGGCCAAATGCTGCAAAAGCGCTAAATACAACAATCACGGCATCCGAAACATCATATATCATATGATAACAGAATATATAGCAATATTTGTAAATAAATCAATACTGGTGAGGAATCCAATTTGATCCCTCCAACCTGTCACCTACAACAAATATACATATTAGAATATGTGTACAATGCCCGCTTCAAAGCAGACGCGAGTACAAAGGGCCATCCGCTCATACACGGGAACGTATAGGGTCATCTGCTCCACTAGGCAGGTATATATCCAAATATCAATCAATATATCATATATCATCCAAACAATCATCAATCATTATATAATAAATTATTTCTCGCTTATATAAAATATCAGTGAGTCAGAAAGAGTGAGTTGTACTCACATTGATTATAGTCGTCGCGTTGGCGATTCATTCCGATCAAAATTAAACAAGTGCTTAATTTCAATCAAAATTTTCACTAGCTAAAATAAATCCCAATCTGGCTCCATTGATTTTGTATGAAAAAGTCAATGGATTTTGCTTCATGCGAAACGGACATCGTATGAAAAAGTTATCACGTTTTAAACATCACACGAATTTATAATATAATAATTTCAATTTTCTTTTTTATTTTGAACCTTTAATCGATCTGGGCCATTGATTTTTCTTCATCTCATCAGGGCCACCGAACGCTTCATCTTCCTAAACGTGAAAACCCTACACGTGAAAACCCATGGCCACCAATATCCATTGAATTTTCAAGCCCACTTCGTCGAAGTTGAAGACGATCGAACTACGGCACTTTGAAGCCGCGAACGCCACGCACCAGCGACCGAAAACCGATCACGCTCTGATCCCCCCGGCCTCGATTTTTGTGCACGAATGCACGATGGACGCGCCGCCCTAGCAGCCTCCTCGTTGCCCCAAATTTGATCACGATCGTTCAGATTGAAGCACTCATCGTTCTCTACAAGTTTGCGGTTGAAGATTTTTCGAATTAATGTGTGAATAGGAAGAAATCGAGGGAAGAAAATGATGATTTTCTGGCCTTTGTTTTCAAAGAGGCGGCTAGCCCTAATGGATTTAGGTCTTAGTGAAAAAGTGAATAATAATGTCCTTTTATAGAAAATGTTGCGACACAATTCATCCCGAAAATTTTCGAACTCAAAACAAAGCTTGCTGCCTGGCGTTTATAATGTTTTAACCCTATTCTGAATGCAATGGGACATATATCGGAAAATAATTCGATCATATTTGAAAGATAGGTTTTCAAATCGAATTATTTAAATTTAAAATTCACTTAAACCGATTTCTACGCGTTTTAGCTTCCCCCGGACAAACTGTAAGTCCGATTGACACGAAATTTGAAATCTTAATAATTTAATATTATGGACCCAATGAAACTAGTTTCATCGAAATTCGAGACTGTTTGAAAAATGACTATTTGTACTCGTCAATTAAATATTAAAATATTCAATTTTACAAATTAACTTTTAACTCGATTTTAAAAGTTCTCTAACATCATTCTAAATCAAATAAGATTTAATTCAACTTTATAAATCATTTTTACTCATATTAAATCCAATTTCTAATTATTTCAGCAATTTCAAATATTAAATTAATAATTTAGTTATTCAATTAAATCATAATATTCGAAATAAAATCTATTAAGCTTATAAATTTAACTTGTGCATGTTTAAAATCAATTAAATATATGATATCTAATGAAAGAAATTCTGGGTCGTTACAAGTATGCAACAAGTATTTGAGTCCTCACCGGGGAATTGAATATACAATCATGCTTCTTGAGTCAAAACAGGTAAAGATTTGATAGTCGGTTATTTAACTGTCAAATAAACAAACATTCAAAACAGAGAATACATTTCCCATGGAAACCACTAAGCCTTTTTAAATTAATCTTTCATTAATTAAATATCTTTCCAAAATATTTAGTTCAAATACATTTATAAGGGGTAATTTTTGCCAACCTCCTATACTTCTTTCAATATTTGGAAAAATTTACATACTTATCTCAACGGTACAAGTATATTTACAAAACTATTCGCTTTCAAACTCGTAAAACTTCCCGTACACTTACACAATAGTATACATATATTTACAAAAAAATTAAGAATGATTTCTTACTTCAAAATTATATTAAATGGATCAAAGCAAATGTTACCTAAAACGGAGATTCCAATAACCCAAAAAACTCTTCCTTTTTATAAATCCCTTCTATTTTTTAAATACCTCCTTTATAAATCTAAATCTCTTGATACAACTTCCTTTATATATGTCTCCTAGTTATTTATAAAACTCTTTTATAAAACTCTAAAGCCATTTATAGAACTCCTTTTATATATCTCTAAAACCATTTAACAACCAAACTTCTTTCTAATTCCTAGATTGCTTCCCAATTCGTAACTCTTTAAATAAATATTCTTTATGAAATAAACCTTTATATAATTCATTTTCATTTGAAATGATTCTTTTTTAAATAAACAGTTTAATATTTTTAAATACCTTTTAAAAAACAATTTATTTTCAAAACATTTTAAATAAAAAATTAGTTATCTTTAAACATTAGTAAATAATAATTTTCAACAATTAATAATAAATTAATAAACTTTAAACAAATTATAATAATACAATAATAAACTTTAAAACATGTTAAAATAATATAATAATTGAACTTAATAATTAAGTACCTTTAAAACCTTATTAATATAATAGTAATCAAATTCTTAAAAAGCTATTATTATAATAATAGATTAAATTTAAAACAATATTATTTAATATAATAGTAAATAATAACTTTAAAATATAAAATAGTTAACTTTAAATAAAAATTAACTTTTAAATAATTAATTAACTTTAAAATCAAATTATTATAAAATCACTTTAAATATCATTAAAGTATAAAATAGCTCTAAATCACACTTAGAATATGACTTAATAATTAAAACCATATTTACAATATAAATTAGCTAACTTTAAGCATTGTTGACAAACTAATTATTATATAAAACATTTGCTTAAAGTAATAATTATATAAACATTTATAATTGTTAAAAATTGAAGTTGATTTAAATTCATAACTTCAATAATTTAGAAAAAGGCTTAGCAATCACAATGGTACTTAAACAAGTCACCATTAAGTTAATCTAACTTTCCAATTTATATTATTGGTATTTACATAATCAAGAATCTATGTAAATCAAATCCAAAATTAACAAACAATTGTTAATACAACACTTAACCAATATTAATCAATTGGTATATAAATAAGTGTCCAAATAAATATAATAGCAGAACGAAGTTTATTTTCTGCTCAATAGATGTCCAAATATAATCTACCCAGTGAATTATAACAGAACGGTGATTTATTCTGCTAAACAGACGTCCAATTAACTTAGCTGAATGATGTTTTATTCCGCTAAACAGGTGTTTAAATTACCGTATTCAATAATTTTAACAAAATGGTGTTTATTGACCAAATAGATAACACCAATGGAATGTACTTAATTTGACTATGCTATTATTTAAAATAACGTAATTATATCCAATCACCATTTATTTATCAATATTTTATACCTTGCAAAAACTAACAAGAAGTTATAGTATAATGTTGTACGCGTTAATAAGAGTCTAATGCAAAAAATCCATGGGTTAATCGGATGTTAAATGTGCGATATATCAGATTTTGTAATTCAACACTTAGTTTACATAAAATGAAAATAAATATACTAAATTTAGCTCAGCCAAACTAAACCAAAAGCCCATCCCATCTCTAAACAGTGCAGTTTACATAAAATCTTTCCCAAATAGCTTCTAGGGCCAAGGCCCATTCCCTCCTCACCAAACCAAACCCACACCTGCAAAGAAACGCCCCCTTCTTGATCAAATAAATGTCCACATTGTGAAGGGTATATTTGCAAAACCCTTTGAATGATTAGTCCCACCTCTCTATATTTCCCCTTCCCTCTTCGCAAACTTGTTCGTTTCCATGCACCTCACCTATCCCCAGCCGTCGTAGCCTGAGCGCTAAGATCTTGCTCCGGTGTCATGACGTCCTGGCACCACCATCAGTTTGCTCCTCACGCCCAAACTCAAACACTCAGCCCAACCCCTTGAACTCGCACTTGTACACTTCCTTCTCCATGCATGAACGCCAGCACTTCCTCCACCTACGCACAAATATAAATGACCCAAAACAAATCCAAAACTTTCCATGTCTACACGTTTTACTCCTCCCCTTCACGTTTCTTCCTGGCCAGGCACTTCATTTCCATTCATGCAAACTCCTCTCCTAAACCCTTACACAAATATACACACTTGACGTACATAGAAGCACACACAAGAACACATACTAATATTTATTTGGTATATATCTTGCTATGTATTAGAAGTAATGTGATAAATGAAACGGGAAAGAAAAGTTATTATCCGATTTATGTTTAAAGAGAAGAAAATGGAAAATGAAATAATGAGTGTGGATTTGTACCCCCACGCCTGTGTGGACGTTGTTGGGCGAATTCTCACCCAGAAGATCTCGAGACCAAGAAGTGTCAGTTTCACCCGGGTTTGCAACCTCCATTCCATCAGCTCCTATGTCCATTCGGCGATTCGAAGGAACAAGCTCATTCGGCAGTGATGGTCCATCCGGAGTACCTTTTCATCCGGCTATACAAGCCTATTAGCTCATTCGGCACTCCAAGTGTGAAGGTCCATTCGGCATGAGACCATTCGGCATCTCCAATTCATGCCGAACCGAAGGCCATTCGGTCATCCCCACATCCGGTCCAACCATAACCGAACCAAAGCAATTGCAACCACCGGACCAAATGACCTACCGGACCAACCCCACAGCCGGTCCAAACAAGCACCGGACCACCGTTCCACACTCACAACCGGTCCAAGCCTACCACCGGTCCAAGCTCCATGCCGAATGAGACCTCGCCGAACCAGACAACTGCCAGTCCAGATTGCTTCAGCCCGGGCCCACTAGCAGCTATATACTTCCATGACCCCTGCCCCCTACCTCATTCTATAAATAGAGGGGCAGGGGTACAACAATGGCAGAAAAGTTTGAGAGCTCAAGCAAGGAAGGAACTTTCAAACTACTTTCATACACTTGTATACAACGCATTGTACTTGTAACCTGAAAGAAAGAAGATAATAACATATAAAGTGGACGTAGGCACATTCTGGCCGAACCACTATAAATCTGTGTGTCTTTTACATTTCAGCCCCTACTTTTCTCATATTTACATACTCATCTAAAATCATTGAAAATCACATATAATCAACTAAATAATACGACTTGGAGGTGTTTGTCCATTTTTTGTGCAAACATTTTTGGTGCTTTCACTGAGAGCTGAACTCAAACTTCATCTTCTCCCACTCAACCTTTTTCCTAACGACATCACTCGTTGCTTAGAAATCATGCCTTCCAAACAGAGAAGGGATGTTAACAAAGGAAAGAACATCGCAACTAGCAGCCTTCCAGATCCAGCAATCACAGATCAGCCCACTTCAACAGCAGTACCAGATGAAAATCAGGAAAATCCAACTGGTCCCGCAACGGAACAACCAATCACTAGGGCAGATCTGGACAGGGTTGTGGCTGAAGTAACTAACCGCTTCACATCCCAACAAGAAACTTTGGTGGACCAACTCATGACACGCTTAAGGGACGCTGAAGAGTCCAACCGCAACACTGAATCATGGGGTGAATCCCAATCCGGAGGATCCCGGAGGCAACAAAGGTCTTCACTCTTCGAACAAGCTATCAACAGGAAAAACAATGATAGGGGCCGCGCCCGGACTCAGCCCGAATTCCGACTCGAGGAAGCCCTTGGAACCGAACCTAGCGGGGGAGGCACCAGGCGAGGGTCGGATGTAGCTGAGCCAGTCATGCCACCTAATCATAGAAACCCCGCTGAACGGAGCCGAGCTAGAACCCAGCCCGAAGTTGACCCCATGGATGTGCTCGAAACAGAACCCCACAGGGGAAGATCAAGGCAGGGGGCAACTGTAGCTGGTCCTAGCGTGCATCCAAGCAGCCAAAGACAACCACTGGATAATGCTAGAGGTGATAGACTGTACCATCCCTACAGGTCATCTGGACGAGATAGATCCCGCAGGGAAGAACCGAGCTCATTTTTGTCCGCTCCAAGTTCTGACGAGCGGATGGCACGATTATTCAGAGAATGTGTCCAACGGGAGCAAAGGGACCGGGGAATAGGCGCTAGGGTCACCAGTCCCTTTACCCGAAATATCGAAACTGCCGTCACTCCCCGGGAATGGAAAATGCCAACCATGGAACCTTACAAAGGAACTTCCGACCCCATCGTACACCTGCAGAGATACACCCAGCATATGCTCATGAGTGGAGCAACAGAAGGAGTATTATGTAAATGCTTTCCGCTATTCCTATCAGATCTAGCTACCTCCTGGTTCTGCCATCTACCCCAAGGATCCATCAACTCATGGGAGATGTTAAAAGAAAGGTTTATTAGCCAGTTCCGCATCCATGTGGAACAACCCAGGGATGCTTATTCTCTATCCAATGTCAAACAGAAAACCGGAGAGACGCTACAACAATATCTAACACGGTTCAACGCCGCAGCGGCAGCAGTTCAAGATGCCGATGAAAAACTCACTCTAATGGCCCTCTGTAGTGGTGTGCATCCAGACACCAAGTTTGCCAGAAGATTAACTAAGGAAAAACCAGTTACCTTGCCTGATTTCTTCCATGAAGCTGGAAAGTATATGAGACTTGAAGACGCTGCTACGGAGAGGCAGCCAGGGCAACAAGGCAAGATAATTCAAGACAAGGTGCCCACTGCAGCTAAGGACGCTCGAAGAAATGAATCTAGAGACAATGCTGGGGGCAGAAAGGGTGAGAAGCGCCAATATCGACCAGGGCCAAGATTTGACTCCTACACTCCTTTGAATGAAACAATCGAAAACATCTACCTAGCCACTCAGGGCGAACTCGGATACAAGCGCCCCCCGCACAAGAAAGAATCAGATAACGCACTCAAGTCCGGAAAGTTCTGTCGCTTCCACGAATCCCACGGACATGACACCAATGAATGCCACCATCTTCGGGACTTGATCGAAGAACACATTAGAAGAAGAAGACTGGAACGTTATGTGAAAAGTCAGAACAGGACTCCAACTCCTGCCAATGAGAACTCAAAGCAACCCCTCCCAGAAGTAGGCGGAGGGAGTCGCAACAATCACAACACCAGTGGCTCTAGTCAAGAGAAGATAGTAGTCCTTACCATCTCAGGAGGACCACACATTGCCGACAGAAGTTGGGCAGAGATGGAAAGGTACGGCGAGTCGCTTAGAAATGCCGAAGGATATGTTAACTCCATTACGGAGGAACGCCACCCGAAACGAAAAGAAAACGACGACATCATATTCAGTAGGCGTGATTTGGAAGGAAGACAGTACCCACATATGGATCCTATGGTCATCTCTGCCTGGTTCGGTCCAGCTAAAGTTTTTCGGATTCTAATAGACACGGGAAGCTCCGTAAACATCTTGTTCAAACATGCTTTCGACAAAATGAAGTTATCAATGAAGGATGTGTCTCCCTGCGACAAACCACTGCACGGTTTCACTGGAGATGCAAAAATGCCCCTCGGGCAACTTGACCTCTTCGTCGAAATAGGAAGTCATCCCCGCTCCGTGGTGCGAAAACAAACGTTCGTGCTAATAGAGAACCACTCGGCTTACAACGCCTTCTTGGGGAGACCAGCCTTGTCTGACTTCCAAATTGTCCTAGCCCCCTGGTGCCTGAAGATGAAATTCCCGACAGACAACGGAATAGGAGAAGTAGAAGGAGATCAAGACGCTGCCCGAGACTGCTATGTAACTGAGCTTCGCAACAACCGCAGAAAGAATAAAGGAAAAGATGCAGAGACTACTCTCTGCATGAAAAGCTTGGAGGCATAGCAACTAAAGAAAGCCCCTCCTCTTCGATACACAAGCGATCCCTTCAATGAACTAGACCCCCGGGATAAAGAGGAGGAGGCTACCGCCGAGCCTGCAGAGGCTATGGAATTCGTATCTGTAGATAAGCACGATTCAAGTAAACTATTAAAAATCGGATCTCAGCTGAAAACGGAATTAAAGGGTCAACTCATTGACTTTCTCCGCCACAACTTAGATGTATTTGCGTGGACCCACGCCGATATGACAGGAATCTCTCCAGACGTAGCGTGCCACATGTTGAACATCGATCCCACCAAGGTACCAGTAAAGCAGAAAAAGAGGAGCATGGGGGCAGAGCGATCAGCAGCCCTTGATGAGGAAGTAAAAAATCTACTTGCTAATGACTTCATACGGGAAGCCATCTACCCAGAATGGATCGCTAACCCAGTGCTAGTAAAAAAGGCCAATGGAAAGTGGCGAACATGTATTGACTTCTCCAATCTGAATGACGCTTGCCCGAAAGACTGCTTCCCACTTCCCCGAATTGACCAACTCGTGGACAGCACAGCTGGGCACGAACTCCTATCTTTTATGGATGCATACTCCGGATATAACCAGATCCCCATGCACGCTCCCGATCAGGACCACACTAGCTTCATCACCGACCGCGGATTATATTGTTACAAAGTCATGCCTTTTGGACTCAAAAATGCTGGAGCTACCTATCAACGCCTCGTCAACAAAATGTTCGCAGAACTGATAGGACGTACTATGGAAGTATATGTGGATGACATGTTGGTGAAGTCCAGGAAAGCCAACGACCATGTAAGCCATCTGGACGATATGTTTCGGGTACTTCGCCGATATGGAATGAAGCTGAATCCTCTAAAATGCTCCTTCGGAGTATCATCGGGAAAATTCTTAGGATTCATCGTCCACGCCAGAGGAATCGAAGCAAACCCTGAACAAATCCGAGCTTTAAAAGAAATAAGGATACCTTCCACTCGGAAAGAAATGCAGAGCCTAAACGGAAAGGTGGCCGCCCTAAGCAGATTCATTTCCAAGGCAACTGACAAGTGTGTCCCTTTCTTCGAAGCACTCAAGAAAGACAAAGGGAGGTTCGAGTGGACCGACGAATGCTTAAAAGCCTTCCTCAACCTAATCGAACACCTTCAGAGACCACCAGTACTCTCAACTCCAAATGAAGGTGAAGTGTTATACCTATACCTCGCTGTATCATCTCATGCTCTAAGCGCCGCCTTGGTAAGAGAAGAAGACCGCACACAACGTCCGGTTTACTTTGTAAGCAAGAGATTTACGGGGGCAGAAGCCAGATATCCTAAACTCGAGAAGTTAGCATATTGTTTATTGATCGCGTCACGGAAACTGCGACACTACTTCCAGTCTCACTCCATCAGGGTTCTAACCGATCAACCACTAAGACAAGTGCTCCATCGTCCTGACACTTCTGGGCGACTCCTCAACTGGTGCATCGAACTAAGTCAGTATGATATCACCTACCATCCCCGCACCGCTATCAAAGGACAAGCCATGGCTGATTTCATTGCCGAATTCACTACCAACGAAGGCAAGGAACAATCCGAAGTAGCAAAAAACATCAAGTGGAACCTCTTTGTAGACGGAGCATCGAACGAACAAGGCTCGGGGGCAGGTATTGTGATCGTCACCCCCAGGGGAAGAAAGTTGTACTATGCATTAAGATTGGAGTTCACGGCCACTAACAACGATGCTGAATATGGAGCAGTAATAGCGGGATTGGAACTGGCCCTAGAAATTGGGATCAATTCCTTATGTATTCATAGTGATTCTCAGCTTATCGTAAACCAGGTACTAGGAGAATTCCAGACTCGAGGAGAACGGCTCACAGCATACCTAAAGAAAACCAGACTGCTGCTCGATCGATTGGACCATTATCTAATCAAACACATTCCTCGAGAAGAAAACCAAGAGGCAGATGAACTTGCAGAGGAAGCTAGTATGAAGGACGGCACCATTCCCGGAGCACTAGTAATCTCAAGGCAGCTAGCCCCGAGTTTCGAACAAGCGAATCTGATAACTGCAATCGAAGAAGGAACCTGGATGACTCCTATCCGGAAATATTTGCAAGATGGCATACTACCCGACAGGCGTGACGAAGCCAAGAAGATCTTGAGGAAAGTTCCCCACTACACAATGCAAGAAGGCATCCTCTACCGGCGTGGCTTCTCTAGCCCCCTATTAAGATGCGTCGCCGGGAGGGAAGCCAAGGAGATATTAACAAACATCCATCAGGGAGGATGCGGAGATCACACTGGAGGACAGACTTTGGCAAGAAAGATACTCCGATATGGATATTACTGGCCCACACTGAACAAAGATGCCCTAGACTTCGTTAAGAAATGCGACAGATGTCAGAAGTTCGCCAAGATCCCTCGACTGCCCACAAACGAAATTACTCAAATGACCAGCCCTTGGCCCTTTGCTGTATGGGGAATTGACTTAATTGGCGAACTGCCAACGGGCCGAGGCGGAGCCAAATATGCTATAGTGGCAGTCGATTATTTCACCAAATGGGTGGAAGCGGAACCTTTAAATAAAATATCTTCAGCAAAAGTTATCAACTTCTTGATCAAAAACATTCTGTGCAGGTATGGAGTCCCCCTCAAGATCGTATCAGACAACGGACCCCAATTTGACAGCGAAGAATTTGCCGACTGGTGCCAAGAGCATGGAATTCATAAAAGCTTCTCATCAGTAGCTTACCCTCAGGCAAACGGACAAGTTGAAGCTGTCAACAAAATTCTCAAAACCCTAATCAAGAAGAAACTTGAAAAGTCAAAAGGCGCTTGGGTGGACGAACTTCCTACGGCACTATGGGCATACCGCACATCTTTCAGAACATCAACGGGACATACTCCTTTCTCTTTGGCATATGGATCGGAGGCAATGCTCCCAGTTGAGACTATTGTGCCTTCCCACCGTAGGATCCACTACAACCCAGAAGAAAACGAAGAACTCCTCCTCATGTCTTTGGATCTGATTGAGGAAAGGAGAAACGATGCAGCACTCAAAGCAGCAGCTCACAAACAAAAAGTGGCAGCACTATACAATTCCAAAGTCAAGCATCGCAGCTTACAAGAAGGAGATCTTGTCCTCAGGCGAATCTTTCCGCGCCCCGGGGCACTGGACCCCATCTGGGACGGACCATATGTAATTCACAAAGATCTCCACAACGGAGCTTACATTTTGTCAACAGTGGACGGAGAGGTGTTCCAGAGGGCATGGAACATCCGACACCTCCGTCGATACTTTTCTTAACTTGTACTGCCCATATGAAGTGAATTAACAAAGAGAATCAGTGGACGTAGGCATTTTCGTGCCGAACCACTTTAAAAAATCTTGTCTCTTTTTAACTTGTTCCTTTATGTCTTGGCTACTTGTTAAGCGTTATCCCTTTCTGTTGAACAAAATCCTATGGCATCTCCACTCAAGACGCACCGCGGCCTCATCTAGACTAGGCCTAACAGGTACGCCACGATTCTATGCACTCGCCAATGAGACTCTTTTGCTCCAGCATCCCTCTGCTGCGGGTTAACTCATTGCGCGCCTGCCCTCAAAGCCAACTGTAATGAGCCGATTATAAGTCATCATAAAGGCCGACTATAGCCGATGGCAGCTCATTACGGCGTTCGGCTCGTCGGTAACCGTGAACCTACTTTAAGCCCCAACATAAGGTGTGGCCAGCCAGGGGTAGTTCACGGCCAACGGCACCCACGCTAGCCGGCCACGGTAAATCGAATAATACCCACGATTACGGACCATAACGGTTCGGGTAGTTACCGTGCGCGATCTCGGCTCCGATGTGTCTTAAGTGCGGCTGTGGTAAAAAAGAAAACTCCCCGCGGAGGCGTAAGATGGGTGACAAATGTCTCCAAGACCCACAGCTAGGGAAAGTGACTACAAAACCCGTTTGCCACGAACTTAAGCACATCGACGGCCTTCCGTGACTGGAAGTTTTACTTTTACTATATTTCCATTTCATTTAAATATTTTTCTCCTATCCTGTATAACAAACTCTAAAGTACAGGAAACCAAATAGGAAGCATTCACTCATGAGGCTCTAAGCCTGCATGCTGGGTAGCAGGGCGCTCTGCTATACCCGTGAACAGTTACACAAGACACTCAAAGCTACCGCCTGCGAATAAAACATAAAGGGCGGTACTCTCTTCTCTTGTACATAAATGCGTAACTATAACTTATTCATACACTGACATTGCAAAACGTGAAATTATATTTCAAGCAAAAACTTAACATCAAACACAAGTGGAATCACAGGCATATACATAATTATACTTCTCACACAGCACATAAAGATAGCAACAACATTTGAACATGACAAAATCAGCTTATATTATAAGATCACACGAAGTTATTCTTTGCAAATAATTTTATTACAGTTGCATATCAAAGACTAACATGAACAGTGATAAAAAAGAAACAAAAAGATGGCAGATGCATCCACACTCCATCACCAACTCCCCCAGCCTACTTAGCCGCAGGATCAGAACCCCCAGCATGTGGATCTGAAGTCCCACCTGTCCAGATCGGAAGAGGAATTCATTAAACGAACGATCAAGTTATGAAAACACGGAAAGAAAAGAAAGGGAAAAGAATAACTCACCAGCATCCGCCGCTTGATCCTCATCATCCAACTGCACGCCCGCTTCCTCCGCAGCAAGCAGCCGCATCCCCTCCTTCACCGCCGCTTGCTCCTCCTTTGAGAACTGAGCAGTAACCGCACTCAAGTTGAAAGCCTCTCCGCCTTCCTTACCCGCGTTCACCCTGGCCTCCTCTAAAGCCTGGAGATACACCTTGGCCATGACCCGAGGGTAATCGTCCATCCAAGACAAGCCGCCCTCTTTCCAAGTATGGAAGTACATATCCTGAAGCATCTCATCCATCATCCCCTCATTTTCCTCAAACTCCTTCACCCGAGCCTCGGAAGCTTGCAACTTAGCGACGGCGACGTCCCTCTCTGATTGGTATCTCAAGCAGTCAGCCTGGAGTGACCTCCTCATTTCCTCCTCCTTCAACCTAAGGGACCTCCTCATCTCCTCCATCTCCTCCTTCAACTCAGCCTGAGCCATCTCCGCAGCCTCGAGTCTCCCCGACAACTCCTCTACCCGCTCGAGATCCGCATTTCGAACCTCATCCACCGTTGTAATGGCCATGTTAATCCGCTCCCTGCAGGTAACCTCCATCTTCCGTAACTCCGCCCTACTGGCCTTCTCCATGGTCTCTTTCAGACGCTGGGAGGCTTCCTCATGCTGGGAGATCTGGATGGCTTGGTCGGCAAGCTGCTTGGCCTGATCGGCAACCTTTAGCCTTAACCGAATATTAGCACTCCCAATCTCCTCCCCGGCCTTGACCAATCGAGCATGATGCTCCATTAACTTCTTAGTCTCTTCGGCCACCCGGTCAATATTAGCCTTGGCCTCGTCCCCCATAGTAACTACCCGAGTAGTAAGCAGATCAAGATCTAGGGACTTGGCCTCATCCAGCACACGTACCATGGGGTTGCGGGGAAGTAGGTGCTCGCCCGTGGTCTCATCAAATGAAATGTCCCGAAAACTTGGGTCTAAATCAGGATGACCGGCAAAAGGGTCACGAGGCACGGGGCGAGGCACATCGGGACGCCTTATATGAATGACAGTAGATCTCTTGGAAGGAGGAGGAGGGGGGCAGGGCTCCGTGCTCTCCTCCGTAGTATCACGAGGAGGCTGAGTAGGGGGAGGCAGAGTAGGAAGCTGCGAAGCAGAAGAAGACTCAAATAAGGAACGGCTCCGCTTCCTTTTCTGAATGCCCTCTTCGATGACCCCAAGAAGAGGGCGGTACTTGACTACGTCCCCAGTGCGATCAGTAGAAGGTTTCGCGGAAGCTCTCCGCGACTTAAATTGTTCAAGACGATGTCGAACATCCGACGTTTTAACTGCCTGGCCTACCCCTGGAATAAAGAACAAGTGTTACGAACATACAATAATCCGCAATTCAAAAAATGTGCTAAGTTAAAAAGAAAGAAAAGTGAGGAGACACATCTATTATACAAACCCGGCGGAGGAGTGGGATACTGCAATAAGTCCTGGATCTCATTCCAGGACGGAAGTGAACCGTAAAAAATTTCTAAGTCCCTATCGAAAATGGAATCGGCAGAAGACAAAAGTTCACCTTGCATCGCCGGGGTCACCCTAGCTGAGGAACCCTTAGAGGATGGGTCAGTGCTAACCACAGCTTTGCCGGTTTCCTCTGCCTTCTCCGTTTCCTTCTCTGTTTCCGACTCCCCCTCTGACTCCCCGAAGGCCCGACGGAGAGCCTCATCCAGTTCGAGGTCCTGCTCAGAGGTTAGAGCAGCAACACCGCTACCACCCTGACCATCGCCATCTCCTCCACCCTCCGACCCTTCTCCAACTTCACCTCCTTCCTCCTCTTCTACACCTTCCTCCTCCGGGACATCCGGGCAAGTACTTGGAGAAGGGCCATCGGACTCCTTGAGCTTCTTGCCTCCTACGACTGGACGTTGTGCAAAGGGCTTCCTCTTGCCACCCTTCGCTGTCACCCCACCTTTAGGCTGGGCAGCCTTCTCTTCTGCCGTGTCCCTCTGTTTGACTACGGACTGATGTGGGAGGATCAAATTATACGACAAGAGCCTGGCATTCCTAATCAGATAAGCAGCTGATCTGTCTCTCCCGGAAATAGCTTCAATTTCTGCTGCCATCCGAACCAAGCGATCATCTTCCACAACCGCAAAACCACCTGTCGCTAGCAAGAAATAAAAGCGCATAAGAGAGTGAATTACAGCCAAGACAGGAATTATGAGTAGAGTTTTTACTTACATCCGGAGGTAAATCGGCGAATAGAGACGGAGTCATCCCTGACAAAGAACCATTCCTTCTTGAACATGCTATACTTCGAGTATAAATCCAAAACAGGCTTGAAGGAAACGGCTGACTCCAAGCTAATATATGGGGACCCCTTCCTGTACCCCCTCAGATTGTACAGATATCGTATTTCCCGGTTGGAGGGGGCGCGCCCATATCTCTTCTGGAAGATAGCATATAAGCATACCAGAATGGCATAAGAGTTGGGCTGAAGCTGGAATGGAGCCACCTTCAGATAAGTGACGAAGCTTAGTATCCAGGCGTTGATTGGAGGAATAGCCCCGCACATGCAATGGTACCGGCTATAAGCGAAGTACCCCTCAGGGGGATCATATGGCATGACCCCTTCCCCCGGTAACAACATAAGAGCCCTGTCTATCCCAAAGGAACGGGATATAACGTCAAGTTGCTCCTCCTTTAAGGAGCTTGGGAAGCAGTCAGGGGGAGAGTTCAAAAGTTCCTGTGGACCACATCCGTCCACTAGAGACTTCGGAATAGGTCGGTGTTGCCCGGATCCTGATTGGACTGGGGGCGAGGAAGAAGAAGGCTCTCCTGTGCCTCTAGACTTCTTTCTGTCTGATCGTGTTTCCGCTTTGCGAGACATTTTCTGCAGCACAAGAAAAACCTAATATTAGAACAAGGAAAATAGAAAAGTAAACAAACAAGTGCGTGCAAGTGTGGAATTTCATTCGCAAGCTGAAGTCTTCCAGATCACAAGTTCATTCGGTTTCCATGTTCATTCGGTTTCCAAGTTCATTCGGTTTCCAAGTTCATTCGGTTTCAACCCCATTCGGTTTTCATCTCATTCGGCTCCAAGGCAGTAGTCCCATTCGGTGAAGCAAGGACATACGTGTGTATTCGGTATATACCTGGTTCGGTATAAGGTTGGTTCGGCAAACACTTGATTCGGCAATGGAGTGATTCGGCTCTACTCGTTCGGTAAAGAAAAACAAGGGGGGTACGGCCTCTATATATAGGCAAACTCACAACCACCGAACCAGATGTCTCGCCCAACCGGACCAATGATACCGGACCACCAGAAGCCGGATGAGAATAGCCGGACCAACCAAGAACCGAATGGAACCCTCTATCTACCGTCCAAGACCAGGAACTGGGGGCACGCAGGGCGCTTCACTCAGATAAGTACCGAACTCCAGAACTAACTAATAAAATAAGATTATGACAACGATGAATAAGTCGTAAAACTCCCACTAGCATGAATTAAATCGTTCACACGTGTACGCGACCACGAATGGTCCATAGGCACGCTCTGAATGGTCATTAACCCTATCATCGTGGGAATTTACACTTTGACACGCATTTTTAAGCCCATCGGTCAAATGGATATTTGATAATTGTGAAATGGCTAAGCTACTTACACATGTACGGGGTCGCGAACGATCCCTAGGCATGCTCTGAGCTGGCGATAAGCCACCTTGGCAAACGACCCAGGGACCCACTCTAACGTGAACCTGGCATCGACGATGCTAAGCCCCTTCGGGGCACACTTGCTCGTCCCGAGCGACACAGTTCACTTCATCTCAAATATTTCGATCATGAACGGTCGTTATTTGAAACCACACTAAAACTGTAAATTCCTTTGCAGGACATCAGCAGGATACGAACGTCCAGCCCATGGCGTTACGAAACAAGCCTTTCTATCACCGGGAAACAAAGCGCGACACGTGCAAGCACGCGCCCCACTTTGGGGGGCAAATGTTGGGCGAATTCTCACCCAGAAGATCTCGAGACCAAGAAGTGTCAGTTTCACCCGGGTTTGCAACCTCCATTCCATCAGCTCCTATGTCCATTCGGCGATTCGAAGGAACAAGCTCATTCGGCAGTGATGGTCCATCCGGAGTACCTTTTCATCCGGCTATACAAGCCTATTAGCTCATTCGGCACTCCAAGTGTGAAGGTCCATTCGGCATGAGACCATTCGGCATCTCCAATTCATGCCGAACCGAAGGCCATTCGGTCATCCCCACATCCGGTCCAACCATAACCGAACCAAAGCAATTGCAACCACCGGACCAAATGACCTACCGGACCAACCCCACAGCCGGTCCAAACAAGCACCGGACCACCGTTCCACACTCACAACCGGTCCAAGCCTACCACCGGTCCAAGCTCCATGCCGAATGAGACCTCGCCGAACCAGACAACTGCCAGTCCAGATTGCTTCAGCCCGGGCCCACTAGCAGCTATATACTTCCATGACCCCTGCCCCCTACCTCATTCTATAAATAGAGGGGCAGGGGTACAACAATGGCAGAAAAGTTTGAGAGCTCAAGCAAGGAAGGAACTTTCAAACTACTTTCATACACTTGTATACAACGCATTGTACTTGTAACCTGAAAGAAAGAAGATAATAACATATAAAGTGGACGTAGGCACATTCTGGCCGAACCACTATAAATCTGTGTGTCTTTTACATTTCAGCCCCTACTTTTCTCATATTTACATACTCATCTAAAATCATTGAAAATCACATATAATCAACTAAATAATACGACTTGGAGGTGTTTGTCCATTTTTTGTGCAAACAGACGTGAATATATATAGGCATAGAACTTTAACAGCCAAGGAGAACCAGGTACAAACATTTGATACCAACCATCAAAATGTCGAGCAAAGATAAGAAAAAGTGTGTGAAAAGATACTGTGGCGTGGAGATTTTATTTTAAAGTTTTTAGGGTATGACACTACACAATATCCCGTTCGTTTACCAGCCGCGAACCATAAAAATGAAAATATCATCGTGCATAACAGTGTGACACGATCATAAAGTAAAAATGTAACACACTGGTTAACTAATTCTGTAAAGTTTCAAAATTGCCTATGTTTGCCGCAAAAAGCATAAAATGAAAATATTTTTATTTTTCAAATTAAAAATTATGCAAAAATTCTCCAAATTAAATTAAAAATGTGTCATTAAAAATCAAGTTGTTTTAATAAAAATCCATTTTCATATAACTTATGTTATATGAATCAAATCCAAATATTCTAAATAAATTAAATATTCAAATTTGAAACATAAAAATTCTATGCCGTTACATTCATTCCCCCCTTAAAAAGAATTTCATCCTAAAATTTTGAAGGACAGAAAATATAACAAAAATTTAGACTGAACTTTAATATAATAATTCTATAAAAAAGATCCCTTTATTTGTAAACATTACAAAAGTTTACTTTACTCCCTTTTAACTGTATATAATACTCTTCTATATTCTAAAAGTATACATCAAATATTAATTTTAAACTAATTTATGAAACATTTTCATAAAACACAACTTAATTTTAAAAACTTGTATAATACCCTATTATATCCCAAAGGCACATAAAATTATATGATCTGGTTTTACTTAGCTAGAATGTTTATCCAAATTAAAACCGGTTTAAATTCTTACCATCTTTCCATTCTAGAGTTATAAAATCTAAACCTAATATTTGCACTAAAGCACTTTACTTAAATTTCTTTTATCAATTTAAAAGTTTTTAATGCGCAAAATCGTTGAAAATTCTGTTTCATTTTACTAAGTGTAAACAAACAATAGATCAACCAAGACGCACAACCAACTACTCTCATGTATGAGTCCATATAATAAATTACTTAAAACTCAAGAACTAAATACCCTTTTTCTATTTAAAAATTCTTTTTGAAATGATCCTATATACTTTAATCCATAATATATATATATATATATATATGTATGTATGTATATATATATATGTATATGTATATATAGCCCGATTAACCCATAAATGATACCAAGGACTGAGTAATACCCAATAGTATCATACATTCCCTTACCAATTATGGTCATACTTAACAGAATTGTCTAACATCCGGATACATCTCCTGTCCATTTTCAGTTATTTTCAAGCCACTCGAACTAGCTAATTTAAAACACTTTTCCTCCTTTAAAAAAAAAATCATTTTAAAGCTATACTATATATATTCCCAAATGATTAATTTTACCCAAAATATCAATTTCCAACTTGCTTTGTATTTATTTAAATTCGAACTCGTTTCGATCGTACCATAACAAAGGGATTAATTTATTAAGTGTGCACTACAACTTTTGGCTAAGAAAACATTCGATCGTCACTTGGAAGATTATTATGATCGTCACCAAACAAATCAAGATTCATTTCTGGAACTAATCCAAGGAAAACACATCTTTATTTAACCCTTCCTTTTCAAATGTATTTATAGTTAAGAATTTTTCAAGTAAGCAATTACTGTTATTCCCAAAAATATTTATACTCAAAAACATCTCAAGTAAATTAATTATTTCTTTTTCCATAAATCATTTGACATAATAAAATACATTATTTCCTTTTGTAAATCAAATAGACCTCTGTTTTATCGAAATAAGTCTACAGCAAAAATCTTAATGGTAACAATTCCCCGCTTAGAAACTCGAAAATCAACACCGATGATGTTGTAGCATTCATCGATGTTATTTTCCAGTGACAGAAGTAAGTTTAGAGCTTTCTATTTCCTTAAATTTCTCTTAGAAAAATTTCTATTCATAAATACTTTTAAATATACTATTATATATTTTACCAAAAGCTCAAAAACAATTTCCAAAAGCAACGGGATTTGAATTCTTTAAAACTCCTTTTATTTGTAATCACTTTTTTATAAACTAAATTTATAAAATCATATTTACAAAATAATTTCCTGGATATTTTTCTCAGAAATATTCTAGTTTTCTTTTAATAAACCTCTTTTATTAAAAACCAATTTTGATCCAACATTGTCAACAAATGTCTTATAATCAAATTATGAAACTTAATTTATAAGGTATCATTTCAATGTTCCCAAAATTCCTATCTACCTAATCTAGGTTTTAAAAAGGAAGATTTCAGATAGATTAACAAACATAGTCAATGCTCAGAACTGGTCAAGCATGACTAACCAAAACCTAATGATAATGATGGAATGTTATAATTCCTAACAACCTAACACATCAAAAATAAATATACCAATTTTTGAAAATTATTCTTGATATATAATATATATTCCTAGGTAAAATTATTTCATTTACCAATTTTAAAATAATACTATGTCGATTTGGCATCTTCAAGTTTTTTGTAATCCCTTTCTACAACGTTGGGGAGACGCCAGAATTCAAAACCCACTCAACGGATCAAACAATACAATATAAAACATTTTATGAAAATAAAAAATACGCTCACTTATACACACACATGCACACACACTCTCAGCTCATTCTAAGGTGTCGATTACCCTATCTGTAATGATTTTACCACACTAGGGTCTAAGTGCTTGCTCAACCTAAGCTCTAATACCAATTGGGAAGGCCCGCCTTTTCGATACATAGAAATCGACACTAATACACCCCCAGTGTTCACATGCCGGATATCCAAGTGCTAGAAAGGTAGATTGTTAGGGTGAAAGAAAAAGAAGACAAAACAGAATCCCACAAACGTGACGAGAAATGTATAGTATAACAAATGATCTTTACAAAAGAAATCAACTTTATTATATACACAACATCAGAGTACACTAACCTATTATTAGCCTGGACAATTATTACACCATGTCCTTACAAATGCCGATTAACCCAATCTGAAATCAAAGCAACAAAAATAGTGGAAGAATTTAAGATACATGAATAAGTCTTAGGGAATTCAGCTAGTCTCTTGAAAGCTCCAGAGGATCCAGCTAAATAAGAAAAATATGCTTAGGCTAACCCGAGCATTATGCGAAAACAAGGAATGGGTTAGTCTGGTAAAAACTAGCATCGAAAACTCAAGTCATAAGAATTTTTTATATTTAACTTGAGAAATCCTTTAAAATCAAAGGTATCTCGTAAGACCACATCACACATAAACATGGACGGGTTTTCACCTTACAATAGCCCAAATATTTTCTATAGAAAATCCAGTGATATTATAATAATGTCTAAGGTAAAGTATATATCGAATCATAGCCAAATTGTTATATTTATTAAATTCAAGCATAATAAATATACAATCAAATTCGAAGGCTCGTATTGAAAAATGGATTCCTGTTATGACTAGGTAAGAGACTACCTTCCGATGGTACACCTTTATAAAATGTACCCGAGGGCTATAGCGCATATGTCCCTCTACTACACAGAGTCGGCTTCCTCATTAAAATGACAGGCCAGATTATCTCATCCTTGACACTGAGGCTGCAAATATTTCCCCTCGATACATGTGTGCAAAACACCTCTAAGGGAACAATTTAGAATGGGATGACGACTCCTAATGGTAGCAAACCACATAGTTCTACTGCATACCCTGTTTAGTCATTTTTTTCTCCAAGCTGTGAGGCTTGAAGCAATGCTTTTACATTTCTTTACTAGCAGACCATCTTGGAATGATAACTGTAACGATATGCCTTTCATACACCTAAAACGTTTAATACCTCCTTGGATTCGTGTGCCGATCAATTAAGTGTCCGAAGGACAGGTCGTTTAGGGTAAAGAAAGAAGAAGATAGAATAGAATCACATAAACACATGACAAGTAACATATAATATATAAATCAAATCTTTACAAAATAAAGAACTTTATTATAAATGATCATTAGAGTATACTATCTTACTATCAGTCTGGACAATTATAACAGCATGCCCTTACAAATCCTGATAAATACAATAATCAATACAGTGGAAAAGTAAAGAAATACGTAGATACATCTTGGGCATCCATCTCATCTCATGGACTCCAAAGAATCTGAAGCTAATCTGGTAAATATGCTTGGTCTGACCCGAGCGTTATAATAAAATAGCACCTAGATCGGTCTGGTAATACTAGCATGAGAAAAATTAAGTAATAATGTGAACATAAATAATTCTGTGAGACCACGCCGCTAATGCGAAATGAGTTTGTACCTCACAAGATCAACATCCATAGATAAAGAAATGTGAAACAAATTAAAACAACAATCTAAATAAGAATAAATGAGCATAGACAAGGTAAAAATCTAAACTCGAAGAATGAACACAAACAATTAAACATCGTGAAGAAACTTAGTCACTTCTCAGTGCAATTAAGAAAACAATTCAATAATTTGAATTAACAATAAGGAAATGTATTTTCCAACAATATATATGGGATTATGCCGCCAACTACGGAACGAGATTCCTTTCACAATAATAATATCCAATCTCAACCATGGATGCGATTAATTAAACATCATGAAGTGCTCTCAACACTTCCCGATGTATTTACCAAAGGATTTAATTTAAAAACTTGGAATCAAAGGAAAGAATTGATAAATTTTATACCAAATTATTATAAGGGTGCACCCCTCCTTACCGAAAGTACAATTCTAGAAATATATTTGAGAACTTTGATAGCTCTTGGAAACATCCAAGCAGGACCTCACCGACAATTACGAGTCTCCGAGAATTTTACATTTCAATGTGCAAGACCAAATCCATTAAGAATGGATATGAAAATAACCTAATGGAAGCAACCCCATATAGTTTGGCTTCCAATCGTTCTTTGGGTTTAGTCATTTTCGACAAAGGATAACAAAGCTCAAATGAGCAACACATCGTCTTAGAGTGATGAAATACAAAGAAGAAAGCTGAGTCGATAATTAGTAGATCAACTATCGGAGATAATTAAAAATAATTGTATATGGAAATTGAATCTCATATTCTTACCACTACTCATTGATTCCAAACAAGTGCTATCCTTTGATTGAAGATGAAGCCGGGCAAGTTGAGGTGGTGTTACCTCAAGGCATTAGCTTGACTATATTTTTAACTTTCGAGATAGAAATGGGTCCAAGACTCAACGTTTAGTATTGAAAATATGACTAAATCTTTTCCATATAAGTGATATTAGATTATGGAAATTACTTTCCCATAACTGAATCGAACTTTACTTCTAAAAACAAATTGTGCTGGGGTTTCACTATAACGACCCAGAATTTGACCACCTTAAAATATAACATTTAAAATGACTTTAAATATAAAATATATAAGGTTTTAGGATTTAAACAATATTAGATAGGATTTGGAAATAAAGAAATACATAAAAATAGTAACATCTGCTTATATCGAAAAAAGTGACAAAATCCTTATTTTAGAAAAGTAAGTTTTAAATGGTTTAATAATTATTTTAATTTATTTATGAATGTTTATATTTTTAAATAACATTATACAAATTTATTTTAAATTTATTTTATATAAATAAATAGTTTAAATAAAATGTCAAAATGTGACCGTAAAACAATTTGTCGAAAGTCAATGTTTTGTCGATTTAAAATTGTCGCAATGTCGTTGCACCTTTATGTACATATTCTTATAAACATTATAACATATAGTAAGTAACTAACAATTAATAAATCAAGTTTACTTTTGCTAATTACGGTTAGAAAATTCTAGAAATATCATTTGCATAACTAAACTAATAAAGACAAATCATGTCATTTCAAAAATAAATGAAATCATTATATTCTTTACTTACTTCTTAAGTGAAAATGACCTAAATATGTGATGTGAAACATTATGTTAAGGGTCGATGCTTACTTTACTTACAAGTAAGGGTATTTTAGTCTTTTTTATCAAATATTAAATTTTTAATCCAAAAATTTTCTATAAATAAGCACCACTTTCTCACAATTTTCCACACAACTTCTTCTTCGTTTTTCAAGCTTTTCTTACACTCTCTAATGGCTTTCCTCCTTAATAAAATAATGCTAAAATATTCCAAAAATATTTACCAAGAAAAAATATCCATCCAATCACCTCAAAACCACTCTAAAACTCCTCCCTCTCCTCCTCATTACCCATAGCCAACCTCCCTCCACCCCCTAGTCGAGCCAAACTCCCTCTTCCTCCTAGGCCGTGAGCACGTCCTTCTCTCCTAAGTCCAAGTCGAGCCATCCAAGTCCAGGCATGCAAAGAATCATGAGCAAAACACATCGAGTAGCGGAGTTATAGCCGATTTTCCGTTCGGAAAACCAAACTAAGTGAGAAATCTAAACTATTACTATATTATTAGTTATGATATGTAAAAATAATGTTTGATTGCTAATAATGATGTCTGATAGTGTTTGAAAAAGAAAGTAGCAACATTTGAAACATATGTGAAAAGTTATAATTGCTATGATACGAGATGTTATTATGGATGTTGATAATGATTTAGATTTGTATACGTTGATATTTGATTATGAATGTTAAAATAAGTCACGTATACACGACATTGTTTCACATGGAAATCACTTTCCAAAAGTAACAAAAAGATGATATGGAACCATTTAATAACTTTTAAAATGATTAAAAATGGTTTAGAAATATTTTAAAAACATATAAACTTGTTTTAACAAAGTTTGACAAATAACATGAAATATGTCAAAACTAGGCATGTCATGCAACAGTAGTTCGTTATTTTATGCCAGAATCTTTAAATAAGTATATAGAATGGAATTTAGCTCGAAATTATTCGAGATAAGAATTTTTCGAACAATTATATCCATATCTTCCAAATAAAGAAATAAAATCAAGATTTCATTAAGTAGATTTTAAAATATGTCCAAAACAATTTTCCAAAAAAATCGCACATTTGTAGGAAGTGACCAATGTTTAAAATTGATATTTTAAAAGTTTGAAAAATATGAAATAAATTCTAAAAATCTTTTAAAATGTTTTTAAGGTAATTTAAGTTGAAATGATGGTTTTCTAAATGATGTAAAAGTCGTTTTAAAGAATATAGCTTTTAAAGCACTTTTTGTAACACTTTTTGCGACACCTTTTTGCAACGCTTTTCTATAACTTTTGAAATAATGGTTGAAATTTAACAATTCTTTCCCAAATTCTTTGTAATTTTTTTAACTAAATGATAAAGTATTTTAAAAGAGATTTGAATGATTTAAAATTATTTCAATGGCGGTCAAACAAATAATTAAGTGATTTAAAAAGGGAAAATGAGTATGCAGAAACAACTAGTACATTTGTCCCACCCATGAGATCTAAAAATGAGACGAATGTATGTAACTAAGGTTAGAATGGAGCAACCAGTGCCCTGAACTTACCTGGCCTCGGTATTCTCTTTTAGGCGAGGGGTGGGACGGAGAATTTCTATAGTGGTTCGAATGATAATGAAACCTACGCCCACTTTATAACTTTACTATAAACTAATTGCTGTTACAAGAGTTTTTTGATTACAAGGCTTTGATTATTTTATAGCTAGATTGAATCTCCAGAGTTGGAATCCACTAGAGAATCACAGTGTATTCCTTTAAATATTATTGTGAGGGGGGCCGAGAGTGAAGAATAATTCCAGTAGAGCTTCAGCAACCAGTCTGGTGAAGATCCTCTCAATGTTGTAGGTAGGATGCTATTTATAGAGATCGAGGAGCTTCTAGGTCAGGCCCATCTTCATCAGCTTGCAGGTAGGTCACAGGAGACCTAGGGGGCTTGGCTCGCAAAACAAGCTAAAACCATAGGTCGTTGGTGTCCCATGGCCCATAGGTCGTTGGCGGCCCATAGACTTGGTTTGTTTTGCGGACCAAATCCTGCCTCTTCTTAATAGTGTTCCATATCTTGTTTGTTTGATGGTTTGAGCAGAGGCATGAGTCGCCAATGAGCTATGCACTTAGGATTTTTGTAGAGTATGCACACGGAGATGTTCCTACAGCTTTTTATCATTGCTCTTATGTTTTGATGGCAATTCACTAGCAGCTTACGTTCAACTACTGACTGGATTATAAGAATACTGATCTCTCGGCCCCTTTGATCTCAGTTGCTGTCTTTTTCGTAGAACTTAGCCCTTGTTGATCCCATGTCTTGGTTTTTTTGTTTAAATCCAGAACCATCCTGTCCTTGCAAGATTGCTCTGTTCTATATTGGTTTCTGTTGGGTTAAAAACTCGGATAACATTTGCCCCACAGAGTGTGTCTTCAGTATAAACAAGGCAAGCTTTGGAAGTTAACGTTTTCAATATTCATTTGTTGATTTCCAAGTGATGGCACTAGAGCTTTACGAATATGTTAGCCCAATGTCATCCGCCTTTTTTCTTTGGTTCTGACTATTATTACATGTCACAATGTATCACATTTCCACTTATGGCTTTCTTGCATGCCTTGGGGTGACGAACAATTGTAATCGATCAAGCTTGAGATGAATAGATGAAACTTTCTCCTTCCTTTAAATATATATATGTATATGCATTTATATAAGTTTGGTCGCTAGCGATCCATATGGGTTGGGTCACTACAACCTAATTGCTATTTTAAAAATCGTCACATTAGCTCAGGTCGCTAGCAAGCCATGGTGGCCACTGGCGACCGTTATACTTAGCAATTTTTACAACAAGGTTAGGTCAAGTCGCTGGCGATCCATAATGGGTCGGGTTGCTAGCGACCCTCTTACGCAGCAAAATTTTCAAGCATCATCCTGCTTACTTATATTTGAACCGATCATATCTTCCTCGTCTTGGTTCGAGCAGACTCTACACCTCTGCAAGACCTAGCCTCCAACGATCCAATCCTTGAGCAATTCTACCATCTTCCAACGCCTTGATTCATCACCCCAATTGATAACATCCATCATGATTATGGTTCCAAATTCCAAGCCCTAACTCAAAATTCTAGCTCACAAGCCCTAGCTCGCCATGGAACTGTAGCCGACCTTATGGCTCGCCACAGATCCATTCCATTGCTTTGTTGAGTTTGATTCGCGTTTCTTCTTGTGCCTTTAAATCAATTTGAGGTGGGTTCGTTGAATTGGTTTGCTAATTTTTGCATTGTTGTGATGACTTGTCGTCTAGTATCCATTCACAATGTTGATTACAAGAAGTTCAAGTTGATTACGGATTAATGATTGAGGTAGCCAATCGGGTCTTAAGTTTCTTCCAGAAGTGACATTTAGGTTGTGGCCCAACACTTGACGCACTTTACTATCTCCATCCGTTAAACCAGAATTGACTCGTGCCCAGCATTATAGCCGTTATTGCACACCATGCACATCTACTTAGTCAATCTTGATTTCTTTCTAGGACTCGAATTCGTCTTAGTTTCTTGTTGAACGTACGACGTTCCTACAAGGAGAAGAATTTTCCATGTCGCTTTGGATAACGGATTCGTTTTCGATGTGCGCCAAAATTAGATAAAATAGAAAAACGATCTAGCACGAGAAGTTCTTTTCTTCTCTCACTGCGAGCGAACTATCTACACGGGATGGAGCGTTTGCAGTGTTTTAAGCCCCGAATTTATCCCATATATATAGCACACCACACTTACACAATTTCTCAATTCACATTTGAAATCCGACGCATCGATTATAAGTTAATGTTTTTCTGAATTCAAGTGTGGTTAGGGAATTTTATAAATTTAAGATAGATTTACCTAACTACTTATGGGTGAGAGTTCTGTTAGATAGAATAAAGCAGCCATCCATACATGGTAAGTCAAGCTGGCGAAGCCCAACGCTCTTCGAAGCTGAATCATCATCTACCTCGCAAGCTCGGTTCGGCCAATTAGTTCTAGTTAGGCAAATTGTGGACTGTATGCCTCCCAACTTCCGAGTTCTGCTTAATCCACCTGAATGAGCCTCATCAGTGGTCTCCGCTAAGGTTCTTCACAATATATATCTACAGCATGGGATTCCCAAGGAAGATGGGTGTCTGGTTGCGAATGATGAGTTTACTCATAAGCCTTCCTTCGGGCGCACCGCTTGCCATAGATATATGTGTTTGAACGGAGTCGTGCCTTCCTTCAATGATTTTCTATGTGAAATGCTTTTGAACTTGGGAATTTCCCCTTTCCAACTTTATCCAAAGAGTTATACTATCCTTACTTATTTTCATGTCCTTTTCATGCGAATGTTCGGCCGTGCTCCAAATTTCGATAAGTTGCGGTATTTCTTGGCATTCAACAAGGGAGATGACTGTCTTTTCTCTAATCATAATCGAAGACAGTAGAAACGGATGATTGTCTTGCACTTGCAAAGCAATCTATCATAGTTTAAGACATGGTACTTATTTTTTAGATGCCCCAAAGGGTTCAATCGTCGATGGAAAACAAGCGGTTAGCTTTTCCCTTTCGTTTGTTGGACTTTGAAGTACTGTAATAGGGTTTCTAACTGATCGCATGTCCTTTGCAGTTATACCAAGGCTGAACAGAGATGCGGCTCTTAATGCGATTTGCCAAATTTTAAAGGCTATCGATGCCGAGGAGCGGTGCGTTAGAGTCTTGCTAACCGATGAGAACTTGCGCCAGTTCGAACTGTTGGCTGCAAGTAGGTCCGTTGCTCAGAAATAAGCTCCTTCTCCTGGTCTAGCCAGAGCTCACGCAAGACCCTCTTCTTCTTCAGATGATTCTAATAAAGATCAGGAGATAGTTGGCCGTCTTTCAGACCACACGATAAGGCCCATGAGGAGGAAGAAATCCATCTAGAAAGTCTCCAATCCAGGAGGAAATGGAAGAGAAGCCCATGCATAGAGGCAAAGCCATAGTGGACTCTGAGGAAGAGGAGGGGGAGTTTGAAAGTAGCAGTGGTCACTACTGCCAGTAATTACATTTCGTCGGAATCTGAAAGCGATGACTCGGAGTCTTGTGATGAGACTCTAGGGATGAGTCTCGTTCTTTCAAATTTGCCCACTTCCAACACAAGTGGCAAGGGCAACGCCTCGGAAACTAGTAGACGCTAAGATTTCCCAAGCAAGAATGTCAGTGCAGACCTTGAAGATTTTAGAGTTGTATTCGTCGACTTCGATGCACTTATGAAATGGGACCACTTAGCCCAGCTTTGCTTATAACAACCGAAGCCTGCCCAATCCCTCCTTCGATAGCTATTCACCCGGTTTGTGACGATGCCTTAGGCCCATATTCAAAATGCACGATAAATTACACTAGGATTACACTCATTCCTAATCTTTCATTCCCTCGTATATTTTCTTAATTTATGTTGTATTCCTGAAATCTTTCATGTACACTTTATTCTATGTGTGACAAGAGGGCATGGCTTCTACGATGACTTCGAACATTATACCAACTCGCGGCGGTACACGAAGCGCTCCTTTAGCCACTGCCAAGTTTGGAAAACGAAAGGCGAGTATAGGTAGAGGAAAGAGTTCAAGGCCGCCACTCACCGCCAAGAGGAGAGGGATAAGATTCATTCGCATATAGGCAGATATGAGAAAAGACGGTCTCATAAGGAAAGAGATGAGCCATCGAAGAAATCAAACTTTGACTACCGCTCTCCTCCTTCCGAGCCCGCTTCGAAGCATACTTCCATGGGTCAAGAGGTTCCTACTTCTTCTGCCCCGATTCTGTCTCTAATACATGTTCCATCTTCCTCTATTATTACCGCTACCCCTGGCGCATCTCATCCCCACCAAAGACCGACCTACACTCTTCCTGTGGGCCCTCCTAAGATTTAGGTGGCCCTTTCAGGTTGGTTCCTAAGAGGAGTCAAGTTCGATATGGACATTCTTCCCATTCGCCTGGATTCCTACATGTCACATCTCCAAGCACCTTGAGCAGGTTGAGAAATGGGAGAGGCTCTACAAGCAGCTCGCGGACACGAATATGAATAATTATAAAGAGATCCTTTCCTTCGAAACCGAGAAAGATGTTTTTGAAAGGGCGTTGGCTGATAAGGATGCTAGAATTAAACAGTTCGGGGAGGAGAAGGAAACGATGCTCCAGGAGAGTAAGAGAACCGCCAGCCTGATGACAAAGCTGAAGGAGGCGCATGTGAAGGTCGAGATCGTCTGGTGAGATGAAATCAAAAAGACTCATGCCTAGGAGGCGATGTTGAAAGAGGAAGTGATTATTTGCAACGTTGTTATCGAAGCTCAATAGAAGACAATCGCTGACCACGATCTAATTATCGAAGGGCACAATAAAACAACCGTCGGTCAAGCCGAGACCATCGCAAAATTACAGGCTCAAGTCGCATATCTCAATGCCGACAAGACTGTCGTTGAGACTGAGAAGGCTATGGTAACAGCAAATTACTTGGACCTCCACCACACTTATGATCGGAAAAAGCTGGATGTGACAATTCTGAACTTCTACGTCAATTCCTTGCTGCATCAAGGAAGCCTCAGCTACCTTGGTGTGAAGTTTTCGAGCACTCTTGTCCTTATCTAGGAGGAAATCTTGTTTTGTTTCACCG
This sequence comes from Allium cepa, assembly GCA_030765085.1. Lineage (NCBI taxonomy): Eukaryota > Viridiplantae > Streptophyta > Magnoliopsida > Asparagales > Amaryllidaceae > Allium > Allium cepa. Next base: position 807,195,089 of record CM060928.1, read on the forward strand.
ATAACGGCGATGCTTACTATGATCAAAAGCTATGAAACGCCTATCTTAAAGATGAATCCAAGGCAGCGTTGCTTAAGGGCCAAGAGATCCTTCGAGTCGAACGTGATAGGGAGGCCGCCGATGCTGCCTTAATGTCTACTATTGACTTACTTACCATGCCTTCTTCCTTTAATGGTGAACCATCAAAGCAACTCCGCAACCAGCCAATGAGCTTGGGGCTCGATGTTGTTCCTCAATTGGTAGAGTCCTCCAAAGAAGGTGAAGGCAATGAGTTCTAGGTCACCATTCGTTATCCTTCCTCTGGTGCAGGTAACGTCCATGCTTCTCCCAACTTCAGGAGCCTTCATCTTACACCACAGGAGGAAGAAGAGTTGAATGCTTTCCTTTTTAATCTTATAGGTCCATCCACTCTTCCGATTGGCGTCGGCTACTTCATCCCTTGTGCAAGCTACCATCTTTACATTCTTTGAGATTGTAGCTGTTCCATCTCCAGTTGCCACATCCACATCTAGCTCACAATGGGAGCCAGAGGCCGAGAAGATTGTGGTGCTCCACGGCTTGGACGACCCTTCGGCATCTCCGGAAGGTGATACAATGGCACTGAGGCTAAGAAGCAGGAGACGCAGATGGAGCAGACGTAGGAGACTTAGAATGATTTGGTTGCCATCAAGAAGGAAAAGGTGGAGGTAGTCAAAGCTTAGAAGAGCTCTCGAAAGTCATGAAAACACAAAGGAAAGGGAAACTCATTTGAAAAACATTCAGAGAAGGAAGGGAAGATTGCCACCAAAGTGCATGTTGAGATTACTAGCAGCGACAGCTCTCCCAAAAGAAGCAGAAGCTGCAAATCAGAAGTTGGAAGGGAAGCGGTGGCAAAAAGCGTTGAGTGACTATCGTGCGGATGGACTTGATTTTGGCCAACAACGCACAAAAAGATTGACTTGTTTTTCTTTTTGAGTTGTTTTGTTCAGGTGTAGAGTCTGCACTTTGTGTCCTGATTGTAGAGTCTGTATTTTTTCTTTATTGGCCATTGTTGTGTAGGAACGGACCCCACATTTTGATCCTATGCACAGAAAGTCACAAGTAATACAATGATATTTTGACTTTATTTTTATCTATCAATTCATATACTCTATGTAGTTGTGCTTGTTTCATTTCATACTTTTCTATTTTTCTGAATATAGTTAAAGTCATGCATTTAAAGTGATGGAACTTAGTATTAACAGCACTTAGAGAGTTTTTTGTTTGGAAATTTGCAAAACTTTAGAATATTTTCTAGAACTTAGAAATTTGTTGTTTGCATTATTTGTTTGGATTATTTGTTTGGAAGTTGAAAAGTTGAATTTGTGAACCTGAGGTTTGGAGTGACAGAGCCTATGAACTTGTCGTATTTGTTTGGTTCTGCCTTAGTACAGGTGTACGCCCCTAGTTCGTAGGGCTATTCACTTCAAACAACTTTCAGATAGCCGATAACTCAAGGTCTAAATAATCTTTATTGAAAATTTGACTAGGTTACAACTTGGTTCTAATTTTTGGAGATATTGTGATTTTAGAAAGAGATCTCATTTTTTGTTTGGAATTCTTCCACACTTAGGCAAATGTGCAATTTGCGCATGGGTCTGTGTTGTTGATTATTGAATGCTTTCCTTCTAGCCCCAACTTTGTACTGGCTGCACTTACCATTCCCAAATATATGTGTGCGGTTTCTCATGCTCCTTGACGTTGCCTATCTTCGGGTAATGCGAGGAGTTAGAATTTTGGCGCGCGGCTCATGAGATGCATAGCTTTTGTTTTTCCTCGGTGTCGCCTATATTAGAGCAACACGAGGAGTTGTCATTTCGGTAATCCTTCGGGTTTCCTATTATCGGGCAGCACGCGGAGTTGTTATTTTGAGGCTTTTCGATGTTGCTTATCTCCGGGAAACGTGAGGAGTTTTAGTTTTTGGGTTCCTCTGTGTTGCCAGTCTTCGGGCAACACGAGGATTTTTTTACTTCGGGGCTCCTTGACGTTGCCTTTCTTTGGGCAACACCGAGGAGTTTTTATGTTATGTCTCCTTGACTTTGCCTATCTTCGGGAAACACGAGGAGTTTTTACTTTGGGGCTCCTCGATGTTGCCTATCTTTGGGTAACACAAGGAGTTTTTACATTGGGGCTCCTCAACATTGCCTATCTTCGGGCAACACGAGGAGTATTTACGTTGGGGCTCCTCGATGTTGCCTATCTTCAGGTAACACGAGGAGTTTTTTACTTTAGAGCTCCTCGACATTGCCTATCTTCGGGCAGCACAAGAATTTTTTCTTTCGGGCTCCTTGACTTTGCCTATCTTCGGGTAACACGAGGAGTTTTTACTCTAGGGCTCCTCGATGTTGCCTATCTTCGGGCAACATGAGGATTTTTTTTTATTTTTTTTAGCCCTCTTGCTACAGCCGGAGCAGTTTAATTGCCAAAGGGCAAGAATAGGTTCGGGTCGATTTGCTTCCATCGACCCCGTGGGTAATTATTATGAACACAGTATAGTTGGTTCAAGAAGCAAACTTTATTAAGGAAAGCATGGCAGATTCTTTTTCTATTTACAATGCCACCGACATTTCCGGGATGGCTTATTTGTTGAGTAAATAGAAAATACATAAAATAGTTTATTAGATGAAATAACGACGGAGCAATTCGCTATTCCAGGCTCTGGGAACTACGACTACGTCGACGGTTGTCAGCCTGAAAGTTCCATTGCTGAGCCTTTGATCAACGACAGACGGTCCTTTCTAGTTTGGTCCGGAGGCTCTCGGTACATGGCAAACTCGCATAAACAAAAGATCTCCAACTTCGAAGGTCTAACTATGAACTTTGGAGTTGAAGTACCGTGCTACCCTTTTTTGGTGAGCAAGCATTCTCAACTCTGCTTCTTCTCTTCTTCATCGACTATGTCGAGTAGGAGTTTCTCATTTTGTGCTTGATTAAAATTCTACCTTCGGTGCGAGGGGATTTCTAATTCAATAGGAATTATTGCTTTCGAACCAATGCTAATGTGAATGGAGTGTGGCCAGTTGCTGCTATGTGTGTTGTCATCTATTCCCATAGTGCGAGTCGAAGTTCATCAACCCATTTTCCTTTTGCTTTTGTTAATCACTTTTTGAAGGTGGATTTGATGATCTTGTTTATTGCTTCCACTTTCCCTTTTGCTTATGGATGAGCCACTAAGGAAAAGCTTTTTTCGATTCGGAAGCACCTACAGAAGTCTTTGAACTCGGCACTTTCGAATTCGGTCCTATTGTCAATGATGATTTTTTGCGACACGCCGAACCTGCAAATGATGTTTTTAATGACAAAGTTAATAAATTTCTTTGTGGTTATAGTGGCCAGCGGTTCTGCTTCGACCCATTTTGTGAAACAATCTATGACAACTATAGCATATTTGGCTCCTCCTTTAACTACTGGAAGGATACCAATTAGTTTGATCCTCCATATCGCAAATGGCCATGGGCTGACCATTTGTGTCAGTTCTGTTGAAGGAGTTCTCCTAATTTTGTTGAACCTTGACAGTGATCGCATCTTCTGGCCTGATCTACAGTGTCATGATTTATCATTGGCCAACATATCTGTATCGAAGGACTTTCTTTGCCAGTATCTACCCCCAAATGTGTCTCCACATTCGCCTTCATGTACTTCCTTCGTTATTTTTCGTGCTTCATCATCGGTCACACACCTAAGAAGGAGGGTCAAGAATCCCCTTCGATAGAGTATCCCATCCTATGACATGAACCTTGGAGCTTTGTCGAGGAGCTTCTTCCACTGATTCCGGTCAATAGGTAGGGTTCTTGCAAGTAGATAGTCTTTTATCAGAGTCAACCATATCTCAATCTCGACGGTAGTCTCTAGAATCTAGTCCACGTCCATTTCATCTATGCACGGGTTTGTTAGCATTTCAACCAGAACTAATCCCAATGACTGGGCCTCTCCGGAGCTTGCCAGCATGGCCAAATAGTCTGGGCCTCTCCGGAGCTTGCCAGCTTGGCCAAATAGTCTGCCTTGGTGTTTTTCTCCCGTGGGATGTGTGTTATGGTGTAGTGCTCGATATCACTCAACATCTCTTGTAAATCAAACATGTATGGGGTGAGATTTTCTCTATGCGCCTGGTACTCTTTGTTCACTTGACATACGACCAGCTGGGAGTCGCTATATACGTGGATAGACTTTATTTTGAGTTCCTTCACAACCTTCAATCCTGCAATCAGTGCTTTGTACTCCACTTCTTTATTTATAGCCAGGAACTCCAGGCACAAAGCATGGCTAATGGCTCGCCCCTCGGGGGTTTCAAGTACTATCCCTAGGCTCGAACAAAAACTGTTTTATGCGCCATCGACGAAGATCTTCCTTTGTATGTCCTTTTCTGTTGAACTTTCTCCTCGTTTTCTCTTATGGTAAATTCGGCAATGAAGTCGGCCAACGCTTTCCCGTTGATTGCCTTCCTCGGATGGTATATGATGTCATATTGGCTCAACTCAATGTTCCACTTGAGTAGTCTCCCAAAAGTTTCTTGCCGGTACAAAACTGGCTTGAGGGGCTGGTCAGTCAATACTTAGACTGGATGGGCATGGAAGTATGGTCTTAATTTCCAGGATGTGATGGAAAGGAAATACGCTAGTTTTTCCAGCTTTCTTCGATGAATCGTTTGCTAATATAGTACACAAGTCGCTGGATTCTCGCTTCTTCCTATACGAGAGCCATGCTCAGTGCGTGCGAGGAAACCGCTGAGTAGATGAACAGGTCTTCTCCATCCATTGGTTTTAATAATATATGGGGAGTTTCCATGTTCCATAGTAATTCCTCAAATGCTGTTTGACAAGCTTCGCTCCACTCAAAGTTTTTCTTTCCTTTCTTTAGTGCGTTGAAGTAGGGTATGCACTTGTCTATAGCTTTGGAGATGAACCGTCTTATTGCTGCAAACTTTCCATTCAAGCTTTGAAGCTCTCTCTTGTTTCTAGGGGCTTGGACTTCCCATAGCGCCATTAATTGTTCTGGATTCACTTTGATGTCGCGGGCACTCAAGATGAATCCCAAGAATTTTCCCGAGGCTACTCCGAAGTGGCGATAGGTTAAGTTTCATTCCATATTTTCGAAGTATTTCGAACATTTCAGTGAGATTATCCAGATGGTTGGCAACCATTTAGGATTTGACTAACATATCATCCATGTAAACATTCATGGTCTTCCCAATCAGGCGATTGAACATAGTGTTCACCAGCCTTTAGTACGTTGCCCCTACATTTTTCAATCCAAATGGCGTTACTCGATAAAAGTACTGTCCCAAATCGATGATGAAGCTGGTTTTCTCTTGGTCTGGTTCATGCACGAAGATCTGGTTTAGCCCGAGTATACATCCATAAATGACAGCAGTTTGTGTCCCACTGTTCAATCCACCAGTTGATCAATCCTGGAGAGCGGGAAGCTGTCCTTTGGACAGGTCTTGTCGAGGTCCGAGAAATCAATACAGGCTCTCCATTTTCCATTGGACTTCTTGACTAGGACTGGGATTGACACCCATTCAGGGTAGATTGCATCTCGAATGAAGCCATTAGCCATTAGTATATCTACTTCTTCTCTCAATGACTTGGACCATTCCAGCCCAAGCCGTGCCTTTTTTGCTTAACTGGGCGAATTTAGGGTCAATGTTGAGAGTGTAGCAGGCAATGTTAGGTGATACCCCACACATATTAGAGTGTGTCAAAGGAAATACGTCTAAATTAGCGCGAAGGAATTTGTTTAGTTCCGGCCGCATCTTGTTTCCATGCTGTGAACCAATTTTCAAGACTCATGTTGGGTCATCCAAACAAATTGGGACAGATACCCTCACTTCAGCCAGTGCTGGTCGATCCTCCCTTGAGCTCTTCTATCAAAGATCCAAAGCCTTTTCGAATCGGCTATGGTCCCCAAGCCAAGGGCATTTCTATAGTTGCTATTCAGAGGCTTCACGGGTGTGGAGGGTTTTCCCCATATCCTTTCCTTTTTCCTTTCTTCTTAACTCCCGAAATTCTACAATGTAGCATTCCCGAGTGATGCTTTGGTCTCCTTTCACAATTCCGACTCTGTGTTCATTAGGGAACTTCACTGTAAGACACCATTGGGCCAGTTCTATTATGAAGTCAACTAATGCAGCCTGCCCCAAGAAGGCATTGTATGCTGACATTTCATCCACGATCATAAAGGTCTGAATAAGGGTTCACCCTCTCTGAGCTCCACGGGTAGGTCAATTATTCGTTGCTTGGGTTCACTAGTAAAATCCTAAATCTTTTTTTGACACGCGGACACACTTTTCATGCCAATCTTCATTTAATCGAAAGTGCGTCTAAAGAGAATGTTAATGGAGCTATCGCTGTCAACCAACAGTCGCCGAACTACAACACGCCCAATTCCAACCGTCACCTTCATCGGATAAAGAGTCATAGCTTCGACCCCTTCGGTATCCCTATTTTGGAACATAATATCGTCATTCAAGGTCCGCCGTGTCTTAACTGGAGCCTCATCTTCCACAACCAAACATGATTCCTTCGGAACATGCTTCAGAGAACTTGCATATCGCTCTATTTCCCCTCGATTTCTTTGTGCGGGATGCAGCCCCCCGGATATTGTTCAGATGATGAGTCTATGGTCAATTCGTTTTGACCCTTCTTCACTAGTTTCTACTTGATTCCTTCATTCTCTTGGGTTTTGAGGAGTTGCAAATTAATTGGGGTTTTATGGTTGTCTTATGTTGTAATATCATGGAATTTTGGACGATATAAATTTAATAATCCGTGTTTAAATTTATATTGAATTGATAATTTTTGTTAATAAATTTTATTTGATTTAATAATCTTCTTTATTTAAATATTTAATTGATGAATTTATTTTTAATAAACTAATAAATCTATTTTCTATTTAATAATGTATATGTATTTATATATATATTTTAAATAGACAAGTTGTTTTTAATTAAATTAGTATAGCATAATTTTAATGTTTTGAAAATAGGAGTTGTGATTTATTTTTAATTTAAGCTTTTCAAAAATATTTAATAAAAATACTAAATGATTTTAAATATATGAGATAAATGTTTTATTGGTTTAAAATTCATTTTAACTTAAGTTTGTATATTAAAATAAGTTACAAAAATGTTTGTGTTATTCTTTTTAAAATATTGATTTATAAAATGTGATTTGTTAATTTAATATGAAATTTAAAATACAATTTAAAATATGAAACATGTATTCATTAAGTTACAAACTCTTTTATAAATTTATTTTAATTATTTAAAAGTATCTTTTTCAAATGATAAATTTGTATATTGTTGTATTTATATTAACACTTTGCTTATTCTTTAGAAATAAATTATATACATAACTAAGTATAAGAACTAGTTAAATAAGTTTAAACATTTATTAACACTTAATTAAATAAAAAATCATTTAAAAATGACATGTGTAAGTAATTTAAAATATAAGTTAACAAGTGTAAAAATTTTAGACAAGTGTCAAATTTGATCTTTTATTTTTATTTGTTTTTAATAAATCATAAATTTAGTTTATAAACTTGCATATACTCATTTCTTTTTCTCTTTCTCATTTTCATTCTAAAAAGAAATCTGAAAATCAAGGTTCTATAACATTTTCATCCTCAAAAACCTATTCAAATGCATTGCATTCAACTCCTCAAAATACAAATCTGCATTCCCCAAAATACAAACCTACAAAGTAAATGCATAGCAAATAAACATTCCATTTTCAAGCAAGTCTGCATTTTACAAATTAAAGCAAATCTGAACAATCACCCTCTAGTTCATCTTCAAATGCATAGCAAAAAACATGAAATGGTTCCTGCATTCAATTTTTGAACCTGAAGCAGTTTGCAAAACAAACCTGCATATTTCTTTAATCTGGAAACAAAAAGGACATGCATGCAACAATAAACTAGAAGGTCTGCATTCAATTCTATAAATCTGGAAGCAAGTCTTAAGGGCATTCAAATGAGGAAATTTCAAACTGTGCTCTGCAATTTTAAAACAGTGAGTAACTTTCTAAATTTAAAGCTTAAGTATTTTTGAAAACCTGATGCATGTTCATGTTTTTTTAAATTTTAAATGATTTATGTGTGATTGCAGTTTATTTCTTTGAATTTATGTGATGAGTATGAATAAATCTGCTATGTATAAGCTTCTGCCTGTATCTAGTTTCTTTGTAGTATGGATTTTTGTTAAAATCCATTTCCATCTTTAATTTGTCTTGGTTAAATTATAGAATTTTAATAAGATGTGTAGGTTAGTTCAGGGATTAGATTTTAAGATTTTATTTAATTAAATTTTAATAAAATCTTACTGTAAGTAAATAACAGAGCAACAGAAATTGTATAAGTGAAAATATAAAACAATGTAAATCAATGTTTCAGAAATATAATTCAAAACAACTTCTCAAATTATGATTTTAAAAAAAATAGTATTACAATTTTAAACGATTAAATCAAAGTACAGTTACAGATTGACTGTATCATACTTATTTGATAAGCACTGTTGAATCCTGCAATGGATTTGGTTGAAATTGTTTATAAAGATAGTGTATCTATCAGGGATTATAGGGAAATTACAAATTTGGGTTACTTTTCATTATTGAGGTTGTAATTTGGAATTTGCAGTGTGAACCCTAGTTTATTTGGGTCACTGATTTTGTTCGACTGTGGTTTCCTCATTGGATCGAGTTCAACCATGATTAGTGTATGGGTGGATGGTGGCTTGGGGAAGTCTTCACCGGAGTTTCAAGATTTATGGTGGCCGGAGTGGTGAGTTATTGCCGTTGACAGGCTAGGCACTGAAAGGGGGAGGCTGTTCCAGGTTCTGGAAATTGAGTCTCAAACTAGAATGGAGCATATGATGTAGAAGTGGGTGTTGAGTTGGCCTGAGGGAAGGTTTGATGATCGTGGAATGGTCATGGATTTGACTAATTATGGCCGGAGTGGATGGGCAAGTGTACAGTGCAGAAGTGTGCATGGTTGTGATTTTTTTTTTGTTGCAGGGTTTTAAAACCCATGATGGTCTCGAGTTATTTGTGAAGTGGCTCGAAGCAAGAGGTGATTTTACTCGAAGTAAAAATTGTGGTAGCTCGGGTTGTTTAAAGTGCTTTAGGTTCTAAAATTCTACAGAGTTTATTTCCAGGTTTTAAATTTTTTTAAAAGTAAAGTTTGAATTTTAAACTGGAATTTAACTTAGGTTTTAAAGCCTGAATTTAAATATGAGTTCAAATAAGCTTGAATTTTGGCTTTTAGGAATAATTTTTTTTTTTTAAAATTTGAGTTTGTTTTTTTTTAAAATGAAAACAGAAACTGTTTTCTGTTTTTATTTTAATTTAAAAGCAAGTTTAAAATTGTAAGATTAAGTTCAAATAGGAATTTTCAAACCTGAAATGTAATTATGAATTCAATAATTTCAAACTTGGAGTTTGAATCATTTTTAGATTCAAAAAAGTAAGATGTTTAGACTAAGACAGAAAACTGTTTTCTGTTTTAAATTTAAAAGTAAATTTTTTTGATTCACCTGAAATTTAAAACCAAGTTAAATCTGGAAACTGAAATATGAAATTCAGGTAGAAGAATCTAAGTTTGAGTTTAATTTAAAATTTGGAATTTAAATTTAGATTTTAAACTTTTACAGTATTAAGGAACCTTGGTTTTTAATTTGAACTATGAGTTTTAAATTATGAAATAAAATTTCAAATAAGTTTAAGTTCAGTTTTTAAAACCTGGAATTTGATTTTTATGTCAGTTTTAAAATAAAATAAGTTTTTAAATTTAATTTGTTTGATATAAAATTGTTTTATAATCTTATAAACTTTTAGTTTATAAAAAGTATGTTTTGAACATGTGAGATAAAAAGGATTTTTAAAATTGGGTTTAAAAACCTTGTTTAAATGAATTGTTTCATTTTAAAATCTTAAAATTTTAAAATGAAATTTAAAGTGAAGTTTGAAACAAATATGGAAACAAATTGTTAAAAATAATTTATATACAAAGAAATGTTTCATAAATTAAGATTAGAACTTAAGAAAATTGGTTTCATTTAAATTATTAAATTAATTTGAATGGAATATTAATTATTATTTACTTATTAATGTGGATGATTAATTAGGTAATTAATAGTTTTTAAATTGATTAATTAAAATTTGAGATTAATTAATTAAGGTTAATTAATCTATAGTTAAAGATTGTTAATCAAATTTTAATTTATGACTAAGTTTATTTAATGATTTTAATTAATACTTAATTAATTAATAATTAGAGATTAGATAAATTGTAATTAAATACTAATTAATTGATAATTAATAATGATTTGTATAAGTTAATTTCTTAATTAAGTAATTAAGAAATGTTAATGAAGGTCATTAACTTAAGATTATTTAATAAATAATTAATGTGATTAATTTTGATAATTAATTAGATTAATTAATTAATAATAATCAATTATTTAGGTTTAATTACTTAGTGAAAGTAATTAATGAATTAAATACTTGGTGTAATTAATTTGATTAATGTGATTAGTTTAGATTAATTAAGTTAAATTAATTTAAACATTTGTGTATTGTTGATAATTACTTTATGTAATTTATGGATTTGTAATTACTTAAGGAAGTAATTAATTAATAATTACTGAATATAATTAGGGATATTTATTATAGAAGTAATTTGGATTTAAATTGCTTTGAAAATTAATCAAGTGATTAATGAAAATAATTAATTAAGAGTAGTTAATTTATGGGATGAGTAATTAAAATAGTTAATTACTGGATGGTTATTAATCATAGGTGATTAATATATATGTTGTTTAAATTGAAGATTAATTACTTATGTAATTAATTTATATTTAGAAATTGATTAAATATAGTTAGAAATCATTAATTAATTAATTAATGATGTAATTTGGAGTTGATTAATTAAGGTATAATTAATAATGAATAAATGATTAATGTAATTAATTTTAGCTACCTAACTAATTAAGCAATTACAAGTTAATTATTTGCAAAGGGTTTAATATAATTAACTTGTGCAAGTAATATTAAAGGCTAATTAATTATTGTAATTAGAGATGGTTAATCAGTAATGATTAATTGAAATGAATATTGAGATGATGATTTATAAATTGATTTGTAATCAATTGATGGTTAAGTTAAGCAGGATTTTAATGATGAGGTAATTAATTTAATTCATTTTAAATTAATTAGAGTTTAGGTAATTAATTTAATTCATTTTAAATTAATTAGAGTTTAGGTAATTAATTTAATTCATTTTAAATTAATTATAAATGGAATGATCATTAGATCATTGCTTATGTTTGATGATTGGTATTGGGTGCCATGTATGGTTTGTAATCTCAGTTATGAGATGAGTTATGTATGTGATATGGATGCATTGGTTGCTTTTGGATGATAATATAGATTATCTGATTATGATATGAATTATCTGTTGATAATGATAATGTTGATTATCTATTGTGTTATAAATTATCTATCTGTGTACATTTAGATAATTAAATTGAATTGTTTTAAACTTAAAACAACTTGGCCTTAAAAGACACGTTTTGGATTTCGATGAGACCGGGATCGGGTTTCGATATTTGGATATCCGAAAACCACATCGATTCCAATTAAATGTTAGGTCGTTAATCCAAGTGGAGCGAGTGAAGACTCAAGGTGTAAGGGCTATACGTCAGTATAACTCTGTGGGTGAATCCGTAATGAGTTGACGGAATAGTACGTATAGATTCGAGATGGTGATTCAGAGTGCAAGGGTTATTGTTGTTAACTCTGAGGGTGATTCCAAAATGAGTGTAACGAGATAATGCCTTCAGTTTCGTTCGAACCCGGAACAAACTTGTATGGATTGAATGCTTTCAGAACATTGTCAGGTGGACGATGAGCATTCAAAGTGATATGTCCTATAAAGGTAATCGTAGCCTCAAGCCTCATCAACCGGGAATGGCTAAAAAAGGGGAGGTGGAACAAAGCTTCGTGGGTAGCCCCCACTTGAGAGCAAGATTTAACCCTGTCTAGAGGTCCCTTTATTTTCGGCTTAGTGGTGCGGTTGCTGATCACAACTGCGGGGTTGTCTTGTTTGGAACTGTTCAGTAAGGAACGGGTCCGGCTTTGTGTTGCAGGGGAGTTAGGGTGGCTCCTCGGTACGGTGATCTAGGCCACGTACTGTGACGGGCGGTACCCCAGTAGCCCAGCCATTGATGGAATCCAAAATCCAATAAGTGCCGTACGTATTAGTTGTGCCCAACTATGTTGGAATGTGAGATGTAAGCATTTCAACTATTTCTGTATTTTACTTGAAAACCCTAGACACTATTATAATATCATTGGATTTCCTATCAAATGTTTTGGTTAGCGTAAGGTAAAAACATTTCCATGTTTATGTGTGGAAAGTCTTACGTGATACCTTTTCTTTTCAAAGGTTTTTCAAAGTTAAGCAACTTTAACCGGTTACTCACACCAGACCCATGTCTGACCCGGAGTTATTTCTGTTTTTCTTTAATTCTTGGGAGGAGCATATGGAGCAGGAGGCTTCTATGTATAGTGATATAGTTTTCCGCTGTGTTGGTATCTCTGAGTGTTTTCTGTAATGTATTGAGTTGTAATAACTAGACAGGTGTTTATAGCTGTCTAGTATGTGATGTATTGTCTGTGTAACTCTGATATTTGATGTATACTATGTAATACTTATGTTATTAATATAATTTATTCGTTCCATTGTTGAGATTCTTGTGTTGTTTCTTCTTTCTCTTCTTTCTTTTCTCTTTTCTATCCCTTTCTTTCTTAAGGATGATACGACTTTTTGTGGAGAAAAAGTCGGGACGTCTCAGCTGGTATCAGAGCATTAGGTTGAGTGAATACCTATGTCTATAGTGGTGTCTATCTTGAGAGAGCGTATTTGTATTTTTATTTTTATTATATATATATAATTGGTTCTACCTATTTGTTGGATTACCTGTTTAGGTTTTCCAATGTAAGTTATAAAGGTAGATGAGGTAGGAGTGTGTGTAACACGACTACCATTGGTTGGAGTTATGGATGAGGTTGGAAGTGTATTTGTCGAGACTGTAGACCGAATACCGTCTCGAGTAAGTTTTGTTTGGTGTAAGGACTTCATCGATCTCTGAAGGTAACCTTCTAGAGGTTCGGAGTTCATCTTTGAAGTGCAGAATTGAGTTGGATCTGTCGTTTGGGCAGAAGCAAGCGAGTGATGATATTTTGATATCTCAGGAAATAGTAGCCGCGTGATGAGATGCAGTGACTATGGATATTTCCGAAGATGTTTCTTTGGAACAAGAATAAGAAGTGAGTCTGCTCGGTATTGTGGCTGAGTCTAGCAGAGTGTTCTGAGTTGGTAGGGAGTCTTCGGGCTGAGTAGTTTTTCTAAAGTGGAGTTCATAAGCAGTAGAATGGATTCATTTCTCTGGTTAGTTGGCTAGGCCAGCATAAGCTGTTCTGTTTGGTTGAGAGAGAGAGCAGTTTCTTTGGATTTAGGCTGAGTTGATCGCAAAAGTGACTTGCGATAGTGTTCTTTTGGATTATGGGAGATTGTCCGGATTTTCTTCCAGGAAGTCAGAGTTTGTCTGGATCTGAAGATCGTGTTTTCTTTCCAGGAATGGAACTGGTAGTTCAGTTAGTAGTTTGTTGGTTCTTTGAGATAGAAGTTGGTGAAGCCGCTCAGGGTTTCGGAGAAACATATGAGTTTTCTTTTATGGATATATGGAACTATATTTCTGTGCTGGGTTGTCTCGCCTGTGCTTGTGCTGTTCTTCAGCATTTTCTTCTGCTTCGGATCAGAGTTGTGCAGCGGAAGCAGTTTGGGGGTGTTTCTGTTTTGTCTTTTTCGGATAAGGAGAAGTTTGTTCTGTCTTCTGTTGTTGAGAAGCAGGGTGTGTGTTCTTGGCTTTTGAGTGATCTTAAGGAGATCATTGGATTGTTCTGATCCAGTTTGTTTCTAGAAGTATCAGCGTAGAGTTAAGCTGATCAGGATGGATGTTGGAATCCCAGGATCGTCTGAAGAGTTTTTATGGATAAGAGGCAGAGAAATTTGGATTCTGGAGTTGGAGATTTGATTTGGGATAAGTTTTTCTCCGATCCAAAGAGCTATAAGTTTGGGAAGCTAGCTCCGAGGTGTTTTGGATTTCTTCTGTGTTTTGGTAAGATCGGTGTTTGGTTTTCTAGAGTTGAATTGCCAGTTTGGATAACTGGGATTCAAAGTGTTTTGACGTATCTCTAAGGGAGTACGTGTTTGATATTTCTGGTAGTAGAACCAGCAGTTTAGGATGGATTGGATGTTGAGTCAGACTCGTTTGTAGTCTAATATTCTGTATAGAATTGTTGTTAGGAGCTCTATCGTTTAATAGTATTGATTGATTGGATTTTATAGAGCAAGTATCCCGATATATATATATATATATATATATATATATATATATATATATATATATATATATACCGGGGAAACTCGTGAAAGTTTTATCCAAAATTCTTTTGGATAATTAGATTTGTACTGATTGTGTGAATTGGTTGCTTTGGTTTTTGGCATATGACTAACATATGCTGTATTTTAAAATAAAATCTGTAAATAGATTATTAAATTACCTTTGTTTTAAATTTCGGGGACGAAATTCTTTTAAGGGGGAAGAATTGTAATATCCCGGAATTTTGGACAATATAAATTCAATAATCCGTGTTTAAATTTATATTGAATTGACAATTTTTGTTAATAAATTTGATTTTATTTAATAATCTTCTTTATTTAAATATTTAATTGATGGATCTATTTTTAATAAACTAATAAATCTATTTTCTATTTAATAATGTATATGTATTTATATATATTTTAAATAAACAAGTTGTTTTTAATTAAATTAGTATAGCATAATTTTAATGTTTTGAAAATAGGAGTTGTGATTTATTTTTAATTAAGCTTTTCAAAAATATTTAATAAAATACTAAATGATTTTAAATATATGAGATAAATGTTTTATTAGTTTAAAATTCATTTTAACTTAAGTTTGTATATTAAAATAAGTTACAAAAATGTTTGTGTTATTCTTTTTAAAATATTGATTTATAAAATGTGATTTATTAATTTAATATGAAATTTAAAATACAATTTAAAATATGAAACATGTATTCATTAAGTTACAAACTCTTTTATAAATTTATTTAATTATTTAAAAGTATCTTTTTCAAATGATAAATTTGTATATTGTTGTATTTATATTAACACTTTGCTTATTCTTTAGAAATAAATTATATACATAACTAAGTATAAGAACTAGTTAAATAAGTGTAAAAATTTATTAACACTTAATTAAATAACAAATCATTTAAAAATGACATGTGTAAGTAATTTAAAATATAAGTTAACAAGTGTTAACATTTTAGACAAGTGTCAAATTTGATCTTTTATTTTTATTTGTTTTTAATAAATCATAAATTTAGTTTATAAACTTGCATATATTCATTTCTTTTTCTCTTTCTCATTTTCATTCTAAAAAGAAATCTGAAAATCAAGGTTCTATAACATTTTCATCCTCAAAAACCTATTCAAATGCATTGCATTCAACTCCTCAAAATACAAATCTGAATTCCCCAAAATACAAACCTGCAAAGTAAATGAATAGCTAATAAACATTCCGTTTTCAAGCAAGCTCTGCATTTACAAATTAAAGCAAATCTGAACAATCACCCTCTAGTTCAGCTTCAAATGCATAGCATGAATCATGATATGGTTCCTGCATTCAATTTTTTGAACCAGAAGCAGTTTGCAAAACAAACCTACATATTTCTTTAATCTGGAAACAAAAAGGACATGCATGCAACAATAAACTAGAAGGTCTGCATTCAATTCTATAAATCTGGAAGCAAGTCTTAAAGGCATTCAAATGAGGAAATTTCAAATTGTGCGTTGCAATTTTAAAACAGTGAGTAACTTTCTAAATTTAAAGCTTAAGTATTTTTGAAAATGTGATGCCCCACCTCTATACCCACGCTAGCCAAGAACATTACGGTGAATGCTGTCGACTAGCACGGAGAATAAGGCTGTTGAGGAGCGACCATCCGTGTAATTGCTTTGTGCGAGCATCGATATGTCAGATAGTATAACATGCAATACTTTATCAAGAGGAAATCCGACATACCGACACAAACTCAAAGCTACTACACAGTGGCTATAATATCTTCGGAAACAAATACAGAAATAAACATAGCATAAATCAGTCACAGATAATTCATATCACAAAGGCGGAAGAAGATATGAATATATAATTAACACATGAAAGTGTATGTCAGAGTAGTGGTCTAAAAAGATCCACAATATCACAAAAGAATAGTTACATGAACTACACAAAAGAATAAGTATACATTATGGAGTCTATATCTCAAATGTATACAACAAAAACTACTAATCTAAGTAGTTAACCAAAAGTCAGAGAAATCAATCCCAAGTGAGAGGTCAAGCTGAAGCACCTGTAACATCTCGGTCTGACCCGAGTATTATTTAATAAGAAAATAATAAACGGATCAGTCTAACTATAGATATCAGATGAAACGATATAGAATAAGAGATATGACTAAACACATAATAATCACAATTCCAAGCTGTGATATATATAAGTAATTTAAATTCAACGAGAGATTAATCAATATCACCAAATCTACACAAGAATCAAAGAAATGCCATACTCCTTATTTCGTTCATCAAACCACAAATATTGACGATTATATCAATGTCAATCACAAAAGTCAATGACACACAAATTCACCAATGCACAAATATTGACAATAATATCAATGTCAATCACACAAGTCAATGACACACAAATTCCAGAATTCAATATGCGAAATCCAGAAATCACAAAAGTCAATGACGCACAAATTCACCAATGCACAAATATTGATAAAACTTATCAATGGAAATCACGAAAATTGGTGAAACACAAATTCTAGAAATCATCTCAAGAAATCCAGAAATCACAAAGGGGGGAGGCCTATCACAAACGGGAGCATAAAGCCCACCAACACGTGTATCACAAACGGAACGCTAATTCCATGGTTGCTAACCATCACAAATTGAGCCGAAGCTCCACAAACGGCCCGAAGACCATGGGTTGCTACCCCACCAAATTGAGTCGAAACTCCGCAAAACGGGGTTTAGTCTCCCTCGCAGACAAAGAGACATCGCACATTGCTAGTCTAAATCACAAAGATGATTGTCATGATCAACGAGAAGTGTCGATTACAGTAAGCTAGTAAATATATGAGCTTAGCATCATGTCCCATAACCACTAGCTTAACTTAAATATTTACGAACAAATTGTAGATCTCCACTAGAAAATTGTCACAAGAGTTTCAATCGAACAAGTCCAAGAATTAACCAACAAAGTGAACGCAAGCGTTCATACCACTTGTTTTACTAAGTCGTTTAATTAGATTTCTCATACGAGTGAGGTAAAGGTTTGTATATACTAATAGATTGGAAAACGGTTTTATAAACGAATTTGGTATTAAAATAGTATTGAAATCGTTTGAGGAAAGAGTTTTGATATTTACTACTAGTATAGAAAACCTTTATATTTTTAAAGTGACAAATCACGAAGAAGATTGTAAGAACAATCAATCACTAAAATTCACATACGAAGACGTGAATAAAATCCAAAGAAATCGATAAAGGATCCATCGAAATGGATATTCAAAAATCCCTAAAAAGAGTATTCAAAGTCATAATAAATGATCACAACAACTAGGAAACAACTCGAATCGATCAAAGTTGAAAATTCACGCGACTAGGCGAAAATAGGCAAAATGCATCAGGTCGGTCGGCCGGCTACAGAGCTCGGTCGACCGAACCTTGTTTTGAAAAACTTCTCGGGCATCAGGTCGGTCGACCGAACCAGGGGGTCGATCGGCCGAACCAGAAACAGAGAAGTGCAACTGCACTTTTACTAGCTGGTCGGTCGACCGTACCAGGGGGGTCGGTCGGCCGAACCTGATGCTCTGCAAATTGATGCCCATAAATTGATGTGCAACCTCCAACAATTCGCAACCGAACGAGCACGGACGCTAGGGAATTATGCCTAACGGCTACCCGGCCCTATTGGCTCCTCGATGCATCACCAAAAACACATTTGAACCTCAAAGCTATGATTTTTAAGGATTTGGCTTTCAAACACTAAAATTGGAATATTCTCAAAAGCAATCCAAATCAAAAGCAATTGCACAAGAATAAGTGTTAGGAATTTATACCTAACAATCGAAGATAATTCATAGACTTAGATGTGAGATTAAAAATCTCACCTTTTCACAAAATCAAACAAGAAGAAGCTTGAAAGCAAATGGAGAATCAACCTCTCTTCAACACAACCCAAATGAGTTTGAATCTATGCTCAAAACAAGAACATTCCCAAAATTAGGTTTAGGAATTTCTGAAATTGGTAAGAGAATAAGTTGGAGAAGAAGAAGAGAATGCTTACCAATGGGTTCTCTTGAATTTGGAGCTAGGAATTTGAAGTTGCAAAAGGAACTAGGGTTTTGGAGTTTTAATTTCCAAATCTCTCCCACCATTAATACTTTAAAAACTGAAAAGAGAAGAGAATGAGGGTGAATGGGGAAGTGTGGCTCAGATTTGAGCATAAGTTAAACATAGGGCTGAGCCCAAACCCAAACCCAAAGTGAAAAGTAGCAAAAATCAACTTTCTCCAAACATATCGAAGCTTATACTCAAAAAGGTCGCAAACGACATTTTAAACTCAATGGGAGTGGTCCCGAGTCCTAATTCGACCGTATGCAAAAAGTAGCTTTTCGGACTAAAATCCGACTAACGATAAAATATTTAAATATAAAATCGATAAATATGCGGGTTGTTACAGACTCCCCTCCTTAAAGAAATTGCGTACTCGCAATATTTAATAAGAAAACATAAAGTAACAACCATAAAAGCATATTCAACACAAAAGAAATTTGAAATAAAAGGTTAACCTTAAAGAGCACGGGAAAGCAAGTCCGGATGTGATCGCTCGATGAATTCCCTAGACTCCCAAGAACAATCCTTAGGATTTGAAGACCATTGAACTTTAACAAGCGGAACATCTTTATTTCGAAGTCGTTTGACTTCCAAAGCAATGATACGAATAGGATGTTGCTCATAAGTTAAATTAGGCGAAACTTCAATCTCTTCCACAACACCGGGCTCAAGAATAGAATCGGAATCTCGAAGACATTTCCGAAGTTGAGAAACGTGAAACACGTCATGGATAGCAGAAAATTGAGCTGGTAATAAAAGGCGATAAGCCATGGAACCAATACGTTCGGTGATAGGAAATGGCCCAATATATCGAGGCGCTAGTTTTCCCGGTCAACTGAAACGTACAACACCTTTCATAGGTGAAACACGAATGAACACAAGATCTCCCACAGAAAATTCTAACTTCCTTCTTCGGTTATCGGCATAGGATTTTTGTCTACTCTGGGCTTCTTTCATCCTATGACGTATAAGATCAATCTTTTTTGTGGAATCACGAATATAATCTGGACCTAAAACCAGCTTCTCACCGGCCTCAAGCCAACAAGAAGGAGATCGGCATGGCCTTCCGTAGAGTGCCTCGAAAGGTGTCATACCAATACTAGATTGGAAGCTATTATTATAGGAAAATTCAACAAGTGAAATATGATCTTCCCAACTTCCCCCAAAATCAAGCACACATGCACGAAGAAGATCTTCAAGAGTTTGATTCACACGCTCAGTTTGTCCATCGGACTGGGGATGATAAGCAGTGCTAAAATTAAGCTTCGTTCCCAAAGCTTTTTGAAGACTCTTCCAAAATCCACTAGTAAACAATGGATCGCGATCACTAACAATAGAAGTAGGAACACCATGTAATTTAACAATCTCTTTAACAAAGAGTTTGGCCAAAAGAGGAACGGTTCGGTTAGACCGAACGGGAATAAAATGGGCAGATTTAGTAAGCCTATCAACAATCACCCATAAGCTATCATGACCCGAACGAGAACGGGGAAGGCCATCTATAAAATCCATGGAAATTTGCTCCCACTTCCAAATTGGAATTTCTAAAGGTTTCAATAACCCACCGGGCCTTTGATGTTCGACCTTAACGAGTTGGCAAGTCATGCAACGCTTAACGAAGTTAGCGATGTCAAGTTTTATTCCCTCCCAATAATAAAGTCGCTTCATATCTGCGTACATTTTACTACTTCCGGGATGAATGGTAAATTTAGAACGATGAGAATCTTCTAAAATATCTTTACGAAGATCACTAATATTTGGTACGATAAGTCTACCAAATCTCCGAATGCCGCCACGAGAATCGATATCAAAGTCTTTCAAACCTTCAATATCAATTTTACCCTTAATATTTTGGCCAAGAAGAGCCAATTCGGGATCTAGCCTTTGAGCTTCAAGAATGTGGTCCAAAAGAGAAGGATGAGCCTCAAGGCTACATAAAACAAATGATGATCATAAATCGGATACGCGGTCTCGAATCTCACAAGTGGATAAGATCTCGAGATCGTTCCATTTGGATATCATCATAGAAACAACAACTTGTTGTTTACGGCTAAGAGCATCGGCGACACGATTACCCTTACCGGGTGTATAAAGAATATCAAGATCATAAGGAGCAAGGAACTCGAGCCAACGCTGTTGACGCAAATTAAGTTCCTTTTGAGAGAATAAATACTTCAAGGACTTATGATCGGTATAAAGAACAAATTTCTCTCCTAAAAGATAATGACGCCAAATACGAAGGGCGAAAACAATAGCCGCGAGCTCTAAATCATGGGTGGCATATCTAGTCTCAGCAGGCTTCAATTGCCTAGAAGCATAAGCAATAACACGTTCTCTTTGCATAAGAACGGCACCCAAACCAACGCGACTAGCATCGGTATAAACAACGAAGTCTTGATTCCCCTCGGGAATAACAAGAATAGGAGCATCAGAAAGGAGTTCTTTTAATTTCTGAAAAGAAGCTTCACATTTGTCCGACCAAATGTATTTAACACCTTTCTTAGTCAAGCTAGTGAGAGGCACGGCAATCTTAGAAAAGTCTTTGATAAAACGACAGTAATAGCCCGCCAATCCGAGAAAACTACGAATCTCTGTCACACTCTCCGGTCTCTTCCAATCTTGAATCGCTTCAATCTTTGAAGGATCCACGGAAATTCCGGATTCGGAAATAATATGACCGAGAAACTTCACATGAGATTGCCAAAAGTGGCATTTAGAAATTTTTTTCCTTAATTGATTACTCCTAAGAGTTTCCAACACAATCCGAAGATGATTTTCATGCTCCTCCTCGGTTTTGGAATACACAAGAATATCATCGATAAAGATAAGAACAAACCGGTCGAGGAAGTCTTTGAAAACTCTATTCATAAGGTCAACGAAATACGCCGGAGCATTCATCAAACGAAATGGCATGACAAGCCATTCATAAGATCCATAACGAGTACGGAACGAGGTCAATGGAATACTATCCTCTGCAATACGAAGCTGATGAAATCCAGTAGCTAAGTCTAATTGTGAAAAGACCTTAGCACCACTAAGCTGATCGAATAGATCATCAATCCGAGGTAAAGGATATTTATTTTTGATAGTAAGATCATTAAGCTTGCGGTAGTCAACGCAAAGCCTAAGTGTTCCATCGGATTTCTTCATGAAAATAGCCGAAGCTCCCCAAGGCGAGGAACTAGAGAGAATAAATTGCTTCGTCTCCAATTCAGATAATTGTTTACGCATCTCCTCGTTTTCTTTATTGGACATACGATACGGAGGACGAGTGATAGGTTGGGCTCCAGGAATAATATTAATTCTGAACTCAATTGCTCGCTTAGGTGGTAATCCTAAAACGGGCTCAAATATGTCGGGAAATTCACAAACGACGTGAATAAGAGAAATAATATCACCCTCGTCATCATTATCGTCATCACGAGGATTTAAAGAATACAAAGATGCAACCAAGCTGGAATCTGAATCTTTAAGATTAATAGAAATCTGCTTAACAGATTGAGGATGTCGAAGATGAATAGTCCGCTCAGGACATAGGATATGGGCTTCATAACAGTTAAGCCAATCCATTCCCAAAATCATTCCAAAGCCTAAATAACGCATGACATGCAAATCGGCTCGGAAAGAAAAATCACACAAAATAATCTCGACATCTTTACACAATAAACTGATTGTTGCGGATCCACCAACCGGATTCGCAATTCTCAAAGAAGTCATTAAACACAAAACATCCAAATAAAAAGTATCAACAAGTTCTTTTGATATAAAAGAATGGGATGCACCCGTATCAAAAAGAACTCGAATAGGATGATCACGAAATAAAATAATTCCATCCAGAATAGAATGAGAAATACCTTGGCTACGAGATGTGTTGCCAGGGGCTTGAGCAACATTAAGTTTTCCCTCCTTCTTGCCCTAAAGCTTGGGCCATGAAGATATAACATGACCGGGAACTTTGCAGTAGCGACACGAGAGAGACCTTGGGCACTTGTTCGCATAATAGTCCTTCGAACCACAATTATAGCATTCCCCACGGCCAAAGGAAGAAGTCTTTGCCACGGAGGTTGCTTGCTTCCCTTTCTTATTAGGATAGGGGCCTTTGAATTTGTTTGGCCTCTTCTTTTTGTTGAAGTTTGGTTTGGAACCCACCACTTCAACATCGTTCTCCCTATCCGCCTCTTCAAGACGAAGAACAATATCAACGAGTTGGTCGAAAGAAACTTCTAATTTTAGAAGTAATGGCTTCTTGAGATTTTTGTTTAAGCCATAGACGAATCTCTGGTTCTTCTTTAAAGGGGTGTTGATGTATTCAACCCCATATTTGGAAAGCGATTCGAAGGAGGCGACGTAATCAGTCACGGAGGACTCACCTTGAACAAGGTCTATAAATCGTCGAGCCAATGTCACTTTCTCTGCTTCTGGTACAAATTTCAACTCGAAGCGTTCCCGGAATTTCTCCCAGGTGAGATCCGCTTCATTAATCTCAGAAATAAGAAGCTCGTACCAGTCCAATGCTCTTTCTCGAAGCATACTAGAGGCCACCTGAACTCGGTGAAGGTCAATAAGATTCATGCGAGAAAAGATTCGATCGCATGACCTTAGCCAGGCCTGTACTTCAATAATAGTTTCGGAACCTTTAAATGGCTCCCCATCCAAATTAGTGTAATCGCTACACAAGCGTGCAAATCCCGACTTTGGGTGAGTAGGTTCCAGGTTAGCTCCAGCTGCTTGAGCATTTGTCACTAAATCAAGAAGCTATTGAGCAGTCATAAAAACTCCATCTTGGGGTGGAACACTAGATGGTCCAGCTCTGGGACGGCCTGGTCTAGACATTCCTCTTCCTTAGAAAGAAAGAAGAGCAAGAAGAAGATTATTCACTAATGAATATCAAGCAATCTTGATAGACAAAACAAGGTATCATAAAAGAAGATAGGATAGAACGGTACGTAGATCCGAATAAAATCCTAAAGCACGACTCCTAAGAAAGACTTAGGACGATGATCCTTGTTATAATATTCCATATTGTTTCGAAGTTTTACTCTGATACCAAGCTGTGACGCCCCACCTCTATACCCACGCTAGCCAAGAACATTACGGTGAATGCTGTCGACTAGCACGGAGAATAAGGCTGTTGAGGAGCGACCATCCGTGTAATTGCTTTGTGCGAGCATCGATATGTCAGATAGTATAACATGCAATACTTTATAAAGAGGAAATCCGACATACCGACACAAACTCAAAGCTACGATACAGTGGCTATAATATCTTCGGAAACAAATACAGAAATAAACATAACATAAATCAGTCACAGATAATTCATATCACAAAGGCGGAAGAAGATTTGAATATATAATTAACACATGAAAGTGTATGTCAGAGTAGTGGTCTAAAAAGATCCACAATATCACAAAAGAATAGTTACATGAACTACACAAAAGAATAAGTATACATTATGGAGTCTATATCTCAAATGTATACAACAAAAACTACTAATCTAAGTAGTTAACCAAAAGTCAGAGAAATCAATCCCAAGTGAGAGGTCAAGCTGAAGCACCTGTAACATCTCGGTCTGACCCGAGTATTATTTAATAAGAAAATAATAAACGGATCAGTCTAACTATAGATATCAGATGAAACGATATAGAATAAGAGATATGAGTAAACACATAATAATCACAATTCCAAGCTGTGATATATATAAGTAATTGAAAATCAACGAGAGATTAATCAATATAACCAAATCTACACAAGAATCAAAGAAATGCCATACTCCTTATTTTGTTCATCAAACCACAAATATTGACGATTATATCAATGTCAATCACAAAAGTCAATGACACACGAATTCACCAATGCACAAATATTGACAATAATATCAATGTCAATCACACAAGTCAGTGACACACAAATTCACCAATGCACAAATATTGACAATAATATCAATGTCAATCACAAAAGTCAATGACACACAAATTCCAGAATTCAATATGCGAAATCCAGAAATCACAAAAGTCAATGACGCACAAATTCACCAATGCACAAATATTGATAAAACTTATCAATGGAAATCACGAAAATTGGTGAAACACAAATTCTAGAAATCATCTCAAGAAATCCAGAAATCACAAAGGGGGGAGGCCTATCACAAACGGGAGCATAAAGCCCACCAACACGTGTATCACAAACGGAACGCTAATTCCATGGTTGCTAACCATCACAAATTGAGCCGAAGCTCCACAAACGGCCCGAAGACCATGGGTTGCTACCCCACCAAATTGAGTCGAAACTCCGCAAAACGGGGTTTAGTCTCCCTCGCAGACAAAGAGACATCGCACATTGCTAGTCTAAATCACAAAGATGATCGTCATGATCAACGAGAAGTGTCGATTACAGTAAGCTAGTAAATATATGAGCTTAGCATCATGTCCCATAACCACTAGCTTAACTTAAATATTTACGAACAAATTGTAGATCTCCACTAGAAAATTGTCACAAGAGTTTCAATCGAACAAGTCCAAGAATTAACCAACAAAGTGAACGCAAGCGTTCATACCACTTGTTTTACTAAGTCGTTTAATTAGATTTCTCATACGAGTGAGGTAAAGGTTTGTATATACTAATAGATTGGAAAACGGTTTTATAAACGAATTTGGTATTAAAATAGTATTGAAATCGTTTGAGGAAAGAGTTTTGATATTTACTACTAGTATAGAAAACCTTTATATTTTTAAAGTGACAAATCACGAAGAAGATTGTAAGAACAATCAATCACTAAAATTCACATACGAAGACGTGAATAAAATCCAAAGAAATCGATAAAGGATCCATCGAAATGGATATTCAAAAATCCCTAAAAAGAGTATTCAAAGTCATAATAAATGATCACAACAACTAGGAAACAACTCGAATCGATCAAAGTTGGAAATTCACGCGACTAGGCGAAAATAGGCCAAATGCATCAGGTCGGTCGGCCGGCTACAGAGCTCGGTCGACCGAACCTTGTTTTGAAAAACTTCTCAGGCATCAGGTCGGTCGACCGAACCAGGGGGGTCGGTCGGTCGAACCAGAAACAGAGAAGTGCAACTGCACTTTTACTAGCAGGTCGGTCGACCGAACCAGGGGGGTCGGTCGGCCGAACCTGATGCTCTGAAAATTGATGCCCATAAATTGATGTGCAACCTCCACCAATTCGCAACCGAACGGGCACGGACGCTAGGGAATTATGCCTAACGGCTACCCGGCCCTATCGGCTCCACGATGCATCACCAAAAACACATTTGAACCTCAAAGCTATGATTTTTAAGGATTTGGCTTTCAAACACTAAAATTGGAATATTCTCAAAAGCAATCCAAATCAAAAGCAATTGCACAAGAATAAGTGTTAGGAATTTATACCTAACAATCGAAGATAATTCATAGACTTAGATGTGAGATTAAAAATCTCACCTTTTCACAAAATCAAACAAGAAGAAGCTTGAAAGCAAATGGAGAATCAACCTCTCTTCAACACAACCCAAATGAGCTTGAATCTATGCTCAAAACAAGAACATTCCCAAAATTAGGTTTAGGAATTTCTGAAATTGGTAAGAGAATAAGTTGGAGAAGAAGAAGAGAATGCTTACCAATGGGTTCTCTTGAATTTGGAGCTAGGAATTTGAAGTTGCAAAAGGAACTAGGGTTTTGGAGTTTTAATTTCCAAATCTCTCCCACCATTAATACTTTAAGAACTGAAAAGAGAAGAGAATGAGGGTGAATGGGGAAGAGTGGCTCAGATTTGAGCATAAGTTAAACATAGGGCTGAGCCCAAACCCAAACCCTAAAGTGAAAAGTAGCAAAAATCAACTTTCTCCAAACATATCGAAGCTTATACTCAAAAAGGTCGCAAACGACATTTTAAACTCAATGGGAGTGGTCCCGAGTCCTAATTCGACCGTATGCAAAAAGTAGCTTTTCGGACTAAAATCCGACTAACGATAAAATATTTAAATAAAATATTTAAATATAAAATTGATAAATATGTGGGTTGTTACAGAAAACCTGATGCATGTTCATGTTCTTTTTAAATTTTAAATGATTTTTGTGTGATTGCAGTTTATTTCTTTGAATTTATGTGATGAGTATGAATAAATCTGCTATGTATAAGCTTCTACCTGTATCCAGTTTCTTTGCAATATGGATTTTTGTTAAAATCCATTTCCATCTTTAATTTATCTTGGTTAAATTATAGGATTTTAATAAGATGTGTAGGTTAGTTCAGAGATTAGATTTTAAGATTTTATTTAAGTAAATTTTAATAAAATCTTACTGTAAGTAAATAACAGAGCAATAGAAATTGTATAAGTGAAAATATGAAACAATGTAAATCAATATTTCAGAAATATAATTCAAAACAAGTTCTAAAATTATGATTTAAAAAAAAATAGTATTACAATTTTAAATGATTAAATCAAAGTACAGTTACACATTTACTGTATCATACTTATTTGATAAGCACTGTTGAATCCTGCAATGGATTTGGTTGAAATTGTTTATGAAGATAGTGTATCTATCAGGGATTATAGGGAAATTATAAATTTGGGTTACTTTTCATTATTGAGGTTGTAAATTGGAATTTGCAGTGTGAACCCTAGTTTATTTGGGTCACTGATTTTGTTCGACTGTGGTTTCCTCATTGGATCGAGTTCAACCATGATTAGTGTATGGGTGGATGGTGGCTTGGGGAAGTCTTCACCGGAGTTTCAAGATTTATGGTGGCCGGAGTGGTGAGTTATTGCCGTTGACAGGCTAGGCACTGAAAGGGGGAGGCTGTTCCAGGTTCTGGAAATTGAGTTTCAAACTAGAATGGAGCATATGATGTAGAAGTGGGTGTTGAGTTGGCCTGAGGGATGGTTTGATGATCGTGGCATGGTCGTGGATTTGGCCAATGATGGCCGGAGTGGATGGGCAGGTGTACGGTGCAGAAGTGTGCATGGTTGTGATTTTTTTTTGTTGCAGGGTTTTAAAACCCATGATGGTCTCGAGTTATTTGTGAAGTGACTCGAAGCAAGAGGTGATTTTACTCGAAGTAAAAATTGTGGTAGCTCGGGTTGTTTAAAGTGCTTCAGGTTCTAGAATTCTACAGAGTTTATTTCCAGGTTTTAAATTTTTTTAAAAAGTAAAGTTTGAATTTTAAACTGGAATTTAACTTAGGTTTTAAAGCCTGAATTTAAATATGAGTTCAAATAAGTTTGAATTTTGGCTTTTAGGAATAATTTTTTTAAAAAAAAATTTGAGTTCGTTTCTTTTTAAAAATGAAATCAGAAACTGTTTTTTGTTTTTATTTAAATTTAAAAGTAAGTTTAAAATTGTAAGATTAAGTTCTAACAGGAATTTTCAAGTTTGAAATGTAATTATGAATTCAATAACTTAAAACTTGAAGTTTGAATCATTTTTGAATTCAGAAATGTAAGATGTTTAGACTAAGACAGAAAACTGTTTTCTGTTTTAAATTTAAAAGTAAATTTTTTTGATGCACCTGAAATTTAAAACCAAGTTAAATCTGGAAACTAAAATATGAAATTCAGGTAGAAGAATCTAAGTTTGAATTTAATTTAAATTTTTGAATTTAAATCTAGATTTTAAACTTTTACAGTATTAAGGAACCTTGGTTTTGAATTTGAACTATGAGTTTTAAATTATGAAATAAAATTTAAAATAAGTTTAAGTTCAGTTTTTAAAACCTGGAATTTGATTTTTATGTCAGTTTTAAAATAAAATAAGTTTTTAAATTTAATTTGTTTGATATAATTTTTTTTTATAATCTTTTAAACTTTTAGTTTATAAAAAGTATGTTGTTGAACATGTGAGATAAAAAGGATTTTTAAAATTGGTTTAAAAACCTAGTTTAAATGAATTGTTTCATTTTAAAATCTTAAAATTTTAAAATGAAATTTAAAGTGAAGTTTGAAATAAATATGGAAACAAATTGTTAAAAATACTTTATATAAAAAGAAATGTTTCATAAATTAAGATTAGAACTTAAGAAAATTGGTTTCATTTAAATTATTAAATTAATTTGAATGGAATATTTATTATTATTTAATTATTAATGTGGATGATTAATTGGGTAATTAATAGTTTTTAAATTGATTAATTAAGATTTGAGATTAATTAATTAAGGTTAATTAATCTATAGTTAAAGATTGTTAATTAAATTTTAATTAATGATTAAAGTTTATTTAATGATTTTAATTAATACTTAATTAATTAATAATTAGAGATTAGTTAAATTGTAATTAAATACTAATTAATTGATAATTAATAATGATTTGTATAAGTTAATTTCTTAATTAAGTAATTAAGTAATGTTAATGAAGGTCATTAACTTAAGATTATTTAACAATTAATTAATGTGATTAATTTTGATAATTAATTAGATTAATTAATTAATAATAATCAATTATTTAGGTTTAATTACTTAATGAAAGTAATTAATGAATTAAATACTTGGTGTAATTAATTTGATTAATGTGATTAGTTTAGATTAATTAAGTTAAATTAATTTAAACATTTGTGTATTGTTGATAATTACTTTATGTAATTTATGGATTTGTAATTACTTAAGGAAGTAATTAATTAATAATTACGGAATATAATTAGGGATATTTATTATAGAAGTAATTTGGATTTAAATTACTTTGAAAATTAATCAAGTGATTAATGAAGATAATTAATTAAGAGTAGTTAATTTATGGGATGAGTAATTAAAATAGTTAGTTACTGGATGGTTATTAATCATAGGTGATTAATATATATGTTGTTTAAATTGAAGATTAATTACTTATGTAATTAATTTATATTTAGAGATTGATTAAATATAGTTAGAAATCATTAATTAATTAATGATGTAATTTGGAGTTGATTAATTAAGGTATAATTAATAATGAATAAATGATTAATGTAATTAATTTTAGCTAACTAATTAATTAAGCAATTACAAGTTAATTATTTGCAAAGGGTTTAATATAATTAACTTGTGTAAGTAATATTAAAGGCTAATTAATTATTGTAATTAGAGATGGTTAATCAGTAATGATTAATTGAAATGAATATTGAGATGATGATTTATAAATTGATTTGTAATCAATTGATGGTTAAGTTAAGTAGGATTTTAATGATGAAATAATTAATTTAATTCATTTTAAATTAATTAGAGTTTAGGTAATTAATTTAATTCATTTTAAATTAATTATAAATGGAATGATCATTAGATCATTGCTTATGTTTGATGATTGGTATTGGGTGCCATGTATGGTTTGTAATCTCAGTTATGAGATGAGTTATGTATGTGATATGGATGCATTGGTTGCTTTTGGATGATAATATAGATTATCTGATTATGATATGAATTATCTGTTGATAATGATAGTGTTGATTATCTATTGTGTTATAAATTATCTATCTGTGTATATTTAGATAGTTAAATTGAATTGTTTTAAACTTAAAACAACTTGGCCTTAAAAGACACGTTTTGGATTTCGATGAGACCGGGATCGGGTTTCCATATTTGGATATCCGAAAACCACATCGATTCCAATTAAACGTTAGGGTGTTAATCCAAGTGGAGCGAGTGAAGACTCGAGGTGTAAGGGCTATACGTCAGTATAACTCTGTGGATGAATCCGTAATGAGTTGACGGAATAGTACGTATAGATTCGAGATGGTGATTCAGAGTGCAAGGGTTACGTTAACTCTGAGGGTGATTCCAAAATGAGTGTAACGAGATAATGCCTTCGGTTTCGTTCGAACCCGGAACGAACTTGTATGGATTGAATGCTTTCAGAACATCGTCAGGTGGACGATGAGCATTCAAAGTGATATGTCCTATAAAGGTAATCGTAGCCTCAAGCCTCATCAACCGGGAATGGATAAAAAAGGGGAGGTACAGCAAAGCTTCGTGGGTAGCCCCCACTTGAGAGCAAGATTTATCCCTGTCTAGAGGCCCCTTTATTTTCGGCTTAGTGGTGCGGTTGCTGATCACAACTGCGGGGTTGTCTTGTTTGGAACTGTTCAGTAAGGAACGGGTTCGGCTTTGTGTTGCATGGGAGTTAGGGTGGCTCCTCGGTATGGTGATCTGAGTCACATACTGTGACGGGCGGTACCCCAGTAGCCCAGCCATTGATGGCATCCAAAATCCAATAAGTGCCGTACGTATTAGTTGTGCCGAACTATGTTGGAATGTGAGATGTAAGCATTTCAGCTATTTCTGTATTTTACTTGAAAACCCTAGACACTATTATAATATCATTGGATTTCCTATCAAATGTTTTGGTTAGCGTAAGGTAAAAACTTTTCCATGTTTATGTGTGGAAAGTCTTACGTGATACCTTTTCTTTTCAAAGGTTTTTCAAAGTTAAGCAACATTAACCAGTTACTCACACCAGACCCATGTCTGACCCGGAGTTATTTCTGTTTTTCTTTAACTCTTGGGTACTCAAATTTTTATGAGTAGCCAAGGGAATTCAGGTTAGGATTCAGGTTAGCTTTGACGAATTGTGGAGGAGCATATGGAGCAGGAGGCTTCTGTGTATAGTTATATAGTTTTCCGCTGTGTTGGTATCTCTTAGTGTTTTCTGTAATGTATTGAGTTGTAATAACTAGACAGGTGTTTATAACTGTCTAGTATGTGATGTATTGTCTGTGTAACTCTGTTATTTGATGTATACTATGTAATACTTATGTTATTAATATAATTTATTCATTCCGCTGTTGAGATTCTTGTGTTGTTTCTTCTTTCTCTTCTTTCTTTTCTCTTTTCTATCCCTTTCTTTCTTAAGGATGATACGACTTTTTGTGGGGAAAAAGTCGGGTCGTCTCAGCTGGTATCAGAGCATTAGGTTGAGTGAATACATAGTCTCTGTAGTGGTGTCTATCTTGAGAGAGCGTATTTGTATTTGTATTATATATATATATATATATATATAATTGGTTCTACCTATTTGTTGGATTACCTGTTTAGGTTTTCCAATGTAAGTTATAAAGGTAGATGAGGTAGGAGTGTGTGTAACACGACTACCATTGGTTGGAGTTTTATGGATAAGGTTGGAAGTGTATTTGCCGAGACTGTAGACCGAATACCATCTCGAGTAAGTTTTGTTTGGTGTAAGGACTTCATCGATCTCTGAAGGTAACCTTCTAGAGGTTCGGAGTTCATCTTTGAAGTGCAGAATTGAGTTGGATCTGTCGTTTGGGCAGAAGCAAGCGAGTGATGATATTTTTATATCTCAGGAAATAGTAGCTGCGTGATGAGATGCAGTGACTATGGATATTTCCGAAGATGTTTCTTTGGAACAAGAATAAGAAGTGAGTCTGCTCGGTGTTGTGGCTGAGTCTAGCAGAGTGTTCTGAGTTGGTAGGGAGTCCTCGGGCTGAGTAGTTTTTCTAAAGTGGAGTTCAGAAGCAGCAGAATGGATTCATTTCTCTGGTTAGTTGGCTAGGCCAGCATAAGCTGTTCTGTTTGGTTGAGAGAGAGCAGTTTCTTTGGATTTAGGCTGAGTTGATCGCAAAAGTGACTTGCGATAGTGTTCTTTTGGATTATTGGAGATTGTCCGGATTTTCTTCCAGGAAGTCAGAGTTTGTCTGCATCTGAAGATCGAGTTTTCTTTTCAGGAATGGAACTGGTAGTTCAGTTAGTAGATTGTTGGTTCTTTGAGACAGAAGTTTGTGAAGCAGCTCAGGGTTTCGGAGAAACATCTGAGTTTTCTTTTATGGATATATGGAACTATATTTCTGTGCTGGGTTGTCTAGCCTGTTCTTGAGCTGTTCGTCAGCATTTTCTTCTGCTTCGGATCAGAGTTGTGCAGCGGAAGCAGCTTGGGGGTGTTTCTATTTTGTCTTTTCCAGATAAGGAGAAGTTTGTTCTGTCATCTGTTGTTGAGAAGAAGGGTGTGTGTTCTTGGCTTTTGAGTGATCTTAAGGAGATCATTGGATTGTTCTGATCCAGTTTGTTTCTAGAAGTATCAGCGTAGAGTTAAGCTGATCAGGATGGATGTTGGAAGCCCAGAATCGTCTGAAGAGTTTTTATGGATAAGAGGCAGAGAAATTTGGATTCTGGAGTCGGAGATTTGATTTGGGATAAGTTTTTCTCCGTTCCAAAGAGCTATAAGTTTGGGAAGCTAGCTCCGAGGTGTTTTGGATTTCTTTTGTGTTTTGGTAAGATCAGTGTTTGGTTTTCTAGAGTAGAATTGTCAGTTTGGATAACTAGGATTCAGAGTGTTTTGACGTATCTCTAAGGGAGTACGTGTTTGATATTTCTGGTTGTAGAACCACCAGTTTAGGATGGATTGGTTGTTGAGTCAGACTTGTTTATAGTCTGATATTCTGTATAGAATTGTTGTTAGGAGCTCTATAGTTTAGTAGTATTGATTGATTGGATTCTATAGAGCAAGTATCCCGATATATATATATATATATATATATATATATATATATATATATATATATATATACCGGGGAAACTCGTGAAAGTTTTACCCAAAATTCTTTTGGATAATTAGATTTGTTCTGATTGTGTGAATTGGTTGCTTTGGTTGTTAGCATACGATTAACATATGCTGTATTTAAAATAAAATCTGTAAATAGATTATTAAATTACCTTTGTTTTAAGTTTCGTGGACGAAATTCTTTTAAGGGGGAAGGATTGTAATATCCCGGAATTTTGGACAATATAAATTTAATAATCTGTGTTTAAGTTTATATTGAATTGATAATTTTTGTAAATAAATTTGATTTGATTTAATAATCTTCTTTTTTTAAATATTTAATTGATGAATTTATTTTTAATAAACTAATAAATCTATTTTCTATTTAATAATGTATATGTATTTATATATTTTTTAAATAGACAAGTTGCTTTTAATTAAATTAGTACAGCATAATTTTAATGTTTTGAAAATAGAAGTTGTGATTTATTTTTAATCTAAGCTTTTCAAAAATATTTAATAAAATACTAAATGATTTTAAATATATGAGATAAATGTTTTATTGGTTTAAAATTCATTTTAACTTAAGTTTGTATATTAAAATAAGTTACAAAAATGTTTGTGTTGTTCTTTTTAAAATATTGATTTATAAAATGTGATTTGTTAATTTAATATGAAATTTAAAATAATATTTAAAATATGAAACATGTATTCATTAAGTTACAAACTCTTTTATAAATTTATTTTAATTATTTAAAAGTATTTTTTTCAAATGATAAATTTGTATATTGTTGTATTTATATTAACACTTTGCTTATTCTTTAGAAATAAATTATATACATAACTAAGTATAAGAACCAGTTAAATAAGTTTAAACATTTATTAACACTTAATTACATAACAAATCATTTAAAAATGACACGTGTAAGTAATTTAAAATATAAGTTAACAAGTGTTAACATTTTAGACAAGTGTAAAATTTGATCTTTTATTTTTATTTGTTTTTAGTAAATCATAAATTTAGTTTATAAACTTGCATATACTCATTTCTTTTTCTCTTTCTCATTTTCATTCTAAAAAGAAATCTGAAAATCAAGGTTCTATAACATTTTCATCCTCAAAAACCTATTCAAATGCATTGCATTCAACTCCTCAAAATACAAATCTGCATTCCCCAAAATACAAACCTACAAAGTAAATGCATAGAAAATAAACATTCCATTTTCAAGCAAGCTCTGCATTTACAAATTAAAGAAAATCTGAACAATCACCCTCTAATTCATCTTTAAATGCATAGCATAAATCATGAAATGGTTCCTGCATTCAATTTTTTGAACCTGAAGCAGTTTGCAAAACAAACCTGCATATTTCTTTAATCTGGAAACAAAAAGGACATGCATGCAAAAATAAGCTAGAAGGTCTGCATTCAATTCTATAAATCTGGAAGCAAGTCTTAAGGGCATTCAAATGAGGAAATTTCAAACTGTGCTCTGCAATTTTAAAACAGTGAGTAACTTTCTAAATTTAAGCTTAAGTATTTTTGAAAACCTGATGCATGTTCATGTTTTTTTTAATTTTAAATGATTTTTGTGTGATTGTAGTTTATTTCTTTGAATTTATGTGATGAGTATGAATAAATCTGCTATGTATAAGCTTCTGCCTGTATCTAGTTTCTTTGCGGTATGGATTTTTGTTAAAATCCATTTCCATCTTTAATTTGTCTTGGTTAAATTATAGGATTTTAATAAGATGTGTAGGTTAGTTCAGAGATTAGATTTTAAGATTTTATGTAAGTAAATTTTAATAAAATCTTACTGTAAGTAAATAACAGAGCAATAGAAATTGTATAAGTGAAAATATGAAACAATGTAAATCAATGTTTCAGAAATATAATTCAAAACAACTTCTAAAATTATGATTTTTAAAAAAATAGTTTTACAATTTTTAATGATTAAATCAAAGTACAGTTACACATTTACTGTATCATACTTATTTGATAAGCACTGTTGAATCCTGTAATGGATTTGGTTGAATTTGTTTATGAAGATAGTGTATCTATCAGGGATGATAGGGAAATTATAAATTTGGGTTACTTTTCATTATTGAGGTTGTAATTTGGAATTTGCAGTGTGAACCCCAGTTTATTTGGGTCACTGATTTTGTTCGACTGTGGTTTCCTCATTGGATCAAGTTCAACCATGATTAGTGTATGGGTCGATGGTGGTTTGGGGAAGTCTTCACCGGAGTTTCAAGATTTATGGTGGCCGGAGTGGTGAGTTATTTCCGTTGACAGGCTAGGCACTGAAAAGGGGAGGCTGTTCCAGGTTCTGGAAATTGAGTCTCAAACTAGAATTGAGCATATGATGTAGAAGTGGGTGTTGAGTTAGCCTGAGGGAAGGTTTGATGATCGTGGAATTGTCGTGGATTTGGCCAATGATGGCCGGAGTGGATGGGCAGGTGTACATTACAGAAGTGTGCATGGTTGTGATTTTTTTTTGTTCAGGGTTTCAAAACCCGTGATGGTCTCGAGTTATTTGTGAAGTGACTCGACGCAGGAGGTGATTTTACTCGAAGTAAAAATTGTGTTAGCTCGGGTTGTTTAAAGTGCTTCAGGTTCTATAATTCTACAGAGTTTATTTCCAGGTTTTAATTTTTTTTTAAAAACTAAAGTTTGAATTTAAACTGGAATTTAACATAGGTTTTAAAGCCTGAATTTAAATATGAGTTCAAATAAGTTTGAATTTTGGCTTTTAGGAATAATTTATTTTAAAAAAAAATTTGGGTTTGTTTTTTTTTTAAAATGAAAACAGAAACTATTTTCTGTTTTTATTTAAATTTAAAGTAAGTTTAAAATTGTAAGATTAAGTTCAAACAGGAATTTTCAGACCTGAAATGTAATTATGAATTCAATAATTTAAAACTTGGAGTTTGAATCATTTTTGGATTCAAAAATGTAAGATGTTTAGACTAAGATAGAAAACTGTTTTTTGTTTTAAATTTAAAAGTAAATTTTTTTGATGCAACTGAAATTTAAAACCAAGTAAAATCTGGAAACTGAAATATGAAATTCAGGTAGAAGAATCTAAGTTTGAATTTAATTTAAATTTTGGAATTTAAATCTAGATTTTAAACTTTAAAGTATTAAGGAACCTTGGTTTTGAATTTGAAATATGAGTTTTAAATTATGAAATAAAATTTAAAATAAGTTTAAGTTAAGTTTTTAAAACCTAGAATTTGATTTTTATGTCAGTTTTAAAATAAAATAAGTTTTTAAATTTAATTTGTTTGATATAAAATTGTTTTATAATCTTTTAAACTTTTAGTTTATAAAAAGTATGTTTTGGAACATGTGAGATAAAAAGGATTTTGAAAATTGGTTTAAAAACCTTGTTTAAATGAATTATTTCATTTTAAAATCTTAAAAATGTAAAATGAAATTTAAAGTGAAGTTTGAAAGAAATATGGAAACAAATTGTTAAAAATACTTTATATAAAAAGAAATGTTTCATAAATTAAGATTAGAACTTAAGAAAATTGGTTTCATTTAAATTATTAAATTAATTTGATTGGAATATTAATTATTATTTAATTATTAATGTGGATGATTAATTAGGTAATTAATGGTTTTTAAATTGATTAATTAAGATTTGAGATTAATTACTTAAGGTTAATTAATCTATAGTTAAAGATTGTTAATTAAATTTTAATTAATGATTAAAGTTTATTTAATGATTTTAATTAGTACTTAACTAATGAATAATTAGAGATTAGTTAAATTGTAATTAAATACTAATTAATTGATAATTAATAATGATTTGTATAAGTTAATTTTTTAATTAAGTAATTAAGAAATGTTAATGAAGGTCATTAACTTAAGATTATTTAACAATTAATTAATATAATTAATTTTGATAATTAATTAGATTAATTAATTAATAATAATCAATTATTTAGGTTTAATTACTTAATGAAAGTAATTAATGAATTAAATACTTGGTGTAATTAATTTGATTAATGTGATTTGTTTAGATTAATTAAGTTAAATTAATTTAAACATTTGTGTATAGTTGATAATTACTTTATGTAATTTATGGATTTGTAATTACTTAAGGAAGTGATTAATTAATAATTACTGAATATAATTAGGGATATTTATCATAGAAGTAATTTGGATTTAAATTACTTTGAAAATTAATCAAGTGATTAATGAAAATAATTAATTAAGAGTAGTTAATTTATGGGATGAGTAATTAAAATAGTTAATTACTGGATGGTTATTAATCATAGGTGATTAATATATATGTTGTTTAAATTGAAGATTAATTACTTATGTAATTAATTTATATTTAGAGATTGATTAAATATAGTTAGAAATCATTAATTAATTAATTAATGATGTAATTTGGAATTGATTAATTAAGGTATAATTAATAATGAATAAATGATTAATGTAATTAATTTTAGCTAATTAATTAATTAAGCAATTACAAGTTAATTATTTGCAAAGGGTATAATATAATTAACTTATGTAAGTAATATTAAAGGCTAATTAATTATTGTAATTAGAGATGGTTAATCAGTAATGATTAATTGAAATGAATATTGAGATGATGATTTATAAATTGATTTGTAATCAATTTATGGTTAAGTTAAGCAGGATTTTAATGATGAAGTAATTAATTTAATTCATTTTAAATTAATTAGAGTTTAGGTAATTAATTTAATTCATTTTAAATTAATTTTAAATGGAATGATCATTAGATCATTGCTTATGTTTGATGATTGGTATTGGGTGCCATGTATGGTTTGTAATCTCAGTTATGAGATGAGTTATGTATGTGATATGGATGCATTGGTTGCTTTTGGATGATAATATAGATTATCTGATTGTGATATGAATTATCTGTTGATAATGATAGTGTTGATTATCTATTGTGTTATAAATTATCTATTTGTGTATATTTAGATGATTAAATTGAATTGTTTTAAACTTAAAACAACTTGGCCTTAAAAGACACGTTTTGGATTTCGATGAGACCGGGATCGGGTTTCCATATTTGGATATCCGAAAACCACATTGATTCCAATTAAACGTTAGGTCGTTAATCCAAGTGGAGCGAGTGAAGACTCGAGGTGTAAGGGCTATACGTCAGTATAACTCTGTGGGTGAGTCCGTAATGAGTTGACGGAATAGTACGTATAGATTCGAGATGGTGATTCAGAGTGCAATGGTTATTGTCGTTAACTCTGAGGGTGATTCCAAAATGAGTGTAACGAGATAATGCCTTCGGTTTCGTTCGAACCCGGAACGAACTTGTATGGATTGAATGCTTTCAGAACATCGTCAGGTGGACGATGAGCATTCAAAGTGATATGTCCTATAAAGGTAATCATAGCCTCAAGCCTCATCAACCGGGAATGGCTAAAACAGGGGAGGTGCAGCAAAGCTTCGTGGGTAGCCCCCACTTGAGAGTAAGATTTATACCTGTCTAAAGGTCCCTTTATTTTCGGCTTAGTGGTGCGGTTGCTGATCACAATTGCGGGGTTGTCTTGTTTGGAACTGTTCAGTAAGGAACGGGTCCGGCTTTGTGTTGCAGGGGAGTTAGGGTGGCTCCTCGGTACAGTGATCTAGGCCACGTACTGTGACGGGCGGTACCCTAGTAGCCCAGCCATTGATGGAATCCAAAATCCAATAAGTGTCGTACGTATTAGTTGTGCCCAACTATGTTGGAATGTGAGATGTAAGCATTTCAGCTATTTCTGTATTTTACTTGAAAACCCTAGACACTATTATAATATCATTGGATTTCCTATCAAATGTTTTGGTTAGCGTAAGGTAAAAACTTTTCCATGTTTATTTGTGGAAAGTCTTATGTTATACCTTTTCTTTTCAAAGGTTTTTCAAAGTTAAGCAACTTTAACCAGTTACTCACACCAGACCCATGTCTGACCTGGAGTTATTTCTGTTTTTCTTTAACTCTTGGGTACTCAAATTTTTACGAGTAGCCAAGGGAATTCAGGTTAGGATTCAGATTAGCTTTGACAAATTGTGGAGGAGCATATGGAGCAGGAGGCTTCTGTGTACAGTTGTATAGTTTTCCGCTGTGTTGGTATCTCTGAGTGTTTTCTGTAATGTATTGAGTTGTAATAACTAGATAGGTGTTTATAACTGTCTAGTATGTGATGTATTGTCTGTGTAACTCTGATATTTGATGTATACTATGTAATACTTATGTTATTAATATAATTTATTCGTTCCGCTGTTGAGATTCTTGTTTTGTTTCTTCTTTCTCTTCTTTCTTTTCTCTTTTCTACCCCTTTCTTTCTTAAGGATGATATGACTTTTTATGGAGAAAAAGTCAGGTCGTCTCATATGTACTATTGGAGTCTGTTGTTCTGGATCAGTTCCTCGATGAGATTCTTCAGGTGGCAACATTCGTTCTTATTGTGGCCTGTGTCTCGTGGAAGCGACAGACCTTCCCTGTTATCTTGTCTTTTAACGAGGTCGTGATACCAAAAGATTAACCGAAAACCAAAGACAGTTCGTCACGAAGATGGATTATATGCAGGTTCGCTATGGATATCGATGAATTTTTTCCGAGTCCGGGTCAGGCTACAACTGATAAGAAACGACAAGCGAAGCCATGGAAACTAGCATGCCAAATTTCAGGTCAATCCGAGTTCGTACGTTCAAGTTATGATCGAACGTTCAAGTTATGATCGATGCAAGTTGGAGGAAACGGCCTTGGGTTCGTATCCATAAATAAGCTCTGAATTCGTGTCCATATGGTTTGTATCCATCGCTGAGCCATATTTCGAATCGATCAGATTCGTACCCCTCCTCGTGTCCTTGTTCGTATCGATCAGTTTCGCATCCATCCTTAAGCAGCTGTTTCGTATCGATCAACTCCGCATCCATCAACCAGTAACGCGCTTCGTATCGATTCGCCCAATGTACCCGTGAAGGAGGTGTTTATTCGAATCCATCAGGTAGCGTAAGTTCATATCCATCATAAATCCACCATCGATATGAGCTAAGCCATCTATCTCGATTTGAAATAAACATACTACGAATCGATACGAGGTGCACATGGTTGATTGATTCGAATTGTGTAACGGCACTCGATACAAATGAGGTGAAACTCATGGATACGACACGGTCAACTTGGAGAAAAAATAGGATCGGTGCGAGAAGAGCGTGTCACGTTGCCGCATGGTCACGTGCATTATCGATTCGAAGTGGGTCGATTCGAAGCGATGGATTCGAACGAAACAGTACTCCGAGGAACATCATCTTGTATCAATCATAACTCGAGATCCACCAGTCCAAATGTCCTGAAATTTTCACAAGAGCTTACGTACAAGCTAAAGAATGTTCTTACCAAGTTTCAGACCAATTGGACCATTCCTTGATCGATACGAAATCGGTTTGTATCGATCACAGATCGAGTCGAAACTTGGTGGGATCGTTCGCATGGGCCCACTCACGTGCCAGAAGGAGTCTCTCGAAGTTTTAGCGAGATATCAGCCTCCTACACCTATAAATAGCCCTTTGAAGCCTATAGAAAAAGGATCTTTCAACTCTGAAGCGTCCAAACTCTGCCGGATTCCATTTCACACTTCACCATTACTGTTGTATTCGAATTTTAGAGTTATTATCTACTGTAATCTGCTGTAATTCACTGAAATCACCAAGTGTATACCAATAAAGTCACCAAGTTCAAAGTGGACGTAGGCCAGATCGCCGAACCACTATAAATTCCATGTTGTTTACTGCTTTATTTTAAATTTTCTGAGTGATCTCCATACTTGTTATTCATTTGAGATTTGTGATTGTGAATTATCAACTATTTGGTGTTTGTGACCAACTTTGGTGCAAACATTTTGGTGCTTTCACTGAGAAATGAACTCATGGATTTTATCGCTTGGAAATTAAAATTGAAGGTTTAGGGTTCAGATCTGAAAAGTTATGACAAGGCAATCAAGTATAAGACAAAGAGCAGAAAAAAGTCAACACGAAGGGAGTCAGGAGGCTTCTTAAGGTGAAAATCAGACATCGATCTTCATCACCAGGGATGAGATGGAGATGATGATGAGAAGACAAGAAGAAATGATCCAGAATTTGTTTCGATAGGTTAGACAGCTTAGAGCGCAGAATCAAGGAGCAACTGGAGTTCAAAACAGAGCATGACCTTCTGAGGCGGCACCAGAGCTAGGTGCACTCACCTAGAGCACCCTGACCCCATACCAAGAAGAACATCGGGTGGATTCGAACAGCACGGCATTGTTAGAGAAATGGAAGCTCAGCCAGGAGAACAAATTCCAGTATTCCCACATGAACTCGGGGGGCAGGTTGAAGGCACTGGACGAGGACTACAGCTAGGAGACAATGATAGGTTGGCGGAGATGGTCAGACGGGCTATGAGAGGCGGATTGGCAAACAAAGAATTGGAGGATGTGAATAGAAGTCCTTTTATCACAGCAATTAGGCGAGCTAGGAACCCACCAGATTTTAAGCTACCATCATTGGATATGTATAATGGGAGGACAGACCCTACGGTTCAACTGACAAAGTATATGAGGCACATGGAAGTGCTGGGGGGCATCAAAGGAGGTCATGGCACGGTGCTTCCCATTGTACTTGGCAGATATTGCGGCGTTATGGTTTAGGCAACTGGAGAGCGGATCTATCGCGACATGGAATGATTTGACTGAAAAGTTTATGAGGCAATTCAGGATTCACAATTCGAGACCCAAGAATGTGATGAGTTTGGCAGCACTGAAACAAAGAGTTGGGGAGTCTTTGAGAAGCTTTTTGACGCGGTTCATGCAGCTGCAGCATCGGTGGATCGACCGTATCCAACCATAGTCTTGATGGCACCTATATCGGGCATAGCTGATGGCACAGAATTCAAGAATTCGCTAACAAGAGATCCCCCTATCGATCTAGGGGAATTTTATCATGAGGCCGAAGGATTTTTACGGTTAGAGGATGCGAATGCCGAAAGAGAGGAAGGAGAAGGAATCGACGTTTATGCAATCAAAGGTGGAAATCCTCCTGAGAAAGGTGTAGAAACTAGCAAAGGGAAACAAAAGCTGAGGATAACGACAATAGATCAACACGGCCACAAAAAGACCAAGATTCACCTCATATACGGAGCTAAACGAAACTTTAGAACGGATCTACCAGGACACCAGAGGACAAGTTTCTTACCGAAAGCCGATGAGGAGAGATCCGACTAACAACAAGAGAAGGTCAGACAAGTATTTTTCATTCCATGAGTTGAACGGTCATAGCACAAACGACTGCAGACACTTGAAAGATGAAGTCGAGGGGCATATCCGAAACGATTTGCTATTGCAATATGTGAGAAGGAGGGCCACAACGGTGGAAAAAGAACGACCACCGCCTGCACCAGCTGAAGACGGCTCAGGATCGAGGCGTCAGCTTATTATCAATTGATTGAGATAATGATGGATGAGTGGCAAACTCCATTCAGACACGATTAAGTTGTTTACACATGTACAAGACAACGAACGATCCTCAGGCATGCTCTGATACAACTATAAATCATATCAATGTAGGTGTTTGCTCTCTAACATTGCTGTTTTGCTTTTGTTTTTTTTACTTCTTATGTTTGGATTTGATTTTGTTGGACATTTCTGTTGAAAATCTTGGTTGAATAGATATTTAGTTTTGATAATTCTGAAAGGGCTAAGCTGTTTACACATGTACGGGGTCGCGAACGGTCCTTAGGCATGCTCTGAGATAGCGACAAACCGCCTTGACAAATGATCTAGAAACCCACTCGAACGTGAAATCTAGTATCGATAATACTAAGTCCCCCCCGGCACACTCATTCGCCACAAATGGAACCCGACCGTGAACGGTCACAATTCGCCATGAACGGCACCCGACCTCGAATGGTCATAATTTGCCTCGAACGGCATCCGACCTCGAATGGTCACAATTCGCCTCGAACGACACTCGACCGCCAAC
This sequence comes from Allium cepa, assembly GCA_030765085.1. Lineage (NCBI taxonomy): Eukaryota > Viridiplantae > Streptophyta > Magnoliopsida > Asparagales > Amaryllidaceae > Allium > Allium cepa. The sequence continues at coordinate 807,238,118 of CM060928.1, forward strand.
GATCACAAATCGCCTCGAATGGCACCCCGACCGCGAATGGTCACCACTCGCCGCGAACGGCATCCGACCGCAAACGGTCGCGTATCACCTCAAACGACACATGATCCCGAACGATCGTCGTTTGTGGTCGGATAAGACTATCAATTTCTTTGCAGGTCATCTACAGGATATAAACATCCAGCGTACGACATTACAAAACATACCGTCCTACTGCAAAGCATGTTTTGGAGGCCAAGTGTTGTCCCACCTTTTAGCAAGGCCGTGATACCAAAAGATTAACCGAAAATCAAAGATAGTTCGTCACGAAGATGGATTATATGCAGATTCGCTATGGATATCGACGAATTTTGTCCGAGTCCGGATCAGGCTACAACTGACAAGACACGACAAGCGAAGCCATGGAAACCAGCATTCCAAATTTCAGGTCAATCCGAGTTCGTATGTTTCAAGTTATGATCGACGCAAGTTGGAGGAAACGGCGATGGGTTCGTATCCATCAATAAGCTCTGATTTCGTATCCATACGGTTCGTATCCATCGCTGAGCCATATTTCGAATCGATCAGATTTGTACCCCTCCTCGTGTCCTCGTTCGTATCGATCAGTTTTGCATCCATCCACAAGCAACTATTTCGTATCGATCAACTCCGGATCCATCAACCAGTAACGGGCTTCGTATCGATTCGCCTAATGTACCCGTGAAGGAGGTGTTTATTCGAATCCATCAGGTAGCCTAAGTTCGTATCCATCACAAATCCACTATCGATACGAGCTAAGCCATCTATCTCGATTTGAAATAAACATACTGCGAATCGATACGAGGTGCACATGGTTGATTGATTCGAACTATATAACAGCACTCGATACAAACGAGGCGAAACTTATGGATACGACACGGTCAACTCGGAGCAAAAAGAGGATCGGTGCGAGAAGAGTGTGCCATGTCACCGCATGGTCACGTGCATTATCGATTCAAAGTGGGTCGATTCGAAGCTATGGATTCGAACAAAACAGTACACCGAGGAACATCATCTTGTATCGATCATAACTTGAGATCCACCTGTTCAAATGCCGTGAAATTTTCATAGGAGCTTACGTACAAGTTAAAAAATGTTCCTGTCAAATTTCATACTGATTGGACCACTCCTTGATTGATACGAAATCGGTTCGTATCGATCACAGATCGAGTCAAAACTTGGTGGGATCGTTCGCGTCGGCCCACTCATGTGCCAGAAGCAGTCTCCCGAAGTTTGAGCGAGATATCAGCCTCCTACACCTATAAATAGCCCCCTGAAGCCTACAGAAAAAGGATCTTTCAACTCTGAAGCATCCAGACTCTGCCGGATTCCATTTCACACTTCACCATTATTGCTGTACTTGAATTTCAGAGTTATTATCTACTGTAATCTGCTGTAATTCACTGAAATCAGCAAGTGAATATCAATAAAGTCACAAAGTTCAAAGTGGACGTCGGCCAGATCACCGAACCACTATAAATTCTTTGTTTTTTACTGCTTTCTTTTGAATTTTCTAAGTGATCTCCGTATTTATTATTCATCTGAGATCTGTGATTGTGAATTATCAACTATCGGGTGTTTGTGACCGATTAGGGCGCAAACATTCCCCAAGCGCTACTACTGCTCGGTCGCCTCCTTTTTGGGTGGCCTTTTGCATTCCTCGGTTCCTTGAATTTCGAGAATAATTTTTTCTAGTGTGTTTCTCATGGGAGTGTAGCCTTCGGGCCTAAACCTTTTGTGCTTTTTATTCCTGCCATCACCATTCTTTTTATTGGAGTTTTGACCTTTTCTCTTCGAATTCCCATCTTTCTCAGTGGTTTCTTTAGCAATTTGCGAAGTGTGTGCATATTGATTCATTGCTACATCGCTTTGCCCGACATTTGCTAACTGCACACTAGTAGACTTCCCTTCCATTTCTTGCACTTCCTCCAACATTAAGTACTGACTTGCTTTGCGATTGAAATCTTTCATGGTGGTTGGTTGCTTCATTTTAATCCACTTTTCCAATTCAATTTCTAGGTGAATGGCATGAACTAATGTCATTTAAACTATGCCTTTGTTAGGGTTGCTTACTTCCATCACTACGGTGTTAAACCTATTCAGAAAGGCTTCTGTGATTCGTTTCGCCCTTGGAACAACCCGGATAGGGACATGACATCTTTTGGTTATGCAGCATGGAGTCTGAACTAATCAAGGAACATTGTTTCTAGTTATTCAAAAGTGGACATATATCTTGGTGGAAACCTAGTGAACCACATTGACGCAACCACTTCGAGAAAGATAGGAAAGCATCTGCATCGAACAGCTTCAGAGGTATTCGCTCTATCCATATACAAACTGTATCTGTACAAGTGAGACTTTGGGTCCTTCGTTCCATCATAGGACAAAATAGTTGGCAATATGAAATTTTCTGGTTACCTCTCGTTTAATATTTCATCGATGAAGGGAGTCCTACTTAGTGCAGATCCCACTCACCATCTCCTCTATCTTTACTCTCATTCATTAATCATTAAACCATATCTGCTATGTATACCTCTGATGTCCGGTAGTCCGGAGGATGACAGTCAGTCACTACGCCAAGTGTTTGACTTTGCAAACGATCTAAGTGAGTGGGATGAGGTTTAGGTTCTCCTGTCTTCGGGAAAGTCACTCCTGTAGGGTCCCGTTGGCTTGTAATTGGTCTCTCTGGAGCTATTTGGGTATTCCTAACATTATCAAATGCATTGGCATCTTCTTCCAGTTTGTCGTCTAGCTCTCTGTCCTCTGAGTCGGAAAGATCCGTAGCTATGTCTTCTACGGGGGTCTTTGCCCCTGGACTCAAACTCAGGATAGGTTGCCTTGTCGCATATGGAGTACTTGCATTTCCATCCATATTAAGCCTTGTTGTCACCCTCTTTTGTGGTTTTTTTACATTTCTACTATGTAGACAAGAAACGGAAGAATTCTCTTCTTCCACAGCAACTTCGGGTTTAGGCATAGTCCTTGGATCGGGATTTGACTATAGGGTTAGGAGAGCATTAAGCTTATCCAGAGCCTTTTGATAATTCTCCAGTTTTTGGTTGATCTCATCAACCATCTTATTTAACTCATCCTTGGTAATAACTTAATGCTAAGGAGGCATGCGCCTTAATCCCTAAATTAGCGCCATTCACTTCGGTTTGTTAGGGATTAGCATCTTCTGCATCTACTATTGCCCCTATAGACCTTCCAAAGGCAGTTCTTCTTCTAGGAGTCATTAATTCCAAACAGTGAATTGTTCAAGCAAGGATAGGGGATCTAACTTCTGGACCTATAAGATACAAAGTAGATAACTAGATCTTTATGCAAAGGCTGGGGATCTAACTTCTGGATCTATGAGGCCCAATGTAGATAGCTAGTTCCAGATCCTGAGTTTAATTCTCAGTGAAAGCACTAAAATATTAACCAAAAAAATGGACCAACACCTTGGTTTGGATTTGAATGCACCAGCCCCGACCTGACAGAGCAATATCACAGATCACAAAATATAAAGAAAGAACAGTAAAAGAAAGAAGGCGGAGAATTTTATAGTGGTTTGGCTATTAATGAAGCCTACATCCACTTTATAACTAATTGTAGACTGATTATTGTTACAAGAGTTGTGTGATTACAAGGCTTTGATTGTCTAGCTAGATTGTATCTCCGAAGTTGTAATCCACTAGAGAATCACAGTGTATTCCTTTGGAGATTGTTGTGAAGGAGGCTGAGAGTGAAGAATAATTCTAGCAGAGCTTCAACAACTAGTCCGGAGAAGATCCTCATAATGTTGCAGGTTGGACGCTATTTATAGAGATCGGGGGAGCTTCGGGGTCAAGCACAACTTCATCAGCTCACAGGTAGGTCATAGGCAACCTAGGGGGCTTTGGCTCGCAAAGCAAGCCAAAACTATGGGTCACTGGCGACCCTTGGCTTATGGGTCACTGGTTACCCATCGCCGATGGGTCGTTAGCGACCCATAGACTTGGTTTGTTTTGCAGACCAAATCCTGCCCTTCTTAATAGTTTTCCATATCTTGTTTGTTTGATGATTTTAGCAGAGGCATGAGTCGCTGATGAGCTACGCATTTAGGATTTTTCTGTAGTCTGGACCCGGAGATGTTCTTACAGCCTTTTATCATTGCTCTTACATTTTGGCGGGAATTCACTAGCTGCTTACTTTCAGCTACTGACTGGATTATAGGAATACTGATCTCTCAACCCCTTTGATCTCAATCGTTGTCTTAGTCGTATCGCTTTGCCCTTATTCATCCCTTGTCTTGGTTTTTCTAGTTAAGTCCTGAACCATCCTATCCTTGTAAGACTACTCTGTTCTCTATTAGTTTCTGCTGGGTTAAAATTTAGATAACAAAAAAATATGTGAAAAGTTATAATTTTATGATATGAGATGTTATTATGGATGTTTATTATGATTTAGATTTGTATATGTTGATATTTGATTATGAATGTTGAAATAAGTCACGTATACACGACATTGCTTCACATGGAAATAACTTTCCAAAAGTAATAAAAAGGTGAGATGGAATCATTTAATACCTCTTAAAATGATTAATAATGGTTTGGAAATGCTTTGTAAACATATAAACTTGTTTTAACAAATTTTGAATGAAAAACATGAAATATGTCAAAACTAGGCACGTCGTGCAACGTTAGTCGCGATTTCATGCCAAAAAGTTTAAATAAGGATACGCAATGGAATTTAGCTCGGAATTCTTCGAGATAAGAATTTTCTGAACTATTATATCCATATCCTTCAAATAAAGAAAGAAAATCAAGATTTCTTAAGTAGATTTAAAAATATGTCCGAAATAAATTTCCAGAAAAATCGCGCTTTTGCCGTAAAGGGACCAAAGTTTATAATTGATACTTTAAATATTTTAAAAATATGAAATATTCTGAAAAACTTTTAAAAGTGATTTAAGTTGAAAACATGGTTTTCTAAATGATAAAAAAAATCGTTTTGAAGAATATAACTTTTAAAGCACTTTTGTAACTTTTTTGTGACACCTTTTCGCAATGTTTTTCTATCACTTTTGAATAAAGGTTGAAATTTAACAATTCTTTCCCAAATTGTTTGTAAATGTTTTTAAGTAAATAATAAATATTTTAAACAGATTTGAATGATTTAAAATTATTCAAAGGTGGTTAAACAAATAATTAAGTGATTTAAAAAGGGAAAAGGAGTATGCGGAAACGCCTAGTACATTTGTTCCATCCATGAGATCTAAAAGTGAAAACAAGGTGCGTAACTAAGGTTAGGGATGGAGAAAATGGTGCCCTGAACTCACCTAGCCTCAGTTTTATCTTTTAAGCTCGGGGTGGTACAGATCGAAGGGAAAGCCCGGATACTCAACTTAGATTTTATAGAAATAATCTTGTTATACTCATTATTAAAATCCAAGAGGGAACTTGTCCTATTCATGGAATTTAAAAGATGGTCTCATCACTATTCCACCCATAGCACTTGTTGAATACAGAAGTTGATATTGAATAAAAATAGATTTATTTCTATGATCCTATTTTCTCAAAAGATACTATAAAAAAATGATTTGACAATTATTCAAAAGAGAGGTTTAAACGATGTTGCATTTAAAGAAGAATATTTTAAAGATATATATCTCTTGAAGATATTTTTGATAAAGAGAAATGAATGAATTGAACAACAATCATCTAATTACATCATTTTGTACCATTGATTGGATTTCGAAGGAACCGGGATCAGATTTGTGTTACTCCTATCCGAAGACCACTTTGAACCAGTTTATGCATTTGAAGTAAAGACATGGATATGACATTTGGGATTTTCATAGTGAAGAACTACTTATTGATCATTTGGGGATAAAATCCCAATATACATATACTAGCGGTAGTTTCTTTTTTTTTTGAAATATCTGATGTAAGGACTAATTACTACTAATCCTAGGGTGAATTCCCAACAGGATTTGGTAGGAGAGTGCCTTCGGTTTGTCATGTTCTTGGACAACTTATGTGGATGAATGTTTGACGTTGCATTCCTAGTAACGTAAGTGATTTCTATGAACGTATCATCTGTTTGATGGTCGAGAAGGAAACTTCTCTTAGCTTAACACCCTTTCCAAAGACGTACGAGCTTAGGAGTTATATGTTTGCTGAAATTAGTTGTGTGATTATGGAATGGCAAAGTGGCGTTCAAAGAGGAAAGATGACGCGCTATGCGAAAGGTAATCGTTATCTCAGGCCTCACACTCGAAAAATGTCCGAAACAGGGTAGATGCGGCAAGGCTATGTGGTTCGCAACCATTATGGTATGATCATCCCTTTCTAGATATATATCTACCGGCTATGATGTTCGGGTTTAAAATATTGTGGTGTATGCTATGAGATGTCTCAGATAGGTCAGTAACAACTAGGGTGATGACATATTCGGTACTATCTAGGAAGACGTAGGCCGGTCTTGTATTGGTAGAGGACCATCTGTTGGGTCTCGGTACATTCCTCTAGAGATGTACTATCGAAAGGTAGTCCTTTCACCTGGTCATTTGTATGGAAACCCATTCTCCAATAAGTGCCTTCCATTTTGTTTGTATAACCCACGTTTGTGGTTAGTATGCTGGAATTTAACAATGTAACAATTTAGGATGGGTTAATAGGTTTACCTGCAAATGTTTTCAAGGATATGTCATTAAAAATAATATCACGTATTTTGACGTAGAATGATTTGGTTATCCACTACGCCATAGATGGCCTTCTGCAACATTTTTGCAAGGTGTTGCCAGGTAAAATGTTGCGATAGCTATACAATTTTGATCCTACTGCAACGTTGAATTTTTGGTGTTGCCTTAGCCATAAAAATGTGTTGCTCTAGCTAAACAAGTGTAATTGATGCAACATTTTTTTATAGTGTTGCTATAGCAGACCTTTGCATATCTTTCGCACCGATCCGCGCCAATCTACCAAGGCAAATCCTACATTGGAGAACGTGACACCTCATCAATCCGAACACCACTCCTTGATCTTTTACAGCCTCGAAGAAAAAAGTCCCCGCAAATAACTTTCATTTTCGTGGCCAAATCTTTTCTCCCTTTATCTCTTCTTTCTTCCATTTCCAAAATCAAAACGGTAATGAAACCCTAGAAAGATTCTCATCGGTACCAACCTCCTAAAAAGTAATCGTTCGACCTCATCCTCCGTGTTGGACTCCTTTCTTCGCTCAGTCAGGTTTTCCCTTTGAGCAAACTTTCGGCCTCCTGAAGCAAACGTTCAGCCTCCTTCTCTGTGCTGGAAGCAATCGTTCAGTGATTTATTTTCCTCCATGAAGATCTGCTCGATTTTCAGGTCCTTTTTTTATGCAATTCAACATGATTTATCATTTTTGTCCTTATTGGGTTTTACTAATTAGGTTTCTGCTAAATTTATGATGAATGGAGTTGTTATTAGAACTGTTATCTGAGATTTGAAACCTTCTGATGCATAACATATTAAAATCTGATTTATGTTAACATATACAAATTGATTTTGGTGATAAATGAAGATGTAATTTCATCTCTGCGGTTTCCGAAGTAGAGAGAAATAAGTTATTCTACTCTAAAGTTTTGATATGTGTTGTTATAGTTCCAACAACGTCCTTAATAATCAACAAATATAAATTAATCATTGATGTGCTTTGACATAACCACTGTTGATATAAGCGAATGCTTTCTTTTGTTTATGGATTTTGCGACTGATTAAATCATGGATTCCAATAGTAATTAGAAAGTATTCATTGACAGCAAGAGATTTTGTTGTCTATCAATTGAACTGCAATGAAGATTCAATGGAGTGATGACCAAAGTGGTATTCTTTTCTTACTTGTTCCATTAATTTTTCCTTGATATTAGTGGTTCTTTTAGTGTCGATTGTGTTGCATTTGAATCTCTAGACTGACTATCAATTAAAATGGTCGAAATCTGTTATAGAAATATAAATCTCGTTACTGCATGTTACACAGACTAAAATAAATTCTATCAAATCTGCTGCATTTTTTTTCATTTTCAGTTAAGTCAGTTAGTTGTAGAAATCTTAAGGAATATAATCATGGATGTATATAGCTCCAACTAAATAATTAATTAGCTTGAAAAAAAATCAATTTATACTTATTTAAGATTTGATGTAATAACTAACAACTGATTTATTTTTCAAAGTTTGGTTGCAAAAGAATATTTTGCTCATTCATTTATAACTGCTCTGGAAATCATTATCCAAGCGTTCCATAGTTAGCCGATTATTAAAACATCAACTATAATTTATTTTATACAATTTAAAAAGACCTAATATCATGTGGATGCTTTTTTCAACTTTAGCGGATTGAATTGAACTTATCTGAATTTAATGTTGAACTAATCCAACTACAGAAATAAATAACTTCACTTATATAGGGCAGTTGAAGTCATAATTGAAGCTTAATAAAACAAGTATAAGTGAAGTTGCCATCATAACTGAAGCACACTAGTAAGCACTTGAGTTGCACTTGCTGTAATAGCAGCACGGTCACTGCTGCAAATAGCAGCTCTGTAGCTGCTGTTGCTATAAACAGCAACCATGGAGTTGCTGTAAACAGCAGCACCAGCAGTGCTGCTGTTATAACGGCTTTGCTGCTGCTATTGTAAACAACAGCACGAGCAGTTGGTGCTGCTGGCGACAAAGTTGACTACACTGTGTGTATCGACACCCATAGTGTGAGTGCATGCACGAGGTTAATATTTTCCAGATGAAGTACTTAATTTCATTTACGATGTTGAAACTGGGGAGAATATTCAAAACTAAAAATTATTAGATTATGGTGTTTAGGAGAACATTTTGATGCTTTACCATATTGACTAGGGAAAATATAATTTCTATATTCTATTCTCAGCTTGATATGAGGGATAGTTACAAATTTGTTTTCTAGGCTAAATGTATACTTGAGTGAAAGTTCATACCTGAATTATTGAAATTTTATTTTCTTTTTTTCTTTTATTTACTGGAACAATTACAGGTTGTGATAATACAACGTCTTCCTCCACATGCGAACTCATTTTTTGGTAATATTTTAACAATAAATTGTCTTCAGCCAAATTTCTATTTTAAACCAGATGTGTACATCTATGAGTAATGTTGCCAAGCATTTTCCAACTGCTATTATCAGTGAAAGAAGCCGTGATTAGGTAATCCCGAAGTTTATGACTGTATTTGTCTGTATTTTCGTAGATTAATATATTTCGGGGCTTATCAAATCAATATTCTTTCAGGTTTGAGATTTTGTAGCACTACCAGAGCTTTATTATGCTGGTAGCCATGGAATGGACATAATGGGCCCTGTACAAAGGTGCGGGTCTTCTTCTGATCATTTAAATTCCATTAGGACTACCGACAAGCACGTAACCCCAAAAAAATGTGCTTAAAATATTTTATGGATGTGATATATTTATCACCCAATTAAAGATGTTATATTGCTCGCATTTTACACTTACAGGGTATGGAAGTAATTCTCTTCCAGCCTGCAAGTGAGTTTTTACCCATGACCGATGAGGTAAAAATGAATAAATAAAACGAACATCTCATTTACTATGATTCATTTCTTTTAGCAAGGTATTGAGGCAGTCAAACTTTAATAATGCATCAGGTTTTTAGTTCCCTTGTCGAAACCACTAATGATATCAAAGGTGCCAAAGTAGATAATAATAAGTTTTGTGTCTCTGTTCATTACAACCCAGTAGATGAAGATGTAAGATCTACTTATCATTTGATTTAACAGCCATGATAGCTTCTCAGTTTTGTAGAATTATTGTTAATATTTGCATTTTCCTTTTGTAATGTATAGCTTTGGCAAGTTGTAGCTGAAATTGTTCACAATGTCGTTAAAGGCAACCCTCGACTGAAACTGACTTATGGGTGGAAGGTATAGTCTAAATTGATAATTCTTTTTCACGAATACTTTATGCATATACAAATGCTCTTCTGTTGTTCGTAGTGTTGTATGTGAATAATTTCAAATTTATGTGTGTAGGTTTTGGAGGTTTGACTCAATATCACTTGGAATAAAGGAAAGGCTGTTGAATTTTTGCTAGAATCTCTTGAACTAAACAATCGTGATGACGTTCTTCCTATATATGTTGATGATGACAAAACTGATGAGGATTCTTTTAAGGTAAAGTTACAAGGTAATATAGTGCATGCATTTGATTATACTCGTTGGCAGCTAGTGCATGCATTTGAAATGAATTAAATTCTATAATTTGAAGTGTTTTTGAGTGTGGCAAAGATGTTGTGATGCACTGGTTATGTGATATGCACACTGGATCAGGCAGTGAAGTTGGTTGATGTGAATTTGTAGTAGAGGCAGTTAGGAGTCGTGGTTATGGCTGACTGGAGGTTGATGGGTTTGTATATGTTTGGTGCAGGAGATGGTGATTTGGGGTCAGTTCAGTGATGTTGTAATGGTACAGTTTTTTTTGTGATATGAAGGAGATGACCGCTGCTCTGGGGCAATCTCAGGTATTACTGGAAGTGGAGCGTGACAGCAATTGATGACCGTGAAGTGAATTAAGATATGGTTTAGTAGTGAAGAAATGGTGCAGTGCAATGTGGTTGGTAGTTGTGATGTTGAATTTAGAAACTGTTTTAAGGTAGAGGAAGAATGGTAGATGACTGTGAATCAAGCAGTGGTAATATGTTTTTGCGTGTGGAGTATCAGAGGCAAGATGAATGGTGACAGGAGTATGAAGATGTACTGTGGTATTTCAGTGAAGTGAAGTGAGTATGGTGGTGGTGAAGTAAGAAGTTTGTCGACAGTTTGTAATGGAATTGTGTTAGAATAAATTGTGTTAGAAGTGGAGGGGAGTGGAGGAGTTTTAACTGTGCAGTTGAATGGATATGTTGGTCAGGGGGTTTGGATGCAATGTGATAGGGTATGTGATGGAAGTTGTATGCAAAGGGTAGAGCTTCTATACAGTCGTGATATGAGATGGTGTAGAATGGAGCTGTAGATGTATTGGCGGTTGCAGAGAGTAATGTGATATGTGAATGAAGTTTTGTGACTGGGAGAAGGATGGTATGGTGTAGTTTAGTTTTTGTTGTTCCCGTCGTCAATTAGATCCGGGTAGCTTTGTAGTATTTTGGGGTAACTGGATATTTTAGGATAACTGACATGAATTGTTATGTGTAGTACTGTATGAATTGTTATCTGTACTGTGTATTATGCTGTGTATTATGCAAGTGTTTTATGTGATATTGTACTATGTATTATGCAAGTGTTCTATGTGATATTGTATTGTTCTATGTGCTCTTAGTGTCTCTTCGGTATAGTGTTGCAGTAGCTTCAGTATAGTGTTGCAGTAGCTTCAGAATAGTGTTGTAGTAGCTTCAGAATAGTGTTGCAGTAGCTTCATAATAGTGTTGCCATCGGGTTATAAATGCTGCTTAAAATAATGTTGCAATAGTCATTCAAGGTGTTGCCATAGGGATGGACCCAGTTGGGTCGTGGGCCCCACATTGTGGGCCCTACAAGATGTGGGCCCCATAACTTCAGAAAGTTAATATCTATAGCAACATTTTTGGAATGTTTCTACAGATACCTATGAGTGTTGCCATAGACCCATATAGGGTTCTATTGCAACAATATTACTTATGTTGCCTTATATAGTCAAAATGTTGCCTTTGAGGTCTAAGGCAACGGCAATGCATCACCCTAAAAGTGTTGCCATAGACCTATGGCAACATTTTTCGGGCCTGAGCCAACATTTTTTTTTGTGTTGCAGAAGGCCATTTATGGCGTAGTGATCGTAAGGTAAAAACCCTTTTTGTGTTTATGCGCGGTGCGGTCCTATGAAATTACCTTTTGTTTTCAAACAACGTATTTTATGTTCTCAAACAGTCCCATGACTGACCTGGAGTTTATTTTTTATTTTCCCTTTAAACTCTAGGTGCCTTATTTTTCCTGGCAGCCATATAGTTAGGATATCCTAGGAGCATTTTGGAGCATGTTGTGGAGAATTTTGGTGAAGTCTTTTGGAGCTATAAAGTTGAAGAAACTTATGTGGATATTTACCTATATTGCTCTTTGTATGTATTTAGTATGTCCCAGCACATGTAAGGATAGCTAGTTATAACTATCCCAACTGGATTAGTATTGAACTCTAAAGAATCACTTGGAGTGATCACTTATCATATGTATAATTAAGGTGTTAAATATGATCTGAGAATTTGTGTTTCTATCTTTTATTTTTATTTCACCCTTGATAATCTACCTCCTCGGCACTTGGATTTACAGCACGTGGATACCGTTGATGTTTTTATATCGGTTTCTAAGGGTCGAGGAGACGGGTCGTCACATTCACGTTGAAGTATTAACTTTAAACAACTTTATCAAAATGATTGAATAACATTAAACCTAAATTTATTACTTCAATATCATTATTTAAAATAGTCAAGTTACTTTTAAAACAACCGTTAATTATTTCATACAACTTTATTTAAAATAATTAATTAGCATTAATATCATTCATTGTTTCAAAACAACAATATTTTAAAAGATTAATTAACTTTAATTATCCTTGTTTAAATGATTAATTAAATTTAAACTTTTATTATTAAAATAATTAATTAACCTTTAAAACCTTGTTATTCAAATGGATTGATCAGTTTTAAAACATGATTATTAAAATAATTAGTTGATTTTAAATCATTATTAATATAATCATTTACTTTTAAACATTATTATTGAAATAATTAATTTATTTTAAACTAGCTTTATTTAAATAATCAATTATATTTGTAAAACTCATGCACAAGATTTAACAAAGTACCTCAAAGGGGATACCATTTCCATTCAAACATAACATAACTTAAGTTTGGGGATATGTATACAAAAGCAAATAACACTATGCACGTATAGAAAACATTACTTATCAAATATTAATCTACTAGCATACAATTCCATGTCCAAACAATATAATAGTAGAACAGGGATTTATTCTGCTAAACAGATGTCATTGTATTTTATCTAATCAAATGATAGAAAAATGGGGTTTTATTCTCCTAAATAGATATCCAGAATAACCGATTCAATTAAGCTATAGCAGATAGGGTTTTATTCTACTAAACATATATCAGTTATAATTTAATTAGCAAAACAGGGTTTTATTCTGCTAAACAGATGCCATTGGATTTTATATTCATTTGTAGTTACTTAATTGTAATCGACAAAGAAAATCCCTTGGATAAAATATTCCAAAAAAGAGATTTTGCTTTCAAAACAAAACTGATCTTCTAGAAATAAAGTAGGTTTAAACTTTAAAACTTTTATTCGATAATTAAATAACATTTGAACTCTTTATTTAATAACAGTTAAACCTTTAATAAATAGTAAAGTAATAATTAAATATTATTTAAAATAATTAATCTTTAAATAAATCATTATCTATTAATTGTCTCAATTAATAAATATATAATACTTGATTAAAACTTAAATAATAATTAAAACTTTATTAAAAATAATTAAAACTTAATTAAGTTTTAATTAAATCTTAACTTAATTAGTAATTAATTAAACCCTTTATTTAATAAATAAATTATTAAGCATTGATTAATAATTAAACACAAATTTATCCTTAAATAAATTATCAATTAACAAACAATCTTTAAATAATTACCTAATTATAATTAGCGTAATCAATATTAAGTACTAATTACCTTTATCAATACATGATTAGGTGCTAATTATTAATCAATCAATCATTAAATAAATAAATAAATAATTAGTAATAATAACTTTTAAAAACTTATATTAATATTTGAAAACGCTTTTCAAAAAGATACTTAAGTTAAAATATTTTATATTCAAAAATATTTTTTTTTTCACGAAATGCATTTATAGCGACTATCGCTATAGGACCTATGATTTTGAGAACTTGATTTATAATTTAAACCACTTTCCAAAACATTTACTAATCATTTTGACTTACTTTTATAAACTTACATAAAACTTTTTAAACATCAATTCAGGTTTAAAACTTTATAAATTTTCTCGAAAAATCCATAAGTAAACAAGTTAGTAAACCAAGAGATTTCGATGTAGCAACTAACAGTTTTACCACTAACTTTCTCGGCTTAGAACATCCTAAGAAAAAATGCAAACCTAGATTCATAAGCATAACATAATAATATATCACCGTCACATACAACAAGTCAATAATTCTAAATATAAACCATACTAACATTTGCTTACTAACTTTTGCTTACCAACTTTACTTCAAACTTCAAGTCTTACAATATCCAAGCAATATGTCTATATACATCAATATCCAAAAATTCAAACAACATATTTCATAACCGAGAACAACAATATTTAAATTTTAGAAGTTTATTTAAAAGCAAGATTTTTCTCACCTTAAGCTATCCAACCTATTCAAGAACTTCATCAACTTTTTCGACCACCTAGCTCCTAGCTTTAACATATGGAAAGACGATATTTTTGGTGACTAAATTCCACAAATGGGTTCGGTCATTGGACTATCTAGATTCGGTCTTGAAAGGTAGAGGGATATCAAATTATCATTGAATGCACAAAAATTAAACCCGAAAATAAGTAATCTTCCAACTGATTTTTGGACAAGTTACTCATAGAATTTGGCAAAGTTGTCAAGGGAAAGTCATTGGAAATTATCTTCTCTAAAATTTAAAAAAATATCACCCAATTTGGAACAATCTTGAGGGAGATATGTTTAAAAGAAGAAGAGTTATTTTCAGACTTGAAAATCTAGGTTTGAAAATGATTCTGAAAGAAATGCATTTTAACCTACTAATACTCGAAAACTGAAGAAATAGTGTAAGTGAAAATTGTATTCAGCTCGATTCTATAGCATTTTAAAAAATTCCTTTATTTGGAGTAGTTTAGAGGAAGTTATGACCGTGAGAAGAGGATGTAAAATTCTATAGCTCGATTCTATAGCATTTAAGAGAAGTGGCTAATTCCACATATACGTACCCTTCTATCCATGGTTGCCACACCATAATTACTGCCTCCTCCCATTATCCATGCAATACATTCTTGTCTCCCTCCCTCTCTTTGTTCCAACATCCAATAAATTCCTAAAGTACTTATGTCTCTTAATGCATCTTTTATTTTAACATTTCATATTTACATAAAATGTCACATCTCACTCTTTATATTACTTAAATAAATGTGTATATACACACAAACATATCTAACTTATTTATGAATGAATGTATATATCTATACTCTAGGGTTTACAATGTTTTTGACAACTTTTATTCGATGAAGTCGAAAATTCAAAAAATGAATTCCAACCATATTTTCAATTTTTCTTCGAATTAAATAATTTTGTAAATTAAATTGGAAAAACATTTTACCATCATTATTCATTATTAAAAGATTTTATTTTAATTACAAAACCTATTATTTGAATATTTTAAATTAGTTAAATATTCCTAAATTAATGCGGTGAAATTCCGGGTCGTTACACTCTCCCCCCTTCAAGTAATTTCAACCCTGAAATTTGACCACAATCCTAACCTAAAAGAACAAAACAAACCAGAAATACTTAACACTATTCATTGGTCCATATGATGTACGTTGATCATCCTACAAAGGTTGATTTGATCACTCGCTTAAGTACAATGGTTTTAATTTCACCCGGGTTCCTAGTACGGACTCCGATTAGGCTTCTTAATTAGAAATCTCTATTCACCTGACATGGCCATACACTATAATAGAAAATTTTGGTTTCATATTAAGAACCATCACTAAATGTTTTCCGTCAAAAATTCGAGTGATATATCCTTATTCGTAATGAGGCAGGACACCTTAAAGTCGTGCACTTGAATCTTGGATCCAACTTGTGTGAAAAGAGGAATGATTTAAATTCAACTTACATACTTATTTTATTGGTTCTTACCATACTAATTCCATATCTGCTAAAATTATTTATGCAAACATTTCATAGAGCTAACTTATGCTCAACTTTTATAATATTATACTACATCCTTATGGTATATACCATTATCTGATTCAAACTTTTCCATTGAATTTATTTCTCTTACCTAATTTTATTTAAAAACTCTTCTTAAAGTAATTTTTATGTTTTAATCATAAAAATATATTAACATAGCCCGAGTAACCATAACATAATACTAAGGAACTGGATACTACCAAATAATATCATATATTCCCTTACTAAGAAGGGTAATACTTAATAGAAGTGCCTACCATCCAAACACATCTCTTTCACTTTTTAGTTATTTTTGCGCCACTCAAACTAGTTAACATAAAATTCTTCTTTTATTCATAATACAATGTAAACTAAATAAAAATATATATACTTATATAATTTTACCATTTTTTAATAAAGCATTTCACATTGTTTATTCTTAGTTTAGATTATAATAAACAACTCTTATTACAATCAAATTTAAATTTTTATCTTAACACTCTCACCGAACGTCTTATAGTCAAATTGTGAAACTGAATTCCCAAAGTGTTCATGTTTAGTTTAACTAAGACAATAATTTCTCATATACTATGTAAGCTAAACTAATCAACAATAAATGATAATGATCAAACATTATCATTCTCTAACGACAAACATATCCTATATAACTATAACAATTTTATGAAAATCTTCTTTTATATATAAAATATAATCTAGGTAAAAAATATCATTTGGCTCATTTTAAAACAATACTATCGGTTGGCCTTGTTTAAGTGTTTTAGAGATTCCTTTTGAATCCATAAACCATCAATGGATCAATTAACACAATAAATAACATTTTCATAAAAATAACAAATACGCGCTCTTATATATATATATTTATACTCAAACTCATTCTAAGGTTTCACTTACCCAATCCCAAATGAGTTTACCCCACCCAAAGCCTAGGTGTTTGTTCAACCTATGCTATGATACCACTTGTAATGATATACCTTTCTTATACCTAAAGACAACGTTTAATACCTCCTCGGTATTCATGTGCAAATCATCTAAGTGTCCGAAGGACAGGTTGATTGGCGTGAAGAAAGAAGAAAATAGAAAAAAATCTTATAAAAACGCGATGATAACATATTATGTATAAATCAAGTCTTTACAAAAGAAAGAACTTTATTATAAACAATTATTAGAGTATACTATCTTATTACCATGCAACGAACCGAGTTTTTCGACCCTCAGAAATGACACAAATACGTCCACTATATTGCATGCCGAGCATTCAAGTGCCAGAAAGACCGATCGTTAAGGGAAAGAAACAAGATAGAAGATAAGAAGAAACTAAACAATCATAAAATCTCACAATGCAATGGAATAATATATATTAATGAACGTAATTCTTTACTAAGTCATTTCCAAAATTATACATTAGGGTCATATTAATACAAATTCTGCCCTAGGACAGTTATAATAGCCTGTCGCTACCTAACTGATACAAGATACATATAATACAGCGGAAACAAGATAATAACTAGCTATCAATGAAGCCTCCTGCTCCAAACTCCTCCAAGATGCATCCGGGGAAAACCTGAACTACTTGGCTACCCATAAAAATTTGAGCACCTAAGAGTTTTAGGGAAAGAAATTAAAATTCTATCTCATAAGACCACGCTGCACATAAACATGGATGAGTTTTTACCTTACGATAACAAAAACACTTTTATATAAACCCCAATAAGATTATAATAATTTCTAACTGTTCATGAAAAACATGAATATAATTGAAATGCTTGCATCTCACATTTCAGCATAGTTGGGTACATCTAAAACTGTAAAGGCATGTATTGGAGAATGGATTCCATACTATGACAAGGTAAAGGACCACCTTCTGATGGTACATCACTAGATAAAATGCGCCAGGGTCGAACAGGAACATTTTGTACATATGCCATACAAAACTGGCCTACCACTTGACAAGTAGTACCAAAAATGATCACCCCACATTGGGCCCAGAAGCATACATAAGTGGATAGTACTTAAGCTAGATCTTGAATAACCATACCCTGATGGGAGCAACCCACATGGCCATGTTGCATGCTCGATTTCTGTCATTTCCCAATTGATGGGGCTTAAAGCTATGCTTTACCTTTATTTAGCACTTCCCACTTGGAATGCTACGGTCATCCAAGCATCATGCAATGCTAGCATTCATTCGTACAAGTTCATTCTGAGACCGAACGAAAGTGAAGGCACTACTTCTATTACATCTTTTTCGAGGAATTAATTAATAGAAAATAGCCCTTATTTGGTTCCATATTCTGGAAGATGTCTTCAAGTCAAAATGCTTGAGTTGGATCGAAGTAGTTTTCAAATAACATATCCGATCTCGGTCTCATCGAAACAACTTCTGGTAGTTTTCGGTAAACTCAACTCCGATTCTTTAGAAAATAAACATATAAGTTAAGAGCGGAGATCACCTCCTAACCATTACTGGATGGATTTTCTTATCATTTATCCCAGAAGAATAACGAGATTTATATGCACATTACAACATCATTGGAGATGACTGTGCCATATAACTCATGTGTTTCTCCTAGATATTTCCAAAGTTAGGTTTGGTGTTTGATAGTCAGTTATTTAACTATCAAATAAACAAACATTCAAACGTAGATTTAGTCCCACATAGGATCCACTAAGCCTTTATTAATTTAATCTTTAGTTAATAAAATCTCTTTATAAAACTTGATTAAAAGATCTTTAGATAACACTATTTCAAAATCCTTAGTTCTCCTTTTTTACTTGGAAAATATTTATACTTATCTTAGGGTTACAAGTATATTATCAAAACATTTGGAAAATTCCTCCTTTCGAATTTTGTTAGCAAACATTACTTACTATAAACTAGTCCACTTATCCTTTATAAATTTCCCTTTTAAAAGCTCCCTTCACATTTAAATATCTTTATAAATTTCTCTAATCAATTTATAAAACACTTTTATAAGTCTTCAAATCAATTTGTAAACCTCTTTACAAACCTCTAAAATCATTTATAAAACGTTTCCCCATTTAAAACTCTTTTGATAAATCTTCTTTAAGAAAAATTCTTTACGAAATATCATTTGCAACTTATTCTTTTAATTACTTTAAATAAACCTTTTTACTTAGTAAAACCCATTTTTACAAACAATTTATCATTTATAAATACCTTTATAAAATAATAATATAACTTGAAAAATCATTTATAAAACTTACCCTAAATTGACTAAAGAATTAAAATTAATTCAGAACCATACTTTATAATTTCGAAACCACATTTTATGAATTCAGAAAGAGCTTAGCAATCCTAAAGGTCGTAATTTAAGTTACCATTTAACATCAGTTTCACTCTCAAGTCATTTAACCATTTATTTACGTAAGTCAACATATACGTAAATGCAATTGATATCCAAATCAGAGAATAACATTTTAATACAACTCAACTAGCATATACATATCCGAATAATATAATAGTAGGACGGTGATTTTTCTCGCTAAATGGATGTCTAAAATAATTCAATTAATTTACAGCAAAATGGGAATTTATTTTACTAAACATATATTCGCATAATGAAGAATTACATTATAGAAAAACAGGGATTTATTCTACTATCACACGTCCAAACAATCAAACAATCAACTTGTAGCGGAATGGAGATTTTTTCTACTGACACATGTCCACACAATCAAACCATTCACATAATCCATTCGAAATTGCTTATCTATATAATAGCATCGACATTTGAATCCCTTGTGTTCAAAACCACCTTTGGCGAAGAAGTACCTTTAAAACAATTTGATTCTCGAAGTAAAGGATTTAAAACTCAAAAATCCCTTTTAAAATGATTAAACACAAGTTAAAATAATTATTAAATCATAATTAATATTTATTAAATTTGAACTTAATTTGTTGTAAATTAATAAATAATAAAACATTTAATAAATAAATAATAAAACCTTTAACAAATAATTTATTTATAATTTGAACCCGTAATTCATTCTTTATTAACTATTAATTAATAATTTAAAACCTTTATTAACAATTAACAATTAATTAATATCAATCAATTAATTAAATTATCCTTTCATTAAACGTTAAATAATAAATTAAATCTTTAATAAATAATTATTTTAATTAAAACCTTAGTTAATTTATCATGAAAAATGGTTAAGCACTTGATTAAATAAATAAATAAATAATTGACCTTATATTTTATTAATAATTAATTAAAAATAAATCATCTATTTAATTCATAATTAAATAAAAATTAATTTTACTTTTAAAGGATAATTAGCTAGTACTAATCTTTATTTAATTATGATTAATGAACCTTGTTTAATACTTAATTATTTATTAATTACCAAACTTAATTAATTAATAACTAATTAATAAAACTTAATTAACATTCAAAAACATTTTTATTAAGTTTATAAATCCTTTCTAAAATAATTTTAAAGTATGAAACTAAATTTTCAAAAAAATATGAAACTAAATTTTCAAAAAAACGAACTTTTACCGAAACTTCATCCATAGCGATTATCGCTATGTATACCATAACTTCCAAACTGGATTAACATCTCATATAGTCTTTTAAAACATTTCTTTTTTAACTTTAACTTACTTTATGAACTTAATATAAAGATTCTTAAGCAAAAAAAAATGTTAGAAACTTCAGAAAACTTTTTATTTAAATCAAAGTATGTAATTAAATTTAAAAACTCAAAGGATCGTTATGTCAAACACAAACACCTTTTAAGTGCTAACCTTGCTCACTAAATTTTCTATTTACTAACTTCACTTACTACCTTTCCATATCACTTATAATCACAAGACAAAGATCATAGGTTTATAAGAAAAAACATCACTTTAACATTCGATTAATAATTCCATGCCAAAGCATAAATTAGCAACGTATGTACATCCAAACCATTTGATAATTCAACCAAACAATCAAATTATTTTATCACCAAACAGTCAATAAATGCAAAGGTATAAACTTTCCCAAAATTTAAGAAGTTTACTCACCAAAATTTTGTAAAACTCTTTTGAAAAATTGAAATACTTTAGAACTTGCAAAGCTTGGAAATCATTAAAATCACCTCGAAAATGGATCATCTTTTTCTAGATTTTTGGTAATGTTACTCTAAGAATTTGGAAAAGTGGTCAAAAGGAACATTATTTAAAATTCTTTTCCTTATCATTTCAGAACAGTAATCACTAAATTTGGGCTTTTTTTGAGGAAGATGTGGTCAAAATATGAAGAGGTATTTTCGGACTTGAAAATATGGGTCCAAAAATGGGTCTAAAACAAATAAGATTAAGATATAGCTAAGCTCAAAGTTTGAAAAATAATACAAATAAAAGTTGTATTCACTTAAATTTTACAAGGTTTGAAAAAATAAAACCTCCATTTGGATCGGAGATGGGAAAAACATGATAGGAGGAAGAGGAAGAAAAATAAAGGAATGTAAGGCTATTTATAAACAAGAGAAAAAAGAGAATTACATATCTACCCTTGTACTTCTACCCTCCACATTGTATTTCCACCTCAACACCCTCCAATACACATGCCATTTCATCCCTTATAGCCTCCCTTCCCACCATATCAGAGTAAACATGCATTTAAACCTCTTGTACTTAATGTTTAAACATGTTTCATTGATGTGGTGTTTATTTTTAATAAATTTTTATATTATATTATCTTAATTACATATATGCATACATATACTTATCTAATGCATACATATATGAATACATACATACCTAAACTTATTTTCAAATCGAATTTGTATATTTATACTAAAGGGTTCTCAACGTTTTCGATAACTTTTAGCTGACGAAAAGTCGACAATTCAGAAAACGAATTCCAATCACATTTTCTGTTTTTCATCGAACTAAATATTTTTTAAACACATTTGAAAACTACTACACCATCAATATTTATTATTTAAAAAGTTTTATTTTAATTACAAAAACCATTATTTGAATATTTAAAATTAATTAAATATTATCAAGTCAAAGCAATGAAATTCAGGGTCGTTACATTCTTCCCCACTTGAAAGAATTTCGTCCTTGAAATTACACCTCAAAATAACACAGAAAACACTTAGCACTATACATTATTCTTATGATGTACATATATCATTCATATAAAAAGTCAGATTCGTTCTCTATTCGAACACATAACTTTACTTTCGAACTAGTATCGCTCATCCGATTTTCTAGTGCAGACTCCGATCAGGCTCTTTGATTTGGAACCTCTGTTCTCCTTACATAGTCATAACTATGATAAAGACACTGGTCCCATAAAGTGCTTTCTACCAAAATTCAAGTAATGGATCATTATCCAAAATGGCGTGAAACACATCAAAGCCATGTACTTGAATCTTAAACCAAAATATATGGAAACGGGAGATGATCTATGTCTAACATATGCACTTACTTATTGTTTCCCCCTAACACCAATTCGATTTCCACTAATTTATTTATGAAAACATTTCATAAAACTAAACTTAGGCTCACTTAGATACTACTTCACAAAATGTTAAGAGTATATACCCTTATTTGATTCAACTATTCCAATTTGCATTTATTTCCCTAAGAAAACTTGTTACAACCCACCATTTAACAAGGATATTTACTTAAATGACAGATAGTTATTTGGGGTAATAATAGAATCAATCACAAAAACATAAAATAGATACAACTCGGAATCTTGCAGCAAAATTAAATAAGTACATAAATAAGTCCTGATTCTCCTAATAAGTTTACATTTATTCTCACACTAAACAACTGGAAATGAAATAACTAGGAATGATATAAGTCTAAACTGACATAGCCAAACAAACTAAACTGATGAAATAGCAAAAATAGAACGGAGTCTCCAGCAATGGTTTTGTCTCCACAACAAGCTCTCCAAACTGGAAATACTCAGGCTGACCCGAGCATAGTGGAACACAATATCGAGTCAGAACTAACATCCTCATGTAAATCAATAAATCAATGCATAGTAACTTAGAAGATGTTACAGGTTTTTCCATCTCCTAAGGATCCGTCGAACTATTTATATATAATAGTGTATGCTATAATAGATGATGTCTGTCAGTAAAATATCAAAATAGCGTTAAGGCTTTACATCGATTCACCTTAACACATTTTTATAGCACGTAGTCTATGCAAGACCTCTAAAACAATCAGTAACTTCAGCAGCTAGTGAGTCCCCTATAGGTACAATACTAAACCAAAGTCGTAATGGTCTAGTATAAGGATAAATATGACAAGCCATGTGAGGCAATGCCCAATATAGGATTCTACCAGTTTACCCTTTCCGGTTGATCGTAACCCATACGTGGCCGACCGCGACCATCAATCCAAACAGAAGGGTGCACCCATTGAGTTTAAAATCATGGTAGTAAAATGAGGGATCAACGTCACTAGAGGTAGCTAACCTCATTGGCCAGACATAGGCTCCTGTTTTAGTCATTTTAATTATGACATGAGTGTCAAGGCTATCCATCATCGTTCTCTTATTTAATTCTAGTAAACATTCACCAACTTAACCACTACATTTTGGATATCATCCACTGCATACACAGTTATCAAGTGGTTCTGGAATTGACAGAAAACATGTCAATATCCAGCCACGATCTCTTTAACAACCCAATGTTTGTTTCACACACCATTTGGTCATTATGGTTTAAAACAATTTATATTTAAATGGATAGGGATTTTAAATTTCCAGGTTTTCAAAACACAATTGTGCCATTTTTCCTAAATTCCATTTCAAAACATTATGATTTCATACCTATTTTCCCTTTGAAAATATTCGATCACAAAGTTCATTTAAATCCAATAAATCAAATCACTTAAGTCAAACTTAATTTCAAGTTCATTTATGAATTCCCTTTAAGATTTAACCATAAATTCTTTTACAATAAATTCCAAATTTGAATTCAAACAATTTAAATCATCCTTTGATTAATTTAAAGGTTTTATTTCCAAATAGAGTTAACTTTACAAAATTCCCTTTATTACGAAAACAAGTTACTAAATTTAGGTTCAAATCTAAATCGAAATTTTAACTTGATTCTTAACTTTAACATCTTCGTATTCAAAATATCCAAATTATAAACTGAATCAATTTTATGGATTTAAATCCAAAATCAAGTTTCTTTAAATAAGCCATTTCAAAATATTAATTCATATATTATTGTATATTCATAAAATCACTTACAATAAATTGATTTAATTAATGAAATAAAAATTTTAAAATGTATTTTAAAAATTCAAACCATTTATATATTAATTTCCAAAATGATCGCTTTATAAAAATATTTTTGTTTGACCAAATTGTATTTTAAATTTAAATTTTCTACCTAGGCCAAGTGGAATATTTACAATTTAAATACGGGTATATATCATATCAACCCTTTCTAATATCACAAGTGCAATATCTACAGTCATGTACAAATATCGAAGGAAAAATTTAGAACAAACATAACACACTGGATTTCAATAACATGATGAAACACGACATGTCATTATTAATTTTCTACACATGTGTTCATACATATGACGTGTATATATCGTGTTAGCATATGCACATATAATTTGATGATTCTTCTATTTGACAATTTATATATTGATCCAAATTAAACAATGAGCATATATATGATAATTTACATTTATTAACTTGCACAACGATATTGTTAGATATGAATAAACAATCACTCACCTTAACGATGATAAACACTAGATAGTTCATGCTACGGCTTACGCACGCGGCATAGCCGGTATCAACTATGCACCACTTGAACTCGTACACACGTGAGAGCCACTAATAGTCTAGGCAACAATTGCAACCTCTTTTTTTCTTCTTCTTCTTCTTTTTTTGGATACTAATGCAGCTGGAAGGAGGAAGAGAGCGAGTCATATCGGGGAAAGAAAGCAGGTTTGGTTCGAAGACACATCAAGACGGCTGGAGGCATTGGTTGGTGGTGTAGGCTGCAGAGATAGCGGTAACGATCAGCAGCACATTTGTCTCTCTTTTTTTATTTTTGTGGTTTGAACTAGGAGGGAGGTACGGTTGGACCTTGGTGATGTAGCGGCAGTAGAGGAAATAGATGGAGGTAGGCGTGGCTCGTCAGTGGCGCTGCAGTGGTAGAAGGTGAGGGTGAAGGTCGGCGGCTGGCAGTAGCGAACTAGGTTTGTATTTTTTTTATATACGGAAGCAGTAGCGGTTGGAAGAAGTAGGACAGAGGTTAGAACGGCAGTATGCGGAGGAGCGGAGGTCGGCAACAGCGAAGGATGGCGGTGTAAGGTTGGAGTTGGCATGGAGGGAGGAGGCACGGTCGCTGAAAGAAGACGATGTTCCTTTTTTTCCATGCTTTCTTTGTTCGTGTGTATGTCTAGTGTCTATATATATATATGGCTGAAGTAAGTATATAAGAGAGAGGGGAAGCAACGTGGCTAACACTTATATGAAGTGGAACATTTATTAGCTTCAAACAAGGATCCACTACCATTTCAACATCTTGAAGGTGTACTAATTCAACAAAAATATAGATACTTGTTCCTTTTCTTTTGAACGACTATTTATTACAAACATATGTCATAATTTCAGTAGCTTATAACACCATATATATAAAATAGTAAACATCGTTAACCCGGGCTAAAAACAACGCAAGTACGAACTGAGAGTCCAAACATGCGAAACAATACATCATTGTGCTCAGTGTATCGATAAGAACGCATTAGCACACAGGAATCTGGTCATTTAGTGCTCGGGTGAAAATTTGTTATTTACACAATATTGGTTGTTACAGCCACAAATCAATCTTATAGATCGATTTAAACGGAGCTAGCGAAATCGAAATTCAACGAAATGAATGTCGATTTTTTTATTGTAAAGTCTTTTAAAATATTTTCATGTAAAATATTTAAATTTTCGAAACCAAAATTTTCACCGCTTATATTCACGACAAATTTCTACGTTAAATTTCAAATCGCCTTAAAATTTCCATTTTATATTTCCATTTAAATTTTATCCATTCAAACCAACTATACGTAGGATTAATTTAAATCCAAATTTTAATTCTCAACTTAAATCATGGTCAAATCTAATTGAATTTCTTTTAAAAATAACGCTAATTTTATGAATCGTTATATTCGCCCCCACTCAAAACTTTTCATCCTCAAAAAGAACGAAACACAATAATGGAAAAGGAATCAAGAGATAGACTAAGATTAAAAGGCATACCCGAATCAAATAATTCAGGATTGGAAGCACGGATACTATCCTCGGTCTCCCAAGTGCAATCTCGATCATCATTACTTCACTTAACTCTTACGAGACTAACCGACTTTGTAACAACCAGGTATTTTCAACCATTCGCATCCATTATAATTGTATAGGTAGACACTCATGCCAGAATTGAATTACTCAAAATACCGCATTGTAAATAAAATTTTGGCAAACCTTGGAATATACAGTAAATAAAAATCGCAGATCACAGACACAGAGTATATAAAAATGCAGCGGAAGAAAAGAGATAGTAGTTCATGAAGCTACTATATAAAATATGAGATACATCAGAGTTAAATAAGATACAACAGAAGTGTAATAGGATACATCAGGTACAAATCAGATACATCACTGAACCACTGGATACTGAAACAAAATAGATGGCTGGATCTTCAAGGAAAGCTCCAACGCCGAAGGTGAATCTTGAATGCTAACTCAATCAATCTGACCCGAGCGTAAAGCAAAACACAAAACCCTCGAGTCAGGACATAAATACTTATAAACTGTAAATCAACTCAGGTGAACAGTAACAAAATGCATCAGTAACTTAAAGGATGCTTGGGACCGCCCACCCTCTAAAGATCCGTTAAACTATTTACTATGTAGTAATATACGCTATATACGGTAGTGTCTAATCAGTAAAGTATAATCATATAGAAAATAGCGTTAAGGGGATGGTGAACCTTAACGCGGTCGGATCTTTAAAACCAAAATCGTAGTGGGCTCGATATAAGGATATGACACGGCACGCAAGGAAATGCCAGGGTGGATACACCGTTTGCACTCCCGGACCGGTGGTGACGGCAAGCCAGCAGCTTCCGCCCACCTCGAACAATACCCCGAATCAAAGTGGTGCCACCGAATCGAATCACAACAGTAATATAATAGTTTCCGATGGAGCATGCTCGATGAAAGGGTGCGACCCTTTGTGTAGCCCGGTATAGCTCCTGTTTTAGTCATATATAACAACTCACGGGAGTTGGGTCCACGTAACATACCTCGAGAACGTCGCCACCATCCTACTTCATTCTGGAATCTCCATCGCGTACACAGTTGTTAAAGTGGTTTTCGGTATTGTCCGGCTATAAGACAATATCTGATCCCGGTCTCTTTAACAACCAATCGTTTTTATAACCCATGGATATTTATTTCAAATAATTTATACTTTCAAGACCAAAATATCATACTCATTTCAAAACAATATCACAATTGTATCATTTCCATTTCAAAAATAATTCAATATTATATCATTCAAATAAAACCCAAATTTTCAAATCATTGAATATTTCTTTAAATTTATTAAACTTGAAATATTCCTTTAAATTATCATAGCATTTTGGAAATGTTACCTTAAGGAATCATAGCATTTTTGGAATGTACTACTTTCCACTTTACATTGTATATAATTCAAAGTATTGATAAGCTTAAAATTTTAACATGTCAATTTATCATAGCCTTATAGTTAAATAAACTTTCTTACTGTAATATACAATTTAAACCGAAATTCTTATGTTAAGTTAAAAGCACCTTATTAACTTACATTATTATTACAATAAAGAAACTTTATTATTTTAATCATTTAAAGTATGCCATTCACATAAATTAAAACTTGCTTATCAAATATATGTTATCAACTTACATTTTATTATTACAGTAAGTAACATTTATCATTTTAATCAATTTAAAATACACCATTACATTGATTAAAATCTATGTGTCAAATGTACGTTTTAAATTTTATATTCCTATTACAATGATGAACATTTATTAATTAAATTAATACCACACTACTTAAAACTTTACATGTTTCTTTCTTAATTAAAACTTTACATGTTCTTGCATTAATTAAAACTTTCATGTTCTCTCATTAATTAGGACTTTACACGTTTCTTTCATTAATTAAAAACTTATACGTTTCTTTCATTAATTAAAACTTATACCTTTCTTTCATTAATTAGGAATTTACATGTTCCTATCATTAATTAGAACACCATACGTTCTTTCATTAATTAAAACCTATACGTTTCTTTCATAAAATAAAACCTATACGTTTCTTTCATAAATTAAAACTTATACCTTTCTTTCATTAATTAGGAATTTACATGTTCCTATCATTAATTAGAACACCATACGTTCTTTCATTAATTAAAACCTATACGTTTCTTTCATAAATTAAAACCTATACGTTTCTTTCATAAATTAAAACCTATATGTTTCTTTCATAAATTAAAACCTATACGTTTCTTTTATAAATTAAAACCTATACGTTTCTTTCATAAATTAAAACCTATACGTTTCTGGCATAAATTAAAACCTATACGTTTCTTTCATAAATTAAAACTTAACATTTCAGATTTATATTACCATTTCACAAATTTAACTAACTTCCAGTTTATTTAATTAATTTAACATCTTTAGTTAAAACTCAAATTTCACATTTTCAAGTCAAGTTATATTTTAAAATTTCATTTTCAACAGTCATTTATTCAACCACTTAAATTTATAGAAAATCAATAATTCTTTAATAAATCACTTAAATTCAAATATAAATCAATTTATCATATTTACCATTTTCCAAATAAAATTAAAGTCCATTTTATTCATGTAACTTAAATATCATTTTTAGTCAAAATTCCAAATTTCAAACATAAGTTATATTTCAAAATCCAGTTAATCCATTCATAAATTACATTTTTAACACATAGAAAAAATCATAATTTATTTATTTTAAAACCTTTCAAAATCTATTTAAATCAAATTTCATAATTTTATATTTTTAAAATACTTAAAATATTCAAAGCACTTTATAGAATAACCACGGGTCTGTATATAGTTTTCTAACCTAGGTCAAGTGATACAGATATGTATCATTTCAATCCGCAGTTTAAAAGGTAAAAATCCGGGTTCTATCATTTCAAACCCGCAATCCCAAGTTTAAATAAATAAATAAAATAACTCAGGCCTATCATTTCAGCCCATAATGATTTTTATCCTAACAGGGAACTTGCAGTGTGATCATATACAGAAATAATATAAACAATGTCAATATCACAATATACAGTCATGTATCAGATGTCAGGTGAAAATTAACAGTTTTAACATGGTAATAACATGGTAATAACACGGCATAGCATATCATATGATCATCATTAACTTGCATAAACATTTTACATTACTAAACACTTGTCATCAATCCACTTTTCATAAGTATATATGTCAGAGTGAGAAAGACTCACCTTTTTCAAAGCTAGAGACCAAAACAACATACAAGCACGACTTCAAAGGCACGACAAGCACAATTTCATGACTTTTGATTTGAGTTGAAAGATAGCCAAGATATGATTTTGTATCAACAACCCAAAACAAAACAAACCAGACACTATATAAACATTCAACATAAAATAACATTGAAACAATTTTGAAATACAAAGCGAAATGAACAAGATAGATTGGACCTTGCTTCAACCACTTCAATGCTTGGCTTAAGGGACACTTATGCTTGGCTATGATGATGTTTTGGCTCAGGTATGACATCATATAGGTCAGGTTTAACATCATATAGGCAAGGAAACAAGTGGAGATGAAGGGAATGGGGCAACAATGGTCAAAAACATTGTTTTTAGGCATGTGGGTTGCAATTTGAAGGGTTTGGCCACCATAGATGGCTCGGCCATGGTCATGGTTGGTGGAGTAGATGGTGTTGGAGGCATGGAAGAGATGTAGGAGTTTGTGGCTGCGGCTATGGAGAAGAGGCCGATCCAAACTTAGAAGAGAAACAAGGCAAAATTGCATAGAAAAGTAAGAAAAGTAGAAAGAAGAGAGGGATTTACCTTTTTTTTCTCTTCAAGGTGGAGGCCATGATTTTTAGGATTTTGGGGCTTCAAAAATTTGTGAATGACAAGAGGAAGTCGGCTGCAAAGGATGGGGAAAGGAATGGCTAAGATGAATTGATGTATTAATGACAGAAGAAACTGCAAAAGAAACGGATAAAACGTTTTTCCGTTTCTTAGCTCTTAACCCTTTCAAATTTCTCATATATATTTATATACATCCAAATAACAAAAAATAATTAAAATCTCAGTTAAAATTCGAAAATATAACAGATAAACAAAATATTAAAAATTAAATATTAATTAGATATGATTAAATAAGAAAAATAGCATAGAAAAATGAAAACTAGACTTAAGAATTAGAAATAACTTCAATGCATTTTGAAAAAATTTACTTTAATTTAAATACATGTAAAATGAGTAAAAATAAAGTAAAAAATAGCAAATAAAAGTGAGTGCATAAAATAAATAAATAAATTTTAATTATATATAATTAAAATAAGAAAATGGCTTAAAATTGTAGACTAGGCTTTAAAATTAGAAATAAATCCAAATGAACTTTAGAAATTCTTCATGGACTTGTAAAATATTTATAAAAAATAAAATAACAAAAAATAAAAGTGCATTCACAAAAAAAAAATTATTAAATATAATTTATATGAAGAAAATGGCAGAAAATTAGAAAACAGCCTTTAAAAATAGGAAATAAATACAGTAAATTTTGGAAAAATTCTATTATCATTTAAAAATATTTAAAAGTCAAAATATACATAACAAAACATATTATCACATATTAAAATAAAATATAACCAAGAAGAAGTAATTTATACAATTTAAAATAGTCATTGTTAAATAACCCTATATACGCACAATATTGTAAAGGGTATAACTTTCACAATTTACATCCAATTTCAACGAAACGAAAAGTGGTGTTCTTAGAATTTTATGTACTTTAATAATAAAAGAAAAAAATTTAATTTTTTAAACTTTTAAAATTTTAAGTTGAAAGTCACAGTTTGACTATTTTGACCAAAATCAGCATTTCACGCAAATATTTCAACTTACACAAGTTTGGGATTATAACTCATAAAAATAAAGATTATATTTAAATAATAAATTTAATCATTTAAAATAAGTAAAAATAAAAGTTTTTTTTAAACCAAAATTTTACATTAAAATAATTAAAATATACAATAAAATAATTACAAAATATAGGGTTGTTGCAGACTTACTCCTCAACTTCCTCATACTCCTGTCCAAAATATGCAGTGGCTTCCTCTCAACAGTAAGATCAGGTTAAACCTTCAATTCCTCCAGTCGCATGAACTGAACTATTGCTGACGGGTCATGAATATACTTGCGAAGGTTGGAGACATGGAATACATCATGAACACCGGATAGTTTTTCAGGCAACTCAACTTTATAAGCTAGAGTACCAATCCTTTTAGGTATACGGAAAGAACCAATAAATCTTGGGGCCAACTTTCCCTTTCTCCCAAACCAAATTACGTTTCTCGATGGCAAATTTTTTAGAAACACAAGTCTCCAGCTGCGAATTCCAAATCTTTATGTCTTTTATTGGCATACTTCTTCTACCTATCCTGTGTAGTTTTCAACCTTCGTTTAACTCCTTCAACCTTCTCAGAAGCTTCCAAAATAATCTCAGGCCTAAGAACAAGTTTGTCTCCAGTTTTAATCCAACAAGATAGAGATTTGCATGGATGTCCATAAAGAGCTTCGAACGGTGCCATGTTGATACTAGCCTGAATTTAAAGATTTGAATTACAAAAAGGTTTATCTTACATATATTTAATTCAAATTATTTAAATGAAGTTATACCTGATGGCTATTATTATAAGTAAATTCGACAAGATAGAGATGGTATTCCCAAGAACTATCTAAATCAAGAATACAAGCACGAAGAAGGTCATCCAAAATTTAATTGTTCTGTTCAGTTTGGCCTTCTATTTGTGGGTGATAGGTCGTACTCAGATTCAACTGTGAACCCAATGAATCCTAGAGGGATCTCTAAAAGTTACTGGCAAAGTCAGGGTTGCAATCACAAATAATAACAAAAGGAATTCCATGGAGTGGGATAATTTCTTTGAAATAGATCTTAGCTTTACTCGAGGCAGTTCGAGTTGACTTCACAGGAATAAAATGAGCTGACTTTGTCAAATGATCAATAACGATCCAAATACTCTCATTACCCCTTCTTTTCCTCGGCAACCTGTCCACAAAATCCATAGAAATATAATCCCACTTCCACTTTGGAATCTAAAAGGGTTATAATAAACCTGCCAATTTATGATGATCAGCCTTAATCTGCTGACAGGTACTACATCTACTCACATGCATCGAAATATCCCTCTTCATTCCTTCCTACCAATAAAGTCTTTTCATATTTCGAAACATCTTCATCACTCCGAAATGAATAGAAAATTTGGATTTGTGATTTTCTCTAAGCACTTCTTCTCTTAGTCCATCCACATATGGAATACAAATCCTACTATTGATTCTCAGAATACCATCCTTATCTACTTCTACATCACACCATCTACTAGATTTTTCCTCTCTCTTCAAAACTTCATCTCGAATGGACCTTAAGCTTGGGTCTTCATTCTGCTTAATGGCGTCGCAATCCATAAGAGAAAATGAAACAACAAGCTGATAAAGCATAGCCTTGTTCCTACTCAAGGAATCAGCTACCACATTTGCTTTTCCCGGGGTATAGTTGATGTCGAGGTCATATGCAGCTAAGAACTCAAGCCATCTCATTTGTCTCAGATTCAAATTCTTTTGGGAGAAAAATATTTCAAGGACATGTGATCGGCATAAAGCTCGAATTTTGTACCCAAGAGATGATGCCTTCACAATTTCAAAGCAAAAACCACTGCCAACAACTCCAAATCATACGTTGCATACTTAAATTCGTGAGGTCACAACTATCTACTAGCATACGCAATAACCTTTCCATGCTGCATCAAAACAGCCGCAAGCCCAATTCTACAAACATCCGTATAAACTGTAAGGCCTTCACTACCATTCAGAACAATAAGAACAATAGTGGAGGTCAACTTCTATTTCAGTTCATCAAATGCTTCCTGAAACATTTCGTCCCAATTGAACTTTGCGTTCTTTTGAGTTAAAGCTATAAGAGGGGAAGAAATGTGAGAGAAATGCTCAATGAACCTCCTATAATAACAAGCAAGACGTAAGAAACTCCTAACATCTGTTGGTGTCTTAGGAATTTCCCAATTTTGGAATTAGAGATAAGGTACTAATCAAAATCAAGAATTTAGATAATCAAATAGAAAGTAATAGATAGAAACTTACATTTATCACGGCAATCTTAGTGGGATCCACTGAGACACCATTTTTCGAAATCACATGGCCAAGATTTCGAACTTCCCGTTGCCAGAAAAGACATTTGGAAAATTTGGCTTTCAACTAATGGCTTCTCAATGTTTCGAGCACAAATTTCCAAATGTTGTTCATGCTCTTCTTCAGTTTTAGAGAAAACCAAAATATCATCAATAAAAACAAGCATGAATATGTTAAGAACATCTCAGAATAGTCCGTTCATAAGATCCATAAAATAAGCCGGCGCGTTCATTAACTCGAAAGGCATAACAAGCCATTCATAGAGACCATTTTCAGTATAGAAAGCAATATTACGAATGTTATCCCTGGAAATCTTCAACTGATGGAAACCTGAAGCGAGGTCAAACGGAGAAAACACTGTGCTCCATAAAGCTGATCAAACATATCATTGATATGAGGCATAAGATATCGGTTTTTATATGTGAGCTTATTCATCTCTCTATAACCTACACACATTCTTAAGGAACCATCAGACTTAATGACAAAGGCTACAACTGCAACTCAATTAGAAAACATCTCCTTATCAAACCTCTAGCCAACAAATCATTGACTTGGGTTTTCAACTCCGCTCTTTCCTTAGGAGACATCCTTCGAGGGGAAAGTACAACCGGTCTAGCTCCAGGGGTAAGATCAATTCGAAATTCAATTTCTCAATGAGGGGGTACACAAGTAACCTCGTCGAAAACATAAAGGAATTGCTGAATAGTGCTGAGATCTCTATAATGTGAATCAAGGGGGGAAACAAAGCTATTAACAATACCAAAAGGCATATTGCAATTAATAACAAGCTGAGAACCTTTGTCATCAACGAAGGAAATTGTCTGATAACTACTAGAAATAACAGCATCGAACTTAGATAGCTAATCCATGTCTAACAACAAATCGAACCCACTAAAGACCAAAACATAAAAGTCTCCAATTAAAGGTGTTCGTCTTTAAAAAGACAAACATCCTTATAGATCATTCCTAAGTTTGCGGGGCCACCAATGGGATTAGAGACACACAAAGATTTATAAGCAGGTTCGAGTTTCAAATCATGCTTAAATTTCTCGCATAAATCAACAGATATAAAACTATGAGATGCTCCAGTATCGAATAGAACATGAACATGTATATCACGAAAGGAAAGCATACCTTAAAGAATGTGATTAATCTCCTCAACCGGTAGGGTGGAAGCAGTGACAGCAAAGATACCAGATGGTTTGCCTTTCTTCTAAGTAGGGCAATTGTAACAACCATGTATTTTGTGATTATTTTAATTTTGTATTTTAATTATTTTAACTAAAATTCCTGATTTAAAAACTTTATTTTATTCATTAAAATAGAAAAATATTGTTATTTTAAATATAAATTTTGATTTTTGTGTGAATTAAAATTCCAAACCTGAATAAATGGGATATTTCCAAAAAAGTGGATTTTGGTCAAAATGGTCTAAATTTGACTTTTAAATTTAAAATTTAAATTTTTGAATTTGATCTTTTATTATGAAAATAGATTTAATTTCAAGAATACTGCTTTTCGTTTCGTTGAAATCGGATTAATATTGTGAAAGTTATGCTTTTTACAATATTGTGTGTAAATTGTTTTATTTAACAAATTTGATTATTTTAATTTATATAAACAATATTTTTTTTGTAAAATTATGTTATAATTTGTGAAACATGATATTTTATGCATATATTTTATTTTTAAAACATTTTTAGCATAGTTATAATTTTCAAATGTTGATTGTATATTGTTTTCAACTTTTAAATTCTAGTTTCAATTAAATAGCTATTTCTTTATTTATTTTCTATTTTTCCTTAAAAGAATTATTTATTTTCATTTACACTTTATTTTTTTCAGAATTTATTTATTTGCTTGACTTTTATCTATTTAGAAGTGTTGTTGAAATTTTCCAAAGTCGGTTGAATTTTATTTACAATTTTTAATTCTAGTTTCCATTAAATGGAGTATTTTCTTTATTTATTTCCTACTTTTCCTAAAACTATTTATTTATGTATTTTTCATAATATCTATATCTACCTAATTTTTCTATTTAGACATTCACTTATTGATTAAATGGTAAGTTTTTAGATCCTTATTTATTTCTTGGAAAGAAATTTCAAATATATATATGTATATATATACACACACACGTTATTGCTTTAAAAGGCATATCTTTAAAATGTATTTATTTAACGTTATTGTACTTATTTGTTAGTGGAAGCTTCTTGTAAACACCTTTCTTTAATTTATAGGAAATGCATCAATTAAGAAACGTTACCTGTTTTTAATTTTAGGCAAACGTTACTTTGATTTCTTACCTTTTTATCTTTTCATCCCTTGATTTTCTACCATAACTTCTCCACAATTTGTATCATTCATTCCTTAATCCCTAGCCGCCTATATCACATTTTTACATAAGAAAATTTCTTCCCATCTTCATTTCTCATGGCACTTCAGATCTGAAAAAAAAGTAAGTAAAGGCCTCTCTTTTTCTTTCCTTTCTTCTTCCTTTTTTAATTTGTTTTTGCTTGTTCATCTCTAGCTTTGCTCGGCTTAACCTCTTCACCACATTCACCGAACACCACATCACCTCCTTCCCATCACCATACACGGCCTAAACCCCTCCTCCTCTGACCAAGACTGGCCATGACCATCAAATGATGCAAACACCTCTAAAAGTTGCAAAAAAACCCCTCCTCCTCTGACCAAGACTAGCCATGACCATCAAATGATGTAAACACCTCTAAAAGTTGCAAAAAAAACCCTTGAAACCATGCATAGCCAAGCTAGTTTCCACCATCCCCTTCATATGTTGCCTTTGCCACCCCCTTAGTCACCACCACCATCAAGTTCACCACCCTTGTCCTTCACTCCAGGCACCACCAGGTCTGTACATGCCAAGGCTAAGCCCAATTCATGCATGGCCAAGCCAAAAGTTGCACCAAAACTCCTCTTTTTGCCTTAACCTTTGATCTTCCTTCACTAGTAACTCCTAGCCCTTCACTTTTACTTGTAGCCATGCCTATATGAGTCCAAACCAGATCGATACCCAAGCCAAAACATCACCAAGGCTGAACCTATAGAGCTTTGTGGCCGAGCAAATATGATTTGTGGTCAAGCAAAATCAATTGAAAACTTGGTGTTGTCTTTTGTAAACTCTATTTCCATTTTGTTCCAATAATTTTAGCATTGTATTTATATTTATATTTTGCTTGCTTTTGTTGTTGAATACAAGATTAACATCTTGGCTCTCCACTCCACTCAAACCAAAAGTCGTGCTATCATGCTTTTTGGATTTTTGTTTGTGTGTTTTGATTTGCTAACTCCAGCGTAAGGAGGTGAGTATTCACTCATGACATTTATACTTATATAAATGGTGAATTGACAACAAGTGAATATATAGAAATGTTATATCATGTTAAACATGCCTGTGATATGAACCATATGATTTTAACCCTGTTTATAAACTAGTCATGTCATCTGTTACTGCTATATAATGATATATTGTTTATTTTGTTCTGTTCTCACACTGCAAGTTCCCTATAGACTAGAATCACTGTGGGTTGAAATGATACATACTCGAACGGACATT
Source organism: Allium cepa (assembly GCA_030765085.1). Classification (NCBI taxonomy): domain Eukaryota; kingdom Viridiplantae; phylum Streptophyta; class Magnoliopsida; order Asparagales; family Amaryllidaceae; genus Allium; species Allium cepa. The sequence continues at coordinate 807,275,219 of CM060928.1, forward strand.
AGAGCAGGGAAAAATCGTTATGGGCTGAAATGATAGGCCTGAACGATTTTTGTTTATTTATATTTATTTTTTTTAACTTGGGATTGCGGGTTTGGAATGATAGAATCCGGATTTTTCTTTGTAAATTACGGATTGAAATGATATATTATTCATATCACTTGACTTAGGTTAGAAAATTTTATACAGACCCGTGGTTATTTTATATATTTTTTCAGAAAAATTTGAGTTTGTATAAAATGTAAATTTATGATATTTTGATTTAAATTAAGTTAAAAATGATTTTTTAAGTGTTAATGATTTTACTAAAAGTTAAAATGTGAAATAAATGAATGATTAAGTTGAAATTTGAAATATAACTTAAATTTAAAATTTGGGATTTTTTTTTAAAACTGAAATTAAATTAAGAAAAAAAATGGAAATTAAGTTTAATTTTTGAAATGGTAAATTAAATTAAAGTGTAAAGTACATGAAAATTTAGGGAAATTGTACATTGATTTTAATAAGTGAAGTATTGAGAAATTTGATATTTATTTGTGAAATTCACATTATAAAAATCATAAGTTAAAGAGTACTTAAATGACCATTTTTAAAGTGAAAAATACGAAATTTATATGTTAAAATGGTTTTATTGTATTTAAGTGAATAAATGAACTCTGAAAAGGCTAAAAATCTAGGAATTTAATATTTGATTTGACTCCACTTTTTAATGGTTTAAATGAATGATTTTAATTCGAAATTATTAACCATTTTGGAATTTTAACCACGGGTACTCTTCTCTGTATACCTTGTGATTTTTGGATGTACACTTTTAATTTGATAGTGTAACTAGTGGTGAGCGATCGCTACATCTCTGCGCTACCCTAGCCACATTAACACTATTATTTGCATAGTTTACTTTAATATATGCATTTCTATGATAACGTATGTTATTGTTTAATTGATGGTTTAAAGGATCCTTAGAGGATGGGCGATCCCAAGCATCCTTTAAGTTATTGTGCATTACTACTATAGTTCTCTGGAGTTGGTTTACATTGTATAAATATGTATGTCCTGACTCGAGTGTTTCGTGTTTTACTTTAAGCTCGGGTCGGCCTGAGTATTCATAGCTTTGGATTTCTCCTTCTGGAGCTAGGAATCGCTGGAGATTCTACTTGTCTAGTTATCTATCCATTTCAGTTTCAGTTGTTCTATTTCAACTCTTGTACTAGTGGACTTGTATGTATTTGGGATTTCTATTGTATTTGTTTTTGAGACTTTGTTATAGTAGCTTCATGAACTACTATGGTATTTTTATTTCCGCTACGAGTTATTTTGATATTTCTGTGTCTATGATTCTGTGATTGGTTTTATTTGCTCCAAATTTTATTACAATCTGTTATTTTTGGCAATTCAAGTCTGACATGTGTGGATTATTGTCGATTTGAATGGTCCAAAATAGTGGGTCCTTAAAGCAATCCTTCTTGAAATGGCCCGGCTGCAGGCAAATATGCCATAGGTCACGCCTTGTCATTGAACTGGAGGGACGGCTGCTAATGAAGCTGAGATGAACAATCTCTGGCATAATGTCCCTTTTTATCACATTTGAAGCAAGTGATGTGCGACAAGTCCTTAGGCTTCTTGTGAGAAAATCCAACTCCTTACTGGCTTTGCAACTTCTTTTTCTACTTACTAAGATTCGACTTCCTCTTGCCAAGGCTACTAGAGCTAGACTATGTCGAGGTATCAGAATCCTCTGAAATCCTCTTCGGCTTCAAACTCTTAAAATGAGTCATCAAATCAATGATATCATAAAATGACTTGTGGATATGACCAGTGAGGAGCTCCTTATACTCTCTATGCATGCTAGCAATGAACTTCTCATTCTTCTTCAGTGGGATATCCATTAGATGAGGGCCAAACTTCGATAGCTCATTGGACTTCCTTTCATATTCTGCAACAATCATCTTGCCCTGCTTAAGCTTCATAAATTGATTACACAAATCAGCCCTTCAAGCTTCCGGCGTCCACTAGATAATAAGAGCTTCCTTATAAATTGGACAATACAAGACCAAGCTAACTTCCAAGTGATAATCTTAAGAATATAAAATTCTCATCTAGATAGGTCTCACTTGAACAGAGCCCAAGAAATACTTTCTTCAAGAGTATGGGCCGTAAAAGAATCCCACAAATCAAGAGCGGCTTCTTGAAGCTCCAAGCTGCCATTGAAGCTTCTGAGCGTCAGTGATACCAAGTCCAACGAAAATCCTTTCAACATTCTTAAGCCATTGTTGTGCCTCAACAATGTTCTCAGGCCCAGTGAATTTGTTTCCCCGAAACTGGGTATACACCTTACTAAGAGTGGTAAATCTCACCTTTGGGACTACAACTGGTGCATCAACCTCATTCGGGACATTTCCCCTACCTCTGCCTCTAACTATGGTATTACGATTACTCATCCTATGCAAAAAGGATGGGTATGAAAAAAATTAGAAGCCGAATAATTTGAAGGAACCTAATCAAAGGAATCTACTAAGGATGGGCACCCTCAATTTAAAATAATTTTAAACTCATTTAGGAATTTAAACTATTGTTATAATTTTGAAAATACGCTCTCTCAAGAAAGATTCTACTCATTCTAGGATAATTAATTACTTTATTTATAATGAGTTTACCCCACAGGCTTAGGTATTCGATCAGCCATAAGTTTTGATACCAACTGTAACAACCCACTATTTAAACAAGGATATTTTCTTCAATGACAGATAGTTATTTGGGGTAATAATAGAATCAATCACAGAATCATAGGTACAAAAATAGATACAACTCAGAATCTCATAGAGAAATTAAATAACTAAATAGATAAGTCTAAGTTTACACTTATTCTCACACTAAACAACTGGGAATGAAATAACTAAGAATGAAATAAGTCTAACTGACATACCTCAACAAACTAAACTGAAGAAATAGAAGAAATAGAATGAAGTCTCTAGCAATGCCTTCGTCTCCACAGCAAGCTCTCCAAACTGAAAATACTCAGGCTGACCCAAGCATAATGGAAAACACAATACTCGAGTCAGAACTAACATCCTCATGTAAATCAATAAATCAATGCATAGTAACTTAGAAGATGTTATAGGTGTTTCCATCTCCTAAGGATTCGTTAAACTATTTATATATAATAATGTACGCTATAATAGACAATATCTATCAGTAGAATAAATATCAAAATAGCGTTAAGGCTTTACATTGATCCACTTGAACACATTTTTATAGCATGTAGTCCATGCAAGTTCTGTAACACAACCAGTAACGTCGGTAGCCAGTGAGTCCTATATAGGTACAATACTAAACCAAAGTTGAAATAGGCTCGTATAAGGATACATATGACAAGGCACATGAGGCAATGCCCAAGGTAGGATTCTACCAGTTTACCCTTTCTGGATGGTCGTACCCCATACATGGGCGACCGCGACCATCAATCCAAATAGAAAGCTGTCACTCATCAAGTTCAAAATCACGATAGTAATATGAGGGATCAACGTCGCTAGAGGTAGCTAACCTCATTGGCCAAAAATAAGCTCATGTTTTAGTCATTTTAATTATGATGCAAATGTCAAGGCTATCCATCATGGCTCTCTTCATTCCAGTAAAAGTTCGCCAATTCAACCACTAGATTCTGGATAGCATCCACCGCGTACACGGTTATTAAAGTGGTTATGGGATTAACAGAGAGTATGTCAATATCCAACCTCAGTCTCTTTAACAACCCAACGTTTATTTTACACACCACTTGGTCATTATGATTTAAAACAATTTATATTTAAATGGATAGGGATTTTAAATTTCCAAGTTCTCAGAACCGAATTATACCATTTTTTCAAATTTCCATTTCAAAACATTACGATTTCAACCTATTTTCTCTTTGAAAATATTCGATCATAAAGTTCAATTAAATCCAATAAGTAGAATCACTTAAGTCAAACTTAATTTCAAGTTCATTTACGAATTCCATATAAGATTTAACCACCAATTTTTTTAAAATAAATTCCAAATTTGAATTCAAACAATTTAAATCATCCTCTGATTAGTTTAAAGGTTTTATTTCCAAATAGTGTTAACCTTACAAAATTCCCATTATTACGAAAACAAGTTACTAAATTTATGTTTAAATCTAAATCAAAATTTTAACTTTATTCTTAATTTTAACATCTTCATATTCGAAGTATCCAAATTATAAATGGAATCAATTTTATGGATTTAAATCGAAAACCAAATTTCTTTGAATAAGTCATTTCAAAACATTTATTCATAAATTATCGTATATTCGTAAAATCACTTATCTCACAACAAATCGATTTAATTAGTGAAACAAAACATTTAAAGCATATTTTAAGAATTCAAATAATTTATATATTAATTTCCAAAATGATCTCAGTTTATAAAAATATTTTTATTTGACCAAACAGTATTTTAATTTAATTTTCTACCTAGGCCAAGTGGAATATTTACAATTTAAATACAGGTATATATCATTTCAACCCTTTCTAAAATCACAAGTGCAATACCTATAGTCATGTCCAAATATCACGGAAAAATTTACAACAAACATAACATCCTACATATCAATAACATGATGAAATGCGACATGTCGGTATTAATTTTCTACACATGCATACATACATATGACGTGTATATATCATGTCAGCATGTGCACATACAATTTGATGATTCACTTATCCAGCAATTTTATATATTGATCCAAATTAAACAACGAGCGTATATATGACAACACACATTCATTAACTTGCATAGTTATATTCGTCAGGTGTGAATGAACAATCACTCATCTCAACGGCGATAAACACGAGATAATCCACCTATGGCTTACGCGTGCCACACAGCCGAAATAAAAAGTGCACCATTTGAACTTGTACATGTGTGAATGCCACTAACAGTCTGGACAGCAACTGCAACCTTTCTCTTTTTATTCTTTTTTATATTAATGTGGCTGGAAGGAGGAGGAGAGGGGGTTAGATCGGGAAAAGCAAGTGGGTTTGGTTCAGCGAGGCATCGGGATGGCTGGAGGCGTTGGTTGGTGGTGTAGGCGGTGGAGGTGGTGGCAGGGGTCGGCAGCACAGTTGTCACTTTTTTTTGGTTTGAACTAGGAGTGAGGAACGGTTGGATCTTGGTGATGTGGCGGTAGTAGGGGAGAAAGGCGGAGCTAGGCACGGTTCGTTAGTGGCGGTGCGGTGGTGAAAGGTGATGGCAGAGGTCTGGTACTAACGAACTAGGTTTGTATTTCTTTTATACGGAAGCGGTGGCGGCTAGAAGGAGGAGGTCGGAGGTTGGCGCGGCAGCGTGAGGAGGAGCGGAGGTCGGTGGCGGTGAAGGCCTGTTGTGGAAGGTTTGAGTTGGCGTGGAAGAAGGAGGTACGGTCGCTGGAAGAAGATAATGTTTCTCTTTTTTTTCGTGCTTCTTTGTTTGTATATATATTTATGCCTGAAGTAAGTATAAGAGGGAGGGGAAGCAACGTGGTTAACACGTATATGAAGTGGAACATTTGTTAGCTTCAAACAAGGATCCACTACCAATTTAACCTTTTGAACGTGTACTAGTTCAACAAAAATAAAATTATTATCCCTTTTCTTTTGAATGGCTCTTTATTAGAAACATATTTTATAATTTCAGTAGCTTATAATACCCTAAATATAAAATAGTAAACACCGTTAACCCGGACTAAAAACAACGTGTAGCACGAACCGAAAGTCCAAACACGCGAAACAAAACACTGTTGCGCTCAGTGTATCGGTAAGAACGCGTTAGCACATAGGAATCTGGTCATTTAACGCTTGGATGAAAATTTGTTATTTATGCAATATCGGTTGTTGCTACCGTAAATCGATCGTATAAATTGATTTAAACAGAGCCAGCGAAATCGGAATTCGACGTAATGAACCTCGATGTTTTTATTAAAAAGTTTTCTAAAATATTTTCATGTTAAATTTCAAATTACCTAAAATTACCGTTTTATGTTTCCATTTAAATTTTACCCATTCAATCCAATCGTATGTAGAATCCAAATTTTAAATTCTCAGTTTAAATCATGGTCAAATCTAATCGAATTTATTTTCAAAAGAAAAATAAAATTCGGAATCGTTACAAAACTCTAGATCCAAATACCCGGTCTTATTTAGATACTTTTGTTTTGAATTGAAATGATATATTTTAATCGAAAAATATATATAGCCCGAATAACTCTAAAATGATGCTAAGAAGCTGGGTACTACCAAATAGTATCATACACTCCCTTACTAAGAAAGTTAATATTCAAATCCATTCGATCACATCTCTTCCTTAATTTTAAGTTATTTTCGAGACACTCAAACTAGTTAACTTAAGAATATAACTTTTATTTTAAAATCCCCATATTTGAAACAATATGTCTCAAATTTCCAACAAAACATTTATCACCAACTTGTTTTGGGTTCGTTCGGCTTTGAACTTGTTTCGATTGTACAATGATAAAGAGAGTAATTTACTAAGTGCACCATAATTTTCGTTAGGAAAACATTCGATCGTCACTTAGAAGATTATTCCGATCATCACAAAGCAATCAAGACCTCATTTCCCCTAACCAATCCAAAGAAATACTTCTTACTTGACATTTTCATCCCCCAAATTTTATCCTTGATCCAAGATTGCTTTCAAATGATATTATTATTATCATTCAAAATTTTAAAAATATCATTTTTCAAAAGCATTGTAATTTTAGTCCTCAAGTTTTTAACTTAATTTCTTTTTAATTACAAGACACATTCCTATAAATTCATTCTATAAATCAACATTTATAAAACATTTTCTAAATATTTATTTCAAATATTCTAGCTTCTAATAAATATCTTTTACTAAATCAAATTTAACTCCACATTATCAATCAAACACCTTAGAGCCGATTTTTGAAACTTAATTCATAAGATGTTCGCTCTAATGTTTTCCCTATTTCTATTTATCCAACCCAAATCTTAAAAAGGGAAGATACTATACGCGCTAACAATAGTCAATGCTCAAACTTGATAAGGATGACTAAACAAACACAAAATGATAATAGTAGAATATTATTATCTCATAACAAATTTACCTCAAAATATTATATTATATTATTTTTGAAATCGTTCTTTATATGGAAAATATAAATCTAATTAAAATTATTTCATTTACCCAATTTCAAAATAATATTGTGTTAGTTTGCCTTGATCAAGTGTTTAGGAACCCCTATCGACATATGGCATCCCACATCTCAACCAGAGTTCTTAATCCTCTCAACAAATAAATCAATACAATATAAAACATTTTGTATTCACTAACAAATACGCTCTCTTATATATAATGCACTCATACTCATTCTAGGATCTGACTTACTCGATCTAAAATGAGTTTACCCCACCAGGGCCAAGGTTCTTACTTAACCTTATGCTTCGATACCAAATGTAATGTATTGAGTTTTTCAACCCTCGAAAATTGACACTAGTACGTCCATTGTATTGTGTACTGAGCATTAAAGTGTCGAAAAGATCAATCATTAAGGGAAAGAAAGAAGATAAAAGATAAGTGTAACGACCCATAATTTTCGATAATTAAAAATAGTTAATTCAATAAGGTTTTGTGATTTAATATTGCGATTTAATAAAAGAATATAAATGGAATGAAAGGTAATAGTATTAATTTATGGTAATTGATAACTGCTTTGAACGTAATTCCAATTAATTGAAATGATTAAAAAATTATAATTGGTGATAGATTGTAAATTTATTGTAATAATGTTTGTATTAATTGATAATTGGATTAAATGAGTAATTGATAATTTAAAGATCGTGTTAAGAAATAATGTGTAATAAATTTTAATTGGATAGAATCAGTATTGTGTAAATTGTTATAACATTTGTTAGTAAATAGTAAACTTATAAATGTGATTAAAAGTTAATGATGATAATTGTTATATGTTACCTATTTATATAGTATGTTAAATTAAATTGAAAATCAATTGCAATTATATGTAATTAAATATCATGTTAATATGAGTTAAGATGATAATTGTAAAATGTGAATGTAATAAAATGTATAGGAACGTCAATTATTCACTAGGCAATAACTGACTTAATAAAAAGAGTGAAACCAAGATAAATTAATTTATTGGGATTTTAAATTATAATTAATGAGAAAATTGACAAAAAATTCAATATAATTGGAAAGTGGCAATTAATAAATAAAAGATAGTAATTATGGAACACTAACGTAATAAGATTTAACTCAATGTTAAAATATGCATAGAGTAATAACTGATTAAATAAAAAGATTTAAAACAAATTAAATCAATTTATTGGAATTAAATTATAATTAATTGGATTTAATTACAATTGAAATTGAACATTATAATTTGTGTAATAGTCAACACTAAATTGATATGTAAATTTGTTTTAAATTATTGTAAATGTCTAAGTAATCAAAAACGATAAAAACGGTTAATTATAGGATTTGAAATTTAAAAGTGATTTATTCAATTTAATAATAATTTATTTAATTAACTTGAAAATGGCCATTTTGGCCACTATCTCGGATTTCTACGAAATTGGTTTCATCGGATCCGTAACAGTGAATTGTAAGGTTTCAAGTTTCGTAGTGATCAGACTTGTCATTTGATCATACAGACTCGAAACGCATAGAAATCAATTTAATTAAATTCAATTGAAGTCAATTTGAAATAAGCTGATTTTAAAGCTAACCTCTTCATACGATGGTATTAGTAAATCTATTCCATTGAGTTTAAAATTATTGAAAACATCTATTTTGATATACGGAAAGATTTGGTTTCGTTTCTAGGTCAGAACGGGCTTTTTGAGTCATGTAGTCGTTTCGATCAATCCAATATAGTCCATTTCTTTCTATTTCTGCTCTGCCTATATATAGGCCATTACAAACCCTAGTAGCCTTCTTATTTTCTTTTGTCTGTACATACATTTCTTCTCATCTCCTCTTTCCAATGGCAGACAAACCAAAACCAAAACCAAATTCCCAATTCCAAATTCAATTGCAAATCAAAATCAAATCGAAATTCCGACTCCTCCATACCCTAACATATTATATACCGTTTCTAAGCTCTCGATGAGCGTAATCCACTGACGCAATTCTTTCTTCAATTGAATCGCCATTGTCTAGAAATCGCCCAATTAGTTTCGGCCGTCCATATGAAGTATTGACAATCCAATGGTGGATCTTCCACTATGGGACGATCGGGAAGTTCAGACTTGTAGAGGCCGTGGAGAAGGTCCTGGTCTGGCCTTGGTCCATGTCAGAGGTGGGGTCGCGTGTGGGGTCTATGTGGAGCGGCTGGCCGAGGCGAGCTCATCGGAGGTACTCGATCTAGATGATAGGGGCTGTAGCGGTAGTGATTTCAAGTGGAAGGTGGTGGCTATTCAAGCTGTACGTGTCTGAGCGTGCGAGCGTGCTGTAAGGTTTGTTGAGTGCATGGATGCACATGAGGGTAATGTAACGATCGCGATTTTTCGTTGCCGAAAAACCGAACCGTTAGGGTTTTAGAAGAAGAAAGAGGTAGAAGAAGAAAGAAAAGAAAGAGAAGAGAAAACAGAAATACAAGTAACAGAACGAGAAACAATAACAGAATCTCACAGTCGCAGCGGAACAACATATAATAGATAAATGAATATTCATTAAAACAAAAGAACTATACATTTTATACATTACATCACATTACATTACATCAATCAGAGTGTATGACAACAACAGCGGAAAGAAATACTATATACAATAGATAATAGACTACGCTATCTGGCTCGCCTCCAGATCTGCACAGCAACTCCCGAATCCAGAATAACCTGATAACCTAACTCTAGACTGCCCGTGTGGAAAATAGTGGGCACCCAGAGTTTAGGAAAGGAACAATAAACTCCAGGTCAGTCATGGGACTGGTGTGAGAACTCAAAACAGTTTATCTTTAAACAAGCAACAAGAAAATTTAAATTTTTAAATCCGCAATGCTTTTTGGAAAATGAAACTACCATAAGGCCTCCCGCCACACACACAATGCAAACGCAGAATTGGAGGAGATTTCTCCTTATGATAGTCAAAGATGCTTACTACGCGAAAATCAAATCATTTTTGATATTATTACTAGTGCATAGTGTAGAAAACAATTTCGAAAGTAGAATATAAATCCTAGCCAACATAGACATTCCGAACTATGCCTACTATAGCTACCATCCAAACAGTGGTGACCACCATAAGTGAATGGCAGGTAATACAACTAAAACCGTACAAGGCACGTATTGGATGAATGGATTTCCAACAAATGGTCAGGCTAAGGAACTTCCTACTGCCACATGGGATCGCCTCTGGCGGGACGTCCCGAGAAACTAACGTTACGGTTAGATCTCTGCCAACACAAGGCCGGGTTACCTCTGTAACTAGGTAACTACTACACGAATATGTCATCCCCCGGTCCTTTGGGACCTTTATCCGAGCGCTCGATACCAACAACACCACACAGAAATAGATATAGTGTTTTCCACATGAGTAAATATCTGGGCTCCATACCATGATACCACCCTTTTCCAGAAGGAAATGACATACCCTAAAGGGCGCGACCCTCATAACCTTGCCGCATATTCCTGTTTCGACCATTTCCGGGGAGTGAGGTCCTGACGAAGTCTCGTCCACAAAGCTACGCTTTGTGTAACAAAGCCATGCTTTGGGTCCACAGATGACCAAAGCAATAATCACAAAGATAAATGATCAAACAAATGATCATATCCAAACGATCAACCAATGATCATCACACAGCAGCACTCAGCATGCCACATTACCAGATTGGGAAATATCGCTGATAACCTTCAACTACATAACCTCTGAGCTCGTACGTCTCAGAGAAGGGTGTTAAGCTAAGAGAATAAATTCTCCGCCACCAACAGAAATGTATTTGAAAGAAATCTGCTCTATCTCTCAAAATGTAATGTCAGACACGTAACCATACAAGTCTGTTCCGGGTTCGAACAGAACCGAAGGCACTTCCAAAGAAGCCCTTGCAATCCGGGTATTCACAATCCCGATAAAATTTCCCATCACAAAGGAAATCTCCATATCGTAGCTAACAATGCGGAGACAATCGATAGGTCATCCTATCGTTTTCACAAATACCCGGTCTTCAACACCGGTCTTCAAATGCAATCCAAACGACGTATCGCATATTCGGAATGGGATATATGACACAAAGGTCCTCTCCCGGCTAAACCGAATAGCGAGCGCTTATTTTAAAAATAAGTGTGCATTCAATTCCAAACAAACACAATCAATACCATCCAAGGGTAAATATTGATAGTCGGTTATTTAACTATCAATAAAGATGCGCCACCTCATCAGATTCCAAATAATTTTTCCAAAATTATTAAGTCCCAAAATATCTTACGAGAGATATATACATATATACACCATTTCCAAATAACTGCCCCAGTTATTTGTTTTACCAAAACCACTTCACGATAAAATTTTCCACACTTAACCAATTGAAAAACCAATTTCCAATTTACCTTTACCATTTGAAAACAAATTTTCAAATTACATTAACCATTTGCAAACCAATTTCAAATCACCTTAACCATTTGAAAACTAATTTCAAATCACCTTAACCATTTGAAAACTAATTTCAAATCACCTTAACCATATATACCTTTTGAAACAAATTTCAAACCACCAAATAAACCTTTACCGATTTATTTTAACTTACGTTCCAAATTCGTAAATTATATTTTCATATTTAAAAATAAATCAACATTTATTTTTAAACAAATTTCCCTTCATATATATTCCAACGTGAATTAAATCCCAAATACCCATTCATATTTGATTTCAAATCGATTCCAAAATATTCGCTTACACTTTTACCTTTAAAAGGTGAATTTACAAAAACGTTCCATTCCATATTGGAAAATCATTTCTAAACTTATTTAAAAATAAGTAATTCACAATTCAATTTATTTTCAACAATTCGAAAATATTCCATATGCTTAAACCATAGTTAAGTATTAATTTCATTCCTTTAAAGAAATATTCTTTTATTCACATTTATTTGGGTTAAAAACGAATGTTGCGTAAAACATCGTTACGACAACCCAAAAACACTAGTATATGGGTTTGAAATAAAAATGGATACATAAATCCACTACTATTCAAAATATTCCCTTCTATTTCTCGAAAACGTCTATTTCAACAATCAATGTTGAAATCTATGTTTTCAATACTCAATACATTTTAAAACACCTTTAATTCGTTTTAAATTCCATTTAAAACATTCCTTTCCCAAAAGCAAACCCATTTTATTTAATAATCTATTCAATATTCAAAATAGTGAATATAGCCCACTTAACAAATTCCCATATTTCAATTTATCAAATTCGATGGATTTCAAATTTATAAACATAGTTTATAAATTCCATTTCTATTATAAACCCCAATTTTATAAATTCCTTTATTAACCCGATGCAATTTACATAACCCAATTTCATACCCAAAAGCCATATTGTAAGTTAAATACTTATAATATTATTTATTTACCAAATCGTTCCTTTGAACTTCACCAATTTAAAATCTTATCACTTACAAGATTTCTTTATGGTTTAAAATAATTTCAACTAATGAAATCTTCATTTATTAACAATTTTTATAAAATTCCCCTTTTTAATGCCCAAATCCATTTTTATAAGTTAATAACTTATAAGCTTAAAATTTTCCAATAACCATTCGTTTTATAAATTTCACATTTATTAATCTATAAATCCTAGTGAAATTCATGTTATATATCAACTTAACGCTTTATAAATTTATTCTATAACTTCAATAAATTTTATTTAAAAACATCCATTTATAAAATCCTTTATATAAACCATTAATAATAATAACTTCCCAAAAACCAAATTTAACTATTTTATAAAAACCTATTATTGTTAAAAATTTCTTTTAAGTTATATTTTATAAAAATATAAATTTTTAAAACATAAAATTTTATCCATCTATTTATTTTAAAATTTAATCAATTCAAAATTTTTTTAATAAACCATATTCTTTGAAAAATCGATTTAAAACCCCTTTTAAATTCAAAACCGTTATTTTAATTTTTAAAAATTTGAATCCGATGATGCAACGACATCGAATGGTCAATCATGGGAATAACATCATATATCAATGTGATTATCAACAATCAACATAATATTCATAAACAAATAAATATGTGAGGAATCCAGTTGGATCCCTCCAACCTGTTACCCTGCATCCACAGACGTTAGCACAATACCAATTCCACTTCGAGGTGGAATATCGCGGTATATGGGATTTTATAAATATCCGCTTAATAGGCGGCGCAATAGGGTCTCATCCGCTATACGAGGCGGGAAATCAAATCCGATATATACATATGCCAATATATATATATCGCTATATATAGTATATATCCTACTATATCTACTAGCACAATCAATCAACCATCAACAATCAATATTAACTATTCAAAATTTTAAACAAAACCTTTCGATTGAGTGAGGAGTTCTCACCTTGATTTTATTTCCGTTTTCGCGTTCGTTTCGAATAAAATTAAACGAACGTTTAATTTTACCCGAAATTCACACGAGCTCCAATCGACTCCAAACCAGCTGCATTGCGAAGAGCACACGAATACGATTCCAACGCAAAAAACCGCGTGTGAATCCGACCTCGCATGCAAAAGTTATCACGTTTTAAAGATTGAACGAATTTGAATTTTGAATTTAAACTAAAAAAAAATAAAAGAAACAACATCTCACCCTCCTCACGCACGCGGGCCCCCACGCTCTTTCCTTCTTCCTGATCGCGCACGGCTTTGCTCCTAGATTAATGAAACACTCACGTAACCCATGAGCCGCCCATTAGCCCTAATTCTCGTCTTCACCACAAACGCCTACGACACGATCAACGAGCTCCATTACGTTCGCCATCACGAGCTCCATTCTCGGCCAGAGGCCGGCCCCACTCGGCTGCTCCTAGGCCTTGGGATTCAAGCTTAAACGGCCAGCCTTCAAATGAGATTTCCCGATGATCCTTTGCATGATTTCCGATCTCGACCGTTCAATACGTGAATCTCGACTCTCTCTTCAATTTATTAGTTGGGAGTTTATGAAATTACTGCATGGATTGAGAGATTTGGGAGGAAGAAGCTAAATCATTTTCGGCCATTGACTATAATATGCGGCGGCCTGATGTTATTAGGGTTTGGAAAGAGATTAACATATATGTTAATATTATTTTAATAATAAAATGCCCAATTTAACACTTTTGCAAACGAACTCCAAACGACGCGTGCCGCCAGGCGATTCTAAGGTTTTTCCGCATTTCGGACACAATGGAACAGGTTTCGTAAGCTAATTCGGAAGTATGTGTGAGATACGACTATAAATGCTCGATTTAAATTAAAACCGATTTAAACGATTTCTAGGCGTTTTGGCTTGTACCGGACAAACGATAAATCCAAACGACTTGAAATTTGAAATCTTGCAATAATATCACATTACGGATCCGATGAAACTGGTTTCGTCGAAATCCGAGACCGTTTGAAAAATGGCTATTTTAACTCGCCGAATTAAAATTAAAACGATATCGATGCGTTTCGAGCTGCCACGGTCAAACGACAACTCCGTTTGCTACGAAAATTGAAATCCGATAATAACTAACTATTACGGATCCAATGGAACTCGTTTCGTTCAATTCCGAGACTGTTCAAAAATTGGCTATTTTTCAGTCGATAATTAAATATTAAAATATTCAATTTTTACAAATTTACTCCAAATTCAATTTTACAAGTTCTAAAATATTTCTATAACTTTAATATGATATAACAAAATTTTCCAAACCATTTTCAATCATATTTAACCCAATATCTAATTATTTGTGGAATTTCACTATTAAATAAATCGATTTAATTGTCCCATTAAACCCAATATTCGAAAAATAAATTATTCGACTTAAAAATTCCACTTATTAATATTAAAAATAAATTAAATATTCAAATTCAAGTTATCAAAAATTCTGGGTCGTTACAATCTTCCCCCCTTAAAAGAATTTCGTCCTCGAAATTGCAAGTTAAGGAGAACGATCCTAATCCGTTTATTATTTTTCCAAAGCTAATCAGTTTTATCAACTTTTCAAACAAATCTTTTTATTAAAGATCTACTATCATTTCAATTAGCTTTCCAAACTCAATTATAGGTTTCAAACAACATTGTTTACTCAACAATTCAAATTTAAATTTAAATTCAAATTTCAAACTTTCAAAATTTCTCAAAATTTCTCTAACTCCCTAAATTTTCGAAAAATTTCGCCAGAGTCTCCTTTGCGCGGCTAGATCGGTACGACTACAAAACGGCTCTACGGCCCCTCAGAATCAAAAAGAAAAGAGAAAGCCAAGTGGCTAGAGAAGGAAATCATCAAATCTCATATAAAAACTGAAATACGTACCTTTTTGTCGAGCCATTCAATTTTTTTAAATTCAAAATCAAAATTCCAATTCCTTTATATACCTGTATATCCTGCTAGCATAATATCTAATTATAATATTCAAACTATTTTGCCAATTCAATTATAAAATTTCCAATACATGCTTCTTATACATTTTTTAGTTTACTATTAAAGTTGCATATTCATTTTCATTCAACTTTGCATTCCAATTTTCATTTGAATTCAATTACATAGCTTTCAATTTAGCAGATTCAATTTCGTTAACACTTAAGGAATTTTCATACAATCAACCAACAAGCAATAACGACCAATGTACATCCAATACAACCAAATTTATTTATTTTACTTACATTCAATTTGGTTCAACTGTTTTAATTCCAATTGGTTTAACATTCACTTGATTTTCATTCTACTATTCAACTATTTTCAAATGAATTTACACTTGCATGCATCATTTCATATCAACTTATTCATATTCTATTGATTAACATTCAATCCATTCTTTAATTCAATTGCTAGTTCTCTTCTTTTTTTTTTTTTTTTTTTTTTTTTTTTACAAATAAAATTGAATTTCATTTATATAACTTAAGTTCACACCTTTAACAATTTCATTTACTCACTTTATTCACTTACTTTGATATTAACATCAATTCTTTCAACATTACTTAACTTGCATTCCATTTCAACTTTATTTACATCATTTAATTCACTTGATTATTTAACTTTGATACAAATATCAATTTTTTATTCAACTTCACTTAAGTTATTCCATTTAAACATCATTTGTTAATCAAACTTAAGTTTTACTTATCAATTCAATTCGGATTTTAATTTCCAAAGTAAATCCTATTTAACTTTTACTTAAGCCAAATTCATATCAATATTCAAATTCATATTCCATTTTACTTAACTTAATTGTTTAACCACTTCAATAACTGGTTTCACTTACATTTTCCCATTCTATAAGTTATAAAACTTATTATTCAACTTCTAACTTATATTATAAGTTCAAAACCTTTTTCACTTATACTTAACAACTTCAAGTTGAATTTTAATTTCAAATTGATTTATTACAACAAAACTTCAATTTTTAAATTCATTTTTGTAGCAAATCCATCACATAGAAACTCGAAAATGATACTGATGATGCTGCAGTCATCACCCTTATTATTTCCCAGTGACAATAGTGAAATCAATGCTAATTATTCTTTCAAAAATTTCCTTTCTATTCATAAATCACTTTTATAAACCTTTTACTTATATAATTTTACTTCTTATATACATACATGATTATCTTACAATTGTAAATCATTATTAATTATAATTTCATCTTATGATTCATTGGTTTATACCATTATTCTTTTACAATAGTTGCTTTTATTAGCTTATTCAAACAACTTTTAATTATTTTATATATATATATATCATTTACAACAACCAAGCAATCAATTATATACACACTTCAATAATCCTTGAAAAATTATTTTCTTTTTATATATAAAATATAATCGAGGTAAAATTATTTCATTTACCCAATTTAAAACAATATTGTGTCGAATTGTTCTATTCAAGTGTTTAGGAACCCCTTCGATTCAGTTTTCGAGGCTGCGCCGACGAAGGTTCATATACCACTCAACAAACCAATCATCACAATATAAAACAATTTTATACTCACTAACAAATACGCACTCATATCTATTATTACACTCACACTCATTCTAGAGTACTGCTGACTCTATCTCTAATGAGTAACACCCAACAGAGCAGGTTGTCGCTTAACCATATGCTCTGATACCAAATGTAACGATCGCGATTTTTCGTTGCCGAAAAACCGAACCGTTAGGGTTTTAGAAGAAGAAAGAGGTAGAAGAAGAAAGAAAAGAAAGAGAAGAGAAAACAGAAATACAAGTAACAGAACGAGAAACAATAACAGAATCTCACAGTCGCAGCGGAACAACATATAATAGATAAATGAATATTCATTAAAACAAAAGAACTATACATTTTATACATTACATCACATTACATTACATCAATCAGAGTGTATGACAACAACAGCGGAAAGAAATACTATATACAATAGATAATAGACTACGCTATCTGGCTCGCCTCCAGATCTGCACAGCAACTCCCGAATCCAGAATAACCTGATAACCTAACTCTAGACTGCCCGTGTGGAAAATAGTGGGCACCCAGAGTTTAGGAAAGGAACAATAAACTCCAGGTCAGTCATGGGACTGGTGTGAGAACTCAAAACAGTTTATCTTTAAACAAGCAACAAGAAAATTTAAATTTTTAAATCCGCAATGCTTTTTGGAAAATGAAACTACCATAAGGCCTCCCGCCACACACACAATGCAAACGCAGAATTGGAGGAGATTTCTCCTTATGATAGTCAAAGATGCTTACTACGCGAAAATCAAATCATTTTTGATATTATTACTAGTGCATAGTGTAGAAAACAATTTCGAAAGTAGAATATAAATCCTAGCCAACATAGACATTCCGAACTATGCCTACTATAGCTACCATCCAAACAGTGGTGACCACCATAAGTGAATGGCAGGTAATACAACTAAAACCGTACAAGGCACGTATTGGATGAATGGATTTCCAACAAATGGTCAGGCTAAGGAACTTCCTACTGCCACATGGGATCGCCTCTGGCGGGACGTCCCGAGAAACTAACGTTACGGTTAGATCTCTGCCAACACAAGGCCGGGTTACCTCTGTAACTAGGTAACTACTACACGAATATGTCATCCCCCGGTCCTTTGGGACCTTTATCCGAGCGCTCGATACCAACAACACCACACAGAAATAGATATAGTGTTTTCCACATGAGTAAATATCTGGGCTCCATACCATGATACCACCCTTTTCCAGAAGGAAATGACATACCCTAAAGGGCGCGACCCTCATAACCTTGCCGCATATTCCTGTTTCGACCATTTCCGGGGAGTGAGGTCCTGACGAAGTCTCGTCCACAAAGCTACGCTTTGTGTAACAAAGCCATGCTTTGGGTCCACAGATGACCAAAGCAATAATCACAAAGATAAATGATCAAACAAATGATCATATCCAAACGATCAACCAATGATCATCACACAGCAGCACTCAGCATGCCACATTACCAGATTGGGAAATATCGCTGATAACCTTCAACTACATAACCTCTGAGCTCGTACGTCTCAGAGAAGGGTGTTAAGCTAAGAGAATAAATTCTCCGCCACCAACAGAAATGTATTTGAAAGAAATCTGCTCTATCTCTCAAAATGTAATGTCAGACACGTAACCATACAAGTCTGTTCCGGGTTCGAACAGAACCGAAGGCACTTCCAAAGAAGCCCTTGCAATCCGGGTATTCACAATCCCGATAAAATTTCCCATCACAAAGGAAATCTCCATATCGTAGCTAACAATGCGGAGACAATCGATAGGTCATCCTATCGTTTTCACAAATACCCGGTCTTCAACACCGGTCTTCAAATGCAATCCAAACGACGTATCGCATATTCGGAATGGGATATATGACACAAAGGTCCTCTCCCGGCTAAACCGAATAGCGAGCGCTTATTTTAAAAATAAGTGTGCATTCAATTCCAAACAAACACAATCAATACCATCCAAGGGTAAATATTGATAGTCGGTTATTTAACTATCAATAAAGATGCGCCACCTCATCAGATTCCAAATAATTTTTCCAAAATTATTAAGTCCCAAAATATCTTACGAGAGATATATACATATATACACCATTTCCAAATAACTGCCCCAGTTATTTGTTTTACCAAAACCACTTCACGATAAAATTTTCCACACTTAACCAATTGAAAAACCAATTTCCAATTTACCTTTACCATTTGAAAACAAATTTTCAAATTACATTAACCATTTGCAAACCAATTTCAAATCACCTTAACCATTTGAAAACTAATTTCAAATCACCTTAACCATTTGAAAACTAATTTCAAATCACCTTAACCATATATACCTTTTGAAACAAATTTCAAACCACCAAATAAACCTTTACCGATTTATTTTAACTTACGTTCCAAATTCGTAAATTATATTTTCATATTTAAAAATAAATCAACATTTATTTTTAAACAAATTTCCCTTCATATATATTCCAACGTGAATTAAATCCCAAATACCCATTCATATTTGATTTCAAATCGATTCCAAAATATTCGCTTACACTTTTACCTTTAAAAGGTGAATTTACAAAAACGTTCCATTCCATATTGGAAAATCATTTCTAAACTTATTTAAAAATAAGTAATTCACAATTCAATTTATTTTCAACAATTCGAAAATATTCCATATGCTTAAACCATAGTTAAGTATTAATTTCATTCCTTTAAAGAAATATTCTTTTATTCACATTTATTTGGGTTAAAAACGAATGTTGCGTAAAACATCGTTACGACAACCCAAAAACACTAGTATATGGGTTTGAAATAAAAATGGATACATAAATCCACTACTATTCAAAATATTCCCTTCTATTTCTCGAAAACGTCTATTTCAACAATCAATGTTGAAATCTATGTTTTCAATACTCAATACATTTTAAAACACCTTTAATTCGTTTTAAATTCCATTTAAAACATTCCTTTCCCAAAAGCAAACCCATTTTATTTAATAATCTATTCAATATTCAAAATAGTGAATATAGCCCACTTAACAAATTCCCATATTTCAATTTATCAAATTCGATGGATTTCAAATTTATAAACATAGTTTATAAATTCCATTTCTATTATAAACCCCAATTTTATAAATTCCTTTATTAACCCGATGCAATTTACATAACCCAATTTCATACCCAAAAGCCATATTGTAAGTTAAATACTTATAATATTATTTATTTACCAAATCGTTCCTTTGAACTTCACCAATTTAAAATCTTATCACTTACAAGATTTCTTTATGGTTTAAAATAATTTCAACTAATGAAATCTTCATTTATTAACAATTTTTATAAAATTCCCCTTTTTAATGCCCAAATCCATTTTTATAAGTTAATAACTTATAAGCTTAAAATTTTCCAATAACCATTCGTTTTATAAATTTCACATTTATTAATCTATAAATCCTAGTGAAATTCATGTTATATATCAACTTAACGCTTTATAAATTTATTCTATAACTTCAATAAATTTTATTTAAAAACATCCATTTATAAAATCCTTTATATAAACCATTAATAATAATAACTTCCCAAAAACCAAATTTAACTATTTTATAAAAACCTATTATTGTTAAAAATTTCTTTTAAGTTATATTTTATAAAAATATAAATTTTTAAAACATAAAATTTTATCCATCTATTTATTTTAAAATTTAATCAATTCAAAATTTTTTTAATAAACCATATTCTTTGAAAAATCGATTTAAAACCCCTTTTAAATTCAAAACCGTTATTTTAATTTTTAAAAATTTGAATCCGATGATGCAACGACATCGAATGGTCAATCATGGGAATAACATCATATATCAATGTGATTATCAACAATCAACATAATATTCATAAACAAATAAATATGTGAGGAATCCAGTTGGATCCCTCCAACCTGTTACCCTGCATCCACAGACGTTAGCACAATACCAATTCCACTTCGAGGTGGAATATCGCGGTATATGGGATTTTATAAATATCCGCTTAATAGGCGGCGCAATAGGGTCTCATCCGCTATACGAGGCGGGAAATCAAATCCGATATATACATATGCCAATATATATATATCGCTATATATAGTATATATCCTACTATATCTACTAGCACAATCAATCAACCATCAACAATCAATATTAACTATTCAAAATTTTAAACAAAACCTTTCGATTGAGTGAGGAGTTCTCACCTTGATTTTATTTCCGTTTTCGCGTTCGTTTCGAATAAAATTAAACGAACGTTTAATTTTACCCGAAATTCACACGAGCTCCAATCGACTCCAAACCAGCTGCATTGCGAAGAGCACACGAATACGATTCCAACGCAAAAAACCGCGTCTGAATCCGACCTCGCATGCAAAAGTTATCACGTTTTAAAGATTGAACGAATTTGAATTTTGAATTTAAACTAAAAAAAAATAAAAGAAACAACATCTCACCCTCCTCACGCACGCGGGCCCCCACGCTCTTTCCTTCTTCCTGATCGCGCACGGCTTTGCTCCTAGATTAATGAAACACTCACGTAACCCATGAGCCGCCCATTAGCCCTAATTCTCGTCTTCACCACAAACGCCTACGACACGATCAACGAGCTCCATTACGTTCGCCATCACGAGCTCCATTCTCGGCCAGAGGCCGGCCCCACTCGGCTGCTCCTAGGCCTTGGGATTCAAGCTTAAACGGCCAGCCTTCAAATGAGATTTCCCGATGATCCTTTGCATGATTTCCGATCTCGACCGTTCAATACGTGAATCTCGACTCTCTCTTCAATTTATTAGTTGGGAGTTTATGAAATTACTGCATGGATTGAGAGATTTGGGAGGAAGAAGCTAAATCATTTTCGGCCATTGACTATAATATGCGGCGGCCTGATGTTATTAGGGTTTGGAAAGAGATTAACATATATGTTAATATTATTTTAATAATAAAATGCCCAATTTAACACTTTTGCAAACGAACTCCAAACGACGCGTGCCGCCAGGCGATTCTAAGGTTTTTCCGCATTTCGGACACAATGGAACAGGTTTCGTAAGCTAATTCGGAAGTATGTGTGAGATACGACTATAAATGCTCGATTTAAATTAAAACCGATTTAAACGATTTCTAGGCGTTTTGGCTTGTACCGGACAAACGATAAATCCAAACGACTTGAAATTTGAAATCTTGCAATAATATCACATTACGGATCCGATGAAACTGGTTTCGTCGAAATCCGAGACCGTTTGAAAAATGGCTATTTTAACTCGCCGAATTAAAATTAAAACGATATCGATGCGTTTCGAGCTGCCACGGTCAAACGACAACTCCGTTTGCTACGAAAATTGAAATCCGATAATAACTAACTATTACGGATCCAATGGAACTCGTTTCGTTCAATTCCGAGACTGTTCAAAAATTGGCTATTTTTCAGTCGATAATTAAATATTAAAATATTCAATTTTTACAAATTTACTCCAAATTCAATTTTACAAGTTCTAAAATATTTCTATAACTTTAATATGATATAACAAAATTTTCCAAACCATTTTCAATCATATTTAACCCAATATCTAATTATTTGTGGAATTTCACTATTAAATAAATCGATTTAATTGTCCCATTAAACCCAATATTCGAAAAATAAATTATTCGACTTAAAAATTCCACTTATTAATATTAAAAATAAATTAAATATTCAAATTCAAGTTATCAAAAATTCTGGGTCGTTACAGGTAACGTGTTATTTTCCATTTATTTAATTAATTCTTATATTTTAAAATTTCATTCTTTCTAACACGCTTATCTTCTTCATACGAGCTCGGATTTACGCATGGTTTTTGTCTATTGCGATCGTATTGAAATTTTAGACACTTTGTAACTTGTTTGGACGACTTTTGAGACTGTTGAATTTTGGATTCTATTTTGGCTTTCAAATGATTTGAAATCAAGGGTGAGTGTTTTAACCCACTCAAAACTACTAAATTATCTTATGTTGGTTAAATTGAAATTATAATGTAATTAGAAATTAATCGATTGATGTTTGGCATCTTTAAATATCATTCTAGTTAAAATTGACTTTTATTGCATTTATCATCTTTAAATATCATTTTTTATCATTCTAGTTAAAGAAGAAGTCATGTGGAAACAAAGATAAAAAATTCAATGGATCAATGAAGGTGGTTATAATACCAAATTTTTTCACAATATTGCCAATAGTAGAAAACGTAGTAATACAATTAATTCCATTTTAGTTAATAATGTGGAATTAGTCGATCAACGTGATCTCAACAATGCTTTCACTGAATATTATAAAGATATCTTTGGCAATAAAAATAAGCATAGAGTTAATGTTAGATGGAATGATCTTTATCCATTCAACTCTAATATTAATATTTCTGATCTAGATGTTCCTTTTTCTGAAGAGGAAATCCGAAAAGCCATTTTAGATTTGCCAGGAGATAAATCTCCAGGTCCGGATGGTTTTCCGATTTTCTTTTATAAAACTTTTTGGGAGGTTTTAAAATTAGACTTAACTAGTATGTTTAATGAATTTTATAATGGTAATCGTCAATTAGGCCGTTTTAATTTTGCTAATGTTATTTTATTACATAAAAAGTTGGGGCTAATACTTTAAAAGATTTTAGACCCATTTCTTTGATTAATTTCGTAGTTAAAATTATTTCTAAATTTTTAGCTAATAGACTTAGTTTAAGAATGAATGATCTTATCGACTGTTCTCAATCAGCTTTCATTAAAGGAAGAAATATTACTGATGGTGTAGCAGTTGTTCAAGAATATATTAATTATTGCGGTAAAAATAATATAACTTGTGCTATTTTAAAATTAGATTTTGCTAAAGCCTTTGGTTTGGTTGATTGGGATTTTCTTATTGATATTTTCCTTGCCAGAGGCTTTAGTAATGGATGGATTAATTGGATCATTAACTCGCTTAAAACGGGTAACTCTAGTAGTTAATGGTGTTTTAGGTAATAAAATTCAATTCAAGAGAGGTTTAAGGCAAGCGGATCCTTTATCGCCCCTTTTGTTTAATTTAGCGGCTGATGTCTTTTCTAAGATTATTAAGAATGCTGTTAGCAATAATCTTTTGGGTTTTATTGGTAATGATATTTCTAGTTTTGGTTTGTCTGTCCTTTAATTTGCTGATGATACTTTGCTTTCTTCCTCACATCTTCCTAGTCATATTATTGCTCTCAAGTTCATTTTTTATAGTTTTGAACTTTTATCATGTTTAAAAATAAACTTTGATAAAAGTTCTGTTTTAGTTTTAAATGATTTTGATAATGTAGAAAATTTAGTTGCTAATACTTGAAATTGTAAAACTATGAGTTTTCCTTTCGACTATATTGGTTTTGTTATCAGACCTTCAAAACTTAAGCGTGATGATTGGTTAATAATCATTGATAAAATTAAAAATAAGATTGCTAATTGGAATGGGAGATTCTTATCTAGAGCTGGTAGATTGATTTTGATTAATTCTGTTTTATCAGCTCTCCCTATCTATTGGATGTCTATGCACCTTTTTCCAAACTGGGTGATAGATAAAATTGATAAAATTAGAAGGGATTTACTTTGGAGTGGTGATAATCCTAATAATAGCATTAAATGTTTAGTTAATTGGAATACTGTCTGTAAGTCTAAAAAAGAGGGTGGTTTACATAATATGAACCTGTCTCTTCTTGGTAAATGGTTATGGAAATTCATAGATACTAGTGGTAATGCCATTTGGAAGGAGACTATTTCTAAATTTTACTATAATGGTAGTTATAATCTCTATCATATTAGTCCTTCGATTTATAGTAAATTATCTTATTTTTGGAAATCCATCTTAAAATGTAGTGATATTTTCAGCTTAGGTATAAATATTATTGTTCATTCTGATAATAATACATCTTTTTGGCACGATAGTTGGATTTCCTCTACTCCTCTTAAGTATGAGTTCAAAGATTTACATGATATTTGTAACTTTAAATTTGCGTTTATTTCTGATGTTTTTAACTCTGAAAGTGACCCTCCTTGGATTTTCAATTTTAATAGTATTTTAGTAGGCCCTACCCTTAGACATCCTTATTTGCTCTATGCTAAACTAAATCTATATAACATTGACAATGATAATGACCAAATTAGTTGGGAGTGGGATAAGAGTAAGAAATATTCTTCTAATTCCTTTTACAAAATTATTAACTTTTCGGGGGTTTCTGCCAATAGTTTTAAATTTATTTGGAAGTCAAATGCTCCTCCAAAATCAAAGATTCATATATGGCTCATCATTCATGGTAAATTAAACACTATTGAATTTTTAAAAAAGAAAAATATTAATATTGATAATGAATGTTATTTTTGCAACACATGCTCTGAAGATATTAATCATATTTATTATGAATGTTTGGATACTCATTCTATTCTTTTAAAGACCCTTAATATTTTTGAGTTTAATATTAGCTCTAGAGTTTCTGATTGTTTTTTCTATTGGAACTCTTTTAGATTTAGATTCAATAAGAATTATAGATACTTGCTTGATTCTTTATTCACCATTTCTTGTTGGTACATTTGGTTTGAAAGAAATCAAAGGATTTTTAATAATAAAAATCAACATTATAATAATTTGATTATTTTAATTTCAAATTTCTGTTTAAATTGGATCTCTAATCCCAAATATAAATTAGCCAAAATTAATTGCTTTAAGGATTACATTAGCAAGGTTAGAAATAATATTAACATATTCAAACTTAATATCAATAATTTTGCTTCTAATAATACGTATAGTAATCCCTTTTCTGATTTAAATAATGTTCATATGTTGCATCATAATTCTCTTACTATTTTTGGCCCATAAATTAGTTTCTTGTTTTGTTTTTTTTCTTTTTTCTTATATTTTCTCATTCTTAGAATTGTTTGTTTTTGGATCTAGATTATACTTGCTTTAATTTACTCTTTGGTTTTTTTCTCACATAAATGTATATAAATTCTATTTATATACATATATGTGATTCATTCAAACTTGATTTCCTAGTTTTGTTACAGGTTTGGTTTAGATAGGTTGCTGGTTTTTCTCTTGACTGGTTTGCAGGTTTGCTTGCAGCTTTATTCAAGTTGGCAGGATAGCTTTTCTCTGGATCTCGGATTGTGTCTGGCATTTCTTTTGTTTTCTCCAGGTCTTCAGTGTGGAGTTTTTCTTTTTGGTCCACCTTTTGGATCCTTCTCTATGGATCATCTGAGGCATTACCATTGAGTTTTGTGCTTTAGTATTTCGGATTTTAGATACCTCTAACACCCTATTATTGGGCGGTGGCCTTGCCGGAGCTCGACATTAGGGTGTAATGGGTGGTGGTTTGCCGGAGCTCATTTATGGGGTACTTTTTCTTTATTTTATTTTTAGTTTTATAGTTGTGCCACCTGCCAGGCATGTTGGCAGCTCCTTCTTTTTTGTTATATATATAGCGCTCCATATGTGCTCTCCTCTTTTATTAGAGGATCACACATTTTTCTCAAATAAAATTAATATTAAAGTTAATTGTCAATTTAAGACCTGTTAATGATAATGAGTAATCTATTGATGTTTATTGGTTGATTTGGATGATGATTGCGATGGATGTTTGATTGTTGATATTAGATTGCTGTATGTTGTATTTTTATATTGTTATAACGCTGCAAATTTCATATCGACTGAAATGATACATACCTGAACGATCTATAGATCAGGGACAAATCGTTATGGGTTGAAATGATAGACTCGAGCGATTTTATGGATTTTATTTCATTCGGGATTACGGGATGAAATGATATATACTCGTAAAAATTTAAATTGCGGATTGAAATGATAAATATCTGTATCACTTGACCATAGGGTAGAAAATTATATACGGACATCGGATTGGTTAAATTAAATGATTTTTTATTCCTTAAATTTTGAATTCGGTTAACTAGCATTTTGAAATAGAAATTGATTTATATAAACTGAATTATTTTCAATAATCCGACGTAAATATTGAAATTGGAATTGATTACGAATTTTTTAAAGGATTTAAATTGGAATTCAAAGTTAAAGTGTCAATTATAAATGAATTTATCGGAATCGAGTTATTGAAAATGTTTGGATATAACTTTGAAATCTATTTTAATTAATTTAAAATATTTTAATCAATTTAAACAATTTTAATTAATTTAAACTATTTTAGTCAATTTAAACTATTTTCAATTTATTTTAATCTATTATAACCTACTTAATCTAATTTAATATATTTCACCTATTTTTGAACTAATTAAATTTTTTTAATCTGTATTAAATCTATTTAATCTAATTTAAATCTATTTAATCTATTTTAAATTTATTTAATCTATTTTAAATCTACTTAATATAATTTAAATCTATTTAATCTAATTTAAATCTATTTAAATCATTTTAAATCAAATTAAATCAAATTAAATCAAATTAAATCAAATTTAAATCTATTTAAACTATTTTTACGATTTAAACTATTTTAATCCATTTAAGCTATTTTTAAACTACTAAAACTATTTTTGACTATCTAAACTTTTTTCTAAAATTTCAGACTGCGAAAAGTTGAAGTATTTATATTTAAATCCTTGATGATGATACAACCGAAGTTGAAATTTGGAATTGATACCTTTTTGTGAAATGACATATTTGAGTAAATATGATGATTTCGGAAAGAGGATTTAATTAGTCTATCTTATTGATAATTTCAAAAGCGAATATGTTTTTGAAGTGAATATGGTTTTGAAGTGAATATGATTTTGAAGTGAATATGATTTGAAAGAGATTTGGTTTTGAGAATATGATATTTTGGTATCAATTATGAATTGGTTTTAGGAAATGTAAAAGAACCATTTGGTGTGTAATAAGCCTTTGGTTGTTAAAGAGACAGGGATCGGATATTGCCATACTCTCTGCCAATATCGAAAACCACTTTAACAACTGTGTGCATGGTGGAGATTCCAGAAATGAAGTAGGATGGTTTGTTGAATGATTCTGTTTGAGGTATTTACGCGGCCTTGGCTCCCATGAGTCAGCTTAGATGTGATAAACATGAGCCATGTCAGGCTAAGTGAGGTCGCACCTTCGATCGAATACATTTCTTCAATACCATATTATGACTTTGTGATGATTTGGTGGCCACCCCTCGATTTTGATTATGGGAGTGTGTTCCTAGGTAGGCGGTAGTAGCTGCTATGAGTTACCACTGGCCCGGGTCTGCAATTGGTATATCTGCTCTGACATTGCCTCGAGTGTCGTGTTCACATGCCCTATCGTGCATTTTATGAGTTTGGTTTGTACGATACATATGGAGTGCCCTCTGATAGCCCTCCAGTTTACATAAGAATTACGGTACTGTATAAACTATGGGAATATATAAAATGTGTTACGGGGGATATGGGTAATGCCTTAACGCTATTTTAATACTTTACTTTACTATAGACACTTTATAATAGCATATTGTGCTACATAGTAGATAGTTTAACGGATCCTTAGGAGATGGAAATCCCAAACATTTCTTAAGTTACTACACTCACGTTAGACACTGGATAGGAGATGTCAAACCCCATAAACATCTTCGATGCCATAACACTCATATTTATTTACTGTTGATTTAACTTACATAAGATCTTTTAGTTCTGACTCAAGTGTTTTGTCTTTTTAATTCGCTTGGGTCAGTCTGAGCTTTTCAGTGTATCGAAGACTTCTTTCTGGAGGACGAAGACGAAGATTTGTACTATTACTATTTATAATAGTTATTCCACCGTATCATGTTATTCTGCTGCATTTATTTATTATTTGTTCTTATTGTATATAACTTTGATCTGTATTATAAAAGTATAATCAATGTTATTAGTAAACAGCTTCATGAATTGTTTATTTGATTATTATATTTTGTCATTTCGCTGCGAGATTCTGCATTTATTTTCTTTCTTTCTGTGCTTTTCTCATTTACCCTATAACAATCTTCCCTTTTGAATGGTTTGAGTTTGACATGTGTGGTTTATCGTCGATTTAAACCGTCCAAAAAAGGCAGGTCGTTACAATAAGAAGAAACTAAGCAATCACAAAATCTCACAATGCAGTAGAATAGCATATGTTAGTCAACATAATTCTTTACAAGATCATTTCGAAAATTATACATGAGAGTCGTACTAATACAGTTTCTACCCTAGGACAGTTATAATGACCTGTCCATACCTAATTATATATAATGCAGCGCAAACAAGATAATAACTAGCTATCGATAAAGCCTTCTGCTCCAAGCTCCTCCAAGATGCATCCGGGGAAAATCTGAACTACTTGGCCTCCCATAAAAATTTGAGCAACCAAGAGTTTTTGGGAAAGAAAATAAAACTCCATGTCAGACATGGGTCCGGTGTGAGTAAACTCAAACAACTGAATTATTTCTTTTAAAACACTTTTAAAAACAAGGTTATCTCGTAAGATCACACTGCACATAAACACGGACGGCGAATTAAGGGTAACCTTACGATAACAAAAACACTTTTATATTAAACCCAGTGATATTATAATAATATCTATCAGTGCAAGTAAAATATGAATATAGCTGAAATGCTGGCATCTCACATTTCAGCACAGTTGGGTAAAACTGTAAAGGTAGGTATTGGAGAATGGATTCCATACTATGACATGGTAAGGGACTACTTTCTGATGGTACATCTCTTGATAAAATGCACCGGGTTTGAAAAGAACATCTTGTGCCCCTACCATATAGAACAAGCCTACTACTTGACTAGTAGTATCGAATATGATCACCCCACACTGGGCCCGAAGCATACATGAGCAAATGGTAATCGAAATCGAAGGCACTACTTCTATTACATCGTTTTTGCAGAATCCCTTCCAGGATTAATAGCAAACAGCCCTTGTTCGATTCCATATTCTTTAAGATGTCTTCATGTCGAAATGCTCAAGTTGGATCGAAGTGGTTTCGGATAACATATCCAATCCTGGTCGCTTCAAACCAACTTCTGATAGTTTCCGGTAAACTCAACCCCAGTTCTTCAGGAAATAAATGGACAAGATAAGAGTGGAGATCACATTCTAACCATTAGTGGAAGGATTTTCTTATCATTTATCCTAGAAGAATGAAATGAGATTTATACGCACGGTACAACATCTTTGGAGATGACTGTGCCATATAACTCATGTGTGTCTTCTAGATATTTCCAAAGTTATGTTTGGACCACGTTTGATAGTCAGTTATTTAACAATCAAATAAAAAAATTCAAACATGGATTTAATTCCATGTAGGATCCACTAAGCCTTTAATAATTTAATGGTTAGTTAATAAAATCACATTATAAAACCTGATCAAAAGATCTTTACATAACACTATTTCCAAAATCCTTACTTCCTCTTTTTACTGTGGAAAATGTTTATATTTATCTTAGGGGTACAAGTATATTATCAAAATATTTGGAAAATTCATCCTCACCTCTATACTCACGCTAGCCAAGGACACTACGGAGTAACACGGTCAACTAGCGCGAAGAATAAGGCGTTGAGGAGCGACCATCCGTGTAATTGCTTTGTGCGAGTACTGATATGTCACATAGTATAACATGCATTTCATTTTGAAGAGGATATCCGACATACCGATACAAACTCAAAGCTACTACATAGTGGCTATGTGGACTTCGAAAACGAATATAGAAATAAACATAACATAAATCGGTCACAGACGTTCATATCACAAAGGAAAAAGCAGATATGAATATAACACATATAAGTGTACATCAGAGTAGTGGTCAAATAAGATCCACAATATCATAAAAGAAAAGATACAAGTGCTACATCAAAGAGTATGTATACATCAAGGAGTCTCTATCTCGAATGTATAACAACAAAAACTACCAATCTAATGTAGTTAGACAAAAGTCAGATAATGATGATCCCAGATAAGGAGTCAAGCAGAAGCACTTGTAACACCTCGGTCTGACCCGAGTATTATTTAATAAGAAAATAATAAACGGATCAGTCTAGCTATAAATATCAGATAAAAATGAGATAAAATAGGAGATACGACAAAAACGTATAAACCATACTGTGATAAGTATGCAATTGAAAATCAACCAGAGATTAATCAATATCACAAGAATCTTCTCATAGATCAAAAAGAAAACCATATTCTTTACTTTTATTCACCAAGTCACAAATATTGGCAAACATCTCAATGCCAATCATAAAAATTGTTGAAACACAAATTCAGAAATGCATAAATATTGATAAACTCATCAATGTAAATCACTAAAATTGGTGAGTCACAAATTCTAGAAATCATCAATTAGAAATCAAGAAATTACAAGAGGGGGAGGCCTATCACAAAACGGGAGCATGAAAACTCGCCAGCACGTGTATCACAAAAAGGAACGCTATTCCATGGTTGCTAACCATTAATTTTGAGTCGAGGCTCCAGAAACGGCCCGAAGACCATGGTCGTTACCCCACTAATTTTGAGCCGAAGCTCCATAGAAACGGGGTTTAGTCTCCCTCGCAGAAAAAGAGACATCGCACATTGCTAGTCTAAGCCACAAAATGATCACCATCGATCATCAAGAAGTGTCAATTACACTAAGCTAGTAAATAAATGAGTTTAGCTTCATGTCCCATAACCACTGGCTTAACTTAAATATTTATGAACAAATTGTAGATTCCCACTCAAAAATTGTCACAAGAGTTTCAATTGAACAAGTCCAAAATTAACTGACGAAGTAAACGCAAGCATTTCATACCACTTGTTTTACAAAGCCGTTTAATTAGATTTCTCAAACGAATGAAGTAAAGGTTTGTATATACTAATAGATTGGAAAACGGTCTTAAAAGCGAACTTTGTATCAAAAATAGAGTTGTAATCATCTTTGTGAAAGGATTTGAATATTTACTACTAGTATTGAAACCTTTGCACTTTAAAGTGACAAGCCACAGAAATGATTGTATAAACAATCAATCACCAAAAATTCACCTACGAAGACGTGAATTAAACCCAATGAAATCGATACCAAACCCATCGAAGTGGATATTCCCAAAAATCCAAAGAAAGAAGTCATCAAAGTCGATAATAGTGATAACAAGTAGTCGGACCGACCAAAAATCGATTAACATTTGAGTTTTACTCAAAATTAGGCAAATAGGCAGATATGCACAAATCTAGAAGTCTGAGGGTTGATCCAGACGTCTGATTTTGGTTTCTGGAAATATTCCAAAAAACCAACCAGACATCTGGTTCGGCAAACCAGACGCATGAAACCATCCAGACGTCCGGATTTAGGAATCAGACGTCTGGAATTGGTTTCTGACCTTTTTTATTTTCCTCTACCGCGTAATATTTTCTCCAAGAGGCAAAACCAGACGTCTGGCATAGGTATCCAGACGTCTGAGGACCTGGTAAGGGCAACTATTTGCCTAGGCCATGATGGCCAAAACGATTTCGGGAGAAATCGAGCGAGCAACGGCGACTAAGGATTTACGCCAAGCGACAACTCGGCCTTATAGGCTCTTCGATGCATCCCAAACAACATAACCAAACATCCTTAGTAGGAGTTTCACAAAATTGGACTTCAAATCCAAAAATTAGTAAATCACCAAATCAACTCAAATCAAAAGCAAATTATCATGAGTAGATGTTAGGAATTCATACCTAACCACAAAGATAGATATAGAAATAGATGTGAGATAAAAATCTCACCTTTTACACAAAAACAAGGAAGAAGAAGCTTGAAAACAAAGGAGGATCAAGCACTCTTCAATCTCAACTCTAAAAGCCCTAATCTAAGACAATAAGCAATATTTCCCAAATTAGGTTGTAGGAAATTTCTGAAATTGGAGAGAGATTGAGATGGAGAAGAAGAAGGAGATGCTTACCTAAGCTTCTCTTTGAATTTGGAGCTAAAACTTGGATTTGCTAAAGAAACTAGGGCTTAGGATTTTAATTTTCAATCTCCTTCACCATTTTTGCTAAAGCTTGAGTCATAGGAAATATTATGAGGGAATGAAGAGGGGTGGAGTGGGGTTGGGTTGATATGTTAGGTTAATGGGCTGAAACCCAAACCCAAAACTCTACGTGAAAAGGTCGAAATTTTAGCTAGCTCCAAACATATCGATGTTTATACTCAAAAAGGTCGCAAACGCCATTTTGAACTCAATGGGAGTGGTCTCGAGTCCTAATATGACATTTTGCAAAAAAAGTAGCATTTCAGACTATAATCCGACTAACGATGCTATACTTAAATAAAATATTTAAATATACAATCTCTAAATATGCAGGTTGTTACAGACTCCCATCCTTAAAGAAATTGCATCCTCGCAATATTTAAGAAGAAGATAAAATGTAACAACCACAAAAGCATATCAACACAAAAGAAATTTGAAACAAGTTCACCTCAAAGAGCACAAGAGAGTAAGTCCGGATATGTTCGCTCGATGAATTCTCTAGATACCCAAGAGCAATTCTTAGGATTTGAGGACCATTGAACTTTCAAAAGAGGGACATCTTTATTTCGAAGGCGTTTGACTTTCGAAGTAATAATACGAAATGGATGTTGCTCATAAGTCAAATTAGGCAAAACTTCAATTTCTTCCACAACACCGGGCTCGAAAATAGAATCGAAATCTCGAAGGCATTTCCGCAGTTGAGAAACGTGAAACACGTCATGAATAACAGAAAATTGAGCTGGTAATAAAAGGCGATAAGCCACGGAACCAATTTGTTCGGTGATGGAAAATGGACCAATAAAGCAAGGCGCTAATTTTCCCGATCGACTGAAATGCACAACCCCCTTCATAGGGAAACACGAATAAACACAAAATCTCCCACAGAAAATTCTTATTTCCTTCTTCGGTTATCGACATAGGATTTTTGCCTACTTTGAGCTTCTTTCATCCGATGACGAATAAGGTCAATCTTTTCTATGGAATCACGAATAAAATCTGGACCAAGAACCAGCTTCTCACCGACCTCAAGCCAACAAGAAGGAGATCGGCATAGCCTTCCATAGAGTACCTCGAAAGATGTCATACCAATGCTATATTGAAGCTATTATTATAGGAAAACTCAACAAGAGAAATATGATCTTCCCAACTTCCAACAAAATCAAGAACACAAGCACGAAGAAGATCTTCAAGCGTTTGATTCACACGCTCAGTTTGTCCATCGGATTGAGGATGATAAGCGGTGCTGAAATTAAGCTTCGTTCCCAAAGCTTTTTGAAGACCCTTCCAAAATCCAATAGTAAACAATGGATCACGATCGCTAACAATAGAAGTAGGGGACTCCATGCAATTTAACCACTTCTTTAATAAAGAGCTTGGCCAAAAGAGGTATGGTCCGATTGGACTGAACGGGAATAAAATGGACGGATTCAGTAAGTCTATCAACTATCACCCATAGGCTATCATGGCTCGAACTAGAACAAGGAAGACCGTCAATAAAGTCCATGGTAATCTGATCCCACTTCCAAATTGGAATGTCCAAAGGTTGCAATAACCCACCGAGCTATTGATGCTCGACCTTAACAAGTTGGCAAGTCATGCAATGCTTAACAAAGTTAGCAATATCAGATTTAATTCCATCCCAATAACAGAGTTGTTTCATATCCGCCTACATTTTGCTACTACCGGATGAATGGTAAAGTTAGAACGATGAGAATCTTCTAAAATATCTTTACGAAGATTATCAATATTTGGCATGATAAGTCTACCAAATATTCGAATACCGCCACGAGCATCAATATCAAAGTCTTTCAAATCTTCAATATCAATTTTATCCCTAAAACTTTGGCTAAGAAGAGCCAATATGGGATCTAGCTTTTGAGCTTCAAGAATGAGGTCTAAAAGAGAAAGGTGAGCCTCAAGGCTACATAAAACAAAAGATGAAAATAAATCGAATTCACGATCTCGAATCTCACAAGTGGATAAAGTCTCGAGATCATTCCATTTGGATATCATCATGGAAACAACCGATTGTTGCTTACGACTAAGGGCATCGGCAACACGATTTCCCTTCTAGGAGTATAAAGAATATCAAGATCAAAAGATGCAAGGAAATCGAGCCACTGTTGTTGACGCAAATTAAGTTCCTTTTGAGAAAATAGATACTTCAAAGATTTATGATCGATGTAGGGAACAAATTTTTCTCCCAAAAGATAATGATGCCAAATTCGAATGGCGAAAGCAACAGCCGCGAGCTCTAAATCATGAGTGGTATATCTAGTCTCGGCAGGCTTTAATTGCCTAGAAGCATAAGCAATAACACTTTCTCTTTGCATAAGAAAGGCACCCAATCCAACCCGACTAGCATCGGTATAAACAATAAAATCTTGGTTCCCTTCGGGAATCACAAGAATAGGAGCATCGGAAAGGAGTTCTTTTAATTTCTAAAAGAAGCTTCACATTTGTCCGACCAAATGTATTTAACTCATTTCTTTGTCAAGCTAGTAAGAGGCACGGCAATTTTAGAAAAATCTTTTATGAATCGACGGTAATAAGCCGCCAATCCAAGAAACCTATGGATTTCCGTCACACTCCAGTCTCTTCCAATCTTGAATCGCTTCAATCTTTGAAGGATCCTTGAAAATCCCGGATTCAGAAATGATATGACCAAGAAATTTCACACGAGATTGCCAAAAGTGGTACTTAAGAAATTTTGCTTTCAATTGATTACCCCCGAGAGTTTCTAACACGATCCGAAGATGCTTTTCGTGCTCTTCCTCGGTTTTAGAATAAACAAGAATGTCATCTATAAAGATGAGAACAAATCGATCGAGGAAGTCTTTGAAAACTCGATTCATAAGGTCAATGAAATAAGCTGGAGCATTCGTTAAACCAAATGACATAACAAGCCATTCATAAGATCCATAACGTGTACGGAATGATGTCAAAGGAATGTTATCCTCTGCAATACGAAGCTGATGAAAACCAGTTACTAAGTCTAACTGTGAAAAGACTCTAGAACCGCTAAGTTGATCGAACAGATCATCAATCCAAGGTAAAGGATATTTATTCTTAATGGTAAGATCATTAAGATTGCATTAGTCAACATAAAGCCTAAGCATACCATCGGATTTCTTCACAAAAATAGCCGAAGCTCCCCAAGGAGGAGAGGAATTAGAGGGAATAAATTGCTTCGTCTCTAATTCGGATAATTGTTTGCGCATCTCCTCATTTTCCTTATTGGACATACGATAAGGAGGACGAGTGATAGGTAAAGCTCTAGGGAGTAGATTAATTCGGAACTCAATTGCTCGCTTAGGTGGCAATCCTAAAACGGGCTTAAATATGTCGAGAAATTCACGAACAACATGAATGAGAGAAATGACGTCTTCCTCATCATCATTATTGTCATCATGAGGATTTAGAGAATACAAAGTTGCTGCTAAGCTGGAATCCAAATCTTTAAGAACAATAGAAATTTGCTTAACAGATTGAGGATGTCGAAGATGAATAGTCCGCTCAGGACATAGGATATAGGCTTCATATCGGTTAAGCCAATCCATTACCAAAATCATTCCGAAGCCTAAGTAACGCATGACATGCAAATCGGCTCGAAAAGAATAATCACATAAAATAATCTCGACGTCTTTACAAAGCAAACAGAGTGTTGCGGATCCACCAACCGGATTCGCAATTCTCAAAGAAGTCATTAAAGCCATAACACATAAAGAAAAATATCAACAAGTTCTTTTGATATAAAAGAATGGGATGCACCCGTGTCAAAAAGAAGTCGAATAGGTTGATCACGAAACATAATAATGCCATCAAGGATAGAATGAGAAATACCTTGACCACGAGAAGTGTTACTAGGGGCTTGTACAACATTTAGCTTTCCCTCCTTCTTGCTTTGAAGTTTGGGACATGCAGATATATAATGACCTGAACTTTTGCAATAGCGACAAGCAAGGGCCTTTGAACACTTATTTGCATAATGGTCCTTAGAACCACAATTGTAGCATTACCCTCCGCTAGAGGTAGGAGTTTTTGCCACCAGATTTGCTTGCTTCCCTTTCTTGTTGGGATAAGGACCTTTGAACTTATTAGGCCTCTTCTTGTTGTTGTTGAAGTTCGGTTTGGCACTCCCAACTTCAACACCACTCTCTTTATCTGCCTCTTCAAGTCGAAGAGCGATATCAAAAGGCTGATCGAAAGCAACTTCCAATTTCAGAAGTAAAGATTTTTGAGATTCTTATTCAAGCCATAGACGAACCTCTAATTTTTATTCAATGGGGTATTTACATACTCAACCCTGTATTTAGAGAGGGATTCAAAAGATCGACATGATCTACCACAGAAGATTCACCTTGAACAAAGTCAATAAAACGACGGGCCAAAGTCCCCTTTTTAGCTTCCGGCACAAACTTTGATTCGAATCTTTCCCGAAATTGCTCTCAAGTAAGATCCGCTTCAATAATTTCAGAAATAAGAAGCTCATACCAATCTAATGCTCTTTCTTGGAGCACGCTAGAAGCCACTTGGACTCGATGAAGATCAATAAGATTCATGCAAGAAAAGATGCGATCGCATGTTCTAAGCCAAGCTTGGACTTCGATAACGCCCTCGAAACCCCTGAACGGCTTTCCACCCAAATTTGTATAATCATTGCACAAGCGTGCAAATCCAAATTTTAGGTGAGTAGGCTCTGGAATTGGTCCGACAGCTTGAGCATTCTTTACCAGATCAAGAAGCTGTTGGACAGACATAAATATTCCATCCCGAGGAGCAGCACTGGATTGACCGGCACTGGGACGACCTGGTCTAACCATTTCTCTTCTTTAAGAAAGAAAGAAAGAAAGAAGAGGAAGAAAAAGGTTAATCCCAGAAAGAATATCAAAAAACCATGATTGATTAAACAAGGCATCACAAAGGAAATAGGATAGAACGGGTCCAATGACTTGACAAAATCCTAAGGCATGACACGTAAGAAGGACTTAGGACAACGATCCTTGCTAGATTATTCTACATTGTTCCGAAGTTTGGCTCTGACACCAAGCTATGACGCCCCACCACTATACTCATGCTAGCCAAGGACACTACGGAATAACTTGGTCAACTAGCGCGAAGAATAAGGCTATTGAGGAGCGACCATCCGTGTAATTGCTTTCTGTAAGCACCGATATTTCAGATAGTATAACATGCATTTCATTTGAAGAGGAAATCAGACATACCGATACAAACTCAAAGCTACTACACAGTAGCTATGTGGTCTTCGAAAACGAATATAGAAATAAACATAACATAAATCATTCACAATGTTCATATCACAAAGGCGGAAACAGATATGAATATAACACATATAAGTGTACATTCGGGTAGTGGTCAAATAGGATCCATAATATCACAAAAGAATAGATACAAGTGCTACATCAAAGACTATGTATACATCAAGGAGTCTCTATCTTGAATGTATAACAACAAAAACTACCAATCTAATGTAGTTAGACAAAATTCAAATAATGATGATCCCAGATAAGGAGTCAAGCAGAAGCAGCTGTAACACCTCGGTCTGACCCGAGTACTGTTTAGAAAGAAAATAATAAACGGATCAGTCTAGCTATAAATATCATATAAAAATGAGATAGAATAGGAGATAAGACAAAAAAGTATAATAACAATAATGTCATACTATGATAAGTATGCAATTGAAAATCAACCAGAGATTAATCAATATCACAAGAATCTTCTCATAGATCAAAAAGAAAACCATATTCTTTATTTTTATCCACCAAGTCACAAATATTGGCAAACATCTCTATGCTGATCATAAAAGTTGTTGAAACACAAATTCACCAATGCACAAATATTGATAAAATCGTCAACGTAAATCACCAAAATTGGTGAGACACAAATTCTAGAAATCATCAATTAGAAATCTAGAAATCACAAGAGGGGGAGGCCTGTCACAAAACTGGGAGCAAGAAAACTTGCCAACACATGTATCACAAAATGGAACGCTATTCCATGGTTGCTAACCATTAATTTTGAGCCGCGGCTCCACAAACGGCCCGAAGACCAGGGTCGCTACCCCACCAATTTTGAGCCGAAGCTTCACAGAAACGGGGTTTAATCTCCCTCGCAGAAAAAGAGACATCGCATATTGCTAGTCTAAACCAAAAAATGATCATCATCGATCGCCAAGAAGTGTCAATTACACTAAGCTAGTAAATAAACGAGTTTAGCTTCATGTCCCATAACCTCTGGCTTAACTTAAATATTTATGAACAAATTGTAGATTCCCACTCACAAATTGTCACAAGAGTTTCGATCGAATAAGTCCAAACATTAACCGACGAAGTAAACGCAAGCGTTTCATACCACTTGTTTTACAAAGCTTTTAATTAGATTTCTCAAACGAATGAAGTAAAGGTTTGTATATACTAATAGATTGGAAAACGATCTTTAAAAGCGAACTTTATATCAAAAATAGAGTTGAAATCATCTTTGTGAAAGGATTTGAATATTTACTACTAGTATTGAAACCTTTGCATTTCAAAGTAACAAGCCACAGAAATGATTGTATAAACAATCAATCACCAAAAATTCACCTACGAAGACGTGAATTAAACACAATGAAATCGATAACAAACCCATCAATGTGGATATTCCCAAAAATCTAAAGAAAGAAGTCACCAAAGTCGATAATAGTGATAACAACTAGTCGGATCGACCAAAAATCGATTAACAATGGAGTTTTACTCAAAATTAGGCAAATAGGCAGATATGCACAGATCCAGACGTCTGAGGGGTTGATCTAAACGTCTGGTTTTGTTTTCTAGAAATATTCCTAAAAACCAACCATACGTCTGGTTTGAGAAATTAGACGTCTGAAACCATCCAGACATCTGGATTTAAGAATCAGAAACGCCTACTACCACGCATGGCATTTCATCCCCCATAGCCTCCCATCCCATCAGGTTGAAGCAAACATGCATTTGAATCCCTTGTACTTAATGTTAAACATGTTTCATTGATGTGATGCTTACTTTTACTAAATTTTTAGATTTTATTATCTTAAGTATATGTAACGACCCGCAAATTTCGATAATTAAATTGGTTAATTTAATAAGGTTTTCGTAATTTAATTTAGAAAAAAATAAAAAAAACTTCATAGTTATAGTGAGGTGAGTGTTAATTTGAAATGTAGCAACGGTAATTAAAGCTAATTATTGATAGTTTGAATGAAATTACAATAAATGAAAGAGTGTAAGTGTTATACTTGGCTATAAATTGAATATAAGAATACAAACGTAAATATTGAATTAATTAATGAATTAATATATAACCAATAGTAATTGAATAAAATCAATGCTCTATAAGTAATTTTAATATTGGTTTGGAAATGATAAACGTATAAGAATTTGATTGAGAGTTAATTGGAACAATTATTATAAGATACATATATATTTAATCCGTTAAATTGAATTAGAATTTATCGCAACAAATGTAATTAAATATTATGTTAGTGTAAACTAGGTTAATATTTGGAGGTAATGTTAATTTTATTTATAATAATATGATAATTGGAAATATAAAGAATGGAAATCAAGATTTATTTAATTATTGGAATTTAAATTATAGTAATTGGGTTAATTGCAAATAAATGAAAATAAATATTTAAAATAATAAATGGATTTTGGAATTTTAAATTTATAAATTTATGAATTTAATAGAAATGAAATTTAACGCGGAAATCGATGAATGAATCAACACTAAAGTGACACCTAAAGTTGTGTTAAATTATGGTGAATGTCCAAGTAATTTAAAATGAGAGAAATTATGATTTATTAAATTTGAATTGAAATTTAATTTAACTAATTTAATATTAATATATTTAATTAACTGAAAAATAGTCATTTTGGCCACTGACTCGGATTTTGACAAAACTAGTTTCATTGGATCCGTAACGGTAAATTAATGTAGGATTTCAAGTTTCATAGCGATTAGACTTGTCATTTGATCGTGCGGACTCGAAACGCTTGAAAATGAATGAAATTGAAATCAATTTAAAATAACTTGATTTTAGCATAACTTCTTCATATGATGGAATTTGGACTTAAAACCTGTTCCACTGCGTTTAAAACTTTTAAAAACATATATTTTGATATATGGGTTGACCCATTTCTGTTCCGGAATCGAAACGGGCTTTTCGGGTCAATTATCGTTAAAAACTCAAACCAATCGTGCCCATTTCTTTCTATTTTGTTCCACCTATATATATATATATATATATATATATCATTATAAACCCTAACAGCCTTTCTATTTCTCATTTCTGTACATACAGAAATTATTGTTGCTCCTCTTCCTTAATGGCTGAAAACCCTAATCTTTCCAATCCAATTTCAATTCCCAAAAAAATATATTTTGCGGATCTGCAGAAACTTCAGGTCATGCTTTGAGTTTTAGAGGCAAAAACCCTGCATCAACTTCGGGTCAGGAAGAAAATGACTCGGGTCACTCGGGGTCGTTTTGGCAAAAACTGAGAGCAAGCACCAAGGATTTGAGGCGGTGGACCGGAGTTGAACCCGAAGTCGACCCTAGACCAGAATTTTCCAATCTTCTAATTTTCATAACTTTTTCATACGAGCACGGATTCATGCACGGTTTGTTTGTTGGGATCATATTAAAATTATGGACATTTTAGTGCTAGTTTGGACTAATTCTGAGACCATTCAAATTTTGGGCTTATTTTGAATTTAAATTCAATTTAAATTCAAAGGTGGGTGTTTTAACCCACTCACAACTTCTAAAATTTCTCATGTTTGTTAAATTGATTTATTATGTGATTTGAAATTTATTTATGACTGTTGGCATATTTTTAATCATCATCTCAGTTAAATTGAATTTATTGAGTTAAATTGTTATTTAATTTATTATTGCATATAAACTGCCAGTTAATCTGTTATTTAATTTATTATTGCATATAAACTGCTAGTAAAATTCTTATTATGTATTATCAGTTCTATATTGATGTTATTGATTGAATTGGATGATGATTGTGATAAATGTTTGAAGATTGATATTGGATGAATGGATGTTGTATTTTATATTGTTATAAACTGCAAGTTGTTATGGATATTATTTTTCGAGATTGTGGTTTGAAAAGATAACCGTATTTATGTTTTAAATTACAGATTAAAATGATAAATATCCATATCACTTGACCACATGATAGAAAATTATATACAGACACCGTGGTCTATGTATATAAAATTATTTTGAAACTGATTTCTATGGTTTTTGGGAAGAAATACATGGTTTTATATAAATATTGATTTTACATATTACATAAACGCTATTATATATATATATAGTCAAATTCTTGACTTAAGCTATGTATAAATATTGTTGATATAAATAAGTTTAATAATAAAGTTTTATTTTATTTAAAATATAATATGGTTTAGTATTTAAATTATATTTCAGTATAGAATTTATAATGATTTCAATAAATTAAGGTTGAAAGATAAATTGGAAATTTGTTTGAAATTGTATTTAGTTGAGAAATTTATTTAATAAAAATCGATTTGGAACTCATTGAATTTGAGATTTTTAAAAATATGATTTTCAACTGGATTTTGTCTAAGGTTATATAAATGAATATATCAAGTTTGAATAAAGTGAGGGAAATAT
Source organism: Allium cepa (assembly GCA_030765085.1). Taxonomy (NCBI): domain Eukaryota; kingdom Viridiplantae; phylum Streptophyta; class Magnoliopsida; order Asparagales; family Amaryllidaceae; genus Allium; species Allium cepa. The sequence continues at coordinate 807,318,069 of CM060928.1, forward strand.
TCAGTTATTTGAAATTGGAGCTTATTTGAATGATATTGGAATTATTAAGTAAATATTTAAAAACTAAATAATAGTAAACTGAATTTGATATATATATATATATAGAGTTCACAAATTTAGTTTTGAAATGTTGAATATTGAGAGCTTTGAAATCTACAGAAATGGTTTATTTGGAGTTCGAATCCATAATTAAAATCGATACAAATTGAAATGGTTTATTGAAAACTGAAAGTGAGTTGAAAGTTATGAGTTGAGATTTAATTCAAAGTGAATAAAATTGTGAAGTCGAGGAAATTATTTTACTTTATGAAGTAATTTTAAATTTAAACTATTTTATTTTATATACTATTTGAATATCCAAACCATTCAAGTGGTGGAAGTTATGGTTTAGAAGCTATGAAATTCAATGTATTATGTTTTGAAATGTTATATTTCAAGCGTTTGGTTCGAAATATGATAACTTTGAAAGTGTTATGGTTTTAGAAAAGGATATATTTGAAATGAAAATGATATCGTATTGATTTGGTTTTTGGAGTTGGCAGAGAGTATGACAATTTCCGATCCCGGTCTCTTTAACAACCAAACATGGACCCGACTCCCGTGAGTTGGCATATGGTGGCTAAAACAAAGGCGATTGACGGGCTAAGAAGTTATCACTTTTTATCGGACACACTCCTTCGATACCATTCTATTACTTTGTGATTGATTTGGACCCTTTTGATTTTGGGGGTGTGCTTGAGGTGGGCGGTAGTAGCTGCTACGCGTTACCATCCGTCCGGAAGCGTAATATATCTACCTTGGCATTGCCTAGTTGTGCCGTGTCAGCTACTCTAGCGCGCCTTGTACGAGTTTGATTTTCTCCTATAGCCCGTGGAGTATTGAGGGCAGTCTCCCGATCCGGAGATGCGCTGATACTGGATGGACTACTGGGACTATTACATGTTAAGGGCTATATAGGTAACCCCTTAGCGCTATTTAAAAGTAGGTTTATTTTACTATTAGACATTATTATAATAGCATATATTACTACATAGTAAATAGTTTAACGGATCCTTAAGAGATGTGAATCCCGAGCACCTCTTAAGTTATTGCACTCACATTAGACACTAGATAGGAGATGTCAAATCCTGTAAACACCTCTGATGTCGTTCTACTCATATGTCTACAATTGATTTAACTTACATAAGATCTTTTAGTTCTAACTCGAATGTTTTGTCTTTTCAATTCGCTCGGGTCAGTCTGAGCATTTCAAGGTTTGAAAACCTTATTCCTGAAGGACGAAGACGAAGATTGTATTATTACTATTATTTACTATATTGTTTCGCTGCATCACATTGTTCCACTGCATTTTTATTTATTATTCTTTAGTATGTGTTACTCTGATGTTGTGTTGTAAAAGTATAATCAATTTTTTTTGTAAAACAGCTTCATGAACTGTTATTTGATTATTATATTTTGTCATTCCGCTTCGAGATTCTATTTTTTCTTTCTTTCTTTCTTCCTTTTTCTTATTCACCCAATAACATTTCGCCCTTTTGTATGGTTTGAGTCTGACATGTGTGGTTTACCATCAATGTAAAACGTACAAAAAGTCGGGATGTTACATCTGGTATCAGAGCTTGGGTTTAGCGATAAACCTTAGCTTTGTGGGGTCTAACTCTTTACTAATAGGGTAGTAATACTCTATGATGAGTCGCTGAGTGTGTGTATATATATGAGAGAGTGTATTTTTTAGTGTTATAAAAAGTTTTATATTGTGTTAATTTGTTCCGCTTTGTATTTATAAATTCTGGTTGGTGCATGGAGCGCTATGACATCAATAGGGATTTCTAAACACTTAATAGGATAGACCGACACAATATTTATTTTGAATATAGGTGAATGAAATAATTTTGCCCATAATATTTTCTATATATAAAATAAATTTTGTAAAGTTTACATTTGGTTGTAATACATTAGTTGTTAGGTAATGAAATTTATAAATATTGATTGGAAATTTTAGAACTTAAGTTCCGGGGTTTTGAAAATTTATTTCGAATGATTTTGGAATATAATAATAATAGCATTAGAAGTATTTTCTGATATAAATATTTCAATATAAATTGAAAGAATTGTTGTAAAGAAATTTTGGAAAAAATATGTTCTGTACTCCCCTCTCTGTCGTTGGAAAATAATTTCGGTGATGAGTGCACGCATCATCGACAATTATTTTCGAGTTTCGAAGTGGGAAGGCCACTGTAGTAGTTCTACTAAAGATTTATTTTGATAAACAAATGTAAATTTCAAATTGTTTTAAATATAATTAGATATATAAATTGTAAGTATATGCGTCTATCTATTATTTCAAAATGATTTGAAATTTAACCCGGTATTTAGTTCTCAAGTTCCGTTAATTAATAATTTCAATTATTTTAGTGAAATGGGTCGTAACTAATTAATAACTAGAACCTCTAATTAAAATAAGATATTAAATGCTGTGTTATAAATGAAATTTCAAGAAAGTTGAAATTGTTACCTATCTACAAAGGATATGATTATTGAACATTAAATTAGTTAAAAGAAATGAGAAAAACTTGTATAACTTTCAATTACATTCTTAAAGGCACATATATAACATACTGAATATTAAAAATTCTAATGTTTAATAGGGAAATGTAATAGGATATTATGCAAGTAAAAATCTGAAATAATGAAAGTATTCAATGAAATTCTTTAATAAATAAGAATTTGATGTTGTAGTTGTTATAAACTTATGTTATAATTGAAATATTACTATAATAGATTGTGATAGAAAGTAAGTACTATAAGAAAGTAATTAAAAACTTAAGTAGATGAATTGATATGCTAAGAATTTGAATTGAACATAAATACTATAAACAAATGAATGTAAATAAATGAAGTTATGTAATAATGAATGAATGAATAAATATAATGCAATAAAAAGAAACTGACATGACCTGAATAAATGAAAATGAAAATGAATAATTGCAATAATAAATGAAAGTAAATGAAATTAACATTGAATGAGTGGATGGAAATGAAAATTTACAAGAAATAAATGTAAATTAAAAAGAGAAATCATTATATGAATGAAAAGGAAATCAAATAACAAATGTTATGAAATAAAATTAATTAGACTGAACTTGATCTATTGTTTGGAATTATTGTTTGTTTGGTTTATGGTTGTTTGGGCAAGGATACTATAAATTTGTTTGGACGTATGAATAATCTATTTAGCTTCATCTAAGACTGTTGAGTAAATGGTGCACTTAGTAGTTTATTTTCCATTCCGTACAATTTAAAGTTTTAAACCCGAACAACTATTTGTTTTGTAGCGACCTGCCTTTTCATATGCTTTAAATCGACGATAAAACACACACGTCAGACTTAAACCAAATAGAAGGGAGGATTATTATGGGGTAAACTAGAAAAAGCAGAGAAAGAAAAAAAAAATAGAATCTTGTAGTGGAACGATGAAATATAATAATCAAATATATAGTTCATGAAGATGTTTTCCAAAATATTTGATTTTACTTATACAATACATATCAGAGTTGCACATACCAGAGAATAATAATAATAATGCAGCAGAACAATGTGAAAGTAGTGGAATACTATAATATATAATAATAAATCTACGTCTTCGCCCTTCGGAGATAAAGGCTTCAAATCCTAAAATGCCCAAGCTGACCCGAGCGAATTGAAAAGACAAAACACTCGAGTCAGAACTAAAAGATCTTATGTAAGTTAAATCAACGATAAATAATATGAGTGTAACGGTGACAGAGATGTTTACAAGATTTGACATCTCCTATCCAGTGTCTAACGTGAGTGCAGTAACTCAAGAGATTCTCGGGATTCACATCTCCTAAGGATCCATTAAACTATTTACTATGTAGTAATATTTCACTATTATAATAATGTTTATAGTAAAATAAACTTACTTTTTAATAGCATTAAGGGATTACCCATATAGCCCTTAACACGTAATAGTCCCAGTAGTCCATCCAATATCATAATCCCTCCTGATCGGGAAGCCACCAGAGGATACCACATGGGCTACGGGAGAAAACCAAACTCGTATAAGGCGCGCTAGGGTAGGTGACACGACACAACTAGGCAATGCCAGGGCAGATATACAATTACGTTTCCGGGTCGGTGGTAACGCATAGCGCGCAGCTACCGCCCACCTCGAGCCACACCTCCAAATAAAAAAAATCAAAAGTGGCCACCGAATCAATCCAAAAGTCAAAGTATAATATCGAAGGGATGTGTCCAATCAAAGGTGCTACCTTATTAACCCGTCAATCGCTCCAGTTTTAGCCACCTTATGCCAACTCACGGGAGTCGGGTCCACGTATTTACCTCAAAGGAAACGCCGCCACCATCCTAACCCATTCTGGAATCTCCACCGCGTACATGGTCGTTAAAGTGGTTTTTCGAGTTGGCAGAGAGTATGAAAACTTCCGATCTCGGTCTCTTCAACAACCAACGTTATTATAACACTGCGGTTATTTCAAAATAATTTATACTTTAAAACCAGAATATAATATCCATTTCAAAACCATATAAATACGATATCATTTCTATTTAAAACCTAAATCAATATGATATCATTTTATTCCAAATATATCCTTTTTCCAAAATCATAGTACTTCAAATTTATATACCTTGAATCCCATAGCTTTGGGACATAACTTTAAGTACTTAAATGGTTTAAATGTTAAATTACTTTATATAGTAAAATCGCTTCTTTAATTTCACAAATAAATTCCAAATTCCTATTTGAAACCTTCAAATAAACCATTTCAAATTTCCATATATTTCAAAGCTTTAAATATTCCACCATTTCAAACCTAATTCTTTGATAATTCCGCACATATCAATTTCAACTACTATTATTTAGATTTGAAATGTTTACTAAATAAATCAAATATCATTTTAGTAAAACCTTTAGACTTCAAATAACAGGATATTCTTCCAATTAAATTAACTTGATAATATTCATTTAAATCAATTTGATGTCCATTTAAATCCTCTAAACAAAATCAAGTTATAAAATCATACTCTTTAAATCTCGAATTATTTACATTTCAAATCAAATTTTCGAGGATAAGTCTTAAATACTTTAATTCAAATCAATTCATATTTATCTTCCAACCTTAATTTTATTTGAGTCGTTATAAACTCTATATAAAATAGAATTTAAATAGATACTTAATCATTTTATATAAAAGAAATCAAACTTTATTATTAAACTCATTTCTATTAATCAATTTTATACATAGCTTAAATTCAAGAATTTAATTATATATATAACATAATATTTATATAACATCAAAAATTAATATTTGTCAAACCGTATATTCCTTTCCAAAACCATAGAAAATTATTTCAAAATATTTATATATATATAGACCACGGTGCCTGTATATACTTTTCTATCCTATGGTCAAGTGATACGGATATTTATCATTTCAATCCGTAATTTAAAATAAAATTACGGTTATATATCATTTCAAACCGCAATCCCGAATGAAATAAAAATGCATAACAACTTGCAGTTTATAATAATATATAATACAACATCCATTCATCCATTAACAGATCACACATTCATCACAATCATCATCCAAAACAATCAATCAATATCAATTGATAGCAGAAAATATATATAACAGATATTTGACTGGCAGTTATATTCAATAATAAATTAAATAACGATTTAATTTAAATAATGCAATAACTGAGATGATGATTAAAAATATACGAAAAAGTCATAAATAAATGCATAATCACAACAACATTTAATTTAACAAACATAAGAAATTTTAGAAGCCGTGAGTGGGTTAAAACACTCACCTTTTGAATTAAATTGAATTTAAATCCAATTTAAACCCAAAATTTGAACAGTCTCCAAAATCGTCCAAACCAGCGTCATAATGTCCGGAACTCAGATACGATCTTAACAAAAGAAACTGCGCGTAAATTCGACCTCGTATGTGAAAGTTATAATCGTTAGAACACATCGATCCTGAATTTAAATTAAATAAAATAAACCAGGAAAAGAACACGTCACCTTCTTCACGCTCACTCCCTGAACGCTAAACGACGCGTCCAAAATTTCATATCCTACAGCCGCCGTTCAACATTCGAACTCCCCAACACCACGCCGCTGCGCCAACGCTGCACCCCCGCTCGACCCAGGTGCGCACGCCACTGTTCCACGCCTACACGGCCCCACGACGTCGATCACGACCAAAATTTATACAGCAGCCGCCACTATATATTTAAACCCTAATCGAATATTGACGATGATCCAGCCGATGAATCGTCGAACGACTTGCACAGATGAACAACGCACCTCAGTGTCCACAAAACACAGAAACGATTTTCCGATCAGGCGAAGTTCCTTGTCGAGCGATGAACGGCCGAAAATGGTTCATCGATTTCTGGCTATACAATGATCCAAACTTGAAAACGAATTACATATCTGGGTTACGCTCTTCAAGAGCTTCGGATTGATATAAAATTTGATAGTATTTGAGGAGTCTGAAATTTTGACTTTGATTTTTGAATTGCAATTGATATTAGGTATTTGTCTGCCATTGAAATGAGGAGGTGAAAGAAATTATACGTGTAGAAAAATGGTAAATTGACGTAGGCTAGGATTTATAACCGGGTATTTATAGACAAAGATGAAAATAGAATAGATGGACCCGATTTTAAACACGTTGAACGATGAATGACCCGAAAAGCCCATTCTAACTCCGGAACGAAATTTGGTCAAACCATATACCAAAATAGATGTTTAAAAGTATTTTAAACGTAATGGAAAAGGTTTCATGTCCAAATTCCATCGTATGAAGAAGTTATGCTAAAAACAAATTATTTAAAATCGATTTCAATTGATTTTATTTTATCGATTTCAAGGCGTTTCGCATTCGTACGATCGAACGACAGGTCCGATCGCTACGAAACTTGAAATCCTACAATAATTCACCGTTACGGATCTGATGAAACTGGTTTCGTCGAAATCCAAGTCAGTGGCCAAAATGGCTATTTTTATATTAATTAAATAAATTAAAAATTAACTAATTAAATCAAATTTCCAATTTAAATTATAAAATTGACAAATTTTTATCACTTTATAATTCTTAATCATTTACACAAAATTTAAACAAGTTAGATGTCCCTTAAATGCTGATTCAATCATAAATTTCAGCGTTAAATTGCAATTGTATTAAATTCAGAGATTATAAATTAAATTTTCAATAATTCCATCGAATTAAATTTTCATTCTATTATTCAACCTATTAGTATCAAATGGATGAAACTAACATTGGATACATACTTTATTACATAAATATCTCCAAATTTCATCTAAATTTCAATAACGTAATAATTAAATGTTAAATTTCATTTATTTACAATTAATCGTATTATTATATATTAAATTCTAATATATTGACACAACTTAATTTTGCATTCCTTTTATTCAACCAATTATCATTTTATAAATAAAATTAATATTATTTCTGATTATTACATAAATTTACATTAACAAAACGTTAATTTAGATTTATTGCAATTGATTACCCGTTTATTTAACGCATTAAATAAACAAGCAACCTATATTAATTGCCACCTATTTGCTTTTAATTGCATTTATAAGTTCGTTACTTATCAATCCGGATTTATAATTTCATATATGCTAATTTTATTTCATGACAAAAATATACGCCGATTTACATCTCAATTTGAATAAATATTACATTTTAAATGTGTAATTCTATCAATTGAACACATTAATTAAGGTTTTTAAACCAATTAATGGATTTACCTTAATTTCATCCTTATACCAGTTTATTACTTTACATACATTACGCATTAATTCATCAATTAACATAATTTGAACTTATTTCCTAATTCACCAATTACTACCTTAAAATAAATTTACGTTTCTATTACATTTACATTCACACTTCCGTTATAATATTAATTATCAATAAAGTACATTTAGTTATCTTTATTCTTCCCAACCAATTAGCATATGTTATTATAACTTTACAATTTTAATAAATTCATTAATCGACATTTCATTCAACCTATTAATTACTAACCTAAATTAGCATTATTACATTTTAAATTTACTTATTAGCTCATAATAAGGGCTACCATTAGTTCATACACTAATCTATTCCATTTCCATTCCTTGTACATTATTTTATTGGTAAGTTAACATTTTTAAATTATTAATTTACCTCTTATATCCCATTATAAATTAATGCACACATTAATTAAGATTTTAAATCAATTTAATCATTTCATTTTGGAACATTCTTTATTTACAATAAGAATATAATCAACATTTACATTGTTTCACTTATTGGAATTACATCCAAGTTATTAACAATTAACTTACATTTATACTGTTACATTCAAGTTATTAAAAATTTACTTACTAATTTTATCCAAGTTATTATTTCCATTAATAATTCACTAAATTATTATTTCCTTCAATATCAAGTAACCAAAATCTTGTTAAATTAAGAAATTAAATTACCGAATTTTATGGGGTCGTTACATGTTTTGTTTGATGTGAATGGATACTTAATTTGTGTTAATTGCATATGATGATTGTATGTTGGTTACAAGTGATGGTTCTTTATATTGATTGTTCGTTAGTGGTTGTAACAGCCCAAAAATTTTAATAAATATTTTATTTATTTTATTTAAAAATTTGGCGTCTAATTTTACAAATAAAAATGAATTTTTGGAAATTTCCTGAATTGTTTATAAATCATTAACAATTTCTGGAATTATGATTTTGGGTTAAAGTTGACTTTAATTGCAATTTTAAATTCTAACTTTCAATCTTTTATTAAAATATATATATATATATATATATATATATATATATATATTTACAACATTAATTCTGTTTTGTTTCATTTAATTTGGTCATATACGTTGCAAACTGAGTAATAATAATGTTGTAAAAAGCATTAAATTTATGTGTTTCTTTTATACGTTTCTACGTCCGCTTTCTTAGTTAAAAAAATAAAAAAAATAAAAATTTTAAGTTAAGTAATAAATAATGTAGTAAACAACAATTTAATTATACGTTTTATTTCGTACGTTTTATATATCTGTTTCTTGTTTAATTCTTTGGCGTTATATAAATGGTACGTTATGTACTGAAATATTCTTTAGCATATATTTTACTAAATAAATAAGAAACGAATAAATTTAAAATACGTTACTTTTGTGATAAAATTTGGGCATACGCTTCAAATTTATTTATTGTCTCTATAATACGCACTCTTTGATTACATATCTTAGGTGTTAAAATCAACGGTCGTGCATTCTAAAGGAAAGAATTCAAAACCCTTGCCTTGAAATTCACGTGTAAAACTATCCACTTTCATTTGCATCTTCTATTTAATAGGAATAAAATATTTGATTTCCCCTAGCCGTTTCAAAATCATTTATTTCTTGCCTTTTTCCCCTAAATCAATTTGAGGCTTCTCTGATAAATATTAGATCACATACACAAATTTCCTTACTGTATATCTTTTGGTCTTCATCTCCTCGCTTGTGAAGCTTCTTACTGTAAGTAATAATGGCCACATGCATTTTTTTTCTTTTATTTTCTTTTTCTTCTTTCTTGTTTTTCTTTTGTTTCCATTGTTCTACTCCAACAAGTGCTCGGCTATTCACCATTACGACTGGCCTACGCCCCTCCTCCACCACCAGTTCGGCCTCTCTCCTGACATGACAGATCTGGCCGTGTTTTGCCATGCAGTTCATAACCTCAACCCATAACATTGCCTTGCCGTTCCACTTCATCTTTTGCCTCCGCCATCACGTGTAGCTGCAGCCACCACAGTCGAGCTAACACCACCACCGCCTCTGACCTTAGCCACGCCTCAAGGTGATGATGGCCATACCGTGACCGAGCCCATGCAGTGGCTGAGCCACCTGATGCTTTGACCAAACATTAGAACAAAAATCCATTCACCACCTTTTCATAGTGAATCACAACCTAAACTTTTCAACATCACACTGCCTTGAGTTCATTTCAGACCTTAAATCTGATCATGGCCGAGCCTTTGAGACGTTGGTTGAGTCGTGTGGTGAAGGGGCTGAGCCACTTGTGTTTATATCATCTTTATCAATTTGTTTTCCAGTTTTCTTGTTTCAGATTTGATGTATTCTTATTTGAATTAGCATACATAGATTTGTTTTATTTCTTTTGTTCAAGATTTGAATCTGGTTGTCGCATCCTCTAAAATCTGATCGTGCTTTCTTTGCGCTCTTCGGTGTGGATATCGTTATTTTTTTGAATAAAATCTCTAGCGTCGAAGAGGTGAGTATTCACGCTTGACATTCATACTTATAGAATTGTAAATTGATAGTAAGTGAAATTGTAGGATTGATATATAATATTATACTTGCATGTGATATGAATTTTATGACGTTTAAAACCCTATTATAAAAAAATCACATCATCCGCTATGTTATATGCTGTTATATTATATGCTGTTATGCTATTCAATATTTCTGATTATCACACAGCAAGTTCCCTGTAGAGCAGAATCACTATGGGTTGAAATGATACAAACCCGAATGGACTTTAGAATAAGGAAAAATCGTTATGGGCTGAAATGATAGGCCTGAGCAATTTTTATTTTAGTTATTTATTTATTTAACTTGGGATTGCGGGTTTGAAATGATAGAACCTGGATTTTTCTTTGTAAATTACGGATTGAAATGATATATTATCCGTATCACTTGACCCAAATTATAAAATATTATACAAACCCGTGGTTATTTTATATATATTTTTCTGAAAATTTTAAGTATTTTTAAATTTGTATATTATAATATTTTTGATCTAAATTGGATTAAAATGATTTTTATAAAGTGTTAGCGATTTTCTACAAGTTACATATGTAAATAAATGAATGGCTAAGTTGGAATTTGAAGTATAAATTTATTTTGGAATTTCTGATTTTGTAAAATAAAATGGATTCAAGTTAAGTAAATAAAATATGATAAATTGGAATTAAAGTGAATTAATAAAGTGTTATTGAGTTTTCTATGAATTAAATGGTTAAATAAATAAATACTTAAATTGTAATTTGAAATATAACTTAATATAAAAATGTGAAGTTGGTTTAAGAATAAAAGTTAAGTTAAGAAATAACTTGGAAACTAAGTTATATTTGAAATGGTAATTGAACTTAATTGTAAAGTCAAATTTTAAAATACAGTGAATAGAAAATTGTGCACTTGACTTTAATAAGCGAAGCATTGAGAAATTGATAAGTATTTGTGAAATTTACTTCATAAGTAAATCATAAATTATTGGGTATTTTAAATGGCCATTGTAAAGTGGAAAAATATGATTTTTATAAGATAGATTTTAATTGTTACTGAAACTGTATTAAAATCTGAAAATTTAATTAACTTAAAATCTGCTGTAAGGTATAATACCTCACTTTGTAAGTGCAGTATTTGATACAATTTAACTAAAGGCTAAAATTAACTAAGGGCTATTGCAGCACTTGGTAAGTGATGTGGTTGCAAAATTAAAACTAGACCTGAATAAATAAAAGGGCTACAGTAGCACTTGTTAAGTGTTGCAGTTGGATGAAATGAGATTTTTGAATAATTGATTTGTAAGTATAATAACTTCACCTTTAAATAGTTTAAAATGAAGTATTTTGATTTGAATATAAACTATTTTTGAAATTTATAACCACAGGTAATAATAATGTTGGTTGCTAAAGAGACCGGGAACGGATATGGACATACTCTCTGTCGATACCGAAAACCACTTTGACATTGACAACCGTGTACGTGGTGGAGATTCCAGAATGAAGTAGGATGGTGGTGACGTTCTATTGAGGTACGTACATGGTCCCGACTCCCGTAAGTTGGCATAAGGTGGCTAAAACAGGAGTGATCGACGGGCTAAGGAGGTAGCACCTCTTATCGGACGCATTTCTTCGTATGCCATTCTATTACATTGTGATTGTTTGGTGCGCACCTTTGATTTTAGGAGTGTTGTTCGAGGTGGGCGTAGTAGCTGCTACGCTTTACCACTAGTCCGGAAGTGTAATTGGTATATCTACCCGACATTGCCTAGTTGTTCCATGTCACCTATCCTAGCGAGCCTTGGACGAGTTTGATTTGTGTCGTACCTATGGAGTATCCTCTGGTACCCTCCCGATCAGGAGGTATTACGCTACTGTATAGACTATTGGCACTATTATGTGTTAAGGGCTATATGGGTAGCCCGTTAACGCTATTTAAAAGTAAGTTTATTTTACTAATAGACACTATTGTAATAGTGAAATATTACAACATAGTAAATAGTTTAACAAATCCTTAGAGGATGGGAGGTCCCAAGCATCCTTTGAGTTACTTGCCTTTATATTACAGTTCACTTGAATTAGTTTACACTGTATAAGTATGTATGTCCTGACTCGAGTGTTTCTATTTTATTTTACGCTCGGGTCATCCTGCGTATCAGTTTGGATTTCATTTCCTGGAGCTAGGACTGCTAAAGATCATCTTTATCGAGCTGCTATCTATTTTCTATCTTTTATCTTAGCCTTGTAATTGAGACAAATGAATTTGGAATTTTCTATGGTTGTTTCAAACTGTATTGGTTTTAAAACTATGTAATTTGTACTTATTTTGAGAATATGTTGATAGTGGCTTCATGAACCACTATGGTATTTTATTTCCGCTGCGAGTATTTTGATTTCTGTGTCTGTGATTCTGTGATTTGATTTCATTTGCTCCAATATTTATTACAATCTATTGTTTTGAACAAAGTTCGACATGTTTTAATTTATTGTCGAATTTGAATGGTGCAAAATAGTGGGTCGTTGCAGTGGTTGAAACAACTTTAAATATTTCATTTTATATAAGTATTAACTCTTTGGATTATATAAGTGAAATACAGGTTATGGAAGCGATTGCTACTACTTTTGATTACATAATTAAGCGTTAATTGCCCGACAAATTGGTACGTTTTTGGATTACGATTTTATAGCGTTATTATATTGTTTTTCCCATTGTTGGGGAGATATTATTTTGAGATATTGTGATATATATTGTTATATTTGATATCACATTTTCTCCCGAGCCTCGTCGTACAAAGGAGACTTTGCCGAAATTTTTCGTAAATTTTGGACTAAGAAAATTTTTGAAAATGTTTTTCAAACTTTATTAATTTGAGTATAAAAAGATTTAACGGTTATAAAATTGCTATAATTTATTTAAATAATTAATTTTGTAAATTTATTGGTTTATAAAGTTAATATTTTTGAATAAGATGCATTGTTTACTCAATTCCTTCTTTTTCTCCTTTTACCTTTTCGGGGACGAAAAGTTTGAGTGGGGGAGAGTGTAATGACCCACAAATTTCGATAATTAAATTGGTTAATTTAATAAGTTTTTTGTAATTTAATTTAGAAAGAAATAAAAAAAAACTTTATAGTTATAGAGAGGTGAATGTTAATTTGAAATGTAGCAATGGTAATTAAAGCTAATTATTGGTAGTTTGAATGAAATTACAATAAACGAAATAGTGTAAGTGTTATACTAGGCTAGAAATTGAATATAAGAATACAAATGTAAATAATTAATGAATTAATATATAATGAATGGTAATTGATAAAATCAATGCTCTGTAAGTAATTTTAATATTAGTTTGGAGATGATTAACTTATAAGAATGTGATCGAGAGTTAATGGCAAAAATTATTATAAGTTACATATATATTTAATCCGTTAAATTGAATTGGAATTTATCACAACAAATGTAACTAAATATTATGTTAATGTAAATTAGGTTACTATTTGGAGGTAATGTTAATTTTATTTATAACAATATCATAATTGGAAATAAAAAGAATGGAAATCAAGATTTATTTATGTATTTGAATTTAAATTATAGTAGTTGGGTTGATTGCAAATAAATGAAATTAACTATTTAAACTAATAAATGGATTTTGGAATTTAATTGAAATAAAATTTAACGCTGAAATTGATGAATGAATCAACATTAAAGTGACAACTAAATTTGTGTTAAATTATGGTGATTGTCTAAGCAATTTAAAATGAGAGAAATTGTGATTTATTAAATTTTAATTTTAATTTAATTTAATTAATTTAATATTAATATATTTAACTAATTGAAAAATAGCCATTTTGGCTACTGACTCGGATTTTGACGAAACCAGTTTCATCGGATCCGTAACAGTGAATTATTGTAGGATTTCAAGTATCGTAGCGATCACACTTGTCGTTTGATCGTGTGGGCTTGAAATGCCTAGAAATCAATGAAATTGAAATCAATTGAAATCAGTTTGAAATAACTTGATTTTAGCATAACTTCTTCATACGATGGAATTTAGACTTGAAACCTATTCCATTGCATTTAAAATATTTAGAAACATATATTTTGATATATGGGTTGACCCATTTCGTTCGGAATTGAAACGGGCTTTTCAGGTCAATTATCGTAAAAAACTCAAACCAATCGGGCCCATTCGCTTCTACTTTGTTCTGCATGTATATAATCGTTATAAACCCTAGCAGCCTTTTTGTTTCTCATTTATGTACGTATACAAATTTATGTTGCTCCTCATCCCTAATGGCTGAAAACCCTTATCTTTCCAGTCCAATTTCAATTCCAAAAACAAAAAAATATTTTGCAGAGTGGCAGAAACTTCGGGCTAAGCTTTGAGTTTCAGAGGCAAAAACCCTACATCAACTTTGGGTCAGGAAGAAAATGACTCGGGTCGCTCCGAGTCGTTTTGGCAAAAAATCAGAGAAAGCACCAGGGATTTGAGGCGGTGGACCGAAGTTGAACCCGAAGTCGACCCTGGACCAGAATTTTCCAATCTTCTAATTTTCATAACTTTTTCATATAAGCTTGGATTCATTCGTGGTTTATTTTGATGGGATCGTACTAAAATTACGGACATTTTGACGCTGGTTTGGACAAATTCTAAGATCGTTCAAATTTTGGGCTTATTTTGAATTTAAATTCAAAGGTGAGTGTTTTAACCCACTCACAAGTTCTAAAATTTTCTTATGTTCGTTAAATTCATTTATGATGTGATTTGAAATTTATTTATGACTCTTGGCATATTTTTAATCATCATCTCAGTTAAATTGAATTTATTGAATTAAATTGTTATTTAATTTATTATTGCATATAAACTGCCAGTTAATTTGTTATTTAATTTATTATTGCATATAAACTGCCAGTAAAATTCTTATTAATTATTATCTGTTCTATATTGATGTTATTGATAGAATCTGATGATGATTGTGATAAATGTTTGATGATTGATATTGGATGAATGGATGTTGTATTTTATATTGTTATAAACTGCAAGTTGTTTTGGATTTTTATTTTTCGGGATTATGGTTTGAAATGATATATAACCGTATTTATGTTTTAAATTACGTATTGAAATGACAAATATTTGTATCACTTGACCACATGATAGAAAATTATATACGTACACCGTGCTCTATATATATGAAAATATTTTAAAATTGATTTCTATGGTTTTCGGAAAGAAATACATGGTTTTATATAAATATTGATTTTGGATATTACATAAATGCTATTCTATATATATTCAAATTCTTGACTTGAGCTATGTATAAATATTGTTGATATAAATAAGTTTGATAATAAAGTTTGCTTTTATTTAAAATATAATATGGTTAAGTATTTATTTAAATTATATTTTAATATAGAATTTATAATCATTTCAATAAATTAAGGTTGAAAGATAAATTGGAAATTTATTTGAAATTGTTTTAATTGAGAATTTTATTTAATAAAAATCGATTTGGGACTCATTGAATTTGAGATTTTAAAGAATACGATTTTTAACTTGATTTTGTCTAAGGTTATATAAATGAATATATAAAGTTTGAATAAAGTGAGGGAAATATTCAGTTATTTGAAATTGGAGTTTATTTGAATGATATTGGAATTATTAAGTAAATATTTCAAAACTAAATAATAGTAAACAGAATTTGATATATATAGAGTTAACAAATTTAGTTATGAAATGTGAAATATTGAGAGCTTTGAAATCTTTGAAATGGTTTATTTGGAGGTTCGAACCCGTAATTGAAATCGATATAAACTGAAATGGCTTATTGAAAACAGAAAGGGAGTTGAAAGTTATGAATTGAGATTTAATTCAAAGTGAATAAAAATTGTGAAGTCGAGGAAATTATTTTACTGTATAAAGTAATCTTAAATCTAAACTATTTTATTTTATATACTGTTTGAATATCCAAACCGTTCAAGTGCTGGAAGTTATGTTTTAGAAGCTATGAAATTCAAAGTATTATGTTTTGAAATGTTATATTTCAAGCGTTTAGTTTCGAAATATGATAACTTTGAAAGTGTTATGGTTTCAGAAAAGAATATATTTGAAATGAAAATGATATTTTATTGATTTGGTTTTGAAAGGGTAACGATATTTGGTTTTAAAGAATAAACTATTTTGAAACTGATTGTGGTGTTATAACAACGTTTGGTTGTTAAAGAGACCGGGATCGAAAGTTGTCATACTCTCTGCCAACTCCGAAAACCATTTTAACAACCGTGTACACGGTGGAGATTCCAGAATAAAGTAGGATAGTAGCGGCGTTTCCTTTGAGGTATATACGTGGCCCGACTCCCGTGAGTTGGCATAAGGTGGCTAAAACAGGAGCGATTGACGGGCTAAGAAGATAGCACCTTTTATCGGACACACTCCTTTGATACCATTCTATTATTTCGTGATTGATTTGGGCCCTTTTGATTTTTGGGGTGTGGCTCGAGGTGGGCGGTAGTAGCTGCTACGCGTTACGACCAGTCCGGAAGCATAATTGGTATATCTACCCTGACATTGCCTTGTTGTGCCATGTCAGCTACCCTAGCGCGCCTTGTACGGGTTTGGTTTTCTCCGGTAGCCCGTGGAGTATTTAGGGTAGTCTCCCGAACTGGAGATGCGCTGATACTGGATGGACTACTGGGACTATTGCGTGTTAAGGGCTATATGGGTAACCCCTTTACTTTAACAACCCTGTATTTTGTGATTATTTTAATTGTATATTTTTAATTATTTTAATTGAATTTTTGATTTAAAAACTTTATTTTATTTATTAAAATGAGTAAATTTTGTTATTTCAAATAAAATTTTGATTTTTATGTGAATTAGAATTTCAAACATGAAAAAATAAAATATTTTCCAGAAATGTGGATTTTGGCCAATATGGTCAAACTTTGACTTTTAAATTTAAAATTTAAAAATTTTAATTTTATCTTTTATTAATAAAATAAATAAAATTTCAAGAATACTTCTTTTCGTTTCATTCAAATCTGTTTAATATTGTGAAAGTTATGCTTTTTACAATATTGTATGTAAATTGTTTTATTTAACAAAATTGTTTATTTTAATTTATATAAATAATATTTTTTTTTTCGAAACATGTTCTACTATGTGTAATATGGCATGTTATGTATTTATTTTATTTTTACAACATTTTATAAAGTGTAGTTATCATTTTTAAATGTTTATTGTATATTGTTTATATTTTTAAATTCTAGTTTCAATTTTTAAGCTATTTTCTTATAAATTTCATATTTTTCCTTAAATTATTTATTTATTTCTTTTTCACTTTATTTTTTTCATTTTATTTTATTTACTGATTGATTTTTGTTTATTTTGATTTAAAAGAAATGGAAATTCCAAGGGACCAAAGACCTTTCATTTTCTTGTGACCTTTCATGTGCTTGTCTCTTCATTTTCCTTTTTGCCTTTTCACTACAGCTTTTGGCTGTACATTTTCTTCTATAGCCGTGTTTTCTCATTTCACTTTCACATGAAAAAATTCTTCTCATACAAAAACTCACGGCTAAGAATTTTTTTTTCTTAATGGCTTCCTTCATCGCCTTCTTCTCTTCATTTTCTAGTGATTTGCCTTTTCTTCTTCTTGCTTTGTTCGGCCTCTACTTCTTCACCGTCACCACCGACCACCACTCACCATCTATAGCAGCAACTACAGCCTCTCCTATGACCATGATCAGGCCATGACCACTTGATGATGTAATCACCATGAAACTTTGCAAAGCTTCACCAAAATAATGCCTAGAGCCACATATTTGCACCACCCCTTCATTGTCCACTTCGTCCAACCCCATAGCCACCACCACTAGCTGCTACTTCACCTCTGGCTGCCTCCTCTCTTTTAACCAGACCTGTACAAGCATGAACGAGCCCCACTTGACCCAAGGCCGAGCCTTGTTGTGCCCAAAACTCCACTATTTTGCCTTGTTCTTATTTATGCTTCATGTTATCACCACTACCCCTTCATCTCCTTGATCTGACCTATATGATGCCATACCCGACTCAAACACACAGCTATGGCTGAGCATATGAACCCTATAGCTAAGCATTGGAGTGATTAAAGCAAGGTCAAGTCGCTTTGCTTTTGTTGCTTCTTATTTCCATTTGATTCAATGATATGTTTTGTGTTAAATATATTCATGTGCATGTTGTCTTGTTTTGGTTGTTTACAAGATTATCATCTTGGGTCTCTATTCCCGCTTGAATCAAAGTCATGCTATGTCATGCCATATCATGCTTTCTGGAATTTATTCGTGTAGTTTGATTTGCTAACTCCATCTTGAAAAGGTGAGTCCTTCTCACTTAGACATGTTTACTTATGAAATAATGAATTGATGACAAATGTTTAGTAATTAAAAATGTTATGCAACTTTATGATGACTAGACGATATGCTATGTTATCCCGCTTTTTGGCAAAGCCGCGATACCAAAAGATCGGTCAGAAACGGAGAACAGTTCGTCTCAGAGGCTGGTCATACTTCGTTTCGCCATGGATATCACTGAATTTTATCCGAGTCCAGATTGAGCTACAATTGATAGGACACGGCAAGAAAGACTATAGGAGTCAGCATTTCAAGTTTCAAGTCAATGCGAGTTCATACGCTAAAGTTATGATCAGTTCAACTTGTGGGAAACACCCTGGTTTCGAACCCATCATGTTGGGTGTCTTCGAACCCATCATCAGGCACCATTCGAAACCATCACCCTCGAACCGAAGGACATCGAACCCATCGGTTTCGAAACCATCAAAGCGCCTCACCTTCAGCCCCATCCACTTCGAATCCATCTGCTTGTTCGAACCCATCACGGAGTCCTTGTTCGAACCCAACTGTGCAGCTTCATTCGAAACCACTGGGTCAACCAACCATGATGACGTGTCTTCCATCGGTTCGAATACGTCGAGATATATGGAGTCGAAGCGGTCAACACGGAGTGAAGACCGGATCGATTCGAAGCTTGCGCTCCACGTCAACGCGAAGCCACGTGCCTCCATGGATTCGAAAGGATCGGTTCGAAACCTTGGTTTCGAACCAAACAGCCGAGCAATAAACCCAATTTCGAACCCATCATATCTCCTAACCTACTGATCCAAAAGCCATGAAATTTTCACAGAAGCTTGCATGCATGTTGAAGAATGTCTACGCCAAATTTCACCTCGATTGGATGAATTCTTGATCGGTTCGAATGGAGTTCGAACCGATGCCAAAGTGGGCCCAAACTTCCTGAGACCGTGTGTGTGGGCCCCCTCACGTGCCAGGAGTGGTCTCCCGAGTTTTCAGCGAGATACCAGCAGCCTACGCCTATAAATAGAGCCCCAGGGCCAACAGAAAAGGGATCTTCTGACTCGGAGGCATCCAGACTCTGCCGGATCAAGATCTCCATCATCCTATATCATAATTTGATTGTTGATTTCGAATTTCCAGTTGTAACTTGCTGTTGATCGCTGTAACAACTTGTAAACATTGAAAGAGAATCAATAAAATATCAGAAAACTTCACAGTGGACGTAGGCCACACGCCGAACCACTATAAATCGATTGTCTACGCATTTTCTTTACTGTTGATTGGAGTTTTTGTTAGATAATATCTGTTTTGAACTTGCATTCTTGACTATTATCTCTTCAACGACTCTCGAAGAGTGTTGTGCCCAATTTTGACGCAAACACTTTGGTGCTTTCACTGAGAAAAGCCAGATTTTCTCCTGCTCGTTGGATCTGTCATCGATACCGGATTGAATAAATCTAAGAGAGAGATCCAGATCATTGAATCCAACTTCCTTCCCTTCTATTCAGATTTGCATAAAGTCTAGGAAAGGAACTCAACTCTAAAGATGGTTAGCACAAGAACCACCTCAAACGCCGTCAATCAAGAAGAACAGGATAGACAGAATCCTGCCCCTCTACCTCCATCTAATCAAGATGCCGCTGGGCACTCAGAGCCGTCGGGTCCGGTTACCTGACAGGAATTGCAGTTGTTACTCCAAGAGATGACCAGAGTCGGCGACAACTAGAAGAACAGCTATGCGCTGACGCTGAGCTAATCAACCAGCTGGATCGCCAGAAACGAAAGAGATCCATGAGAGACCGTGCTTCTCGCTCTTCCAGCGAAAGTTCTTCATCTTCTGATTATCATAACAGACCTCCACGACCCCGGTTAGATGGGAGTCGTATGCCACCCGTTGGAAACCAACCGACATTGACCGTTGGACAAATAAGAGTTGGTCCGTCAGCCAGCTTCCAAACAGGACCCTCCTCCCGAGGAGGCGCCGTTCCTCATCACGCCGCAGAATACCACACCACTAGCGTTGCGGCTGAACCAGGGGTCGACGCTCAAGACCAGTCGGACCTAGACCGTCGTCATAGCGGCCGTACTCCTGAACCGTACGTCCCAGAGGACTATGAGCCGAGAAGGCAAGATGTGAACCGTCGACGATATCCGGTTCAAACCCAAAGTATGGAACGTGACCATACTCCAGCGCAAATGCCAGATCTTTCAACTATGATACGTCAGATGATCCGTGAGAGTCAGGGGTTCACAAACGACGATTGGGGAGTTTCCCGAAGTCATACTCCCTTTATGGACGATATTCTTAATGTTGAACCCCCACGGCGATTCCGAATGCCCACTCTGCCCATGTATGAGGGAAACTCCGATCCCAACCAGCATATTCTAAAATATGAATGGTCGATGACTGCTGCCAGAGCCGACGACGCTGTGAAATGTCGTAGTTTCCCCATATCCTTGGGGGGCTTCGCCACTATGTGGTTCACCCGATTGCCTCCTCGATCCATCTCCTCATTCGACCAGCTGGCCACAAAATTCGTTGAGCAATTCCGCATGCACGTCGCAAGGCCGAAAGATGTCAACACTCTATCTAGTGTCACACAAGCTCCCGGAGAGACACTCAGACACTACTTAGAAAGATTCCATACTGCATGTGCAGAGATTAGTAATCCAAACGATAACTCCATCCTTGTGGCATTAACTAAGGGGATCGACCCCGATTCTGAATTTGGCAATTGGCTAGCTGGGAAACCACCTGCGTCATTGGACCGTTTCCATGCCAAAGCAGCTCAATTCCTGAGACGGGAAGACGCGAAATAGTCTAGAAAGCAAACTGACGCAGGACCAAATGCGGGAGGAACCCAAAGCAATGTTGCAATAAAACAGCCCGGCGAGAGCTCCGGAAAAGTTCAGTTGAACATTAAAAATAAACAAGCTCAGTGAAGAGAGAGCGTGAATCAACTTAAAAAACAAGATCAAAATCGCGGCCCGCAACGCAAAAATCCGAAGTTCGACAGTTATACTCCTTTGAATACTTCACTGGAGGACTTGTATTTGCAGACCCGTAATACAATTCAATACGAAAAACCTGCTCCAAGACCGTCGTCAGAGAGACAAATCCAGACGGGAAATTTTGCAGGTTCCATGAAGGCTACGGGCACGATACGAACGAGTGTCGTCACTTACAGGATCTCGTTGAAAAAATGGTCAGAGAAAGGAAGCTGGAACAGTTTGTGCGGACACTGCAGCCCAGAGAAGCGGGCCCATCCGATCCAATCAATGAACCCAATCGACCGAGGCAGGAGGACTCGACTTGTCCCCGTGGGAAATTGGTGATAAACGCCATTAGTGGCGGGCCTACTTAATCAGGAGCCTGGAATGGCGAAGAACCTCATCACTGTCACACATGACATGCTCCTTCAGTCTATGAATGCTTTGTAGCTTCCTTTACATTCTGAATTTTGAATTCGTAATAAGGCACTGACTTTGCCACATTTTCTCATTTCAGCAAATAAAATTCAATCTCTTCAAGCTAAAGCTGTGATTCACCGAATACGACGTTCAACAATCACGACACACGAAGAGCTAAGTTCCATCGAACAATGGAATTTATTCAAATAGCGAGTGACTACGTTACAATCGGCCACTCACTAAGTGAAACCCCAGCTCGGGGACAAGCCAACACATCGAAGGCTGAACTGGACCAACACACGACAGTCCATTCAATAATTCGTTCCCAGAGTGCGAACGGACTCCAACTTCCCACAGCGCGAATTGGAGTATAAACGTTTAACAATTCGTTCCCAAAGCGCGAACAGACTCCAACTTCCCACAGCGCGAATTGGAGTATAAACATTTAACAATTCGTTCCCAGAGCGCGAACGGACTCCAAATTCCCGGAGCGCGAATTGGAGTATAAACATTCAACAATTCGTTCCCAGAGTGCGAACGGACTCCAACTTCCCACAACGCGAATTGGAGTATAAACATTTAACAATTCGTTCCCAGAGCGCGAACGGACTCCAAATTCCCGGAGCGCGAATTGGAGTATAAACATTAAACAATTCGTTCCCGGAGCGCGAACGAACTCCAACTTCCCACAGCGTGAACTGGAGTATAAACATTCCATAATTCGTTCCTACTGCGCGAATGGACTCCAACTTCCCACAGCGCGAATTGGAGTATAAACATCCATTCCAGGTTCCCGGAGTGCGAACCAACCCATCAATGCGGACTCCAAATTCCCAGCGTGTGAATTGGAGCACAAACACCAAGTTAAAGTTCCCGTAGTGCGAACTAAGGTGTTAATACTAACTCCGAGTTCGTAGAGTGCAAGTTGGAATGTGAACATCATTCCCAAGTTCCCGTAGTGCGAACTAAAGTGTTAATACTAACTCCGAGTTCGTAGAGTGCAAGTTGGAATGTGAACATCATTCCCAAGTTCCCGGAGCGCGAACCGTGTTACAAGCATCAATAACTCTCGAATTCCTGGAATGCAAACCAGGTTATCGATCTCAAATTATTCTAAGTCCCCGGAATGCGGACGTGTGCTCAAGACTTGCAACAAGTGCGATCAACCACCAAAAATACAAGTGCTGTTCCCCAAAACTGGGGGGCATGAAAGCTAAATATTAATCACTAACCGAAGTGATACAACGTCCGAAGTTCAACTCATTCATCAATCACAACCTGTGACCAAGATTTTCAGGCTTGGCAAATGAAACGAACTCTACTTAAACGGTAAAAACACCACAAGTACACCGGACCGAAAACAAGACACTGCAAGTATTTAAGCACAAGTAGAACAAGAGTTGGAACAAAGGAACTAAATTTTATTTCAACTAACTTGAAACAAGAACTTACACGCAAATAAGTTCTTCCAAAAAAGAATGCCTACTAGCAGGGGCCGAACCTGCATCTATACACGACCTACTGACAAAAAACGAAGACAAGTACCTATCTACCAAAACATCTACTTGAGAAGCCGATTTATTTCTTCTTTTTCATCCTTCTTACTAGTGGTACATCATCAGTGTCACTAGGGACAGAAATTCTTCGTTTTGAATGTCTCCTCTCCGGCGGTGGCTCTTCGGCTGGAGGCATGATGTCAATATCCTCCTCGGAGCTTGAGTCTGCATGGAGGCTTCCTGCCGGAGGAGTAGGGGGGACTGGATCCGTGACGGAAGACGGGATAGTGCCACCCGATGGCACTACCCTAGCAGGTGCAGGACTCTGCACCGCCGTACTACCACTAACATTACCACTATGCCCCTCAGCCTCTATTTCGGCGCTGATTTCGGCCAGAATTTCCTCATCACGAGTCGCATGGACTTGGCTGGGGGCATCCACGGTCTGCATCGAAGGACTTGAGGTCGGCGGGAGGCCACTAACGATGATAAATGGCAAGTCAGAGAAAGAACCACCCTGCTCACCGAGCAGCTCGCTCACCATTTGTTCATCAACAGATAAGGATCTCCCCTGCGCCGCCTCAGCTGATATCGCAGTTACAACAGTAGTCTCGGTGACGATGGCCTTATCCCCTTTGCTTGATTCTTGAGCCACAACAGTCGGCGCAACTCCAGTCACTAGGCAAAAAATAAGAAGTTATTAGTAACTGCTGCAAGACAAACACTCTATTCAGAAAACGCTTGAGATAACTTCGGAATACCTTCCCCAGTTTGGCTCGCAGACGGCTGAACGGCCTCGGAAGTATGCTCGTGAATAGGAGATAAGCGCGGCTGTTCCGGGTCGTAAGCAGGAACAGGTTGCAAACCGACCGCAGATACAGACACCGACGAAGATGGTGTGGTGACTTCAGTGACAGTAGAATGGTGCTCAACACCTGATCCCTCTCCGACTTCCAGGGAACGACCGCCGATCATCTCCTTCTCATGAGCGATGATAGCGTCATGAAGGACCTTCTTCTCATCATCTGTGAGCAGCCGGTTTTCAAGTTCGAATCGATCGACCGCTTCACCTGGGTGCGCTTCCTCTTCCTCCTCAACCAATCGGTCCCAGGTACTACGAAGGTGAACCGGATAATCTTGAAGCCAGGCCAAGTTTCTGTGTTTTAACACATTGGCGTTGTAAGTTATGAGCAAATCTTCGATATCGGCCTCTAGCCTGGCCTCTGCCTGTTGAACCTTCTCCTCCACCTCTGCTTCGACCGCCTGAACTTTGGCCGCAGCCGCATCTCTTTCAATGCGAAGCACTACGGCTTGATCGCAGGCTTCTTGCGCCGTGTTAAGCGCGTCATCTCTATCTTTAATAATTTCGGCAAATTTAGCCTTGAGCTCATTAAGTTCTTTTAACGCCGCATCCTGCTCAGCAGTGACGACAGTGTTCCGGTGGCCCATGTCTTCCACCGTAACATAGTGCTCCTTTTTCATTCTATCCATGGCTGCTTGAGCTTCATCGGTCTTTGTAAGAGCCTACATCTCTGATTTTCGAGACGATTCAGCCTCGGTATTCAGCACTTGTATGATGCGGTCTTTTTGAGCCAGCTCGGTTTGAAGCTTTTCAATGGTAGCCGCTCGTTCGAAGGCCAACGCCGATGCCTTATCGGCCGCCCTATACCACGCCTTGTATTGGGTGTAAAAGTCATGCACATAGTCGAGCGCTAACCGCTCGGCCTCCGGCGGGATTCTTTTCAGGTTCGGGGGAAAGACGTAGTTATCGAAGCAAATATTCGGGAACTCCCTCTTTAGTTGCGCAAGTCTAATTGCCCCTTCCCCTGAGATTTCAGTAGAAGGCTGCTCTGCGACTATCGGGGTCATCGCCTCAGATCGGGAAGATTGAGAAACCGACGTATATCGAGAAGACTCGAAAGGATGAGGGACATGGGTAGGAGGTTGTACGGGATCTCTGGAAGGAGGAGGGGTACGCGATCGCGATCGACGCTTATAGCCCCTGTCCGTGTCATATCTCTCGTGACTAGAATACCCAGAGCGTCCCTGGTCATAATGCCCAGAGCGCCCCTGATCATAACCTCTATCCCCTTCTCGTCTGCGCGAATCGTAATATGAAGGCTTGCGGACATGTCGAAGACTCCCAAGCATTGAACCTCGCTTAGACATGATATCTGCGAAGCAAAATAAAATAGAATTAATCACCTTCCAAAACAGGTAGTTTACAGTTAAAGGTTATGCAGTGTCGTGAAATGTGTATGAATATGCATTCCCCCCGACCAACCAGAAGTGTCGACCTCGCTGGTAATAAGAGGCTCGTTCAATTCTAGAGTACGATGGAATTCCTCCAACCCGGCATCATGTTGAAAAGACACATCGTCCGGGATTGGAAGATCGGCAAGCCCTTCAAAAAGGTTTTCGGTTCTCGGAGGAGACATCTCCGAGATTCTAACTCCGGGAGCAGAACGGGCCGTGACAACCGATTTCCATCTCCCCTTCTTACTTGACTTAACCATGGCAGCCTTGCCTTTTCTCTGCTCCGCGACATCCGGAACTGCGTCAGTAGGCCCGGTCAGCGGCTCATCATCGGTGTGGGTTCTTTCAGAGTCAGCTTCCTCAGCTGTAGTAACTCCGGGTTTCTTGTGCTTGACTCGTTTTTTTGAGACGACCCTTAGTGCCACCTCAAAGCTTATGCTCTGTCCTTGTTCGATCAAACCGCAGGCCCGGAGATTCCTATCCGTCAATAACACGTCGATATCCCTATCTCCACTCGGGACTTCTCGAAGCACTCGCACCATCTCCCTAAAGTGCTCGCCCTCAGGTCGCTGAATCACCGCTGTAAAAAAGGATAAAGTATAAGTTCCACTTCGGCTGCAATTGCCGTAGTAATTATTTACGAACTCAGCTATACTCACGTCTGAATAGCCATCGTCGGGAAAATCCAGGAGGACATCTGACATAAAACCATTCTGTCCTATAATAGCTCAACCTGGTCCAAGACCCGGTAACCACTTGGAAATTTCTCACCGCTTCCAGAAATGTGAAGGAGGGATAATCACCCCGAGTTTTGAAATTGAACAAGTATCTGATCTCAATTGGGAGCGGTGGTCGATGGAGATATTCCATAAATGCAATGAACAAGCTATTGATCGACGCATATCCGTTCGGGTGCAGCTGAGATGGGGTGATCCTAAAAAACGACAATACTTCCCTTATATACTCGTTGAACGGGGGAAGTGTCCCGGCCGCGCACGCGTGGCGGTTAAATGCTGTATATCCCTTCGACGGATGATGCGGTCTATCATTCGGCCCCGGCAGTAGCACATCATCCAGCGACAGGCCGTGCCTCAAACATATTCTCCCCAACATGACTTCAGAGATATTGGATGGAACGGAATCTGATGGGTTGGCAATGAACGACGCATCGGGAAGTTCATCCGGGGCTGGACCAATAATCTCAGGATAAATATCCGGAATCTCTAGCCTCGGAGAGACTGTACCTTGAGTCTCCTGCTGCTGTGAACTTGACGGTTCCATAACTTGCTAACTCACGAGAAACTATCGTTAGACGACAAAAACCCGTGCGTTCCCCAGTGTAGCGTGTATGAGTGTATGTTGTGCAGTGACATGCATTACTTGAATAAATGTTGCAGAGTTAAAGAAACATGCGAACGACAAAGCTACGGAATCCAGCTATAATGACCGTCATCGCTGACCGTCATCACTAATCCGTTTCAATGATGGAAGTTGATACGGATAAAATTTGTTATAGTTCCATCGACGAGCTTCGAAAGGCTGTCATGTATGCAGTTTAATATTCAAGTCCAAATGTGCAAGAATGAAGCTCGTCGGAGTTGTGCCTAGAAAATATCAAACTTTGGTATCCATCATAGAGGGTTCGAAACCATCACAAGGACTTCGTTCGAACCCAACCGAACATCTCTTCGTTCGAATCCATCCTGACGTCGCTTCGAACCCATGCAGTTAGACGCGCTTCGGATCGATAACCAGATGCCAAATTCGAACCGATCGATAAGGGACGACTTCGAATCAATCATTGCTTGACAAGTTCGAAACGACAAGGGAACCCTCAACTTAACGTCATCCACGTTCGCATCGATACTCTTCGTATCGATGCGAAGTTGTGGACTTCGAAACCACAGCCGATGGGTTCGAATCCATCGATTCGAATGAACCCATCGAATCCATCAATAGGTACAAACTGCGTCACCCCCATAGGGTCGTCTAAGAAATTGATTCGAGCACGAGTCCCCATATGGCTTCGAAGCCCTTTGCCAGACCAGATCTGACTTTACCAATCGATAGAAAGGCGCGGGTTCGAAGTAACTTTGTCGTTCGCTGTTTGAATTCGAGGCTGATTACCTAGTTTGAACAATGAATTCGAGAGATTGAAGACTTGAATCTTGGTCGATTCGATGATGCGACACAGTGTTTTCTCTTTTTGGAGCTCCGAAACGATGAAGAACACAGAAAAATCAAGGCTAAAGTAAAAAAGTAAAAAGTAAAAAATGGCGAGCCCACTGCTATTTATATGAGGTGTTGAAAGCAACCGAGACGATTGCTCTCCCAGTCAACCCAACCGGCCACAACCGGTCAAGTACCAGATCGTTTCGAAGTTAGCTTTCGAACCCATCCGCCTAAAGCCCTATCGATTCGAAGTTCACCTCATGCTTCAACGGTACGAAACGCACTACAGAGTGACAGGCCGCATCGATGCGAAACGAACTGTAGGCATATCGATTCGAAGACCTTGTTCACATCAACCACTTCGAATCCATCCATGGCCTATCGATGCGACAGATGACTTCGTACCCATCTTCTTCCAATTCGAATCGACTCGAATAATAATTTCGTATCCATTCCCTCAAACCGGTTCAAATGTTGACTTCGAACCCATCATAGCACAAGCATACCGCGTCCATACAAATGTGAATTTCGAACCTATCGATGCTCGAATGCATCGGTTCGAAACATTACACTCACGCAATACATAATTCAATTCCTTCAACCTTCAATATCAATTCAGGAGAGGATCGATACGAAGGGAATTTTCTAAACAACCGTCAAGCGTTGTCTCAACTCAAGTTTCCAAATCGGTTCAGGAGAGAATCGATACGAAATTCGATAGCCAACCAAGCTGGCAACGACTCGTGAACGCACAACGTTTGCAAGGGTCAAACTAACATATATGCATAAAAGTCGAACTAACAATCGATCTTAAACATTTACAGGGGTCAAACACTCATCTTGTTACAAATGCAACAGCCAACGGCTAAGCACTGTTATACAGCAATCAATCATGTCAACACGAGGTTACAACAACACAGCATACGAGTTTCAGCAAAAAAGAGAGCAATGATTGTTCAAGAGAGAGATTGCAGCTATTCAAAGCACGTCATGTTCCCACAAGACGTACTTTGGGGGGCAAAATGTTATCCCGCTTTTTGGCAAAGCCGCGATACCAAAAGATCGGTCAGAAACGGAGAACAGTTCGTCTCAGAGGCTGGTCATACTTTGTTTCGCCATGGATATCACTGAATTTTATCCGAGTCCAGATTGAGCTACAATTGATAGGACACGGCAAGAAAGACTATAGGAGTCAGCATTTCAAGTTTCAAGTCAATCCGAGTTCATACGCTAAAGTTATGATCGGTTCAACTTGTGGGAAACACCCTGGTTTCGAACCCATCATGTTGGGTGTCTTCGAACCCATCATCAGGCACCATTCGAAACCATCACCCTCGAACCGAAGGACATCGAACCCATCGGTTTCGAAACCATCAAAGCGCCTCACCTTCAGCCCCATCCACTTCGAATCCATCTGCTTGTTCGAACCCATCATGGAGTCCTTGTTCGAACCCATCACAGAGTCCTTGTTCGAACCCAACTGTGGAGCTTCATTCGAAACCACTGGGTCAACCAACCATGATGACGTGTCTTCCATCGGTTCGAATACACCGATATATATGGAGTCGAAGCGGTCAACACGGAGTGAAGACCGGATCGATTCGAAGCTTGCGCTCCACGTCAACGCGAAGCCACGTGCCTCCATGGATTCGAAAGGATCGGTTCGAAACCTTGGTTTCGAACCAAACAGCCAAGCAATAAACCCAATCTCGAACCCATCATATCTCCTAACCTACTGATCCAAATGCTATGAAATTTTCACAGAAGCTTGCATGCATGTTGAAGAATGTCTACGTCAAATTTCACCTCGATTGGATGAATTCTTGATCGGTTCGAATGGAGTTCGAACCGATGCCAAAGTGGGCCCAAACTTCCTAAGACCGTGTGTGTGGGCCCCCTCACGTGCCAGGAGTGGTCTCCCGAGTTTTCAGCGAGATACCAGCAGCCTACGCCTATAAATAGAGCCCCAGGGCCAACAGAAAAGGGATCTTCTGACTCGGAGGCGCCCAGACTCTACCGGATCAAGATCTCCATCATCCTATATCATAATTTGATTGTTGATTTCGAATTTCCAGTTGTAACTTGCTGTTGATCGCTGTAACAACTTGTAAACATTGAAAGAGAATCAATAAAATATCAGAAAACTTCACATTGGACGTAGGCAACACGCCGAACCACTATAAATCGATTGTCTACGCATTTTCTTTACTGTTGATTGGAGTTTTTGTTAGATAATATCTGTTTTGAACTTGCTTTCTTGACTATTATCTCTTCAACGACTCTCGAAGAGTGTTGTGCCCAATTTTGACGCAAACATGCTACACCATGTTATTACCATGTTTACTTTGTTAATTATCACCTGGTATATGATATATGACATTATATTGTGAATTGACATGTTAATTTAATAGTTTATATTGTTTATGCATATATTCACACTACAAGTTCTCTGTTAGAATAGAATCGCTATGGGTTGAAATGATACATACCTGAACGGACTTTAGAATAAGGAAAATCTTTGTGGGCTGAAATGATAGGCCTGAGCGATTTTTATTTATTTTTATTTACTTGTGATTGCGGGTTTGAAATGATAGAACCCGGGTTTTCTTTGTAAACTACGGATTAAAATGATATACATCCGTACCACTTAACCTAGGTTAGAAAATTATATACATACCCGTTGTATATTTTTAAAGGATTTTTATATAGATATGTACTTTAAATGTATGAAATTTTGATTTAAATATATATATATATATATATATTATGGTTTTGAGAAAGCTAAATATTAAGTTTTGAATTTGTGAATTCAAGTACGTAAATTTGAAATAAATGTGATTTTGACTTCAAATTTTATTTTAAAATGTAAGTAAATAATGGAAATTAAATTTAAAGTTTTAAAATGATATTTGAAGTAAAATGTTAAGTTTTATTTAATTTGTAAGTTAAGAAAACAGTGAATTTTGTCTTAACAAATGAATTGAGTTTAAATTGGATATTTAATTATAAAAATTTTGTTATGATAAATGATATGTTAAAAATTTTTAAATGTGAAATTTTGAAGTCTAGAAATATGATTTATAAGTTTGAAATAACAAACATTTGGAGTGTTATTATTTCTGAAGTTATAATAAAACCTGGAATTTTATTAACAGCAATTTTCAAAAAATGTTGTGGTTTTATGACAGAATTTTTAAATGCTGTCGTTTTTTGAATTTAATTATGTTGAAATAACTAAATATCTATTACGGCATTTTTTAAATGCCGTTTTTCCTGAACTAAACTATTTTGGAAACTATAAGCTACGATAGCACTCTATAGATGCTGCCGTTGCTATAATTTGACAATGTTTTGAAATGTTATAGATTTTAACACTATTTGAGTTATATTTTTAAGTGTTAAATGATTTAACTTTTGGAATTGATTATTTGTGAATTTTTTTTGGAGTTTTGAATATATTTTTATATTTGAATTTGAATTTTAAGGAATCTAAATTAAATTTGAATTTATATAAAGTTTACTTGGTTATGTGTTAAATGGAATGAAATGTAATGAGATAAATGAAATTTTGAATGGAATTTTGAAATGTATTTTTTAATGATATTTGGAATAATAAATGAATGACATAATTAATTTTTTTAAAAGATATTTAAATTGTAACATTTGAATTTGAATTCAAATAATGGTTTGATAATGATTTTGAAAGGATATGATATTTTAATGATTGAAACAGTTTTGAATGACATCGTCTTTATTTTGATAAAGAATGTGAATTAGGAATGATATTTGATTTGATAAATGAATATTTGAAGTATATATTAGTATGAAAGGATATTTGGTTTACTTGTAATTTGGGTTTATTTAAATGATATTGAGTTTATTAAGTGAATATTTCAAAACTAAGTAATAATGAAATTGAATTAAGATATATATGAAATCATATAATTTAGTTTGAAATATGGGATACTAAAGCTTTGAAATATATAAAAAAGAAAAAAAAATTGAATAGTTCATTTTTTTGGAGCAAATCTATGTTTGAAATTTGATAAGATTTGAAATGGTTTATTGGAAAATTGAATTGAATTGAAACTGATGGTTTGAATTGAATTAAATTGGAAATTTGAAAATTTGGATTTAAGGAAGTTACCATGATTTCAAGTGTATGATTTCGAAATGTTATGATTTTCAAAATTTAATGATTTCAAGTATTGATTTATAACTTTGAAAGTATTATGATTTTTGGAAGGTGAATATATGTTTGAAATGGAAAGTATAAACTATTTTGAATGGGATATACTTTTGAAATAAAATGATTTGATTTTTGAAGTTTAAACTATTTTGAAATGACCACGGCGTTATAATAACGTTGGTTGTTAAAGAGACCGATATCGGAAGTTGTCGTACTCTCTGCCAACTCGAAAAACCACTTTAACAACCGTGTAGGCGGTGGAGATTCCAGAATGAAGAAGGATGGTGACGACGT
Source organism: Allium cepa (assembly GCA_030765085.1). Lineage (NCBI taxonomy): Eukaryota > Viridiplantae > Streptophyta > Magnoliopsida > Asparagales > Amaryllidaceae > Allium > Allium cepa. The sequence goes on from CM060928.1 coordinate 807,350,619, forward strand.
CCTTGAGGTATATTACGTGGACCCAAATCTCGTGAGTTGGCATAAGGTGGCTAAAATAGGAGCGATCTCGGGCCAAAAGGGGTAGCTCCTCTGGTCGGGCGCACTTCTTCAATATATCCTCTTACTTATGGTTGATTTGATGGCCATCCTCCGATTTTGATTGGGAGTGTGTTCCGAAGTGGGCGTAGTGGCTGCTACATTACGGCCAGCCCGTGTGCGTAATTGGTATATCTACCCTGGCATTGCCTTGTGTGCCATGTCACCTACCGTATCGAGCCTTACTACGCAATTATTTTTCTCACGTAGCCCATGGAGTATTTAGCGTAGCCTCCCGATCTGGAGGTACGCTTATAATGGATGGACTACTGGGACTATAACGTGTTAAGGGGGATATTGGGTCACTCCTTAACGCTATTTAAAAGTAAGTTTATTTTACTGTAGACACTATTATAATAGAGCAATATTACTATATAGTAAATAGTTTAAGGGATCCTTAAAGGATGGGCAATCAAGCATCCTTTAAGTTACTGATGCATTTTTGTCACTGTTCACTTGAGTTGATTTATAGTTCATAAGTATTTATACCCTGACTCGAGTTTTTTTTGTTTTGTTTTACCTCGATTAAGACTGAGTGATTCAACATTCAAGTCTCACCTTTGGAGTTGGAGCTTTACTTAAAGATCCAGCCATCTATTTTTCTTTCAGTATCCAGTGATTCCTGCGTTGTATTCTTATTTGTACCTGATATATCTTGTTACTCTTCTATTGTATCTTGTTTAAATCTGATGTATCTTAATTTATATAGTAGCTTCATGAACTACTATCTCTTTTAATTCCGCTACATTATTAAATACTCTGTGTCTGTGATTATGTGATTATTTATTTACTGTATATTCTGAGATTTGCCAAATTTTATTTACAACGCGGTATTTTGAGCAATTCAAGTCTGACATGTGTGGATGCGAATGGTTGAAAATATCGGGTTGTTACATGTGGTATTAGAGCTTTGGTAGCTCTAGGGAAATTTGGCACATATGGTAAATGTATTTACAGAATCACTTTCATTCGAGTTTGAATCTTTTCCTTTTTGACTCGATTCCTTTGAATTTTGGAATGTTCCCTGCGGTTCCAAAATCCATTCGTGTCCCTCACTATTCGTCTTCTTTTGATTCTAGAGTATCCCATAACTCCACTCGAATGATCTTCATAATGAGTCGGCGGTCCCGCCAATCTCAAATTGCTTTGTAAAGGGGTGAAACTCCTTTACAACAACATCGATTCACCAAAGATTTTATATCCTCGGTTTAGATGCTAGTATCTCTTACAATTTCGAACTCTATCTCTTAAGACCAAATGTAGATTTACCCCAGCAATCCACATCGATCTTATTCTTAAGTCACGGTCGACCAGGTTAAGGTTGCCCGCGATTTATATAAGCTTATCCATCTCCCTATTCTGTTATTTAATCATCTCATCTTTGTTTCCAACTTATCTTCAAATCGTTCTTGAAGTGTATTTGTAAACTAATATTTAAAATGTTTTATATATTGTGTTGTTTTAGTTGTTGATGTTGATTTGGGTTTCTGATCGATTCGTTTGATCAACGCTATCGATAAGATTTCCAAAACACTTGAAAAGAGCAAACTGACACAACATTTTTTATTTCAAATTTGGTAATAGAATAAATTTTGTAACTATATTATAAATCTTTATCTCGATTTTATTGAATTGATTGTTAAGAAATAATAATTGATTCTATATATTGTTATCTCTTGTTTCATATATAAAATTGAACTATAAACATGGTTATAAATTTATTTTGAAATTTAAAATGAATTTTTAAACAAGAATTTGAGAATTTAATTTCCGATGGATTTCAAACCTTTTGTTTAAAGTTTTAAAAGGATATACTATTTAAGTATTTTCGAATAAAAATCAATTTCCAAAGAATTTTAAAGTTTTAGAATTAGTGCTCTTCTCTTTGTCGTTGGAAAATAACTTCGGTGATGACTGCAGCATCATCGACATGCATTTTCGAGTTTCGATGTGAAGAGACCGTTCTGTAGTCTTGCTACAGTTTTGTTTTGGGAATTTAATTGATTTGAATTTCTAAAATAAGACTGGATTTATAACATATGATGATATATAATTTAAATTTGAATGAATATATATATATATAGTATATGTGCATTTATTTATCTCTAAATAGTTTGGAATTTATCGAAAATTTAATTCCTAAATTTTATCTTGAAGGATAATTTCAAGTATAATTTCAAGACTTGAATAAATATTCAAGCTTGAAATTATTTAATTGGAAAGTTTTATTTGTATAATACACAATTTCATTCCAATATAACTTACCTCAATTTTCAAAAGTTGAATATGTAATTGGATAATATACAATATAAAATGGGTTTTATAAATAAAATTTGAGTGTTTATAATAAATGTTATGCACTTAAATTTTAGTTATAAAAAGACCAACAGAGGTAAATAGAGAAAAAGGATAATGGAATAATTTACAATATAAAATGATGATAAAGGAACTAAGAATAATTTAAAGCAGTTATAATAAGTATAAATATATTTAACATAGGTGATAAAATATATTGAGAGGAATAAATTTAATTATAATTGGGAATAAAGAAGAATTAAATTTAATGAGTACATTATGAGTATAATAAATGATTTTTTTCAAATCCATGATTTTAGAGATTGTTTATTTAGATAATTGGATGATAAGATAATGAAATTAGAGATGATTAAGATTTATTTAACTTATGTAAAATTAATTTTCAATTTAAGTTGAAATTTTCATGGTTTCAAATTTATTATCTTATTTTATTTTCAAACTATCTTTTGGTTGTCCTTATTTCCTTTATCTTGCCATAGAATGGGGAGACTATGGCTTGTACTAGCCTATTTAGAAACCTTTCTACAATCTTTAATAATCTTTGATACTCATTTTGAATCTGAGCACTGCTTGCCATCCACAGACCGTCAGTCAAGCGGAAAGGGTAAACCAGATTCTAGAAGTTTTTTTTCGTGCTTGTGTTCTTGATTTTTGAGGATCTTGCGAAGATCATCTCCACCTTGTTAAACTTACCTATAACAACGGTTATCAGGTATAATTTCAATATTCTTGTCATCTTGTCTTAATCCTATTTCATTCTATCTTTTCTGTGTTTTCCTGTACCTCATTCCTTTTCGGGGACGAAAAGTTTTGAGTGCAGAAGAGTGTAACAACCCTGTATTTTATGATTATTTTAGTTGTAAATTTTAATTATTTTAGTTGAATTTTTGATGTACAAACTTTATTTTATTTACTAAAATGAATAAATTTTGTTATCTTAAATATAAATTTTGATTTTTATATGAATTAGAATTTCAAATATGAATAAATAGGATATTTTCCAGAAAATGAGGATTTTGGTCAATATGGTCAAACTTTGACTTTTAAATTTAAAATTTAAATATTTGAATACTTGAATTTATCTATTATTATGAAAATAAATAAAATATCAAGAATACTGCTTTTCATTTTGTTGAAATCTAATTAATATTATGAAAGTTATGCTTTTTACAATATTATATGTAAATTGTTTTATTTAACAAAACTGTTTATTTTAATTTATATAAATAATATTTTTATTTTGTCAAAACATGTTCTAATATGTGTAATATGGCATGTTATGTATTTATTTTATGTTTAGAACATTTTATAAAGTGTGGTTATAATTTTCAAATGTTTATTGTATATTGTTTATATTTTTAATTTGTAATTTCAATTTTTAAGATATTTTATTATTTATTTTATATTTTTCCTTAAATTATTTATTTATTTTCTTTTTCACTTTATTTTTTTCATTTTATTTTATTTACTAATTTATTTTTGTTTATTTTGATTTAAAAGAAATGGAAATTCCAAGAGACCAAAGACCTTTCATTTTCTTGTGACCATTCGTGTGCTTGTCTCTTCATTTTCCTTTTTACCTTTTCACTTCAGCTTTTGGCCGTACATTTTGTTCTATAGCCATGTTTTCTCATTTCACTTTCACGTGAATCTAATACAAAAACTCACGGCTAAGAAAAAAATTGTCAATGTCTTCCTTCATCTCCTTCTTCTCTTCATTTTCTAGTGATTAGCCTTTGCTTCTTCTTGCTTTGTTCGGCCTCTACTTTTCCACCATCACCACCGACCACCACTCCACCATCTTAACAGCAACCATCAGCCTCTCCAATGACAATGATCAGGCCATGACCACTTGATGATGTTATGACCACAAAACTTTGCAAAGCTTCACCAAAACAATGCCTAGAGCCACATGTTTGCACACCCCTTCATTGTCCACTTCGGCCAACCCCATAGCCACCACCACCAGCTACTACTTCACCTTTGGCTGCCTCCTCTCATATAACCAGACCTGTGCAAGCATGGCCAAGTCCCACTTGACCCAAGGCCGAGCCTTGTTGCACCCAAAACTCCACTATTTTGCCTTGTTCTTATGTATGCTTCATGTTATCACCACTACCACTTTATCTCCTTGCTAGCTGACCTATATGATGCCATACCCAACTCAAACACACAGCTATGGCTGAGCATATGAACCCTATGGCCGAGCATTGGAGTGATTAAAGCAAGGTCAAGTCGCTTTGCTTTTGTTGCTTCTTATTTCCATTTGATTCAATGATGTGTTTTGTGTCAAACATATTCATGTATATGTTGTCTTGTTTTGGTTGTTTACAAGATTATCATCTTGGCTCTCTCTTTCCGCTTGAATCAAAGTCGTGTTGTGTCATGCCATATCATGCTTTCTGGAATTTATTCGTGTAGTTTGATTTCCTAACTCCAGCTTGAAAAGGTGAGTCCTTCTCACTCTGACATGTTTACTTATGAAATAGTGAATTGATGACAAGTGTTTAGTAATAAAAATATTATGCAAGTTTATGATGATCAGATGATATGCTATACCATGTTATAACCATGTTTACTTTGTAAATTATCACCTGACATTTGATATATGACATTATATTGTGTCATTGAAATGTTAATACAATTGTTTATATTGTTATGCATATATTCACACTACTAGTTCCCTGTTAGAATAGAATCACTATTGGTTGAAATGATACATACCCAAACGGACTTTAGAATAGAGAAAAATCGTTATGGGCTGAAATGATAGGCCTGAGCGATTTTTATTTATTTTTATTTACCAGGGATTGCGGGTTTGAAATGATAGAACTCGGGTTTTGTTTGTAAACTGCGGATTGAAATGATATATATCTGTATCACTTGACCAAGGTTAGAAAATTATATACAGACCCATGGTATATTTTTAAATGATTTTTATATAGATATGTATTTTAAAAGTATGAAATTTTGATTTAAATATATATATATATATATATTATGGTTTTGAGAAAGCTAAATATTAAGTTTTGAATTTGTGAATTCAAGTATGTAAATTTGTAGTAAATGTGATTTTGACTTCAAATTTTATTTAAAGTGTAAATAAATAACTGAAATTAAATTTAAAGTTTTGAAATGATTTTTGAGGTAAAATGTTAAGTTTTATTTAATTTATAAGTTAAGAAAACAGTGAATTTTGACTTAACAAATGAATTGAGTTTTAATCGGATATTTAAATATAAAATTTTTGTTGTGATAAATTATATGCTAAAATTTTTTAAGTGTGAAATTTTGAAGTCTAGAAATATGATTTATAAGTTTAAAATAACAAAAATTTGGAGTGTTATTGTTTCTGAAGTTATATTAAAATCTGGAATTTTATTCATAGCATTTTTCGAAAAAAATGATGTGGTTTTATGACAGCATTTTTAAATGCTGTTGTTTTTGAATTTAACTACGTTGAAATAACTAAATATCTATTATGGCATTTTTTTAAATGTCGTTGTTCCTGAACTAAACTATTTTGGAAACTATAAGCTACGATAGCACTTTATAAATGTTGTCGTTGCTATAATTTGACAATGTTTGAAAATGTAATAGATTTTAACACTATATGAGTTATATTTTTAAGTGTTAAATGATTTAACTTTTGGAACTGATTATTTGCGAATTTTTTTGGAGTTTTGAATAAATTTTTGTATTTAAATTTGAATTTAAAGGAATTTAAATAAAATTTGAATTTAAATAAGGTTTACTTGGTTATGTGTTAAATGGAATGAAATGTAATGAGATAAATGAAATTTTGAATGGAATTTTGAAAGGTATTTTTGTAACGATATTTGGAATAATAAATGAATGATATAATTGATTTTTTTAAATGATATTTAAATTGGAACATTTGAATTTGAATTCAAATAATGATTCGATAATGGTTTTAAAAGGATATGATATTTTAATGATTGAAATAGTTTTGAATGACAATCTTTATTTTGATAAAGAATGTAAATTTGGAATGATATTTGATTTGATAAAGGAATATTTGAAGTTTATATTAGTATGAAAGGATATTTGGCTTACTTGTAATTTGGGTTTATTTAAATGATATTGAGTTTATTAAGAGAATATTTCAAAATTAAGTAATAATGAAATTGAATTAAGATATATATGAAATCATATAATTTAGTTTTGAAATGTGGGATATTAAAGCTTTGAAATATATAAAAAATAAAATAAAAATAAAAATTGAATAGTCTATTTTTTTATGGAGCAAATCTATTTCTGAAATTTGATAAGATTTGAAATGGTTTGTTGGAAATCTGAATTGAATTGAAACTGATGCTTTGAATTGAATTAAATTGGAAATTTGAAAATTTGGATTTAAGGAAGGTACCATGATTTCAAATGTATGATTTCAAAATGTTATGATTTTCAAAATGTAATGATTTCAAGTATTTTAGTTTCGAAATAGTTATATATTATGATTTTTGAAAGGTGGATATATATTGGAAATGGAAAGTATACACTATTTTGAAAGCGATATAATTTTGAAATAAAATGATTTGATTTTTGAAGTATAAACTATTTTGAAATGATCACGGTGTTATAATAACGTTTGGTTGTTAAATAGATCGGGATCGGAAGTTGTCATACGCTATGCCAACTCCGAAAACCACTTTAACAACAGCATACGCGGTGGAGATTCCAGAATAAAGTAAGATGGTGACGACGTCCTTGAGGTATATTGCGTGGACCCAACTCCCATGAGTTGGCATAAGGTGACTAAAACATGAGCGATCTTGGGCCAAAAGGGGTAGCTTCTCCGGTCGGACGCACTTCTTAGATACTATCCTCTTACTTATGGTTGATTTGATGGCCATCCTCCGATTTGGATTGGGAGTGTGTTTCGAGGTGGGCGTAGTGGCTGCTATGTTACCGCCAGCCCGTGTGCGTAATTAATATATCTACTCTGGCATTGCCTTGTGTGCCATGTCACCTACCATAGCGAGCCTTACTATGAGTTTGTTTTTCTCCCGTAGCCTATGGAGTATTTAGGGTAGCCTCCCGATCTGGAGGTACGTTGATACTGGATGGACTATTAGGACTATTACGTGTTAAGGGGAATATTGGGTCATTCTTTCACGCTATTTAAAAGTAAGTTAATTTTACTGTAGACACTATTATAATAGCGCAATATTACTACATAGTAAATAGTTTAACGGATTCTTGAAGGATGGGCGATCCCAAGCATCCTTTAAGTTACTGATGCATTTTTGTTACTGTTCACTTGAGTTGATTTACAGTTCATAAGTATTTATGTCCTGACTCGAGTGTTTTGTGTTTTGCTTTACGCTCGAGTCAGACTGAGTGATTCAGCATTCAAGACTCACCTTCGGAGTTGGAGCTTTTCTTGATGATCCAGCCATCTATTTTGCTTTTAGTATCCAGTGGTTCCAGTGTTGTATTCTTATTTATACCTAATGTATCTTGTTACTCTTCTGTTGTATCTTGTTTACGTCTAGTGTATCTTATTTTATATAGTAGCTTCATGAACTACTATGCCTTTTAATTCCGCTGCATTATTAAATACTCTGTGTCTGTGATTATGTGATTATTTATTTATAGTATATTCTGAGATTTTCCAAATTTTATTTACAATACGGTAATTTGAGCAATTTAAGTCCGACATGTGAAGATGCGAATGGTTGAAAATATCGGATTGTTACATTAACACTATATAAAAGTAAGTTTATTTTACTATTAGACATTATTAAAATAGCATATATTACTACATAGTAAATAAGTTAACGAATCCTTAAGAGATGTAAATCCCGAGCATCTCTTAAGTTATTGTACTCATGTTAGACACTAGATAGGAGATGTCAAATCCCGTAAACATCTCTGACGCCATTCCACTCATAATCTACCATTGATTTAACTTACATAAGATCTTTTAGTTCTGACTCGAGTGTTTTATCTTTTCAATTCGCTCGGGTCAGTCTGAGCATTTCAGGGTTTGAAGACCTTATTTCTGGAGGACGAAGACGAAGATTATTTTATTACTTTTATTTACTATATTGTTCCGCTGCATTGTAGTTTATTATTCTTTGGTATGTGTAACTCTGATTTTGTGCTGTAAAAGTATAATCAATTTTTTTTTGTAAAACAGCTTCATGAACTGTTATTTGATTATTGTATTTTGTCATTCCGCTGCAAGATTCTATTTTGTTTTCTTTCTTTCTTCCTTTTTCTTATTTACCCCAGTAACAATTCACCATTTTGTATGGTTTGAGTCTGACGTGTGTGGTTTATCGTCGATTTAAAACGTACAAAAGATGGGATGTTACAGTATACATACATACATACATATACATATCTAATGCATACATACATGAATACATACATATCCTAACTTATTTTGAAATTGAATTTGTAAATTTATACTAATGGGTTCACAATATTTTCGATAACTTTTAGCGGACGAAAAGTCGAAAATTCAAAAACCTAATTCTTGTCACATTTTCTTTTTTTCATTGAACTAAATATTTTTGTAAACACATTTGAAAAATATTTCACCATCAATGGTTATTATTTAAAAGAGTTATTTTAGTTATAAAAACCATTATTTGAATATTTAAAATTAATTAAATATTTGTAAATCAAAGAAGTCTCATTCAGGGTCGTTACATGAACTCCAACTCGTCTCTTCCTTTTGGATTAGAGATGAGGAAAATATGATATGAGGGAGAGGAGGAAAGATGAAGGAATGGAATGCTATTTATAAACAAGAGAAAAAGGATAATTACCTATCTACCTTTGTACTTATACCCTCTACATTGTTTTTCCACCTCAACACCCTCCACCAAACATGTCATTTCAGTCCCCTTAGCCACTTTCCCATCATGTCAAAGAAAATATGCATTTAAACCTCTTGTACTCAATGTTTAAACTTGTGTTATTAAAGTGATGTTTACTTTTACTAATTTTTTATATTATATTATCTTAATATATATATATATATATATATATATATATATAGATATATACACACACATACACATACTTATCTAATGCCTGCATACATGAATACATACATATCCTAACTTATTTTCAAATTGAATTTTTAAATTTATACTAAAGGGTTCATAACATTTGCGACAACTTTTGGCCGACGAAAAGTCGAAAATTTGGGGAACGAATTCCTGTCACATTTTCTGTTTTTCATTAAACAATATATTTTTATAACCTCATTTGAAAACTATTTTACCATCAACATTTATTATTTAAAAGATTTTTATTTCGATAATAAAAACCATTATTTGAATATTCGCAAATCAAAGCAGTGAAATTCAAGGTCGTTACACGTCTTGGACGTCCAGTTCGTTTCATGAACTCCAAAACATCGGAAGCTAATCTGGAAAATATGCTTTGTCTGACTCAAGCATTAAAATAAAATAACATTCAAATCCGGCATGAGAAAACTCAAGTGATGAGATGAACATATAATATTTCTTTTAGACAACGCCACTAATGCGAAACGGGTTTTTACCACACGAGGTCAATATCCATAGATCGCGAAATGGGAAACAAATTAGAACAACAATCCAAACAAGAACAAATGAGCATAGACAAGGAAAAAATCCAAATCTAAAGAATGAACACAAATAATTGAACATCAGAAAGAACCTTAATCACCTCTTGGTGTAATTAAGAAAACAATTCAATAATTTGAATTAACAATAAGGAAACATATTTACCCATAATATATATGACATGCCGCCAGATGCGGAATGAGTTTTTTTTCACAATAACAATATCCAAACTTAACTAAAGCTGCGAATAATTAAACATCACGAAGTGCTCACAACATTCCCAATGTAATTAAGAAAGGAGTTAATTTAAAAAATTATAATCAAAGGAAAGAATAAGGAAATTTTCCAACAAACGATTAGAAGGGTGCACCCCACTTACCAAAAGTATGCCTTTAGAAATATACTTGAGAACTCCAATGGCTCTTGGACGCGTCCAAGCCGGACGCCACCAATGATTACGGAGTATCCGTGTATTTAACATCTCAGTGTGCAATAGAAAATCTTATCTAGGGTGGATATGAAAGTACCCTAATAGGAGCAACCCGATTTATTTTGGTTTCTACTTGCTCTTTCGGTTTAGTCATTTCTAGTAAAGGATAACAAAGCTTAAATGTGCAACATATCATCTTAGAGTGGCGAAATACAAAGAAGAAAGCTAAACTGATAGTTAATAAATCAGTTATCATGGATAATTTAAAATGATCCTATATTGAAATTAACTTTCATATTCTTAGCACTTCTCGTCGATTCTAAACAAGTGTTGTCCCTTGATTGAAGATGAAGCAGAGCAAGTTGAGGATGTGTTCCCTCTAGGCATTGCCTTGACTGTATTTTTAACTTTTGAGATAGAAACGAGTCCAAGCCTCAACATTTAGTGTTAAAAATATGAATAAATCCTTTCCATATAAGCGATACCGAATTATGGAAACTACTTTTCCTTAACCGAATTGAACTTCACTTTTAAAATGAAACTTGTGCTGCAGTTTCACATTAAAGTATTAACTTTAAACAACTTTATCATAATGATTGATTAACTTTAAACCAAAATTTATTGCTTCAATATCATTATTTAAAATGATCAATTATCTTTTAAAACAATGGTTACTTATTTCATACAGCTTTACTTAAAACAATTAATTAGCTTTAATCCCAATCCATTGCTTCAAAACAAAATTATTTAAAAAGATTAATTGACTTTAATCATCCTTTTTTAAATGATTAATTAACTTTGACCTTTTATTATTGAAAAAATTAATTAACCTTTAAAAGCTTATTATTAAAATGGATTGATCAGTTTTAAAACATCATTATTAAAATAATTAATAGATTTAAATCATTATTATTAAGATAATCAATTACTTTTAAAACATTATTATTGAAATATATAATTTATTTTAAACCAGCTTTATTTAAGTAATCAATTATCTTTGTAAAACCAAGCACAACGTTTAACAAAACACTTCAAACGGGATACCATTTCCATTCAAACATCACATAACTTAAGTATGAGGATATGTGTACAAAAGCAAATAACACTACGCACATGTAGAGAACATCACTTATCAAATATAAATGTACTGGCATACAATTCGATGTCCAAATGATATAATGGTAGAACGGGAATTTATTCTGCTAGACAGATATCACTTATATTTTATCTAACCAAATGATAGTAGAACATGGTTTTATTCTATAAAATAGATATCCAAAATAACCAATTCAAACAAGTTATAGTAGAGCGGTGTTTAATTTCTGCTAAACATATGTCGATTACAATTTAAATAGCAGAACGGTGTTTTTTGACGACCCACCTTTTTTGGACAATTAAAGACGACAAAAAAACCACACATGTCTAACTCAAACGATTCAAAAGGGAGGACTGTCAATGGGGTAAATAAGAAAATAAGAGAAATAGAAAGGAAAAAAACAAAACACAGAATCTCTCAGCGGAATGAAAAATTATAATAATCAAATAAACATTTCAAGAAGCAATTTTACAATATACATTTGATTACACAATTTTTTACAACATAATCAAAGTACAAACAACAGCATATCAATAATGATGCAGTGGAATAATACTAATATTATAGTATACCAAACTCCATGTTCGTTCTCTAGAAATAATGTCTTCAAACATTGAAATGCTCAGGTTGACCAGAGCGTAATGGAAAGACAAAACACTTAAGTCAAAACTAAAAGTTCTTATGTAAGTTAAATCAACGACAAGTAAATATGAGTGTAATAACTTCAAATATGTTTATGGGATTTTATATCTCCTATCTAGTATATAACGTGACTGCAATAACTTAAGAGATGTTACGAGATTTTCTATCTCCTAAGGATCCATTAAACTATCTATGTGCAGTAAGATATGCTATATTTTAGTGTCTAATCGATAAAATAAATATTATTCTTAGCGTTAAGGCTTTACATCATTCCCCCTTAACACATTTTTAAGCAAGTAGTCTATGCAGGTCCTATAACACAACCAGTAATGTCAGTAGCCAGTGAGTCCCCTATAGGTACCATAGTAAAACAAAATTGTATTGGTCATGTATAGGGATGAAAGTATGACAAGGCACATGAGGCAATTCCTAAGATAGGATACTACCAATTCGGGTTGCAGGGCTGGTGGTAACGCATCTTAGCCACGTCCGCCCACCGCGTCCAACACTCCCATAATCAAATCAAGGTGCACCAATATAATCTAAATCAATATAGTAATATGAAGAAGTGTGTCTGTAGGGGTAGCCAGCCACTTGGCCCTGACAAGCCATCCTGTTTTAGTCATTTCAAATTGGCACAAGTACCGGGGTCATCCATCATCGGTCTTTTTCTTCAAATCCAGCAAATGTTTGCCAAATCCAACCACTTCATTCTGGATCATCCACTACATACATAGTTGTTAAAATGGTTGTTAAAGTGGTTCCAATATTGATAGAGAATACGCCAATAAGAGGCCTCGGTCTCTTTAGCAACCAAATGTCATTTTTCACGCCAGTTGGTTCTTTTTAATTTCAAGAATAAGTCATATTTCGTAACAAAATATTAGATTTGCTGCAAAATCATTTCGAATTCAAAATAGGCATAACTTCAAAACATCCATATTTAAATCAATGATTTAAATCTAAGTAATTCCCACTCTTAAACAGTTTGAATATTGAAAATATTTTGAATAATTAAAATAGTTTGAATATATTAAGAATAGTTTGGATAATTAAAAATAGTTTTAATATTGAAAAATAGTTTGGAATAATTAGAATAGTTTAAAGATTGGAAATAGTTTTTAATATAAAATAGATTTTAATATTGAAAATAGTTTGGATAAATAATTTATATATTAAAACAATTTATATTAAAATATTTCTTCCTTTTTAAAATATTTGAACTCATGTTCCCATTTCGAATCACAACAAATTCAACTTTTCAACTTCCAATTCCAAGTCAGCTTCATATTCAAATTCCAATTTACATCAGCCTTAATTCAAAACAATATTAAACTTTAACGTGAAATTCAATTTAAACTGTCCTATTCAAATGGCTGAAAGTCTCAATTCAATTTATCATTTTTAAACAATTTTTTTTGTTTAAATCCATTTCACGTCCAAACTTAGAAATACAATTTAAACCATTTTAAATAAAGTAAACTCAAAGTTTAATTTAAAAATTAAACCTTTTAAATAACTCACTTCCAATAAATTCAACTCATATCTCAGTTTTAACTTATGGTTTCAAATTAATCCTTAAACAATTTCATTTAAACAATTTCAATTTCAACATCTCAAATCTCGAATTAGAAACTAATTTAATTCATATAAATCAAATTTTATTTTCTTTAGAACTATTTCATTTAAACCAATTTAATTTTTTATGTTTTGAACCCATTTAATTTAACTAAATCCGGTGTCCGTATATAATTTTCTACCCTATAGCCAAGTTACCATTTATTTCAATTTAATTACATGGATGTATATATATCGTTTTAATCCGTATTTAAATGACATAGGTATATATCATTTCAACCTATTTCTTAGTTCATTTCCAATGGTCCAACTGATAATATAAACATTGTCAATAAATAAATAGGTAATAATAAGAATATGTCAAATAAATTAACAACCATACATCCATCATCAATCAATAGGCATACCATAGCAATTAACATCCAAATCAACCAATATTTCACAACAGTTATTGATTATCAATTATCGTTGTTCAACTAGCAATTAAATTCAATATTAATTTAAATGTCAAATTAATTCAATAAAAATTCAATTTCAATTAAAATGTCAACTTAAACTACCAAATAGCAAGCAATAAAATTCTTATCACTTTATAAATTTAATTCAACAGTCATAAGGAAATTTAGTATTGCGTGAGTGGGTTAAATCACTCACCTTTGATTTATAGCCCATTGAAAATCCAATAAAAGCCCAAAATTTCATTTTTCTCCAAATTGAACCAAACGAGTTTCTTGTTGTCCAGAATTTTGATACGAACCCAACGGAAGAAACCGCGCATCAATCGGAGTTTGTACGCAAAAGTATTTGAGTTAGAACGTTTAAATTTAAAAATTAAATTAAAATAAACTCAGCGGTAATTTGGTAATTATGTCACCTCTGCTAAACCCTAATATCCAACTCCAGTTCAAACAAACCCATAGCTGCCTACCTTCATCACGCAATTGCCACCGCTACGGTCACCTCCAACCCACATCAGACGCCGCCGTTGAGCTTGCGCCTCCGCCCTCAACATCTGGACACCACGCCGCATGCTCCGTCGCACTTCGCCTTCTCCGTGCCGTGATCGAAATCCGGCCATTGATCATCAAATTCAGGCAAAGGTTCACACCTATGTCATGATCAAGGCCGATGGACCATCTCTACTAGTCGTCCTCCATGCCACAGCAACTTCCCATCGTCCCATCATAAGATCCGCCGCTAATCGCGATACCATAATATCGATGGCGAGGAAAGACTTCCAGTTTCTAGACAAACGAAGCTTCCAATCAAAAAACGAATTGCAGATTCCATTCTTTGAGAGCTTTAAAACGATATATAATTTGATTAGGGTAAACAATTTTAATTTTTGGATTGGATTTGAAAATAGTAAACTGGGTTTTGGCTAATCTCCATTGAGAAGGAACAGATAAGAACTAAAATTGTACGTACATCAAATAGAATAGAAGGATGTTAGGGTTTATAACAACATATACATATATATATATATATATGTATGTATATGTATATGTATATGTATATGTATGTATATATGTCTGTGTATATATATTTGTATATATGTATATGTGTGTGTGTGTGTGTATATGGAGGGAAAGATTAAATGGAAATGGATGGAACAGATCAATTGGGTCGAAGCAATAATAAAGACCCGAAAAGCCCGTTTCATCCCCGAAATGAAAGTAGGTCATCCTATATATCGACATATAGCTTTTTAATATTTTTAAACTCAGTGAAACTAATTTCAAACCTTAATTCTGTTATATATAGAAGTTAGCTTTTAAAATCAAATTATTTAATTAAACTCCTTTAATTGATTTCTACACTTTTTCGAGCTCGCATGATCAAATGACAAGTCTGATCGCTACGAAACTTGAAATCCTATAATAATTCACAATTACGGATGCAATGAAACCAGTTTTGTCGAAATCTGAGACAATGCCCAGAAGACTAATTTTACACGTTAATTGTAACAGTCAATTTAAAAAATCAATTTAATCACTTTTAAATTCTAAAGTAAAAGTTTTCTATCATCATTCTTGATTAAAAAGGAACTAATAATCTTTCAAAACACAATTTTCCATGTTAAATTCAAGAATTAATATTAAATTATTTTCCACGTTCAATTAAAACTATAATAAAATACATTTATTATAATTTAAATTCCAAAAAAAAAAATTATTTTGATTTAAATTCTTATTATTAAATCAACAAATGCCTTGTGTATTTATCAATCATGAATTTCCATTTAATACACTCATTATTCCACATTTAACATCTTTCTCATATTAATTGAAATATTTTATTACGTTAAGTTTTATTAACTTCCAAATTAATTTCAAAAGGATTTAATAATAAGATGAGAAATAAAACAATATTTACATTTAAGTAATTTAAACTCATTTACAAATTTGTTGTTTACAAACAAAGGTTAATAAATTTACGATACGAAATAATTGATTTAATGTTATATATTAAATCCAATTTCAAATAAATAACATATAATTTCGCTATTTGATACATCATTTATTTTATCCCTTATTAAACTTACAATTGATTGAAACTACATTAAAACAGTTGTTAACTACCTTCAATCAATATTATTAAATTATATTCTAATAAAATTTTTCATTTATAAACCATGAATTTTAATTTTTGATAATATTAATTTCCAAAGTCTTGCTTAATTTAATATTTTTAATTACCAAAAATACGGGTTCTTACAATCTCTCACACTCAAAACTTTTCGTCCTCGAAAAGGAACAAGAAAGAATCAAGAGATTTAATATATTTTATTTAAAATAATTAATTTATAAACAATTAAACCTACATATTTAAGTTTATTATAAATTTGAAAATAATTCCACTTCCACAAAAAAAATTAAGTCCTAAATTCACGAAAAAATGTGGTAGCATCTCTTTTGCGCATTTAGGTTTGAAAAAATAACAATATCAATCATTGTATGGTATATATCATATTTCGATTAAAAAGCATCCCAAACCATGGGAAAAATAATAAAATACTGCTACAAAAGCGTAATCCGAAAAAAGAACCTATTTGTCGGGCAAATAACTCTATTTATGAAACCAAAAGCAACAGCGATTGCTTCCATAAACCTGTATTTTACTTACACAATCCAAAACAGTTATAAAAAGAGTAATATATTAGTTGTTTCAAATCGAAAGCACAAGCAACATAAAAAATATAATAATCATATGCAAACAGAAGTAGTAAGACCATTATATGCAACAAAAGAATCCATTACACATCCATAGCAATCAAAACTAATGGTTTGTCCAAGTTTAGAAACTTTTCATTGTACATGGATGATAAATAAACTACCAAGTGTGCCTTACGCTCAACTGTCTTAGATAATTACTTAATAGATTATTCATACAACTTCAAACAATTTAAAGTGTCATTTCTCAAACTTTCCATTATTCAAACAACATAGAATTTAAATATATTTTAATTTTGTACGATGTACATATATCATCTATACACAACATCAATTCTAATCGCTTGCTTGAATACACATATTTCACTTTTGAACTAGAATTGTTAACTCGACTACCCTAATGTGTACCCTGATCCGATTTCTTAATTAGAAATCTCTATTTTCCTTTCAACGTTGTAAACTACGATAGAAAACTTCAAAAATCAAATCAAAAATTCGTATCAAGCAGTCACCGTCAAGAATCAAGCGAAAAATTCTAATTCAGACTGGTGTAAATTACTATAGATCATGTATTTGAATCCGGATTAGAACTGTTATGCAAATAAAATGATCTATGCACAACATACATATTTTGTTCTATTGGTTTCTTTTCATATCATTTACTTTTCATTTATTTTAATTCTCATTCATTCATACAAGATCATATTTTATTAATTTACGGTCATTCACTTACATAAATTATTTCCCATTCAATATTTAAAATCATCAATAAATAAATTCTTAAGGTATTAGATATGTTTCATTGCAATTTAATTCACCTTTATTATTTACTTATATAACTTGACTTCCATTTAACATTAATATTCATTAATGAATCATTTCATACTTACGTTTCTCTAACCTTTGATTCATATATATATTCCTTCATATATGGCATCATTTAATATTAAATCTATTTATGAATCATTTCATATTTTCTTAAGTTTATAATCATTTACTTAAATTGTATCTACCTTTTACTATTCAATTTAATTATTAAGCGTTTCAAACATTAACTTTAGTTTATATCATTCATTGTACATCTTAATTATTTATTTATAAATGTTTCTTTAAACATAATTTCATTTTTGAAACATTATTATTACTGAAGTTTTTACTTGTTGGATATTCCATTATCCTTTAATTTACAAGTTATACAAAACTTCAGTTTCTTTATATCTCAATTAAACAATTATCTCTTAATTAAGATTTTAATTTGGAAGTTTCCAACTTATTAAAATAGTCAAGATTCCAATCCATTACAATAATTTGAAATCACTAATTATCAAAAATTTAAGAAATAAATACTATGTTTCATTTCAAATCATCTTGAAATAGTATATACTTATATCTTTTGTGTATCAAATCATACTTAGGAAATTTAAATCAAAATTTATTTCACCAAAACAATTGTGTAACAAAGTTATTATAGTGGTCTTCCCACTTTGAAACACGAAGATGAACGTCGATGGTGCCGCAGTCATCACCGAAATTATTTTCTTGCAATAGAAGGGCGAAGTACGAAACTTATTTTCTTTATAAAAAAACGTTTCTTTCAAATCTCGTTGAACATATTTCTATCAAAAAATACTTCCAAATACTACAAATATTATTTTTCCAAAGTCTTTGAAAAATAATTCAAAATAACGGAATTTATGTTCTTAAACTTTCAATTCAAATCTATTTTATTTGTAGATCCTATTTATAAACAACAGTTATAAAATTTCACTTTCAACAAAAAAACATATAACTTACAACTATATCAATTTCTAAAAATTATTCTTCTTATCTCTACTAATAATAATAATAATTCAATGACCATAAAATCAACTGTATTTTTTTGAAATTCCCGTAATAACCTTCTACATTTTTTCTCCTGTCTCTCGTAAAACCCTAACACTCATATCTGTCTCACTACAAAAAGAGGTAGAGGCGATTCCAGATGCGATGCGATTCCAAATCCATCGCCTTCTCTGACAATCTACTATGTTGATTCACAAAACCACATAGACTTGGGCTACTTCGGCCCGGTTCTAGAATATCGGCTAAGGTTAGTTCAACAATCCAATAATTTTGGTTTAGTGTATTCTCCAATAATTCTCCGTCTAAACATCTCTCCTTAGATAACATTGCAACCGATTTTGAATTGAATCAAGAATTTTAGATAACAAATTTTGACAACCTCTCTCCTATTTATTAGGGTTAAGAATTAGGTAAACTTTCCCTTACATTTTCCATTAATCGATTATTTATGTAACTATTTCGTATTTCGATAAATTAGCAGTAAAGATGATTGTTTCTTGGCGGGTAAAGAATACTATTGAATTAAAAAGGATAAAAAATTAATGAGTACCCAAATCAATCGCTACAAATACGTAAGGTTATTAATTTTCCCCTTAGATAAGTTAGCTGTTAAAAATCCTTATATATTAATAATGATGGTTAAAGCTTTTTATTGCATTTTGGATGGTATTTTTATGATAAAAATTTAAGGATAAGGAGAACCGTGAAACCAAATGAACTATAATCCGATTGACTTTCTTTTGAATTCATTTTTTTGTCATGGATTAAGGAAGACTGAAAAAGAAGATAATAAGGGGGTTAAGAGGAAATTTCAGTTATCAAATATTGGCCCATAGCTTATACAATATCGATACTGCTCTCTATGCAACTTAAATATTTTCATGGTACATGTATTCGGATGTATATGCTAGCTCTGTTATAGTGTTTCAGTTTTATGAAGTTCTAGATATTATATATTTGCTCAATTGGATGATATAGTCTGAGATTATAAATTTTTTAAATGAGGCATATTAGTTATTTTAATATATTTACATCTTCATTTGATGTAAACTAACTTAGATGGGTGATATGACATAGACGGAGCTCCTTCATTCCATGTATTCTGATCAGGGTAAGTACCAAAGAGTTGACTGAAGGGATAAGAAATGGTGATGATAACAAAATGAGGCATCCGTTCATTATATGTTTGTTGTCACTCTGCATTTACCTGCATTTTTGTTAGGTTTGATCGATTTACTATTTTCATGATTTGGTAATGTATTTTGTATTGGTTTAAAATAGTCATCAAATGTTTAGTTCTTTTAGATGTTTCATAAAATATGTTTGAACCATCACAAAAAACATATGAAAATGACAAGCACCATTGTCCAAGTGGTTAATTGATTCGGCTTTGGTGCAAGAGGTCACAAGTTCGAAACTTGCTTTCGAACGTTTATTGACATGGGATATGTTATCCCAATGATTTGTTGTATATAAAGTACCATTTCAAAAAAAAAAATGAAAATGGCAACATATCTCATTAAAAATTTGTTGTCATATCCATAAGTAAATATTTCTTATTTCGGGCAACATATCATCTTGGCGCGAATTTTTTTTTAGCCATAAAAAGTATGCCATATCTCCTATTATTATTAGCTTCTCTTTTCTTTCCCTTTTCTCACTCAAACCAGGAAAACATTGTTTCTTTTGTGATTTTGACCAGTAAGCATGTTGGTACTTATTTTGCAGCAAACTCTATGCTAGATAAAATTCCTCAAAAAATAGTGCATTTGGTTGAAAATGTTACCAGTTAAAGTACATTAATGTAATAGTACTCAAATATAAATGGTTCCAGTTCCTTATTTTTGTTTGTAATATGTTTGTTCTGAGCTCTAGAATGTTTTTTCTATACAAAATTTATGTGATTAGGTTGTTCCAAATTAATTGGATATCGATGTTTGAATTCACTCTTTGATATTGTATACATCCCTAAGGCTTTTGGATCAAATAAAAAAGAAAAGAAGAAATCAACGTAAAACCCTACCATATGAACATGTGTGCATGAGATTTCCTTTATTGCATGGCGAAAATATAATAATACCTATCATTTGACATGCATATATTTCCGTCGAATTAGGTTCTCATCGCACTTGGTCTTATTACTATGCAATTATTTTGGATATTTGAATTACCGCGAACATGTATGCATGAGCTATTAGACCGAGTTATTATTATATCACATGTTTTGAAAATGATTCTCATTTTCGGTGTAATGTTCATTTATGTATTAAGATTCAGACATATTCTGAATGGATGTAGCGACATTGATATTTTAATGAATACTAATATAAATTGTACGTACGTGCATCTAATAGCTAGACTAATATACTTCTTTCATTCGATAAAATAATTAATGGATTGGTGTGTGCTATAAACGTAAAAGCTTTGGGGGTCCCAACGTTTTTATTTCAAGCCATTATGTTGATGGTGTTGGATATAAATTAATAGTAAATTACGTTGGTTGATCGAAAAAGGAATGGTTGTTAAGGTTGCAAATCGTTGGTGAGATCCTATTGACGGATGGGAGGGTATATTCAGAATTTTAAAAAGACATGGTGCAAATTCAATTCATTGAATTCTCTTTATTAATAATAGAGATGAATCATAAATATCATCAAAGCTTTTACAGCTAATTTGTACGCATATAAAATATTTCTAGAATCAATTTAAAAAAACTGAAGTTATACTACGCATGATAGTTCGTGCGTGCGTGTGTGTGTGTAGCGACCCGACTTCCTATCTCTAGGAAATCGCATCACTAGTGAAGAAAGAAAGGGATAGAAGAAGAAAAGAAAGAGAAAGAAAGAAACAACAACATCAGAGAACTCACAGCGGAACGAATGAAATATAATATATAACATAAAATATTACACAGTATCATAATACATCAGAGTTACACAACTTAAACAACAGATAATAGACAGTTATAAACTTCTGTCTAACTATACAACTCAAGATACAAGAGAAACAGATACTAAACAACACAGCGGAATCAATATATATATCTACACGTCGAAGCCTCCTACTCCATATCTCCTCCAAAATTCGTCAAGCAAACCTGAATCACTTGACTACTCATACATAATATGAGTACCCAAGAGTTTAATAAAACAGAAAATAAACACTCGGGTCAGACAGGGGTCTGGTGTGAGTAAACGGGTTAAAATTGCTTAACTTTAGAAAACCTTTGGAAAGGAAAGGTATCACGTAAGACTTCCCACACATAAACATGGAAAAGTTTTTACCTTACGCTAACCAAAACATTTGATAGGAAATCCTGTGATATTATAATAGTGTCTAGGGTTTTCAAGTAAATATGAAATAGCCGAAATTGTTACATTCATTAAATTCCAGCTGCTAGCCGCAAAAGTGGGTAATACAAACAAAACCGTAGGGTCTCGTAGGGAAAATGGGTTTCCATCAATGGCAGGGCTACTGGGGTACCGCCCGTCACAGTACGTGGCCTAGATCACCGTACCGAGGAGTACTCCCACTCCCCTGCAACACAAGACCGGGACCATTCCTTACTGAACAGTCCCAAATAGAACAACCCCGGCGGTTGTCTGGAATTCAACCGCCCCACACAGCCGAATAAAAAGGGACTTCTAGGCAGGAGTAAATCCTGCTCTCCAGTGGGAGCTACCCACGAAGCCTTGCTGCACCTCCCCTATTTTAGCCATTCCCGGTTGATGAGGCTTGAGGCCACGATTACCTTTATAGAACACATCTATCTTAGAATGCTCATCGTCCACCTGACGATGTGCTGAAAGCATTCAATCCATACAAGTTCGTTCCGTGTTCGAACGAAACCGAAGGCACTATCTCGTTGCACTCATTTTGGAATCACCTCAGAGTCAACGACCATAGCCCTTGCACTCTAATCTCCATCTCGAATCTATAAGTACTATTCCGTCAAACTCATTACGGAATCACCCACAGAGTTATACTGACGTATAGCCCTTACACCTCGAGTCTTCACTTGCTCCATTTGGATTCACGACCTAACGTTTAATTGGAATCGATGTGGTTTTCGGATATCCAAATATGGAAACCCGATCCTGGTCTCATCAAAACCAAACGCTATTTTAATGTTCAAGTTGTACTTATGGGATTTAAACAGTTTAACTCATTCAGGATGATATAAACAGATGGATGAATAACATTATCACAATAGATAATTCATATCAATATTCATCTTCAGAAAGCAGCATATCACAAATATCTTAGTCATCCAAATCATCCAGTATCAACCAATCACCCAATATCAATCATCCAATATCATTCAACATCCAATATCATTCAATAACAAATATCAATCATTTAATATTAACCATTCAATATCAATTAATCACTCATAGCAGAATTGATTAATTCTTAATCAATTTAATTAATTTCTAATTAAATTAAATACTGTCCTTTAATCACTTGGATTATTCTAACTCCTGCTTCATTGATTTATTACAAATCAAATTCATTGATCATCTCCTAATGATCTTCCTAATTAATCTTCTTCGATTAATTATCCTTTAATTACATTCAAGTAATTAACACTAACCATATTCAGTAATTAACCTTTAATTACTATCATTAATTACAATAATTAATGATCCTTCATTAATTAATTAGCTATAATTAATTTCATTAATCCTCAATTAATTACAATTAATTAATCCTATTTAAATTAATTACTTCATTAATTGTATTAATTAATGATCTTCATCAATTAATAATCCTTTAATTAATTAAATAATTAACTTGTAATTAATCATCTCATTTATCACAAACAGTAATTAACAATTTGTAATTATTTATCTTAATTAATTAACTTCTTAATTAATTATATTAACCTTTTGATTAATTACTTTAATTAATAAATCTAAATTACTTCATTAAGTAATTATTAAATAATTAAATTAATAAATAAATCCTTAATTAATTACTTTATTAATTAATTAATTACACTTAGTAATTAATATTAAATTAATCTCATTCTTTAATTAATTAATCACATTAATTAATTAACTAAAATAATTAAGTAAATAACCCTTAATTGCTTACATAAGTAATTATCTCTAATTACTTCCTTTAATAAATCTTAATTACTCTCTTAACAATAATTAATTCCATTATTAATAAATCTTAATTCATTAACTAATTAATTATTCCATAATTAATTAACTTAAAAACAATTATATTAATTAATTTCTTAATTAATAACATTAAGTGATTAACCATTAATCACTTCAATTAATTACTTCCATGAGTAACTTCTTTAATTACTTCCATAAGTAATTACCATTTTAATTACATTTAAAAATTTAACCGTTGATTACTTCATTAAGTAATCACACTTAATTAACCCACAATTAAGTGATTATTTAGAATTAATAAATAATTAACTAATTATTTAAAATTAATTAAACAATTAATTAATTAATTAATTTCCTATATTTCAAGACCCTTAATTAATTAAGAATTCATTTATCTTGATTAATCCTTTATTTAATTACAAATCATATCAAGTATCCTCAAGTTACAAACAAGATAATTTAACCCTATTTATCTTCATAATTAAGTTCTTTGAATTAATCAAATTTTCATAATTTAAAATCTAATTATTCTATTTGGTTTCAAAATCTTAATATTAATCTTATTTGGAAATAAGACATTTTGAAATCAATTTCAAAATTTAATTCATTATAAATTATCTAATTCTAAACTTATTAATTTCAATATAAATTTGAAAACTTGTTATTAAAACATTGTTTTATACTTTACTTAAACTTTGATTTAATATTTAAATTCAAAACATTCTTTTAAATTGAACTTCGAAATTTAATTAGATAATTATTTTCAAAAACAATCATCTTAAAACATTTTAAACTTGAAATCTAAAATTCAATTAACACTTTTATAAGTTTGAATAGCATTAATATTTACACCAAGGATCAAGTTTAACTTTAATAAATTCGTTTTTATAATTTGAAACTTGATATCAAAATAACAAGTTTAACATGTAAATCTATACCTTTTTTATAAAACTTGTTTTATAATTTGAGGCTTGATTCAAAATAACAAGTTAACATGTAACATGTACCATTCTTTTTACTGAACTTAATCCAGATTCCACCTTCCTAAATACTCGAGCTAACCACCTAGAAACCTCGAGTACAAACCCAGGCAGCTCTCGCGTCAACCCCGAAGCGACTAGGCCCCCATCTTCTTCGAGTCGTCCCTGGAAAAAACACGAGTTCCCTCCTGAGAAAATCTCGTCTTCCCCAACTCTCATACCAGTGCACCCCACATAATCTCGTGCACGTGTACAAACATTGCCGGCCGCCAAAGCTCATCGTCACCATCGACATCGATCACAAAATCCCACGCGACCCCAGATTCGAACCCAGATCCATCCATACAAACACGAATCGAAATTCGATCAATCGAACCAAAAACTCGAACCACTGCAGAAAACGTCGACCCCAAATCTCCCCATTGCCGATCATCACGGCAACTATGGTCCTCGCCGGCCTCTCCATCGTGATGCCATACCCAATATCGTCGTCCTCCCCAAGCGCGAATGCCAACAAGCCACTAATGCTCGTCGCGAAAACACCTACAGCCAAACCGAAACCCAAAACCAACTAAACCCTAATTTGCTCCAATTCGATCAATATACTCATTAGAAAAATTCTTATGTATTTTTCCCTTGATCCCTAACTCAAAAGCTTGCTTCACCCACAAATTTGATTCAAAACAAAAATCGAATCAACGGCAATTCTTCAAAGTTCCCAAAACCTTCAAACCCAAAATTCACGATAAATACCCAATTAAAATTTACAATTTATAAATCTAAATTCGTGATTTACTATCATGATTTCATGCGTTTAATCAAATTTTGAATTAAAGATAATTAATTTTTAACAAATATTCAAGTTTTACAGTAAATCCTTCTTTTATAATTATTTGTTGCATTCCAAATTATGAAAATATTTTATAGTTAACATCAAACAACAACAAACAACTTCTCTTCAATCATCAAGGTCAAATATTTATGTTAGTGGGAGATTTTGATTTTTGAAATAAAATTTGTTCTTAAAAGAAACAGAAAACAAAGTTTCATATACAACCAGACCTGTTACATTATATACAGATCCTATCAATTCAATAATATAAATTCTGAAAAAGTTTTCATGAAATCATCAACTCAAATCACAAAGCATCGCATGCATGTTAGTTAAAATCCAAATCAATCTGTTTTTAAAATAATTTACTCACCATTTTTAAGGAGGCAGAGAACAGAGCAGGTTTTCTTTTTTTTCTCAGGCTTTAAAATTTTGATCTGTAAAAGTGCTTTGCTGTTGAAATTGAATCCATGCATAACAGGTTGAAGTTGCAGTTGAACTCCTTTAAGAAATGCAGGTTGATTTTATGTTGTAGATTTTTAATTTGCAGTTGAATCATCACATTGAAAAGCAGATTTTATCTTTACTTTTAGTTTTGATTTCAGATTTGAGGAAGTGGTTTATTGTTTTGCCATAAACATTTGAAAGAAAATAAACAAAGGGAAAAAAATGAAAGAAAGTTATGTTTATAAAAAAAAGACACTTGTCACATAAGTATTTAATGTTCTTACATTTGTTTATTAAAGAAGTTTGCATGTTAACACATGTCTTAAAGTATTTTAATAAATTTATATTTAATTTTAAATGTAAATATAAATTTACATATTTACTTACTTAATTGATAAATACTTACATGTATATAAATAAGTTTACTTTTTAAAAGAAAATATCCTAACTAATTATAATATAAATATAATCTTATACATGTATAAAAAAAAAAATCTAAAACTTATACATAAACATTTATAGCCATTTAAAATTTTAAACATTATAAAAGAAAACAAAACAAAGCTTGTTTAAACCATTTTTAAACTATCTTATTAAAAATAAATAACAATCTTATATTTGAAACCATTGAATTAAACTAAATTTTCTTTTGAAAAACATTATGTTTTTAAAATAAAGCTTTAATTTTAAATATTCATTAATATATAATTTATTAATAGATTAAGGTTAAATTACAAACAATTCCAAATTATAACATATACATACATATATATTACAATTTTAAAATTTTAACTAAATTTAAAACAAAAGATATTTCTATTCACAATATATATCAATTATATAGATTATAAACAGAATAAGATTTTATTAGCTTTTGAAAAACAATTCTAACCAAATTTTAAATTGTTAAAAGATATTGATCACACTTACCAAATTAAATATTTATTATCCTTAATAAGATTAATTTCACCAATTTTAAATTAAAATTATAAAGAAAATTTATCAAGCCAATTTAATTATTATTACAGATTATTAAATCAATATTGCCCAAAATTGCGGGTCGTTACAGTGTGAATATGAAATTTGATTATCGTTTAAGATTATGAGATTAACCATCATATTTACTATCTTACTATTTGAAATTTCAAAATGTTATTAACGTTATTTTATTTGTGAAATAACGTAAGACGGAAATTAATTTAGTAATAAGTAGTGCAAACAAATTTAACATTTATGTACCATTATTGATATATATATATATATATATATATATATAAGATAATACTCCTTAATCGATGATATTATAAGAAATTACAAAGAACATAGATTGCATTTGGTTAAATTAGGAAATAAATACAATTTTTATTTGAAAATAAACTTTAAATTCTATTTTAAAAATACAACAACAAACTAAAGTCTTTAGTCACAAAAGGCTTTAATTTATTTTATAAAATATAACAACATACCCCTTGGATGCAAAGTTACGCGTACAAGAGTAAGAAGTGAAGCGCCGTTGAAATTAAAGCATTTAGTCCCAAAACGATTTAATTTGTTTTAGATAGAAATGAGGTATTATACACATTTTTACAAAGGTGTTTGGACATCAGCAAACAAGGCAACCAAATATCTTTAATTCATCAAAAAAAGCTATAATTATTTTAACATACATCGTTTTTTACACACGACTATATAATACATGAGTTGGACTAAAAACACTAGGATAGTACTTACATCTGATACATCTACTGATACATGCGTTAAAAAGGATATTTATTTGTAACTGAAAACAAACAAAAAAAATTACAAACTTACGCATGGATTATTGGCTTAATTTTTTTTGATATAAATATATAATCATTACAATACTTTAGAACCTATATTTTATATAAAAAGACAACATTTTGTTCAATAACGCACTAATTGGAATAAAAACTTTTGAACTGGACATAAGTGGTATTATTTGTAGAATAACTTAAAGTTTGAGAGATTATTAAGGATATTTTTCTACGCTAATTTTAACGACTACTGTATGCTAAAAAATTGAAAATACTTTGAAGTTGGATTTATAAACATTATTATATAAATATATTTTCTTACCAGAAATGGTTATATTATTATCTCAAATTAAATAAATACCATAGTTTACTTAACAATAAAGTGTTTTTTTAATCATTTTTGTACATACATTAGTTTTTACACAATAATGGTTTATAATCTTTACTTCTTACAAAACTAAACAAAGTAAATGTTCTATTTTTAGGGTCAAAAATATCAATCTTGAATCTACGCATTTCACTACCAAACTATGGTAGTTAATCAACTTTTCGAATCAAAACCAAGTAGAAGTCGTACAATAATTGAAAAATCTCAACTTCAAGCAATGGAAGCCGACGAAGTTGTTCACTTATAAAGGACAACAAATACCAATAGAATTCAACACAACCCAATGGAATCAAACTACAATTATCACTTTCCACCATGAAGAAGTCCAAGAATCCTTAAAAAAAGCCAATGTCAAGCAGGAACATCTAATCAATCACCATCTTTGATACTTCGTAGAAGCCCTAGAAACATTGAGAAAGCTCAAAAACAAGCATTATTAGATGCTCAAATCATGGCGGAAAGAAAAAGACAATGTCGATCTGAATTAAATGTAGAACAAAGGGCTCAATAATTTAGCATCGAAATATTTATGATAGAGCGAAAATAAATTCAGTGACAGAAGTTGAAAAAGAAGCAAAAAGAAAGAAAGTTCGCTCTAATTATCATATTAGAAAATCGAGAAGATGTGAAGAAAATATTAATGATTACAAATCACAAACAAGCATAGATAGTTCCTTTTCTTCACCTTGCACTCGAAATATAGAAGGTATTACTAAGAAAATCATTTACTATAATTCTTTAATATATATATATATATATATATATGTATGTATGTATAATATATAAATATAATAAAATAATTATTTGAATTTCATGTTAATAAATACTTATAAATTTTATTTATCAATAATTTGTGTAGATCAACATTTCGATGGGTCAGTGAACAATGAAGATGAACAAAACACTAATACACCATCTTTTGAACAAAAAGATAATGTCAATAGAAACACAATACATAGAGTTACTCAACAATGTCGAAGTGCTACATCAAGACATAATTCTGCAAGAAACTTTATAGATCATTCTGGTTTTCAAAGATTCTATTTGCCACAATCAAGAATATGCAGACATTGTCAAGCAAAACTCTTTCACCGAGAATCAAATAACTTCTGTTGCCTAAATGGAAAAATCATTTTATAATCAATTTCTTCACCCGATGAGATCTTCAATTTTTACAATGACCAGCTAAATAAAGGGAAAGAATTCAGAAAAAACATATGATCTTATAACCACATGTTTGCGTTTACGTCGATGGGAGTTCATTTTGACGAGAACTAGGCTACCATTAAAGATGGAGTATATACATTTTGAGCTCAAGGAGGTATCCATCATAAAATATGCAGTTTGGTACCTACATTTGATAATCGTCCAAGATTTCTACAACTTTATATTTACAATATATAGAATGAAATTGATAACCGATTGGTTGAAAATAATATTTTAAGTCAAGATATCGTAGAGAAATTACAAAAAACTCTTAGTACACATAATAGATTTGCAGTTATATTTCGACAACTTGGACAAAAATCAAATATCCAACATTGTAAATTGGTCATAAAAGAACAATCTTCAAATCAAAAACAATATACTCCGCCAACTTCTTCACAAGTTGCTGGAATTTGGGTAAAAGGAGCTGAAAATGAAGAAATACATGAAAGAGATTGTAGTTGAGACAAACTATGGACGACGCGAAGAGCAGCACCTTACGATGTTCATGACCAATAGGATCCTGACATACCAGTAGGTAACAGTGGAGATCGCTATGATCATTGCTGTATCTGTATCGAAGAGATGCGGCAAAGTGTTTGGATCATTATGAAATGTCCTAATCAAATGTCTATCATAACTGTTCCTGAAACAGCTGGTTATTATGATCCATTGCAATATCCACTTTTATTACCATATGGAAGTTACGGATGGGATATAAATAGTCGGGATGAAAATGGCAATAAATTTTCACGTCGTAAGTATTATGCTAATATTCTACAGGTATATACAATTTAATATATAACACGTTTTATGTATTTACTTTTTACTTCTTAATATTCGTCAATATGTAATGTTCTTTTATAGATTCGAGAAAATGATAAATCGCTTTTTCTTCGAGGCGGATGATTGTTTCAACAATACATGGTCGATAACTATGTTAAGATAGATACCAGCAGGCTAAGATGATATAGGAGTAATCAAAAAACCATCAGAGCTGAAATTTACCAAGGATTACAAGATGCTTTAAACGCCGAGGAAAATGATGCAAGTGCGTAGTTTGTGAATTTGAAAATCCGCTCTTATATTAAGTATATTTTTATACATTTATGAAGTTTTTAACAAATTCTCTTATTTAGGTAATGTTGAAAAACGGACAATACTATCTTGTTCTTATATTGGTTGTCGACGTGATATGTATCAACGATATCAAGATGCAATGGCTTTAGTAAATAATTTTGGCAAACCCGATTTATTTATTACAATGACATGCAATCCACTTTGGGACGAAATTGTTAACGAATTGCTACCCAGTCAAGACCCCCAAGAAAGACCGGATTTGACAACAAGGATATTTCGTGCAAAATACGAGGAATTAAAAAAAAATTCATTGAAGGAGCACTTGGAAAAGTAGCTGCTCATGTCCATGTGATTGAATTTCAAAAAAGAGGTTTACCACATGTTCATATGCTAATTATCTTCAAAGATGAAGACAAATTGACTAACCCAGATGAATATAATGAAATTGTTAGAGCAGAAATACGAGATTCTAACGAATAATCAGAATTACATGTGGCAGTAATGAAGTGGATGATTAATGGACCATGTGGTAATCGAAATCGAAATTGTTCTTGCATAAAAAATGGTAGTTGCGAAAGGGAGTATCCAAAACAGTTTTCAAATGTGCTATTCAAGGCACAGGTTCATACTCAATTTATAAAAGATGAGATACTGGAAAAATCCTTTCCTATTGATAGAAACGAAAAGTTGATGGTAGATAACAGGTGGGTTGTATCTTAAAATCCTTCGTTACTACGTAAATATAACTATCACATCAATGTAGAGATATGTAGTAGTATAAAAAGCATTAAATATCTTTACAAATATGTCTACAAAGGTCCAGACTACGTTTCAATGCAAGTTCGACCCGGACCTAACTATGATGAGATACAACAATTTATAGATGCAAGGTGGATTTCTTCTCCATAAGCATTGTGGAAGAACTTTAGGTTCTCTCTTAGCAAGATATATACATCCGTTGAACGTCTTCAAATACATCTTCCAAATAAACAAAGTGCTATGTTTTCCAATGATCAAACTACCGATGAAGTTTTGGCCGATGAAAGCAACCTACACACAATGCTGACAGAGTTTTTCTATACAAATTCAATTGATGAATAGGCAAGGCAACTTTTATATCATGAATTTCCTGAGCACTAATGTTGGATTAAAATCAAAAAAAGGGAAAAGAAGAGTATCTAATGTTAGGGTGATTGGTAGAATATACCCAGTCATACCTACAGAAGGAGAACGTTCTTTCTTGAGAATACTTTTGAATCACATTATAAGACTGGCTTCTTTTAGTGATTTACTTATAGTTGACGAATTAGAAGTCGAACATTAAAGAAGCCGCTGAGAAAAGAGAGCTTTTAGAAAATGATTATAGCATTAAAGAATGTTTGACCGAAGCCACAAGTACAAAGATGCCAGTTTCTTTGAGAGCATTATTTGTTACTATCTTGGTTTTTTGAAATCCATCAGGTGTGCAAAGGTTATGGGATGAGTTTTTCGATCATATGATAGAAGACTACTGAAATGCAAGTACAACTAACCAAATGCTTCTAACAAATTGTATTTTTAAAGATTTAAACATGTTACTTCTCCAACACAACAAAAAAACAACAAATTATGATTTTCCAAATATCTCAAGAGCATATAATTGTGATGAATGGATAAAATTTCAGACCTAATAGAAGAAGAGTTAGCGATTCCTATTTTCGAGGATGATTTACTAGCTATTGAAAAATTGAATGAGGAACAATTGAAGGCCTACAATACAATTATGAATGCAATAGTAAAAAAAGAAAAATGTTTGTTTTTTATAGATGGTCCTGGAGGGATGGTAAAAACATATTTATATCGTGCTATTCTGTCAACGGTTAGAAAAGATGGTAGTATCGTAATTGCAACAGCTACATCTGGTATCGCTGCAACTATACTATCTGGTGGAAGAACTACACATTCAAGATTTAAACTTCCATTACAACCAAAAGCGACATCAACATGCTCAGTAAGAAAACAGTCAAAATTAGCAAAACTTTTAAGTATTGGTGGATGTAGATGAACCATTTGTAAGTAAAATCCTTATTATGGGAGGAGATTTTTGACAAGTATTGCCAGTTGTGCCTAAAGCTACAAGAAATGAAGCGAGTAATGCATGCATCATTAAATCACTTTTATAGGAAAAATTTAAAAATTTGCATTTAGAGAAAAACATGCGAGCAGCAAATGATATCGCATATTCAAACTTTCTAATTCAAATTGGAGATGGCACCAAACCTTCAATCAATGAAGAAATGATTCAACTACCAACAAATATGGTCATAGCATCAAAAAATGATGTTAATCCACTGACAAAGTTGATAGATACAATTTTTCCCAACTTATCAAAAAATGCATTCGATAAAGAGTACATAGTTAATAAAGCATTAATTACACCACTAAATGAATATGTCGAAAAACTCAATGAATATGTACTCAATATATTTCCTGGAAATGAAATCATTTACTATTCATATGATGCAGTAGAAGACGATGCTCAAAATTTATACCAACAAGAATTTCTAAACTAAATCACTCCTGGCGGGCTACCTCCACATTGTTTAAAATTGAAGCTGGGAGCACCGATAATGTTATTAAGAAATTTGAATCCGAAAATTAAATCATGCACTGGATGAGGCTTATATGTAAACAACTCAATAAGAATTGCATTGATGTTGAAATCATCACTGGACATTATGTTGGTGCTAGAGTTTTCATTCCAAGAATCCCACTAAAACCACCTGAAAAATTGAATTTACCATTTTTGTTAATACGAAAACAATTTCCAATTCGTGTGTTTTGCCTTCACTATAAATAGGGCACAAGGGAAGACGATAAAAAATACTGGTATTTTTCTACCTAAGCATGTATTTGGTTATGAACAACTATATGTGGCACTTTCATGAGGAGTTTCAAGTGCTAATACCAAGATGTTGGTAGAAAAGGGACATATTGTTGGACGAACCGAAACTTTCACTAAAAATATGGTCTACAAAGATGTTCTACTGACTGGCTAGGAATAAAGGTACTTAATTTGATCTTCATCTACATACATCATCAACTTTCCAAGATACATCCTCGTTGTATTTACGTCTTCTTTTGCGCTACCTACAGGTGAATCTATAATATATAGAATAGAGAAATTTTGTTTAAACATTTCTACAGCTTCTAGGATTTTATGTGCCTTTTGAATCTACAGTATATGCAATGGAGAAATTTAGGACATGTCATCAACCATTGCGGTACGTGTCTTTTAGTCCATTACTTACAACAAATAATCTTAGTCTGCTTTTCAAAATTGATTTGATTTTATTCTTACTATATATCTACCATTACTTATAGCAAATCAATTAACTCTTCTGAATCAGTATTGCTATAAGTATTTTAGAGATGGCATTAGAAGAATTTGATACACTCCTCAAAACCATGACTAATTATTTAGCTATATAAATCTAGTTCTTTAGCTTTATAAATTGGGTCTCATTGCTGTAACTTGCTGCAAAAGTTGGCATTAATTTGTACAACTAGAACGTTTGCAATTTATAACATATATGACATAATATGTTAACTAATCAAAAACATCGCCACTAATTTTTGTAAATTGATATCTATATAAATTAATATTTAAGCTAAGAAGTAACATTTATTATCGCCCTCGGTTTGAAAATTTATTATATTTTCCTTCTTTATTTATTCATTATCTTTATTGATTTCTTTATTGTCGTAACCTATTTACTCGCACCTTTTACTCTTTGTTTGGGAACTATTCAAGGTTTTCAAAAGAAATATATGTATGTATGTATAAATATAACAAAAATAGCACCTTTTACTCTTTGATTGGGAACTAATCGAGGTTTTCAAAAGAAAAAAATATATATTTGTATAACAAAAATATCGGCTTTAGAACTCGGTTTTTTGGGTTTTATTAGAAAATTGATCTAATTTGATTTGACTTATAGTTAGATGGTAATATTTGTCTTAAGTTATTTTTACAATGTTCACACTATATTAAGCTTTAATAACTAATGTTGTTGTTTAATTGTAGGTTAGGGCTTCATCATGTGTCACATGAATTAGTCTTCAACCTGTCTATGCTTTTTAACTTGGGCATGAGAGATGTGATGTAAGGTTTGTTTAGGTTCATTGGTTATTGGATTATTTACTGAATAGAATATACATCTCTACTACTAATAATGGAAATTCAATCAACAGGCTTCAACCATGTCTTTCTACAATTCCCAAAATGCCCTTACATTTTCCATCAGCTCAAGTCCGTTCATCCCATTTTCATTATCGGTTCATGAAAATGTCTGCTTCCCCAAATTCAACTACATTCTTGAATCCATTTCCTCAAAACCATGATTTCATTCGTCGTCGTCATCCGATCTCAAAAATCAGTTTCTCTCACTCATGAATCATTAATGCCAACATCACCAGAGACATAGCATTCGCGTCTAGGGATTTGATGGGCCGGTAGAGATAGCTCAGGCGTGCTATCACCTTTTTCTTTTAATCAAAGGTATAATCCTTTATGACATATATATTTTAGTTAGAATATTTACATTCTTCGATTTGCTTAGCATTTTGCCATTGTTACTCATTATTTTTGGTTTTGATTGATCTAATTTGTGAATGGTGAACATACATTTTCCAATTTGATTTCCGACTCATGAAAACAATTGATCCATACAACATTTGACATCTTTTATTGTTGTTTTTTGCAGTTTGATGTTTGTCAATATAAATTATTTATATTTTCTGTATTTTGATGTTTGTCAAGTATAAATTATTTATATTTTCCGTAGTTTGAAGTTTATAATATTTGAATATCGAGAATGCTGCAGTTGTGTTTTGTTGCTTGATGTTGGTGCATAAATTTTTAATTACATTTTGTCGCAAATGCTTTAGTTATTTGAATAATCATTCCCATTATGGAATTAACTTTTAAATGACTCATGATATGTAATACTCTATGTATATGGCTGATAACAAGATCAACTCATATAACAAGGTCAAAAATGGTGCATTAATGAGAATGTGGTGCACATAAAACATCACGTATGATACCACTATCAAATTATGGTAGAATAGACTACGGCCTAATTTACTTAACTTTTGTATTTGGACTATATGTACAAAAATTGGTAAACCTGTGGATGCATATATTGTCATTCGGATGTATATTATAAAGCACGTAAATAACCAATTTTCTGGTCTTCAATTTCTTTTAGCAAAGGGTTAGCTATTGTAAAATTTATCAACTTTTTTTTAGTTACCATTTTAGTTATTCCCATGAATTATAAAATGACATATTACTGTAATTCTTTTTATGTGTTTTTATAGAATAACAAGTTTTTATTGCTTGAAATTTTTTTATCTTAGTCACACACTATTGAAATTATCATAGGCAAGTAAGAATTTTGAATGTCATTTTTATTTGTTGATATCTGTAAAACCTGAAGAAAAAAAATGATACCCATAAATTATCATTTGCATACGAGGTTTCGAAGTTGAAATAATGTAATAAATTTGGCTTTCTCTTTCTGTACTTCGTCTCCAAATATAAAACGAAATTCTAATAGCATTTTAGTTTTCTATTTCTAATACCATAAAACTGTTCTATAAAAGCTACAGAAATGAAAATGACATGAAAAAGTTGTAAGCATATATGAATGACAAGTAGCCATCGTTCAATTACTAAATAGAGTTTTATAAAATTAAAAATAATATGTTCTATTTCTCACTTATATTTTATTTATGCGATTTCCATTTTCTTCATCACCACTGATCTTTATCTGTGCTTACTCTGCTTTCCGATCTATATGATTTATGTACTATGCCAAGGTTAGATTTTTTTTTTTACCTTTATGTTTTTGATTATATGATTCCTACTTGATTTTGATTTTTTTTTTTGCCTTACAAAATTCTATTTTCTACTCTGTTCTACCTCATATCTGATTGATTTAGTTATACTGTCATGGTCTTTTACTTTAACGAGCTGGATGTTGCTAAGTATCACTTGCTTGTGTTCTTAAGTCCTTTTACTGCTTATACAGACAGTTGCCTTAATAAACACAATAGTATAAAATTACTTTTATTGGTGACATAATATTCATCTAAATTTCTATAATCTTCATAAAGTCACTTAATGTGTGATAATGCATGCACGATAGAAATATAACATGGCTTGAGAGTTTGGAATCAATTCAAAGAGACATGTTGTCAATATGAGGTATGCTAAGTGGGTTTACATGCGTTGTAGCTGTATAGTATGAGGTGATGCAGCTGAAACAAAATGTGGCATTTTGATCGAAAAGCACCGAAGCATGCTTAAACAGTTTGGGACAAGTAATATGGACTGAAGCAGGATAAACTCTTTGCTGACATGCACTGTTGAGGGAGATGACAAGGGAGAGAGAAACTGCAAAGTAATGGAAGCTGGCATAAGAGTGTGTATTGGCAGAAAAAGCAATATGATGATGAACGCACATGCTGGCAGAAGATAGGGCAGTGTAATGCTAGAGGTCGAAACTATAAATAAAAGGATAAAGTGATGTTGCTCTCTGTGCAACATGAAGCATAAGAAAAATCCTTCTCTGTTGCTTGGGGCTTGAAGCTAAAGATATGATCCAGAATGAAGCTTGTACAATTCCCAAGCATGCTGAAGCAATGTTTCAGGCAGTGGAGAATGATTGCAACAAATCCTGCATAAACAATCTACCTACCAATGATGAATAAATGCACTAGCCTAACTAAGTTAATTCAGACTGTTTACCCAGACCTAAATCCATCACTCAACTCTCCATCATATTTTAATGAACGAACAATTTGGTTACCCCGTAACGACGACGTGAACACAATAAACTCTGCTTTCCTGCAACAATGCCCAGTTGATATCCATGTGTTTCCTAGGTGCAAGTAAGTTGGTCGAAAATGATGACAACGATCGTTATCCAAGCGAGTTCTTAAACTCTTTAGAATGTTGTGGTTTACCCCATTTAAACTAGAGGTAAAGGTTGGCTACCCTATACTGACCCTACAAAACCTAGCCCCAAAAGATGGCCATTGCAATGGCACTAATAGTGGTTCGATGCGTGACACGAATATTAGAAGCTGAAATACTAATTGGAGATAAGTCAGGAAACTTAGTTTTCATTCTACGGATATCTCTTCAACCATCCTCTTATGAAATAAGTATAAACATGTCGAGAAGACAGTTTCTTATATAGTTGGCTTACTCAATGACCATAAATAAAGAACATGGACAATTTGTGAAGTACACGGGTATCGGTTCTCGGTTTTCACTTATGGACAACTATATGTTGCCCTTTCTAGATGCACTACTTTTCGTCAAATCTCCATAGTCCGTACTCCTTCCCGTAGAAGAGGAGACAACAACTACTACAAACATTGTACGTCCTGAGGTTCTACTGCAACAACAATAGAAAGTAGGAAGAGGACATCTATTATGTTGGCAAGCATCCTTAGGATAAATGTATGTATGACATTTCATCGATATCTTTATGCATTGAATTCTTACCATAGTTACTACAATATGTCATACATTGCTCCAAAAAAATTATATATATTACAATGCCTAAATAAAATCCTTGTGATATTTCTTTCATTACTAATGAATGTATACTGCCTTAATATGCAGATTTAATATGCAGAGAAGAATGGATATTGATGAGATCTACCGGTCAGTTATTGCTATTTATTTTCCACAAGTAGTTCATTATTTATTTTGTTTTCTTTTTTCAATTAATTTTGGTAGTCTTTTTTTGTACTTTAGTTTGAGTACGTTGTTTGTACATGTCGTCTATGTCTAATCAGTTGTGTATAATCTCAAGGTTCCAAAACATCGGTTTGTTTTTGCACTTCTTTGCTTATATATTGAAGATGCCTTTGTTTCTCTATTCCCCATAATTTTTGAATGTCCTTTATTTTCATCAACTTATTTTTAGTTGTACTAGATAATCAATGTTTATCACTCTTCACTTGAGCTGTCCAAATATTATTTGGTTGAACATAGTCAATTAGTTCAGTTGTATATGTATTTGAATAGTGAGTCTTATGTAAACAAATTCAAAAGAATATAACATACATGCTGACATTTTACTAATATTGCTTTATTAATATTGGAATGTTTAGAACCATATTACC
This sequence comes from Allium cepa, assembly GCA_030765085.1. Lineage (NCBI taxonomy): Eukaryota > Viridiplantae > Streptophyta > Magnoliopsida > Asparagales > Amaryllidaceae > Allium > Allium cepa. The sequence goes on from CM060928.1 coordinate 807,389,405, forward strand.
AATTATAGAAGTCAAATTTGCAAGTATCCTCTATTTTGATTTGCATGCACGACATGTGTTCATGGAAACGAGTGGATTTAAATAAAAATCCATAGAATATGTTATTATTTTCAGGTTTTTGTACATTAATTTGATTAGCGGTTTCTATTTATAAAAATTCTTAAAGATTTATAATAGTATATATATGCTGTAAATTCGGTAATGAGTATTCTTTTTGGACTCAAATATGAAACTGTAACCATTTTAATAATAGTTGAGACCTGATAGATCTCTCTATTGATGTTACATCAATCTGCTATCGTACATTTGGTAATAGATGACTCTTGCCAATTTGTGGTCTAACATTTGCACTGAACTTTTGCTTACTAATCTTTTAGTCTTTAATGATATGCGAAAGAGAGACTTATCAAGTATAGGTAATAAAAGATTTGCATTAATCTTTTGTTTACTAATCTTTTATTCTTTAATGATATGTAATAGAGAGACTACTCAAAGTCCATTATTTTTCAAATGCAAAATGATTCAGGTTTTGTAAATTTGCATAGATAATGTGTTTAACGTTTTGATTCCTGGACGAAATAAACTACAGTAGCATTCAATAATAACATGTATTAAATGCACTTTAGTTTCACATAATTTTCATTCTATGCTTTCCAGAAAGCAATTCGTTATATGACTCATCCTCTTAATTGAGAATTAATATGCCAACCTAACTGCTCACGTAATAAATATGCAATATCCGCATCAGTATCTAAAATTATTTTCGATTATCGAATATCTGTATCCGTAGAATTCGATATTTATCTTCTTCACTCCTAATTAATAAAAAATTTAATCCAACATAAAATATTTTAAGTAATAATGCTAATATAAATACAAAAACTGAAAAGAGAATGATAAAAATCAGTTTCTGATAGGAATATTCAGTTATGCATGTATATTATGAATTATCAACTTGATAGAATAGTAAATATTAATTATTTTATGTACAAAAATATTTATTTACTACTATTTTGATAAAAGTCGGTGGAATAATTTTTGAATGCGAATACGATCATATTCATTTTCGTTTTTCAGATTTTAAATATTTTTCAATTTTGAACTACGATTGCTGATGAATTTGAATTCTTCGAGTATCATTAACGTACCTACATTGCATTGATAATGAAAGGAAGGAAACGACTTGCTCATTGAAAATAATAGTACAAATCTTATGATAAATAAAGTTCAAATAACCTAAATGATTAGGTCCATGGCCACATGGGTGTGCATATATACATTAACTCTAAGTTTTATTATAAAAGAAAATTCAGTTACACATTTTGTCAGTAGCATTTTAATTATTCAACTATTATGTTGATTGTGGAACAGTGTTCAAAGATATGTATCCAATGAGGCAATGAGAATAAATATAAGATCTGATTGCTGTTTTAATAAACTATAAATTATAACGATAATAAATTTCAAGGTCAAGTTCGTGCTTATTAGTAATCCTAAAATATTACGGAGAATACATTAAACATAAGAATTAATAGGCCCTCTACAACATGAAAAGCTCTTTATTTATTATAACTTATGTTTGAAAAATAAACCTGAGTTATAAGTAGAAGAGTAATTAAAATGAATCCTTTCTAACTTGGAAAAAAGCTTGAAGATTTTGCTTATCAGGAATGCTTTCCTTGACATCGTCACGACTGATGAACTACTCAGTCCAGTTGCAAATATTGGGGTATTTTTTATAATTTACTAAGTTTATTCCAGAAATCTTCTGAAGGGATTTAGAACAAATTAGTAAAGAAGTATAATGCAATGTCCATAACTCCAATAGATTCACCGCTATAAAACTATCATAATGTTGTAACGCCAAATGCTTGCGATGTAATCATGTATAGTGACTTTTTTCCATGTAATGTTACCATGCATAGTGGTTTTTCCATGTAATGTGCACTTTGGCTGAGTGTGTTGAGTTTATAACTCCTGCTTTCAATTTTTCCATGTAATCCTTTGAAGCTTCTTTCATTTCTCCATGAAGCATTTTAAAGAAAATAAGAATTTTCTTGACTCCTTCTGTAAAATGCTTGGTACATGTAAACTTGGCTGTATCTGCTAAATACGATAATTCACATTGTTGAATTATGCATACATATTATGATTAGATGCAGGCCCATCTGGGCGTGCGTATATACTCGTATATATAAATACATATTTTCGGTAAAATCATTTCATTTTCCAATTTCAAAAAATATTGTGTCAGTTTACCCTATTCAAGTGCTTAGAAATGCCTATCGATGTCATAGCATCCTATGTACCAACCAAACTTCATAAATACTCAACATAACAAATTAACAAAGTACAAAACATTTTTATAGCAATAACAAATACGCTTACCCATATATATATATGCACACACTTAGACTCATTCTAGGTTATTAGTAACCCTATCTTTAATGGGTTTAAACCCCAACAGGCTAGGGTATCTCTAAACCTTGCTCTAATACCAATTGTGACGACCCACCTTTTTTGGATGATTAAAGTCGCTAATAAACCACACATGTCTAACTCAAACCATTCAGAAGGGAGAATTGTCAATGGGGAAAATAAGAAAATAAGTGAACGAGAAAGAAAAAAACAAAACATAGAATCTCGCATCGGAATGCCAAAATATAATAAGCAAATAAACAGTTCATGAAGCTGTTTTACAATATACATTTGATTACACAATTTTTTACAACATAATTAGAGTAAAAAAAAGAATATGCCAATAATGATGTAGCTGAATAGTACTAATAATATAACATACCAAATTAAGTTTTCATCCTCCAGAAATAATGTCTTCAAACACTGAAATGCTGAGGCTGACCCGAACATAATGAAAAGACAAAACACTCAAGTCGGAACAAAAATTTCTTATGTAAATTAAATCAACAACATGTAAATATGAGTGTAATAGCTTTAGAGATGTTTGTGGGATTTTTCATCTCCTACCTAGTGTATAACGTGATTGCAATAACTTAAGAGATGTTACGAGATTTTCCATCTCCTAAGTATCCGTTAAACTATCTATATGTAGTAAGATACGCTATATATGTAGTGTCTGATCAATAAAACAAATATGTTTCTTAACGTCAGGGCTTTACATCAATCCCCCTTAACACATTTTTAAGCAGGTAGTCTATGTAGCTCCTGTAACACAACTAGTAACATCGGTAGCCAATGAGTCCTGTAACGACCCGCTATTTTGGACCATTCAAATCGACACTAAAACCGTACATGTACGACTTGAATAATTCAAAATACCGAATTGTTAATTTAATTTGGCAAAACCTAAAATATACAGTAAATAAACCAATCACAGATCACAGACACAGAGTAATATAATGCAGCGGAATAGAAAAATAGTAGTTCATGAAGCTACTATATACATCAGAGTTTAAAATAAAATACATCAGAATCTCTGGAATACAGAAAAGTCTTCAGTACGAGCCGATGACTTCTCTGAACCAGTCAATCTAGAAAACTGAAAGCTGAAACGATAGTTGGATCTCCAAATGAAGCTCCAATCTCCAAAGGTGAGTCTCTAAAGCTGTATTACTCGGTCTGACCCGAGCGTAAAGCAAAACACAAAACACTCGAGTCAGGATTAACATTCGTATATCAATAAATCCAACTCAAGTGAAATATCAACTGAAATACAAATAACTTAAAGGATGTTTGGGATGACCATCCTCTAAGGGTCCATAGAACTATCTACAGGGTAGAAATATACACTATTACATCGTGGTCATTCACTTAATTTATACTTCAAACCCAAATGTCAAATTCACTTCGAATAATTATATTTCCAAAATAGTATTTATATATATTAAATGTTGTATATGGTAAAGCACTCGCAATTTCCTTAACTTAACAAATCGTTCACATCAACCTGACCTTTCCATTTAAATTAAATTCAATCTCAATTATAAATCTCAAATCTGGATTTGATATCCTAATTACCCTTTCCATTTCAATATGTTTCCATACTTTAAGTATTTAATATTTCCCCTAAATTTCCCAATCTAGTTCTCTAAATACAAATTTCCAGACTTCGTTCAACCTCAATTTCCATTAAATTCAATTAGTTATCTACATAACAAATTCAACTATCTTGGTCCCAAATACATACCAAATTTCTAAACCATTTAATTTCAATACAGTTCATGGCTTAAATACTTAGATGTTAAATTTAACAGTTTCATATAGATTCTTGGTTTTTTACATCATTATTATTTAGTTTGAACCTTCCCTTATTCAATACCATTTTAGTGACTTTAAATTACATCTTTCTCAAGATTTCTCAAATTTTATTAAACGTGAAATATCTCATTCGATAAATTTCAAATTGATTTAAATAAATAAATCCTTATCTAAACATCATTTTACAATAACCCAAATTTATTTCTCAACCTTAATTTTTCAATATTATTGCAACATTTATCCGAATAAAATTTACATAAATTATTTATCATAATTTATGTATTTAATCAAATCTTGATTAACTAGATATAATTAACTCTATATTTATCATTACCCTTTATAGATGTATTTAAGAATTTACATTTAATAAGACCATAGATTTTTTTTTTTCATATGGTCAAAGTGTTATGGCTATTATCATTTCAATACGTACACTAAATGTATACGGGTGGATAGCATTTCAACCCGTAATCCCAAATTTAATTAAACGAAACCCGCTTGGGCCTATTTTTCAACCCATTTTAATTCAAAAATCAAACATAACAAAGGGAACTTGCAGTGTGATGACAGGGATAGTGTCAAAGTAAGTAAACAAGCAATAACAACAATCAATAACAATTCAATAGATTAAATCAAATAACTCCGAAATGATCTTATTAATTCGCATTGTTATTTTTATAATTATTTCTAAAATCTACACTATCATTTCATGTAGATTACAGATTATTACATTTCAGTTTTTCAATTGTCGTTCCATTTCAATTTCAGTTTAGTATTACAACAGTTAATCCAAACTATGTTCAAAGCTTTAAAGTATAACTTATCAATTCCTACGACAATTAATGGGTCAAATTAAACTAATCAAATTTACATATGGCGGGGTCAGGTTTAATCAATCAAGGTCCATCGTATATAATCCGTTTTCTTTGTAAACTATACCACCTCAAATCTTACTAGCAAACTAGTTATCATTTAACAATAGTAATTAACATCCAATTTAAACGACAATCAATCAATCAGTAAATTTTCAACCAATCTGTATTATTATCACATAAATAATTAACCGATAATGGTGTCAGGTGTCATAGGTGAACAGATACAGATGATAGCAGTCGTAACAGTAAACAACTAACAGCAGCATATTTCAATTGACGTTTCAATTGAATCAAATTTAATAAATAAAAGAACGTTAATCGTGAGTGATTGCTCACCTTTCAAGGCTAGAGATGAACGAGAATACAGAAGGTGATACGGATATGCACACTGCTACGGATACTGAAATTAAATTTCAAATCCAAGCAAAACAAAATCGGCACGAATTCGATCAAAGCTAATTGAAACGGATCAGATCAGAACTGAAACGATGAAGATAAATGGTATAAGCGAACTTTTATAATTCATGTACTGAACAAATCTGATATGCAGACACGACCTAAATACTTAATAACTTAAGGACATATTCTATAAAATGTAACTCAATGTATATACACAAATACACTTACAGTAACCTAACTTATTATAACATCAACCATATTATATTACTTATTGTTATACCATATATGAACTAACAGCCGATACTCACACATATAAACTAATGTAAACTTAGTTTATAAAATATGTATTTATACAAAATACTTACAATTTTAAAAATACTTACATTTTTAAAAAAAAATACTTACATACGTAAATAACATATTTATAAAACAAAACTATATAACAACTTATAAAATAATCCATAAAATTTTTGTTATTATAATGCACTGCAAGTCTGTACTCCACCTATATGAACATACTTAAATTATATGCGTACTAACAAAATAGACACAGACTTCTTCAAATGAACACATGTACTGTCCTTTCCTCCATTTTTAAAAACTGTGACATATATAAACGGCAAAACAATATATTATAAATAAATAAATCACCTTTACTAACCATGCGTATAAACAGACCATACCACTTTTAAAATTTTATATGCGTAAATAAAGTCATATATATATAACTTAACTTATACATCTTAAAACCTATAAATTACGTGAACATCAACATGTATAAAATTTAATCAGAACGAAAATTTACTAAAAAAAAAAATCTATATAAAATACCACTTTAAAATATAACAGCTGTGCGTATATGTATAATGTATACTTTAAAACTTACGTAGACGTACATCTCATAAAGCTCATATACATATACTTTTGTCTATAACTAACCTATATATATATATATCTTTGAAGGAAAAACAATTTGATACTTTAAAATTATTTAAGTAAAATATGCAAACAATTTACTACACAAATATATGCAGACATTCTATACTCATATATATAAGACTAACGTGACCTAAACCCAAACTAATCATATGTTATCCTAACTAAGCACGCATACGTTCAAATAATTGCATTTAAAAAAATTGTGCATACAAATAAAGGTGGCTACTCACCAGTTGAAGTGGGAGATGCAGTGGTACCCGAGGCGGAGGTGAGAGTGCGGAGGTGATGAACGAGAGAGGATAGAGGGATGGAAGGCGGCTGCTGCCTGTTATTTTATGCGTTTCTTATGTGTGTGTTTTTTTTTTTTTTTTTTTTTTTTTTGCAGAAGTCTTTAGAATCATGATGGAAGAAAGAAATTAAGGAGAGAAAAGTGCAGCTTATCAAATTATATAAGAAACATAGTGAAACGTACATAAATAAATGTCCTGTAGTGGTGTAAAGTAACGCACTAAAATTAAGGGAATAACAAAGGAAAGGACATTTTGAAAGCAAGAAAATGAACAGAGAAAGGAATAAATAAATTATATAGACACATACGTTTCTGACAAAGTTATAAATAGAAATAAAGAAGAGAGAGAGAAAAAGAAATGAAGAGTTATATTAAAACAGAGAAGGAAAGGTGCGTGAATCCATAGAGTTATATATATATAGGTCGAGTAATAAATGGATTTGTTTGCATGGGAGAGTTCTGGAAAGAAGATGGTGGAAATTTGAGAGCAAAATAAAAGGAGGCGGAAGGAAAAAATATATGAACAGATCTAGAAAGATGATGGTAGATTTTTACACATGCAAAAGAAACGGTTTCTCCCGAAATAAATGGTCACTCGTTTGAAACCAGATAAACAAATAAAGTAATCTATTGTTTCTTGCAAGTTATACGTTTTCTTAATTTTATTTATTTCCTAGGTCCCAATACGTAGGCAATTATACTATGGAGATTAATTATTATCAAACGTTACAAAATTCAAAAGCAAAAGAAACGTTTCGATTTCTAAATGATAAAAGCAAAAGATTAGAACGTATGCCATAAATTAAGCAACAAACGTTGATTCTAAATTTACTAATAATTAGGAGTAGAAACGTTTGATGATGAAATCAGGAAACAAATACTAATAGCAAAACGGCGATGAGTTGAATGAACAGAGAATTCAAAAGTTCAATTGAGCTGTTTGAAATAAAGCACATAACGTTAGCATTGAATTGGGAGTTATAAAACAATGTATTATAAATAGGAAATTATAAAAGTAACGTATGCTATTGGAATAGAAGCCAAAAGAGAAATGAACTTAGAGCTACCGGAAACGTATCTCTTAAGTGAAATGAATGTAAGAGAAACGGTCAAATAATGTTTATAGCTGTAAATTTAAAGTAATAAATTTATATTGGGTAGCACGGTTTAAATCGAAACGAAATAAGGAGAAGCTAAGGAGGCACAATTTATGGTGTCATTAAAACGAACAAATTTATTGCTTCCGTTGTACACCGGGTTCCGAAATACAGAAATAAATATACTTTTGAGATCAGCACGACGAGGCGCTCACAATGGTATACAGTTATCAGTGGTATGATTGAGTTATAAAAATTCGAATTTTTCACTAGTAGAAAAAAAAATGCAGTAGAATGCAGAAAATAAGAACGACGAAGCTATAGAAGTCCGGATTTTGAAAAACTAGAGATGACGCCTTTCTCAGATGAGGATTTAGAATTTTTCTATGTAAAATATTCTGCATTAGAATTTTTTTTTTTTATTATCAACAATTATTAGCTAGCTTGAATTTAATAGAATTACATAATAAATAAATTTTCATAAAATAAATTGAAATTTTGCCATCTGCTATGTTTAATTGGACGTAATCCATATATTAACTTTTTATTTGCAAATTAATTTATTTAAAAATTTCACCATAATCCAATTAAATACGTTAATAAAACGATAAAGTTTATTAAAATCTTACAGGTCGTTACACTCTCCCCCACTCAAAACTTTTCGTCCCCGAAAAGGAAGGAGGTAGGAGAATAAAATAGCCGGAAATTTATAGATTGAAAGATAAGATAAACAACAAATTTTTAAAACTACCCAAATTTATTTGAAATCTTTATTTGAAACTTCATTTGAAATTCAAATTTTCTATAATACTATAATACTTTCAACTCTTATGAAAACAATTACCTGCACTATCCCTTATTTTTACAAAGTTTATTGAAAATATTAAATCCGAAATTAATAACTTCAAACTATTCATAACACTTAAAATTTTATATTAAACAATGTAGTATATAATTAGACAAAATTTTCAAAGGATAAATCCAACAAGGAAGGAAGGTAGATTTTGAAAACAAAATCAAGATGAACAAATAAGCTGAGCAGATAAGGTAGATTCAAAAGAAGGAATCGGGTCCGAATAATTTATTTCAAACCATAAGAATTTAAATTTCAAATATTAATACAAAATTTCTTTGTTGGCAATACCTTTATAATAAAATTCTTTTATATCAAAACCAATTTTTCTTTCGAAAATACTTTTATAACTCAATGTTTTACAAGTTTATCCTCGTTCTTGCAGACTCTGGCCATGCGTTGATCAGGCGCAAAGCTAGAATTCTTCAAGTACTTAGTAGACTTGTTTCAACACCCAGTGAAAATACTTGAAAAACCTTTTAAAATAGATATGGAAAGTACGATCCAAACAAAACAATCAAACCAAAACCTTTGTCCGATCATGGTTCGCAGATACACAATGGTTACGCCTGGTTCCCCCAGGAAACAATCCATATCCGTAAGCTTTCACAGCCCTGCGAGTTACGCCATGATGACTAGTAGAGTGCAGGATACACAATGGTTACGCCTGGATCCCCCAGGAAACAATCCGTACCCCCAGGCAAGACTCAGCCAGGCACTTGCGCTACTATTCGCGACCTACACAGATTTCAGGATACACAATGGTTACGCCTGGTTCCCCCAGGAAACAATCCGTACCCCTAGGCAAGACTCAGCCAGGCAATTTCGCTGTGCATTCACGAGAGAAAAAGAAACCGTGGGACACGTCACGGTGGGAACACTCGAGTATTACATCCGGAAAACCAAAATCAGAGAGAATAATAACGATAGAATGAATCCACGCTGTGGCCACAAAGCGGATATCAAGCAGAAGGCACTTTCCATATCTTTATTTGGAAAATATATATCATATAGTACCTTTTTCAAATCACTTTCAAATATTGTACTTATATAAAGTCCATATATATAGGATTCCATTTTCAAACGAATACTTTCCAAATCAATAGTATATCAAATCATACTTATATAGACTTCGATTATATAAAATCTCTTTCCAAATTGAGTAACTTTCAAATCAATAGATTTCAAATCAACTTCATACTTATACAAATCCATTTTATATAAGTTCGACCACTCCCAAATCAAGTACTTAATAATCTAAGATTCTCAATTTCAAATTATTTCACTATCAATTCAGTTTCAAAATCATATATGATTTCACCAATTTTCTTCCAAATTAAATATCTAAAGTCAAACAAATACATTTCCAAAATCACCATATAAGTACTGGTTTTTAATTCCAATTTAATTTCAAAACCAAATATTTTCCTCAAAATCAATTACTCAAAATGGTTTCCAAATTTATAATTTATCCCTTTAAACTTTTAAACTATCTATTTCTATTTGAAATATTCAATTTACCTTTCTGAAAACCATTATTCAAAACTATTTTTTTTTTTTCAAAACATTTCAAACTAAATTTATATTCTTTATCAAACATTTTATACTCTTCGAAATTTCTTAGTTTTTAAAACTGTAGACCTTGACTTGGAAGTGTTCGAACTTTCAAAATAATTAGGGAAATCAAATTTTCAATTCAAGAGTTGAAAATCAACAATAAATCAATAAACCAATTATTAAATCCGAAACTCGAGGACTGAATACCGGTCTCATTTTAAATTGTTTCAAATATATACTTATATCTTTCTAAAATATCAAATTATACTTCGGAATTTGAAATCAAAATCGGTTTTACAAAACACTTGCATAGCGAAGCTATTAAAGTGGCCTCTCCCTCACTCTGAAACTCGAAAATCAATGTCGATGATGCGTGCACTCATCACCGAAATTATTTTCAAGCGACATAAGTGAGTTCTGGACTTCTATTTTCTTGGAAACTTCTTTGAAATTTCTTTAAAATTATTGGAATTCATTTGAGCTTATTTGAAACATTTCTTATTCAAAAAAAATAATTTTAAATCGTATTATTTATATATATTTTCCAAAATCTTAAAACCAATTTCAAAATACCGGAATTCAATTCTCGAATTTCAAATTTAACACTTCAGTTATAAATCATTTTTATATAAATCAATTTCTTATAATTTTTCAAAATTTCAAATCCTTTCAAAACCTTTTTTTATATATAGAATAACTTTTCTTATTTGTTTTGTATATAGGTATATAATCCTTATGGAAAACATTTTCACTTTTATATATAGAATAAAATCATAGTTATCAAAATAATAATTTCGATATTTAAAACAAATTTCAAAATGCAAACATACCCGATTTTCAAAGGATAATTTTAAGAATGGATTTCAAAACAAAGATAGAGATTTGAATTAGAGGAACTCCAATCCATAGAATTCTGATTCGAAGATAGACTCGATCGAAGATGAGATAATTAAATTACAAAATAGAAGATGGATATACTTCTATAAATCGCGGGCGACCTTAACCGGGTCAATCGTGATTTCAGGAATATGATTGATGCGGAATTCTAAGGCAAATCGACATTTTATTGCCAGAGATAGAATTCGGCATACCAAGATATAGCAGCATCGTAAACAAATCTTCGATGAATCGACGCCAATTGTAAAGGAGTTTCACCCCCTTTACAAATTATTTAGTGGAGATATGGGATACTCCAGAATCGAACGAATATAAATAGGGAGAGACAAGAATGAATTTCGAAACTGAGGGACATTCCAAAATTCAAAGGAAATCGAGTCAAAAAGGAAGAGATTCAACTCGAATGAAAGTGATTCTGTAATAAATTTACCATATATGCTAAGTTTTGACTTGAGCCAAAGCTCTGATACCAACTGTAACGACCCGCTATTTTGGACCATTCAAATCGACACTAAAACCGTACATGTACGACTTGAATAATTCAAAATACCGAATTGTTAATTTAATTTGGCAAAACCTAAAATATACAGTAAATAAACCAATCACAGATCACAGACACAGAGTAATATAATGCAGCGGAATAGAAAAATAGTAGTTCATGAAGCTACTATATACATCAGAGTTTAAAATAAAATACATCAGAATCTCTGGAATACAGAAAAGTCTTCAGTACGAGCCGATGACTTCTCTGAACCAGTCAATCTAGAAAACTGAAAGCTGAAACGATAGTTGGATCTCCAAATGAAGCTCCAATCTCCAAAGGTGAGTCTCTAAAGCTGTATTACTCGGTCTGACCCGAGCGTAAAGCAAAACACAAAACACTCGAGTCAGGATTAACATTCGTATATCAATAAATCCAACTCAAGTGAAATATCAACTGAAATACAAATAACTTAAAGGATGTTTGGGATGACCATCCTCTAAGGGTCCATAGAACTATCTACAGGGTAGAAATATACACTATTACATCGTGGTCATTCACTTAATTTATACTTCAAACCCAAATGTCAAATTCACTTCGAATAATTATATTTCCCAAATAGTATTTATATATATTAAATGCTGTATATGGTAAAGCACTCGCAATTTCCTTAACTTAACAAATCGTTCACATCAACCTGACCTTTCCATTTAAATTAAATTCAATCTCAATTATAAATCTCAAATCTGGATTTGATATCCTAATTACCCTTTCCATTTCAATATGTTTCCATACTTTAAGTATTTAATATTTCCCCTAAATTTCCCAATCTAGTTCTCTAAATACAAATTTCCAGACTTCGTTCAACCTCAATTTCCATTAAATTCAATTAGTTATCTACATAACAAATTCAACTATCTTGGTCCCAAATACATACCAAATTTCTAAACCATTTAATTTCAATACAGTTCATGGCTTAAATACTTAGATGTTAAATTTAACAGTTTCATATAGATTCTTGGTTTTTTACATCATTATTATTTAGTTTGAACCTTCCCTTATTCAATACCATTTTAGTGACTTTAAATTACATCTTTCTCAAGATTTCTCAAATTTTATTAAACGTGAAATATCTCATTCGATAAATTTCAAATTGATTTAAATAAATAAATCCTTATCTAAACATCATTTTACAATAACCCAAATTTATTTCTCAACCTTAATTTTTCAATATTATTGCAACATTTATCCGAATAAAATTTACATAAATTATTTATCATAATTTATGTATTTAATCAAATCTTGATTAACTAGATATAATTAACTCTATATTTATCATTACCCTTTATAGATGTATTTAAGAATTTACATTTAATAAGACCATAGATTTTTTTTTTTCATATGGTCAAAGTGTTATGGCTATTATCATTTCAATACGTACACTAAATGTATACGGGTGGATAGCATTTCAACCCGTAATCCCAAATTTAATTAAACGAAACCCGCTTGGGCCTATTTTTCAACCCATTTTAATTCAAAAATCAAACATAACAAAGGGAACTTGCAGTGTGATGACAGGGATAGTGTCAAAGTAAGTAAACAAGCAATAACAACAATCAATAACAATTCAATAGATTAAATCAAATAACTCCGAAATGATCTTATTAATTCGCATTGTTATTTTTATAATTATTTCTAAAATCTACACTATCATTTCATGTAGATTACAGATTATTACATTTCAGTTTTTCAATTGTCGTTCCATTTCAATTTCAGTTTAGTATTACAACAGTTAATCCAAACTATGTTCAAAGCTTTAAAGTATAACTTATCAATTCCTACGACAATTAATGGGTCAAATTAAACTAATCAAATTTACATATGGCGGGGTCAGGTTTAATCAATCAAGGTCCATCGTATATAATCCGTTTTCTTTGTAAACTATACCACCTCAAATCTTACTAGCAAACTAGTTATCATTTAACAATAGTAATTAACATCCAATTTAAACGACAATCAATCAATCAGTAAATTTTCAACCAATCTGTATTATTATCACATAAATAATTAACCGATAATGGTGTCAGGTGTCATAGGTGAACAGATACAGATGATAGCAGTCGTAACAGTAAACAACTAACAGCAGCATATTTCAATTGACGTTTCAATTGAATCAAATTTAATAAATAAAAGAACGTTAATCGTGAGTGATTGCTCACCTTTCAAGGCTAGAGATGAACGAGAATACAGAAGGTGATACGGATATGCACACTGCTACGGATACTGAAATTAAATTTCAAATCCAAGCAAAACAAAATCGGCACGAATTCGATCAAAGCTAATTGAAACGGATCAGATCAGAACTGAAACGATGAAGATAAATGGTATAAGCGAACTTTTATAATTCATGTACTGAACAAATCTGATATGCAGACACGACCTAAATACTTAATAACTTAAGGACATATTCTATAAAATGTAACTCAATGTATATACACAAATACACTTACAGTAACCTAACTTATTATAACATCAACCATATTATATTACTTATTGTTATACCATATATGAACTAACAGCCGATACTCACACATATAAACTAATGTAAACTTAGTTTATAAAATATGTATTTATACAAAATACTTACAATTTTAAAAATACTTACATTTTTTAAAAAAAATACTTACATACGTAAATAACATATTTATAAAACAAAACTATATAACAACTTATAAAATAATCCATAAAATTTTTGTTATTATAATGCACTGCAAGTCTGTACTCCACCTATATGAACATACTTAAATTATATGCGTACTAACAAAATAGACACAGACTTCTTCAAATGAACACATGTACTGTCCTTTCCTCCATTTTTAAAAACTGTGACATATATAAACGGCAAAACAATATATTATAAATAAATAAATCACCTTTACTAACCATGCGTATAAACAGACCATACCACTTTTAAAATTTTATATGCGTAAATAAAGTCATATATATATAACTTAACTTATACATCTTAAAACCTATAAATTACGTGAACATCAACATGTATAAAATTTAATCAGAACGAAAATTTACTAAAAAAAAAAATCTATATAAAATACCACTTTAAAATATAACAGCTGTGCGTATATGTATAATGTATACTTTAAAACTTACGTAGACGTACATCTCATAAAGCTCATATACATATACTTTTGTCTATAACTAACCTATATATATATATATATCTTTGAAGGAAAAACAATTTGATACTTTAAAATTATTTAAGTAAAATATGCAAACAATTTACTACACAAATATATGCAGACATTCTATACTCATATATATAAGACTAACGTGACCTAAACCCAAACTAATCATATGTTATCCTAACTAAGCACGCATACGTTCAAATAATTGCATTTAAAAAAATTGTGCATACAAATAAAGGTGGCTACTCACCAGTTGAAGTGGGAGATGCAGTGGTACCCGAGGCGGAGGTGAGAGTGCGGAGGTGATGAACGAGAGAGGATAGAGGGATGGAAGGCGGCTGCTGCCTGTTATTTTATGCGTTTCTTATGTGTGTGTTTTTTTTTTTTTTTTTTTTTTTTTTTTGCAGAAGTCTTTAGAATCATGATGGAAGAAAGAAATTAAGGAGAGAAAAGTGCAGCTTATCAAATTATATAAGAAACATAGTGAAACGTACATAAATAAATGTCCTGTAGTGGTGTAAAGTAACGCACTAAAATTAAGGGAATAACAAAGGAAAGGACATTTTGAAAGCAAGAAAATGAACAGAGAAAGGAATAAATAAATTATATAGACACGTACGTTTCTGACAAAGTTATAAATAGAAATAAAGAAGAGAGAGAGAAAAAGAAATGAAGAGTTATATTAAAACAGAGAAGGAAAGGTGCGTGAATCCATAGAGTTATATATATATAGGTCGAGTAATAAATGGATTTGTTTGCATGGGAGAGTTCTGGAAAGAAGATGGTGGAAATTTGAGAGCAAAATAAAAGGAGGCGGAAGGAAAAAATATATGAACAGATCTAGAAAGATGATGGTAGATTTTTACACATGCAAAAGAAACGGTTTCTCCCGAAATAAATGGTCACTCGTTTGAAACCAGATAAACAAATAAAGTAATCTATTGTTTCTTGCAAGTTATACGTTTTCTTAATTTTATTTATTTCCTAGGTCCCAATACGTAGGCAATTATACTATGGAGATTAATTATTATCAAACGTTACAAAATTCAAAAGCAAAAGAAACGTTTCGATTTCTAAATGATAAAAGCAAAAGATTAGAACGTATGCCATAAATTAAGCAACAAACGTTGATTCTAAATTTACTAATAATTAGGAGTAGAAACGTTTGATGATGAAATCAGGAAACAAATACTAATAGCAAAACGGCGATGAGTTGAATGAACAGAGAATTCAAAAGTTCAATTGAGCTGTTTGAAATAAAGCACATAACGTTAGCATTGAATTGGGAGTTATAAAACAATGTATTATAAATAGGAAATTATAAAAGTAACGTATGCTATTGGAATAGAAGCCAAAAGAGAAATGAACTTAGAGCTACCGGAAACGTATCTCTTAAGTGAAATGAATGTAAGAGAAACGGTCAAATAATGTTTATAGCTGTAAATTTAAAGTAATAAATTTATATTGGGTAGCACGGTTTAAATCGAAACGAAATAAGGAGAAGCTAAGGAGGCACAATTTATGGTGTCATTAAAACGAACAAATTTATTGCTTCCGTTGTACACCGGGTTCCGAAATACAGAAATAAATATACTTTTGAGATCAGCACGACGAGGCGCTCACAATGGTATACAGTTATCAGTGGTATGATTGAGTTATAAAAATTCGAATTTTTCACTAGTAGAAAAAAAAAATGCAGTAGAATGCAGAAAATAAGAACGACGAAGCTATAGAAGTCCGGATTTTGAAAAACTAGAGATGACGCCTTTCTCAGATGAGGCTTTAGAATTTTTCTATGTAAAATATTCTGCATTAGAAATTTTTTTTTTTATTATTATCAACAATTATTAGCTAGCTTGAATTTAATAGAATTACATAATAAATAAATTTTCATAAAATAAATTGAAATTTTGCCATCTGCTATGTTTAATTGGACGTAATCCATATATTAACTTTTTATTTGCAAATTAATTTATTTAAAAATTTCACCATAATCCAATTAAATACGTTAATAAAACGATAAAGTTTATTAAAATCTTACAGGTCGTTACAAGTCCCCTATAGGTACATTACTAAAACAAAATCATTATGATCGCGTATAAGGATGAAAGTATGACAAGGCACGTGAGCAATGCCCAAGGTAGGATACTACTAATTCGGATCGCGGGGCTAGTGGTAACGCATCATAGTCATGACCACAATATGCGTCAAACACTCCCATAATAAAATCAAGGTGCACTAATCAATTCAAAATCAATATGATAACACGTAGAAGCGTGTCCACTAGGGGTAGCTATCCCACTTGGCCTTGACAAGCCGTCCTATTTTAATCATTTCAAATTGGCACAAGTGTCGAGGTCATTCATCATCATTCTCTTTCTTCAAATCCAGCAAATGTTGGCCAAACCCAACCATTTCATTCTGGATCATCCACCATGCACACAGTTGTTAATGTGGTTCCAATATTGACAGAGTATGCCAATAGGATACCTCGGTCTCTTTAACAAACAAATGTCACTTTCACACCGGTTGGTTCTTTTAAATTCCAAAAACAAGTCATATTCCATATCAAAATAACATATTTGCTTCAAAATCATTTTGAATTCAAAATTTGTCATACATTCAAAACATCCGTATTTAAAACAATGATTTAAATCTAAATACTTCCCAATCTTAAACAGTTTAAATATTGAAAATGGTTTGAATAATTAAAATAGTTTGAATATTAATAGTAGTTTGGATAACTAAAAATAGTTTTAATACTGAAAAATAGTTTGGAATAATTAGAATAGTTTAAAAATTGGAAATAGTTTTGAATATAAAATAGATTTTAATATTGAGAATAATTTGGATAAATAGTTTATATGTCAAATTAATTTATATTAAAATCTTTTCTTCCTTTTTAAACGATTTGAACTCATGTTCCCATTTCAAATGACAAAAAATCTGTTACCCGGCTCCTTGGCTTGGCTACAAGACGATACTTGTAGAGGTGATAATTATCGTCCGACAAGATTCTGACCAAGGAAAGGTTGGAGGTATAAAGGGTTTGGTGCGTTCGATATGTTCGACATTTCTATGTGGCTCGGTCAAAGTGGAGGGAACGCATGGATCGGTCAAGGTGTAGGGCACACATGGCTCAGTCTAGATGGCTCGGCCTAGACGTGTTAGCAAGCATCGTTCGGACATGGTTGGAAAGTTATTATCGTTCGGTCAGGGTTGGTTCGGCACGAGTATTCGGTGTATCTGGTTCGGTGCAAGGTAAAGGAGTTAGCCAATCTGTGGAAGCCAACATCAACGTGGGGAGGTTGGCCTTGCTTTGCTTCAAGATCCATTACGAGCTACTCCGAGTTCTTTAAGAGTTCGCTTCGAGTCAATTTCTCAATCAGTATCGGTAGGCCATACTAGGTGGGCATTTGTTGATCGACCGAAAATCGCTCGGTATGCCTGGCTCGGTCGACTAAGCTATAATCGACCTAGTCATCTTGGTCAGGGGCCCACGCAGGTGAACCAACCTATTTTCGTCTATAAATAGAGGGGCAGAGGTAGAGTTAAAGGGACCTTTTTTTGAGAACTCTAGGGATACTCTACCATTTTTTGTACTCGCTTCCATCATTTCAAACTTGTATTCGAGTTATAAGTTTGCGGATTGTATCTATATTCAAGTCTTTGAGAAAAGCAATAAAGATTACATTAACCGTAGACGTAGGCAGTTACGCCGAACCATTACAATTCTAGTTTCCTTGTTTCTGCAGTTAGTTTTGCATACATTCCTCTATTTTAATTTATTACCTTCATTAATCTCTCTACAAAAATCTTTTCTTGAGTGTTAGTAGCCAATTTTGGTGCTAACATTTTGGTGCTTTCACTGAGAACCGCATTCTCAAGCTGTTGGGATCTACTTTGTCACTATTGGATTGAAGAAATCCTCCAAAGAAGATCCAAATTCATTCACAAGAAGTTCATAGATTCTACTCATAGTTCTGATCGATTACTCTACAATGGGAAGACCACATACCAGATCAGCCTCCCATAAGGCTGATGTCAACGAGACCGCTAGCATCCAACAAGTAGGACCCAGCAATCAACAAGCCAATCCAGATGCAGAAACTGCCACCATCCTAAACCAAATAGAAGTTGTCACTAGAACAAAGTTCAATGAGCTGATGAGAGAACTCGTGGAAAGTAGGAGACAGTTTAGTGAGAAGATTCATGCTAACGCCAATCTCATGACCCAGCTTACTCGACAACAGCATCAGAATGCTGGAGGAAGTCTCGCTACCTACTCATCATCTGATAGCTCATTTCGTCTAATGAACATCCTAGACGTAGACACCGTATAATTGAAACAGCTCAGACAGGTGCAGCAGATCAATCCAATAGGAATGATCCAAGTTTCCTACCTTGAGTCGTGGCCCTTCACTTGCACCTAGAAAATTGCTCTCGAGTTGGAATGGGAAACTTAGGATCTGGAGCGCAAGTGGAAGCTGACCGACTGGCTCACCAGGGACTCAATGAAGCAGGTCCCTAGGACACTCATTTAGGAGATTACCAATCAAGGAGGCACTAACTGAGATGGTCACATAGGACGGAGTCTAACTTTCCACCTCCCATCCAGACCCCCGATTTGTCAGCCATGGTCAGACATGTGATGAGGGAAAATCAGGACTTATCCAATGATGACTAGGGCATAGATTGAAGTCGTACTCCATTAGCAGATGCTATCCTGTAGGTTGAATACCCTCGGAAGTTTAATATGCCGACTATTTTAGCCTATGAGGGGAAGACTTATCCCCAACAACATGTAATGAGATATGAGTGGATGATGGACTCGGGTGGAGCAAATGATGCGACTAAATGTAGATGTTTTCCAATAAACCTATCTAGAATCGCTACCGTGTGGTTCACCAAACTTCCTCCACGATCGATCTTCAGATTTGATGAGTTAGCGACGAAATTTGTGAAGCAATTCAGAATTCATACCACTCACCCAAAGGATGTGATGTATTTATCCAATGTAATCTAGGTTCTAGGGGAGTCCATAAAGGAATATTTGCAAAGACTTCACATTGTTGCTACTGAAGTTAGCAGCCCAAATAACCACGCTATTCTCATGGCCGTAATGCAAGGGGTAGATCTGGACTCAAAGTTTGGTGATTGGCTAGTAGGAAAACCTCTGGCTACCTTGGAACGTTTTTATTCAAAAGCACACCAGTTCATGAGATGGGAGGAAGACAGGTGGATGAGGTGAGGCAGAGCGCCAAGACCTGACAAAGAGATGGTGCAAATCAACATTGCGGTGAAACAGGCTGGCGATAACTCTGGAAGGTCCAGGTCAATGTTCCAAACAAGCCTGAGCAGTCTAAAGGATCCAGAGGGGGAAATTTCGAAAGGAAGAGGAAAGCCGGAAAGTGGAAACCAAGTATCCCGACGTTACAATGAATGCACTCCTCTGAACACATCTCTTGAGAATATTTATTTGTCAACTTGTAACACCTTCCAATACCGAAAGCCGCGCCCAAAAGAATCCATTGAGGAACAAAAGAAGACTGGGAAGTACTGTCGCTTTCACAAGACCTATGGGCACAACACTGAGGAATGTAGACACCTCCATAATTCTATAGAAAAATTGATTCAGCAAAAGAAGTTACAACAGTTTGTTAAGAATCCACAGGAAGGCGGACAAGGAACGTCCGACCCCAGTCGCGGGCAGGCTACACATCATCCTAAGGAACCTGCTCGCACCGTAGGTAGACTAATCATAAACAAGATAGTTGGTGGGCCTCATCCATCAGATGAGAGTTGGTAAGAGATGGAACTGTATGCTAATTCTTTGAAACATGCAGACTTTGAATGCTGCTCAAATGCGGAAGATGGGACTCCAACGAAACAGCAACGAATGATGACGGATGATATATGTTCAGAAGTAGAGATGTCCATCAGGTGGAGGCACCTACTATTGACCCGATGATCATTTTGGCGACAATTGGGCCAGTGTTTATGAGAAGGATACTAATTGATTGTGGGAGTTCTGTTAACATTATATTCAAAAAGGCGTATGACCAAATGAAAATGGAGGCAAAGGATTTGAAACCATCTAAAGCCTGCATCCATGGTTTTAATGGTGCAGCCACTAACGCGATAGGTAATGTTGAATTAACGATTGAATTAGGAGAAGGTGAATATAGGCGGGTATGGATCCTACAATTCATTTTTTGGATGTTGATTCCCCATATAATGTTTTTCTGGGCCGACCGGCCCTGGTAGAGTTTCGAGCAGCTTTGGCCCTATGGTGTTTGACTTTGAAATTTTCGATGGATAGAGGAGTTAGGGTAGTGCATGGCAAACAAGCAACTGTTCATGCATGTTATGTGGCTGAGTTGAGAGAGGCTCGGTGAAGAGAGAAGGGAAAGGTTGTGGACAACTCAATCCGCATCCAGGTTGCACAAAATTGACAAGTAATCCTCGAGTCTTGGCTCGGGCAGCAGAGTCGGATCTACAAAGACATAGATTCGAGAGACAATGATGAAGAACCTAAAGAGTCTAAAGAAGCATTGGCTGAATTTACGATTGATATTCTAGTCAGTCATGATGACCCATCACGGGTACTGAAGACTGGATCACAACTCACGCCCTCGATGACTGAGGATCTTGCCGATTTCCTCTTACCAAATTTGGATGTTTTTGCTTGGACACATACTGATATGTGCGGGATTTCTTCCGCCCTAGCGAGTCATAGGTTGAACATTGACCCAAAGTACGTGCCGATGAAGTAAAAAGACAAGGTATGGACCTAGAGAGGTATGTTCCTCTCAAAGAGGAGGTGGACAAACTCAAAGCTAGTGGGTTTGTCCACGATGCCCTCTACCCTGAATGGGTGTCTAACCCCATGCTAGTGAGAAAAGAGAATGGGAAACGGAGGACCTATGTTGATTACTCAGACCTGAACAAGGCTTGCCTTAAGGATAGTTTCCCATTACCCAGAATTGACCAGCTGGTTGAATCAACTGTCGAACGCAAGTTATTGTCATTTATGGATGCGTATTCGGCATACGATCAAATCCCAATGCACGTTCTAGATCACGAACAAAATAGTTTTGTCGCGGACGTCGGACTATATTGTTATGTGGTGAAGCCTTTTTGGTTGAAGAACGCAGAATCGACTTACCAGCGCTTGGTAAATCGGATGTTTAAAGACCAAATTGGTAGAACAATGGAAGTCTATGCGGATGACATGCTTGTGAAATCATGGCAGTCAAATGACCATATTCGAGACTTAGCGAAGATGTTTGATATACTTAGATACTATGGAATGAAAATCAATCCACTAAAATGTTCCTTTGGTGTGGCGTCGGGAAGTTTTTGGGCTTTATTTTCAATGCACGGGGAATTGAAGCTAATCCAGAAAAGATTCATGCTATTCGAGACATAAAAGCACCTAGAACTATAAAGCAAGTACAAAGCCTGAATGGAATGGTTACCGCGTTGAGTCGATTCATATCCAAAGCGACTGATAAATGTATTCCCTTCTTCGATGGGATAAAGAAAGGGAAGAGAAATTTTGAATGGACGCCAGACTGTGAGGACGCATTCTGAGCTCTGGTAAGACATTTGGAAAGTCCCCCGGTTCCGTCAAAACCTGTAGACTATGAAGTGTTATATGTATACTTGGCTGTGTCTCAACATGCCATCAGTACGGCCTAGGTTCGTGAGGAGGCCCGAATTCAAAATCCAGTGTATTATGCCAGTAAACGTCTAACGAGGGCAGAGAGAAATTAACCTAAAATTAAGAAGCTAGCCTACTGTTTGGTGATTGTGTCGCGTAAGCTTCGTCCATATTTTTAGGCATACCCGATCAGTGTTTATACCGATCAACCTCTAGGGCAGGTGCTCCAACGACCGAAAACCTCTGGAAGGTTATTAAAGTGGAACATTGAGTTGAGTCAATTCGATATCACTTACCTTCCATGGAGGGCTATTCGAAGGCAGGCGCTAGTGGATTTCATTGCAGAATTCACCGTATTAGACAAGCCAAGCAGTGATGATGTTATTCCCCTTATTCAATGGAAACTATACACCGATGGGGCATCCAACGACTTTTGTTCTAGGGTTGGTGTTATTCTTGTAACTCTAGAAAACCTATAAAGTTGTTATGCTTTGAAGCTTAATTTCCCAGCTACGAATAATAAAGTCGAGTATGAAGCATTGATTCCTGTCTTAAAACTTACCAGGCAACTTGGAGTAAAATCGGTTAAAATCTTTTGCGACTCACAATTGGGGGTGTACCAAGTGCGGGAATACTATCAAGCAAAGGGGCGCAGACTTGCCCCATATCTTGCTCGGGTTCAAGAGCTATTAGAAGACCTTGAATATTACGAAATTTCACGCAACCCACGTGAACAAAATAGGGAAGCCGATTCATTGGAAAAATTCGCAAGTACTGGTGATGCACGGCAGGTGGGCTTGGTTCCCATCGATATCTTACATGCTCCGAGTATAAACGAGATGGAAGTATATTTTGTGCTAAAAATGAAACTGAGATGGAGTCATGGATAACCCCGTTCAAACAATACCTGTTACATAAGACTTTGCCCAAGAAAAGAACGAAAGATGACAAGTAACTCACAAAGCTTCGTGGTACATAATGCAGGATGGAATAATGTATCAGAAAGGATTCTCGGTTCCCTTACTTTGGTGCATTACCCACGACGAGATAAAGCGGGCCTTGAAAGAGGTTCATGAAGGAGAATGTAGCAACCATACTGGGGGCAGACATTAGCGAAAAAGACCTCTACTGTGGATACTATTGGCCAACCGTGAATCGAAATGCTGCGCACTATGTAAGAAGGTGCGATAAATGTCAAAAGTATGCAAAAATCCCAAGAGATCCCCCGACAGAACTCACATAAATGGTTAGTCGCTGGTCATTTGCAATATGGGGGATTGATATATTCGGCTCCTTGCCGATCTCCAAAGGTGGTGGAAAATATGTAATTGTTACGGTCGATTACTTTACCAAGTGGGCCCAAGCAGAGCCCTTAGCTACAATCACCATAAAAAGGTCATTAATTTCGTTGTGCGAAACATCATATGCCGCTTTGGCCTCCTACGAACTATCATTACGGACAACGGAACTCAATTTGAAAGTAGGGAGTTCAAAGAATTCTGCCAAAAATATGGTATTGAGAAAAGGTTTGCAGTAGTTGCTCACCCTAAGGCCAGTGGACAAGTTGAAGCCGTAAATAAAATAATCAAATCAATATTGAAGGAACTTTGGAGAAGACTAGAGGAAAGTGGGTGGATGAGCTTTTGACAACACTCTGGGCTTACAGAACCACCAACAAGTCCGCGATTGGCCACACTCCATTCACTTTGGCATACGGCATTGAAGATTTTACACCCATGAAACTTGAAATTCCTTCTTATCGGATAACCCATTATGATCCTAAGAAAAATCGAGATCTCTTACTGGAATCCCTGGACTTTGTGGACAAGAAATGTGAAGAAGCTGATTTAAGGGCGGCTGCATATAGGCATCAAGTCGCTCGATATTATAATGAAAAAGTTTGACCGAGAATCTTTGATGTGGGAGATTTCATTTTGAAGAGTGCTTTTCTGATCCCATCACATGTGAATCCCACATGGGAAGGCCCATAGTCATTGAACAGAAGCTTGGAGAAGGAACTTTCAAGCTAGCGATCGTCAATGGCGTGACGTTCCCCGAGCATGAAATAGCGAGTAGTTGCATCGTTATTACACGTATCCTGTTTCTTTCGCATTTTAGTAGTAATTGTTTCCAATATGTTTTTATTTTTTTATTATTGATTTCGGCATGTAATAAGACAATTCAGTTTGTTCCTATTTGTTATGATTAATAAAGGCTTGAAGCCGCTTTTCTACGAACTATTGATGTTCCGTGTGTTATAAATCCATGGAAAAAATTAAATCACATTATTCTGTCCGGCGTATGAACGCGCGCACAAAATTAAAAGTCAATCAATAAAATAAAAAAATCTCTCAGTCCCTAGAGTGCGGACTAGTGTACTCTGAGTCCCCAGAGTATGGACTAGAGGATAAACGACTTTAAAATCTCTATGTCCCCGGAGCGAGGACTAGAGTACTCTAAGTCCCCAGAGTGCAGACTAGAGTATGAACGACTTAAAAAATCTCTAAGTCCCTAGAGTGCGGACTAGAGTACTCTGAGTCCCTGGAGTGTGGACTAGAGTATAAACGACTTGAAAATATTTAAGTCCCCAGAGCAAGGACTAGAGCACTCTGTGTCTCCAGAGTGGGGACTAGAGCATAAATGATTTAAAAAATCTCTAAGTCCCTAGAGTGCAGACTAGAGTGCTCTGAGTCCCCGAAGTGCGGACAAGTGTATAAAAGGACTTGAAAATTTCTAAGTCCTCGGACCATGGACTAGAGTACTCTGAGTCCCCATAGTGCAGACTAGAGTATAAACGACTTGAAAATCTCTAAGTCCCTGAAGCACGGACTAGAGTACTTTGAGTCCCAGAGTGCAGACTAGAGTATAAATGACTTGAAAATCTCTAAGTCCCGAGAGTGAGACTAGAGTACTCTGAGTCCATGGAGTGCGAACTAGAGTATAAACGACTTGAAAATCTCTAAGACAAGTGTATAAAAGGACTTGAAAATTTCTAAGTCCTCGGAGCGTGGACTAGAGTACTCTGAGTCCCCATAGTGCAGACTAGAGTATAAACGACTTGAAAATCTCTAAGTCCCCGAAGCACGGACTAGAGTACTCTGAGTCCCAGAGTGCAGACTATAGTATAAATGACTTAAAAATCTCTAAGTCCCGAGAGTGAGACTAGAGTACTCTGAGTCCATGGAGTGCGAACTAGAGTATAAACGACTTGAAAATCTCCGAGTCCCCGGAGCGCGGACTAGAGTACTCCGAGTCCCCGAATACGGACTAGAGTATAAACGACTCGAAAATCTCTAAGTCCCCGGAGCTTGAACTAGATTAGACTGAGTCCCCAGAGTGCATACTAGATATAAACGACTTAAAAAAATCTCTAAGTCCCCAAAGTACAGACTAGAGTACTCTAAGTCCCTGGAGTGCGGTATAGAGTATAAACGACATAAAAAATCTCTGTCCCCGGAGCATGTACAAGAGCGCTCCGAGTCCCGTAGTGCGGACTAGAGTGTAAACGATTCAAAAATTCTCTAAGTCCCTGAAGCATGGACTAAAGTACTCTAATTCTCCAGAGTGTGGACTAGAAGATTTCCGATTCAAAAAATTTCCAAGTCATGAAGAAGCGGACCAGAGCTTATGTTACCCATGAGATTTCAAATTTCGACTACAAGTTAGGCAATAACCTAAACACTGAGAACCATGGAAGACGAAGAAACATAATTTTATTCACTAATCCAAAACAAAGTTCCACTATAATTTCTCCTGAACTAGGACCCAAAAATCTATTTACAACGACTATGAAAATAAATAGAAATAACTGCATAATTCAGACTTATTCGGGTTGAATGAGGCGCGACCGGATAACTACTTTTTTGATTTTTTTTCCATCCTTCGGCTTCTCCGAAGGCTCCTCACCGAAGTTTTTTCTCTTGGACGCCTTTCTTCCTAGTGAGATGGTGCCCGAGGAAGGAGGAGGAACATCCAATGGCGTGGTCCCACCAGGGAGAATGGCTTTCAAGGGCCTGTTCAGGGGATCATCCGATTCCACCACTTGAGGCTCATCCTTAATTTCAGCTTTCTTCTTCCCCTCTTTCATGATTTGTTCCTCCATGATCAGTTTTGAAGTATGTTAGGAGGTGCCCGAGATTTCAACTTCATCATGTCCTTCTATAGGTGAGGGGTTCTCGATTTTTTCCTCATCGAGCGTCCCGATCATTTGAGCATCGGGTCCGGGAGCATTCCAAGTGTGAGATGCCTCACCCAATTTCTCTTCCTTCTCCGTGGCAGCATCACTCCTTGGAGTTGGTTCGGGATTAGAATGGCCTAGACAAGCTATAAAAGACAAACGTTAAAATACATTTATTGCCCGCCAGGAAGCGATGGTAATTTGAACTCTAGAAAGAAAAGTTAAATACCAACCTCCGGTTGACCCTCGGCTGTTTTGGGAGTCTCACCCTTTGGGATAGCAGCAGAATGTGGATATCAAACTTGGGTTTCTCTGGATCATAGCAAACACGCTGCTCGAAAGGGTCGAGTGATGAGCGACTGGTCGGCTGAACAGAAGGAAGAACTGGAGATTCGGTCCCGGATGGACCGGTAACTTTGTCCTTCCCTTTTGATGAGTAGGAATCTCTTCCATAAAGGACTTTGGCTGCAGATAAGTCGGAAGGCTCGTTTCCTTGAAGTACTTCCTTCACAAGAGAATCATCATCAACCTCCTTGGTGCCTAGTTCTACTTGTTTTATTTTTATCATGATATCCCATGCCTCGGCTAATGATTCGAGGTAACCCTTGCCTAGAAAAGATAGATCTCGATGCATGAGAACCCAAGTGTTGTATTCTCCAATAAGCGGATCAAATAGGCATTTAATTTCTTCTCTCCGGCTTCAGCAGCTACCATAAGGCGAAAGACAATTTCTGTCAATGCCATTCTTTTACCCTCTTCATGGGCTACGTCCTTTAATGTTTTAGCTTTGGAAAGCTCCTCATCATGCTTTGTTTTTAGAAGTCGTGCAGCGACAATCTCGTTGCAATATCATTGCGACTGCTCTTAAGCGGCAGTTTTTTCTTCCTTTTCTTTGAGGAGTAGCTCCTCCAATTCTTTGACTTGTTGAGAGAGGACATCCTTCTCTTTTTGAATTGAGTCTTTTTCTAAGGCTAAAACACCACAGCATTGAACCAACTCATCAATTTCCCTTTTGTGTGTAGCTTCCAGACGACTGACTGCCTTAGCTATATCTTTAACGTTTTGTTGGGCAGCTTCAAGTTGAGGTTTGTATGAGGAAAGATCTTTATCTTGGGCTTTGATAATGTCTTTGTCATGGATGGCTTCAAGCTTCAGGCGATCGATCTCATACAGATGTTCCATAGAAACTTCTAAAACTTTTTCTTCCAAGTGAACAAACACATCGTGTTGAACATAGACATCATTATTGCAGGCGATGGTGCTTTGTTTGACATGCCCTGGAATTGGGGGGATCGCAGGAAGAAATTTTAGTCCGTCGAAGCATATCTTTGGAATTATGACTTTAAGCTCAATTAATCTTTCAGCTACCAATGGGTCATGTGCAGAGATTGAAGGGGTTTACTTAGTTGGAGCCATAGACTTTTTATAAGGCTCACGAGATTGCTTTTTGCTGAACGAACTAGAGTGTTGGTCATGGGAAGCTTCAGATTGAGACCCCTTCAGAGAAGATTTTTCCCTATTGTGCTCTGAGTGATGGGGAGGATCGTTGGAGTATGAAGAATGGTTATATGTTTTTCTTCGAGAAGATAATGAGTCTCTAGGACGGTAGTCCCTGCCGCCGCTATCATCTCTTTCTCGACATCTACCTGAACCCTAATTCTGATTGGAATGGTGGAAAATAGAGGACCCACGAAGGGCGGTCAAATCCGTGAGTGTGCCCCATATCAGCTGCATTGAAATTAAGTGAGAACGAGTTAGTGAGAATAATATGATGGCTAAAGTTTAAGTGCAGGATGAAGTGTAAGTGTTCATGTACGTCCTAGTGTTTCCTCCCGAAGGACCAGTTTCTTTTGCTTTACTTATTGGAGTTTTTTCTCCTTGATGATGAATTTGATCGCCTCCATCACCTCTCGTGGGAGAATTAAGTCCCATATCCCTTGGGTCATCGAAACCGTAATTCAGCAAGTCATCAGAGATGGTCAGGTCAGAAAGACCTTTCAATGAACCCTCTAGATGTTTGGGAGATGACTTTTTCTCAACCGGAGTGATTGTAATTTTAGAAGTCCCGCCTACTATTTTCTTTTTCAGTTTATAAGCTAAGCTTTTTTTGCATCTTCGAAGAGGGAAGTAACTTGGCGATACCAGGCGCGTTCGTTATTGGTGCAATATCGGAACTTAAGTTCTCGTCGTTCTTTTTAGAACCTCGGCCTCCTTTATTTCGCCTTCCTCGAATATATTAGGGGTTCCTCCTGTAAAGGGCATCAAAGGCCTAGCTTGCCCTTTGCCTTTTTCTATGGCAGATCTGGTTGTAGCGGCGCCAGTTGGGAGATTAGTTCGACGACCTTCCGCCAGTAATCCAAACATTAAAAGAAATTCATTAGAAATGACGAATTTAATCTTCTGGTCATCCACAGGAATAGCTCGGATGGCCTCGACGGCCTTAGAATACCCAGTACCTTTGGGACATGGGTTTTACTTGTAAAAGTTGAAAAAAGTTTAGAAAGAATACACTTTGTGCCATAGAAAAATATTGAGCTGGAAATGGAACTTACTCTCTTCCAGCCATCTTCTCGCAAAGCCAGGGTGGCGACGTACATAAAACCATTCCTGCTTATATTAGGAGAATTTACTGCATGCCCCCGCCAGGATCTGACACTTGGAGTGTGGCTCAAGGAATATGAAGGATGAACTGTCAGACCGTCTTTTGAAGTGATAATTATAGTGGATATCACCGGGAGTGGGGAGCCTAAATAAGATGCTCATGAAGAGAATACAAGTGTCATAGATGAACGTGTAACTATTGGGATGTAGGTGTGCCAGGGCGATCTCAATATACTGTAACACTTCATGAAGAAAGGAGTTGAAAGGTGACATGCTACCAACCAAGCACATGAATTTATTGCACGTTGTATATCCAGTTGGGGGCAGGTGAGGTCGATCTT
The DNA here is from genome assembly GCA_030765085.1 of Allium cepa. Classification (NCBI taxonomy): domain Eukaryota; kingdom Viridiplantae; phylum Streptophyta; class Magnoliopsida; order Asparagales; family Amaryllidaceae; genus Allium; species Allium cepa. Next base: position 807,419,016 of record CM060928.1, read on the forward strand.
TTCCCGATGGAACTAGAATGTCGTCGAAAGGGATTCCGTGAATTGTACACAACCGACGAAGACGGGCTTCGTCGATTCTTGAAGCTTGTGAATCAATAGGATCATCTAGGATGATTGCTCCATCTATAACGGCAGGAGCCGGGCCAATAACTACAGCTGATGGATTTGGGACACCCGGTGTTCGAAGTTTACTACCTCATGCTGAGAACTTGGCTCAGGCTTGTCAAAAACCATAGCATAGCTCGATCTTTTGGACATCTTCAGCAGGCGTAGATTATGGGTAGATACCTGTTTGAACTATGCTTGAAAGACAATAGATATTAGATACAACGACAAAAATATTCCCTCCGTGTGGTGTGTGGGCTAGTGCAATCATTCAAGCATGAGTATAAAAGAATTAAAGATTTAAAGACCGATGAAGTGTGATTGAGCATTAAACTATCATCTTTGAAGACCGTCATCTCTGACCGTCTCCGAGAGCTTGTCTTATGTTCGGTAGTAGTGGTCTTGAAATCGGACATTGGCATTATATGTTGAAGGCTTTTATTTGTTTTTGTTAAATTAAACTCGCATTTATAATTCTTAAAACTATGGAGTCACTAGTCAAAACCAGTTCCATATGCTCATGTGCTTAAGTTCTTGTCATTATTCATTGTTGTATGGTTAGATGTGGGGGAGTATGGGATCTTGACATATGCTATGTTTAAGAGGAGATGATTTTGGTTGTCAATGTCGTTCCCAAAGTCCGAAGCCGATCGCCATTTTGAGCCTACATACCAAACCACCTATCTACAAACTACCGAACAACCCCCCAGAGTAACGACATCGACCCACTCACTCTCCTCGCTAATGCTCTCTCGTCGTCGAACGACATACTGGGACTACACCGAACCATGGTTGCTCGATATTCCGGACCCTCCTTGTGGACTTTCCACGGGCCGTAACGCCACACCCAAATGACTGAAACACACTCACTCCCTAATCAATGAACGGCCTCACCAAAGCGTGTACTGAGCCACTCCTTCTCAGAATAAAGGACTACTCTATTACCAAACACCCAATAAAAAATAAACTACCGACCCATATTGCCTCTCGAATCACCGACCTACTTCATTGCCAAAATCATTTTGGCTCGTTCCTCTATCAAATTCCCACCGACCCATTCTTCTACTGGTGTTCTACAAACTCGTGGGAACTCAGAATTTCGAACTTGCCCTCCTCACAAAGCCCCACGCTCTTTCTCTTTCCCAAACTCTCCGCTCTCCTCACACATGCTGACACTACCACTATCGTGCTCCCCTTGTTCTCACCAGGGAAGATCACGTGCGCGCGATGCTCGGGTCCAGACCGAGTTTAGACGAACATGGACTGTGACGACCCGACTTCCTATCTCCAGGAAATCGCATCATCTTGAACAAAGAAAGGGATAGAAGAAGAAAGAAAGAGAATGAAGAAAAAAACCACAACATCAGAGAACTCACAGCGGAACGAATGAAATATAATATATCACTTAAAATATTACATAGTATCATATTACATCAGAGTACACAACATATACAATACATGTTAGTCAGTTATAAACATCTGTCTAACTACACAACTCAAGAATAACAGATACAGATACCAAACAAACACAGCGGAACCATAATATATCTACACGTGGAAGCCTCCTGCTTCATATCTCCTCCAGAATTCGTCCAGCTAACCTGAATCACTTGACTACTCATATATAATATGAGTACCTAAGAGTTTAATAAAACAGAAAATAAACACTCAGGTCAGACAGGGGTCTGGTGTGAGTAAACGGTTTAAAATTGCTTAACTTTAGAAAATCCTTTGAAAAGAAAAGGTATCACGTAAGACTTCCCACACATAAACATGGACAAGTTTTTACCTTACGCTAACCAAAACATTTGATAGGAAATCCAGTGATATTATAATAGTGTCTAGGGTTTTCAAGTAAATAAGAAATAGCCGAAATTGTTACATTCATTAAATTCCAGCTACTAGCCACAAAAGTGGGAAATACCAACAAAACCGTAGGGTCTCGTAGGAAGAATGGATTTCCATCAATGGCAGGGCTACTAGGGTACCGCCCGTCATAGTACGTGGCCTAGATCACCGTACCGAGGAGTACGCCTGCTCCCCTGCAACACAAGGCCGGGACCATTCCTTACTGAACAGTCCCGAACAAGACAACCCCGGCGGTTGTCCGGAATTCAACCGCCCCACACAGCCGAATAAAAAGGGACTTCTAGACAGGAGTAAATCTTGCTCTCCAGTGGGAGCTACCCACGAAGCCTTGCCGCACCTCCCCTGTTTTAGCCATTCCCGGTTGATGACGCTTGAGGCTGCGATTACCTTTATAGAACGCATCTATCTTAGAATGCTCTTCGTCCGCCTGACGATGTTCTGAAAGCATTCAATCCATACAAGTTCATTCCGGGTTCGAATGAAACCGAAGGCACTATCTCGTTGCACTCATTTTGGAATCACCCTCAGAGTCAACGACCATAGCCCTTGCACTCTAATCACCATCTCGAACCTATAAGTACTATTCCGTCAAACTCATTATGGAATCACCCACAGAGTTATACTGACGTATAGCCCTTACACCTCGAGTCTTCACTTGCTCCACTTGGATTAACGACCTAACGTTTAATTGGAATCGATGTGGTTTTAGGATATCCAAATATGGAAACCCGATCCCGGTCTCACCGAAACCAAACGCCATTTTAATGTCCAAGTTGTACTTAAGGGTTTAACAATTAACTTATATTCAGGATGATATAACATATAGATGAATTATATTACCACAATAGATATAACAACATTCATCTCACAACAGCATATCACATAACAGAGATATCCAGTATCAACCCATATCAATCGATATCAAACATCCAATATCAAACAATCATCTAATATCAATCTTCAAATATTGATCATCCAATATCATTCAATCAACCAATATTAATCAATCAACCCATATTAATCAATCATCCAAACAGAATTGATTATCTTCTTAATCAATTGATTACCATAATCCTTCTTCATTAATTATTATATAAATAAATTAATCGTCTCTAATGATCTTCCCCAATTAATCTTCCTTGGTTAATTATCTTAATTACATTCAAGTAATTGTGTTTAACCATATTCAGTAATTAACCTTTAATTACTATCATTAATTACAATAAATAATGATCCAACATTTACTTATTCAATTAATCAATTATAATTAATTACATTAAACCTTAATTAATTACAATTAATTAATCACACTTACATTATTCACTTATATTAATCAGCCTTGATTAATATCATCAATCACATTAATTAATGATCCTTATTAATAATAATTAAATAATTAACTTGTAATTAATCAACTCATTTATAATCAGTAATTAACATCTTGTAATTACTTATCTAAATTAATTAACTTCTAATTTAACTATATTAATCCTTGATTAAATAATCCAATTAATTAATCCTTAATTACTTCATTAAGTAATTATTAATCAATTTAAATTAACAATTAATCCTTAATTAATTAGTTTATTAATTAATTACAGTTTTAATTAATTACACTTAGTAATTAATCTTAAGTTAAACTCATTCATTAATACTTAATCACATTAATTAATTAACTAGACTAATTAAGTAATTAACTCTTAATTATTTAACAAGTAACTATATCTAATTACTTCATTAAAAATTCTTAATTACTCTCTTAATTAATTACTTAACAAGTAATTACTTTCATCATTAACCAAATCCTTAATTCTATTTTTAATTAATTATTTCATAATTAATTAATTTCAACAATTATATTAATCAATTTCTTAATTGATATCAATAAGTGATTACCCAATAATCACTTTAACTAATTACTCCTACGAGTATTTACCAATAACTACTTCCATGAGTAATTAACTTCCTTAATTACATTCAACAATTAACCATTAATTACTTATTTAAGTAATTACACTTAATTAATCCATAATTAAGTGATCATTTAAAATTAAATAAACAATTAGCTAATTATTTAAAATTAATTAAACAATTAATTAACATCTTATATTTCAGAATCTTTAATTAATTAAGAAAAAGCATTTATCTTAATTAATTCTTTACTTAATTATAAATCATATTCAAATCAAGTATTCTAAAGTTAATAACAAAGATAAATTAACCCTATTTATCTTTATTGTTATTTTTTTTGAATTAATCAAATTTTTATAATTTGAAAACCAGTTATTTTATTTGATTTCGAAAATCTTAACATTTACCTTATTTGGAAATAAACATTTAGATATCATCTTTAAAAGTTTAAAACACTTTAATTATCTAATTTTAAACTTATTCATTTCCAAAAAAAATTTGAAACTTTGTTATTAAACTTTACTTTTAAAATTTATTTTAAACTTTGATTTAATATTTACATTCAAAAACACTCTTTTTAAATTAAAATTCAAACTTTAATTAAGTTAAATTACTTTCAAGGAAATCATCATAAACATTTTAAAATTTGAAAGTAAATTCGATTTACATTTTAAATTTGATTAACTTAATTTCAAAACAAGAAGTTTTAAACCCTGAAAATTTTGTTTTCCTTTATAAATCTTGTTTATGATTTAAAGCTTACTTCTATTTATTCAACATAAGTTTACTTTGCAAATTTATCTCATTATACAGTAATTACCAGAAAGCTTACAACCTAAACTCGAGCAATACACGGCATCAACACGCGACCGTCCCGAGCTAAAACCTATCCCTATCTCCTTCGAGTCCAACGCGATAATAACGCGAGCTAAGCTTCGAGTTTCCATCGTCTTCCCTGATTCTCACACAACCCAGTGTACACGACTAACTCGTGCACATACACCATCAACTCCGGCCGCCCTGGTTGGTCGCGCCTATCGCCGACCATCACTCAACCACCCACGATCACGATCGAACAACCAGATTTATCTATAACCACGCACATCAAAATTCAAGCATACGTGCCGAAAACATTAGCAAACATCAACCAAATTCCCATCATCTCCGGTCATAGCCACCACCATAAACCCCCACGATCACCTCAAAACATCGCCGCAACCTCTACGCCACTATCCCCAAATCGCGAACGCCAACGGTCCACCACACAAGTCGTGGTATCCCCTGTTGCAAGCCGAAACCCAAAACTGGAATAAACCCTAGTTCGATTGATTTCGAACATATCAACCATAGGAAAATTATCGGGTATTTTTCCCTATGTCAACGGTCTACAAGCTAGCCCCGACCATAAGTTCAACTCAAACCATCAACTTGATCAGTGGAAATTCACCATAATGCTAAAACTATTCATACCCAAATTCCATTTTGAATATCCATTTAAAAATTTCGCAATGCATGTTAAAAATCACCATTTTTAACAGCAAATCCAACTATATAATTCAAACAAAGAATCAAGGTTTTTGATTTCAGACAGAAATCAAAATCCTACTGTGATTTCCCTTTTAAATACTATTTATATACTTAAACCTACGAAAACTACTTTTAAAATTTCCATCTAACAATAACTAACAACTTTTATTTAATCATCAAGCTTAAATAAGGGTGTTATTGGAAGGTTTGGAATTTTGAAGTGATATTTGTCTTAAAAAAACAGAAAACAGGGTTCATGTGTACCCAGACCTAAACACATATATACACAGATCTTATGCATTCAACAATACAAATACTAAAAGAATTTCATGCAATCACCAATAACAGTTTACAGATAACACATGCATGTAGTAACAACCAATATAAATCTGTTTTTAAAAGAAATTTACTCACCTCTTTAATATGCAGAGCACACAGCAGATTCAATTTTTATTCCAGGCTTTAGAATACTTTAAATCTGGAAATGCCTCAGATTTGCTTGCTTGTAATTTGTTGATTTTACAAGTGTTGAAACTTCAGTTGATCGTCCATTTGAATTTCAGAAGATTTGCAAATGCAGGTTGAACATTCACTTCAATTGCAGGTTTTGATTTTGCAGATTTAAATTTGGATTGTAGCCTTTACATTTGCAGATTTTGAAAAATTCAGATTTGAAGTTGAATGTTCATTTGAATTTGTAGATTTTCCAGTTTTGTAGTTGATTTGCTTTTAAATCTAAATCTCAAGTTTCAGGTATTGAGAATAAATTTCTGTTTTGAGTTAAGTTGAAACAAAGTAATGAAAGTGTTATGAAGAAACTAGTTTTCTTCTTAAACTATTTATTAAAATTAAAGAAAATGAATTTCAAAAATAAAGACACTTGTCACTATATAGCTTAATTTATCAACATGTGTTTAGAGAGCCTTAACATGTTTACACATGTATTTTAGCATTTTAAATAAAATTTTATTTCATTTAAATGATAATACAAACTTACTTATTTATGTTACTTTATACATAAATGCCTACATATATAAATATAAATTTACCTTTAAAAGAAAAATGTTTTAAAACTAATTAAAATATAAACAAATTCCTTATACATGTATTTTATAACCATTTTAAAATTTAAACATTTTAAAAGAGAACAAAACAAAACTTGTTTAAATCATTTTTAAACTATCTTACTTAAAATAACAATTATCTTATAATTTGAAAACAAATGAATTAATCTTTAATTTAACTTTTGAAAATATTAAGTTTTAAGACAAAACTTTAAATTACTATGCATCCATATTTAAATTATCAACAGATTAAATAAAATTTCAAAACAACTCAAATTATAACATATACATACATATATATTACAATTTGAAAATTTAACTTTATTTAAAGCAAAAGATATTTCTATTCACAATATATCAATTATATATATTATAAACAGAATAAAATTTCATTAGCTTTGGAAAAATAAACCTTATCCATTTTAAATTGTTAAAGAGATATTGATCACAATCATCAGATTAAATATTTGTTATCCTTTAAAAGATTAATTTTACCAATTTAAATTAAAATTATAAAGAAAATTTATCAAACCAATTTAATTATTATTACAGATTTTTAAATCGACATTACCCCAAAATTCCGGGTCGTTACAATCCTTCCCCCTTAAAAGAATTTCGTCCCCGAAATTTAAAAGCAAAGGTAATTTAATAACCCAGCAAAGATTTTAATTCAATCAGCAAAGCATACTTATCAATCAGTTACTATCAACCAAAGCAATCAATCACACAAACAAACTTAACTAATTATCCTGACATATGTCAGAATAAAATTCTAATACTATCTCGAGTTTCCCAAGTGTAAATCATCGGGAGACTCGTTCTTTAAAAGTGTAACAACCCGGGGTTTTGCTGTTAATTTATTATCGTCAAATGACGATTAATATTGTTGGCTAACTGCTATTAGGCGTTTTAATCGGTTTAAATTCATTTAAAAAATTTGTTAAAAGGGTTACGGGCTTTAAAATTTATCTCCGCCCATACTTTATTCATGGTGTCGTGATAAGGATCAGAGAATAACCCGATCCTCTTTTATCTTTTCCATTCGTTCAAAACACTCGAAAAAAATAAATAAAATAAATGGTGGCTTCATCGCATCTCGTTTGTTCCACTTTCCAAAAATTAGGGCGTCGTTCAAATCGAAAGCGCCAACTCCTGCAGCTCGATCGAGTGATGGTTTCATCCTCGTCGTGTTGGTCGTCCATCTCTTCGAGTCGCTCAATGGCTGCTAGGGTTCGCTCGTCTTCGAGTGCCATGGCTTCGAATCAAATTCGTGCCCTTTGAATAAGGTGAGTAAATTTATTTACTCACATCTAACTCAAGTTTCGAATGATTTCTAGCTTGTTCAAACTTGTAATTTTGCTTCTTGGTTGTTTGATTTTCACAGCTTTGAGATTTCAGATTTCTTGTAGACTTTGGTCACTTTGATTCTGTAGATTGCTTTGTTGTGATGTTGACTTCCATGTTCACTTGTCTCGAATTTCTGGCAATTGATTTATGTCGACTGTTGTCATGCTCCATATATTCATTTAGTCCGGTCATCATGGCACCGTTGTGATTTTGGGTCACCGTCACCATATATTTGATTCTGTTTTTGGCAGTCGTCTTCATTTGGTAGTTGTCTTATGCTCTGAATTGTTGATGACTTGTTCATCACAGTGGTTCCCTTTTTGACTTCGGTCATTTGTAACATTGTCACTTCTGATCATATCTGTAGCATGCGTGACTTTCACCTGCTGTTGTAGCCTTTGTTCTTGAGTTGAATTTTAAGCAATTTGACCTGTTCGAATTTTTTTGGCAACCATGGCTTTTATTTGTAATAGTTCGAACAAGCCTTGGGTATTAGTTTGACCTCGGAAGCACGGAACTTTTGTGATTTGGAATTTCATCTTTTCGTTGCTCTTTGATGTGCTAGCCTTCACTTGTTATATGCTGCACTACAGTATGGGTAGTTGTTAATTTGCTTGCATTATTCATTGACACTGCTTTATACTTGGTTTTAAAGCTGGCATTGGCCATTGGTTTGATCTATTTGCATTGTTCACTTTGGGCTTCATGTAGCTATGTACTCCATTGTCCATATTTTAGTGAGTTGCATATCAGGGCTATTGCACAAGTAGCTTGTTTTGTTATGTGGTAGTTTGGTTCACTGGTGCATGCCTTTGACTGTTGGCATGTGCATTTCCTGTGTACATTGTTATGCGATATGGTTTCATAATGCATCTCTGCATTGTTTTCAAAACTGCTGTAGTTCTGTTGCTATGTCAGTTGTTTTCCTTGAGTATGAGTTTTGTTGCACCTAGCTACTTGACTTGATTATTGCAGTTTGAATTGAACTGCATTTTCCTGTCGTCTTCGACATCCTTGGGCATTTGATTACTTGCGGCCTCGACATTGTTATACATTGCATACACATTTGATGCATGTGCACTTGTTTCAATTTCATTTGCATTGTACATGCTGTGTTGTCTGGTCTCCAATGTACACTGGTAGTTCCGTTGAGCTTTGAGCATGTGAGCACTTCATGTTAGCATTGATATGGTGCAGTCTGACCATGTAGTCTTCACTGTAGTGTTGATGTGTCAATTTGCAAATCAGGTTACATTTGAGGTCTGGTTCATTCACTTGTGAACTGTCTTTGTATGTTTTGATAGTTTGGTTCTGCATATTTAGGTTGGAGGATTGATTCATCACTTGTTTTTTTGTGTCATTGAGATTGGCATTTGTGCTTCAGGGACTTGTGTTTGCAGCTGTTTGGGCATTGTCTCCATGTAATTCATGTAGTCACTGAGCATTCATTGTTGTCATATTGGCTTCACTTGAGAATTTGTGTTGCATTAAGCATGTGGTCTTCACTTAGGTGTATTCTGCACTTGCATTTGTTTTGGGTTCCTGACTCTTTGCTCATTAGCTGGTTCACTATTCTATGTGTTTCCTTCATGCTACATTGCTATTTGGTAACACTTGAGTCTGCAGCCACACAGTATCCACATTTTGAATTGATATTTGAACCTTCATTGATTTTGGTTCGTTGATTTTTTGAGTACATCATCACGATAGTGGCAAGGTAGTGCACGCAAGCGTGAACTGCAGCCACACGGTATTAATTTTATTGATATACTATTTTGTTTTGATTTATGATCTTTTGCATATTTCATTACGGTAGTGGCGAGGCAGTGCACGCAAGCGTGAACTGCAGCCACACGGAGTTAACATTTTAAATATGGCGAGGCCGTACACGAGTGCGTGTACTGCAGCCCTACTAGACTTGATGTTTTAAATGATGTTTTCTATTGATGGAAATTTATTTTATGTTGCCAATTCAATATATTTTGAATCGCATTTTGATGATTTTGTAGTTAATTGCCGTTTTGGCAATTCTGTTGTTTTCTAAATTTTCTTCATTAATAATCCTTCTATCTATCTGTGTTGGAAATTTGAATCTACTGATTTGTTGTTTTAACACTATTAAGTGTTATATTTACCGTTATCCGATTCCTTGTTAAAGGATCGGATAAGTGAATTTATCTTTGACTGTCGTCTAATTGTTATTTAATTATTATTGCCTTTCTACACTAATAACTGAGTTTGAATTAGACTGACCCGTGTATTATTTTATTTTGAATTTAATACTCGGGTCAGACCGAGTATTTACAGGTTGTTGATATCTTACTTTGGATTGCTGCTTGAGCTATGAAGTCCCTTCATATCTTTTGGAGTAGGCGTCGTCATTTATGGTAGTCGGTTTATTTATATAGGTTGTTATGTATTCATGTATATTAATCACGTTAATGTACTTGTGTATATAACTTCCTGAGTCGACAGTTGTAGTTGTATCACATGTACTGTAACTGACATCAGTTATTATATATATGAGACTTTTGTTTTACATGTGTTCCGCATTTATATTATCTGTATTATTATTATATCTATTGTCCTAAATTATTATGAACCATCGTAGATCGTTTTATACTGGAATTGGGTATGTCGATGGGAGTAAATAAATAAGAGATGAAAAATTAAAAATATATATCACTCCTATCGAAATAACCAATGCTAGTGTAAGGCCTAACTACGGATGGCCGCTCCTATCCAGCCTTATGCTTCATGATAACAGAAAGTATTTTTTTTAATACTCTTTGTTATTGCGAGCATAGAGGTGGGGCGTCACAGTTGGTATCAGAGCTTGGGGTTTATGGACATAATATAAAACATAACTTAGATGGAACATATGTTACAACTATTAGTCGATGTTTTATTTGTGTTTTGAGTCAAAACTAAAGTTTTGAAATCTAGATGAAATTTTTAAATATCCTTATTTAAAAATAAAAAGTGAAATTGTGCTTGGCTGATTTGATTGATTGAGTGTGTTCTGTTTATCAGAGTGCGCGGCGGAAACAGTGACTGTCTTCGCTGAGTACGGCAGATAACCTTTTTGATTTAAAAAATAAAATTATGAAATTGAAATAAATTTCATTGGTTGCTTACATAGCTGTGTTTAATTTGTTTTCTTTGGAAATTTCGAATCCAATTTGAGAATTCGAAGCGGTTGCAGTTATGTGAATTTGTTGAGATTTCTGCTGTTTTGAATTATCTTCATTGAAGATATATTTGAATGATTTCTTTGTTCATTTTGCGGTATACGTGCAAATTTATGTTGCATGTTACTACACTAATTTTACGTTGAACCGATGCTTGGTTATGAAACGTATATTGTTTCCATTATTCTTATAACGGAATTTTTACACCAATGCTATATTTTGAAGCAAGGTGTTTTGTTGACATTTTTAATGAATGAAAATTCACTGATATTGTATTTTGATGTGAATTATTTTGATGAGATTTTGACGTTTAAAAATTACTGTCGCTTTGACTTCAGTATCCGTCATATTTTAAAGTGGATTTTCAAGCGGTTATCCCGCAATGCTGATTTTGAGATCCGTTTCTACGGTGTTTTGAGAAGTACAATTTTCTTATTGAAATTGTCATTAGTGTTGCTATTTTTATAATGGATTTGCAAATCGTTTTAAAAAATAAAATTGTTTTTCAAATTTTTTATAGTTTGCGCTTTCAAAAGAATGAGGAAGTGATTTAAACGATTCAGCAAAATCGAGGACTATGAACCCTTTCTTTTACTAATTCGCTTAATTCTGGACTTGTTCGTTTGAGAATGTAAATTACTACTTTTATAAAATAAATGAAATTATTTTCAGAATTTTTACAGTTTGCGTTTTCAGAAGAATGAGAAAGTGACTTAAACGTTTCAGAAAAATCGAGGATTATGACCCCTTTCTTTTACTGATTCGCTTAATTCCGGACTTGTCCGTTTCAGAATGTGAAATGTTATTTTTTTAAATACACAATTTGCACTTTCAAGGAAACGATGAAGAGATTTAAACGATGTAGCAAAAGTGCGGAGTATGGAACCATACTTTTACTATTTCGGTTAATTCCGGACTCGTTAATTGAAACATTTGATGATTTTGATGATTTTACACGTTCAAGGAAACGATGAAGAGAATCAAACGATTTAGTAAAACACGTGGCATGGGACATGTGCGTTTGCTATTTCGGTTAATTCCGGACTCGTTAATTGAATATTTGATGATTTTCGTGTGCTTTCGAGCCACTATGTTGGACCTTCGGGTCATATGTTGGACCTTCGGGTCAATACCAGTACCGAACCTTCGGGTCATTTGTTGGACCTTCGGGTCATTTGTTGGGCGCCTAAATTATGTTGGGTACTTGGTAGGCTTCGGCCATATGTTGATGCACGTGCGGCGTAGCTAAAACTCGCCATTTGTTGGGATCGATCCACCTTTTATGTTGATTTTCTAGATCATCTTAATTGATTTCTAGATATTTGTTGTTTCCAATTATCTGCAGGTAATTGGATATTTGTTAATATGAGTTCTATTTATCATTTTTGATAATTAGATATTTGTTGATTTGATTATCGCTTGTGATAATTAAATATTTGTTGATATGAGTTCTAATTATCGTTTTTGATAATTAGATATTTGTTGATTTGATTATCGCTTGTGATAATTAAGTATTTGTTGATATGAGTTCTAATTATCGTTTTTGATAATTAGATATTTGTTGATTTTATTATCGCTTGTGATAATTAAATATTTGTTGATATGAGTTCTAATTATCGTTTTTGACGATTAGATATTCGTTGATTTGATTATCGTTTTTGATAATCGAATAATTGTCGATTTGAGATTTGATTATCGTTTTTGATAATCGAATATTTGATGATTTGATTATCGTTTTTGATAATCGAATATTTTTTGATTTGAGATTTGATTATCGTTTTTGATAATCGAATATTTGACGATTTGATTATCGTTTTTGATAATCGAATATTTGTTGATTTGATTATCGTATTTGATAATCGAATAATTGTTGATTTGAGATTTGATTACCGTTTTTGATAATCGAATAATTGTTGATTTGAGATTTGATTATCGTTTTTGATAATCGAATATTTAATGATTTGATTATCGTTTTTGATAATCGAATATTTGTTGATTTGATTATCGTTTTTGATAATCGAATAATTGTTGATTTGAGATTTGATTACCGTTTTTGATAATCGAATAATTGTTGATTTGAGATTTGATTATCGTTTTTTTATAATCGAATATTTGATGATTTGATTATCGTTTTTGATAATTGGATATTTGTGATTTGAGGTTTCTGATTATCGTTTTTGATAATTAGGTAATTGCGGTTTTACGATTTATGATTCGTGTTTCCTAATTATCTTTGTTGATAATTAGATTTTGCTGTTTTCTAATTATCGTATCGATAATTAGATATTGCTGTTTTGTGATTTCTGTTTTTTTTATTATCTATTTGACAATTATATTTTTGTTAAGAATTTGTGAATTTCTTTTATTGAAATTAAAAGATTTCCTTGGCATTTGTGTTCTTGACCTTTATTTTTCTAGCTTAACCAGTTTATGTTAGAAAAGTAATTGTTATTGACGACTTTTGTTATGAAAATTGCGGGGACGCAATTTTTATAAGGAGGGGAGTCTGTAACAACCCGAGGTTTTGCTGTTAATTTATTATCGTCAAATGACGATTAATATTGTTGGCTAACTGCTATTAGGCGTTTTAATCGGTTTAAATTCATTTAAAAAAAATTGTTAAAAGGGTTACGAGCTTTACAATTTATCTCGGCCCATACTTTATTCATGGTGCCGTGATAAGGATCAGAGAATAACCCGATCCTCTTTTATCTTTTCCATTCGTTCAAAACACTCGAAATAAATAAATAAAATAAATGGCGGCTTCATCGCATCTCGTTCGTTCCACTTTCCAAAAATTAGGGCGTCGTTCAAATCGAAAGCGCCAACTCCTACAGCTCGATCGAGTGGTGGTTTCATCCTCGCCGTGCCGGTCGTCCATCTCTTCGAGTCGCTCAATGGCTGCTAGGGTTTGCTCGTCTTCGAGTGCCACGGCTTCGAATCAAATTCGTGCTCTTCGACTAAGGTGAGTAAATTTATTTACTCACATCTAACTCAAGTTTCGAATGATTTCTAGCTTGTTCAAACTTTTAATTTTGCTTCTTGGTTGACTGATTTTCACGGCTTTGAGATTTCTGATTTCTTGTAGACTTTGGTCACTTTGATTCTGTAGATTGCTTTGTTGTGATGTTGATTTCCGTGTTCACTTGTTTCGAATTTCTGGCAATTGATTTATGTCGACTGTTGCCGTGCTCCATGTATTCATGTAGTCCGGTCATCATGCAACCGTTGTGATTTCGGGTCACCGTCACCATATATTTGATTCTGTTTTTGGTTGTTGTCTTCATTTGGTAGTTGTCTTACACTCTGAATTGTTGATGACTTGTTCATCACAGTGGTTCCCTTTTTGACTTCGGTCATTTGTAACATTGTCACTTCTGATCATATCTGTAGCATGCATGACTTTCACCTGCTGTTGTAGCCTTTGTTCTTGAGTTGATTTTTAAGCAATTTGACCTGTTCGAATTTTTTTGGCAACCATGGCTTTTATTTGTAATAGTTCGAACATGCCTTGGGTATTAGTTTGACCTCGGAAGCACAGAACTTTTGTGATTTGGAATTTCATCATTTCGTTGCTCTTTGATGTGCTAGCCTTCACTTGTTATATGCTGCACTACAGTATGGGTAGTTGTTAATTTGCTTGCATTATTCATTGACACTGCTTTATACTTGGTTTTAAAGCTGGCATTGGCCATTGGTTTGATCTATTTGCATTGTTCACTTTGGGCTTCATGTAGCTATGTACTCCATTGTCCACATTTTAGTGAGTTGCATATCAGGGTTGTTGCACAAGTAGCTTGTTTTGTTATGTGGTAGTTTGGTTCACTGGTGCATAACTTTGACTGTTGGCATGTGCATTTCCTGTGCACATTGTTATGCGATCTGGTTTCATAATGCATCTCTGCATTGTTTTCAAAACTGCTGTAGTCCTGTTGCTATGTCAGTTGTTTTCCTTGAGTATGAGTTTTGTTGCACCTAGCTACTTGACTTGATTATTGCAGTTTGAATTGAATTGCATTTTCCTGTCGTCTTCGACATCCTTGGGCATTTGATTACTTGCGGCCTCGACTTTGTTATACATTGCATACACATTTGATGCGTGTGCACTTGTTTCAATTTCATTTGCGTTGTACATGTTGTGTTGTCTGGTCTCCATTGTACACTGGTAGTTCCATTGAGCTTTGAGCATGTGAGCACTTCATGTTAGCATTGATATGGTGCAGTCTGACCATGTAGTCTTCACTGTAGTGTTGCTGTGTCAATTTGCAAATCAGGTTACATTTGAGGTCTGGTTCATTCACTTGTGAACTGTCTGTGTATGTTTTGATAGTTTGGTTCTGCATATTTAGGTTGGAACATTGATTCATCACTTGTTTTTTTTGTGTCATTGAGATTGGCATTTGTGCTTCAGGGACTTGTGTTTGCAGCTATTTGGGCATTGTCTCCATGTAATTCATGTAGTCACAGAGCATTCATTGTTGTCATATTGGCTTCACTTGAGAATTTGTGTTGCATTAAGCATGTGGTCTTCACTTAGGTGTATTCTGCACTTGCATTTGTTTTGGGTTCCTAACTCTTTGCTCATTAGCTGGTTCACTGTTCTATGTGTTTCCTTCATGCTACATTGCTATTTGGTAGCACTTGAGTCTGCAGGCACACAGTATCCACATTTTGAATTGATATTTGAACCTTCATTGATTTTGGTTCGTTGATTTTTTTGAGTACATCATCACGATAGTGGCAAGGCAGTGCACGCAAGCGTGAACTGCAGCCACACGGTATTAATTTTATTGATATACTATTTTGTTTTGATTTATGATCTTTTGCATATTTCATTACGGTAGTGGCGAGGCAGTGCACGTAAGCGTGAACTGCAGCCACACAGAGTTAACATTTTAAATGTGGCGAGGCCGTACACGAGTGCGTGTACTGCAGCCCTACTAGACTTGATGTTTTAAATGATGTTTTCTGTTGATGGAATTTTATTTTATGTTGCCAATTCAATATATTTTGAATCGCATTTTTATGATTTTATAGTTAATTGCCATTTTGGGAATTCTGTTGTTTTCTAAATTTTCTTCATTAATAATCCTTATATCTATCTGTGTTGGAAATTGAATCTACTGATTTGTTGTTTTAACACTGTTAAGTGTTATATTTACCGTTATCCGATTCCTTGTTAAAGGATCGGATAAGTGAATTTATCTTTGACTGTCGTCTAATTGTTATTTAATTATTATTGCCTTTGTACACTAATAACTGAGTTTGAATTAGACTGACCCGTGTATTATTTTCTTTTGAATGTAATACTCAGGTCAGACCGAGTATTTACAGGTTGTTGATATCTTACTTTGGGTTGCTGCTTGAGCTATGAAGTCCCTTCATATCTTTTGGAGTAGTCGTCGTCATTTATGGTAGTCGGTTTATTTATATAGGTTGTTTTGTATTCATGTATATTAATCACGTTAATGTACTTGTGTATATAACTTCCTGAGTCGACAGTTGTAGTTGTATCACATGTACTGTAACTGACATCAATTATTATATATATGAGACTTTTGTTTTACCTGTGTTCCGCATTTATATTATCTGTGTTATTATTATATCTATTGTCCTAAACTATTATGAACCATCGTAGATCGTTTTATACTGGAATTGGGTATGTCGATGGGAGTAAATAAATAAGAAATGAAAAATTAAAAATATATATCACTCCTATCGAAATAACCAATACTAGTGTAATGCCTAACTACGGATGGCCGCTCCTATCCAGCCTTATTCTTCGTGATAACAGACAGTATTTCTTTTAATACTCTTTGTTATTGCGAGCATAGAGGTGGGGCGTCACAAAAAGCCAACAAACTAACTACACTGCCAACATCCATAGCTTCTCTCCTCTCTAGATTCATCAATCTGAACAGAACATCAGATTACTCTTTAATCCAGCTCAACATCCAACTCCACCTGAACTACAGATTCAACAAGCAAAAATGAATCGTACACATACTCCCTCAGAGGTACGTGAAATAAAATGAATTCCATCTATCCAAACTGGCAATTCAATCTCATAGACAACAAATCTTATCTTATCATAACACAGATAAGAAATCTCAAATGCCATAGCACTAATCAACCAATCTTACTCAATTTCTGCTCTCTTAACCAAAGAAATCTTAACAACAACGAAGTCTCCAACTTCGAATTCAAATCTCCTTATCTCAAATCTACATAACCCAACAGACAATCATGGGCTGCCAATCCTTTCCTTGATCAGTTCCACCTATGATGATACTTCCAGAAACAGCTAGACCAAAACAAACAAGCTTCAGGATCCTATCCAACGGAAAAGTCTTCCAAAATCCGTCGAAATCCAGAACTTAAGCTTATTACTCAAGCAAAAGCAAACAAAACTTGCTTCCTTCCTTGCACAGCTGCTTCCCCGCTTCTGCTGCACAACTCTGATTCGAAAATAGATAAGAATACTATTGATGAACACGAATACAAACTTATCCACTAAATCCGGGAAACTTTGTTCATCTAATCCATAAAAATCTGAGTGACTCATCTGACTCGGTCACACAGCCTTATAGCAGAAATCCAAACTCATAAACTAGATCTAACCAATCCAAACTCCAAAAATTTCTGTGCTGCTACACCAACTTCTCCTACTAGGCTAACCACCCAAAATCGCTTCTGGAACCAAAACAATATGGAACTCAACTTCAGATGCAGACAATCTTCTGGTTACATCAGTGGCTCTTACTTCCATATGAGAACCCTCCGTCTCAAACAAAAGATAACCCAAGAAAAATTCCTAAATTAATCGCTAGTTACTTTTGCGATCCTACCTAATTTGGATTCCAAAGAAACTGTCCTCTCTTTACCAATTAGAATAGCTCCAAGCTTTTTCAAACAAGGTTAATTCTTCAAAATAACTTCCACCCACTGCCCGGGTTGCTGCTAGAAGAAACACCAAGATTCCCGAACCATCGGAGAAACAACCAACACTGCTGCTTCCAAACTCTACTTTGATGACACTGCAAAGCCAAAGACTTCTTGTCAGCACACCGAACACTTCGAGTTGCACTGCTACCACAGCTAACCAAAAATTCTAATCCAACGACTTCTCGAAAACCAAAACCATCTACAAACCACACAAAAGACCTCCGAGATGGCAGACAACCCAAAAGAAACTCGGGCTCCAAACCAAGCGTCAACACCTTACTCTCCTTAAAGAATAACAAATGAGACTATGCCAAAGCGAAGCAACACATAGACCTTAGCCTCATATTCCGGACAGCCAACCTTCATACTGAAGATCCAGATAACTTCTACAAAGACGAGTCTTCCTTGAGGCAGGTAAAGACTGCTCCTCAACCACTTCTAAAACTACTTCAAAAGAATACATCTTTGGAAATATCCATGGATTCTGCATCTCATTACGCAGTTACCAAAATACCATCACTTACTTCCATACTTCCGACAGATCCAAACTCAAGAAAAATTCGCTCACCCAAGCGAATTCCAAACTTACCCTTCAAAGATAAACTCTGAATCTTTTAAAAAGATTTTCTTCGGATATCAGAGAAATCCTTACTCCAAACAACAAATCTCACTCGAGACAGTATTAGGTCTACAGTCTCGACAAATACTTCCAACCTCAACATATCGACCTCTCCCAGCAGTGGTAATCGTGTTACACACATATACCACTACTCCATCTACCTTTAAAACTCATGTTGGAAAATCCGAACAGATAACCCAAAAGATTAGGTAGATATATATATATACATATACATATATATATATAGTTGTATATAAAAATTACAAGTACGCTCTCTCAAGAAAGACACCACTACAGAGCCTAGGTATTCACTCAACCAAATGCTCTGATACCAAATGTGACGACCTGACTTTCTATCTCCAGGAAATCGCATCATCTTGAAGAAAGAAAGGGATAGAAGAAGAAAGAAAGAGAAAGAAGAAAAAAACCACAACATCAGAGAACTCACAGCGGAACGAATAAATATAATATATCACTTAAAATATTACATAGTATCATATTACATCAGAGTACACAACATATACAATACATGTTAGTCAGTTATAAACATCTGTCTAACTATACAACTCAAGAATAACAGATACAGATACCAAACAAACACAGCGGAACCATAATATATCTACACGTGGAAGCCTCCTGCTCCATGTCTCCTCCAGAATTCGTCAAGCTAACCTGAATCACTTGACTACTCATACATAATATGAGTACCCAAGAGTTTAATAAAACAGAAAATAAACACTCGGGTCAGACAGGGGTCTGGTGTGAGTAAACGGTTTAAAATTGCTTAACTATAGAAAATCCTTTGAAAAGAAAAGGTATCACATAAGACTTCCCACACATAAACATGGACAAGTTTTTACCTTATGCTAACCAAAACATTTGATAGGAAATCCAGTGATATTACAATAGTATCTAGGGTTTTCAAGTAAATAAGAAATAGCCGAAATTGTTACATTCATTAAATTCTAGATACTAGCCACAAAAGTAGGAAATACAAACAAAACCGTAGGGTCTCGTAGGAAGAATGGGTTTCCATCAATGGTAGGGCTACTGGGGTACCGCCCGTCACAGTACGTGGCCTAGATCACCGTACCGAGGAATACGCCCGCTCCCCTGCAACACAAGGCTGGGACCATTCCTTACTGAACAGTTCCGAACAAGACAACCCCGGCGGTTGTCCGGAATTCAACCGCCCCACACAGCCGAATAAAAAGGGACTTCTAGACAGGAGTAAATCTTGCACTCCAGTGGGAGCTACCCACGAAGCCTTGTCGCACCTCCCCTGTTTTAGCCATTCCCGGTTGATGAGGCTTGAGGCTGCGATTACCTTTATAGAACGCATCTATCTTAGAATGCTCTTCGTCCGCCTGACGATGTTCTGAAAGCATTCAATCCATACAAGTTCGTTCCGGGTTCGAACGAAACCGAAGGCACTATCTCGTTGCACTCATTTTGGAATCACCTTCAGAGTCAACGACCATAGCCCTTGCACTCTAATCACCATCTCGGACCTATAAGTACTATTCCGTCGAACTCATTACGGAATCACCCACAGAGTTATACTGACGTATAGCCCTTACACCTCGAGTCTTCACTTGCTCCACTTGGATTAACGACCTAACGTTTAATTGGAATCGATGTGG
Source organism: Allium cepa (assembly GCA_030765085.1). Classification (NCBI taxonomy): domain Eukaryota; kingdom Viridiplantae; phylum Streptophyta; class Magnoliopsida; order Asparagales; family Amaryllidaceae; genus Allium; species Allium cepa. The sequence goes on from CM060928.1 coordinate 807,439,237, forward strand.
TTTCGAATATCCAAATATGGAAACCCGATCCCGGTCTCACCGAAACCAAACGCCATTTTAATTTCCAAGTTGTACTTAAGGGTTTAACAATTAACTTATATTCAGGATGATATAACATATAGATGAATCATATTACCACAATAGATATAACAACATTCATCTCACAACAGCATATCACATAACAGAGATATCCAGTATCAACCCATATCAATCAATATCAAACATCCAATATCAACCAATCATCTAATATCAATCTCCAAATATTGATCATCCAATATCATTCAATCAACCAATATTAATCAATCAACCCATATTAATCAATCATCCAAACAGAATTGATTATCTTCTTAATCAGTTGATTACCATAATCCTTCTTCATTAATTATTATATAAATAAATTAATCATCTCTAATGATCTTCCCCAATTAATCTTCCTTGGTTAATTATCTTAATTACATTCAAGTAATTGTCCTTAACCATATTCAGTAATTAACCTTTAATTACTATCATTAATTACAATAATTAATGATCCTACATTTACTTATTTAATTAATCAATTATAATTAATTAAATAAAACCTTAATTATAGTTAATTAATCACACTTACATTAATCACTTATATTAATCAACCTTGATTAATATCATCAATCACATTAATTTATGATCCTTATTAATAATAATTAAATAATTAACTTGTAATTAATCAACTCATTTATAATCAGTAATTAACATCTTGTAATTACTTATCTAAATTAATTAACTTACTATTAATTAACTTCTAATTTAATTATATTAATCTTTGATTAAATAATCCAATTAATTAATCCTTAATTACTTCACTGAGTAGTTATTAATCAATTTAAATTAACAATTAATCCTTAGCTAATTACTTTATTAATTAATTACAGTTTTAATTAATTACACTTAGTAATTAATCTTAAGTTAAGGTCATTAATTAATTACTTAATCACATTAATTAATTAACTAAACTAATTAGTAATTAACTCTTAATTATTTAACAAGTAATTATATCTAATTACTTCATTAATTAATTACTCTCTTAATTAATTACTTAACAAGTAATTACTTTCATCATTAACCAAATCCTTAATTCTTTTATTAATTAATTATTTCATAATTAATTAACTTCAACAATTATATTAATCAATTTCTTAATTGATATCAATAAGTGATTACCCAATAATCACTTCAACTAATTACTCCTACGAGTATTTACCAATAATTACTTCCATGAGTAATCAACTTCCTCAATTACATTCAACAATTAACCATTAATTACTTATTTAAGTAATTACACTTAATTAATCCATAATTAAGTGATTATTTAAAATTAAATAAACAATTAACTAATTATTTAAAATTTATTAAACAATTAATTAACATCTCATGTTTCAAAATCTTTAATTAATTAAGAAAAAGCATTTATCTTAATTAATTCTTTACTTAATTAAAAATCATATTCAAATCAAGTATTCTAAAGTTAATAACAACGATAAATTAACCCTATTTATCTTTATAGTTAATTTTTTTTGAATTAATCAATTTTTTATAATTTAAAAACCAATAATTCTATTTGGTTTTGAAAATCTTAACATTACCTTATTTGGAAATAAACATTTAGATATCATCTATAAAATTTTAAAATGCTTTAATTATCTAATTTTAAACTTATTCATTTTCAAAAATAATTTGAAACTTTGTTATTAAACATTCTTTTAAAATTTATTTTAAACTTTGATTTCATATTTAAATTCAAAAACACTCTTTTTAAATTAAAATTCAAACTTTAATTAAGTTAAATTATTTTCAAGGAAATCATCATAAACATTTTAAAATTTGAAAGTAAATTCGATTTACATTTTAAATTTGATTAACTTAATATCAAAACAAGAAGTTTTAAACCCTGAAAAATTTGTTTTCCTTTATAAATCTTGTTTATGATTTAAAGCTTACTTCTATTTATTCAACATAAGTTTACTTTGCAAATTTATCTCATTATACAGTAATTACCAGAAAGCTTACAACCTAAACTCGAGCAATACACGGCATCAGCACGCGACCCTCCCGAGCTAAAACCTATCCCTATCTCCTTCGAGTCCAACGCGATAACAACGCGAGCTAAACTTCGAGTTTCCATCGTCTTCCCTGATTCTCACACAACCCAGCATACACGACTAACTCGTGCACATACACCAACAACTCCGGCCGCCCTGGTTGGTCGCGCCTATCGCCGACCATCACTCAACCACCCACGACCACGATCGAACAACCAGATTTATCTATAACCACGCGCATCAAAATTCAAGCATACGCGTCGAAAACTTCAGCAAACATCAACCAAATTCCCATCATCGCCGGTCATAGCCACCACCATAAAACCCCACGATCACCTCAAAACATCGCCGCAACCTCCACGCCACTATCCCCAAATCGCGAACGCCAACGGTCCACCACACAAGTTGCGGTATCCCCTGTTGCAAGCCGAAACCCAAAACTAGAATAAACCCTAGTTCGATTGATTTCGAACAAATCAAGCACAGGAAAAATTCTATGATATTTTCCCTATGTCAACAATCTACAAGCTAGCCTCGACCATAAGTTCTACTCAAACCATCAACTTGATCAGTGGCAATTCACTATAATGCTAAAACTGTTCATACCCAAATTCCATTTTGAATGTCAATTTAAAAATTTCGCAATGCATGTTAAAAATCACCATTTTTAACAACAAATCCAACCATATAATTCAAACAAAGAATCAAGGTTTTTGATTTCAGACAGAAATCAAAATCCTACTGTAATTTCCCTTTTAAATACTATTTATATACTTAAACCTATGAAAACTACTTTTAAAATTTCCATCTAACAATAACTAACAACTTTTATTTAATCATCAAGTTTAAATAAGGGTGTTATCGGAAGGTTTGGAATTTTGAAGTGATATTTGTCTTAAAAAAACAGAAAACAGTGTTCATGTGTACCCAGACCTAAACACATATATACACAGATCTTATGCATTCAACGATACAAATACTAAAAGAATTTCATGCAATCACCAATAACAGTTTACAGATAACACATGCATGTAGTAACAACCAATATAAATCTGTTTTTAAAAGAAATTTACTCACCTCTTTTAATATGCAGAGCACACAGCAGATTCAATTTTTATTCCAGGCTTTGGAATACTTTAAATCTGGAAATGCCTCAGATTTGCTTGCCTGTAATTTGTTGATTTTAAAAGTGTTGAAGCTTCAGTTGATCTTCCATTTGAATTTCAGAAGATTTGTAAATGCAGGTTGAACATTCACTTCAATTGCAGGTTTTGATTTTGCAGATTTAAATTTGGATTGCAGCCTTTACATTTGCAGATTTTGAAAATTGCAGATTTGAAGTTGAATGTTCATTTGAATTAGCAGATTTTCCAGTTCTGCAGTTGATTGCTTTTAAATCTAAATCTCAAGTTTCAGGTATTGAGAATAAATTTCTGTTTTGAGTTAAGTTGAAACAAAGTAATGAAAGTGTTATGAAGAAACTAGTTTTCTTCTTAAACTATTTATTAAAATTAAAGAAAATGAATTTCAAAAATAAAGACACTTGTCACTATGTAGCTTAATTTATCAACACACGTGTTTAAAGAGCCTTAACATGTTTACACATGTATTTTAGCATTTTAAATAAAATTTTATTTCATTTAAATGATAATATAAACTTACTTATTTATGTTACTTTATACTTAAATGCCTACATATATAAATATAAATTTACCTTTAAAAGAAAATGTTTTAAAACTAATTAAAATATAAACAAATTCCTTATACATGTATTTTATAACCATTTTAAAATTTAAACATTTTAAAAGAGAACAAAACAAAACTTGTTTAAATCATTTTTAAACTATCTTATTTAAAATAACAATTATCTTATAATTTGAAAAAAAATCAATTAATCTTTAATTTAACTTTTGAAAATATTAAGTTTTAAGACAAAACTTTAAATTACTATGAATCCATATTTAATTATCAACAGATTAAATAAAATTTCAAAACAACTCAAATTATAACATATACATACATATATATTACAATTTGAAAATTTAACTTTATTTAAAACAAAAGATATTTCTATTCACAATATATCAATTATATATATTATAAACAGAATAAAATTTCATTAGCTTTGGAAAAATAAACCTTATCCATTTTAAATTGTTAAAGAGATACTGATCACAACATCAGATTAAATATTTGTTATCCTTTAAAATATTAATTTTACCAATTTAAATTAAAATTATAAAGAAAATTTATCAAACCAATTTAATTATTATTACAGATTATTAAATCGATATTGCCCCAAAATTCCGGGTCGTTACATGGACCAGAAAATTACATAAAAATTGAGATCCTTAATTGCGATATTAATTGAAGTTAAGGCATGTAATCTTTGTAACTTGAAGCTAAAGGAAGGTTGGAAGATACTTGATAAGATAGTGGAAAGAGGAAAGAAAAATAATAAGGGTAGTTTGGTAGAGGGAGGACATCTTTGTTTCGAGTTAAATTGGAGAGGGTAAAGTGAGAAGTAAAAGTGGGAGGAAAAGAGGTTAAGTGTAGGCTTTTATATGAAGAATGGGAGGCGAACAGGAATTACCCTATGGAACCGGTCTGAGCACCATAGTGGATCGGTGGGTAAACGTAACCGAAAGACACCCAGTAGACCGGCTGCATGGCTCGGTGTTCGTACGCTGAGCGTTCCTTTTTTTAAAAGAAGAAAAAAATGAGAGAAAGGAAATATAACTAAATAAAAATTATATAAATGTACGCACACGATACAAGGAAAGTTCTCCATGTGACGACCTACGTGAGATCGTATACATTCGACTTTTGAAAGCAGGAATTGATTACTAATTCAAAGCGTGTCGTGTTGTTTCACACGACACACTTTGGGGGGCAAATGTTACCCGACACCTTGGCCTGGCTAGAAGACGATAGTTGCAGAGGTGACAGTTAGCACCAGACAAGATTCTGACCAAGGAAAGGTTGGAGGTATATAGGATTTGGTGCATTCGATATGTTCTGCATTTCTTTATGGCTCACTCAAAACGGAGGGAATGCATGGATCGGTCAAAGTGTAGGGAACGCATGGCTTAGTCTAGATGGCTCGGTCTAGACGTGTTAGCAGGAATCGTTCGATCGTGGTTGGAGAGCTATTGTCATTCGGTCAGAGTTGGTTCGGCACGAGTATTCGGTGTCTAATTCGGTGCAAGGTGAAGGAGTTAACCAATCCTTGGAAGCCAACATCAAGGCGAGGAGACCGGCCTTCTTTACTTCAGGATCCATTACAAGCTGCTCTGAATCCTTTAAGAGTTTTCTTCGAGTCAATTTCTCAATGACCACCGGTCGGCCATACTGGGTCGGCATTTATCGATCGGTCGAAAGTCGCTCGGTATGCCTGACTCGATCGACTCGAGTTGCCATAATGGGCCGAGTCATCTTGGTCACGGTCCCACGCAGGTGACCAGCCTATTTTTGTCTATAAATAGAGGGAAGAGGTACGGTTGAAGGGACCTTTTTTTTTAGAACTCCTAGGATACTTTGCCATTTTTGGTACTCACTTCCATCAGTTCAAACTTGTATTCGAGTTAAAAGTTTACGGATTGTATATGTATTCAAGTCTTTGAGAAAAGCAATAAAGATTACATTAACAGTGGACGTAAGCAGTTATAGAACCACTATAATTCTGGTGTTCTTGTTTCTGCGGTTAGTTTTGCATACATTCCTCTATTTTAATTTATTATCTTCATTAATCTCTCTACACAATCCTTTCTTGAGTGTTAGTGACCAATTTTGGTGCTAACAAAATCCAACTTTTCAACTTCCAAATACAAGTCAACTTCATATTCAAATTCCAATTTACGTCAGCCTCAATTCAAAACAATTTCAAACTTTTACATCAAATTCAATTTAAACGGTCCTATTCAAATGGCTGAAAGTCTCAATTCAATTTCTCATTTTTAAACAATTTTTTTGGTAAATCCTTTTTACGCCCAAACTTGGAAATACTAATTTAAACCATTTTAAATAAAGTAAATTCAAAGTTTAAATTAAAAATTAAACCTTTCAAATAATTAACTTCTAATAAATTCAAATCATATATCAATTTCAACTTATGGTTTCAAATTAATCCTTAAAAATTTCTTTAAACGGTTTACATTTCAACATTTTAAATATCGAATTAGGAAATAATTTAATTCATATAAGTCAAATTTTATTTTCTTTAAAACAATTCCATTTAAACCTTTAAAATTTTAAGTTTTGAACCCATTTAATTTAACCAAATCCGGTGTCTTTATATAATTTTCTACTCTATTGCCAAGTGATCATTTATTTCAATTTAATCACATGGATGGATATATATCATTTCAATCCATATTTAATGACATATGTATATATCATTTCAACATATTTCTTAGTTCATTTCCAATGGTTCAAATGATAATATAAATGATGTCAATAAATAAATAGGTAATAACAGGAATATGTAAAATAAATAAACAATAATACATCCATCATCAATCAATATGCATACCATAACAGTTTACATCCAAATCTACCAATATATCACAACAGTTACAGATTATCAAGTGTTCGTGTCTAACTAGCAATTAAATTCAATATTAATTTAAATGTCAACTTAATTCAATATAAAATTCAATTTCAGTTAAAACGTCAATTTAAACAACCAAACAGAAATCAATAAAATTCTTATCACTTCATAAATTTAATTCAACAAACATAAGAAAATTTAGTATTGTGTGAGTGGGTTAAATCACTCACCTTTGGTTTATAGCCCATTAAAAATCCAATAAAAGCCCAAAATTCAACAGTCTTCACATCCAACTAAACCAGTGTCAAGTTGTTTGGAATTCCGATACGAACCCAATGGAAGAAACCGCTTATCAATCAGAGTTCGCATGCAAAAGTTATTTGAGTTAGAACATTTAAATTAAAATTTAAATTAAAATAAAATCAAGGGTAATTTGGTAATTACGTCACCTCTGCTAAACCCTAATACCCAAATCAAGTTTGAACAAACCCACAGCCACCAACCTTCATCACACAACCGCCACCACTATGGTCACCTCCGACTACATCAGCACTGCCGTTGAGCTCGCGCCTCCGCCCTCAACATCTAGACTACACGCGGCGGGATCCGCCGCCCTGCCGTGATCGAATTCTAGCCATTGATCATTAAATTCTGGCAAAGATCAACAACTATGGAATGATCGAAGCCGATGGATCATCTCTCCTTGTCTTCTTCCACGCCATGGCAACTTCCAACCGTCCCATCAAAGAAGATCCATCATCAATTGTGAAACCCTAATATGGGCGACAGAAGAAAGATTTCTAATTTCTATACAAATAAAACCTCCAGTCGTAAAACGAATTGTACATGCAAATTCCATTCGTCGAGAGCTTCGAAACGATATATGATTTGATAGGGTTTGAGCAATTTGAATTTTTGGATTTGATTTGAAATCAGTAAATATGGGTTTGGTTAATCTCCATTGAGAAGGAACAGATAAGAACTGAATATAAACGTAAATGGAGTAGAAGACTGCTAGAGTTTATAACAACACAGATATATATATATATATATATATATATATAGACAAAGATTGAATAGAAATGGATGGAATATATCGATTAGGTCGAAGCGTTAACAAATACCCGAAAAGCCCATTTCGTCTCTGAAACAAAAATAGGTCATCCTATATATCGAAATATAGGTTTTGAATATTTTTATACTCAAGGATACTAATTTCAAACCCTAATTGTATTATATATAGAAGTTAGCTTTAAAATCAAATTATTTTAATTAAATTCATTTAATTGATTTCTACGCGTTTCGAGCTTGCACGATCAAACGGTAAGTCTGATGTAACAAACCTGTATTTTGTGATTATTTTAGTTGTATATTTTAATTATTCTATTTGAATTCCTTATTTAAAAACTTTATTTTAATTTATTAAAATGAATAAATTTTGTTATTTAAATATAAATTTTGATTTGCATGTGAATTAGAATTCCAAACATAACTAAACAGAATATTTTCCAAAAATGTGAATTTTGGTCAATATGGTCAAACTTTGACTTTTAAATTTTAAATTTAAATATATGAAATTTTGAATTGATCTTTTTTAATGAAAGTAAATGAAATTTAAGAATACTGCTTTTCGTTACACTGAAATCCGATTTATATTGTGAAAGTTATGTTTTTTACAATATTGTGTGTAAAATTGATTTAGTTAACAAAATTATTTATTTTAATTTATATAAATAATATTTTATTTATTTTAATTTATATAAATAATATTTTATTTATTCTAATTTTTATTTATATGTGAACAACATATATTATGTATATATTTTTTTAAACATTTTAAAAGAATAGTTATAATTTTCAAATGTCACTTGTATTCTGTTTATAGTTTTTAATTTCTAGTTTCAATTAAATAAGGTATTTCTTTATTTATTTTTCTATTTTCCAAGATATTATTTTATTTTCATTTCTACTTTATTTTCTTCAGTTTTTTTATTTTAATTACTGGTTTATTTAATTGAATTAAAAGAAATGGAAATTCAAATGGACAAAGACTCTTCATTTTCTTGTGACCTTTCATTTTCATTGCCTTTTCATTGCTTGCCTTTCCATTTTCCTTCTTTGGCCGTACCTTTTCTTGCATTAGCCGTGAATTCTCATTGCTAATTCACGTGAGAAACTTCTCCTCTCTTCATTTCTCACGGCCACTTTATTTTCTGTAAAAAAAATTGCAAGTTAATGGCTTCTTCCTCTCACTTTTCTTCTTATTTCCATTGACTTTTGGCCTTGCTTCTCTCTAGCCTTGCTCGGCCTATCACCCATCATCACCACCATCCTCTCCACCATCACCAGCCACAGTAGCCACCACCACCTTCCCTCTTGTTCAGATCTGAACGTGCCACTATATGAAGCCATCACCTCAAAATTTGCAAAGAACTCCACCAAAACCATGCTAGTCGACCATATATGTCACCATCACTTTTATATCTTGCCTTGGCCACCTCCCCTTGCTCCACCACCACCATGACCTGACCTCTGACCATCAGCCTCCCCTCTGAACTGACCTGAAACAATGCATGTCCGAGCCAAATATTGGCATAGGTCGAGTCTATGTTGCACCAAAACCTTCTATCCCTTGACCCTTTGCTTATCTTTGCCTCTCCATGCCTTTGCCTTTCATTTTCATGCCCATAGCCATATCTCATGACTCATGGCCGAGCACACATGACCTAGGCCAAGCCTAGGTGTGATGAGATCAAGCCTTTTGCATTTAGGCCAAGCCTATGTTGTCTTGTGCAAGTCTTTTGCTTCTAAGGTTTGATTATCTTTCATGTTTTGCAATTGTTTTGCAAACTATAGTTGTTGATTATATTTGTATGTGAAATATTTATATTTGTGCTTATGTATGTTATATTTTGTGTGTTGTTTACAAGGCTCTCCATCCATTCAAATCAAATCGTGCTTGTCGGGCCTTTGGAATCGTTTTGTGTGTTGTAGTGGTCTCTAGCTTCGAAAAGGTGAGTCTTTCTCACTCTGACATATTTACTTATGAAATAGTAAATCGATGGCAAGTGTATAGTAATATAAAATGTTTATGCAAGTTAATGATGATCATGTGATATGCTATGCCATGTTATTACTATTTTTAAAACTGTTAACTATCACCTGACATATGATATATGTCATTATATTGTGACATTGACATTGTTTATATTGTTTATGCATATGTTCACACTGCAAGTTCCCTGTTAGAACAGAATCACTATGGGTTGAAATGATACATACCTGAACGGACTTTAGAATAATAAAAAATCGTTATGGGCTGAAATGATAGGCCTGAGTGATTTTTATTCATTTTTATTTACTTGGGATTGCGGGTTTGAAATGATAGAACCCGGGTTTTCTTTTTAAACTGTGGATTGAAATGACATATATATGTATCACTTGACCTAGGTTAGAAAATTATATACAGACCCCATGGTATATTTTTAAATGATTTTATTAAGATATGTATTTTTAGAAGTATGAAATTTTGATCAAAATAAATATATATTTTATGGTTTTTTGATAGTTAAATCTTAAGTTTTTAATTTGTGAGTTTAGGTATGTAAATTTGAAATAAATATGATTTTTGACTTTAAATTTTATTTTAAAAATGTAAGTAAATACTGGAAATTGAATTTAAAGTTTGAAATGATATTTATAGTAAAATGCCAAGTTTTATTTAATTTATAAGCTAATAAATAGTGAAATTTTGACTTAATAAACGAATTGAGTTCTAAAAATTGAATATTTGATTTTAAAATTTTATTGTGATAAATCATATGTTAAAATGATTTAAATATGAAATTTTGAAGTCTAGAAATATGATTTATCAATTTAAATAACAAGAATTGAAGTTTTATTTTTTTTGAAAAGTTAAAATAAAATATGAAATTTTATTAACAGCATTTCCTAAAAATGCTGTAGTCGTATAACAGCATTTTAAATGCTGTTGTTTGTTGATGTAACTATGTTGAAATAACTAAATATCTATTACGACATTTTATAAATGTCGTTGTTCCTAAACTAAACTATTTTGGAAACTATAAGCCACGATAGCACTTTATAAATGTTGCCATTGCTAAATTTGACAATGTTTTGAAATGTTATAGATTTTAACACTATTTGAGTTATATTTTTAAGTGTTTAATGATTTAACTTTTGAAATTGATTATTTTTGAAATTTAAGGAGTTTTGAATGTAATTTAATATTTAAATTTGAATTTTTAAGGAATTTAAATTGAATTTGAATTTAAATAATGATTACTTTTTTATGTGTTAAATGGAATAAAATGTGTTAAATGAATTTTTCAAATGTGTATTGGTAATGATATTCGAAATAATAAATGAATGACTTATTTGACTTAAAAATGATATTTAAATTTAGATATTTGAATTTGAATTCAAATACTGATTTATTAATAGAGTTTTGAAAAGATATGATATTTGATGATTGAAATGGTTTGGAAATGATTTGATCTTTATTTTGATAAAGAATATGAATTGGAATGATATGTACTTTTGATAAATGAATATTTGAAGCTTATATTGGTATGAAAGGATATTTAGTTTAATTGTAATTGAGTTTATTTAAGTAATATTGGATTTATGAAATGAATATTTCAAAACTATGTAATAATGAAACTGGATTTGAGATATATGAAATTATAAAGTTTAGTTTTGAAATGCGGGATATTAAAGCTTTGAAATATATTAAAAATTGAATAGTTTATTTTGTGGATCAAATCTATATTTAAAATTGATATGATTTGAAATAGCTGTTGGAAAATTTAATTGAAACTGATGGTTTGAATTTTATTAAGATGGAAATCAGAAATTTGGGATTATTAGAATGAATTGTAAAATGTAAAGAATTAAAGGAATATTTCATGATTTCAAATGTATGATTTTGAAATGTTATGATTTTCAAAGTGTAATTATTTCAAGTATTTTTGGTTTTGGAAGAGTTATACTTTGAAAGTATTATGATTTTCAAATGAATATATGTTTGAAATGTTTTTGGTTTCGAAGTATAAACTATTTTGGAAGAAATATAGTTTGAAATGAAATGATTTGATTTTTTAAAAGTATAAACTATTTTGAAATGACCACGGCGTTATAATAACGTTTGGTTGTTAAAGAGACCGGGATCGAAAGTTGTCATACTCTCTGCCAACTCCGAAAACCACTTTAACAACTGTGTACGTGGTGGATATTCCAGAATGAAGTAGGACGGTGGCTACGTCCTTGAGGTATATTATGTGGACCTAACTCCTGTGAGTTGGCATAAGGTAGCTAAAAAAGGAGCGATCTCGGGCCAAGTGAGGTCATTCCTTCGATTGGACACATTTCTTCAATACTATATTCTTACTTATGATTGATTAGATGGCCATCCTTCGATTTTGATTGGGAGTATGTTCCGAGATGGGCGTATGTGGCTGCTACGTTACCACCGGCCCATGTGCGTAACTGGTATATCTACCCTGGCATTGCCTTGTGTGCCGTGTCACCTACCATAGCGAGCCTTACTACGAGTTTGTTTTTCTCCCATAGCCCATGGAGTATTTAGGGTAGTCTCCCGATTTGGAGATATGCTAATACTGAATGGACCACTGGGACTATTACGTGTTAAGGGGAATATTGGGTCACTCCTTAACACTATTTTAAAGTAAGTTTATTTTACTGTAGACGTTATTATAATAGCGCAATATTACTACATAGTAAATAGTTTAACGGATCCTTAAAGGATGGGTGATCCCAAGCATCCTTTAAGTTACTAATGCATTTTTTTACTGTTCACTTGAGTTGATTTATAGTTCATAAGTATTTATGTCCTGACTCGAGTGTTTTTTGTTTTGCTTTACGCTCGAGTCAGATTGAGTGATTCAACATTCAAGATTCACCTTTGGAGTTGGAGCTTTTCTTGAAAATCCAGCCATCTAATTTTCTTTCAGTATCTAGTGTTTCAGTGATGTATTTTGATTTGTACCTGTGTGCCTTATTACTCTTCTGTTGTATTTTGTTTAACTCTGATATATCTTATTTTAATATAGTAGCTTCATGAACTACTATCTCTTTTAATTCCGCTGCATTATTATTTACTCTGTGTCTGTGATCTGTGATTATTTATTTACTGTATATTATGAGATTTGCCAAATTTTATTTACAACGCGGTATTTTGAGCAATTCAAGTCCGACATGTGTGTCTGCCATTGCACTTGGAGGGTGCAGCATGATAGGGGGTTCTCGCTTCCTGGTTTGGTAGCGAACGGTTGACTCTTACTCCTACATGTCTCTAGGGGGTTGGTAGTGCAGTCGAGAGGCTGGCCGTAACGGCAGAACACGGGTACCGGTGTATGCTATGGTGGGCTATACCACACTGGCATGGCCCGTTGCATTTGGTATCAGAGCTTTGGTAGCTCTAGGAAAAACTCATCATATGGAGTAAATGTATTTACAGAATCACTTTCATTTGAGTTGAATCTCTTCCTTTTTGACTCAATTCCTTTGAATTTTGGAACGTTCCCTTCGGTTCCAAAATCCATTCGTGTCCCTCACTATTTATCTTCTTTTGATTCTGGAGTATCCTATAACTCCACTTCGAAATATCTTTATAATGAGTCGGCGTTCTCACCAATCTCAAATTTATTTGTAAAGGGGGAAACTCCTTTACAATCGATTCACCAGAGATTTTATATCCTCGGTTTAGATGCTAGTATCTCTTATGATTCCGAAATCTATATCTTGAGATCGAATGTTGATTTACTCCAGAATTCCACATTGATCTTATTCTTTGAGTCACGGTTGACCCGCTTAAGGTTGCCCGCGATTTATATAAGCTTACACATCTTCCTATTCTATTATTTAATCATCACATCTTTGTTTCCAATTTATCTTCAAATCATTTTTGAAGTGTATTTGTAAACTAATATTTAAAATGTTTTATATATTGTGTTGTTTGAGTTGTTGATGTTAATTTGGGTTTTTGATTGATTCGTTTGATCAACGCTATCGATAAGGTTTCCAAAACACTTGAACAGAGCAAACTGACACAATATGTTGTTTTTTCAAATTTAGTAATGAAATAAATTTGTAACTATATTATAAATTTTTCCGGATTTTATTGAATGGGTTGTTGAGAAATAATATTTGATTTTATATATATCATTATCTCTTGTTTCATATATAAATAATTGAACTATTAACCATGGTTATAAATCTATTTGGAAATTTAAAATGAATTTAAAACAAGAATTTGAGAATTTAATTTTCGATGGTTTCAAACCTTGTATTTAAAGTTGTGACGCACCACCTCTATACCCACGCTAGGCAAGAACCTTACAGTGAATGCTGTCAACTAGCACGGAGAATAAGACTGTTGAGGAGCGACCATCTGTATAATTTTTTTGTGCGAGCACCGATATGCCGGATAAAAATATACTTTTCATCTCAAGAGGAAATCCGACATACCGACACAAACTCAAAGCTACTACACAGTGGCTATAAAGGTCTTCGGAAACAAATAAAGAAATAAACATAACACAAATCAGTCACAGATAACTCATATCACAAAGGCGGAAATAGATATGAATATAACACTAACACATGAAAGTGTATATCAGAGTAGTGGTCAAAAAGATCCACGATAATACAAAAGAATAGCAACACGTGCTATACAAAAGAGTAAATATACATCATAGGGTCTGTATCTCAAATGTATACAACAAAAACTACTAAACCTAAGTAGTTAGCCAAAAGATCAGGTGAAAGTCCGATAAGGAGTCAAGCAGAGGCACCTGTAATATCTCAGTCTGACCCGAGTATTATTTAAGAAGAAAATAATAAACGGATCAGTCTAGCTATAAATATCAGATGAAGTGATATATAATAAGAGATATGACATAAACATATAATAATCACAAGGCCAAGCTGTGATATATATAAGTAATTGAAAACCAACAAGGGATTAATCAATATCACCAAATCTACACAAGAAACAAAGAAATGTCATACTCCTCATTTCGTTCACCTAACCACAATAAATGACATATTATATCAATGCCAATCACAAAAGTCAATGACACACAAATTCACCAAGACACAAATATCGATATAGCTTATCGATGGAAATCACGAAAATTGGTGAAACAAAAATTCTAGAAATCATCTCAAGAAATCCAGTAAATGACACACAAATTCACCTATGCACAAAAATTGATAAATCATATCAATAGAAATCACAAAAATAGGTGAAGAAGGAAATTCCAGAATTCGACACACGAAAACCAGAAATCACACAAAATAGGGGGGAGGCCTATCACACGAACGGGAGCATGAAAACTCACCAACAGCTGTAACACACGAACGAGAAGCTATCTCATGGTAGCTAGCCATTAATTTGACACACGAATGGTCCGAAGACCTGACACACGAATGGTCCAAAGACCGTGGGTTGCTACCCCACCAATTTGAGTTGAAACTCCACAAAACGGGGTTAAGTCTCCCGCGCAGTCAAAGAGACATCGCACATTGCTAGTCTAAATCACAAAAATGATCGTCATGATCATCGAGAAGTGTCAATTACACTAAGCTAGTAAATATATGAGTTTAGCTTCATGTCCCATAACCACTTGCTTAACTTAAATATTTACGAACAAACTGTAGATCTCCACTATAAAATTGTCACAAGAGTTTCAATCGAACAAGTCCAAGAATTAACCAACAAAGTGAACGCAAGCGTTTCATACCACTTGTTTTACTAAGTCGTTTAATTATATTTCTCATACGAGTGAGGTAAAGGCTTATATATACTAATAGATTGGAAAAACGGTTTTGTAAACGAATTTGGTATTAAAATAGTATTGAAATCGTTTGAGGAAAGAGTTTTGATATTTACTACTAGCATAGAAAACCTTTATATTTTTAAAGTGACAAATCACAAAGAAGATTGTAGGAACAATCAATCACAAAGATTCACATTCGAAAATGTGAATAAAATCCAAAGAAATCGATATAAAATCCATCAAAGTGGATATATCTAAAATTCCCAAAGAAAAGGTCATCAAAGTCGATAATAAATGACAACAACAAAAGAGAGACAACACGAATCGATTAAAGTTGGATATTCAAACAGATTATCAAAATAGGCTAATCTGGCAAAAATCATCAGGTCGGTCGACCGGACTCCCTGAGTCGGTCGACCGAACCAAAGGTTGGGAACCTCTCGGGACAGCAGGTCGGTCGACCGGACCCTGTACTCGGTCAACCGAACCTTAAAACATAAAGTGCTTATGCACTTGGAAGCAGGTCGGTCGACCGGACCAGAGGGGTCGGTCGGCCGAGCCTGTTTCCAGCCTCATCCATGCCTATTACAAATGGGGTTCAATCTTGACCAAAATTTCATTCGCACGAGCAACGGCGCTAAGGGTTTATGTCAATCGACTACCCGGCCCTATATGCTCCTCGATGCATCACCAAAAACATGTTCAAACATAGAAGTTAGGATTTTTAACGAATTGAACTCAAAACACTAAAAATTGGAATATACACCAATTCAATCCAAACCAAAAGCAAATGCACACAAATAAGTGTTAGGAATTCATACCTAACAATCGAAGATAAATATAAGCATAGATGTGAGATAAAAATCTCACCTTTGAATCCAAACGAATGAAGAAGATGCTATGAAGCAATGGCAAGAACAAGCACTCTTTAATTCCAACTCAACAAGCTTGAATCTAAGCTTAAAAGAGAAACATTCCCTAAATAAAGTTTAGGAAATTTCTGAAATCAAAGAGAGAATGAGTTGGAGAAGAAGAAGAGGAAGCTTACCAATGGGTTCTCATGAACTTTGGAGCTAGGAGATGGATTTGCAAAGGAAGCTAGGGCTTGGAGTTTTAATTTCCACTCTCCACCTCCATTTTCAGTTTTGCTAGAGAGTTAGGAGTTGGAATGAAGTAATGAAGAGGAGAGGGGGATTGGGACTGAGTTAGTAAGTGGTTAATTGGCTCAGCCCAAACCAAAACCCTAAGTGAAAAGTAGCAAAATTCAAATTTCTCCAAACATATCGAAGCTTATACTCAAAAAGGTCGCAAACATCATTTTGAACTCAATGGGGGTGGTCTCGAGTCCCAATTCGATTGTTTGCAAAAAGTAGCTTTTCGGACCAAAATCCGACGAACGATAAAATATTTAAATAAAATATTTAAATATAAAATCGATAAATATGCGGGTTGTTACAGACTCCCCTCCTTAAAGAAATTGCGTCCTCGCAATACTTAAGAAGAAAATAAGAAGTAACAACCATAGAAGCATATCAATACAAAAGAAAATTGAAATAAGAAGTTCATCATAAAGAGCACGAAAGAGTTAGCAAGAACGGGATCGCTCAATGAATTCTCAAGATTCCCAAGAGAAATCCCTAGGATTTGAGAACCATTGAACTCTCACAAGAAGAACATCTTTATTTCGAAGTCGTTTGAGCTCCGAAGCAATAATTCGAATAGGATGTTGCTCAAAATCAAATTTGGCGAAACTTCAATTTCCACAATATCACCAGGCTCAAGAATGAAAACCGGAATCCCTAAGGCATTTCCGTAGATAAAAGACTTGGGGAACGTCAAGAATAGCAGAAAATTGAGCCGTGCAACGGCGTAGTACAAAAACGGTACGCCCGATGAACCAAAGAAAAGACATTGATGTAGTACATACGGTACATCCAATGAATCAAATAGCAAAAACATTGATGTAGTACAAACGGTACATCCAATGAATCGAAAAGCAAAGACATTGATGCAGTACAAACGGTACATCCAATGAATCAAAAGCAAAGACATTGATGTAGTACAAACGGTACATCCAATGAATCAAAAAGGAAAGACATTGATGTAGTACAAACGGTACATCCAATGAATCAAAAGCAAAGTCATTGATGTAGTACAAACGGTACATCCAATGAATCGGAAAGCAAAGACATTGATGTAGTACAAACGGTACATCCAATGAATCAAAAGCAAAGACATTGATGTAGTACAAACGGTACATCCAATGAATCAAAAGCAAAGACATTGATGTAGTACAAACAGTACATCCAATGAATCAAAAGGAAAGACATTGGTGTAGTACAAATGGTACATCCAATGAATCAAAAGGAAAGACATTGATGTAGTACAAACGGTACATCCAATGAATCAAAAGCAAAGTCATTGATGTAGTACAAACGGTACATCCAATGAATCAAAAGCAAAGTCATTGATGTAGTACAAACGGTACATCCAATGAATCAAAAGGAAAGTCATTGATGTAGTACAAATGGTACATCCAATGAATCAAAAGGAAAGACATTGATGTAGTACAAACGGTACATCCAATGAATCAAAAGCAAAGTCATTGATGTAGTACAAACGGTACATCCAATGAATCAAAAGCAAAGTCATTGATGTAGTACAAACGGTACATCCAATGAATCAAAAGCAAAGACATTGATGTAGTACAAACGGTACATCCAATGAATCAAAAGCAAAGTCATTGATGTAGTACATCCAATGAATCAAAAGCAAAGTCATTGATGTAGTACAAACGGTACATCCAATGAATCAAAAGGAAAGACATTGATGTAGTACAAACGGTACATCCAATGAATCAAAAGCAAAGTCATTGATGCAGTACAAACGGTACATCCAATGAATCAAAAGCAAAGTCATTGATGTAGTACAAACGGTACATCCAATGAATCAAAAGAAAAGTCATTGATGTAGTACAAACGGTACATCCAATGAATCAAAAGGAGAGACATTGATGTAGTACAACGGTACATCCAATGAATCAAATGAGACGGAACATCGATGTAGTATAATAACAGTGCATCCGATGATCCGAACACCATAAAAGAACACCGGACACTAATCCATAAAAGGAATGAGATAAAACTCAATAAAATGAAGTGTACCAAAACGTTCGATGAACTTGATGAAAAGATAATTCCATTCAGACATCATCAAAGAATCAACCACTTGTTGCTTACGACAAAGCGCATTGGCAACACGATTTCCCTTCCGGGAATAAAAAGAATATCAAGATCATAAGATGTCAGGAACTCGAGTCAACATGGAGTTCCATATGAGAAAATAAATATTCCAAGGATTTATGATCGAGATGGAGAACAAATTCCTCCCCTAAAAATGATGATGCAAAACTCTAAAAGTAGAAACAATAACCGAGAGCACTAGATCATGAGTGGATATCTAGTCTCGATAGGCTATAATGATTTAGAAGCACAAGTGATAGTACATTCTCCTTTGCAAGAGAACGGCATCCAAACCAATACGACTAGTATCGGTAGAAATAGCAAAGTCTTGGTTCCCCTTCAGGAATCACAAGAATAAGAGTATCGAAAGGAAGAGTTCTTTTAAATAATCTTCTTTCCTGAAAAGTTAAAACTTTAAAATTACATTTATCATTATGTAATAATCTTTCTAGAAAAATTTACTATTCTCAAGTTAATATATTGTGTCTGATTGTCTCATCAAAGCGTTTAGGAAATTCCTATCGATAACGTTGATCAAGCGCATCGACCAAAATTCTTAAAGCACTCAATGGGCAATACAATCACAAAATCATCTTCTTTATAATAACCAAGTTTCTTAAAAGTTCTTTAAGAACAAAATTTCAATTATACTTCTAAATAAATCTTATGAAAAAGATTTGCAAAATTTTTAAATTTCTATTTTCATCCAAAATCAATAAATACAAGAATAGTCTCATCGAAATATTCATAGAATATTTGATATATAAAATGGATGAAATAAGCTGGACAAACTGAATGACATAATAAGTCATTCATAAGAATCATAACGAGTGCGGAATGCGGTCAATGGAATGCGAACTCCCGCAACTCGTAGCCAAATGAAAATCGGTGGCAAGGTCAAACTGAAAAGACCTTAGCACCACACAAAAGATTACTTAGGTGATAATCCTAAGACAAGCTCAAAAATTCTGGAAAATTTCTCTAACTACATGAATGAGAGAAATAACACTTTCCTTATAAGTGGGCTAAAGGAATAAAATGATGCCATCAAGTTGGAATCAAAATCATAAAGGAAAAATAGAAATCTGCTTAACAGATTGAAAATGTCAAAGATGAATAGTCCACATGGGACAAATAGGATATGCGCTTCACAACGATTAAGCCAATCCTTACAAAAGTAAATTCTGAAGCCTAAGTAAAAATATCGGCTCGGAAAGATAAATCACATAAAATAATTTCGACATCAAATAAAAGCGAATTGAGGGTTGCAGATCTACCATCCGGATTCGCAATCCTCAAAGAAGTCATCAAGCCTAAAATATTCAAAGAAAAAGAATACACAAGTTCTTTTGATATAAAATAGTGAGATGAAACCCATATCAAAAAGAACTCAAATAGAAAGTTCACGAATTAAAACAATGCCATCAAGGATTGAATGAAAATACCTTGACCAAGAGAAGAGTTGCCAGGAACCTGCAGCTTTCCTTCTCACTTGCTTGGAAGCTTAGGACACGAAGATAAAAGATGACCCGAACCTTTGCAATAACGGCAAAAGAGGGGTTTCGGGCACTCCCCTACATGGTGGTCTGTGAAACCACAATTGTAGCATTGTCCACGACTAGAGGTAGGAACTTTTGCTACCTGAGTTTGTTGCTTTCC
Organism: Allium cepa; assembly: GCA_030765085.1. NCBI lineage: Eukaryota > Viridiplantae > Streptophyta > Magnoliopsida > Asparagales > Amaryllidaceae > Allium > Allium cepa. The sequence continues at coordinate 807,459,584 of CM060928.1, forward strand.
TTTCTTATTAGAATCGGGGCCTTTGAATTTGATAGGCCTCTTCAAGTTATTGTCGAAGTTCCGTTGGGCACGCACAACTTCAACATCACCTTCATTATCGGCCTCTTCAAGACGAAGAGCGATATCAATAAGCTGATCAAATGAAACCTCAAGTTTCAGGAGTAATGGCTTCTTAAGATTCTTATTCAAGCCATAGACAAATCTCTGATTTTTCTTCATCGGGGTATTAATATACTCAATCCCGTATTTAGAAAGAGATTCAAAAGATGCGATATAGTCTGTCACAGAAGATTCACCTTGAACAAGGTCAACAAAACGTCGGGCCAAAGTTACTTTTTCAGCCTCCGGCACAAATTTCGATTCGAATCTTTCCCGGAATTGCTCCCAAGTGAGATCCGCTTCAACGATTTCAGAAATTAGGAGCTCATACCAATCTAACGCTCTTTGTTGGAGCATGCTAGAAGCCACTTGGACTCGATGTAGATCAATAAGGTTCATGCGAGAAAAGATGCGATCGCAGGATTTGAGCCAAGCTTGAATTTCAATAACGCTCTCGGATCCTTTGAATGGCCTTCCACCCAAATCGGTATAGTCTCTGCACAAGCGTGCAAAATCGGATCTAGGATGAGTAGGCTCTGGAGAGGGTCCGGCTGCTTTAGCGTTCTTAATAAGATCTAGAAGCTGCTGGGCAGACATAAATACTCCATCCTGGGGAGTAGCACTAGTTTGACCGGCGCTGGGACGACCAGGTCTTACCATTTTTCTTCTTTAAGAAAGAAAGAAAGAAGAGGAAAAAGTTATTCTCAAAATAAATTTCAATCAAACTTGATTGATAAAACAAGGAATCATAAAGAAAATAGGATGAATCGGTACGAAGACTCGAATTAAATCCTAAAGCACGACTCCTAAGAAAGACTTAGGACATGATCCTTGCTACAATATTCCATATTGTTCCGAAGTTTGGCTCTGATACCAAGCTGTGACGCCCCACCTCTATACCCACGCTAGGCAAGAACATTACAGTGAATGCTGTCAACTAGCACGGAGAATAAGGCTGTTGAGGAGCGACCATCTGTATAATTGCTTTGTGCAAGTACCGATATGCCGGATAAAAATATAACTTTTCATCTCAAGAGGAAATCCGACATACCGACACAAACTCAAAGCTACTACACAGTGGCTATAAAGGTCTTCGGAAACAAATAAAGAAATAAACATAACACAAATCAGTCACAGACAACTCATATCACAAAGGCGGAAATAGATATGAATATAACACTAACACATGAAAGTGTATATCAGAGTAGTGGTCAAAAAGATCCACGATAATACAAAAGAATAGCAACACGTGCTATACAAAAGAGTAAATATACATCATAGGGTCTGTATCTCAAATGTATACAACAAAAACTACTAAACCTAAGTAGTTAGCCAAAAGATCAGGTGAAAGTCTTATAAGGAGTCAAGCAGAGGCACCTGTAATATCTCAGTCTGACCCGAGTATTATTTAAGAAGAAAATAATAAACGGATCAGTCTAGCTATAAATATCAGATGAAGTGATATATAATAAGAGATATGACATAAACATATAATAATCACAAGGCCAAGCTGTGATATATATAAGTAACTAAAAACCAACAAGGGATTAATCAATATCACCAAATCTACACAAGAAACAAAGAAATGTCATACTCCTCATTTCGTTCACCTAACCACAATAAATGACATATTATATCAATGCCAATCACAAAAGTCAATGACACACAAATTCACCAAGACACAAATATCGATATAGCTTATCGATGGAAATCACAAAAATTGGTGAAACACAAATTCTAGAAATCATCTCAAGAAATCCAGTAAATGACACACAAATTCACCTATGCACAAAAATTGATAAATCATATCAATAGAAATCACAAAAATAGGTGAAGAAGGAAATTCCAGAATTCGACACACGAAAACCAGAAATCACACAAAATAGGGGGGAGGCCTATCACACGAACGGGAGCATGAAAACTCACCAACAGCTGTAACACACGAACGAGAAGCTATCTCATGGTAGCTAGCCATTAATTTGACACACGAATGGTCCGAAGACCTGACACACGAATGGTCCAAAGACCGTGGGTTGCTACCCCACCAATTTGAGTCGAAACTCCACAAAACGAGGTTTAGTCTTCCGCGCAGTCAAAGAGACATCGCACATTGATAGTCTAAATCACAAAAATGATCGTCAAGATCATCGAGAAGTGTCAATTACACTAAGCTAGTAAATATATGAGTTTAGCTTCATGTCCCATAACCACTTGCTTAACTTAAATATTTATGAACAAACTGTAGATCTCCACTATAAAATTGTCACAAGAGTTTCAATCGAACAAGTCCAAGAATTAACCAACAAAGTGAACGCAAGCATTTCATACCACTTGTTTTACTAAGTCGTTTAATTATATTTCTCATACGAGTGAGGTAAAGGTTTATATGTACTAATAGATTGGAAAAACGGTTTTGTAAACGAATTTGGTATTAAAATAGTATTGAAATCGTTTGAGGAAAGAGTTTTGATATTTACTACTAGCATAGAAAACCTTTATATTTTTAAAGTGACAAATCACAAAGAAGATTGTAGGAACAATCAATCACAAAGATTCACATTCGAAAATGTGAATAAAATCCAAAGAAATCGATATAAAATCCATCAAAGTGGATATATCTAAAATTCCCAAAGAAAAGGTCATCAAAGTCGATAATAAATAACAACAACCAAAGGGAGAAAACGAATCGATTAAAGTTGGATATTCAAACGGATTAGCAAAATAGGCTAATCTGGCAAAAATCATCAGGTCGGTCGACCGGACTCCTTGAGTCGGTCGACCGAACCAAAGGTTGGGAACCTCTCGGGACAGCAGGTCGGTCGACCGGACCCTGTACTCGGTCGACCGAACCTTAAAACAGAAAGCGCTTATGCACTTGGAAGCAGGTCGGTCGATCGGACCAGAGGGGTCGGTCGGCCGAGCCTGTTTCCAGCCTCATCGATGCCTATTACAAATGGGGTTCAATCTTGACCAAAATTTCATTCGCACGAGCAACGGCGCTAAGGGTTTATGTCAATCGACTACCCGGCCCTATATGCTCCTCGATGCATCACCAAAAACATGTTCAAACATAGAAGTTAGGATTTTTAACGAATTGAACTCAAAACACTAAAACTTGGAATATACACCAATTCAATCCAAACCAAAAGCAAATGCACACGAATAAGCATAGATGTGAGATAAAAATCTCACCTTTGAATCCAAACGAATGAAGAAGATGCTATGAAGCAATGGCAAGAACAAGCACTCTTTAATTCCAACTCAACAAGCTTGAATCTAAGCTTAAAAGAGAAACATTCCCTAAATTAGGTTTAGGAAATTTCTGAAATCAAAGAGAGAATGAGCTGGAGAAGAAGAAGAGGAAGCTTACCAATGGGTTCTCATGAACTTTGGAGCTAGGAGATGGATTTGCAAAGGAAGCTAGGGCTTGGAGTTTTAATTTCCACTCTCCACCTCCATTTTCAGTTTTGCTAGAGAGTTAGGAGTTGGAATGAAGTAATGAAGAGGAGAGGGGGATTGGGACTGAGTTAGTAAGTGGTTAATTGGCTCAGCCCAAACCAAAACCCTAAGTGAAAAGTAGCAAAATTCAACTTTCTCCAAACATATCGAAGCTTATACTCAAAAAGGTCGCAAACGTCATTTTGAACTCAATGGGGGTGGTCTCGACTCCCAATTCGATTGTTTGCAAAAAGTAGCTTTTCGGACCAAAATCCGACGAACGATAAAATATTTAAATAAAATATTTAAATATAAAATCGATAAATATGCGGGTTGTTACAGAAGTTTTAAAAGGATATACTATTTAAAGTATTTTCGAATAGAAATTTGTTTCCAAGGAATTTTAAAGCTTAAAATTAATACTCTTCTCGTTGTCGTTGGAAAATAACTTCAGTGATGACTGCAGCATCTTCGACATTCATTTTCGAGTTTCGAAGTGAAGAGACCATTCTGTAGTCTTGCTAAAGTTTTATGTTGGAAAATTTAATTGATTTGAATTTCGAAATAAGACTGATTTATAACATATGATGATATTTGATTTAAATTTGAATGGAAATATATATAGTATATGTGCATTTATTTATCTTTATATAGTTCGGAATTTATCTAAAGTCTAATTCCTATTTTTTTTTCTTGAAAGATAAATTTTAAGTATATTTGCAAGATTTGGATAAATATTCAAGCTTGAAATGATTAAATTAGAAATTTTTATTTGTATGATGCACAATTTCATTCCAATATAACTTACCTAAATTATATAGAAGTTGAACATATAATTGGATAATACACAATATAAAATTATTTTATAAATAAAATTTGAGTGGTTATAATAAATGTTATACACTTAAATTTTAGTTATAAAAAGATTAACAGAGGTAAATAGAGAAAGAAAAGGGGTAATGGAATAATTTACTATATAAAAAGATGTTAGAGGAACTAAGAATAAATTAAAGCGGTTATTATAAGTGTAAGTATATTTAACATAGGTGATAAAATATATTGAGAGGAATAAATTTAATTATAATTAGGAATAAAGAAGACTTATTTTATTGAGTATATTTTGAGTATATTAAATGAGTTTGCTTTCATGTCCATGATTTTAAAGATTATTTATTTAAGATAATTGGATGATAAGATAATGAAATTAGAGATGATTAAGATTTATTTAACTTATGCAAAAAAAAATTTCAATTTAAGTTGAAATTTTCATAGCTAAATTTATTATCTTATTTTGTTTTTCAAACTATCTTTTGGTTGTCCTTATTTCCCTTATCTTGTAACAGAATGGGGAGGCTATTGCTTATACCAGTCTGTTTAGAAATTTTCTATAATCTTTGATAATCTTTGGTACTCATTTTTGAATCTAAACACTGCTTGCCAGCCACAGACCGTCGGTTAAACGGAAAGGGTGAATCAGATTCTAAAAGATCTTTTTCGTGCTTATGTTCTTGATTCTACAGGATCATGTGAAGATCATCTCCACCTTGTTAAACTTACCTATAACAACAGTTATCAGGTAAAATTTCAATATTCCTGTCATCTTGTGTGATATCCTAGAATTTCAAGGAATTTAAAATGTGATAATCTCTTAATTAAATTGTTTAAAAATTGTTAAAATTATTATTTTCAAATATAAATAGCCAGATAACTAATAATGTGATGTTTTAAATTACGATTATAGATTAATTTTTAAATAAGGATAATTATTTAGTTTGTGCTATTGTATAAATAAATTCTAAATTGACTTATTGTTTTAAAAATTAATAAGTGTGTTTAAATATACGTATATATCTGTGTATTTAAATTGATTTTGATTAGGGTAATTATTTACAATTAATAATGTGCTTCTTCAAAATTGATATCTATATTTATTTGAATTGATTTTAAATTTGGATTTTAAACCAACTTTGAATTTGAATTTAAAACTTGAATTTAAAGGAGTATTTATATCTTAAAATAAATAATAATATAGCTTGGATTTAAAATATATGGAGAATTTTTTATTTAAAAATAAGATTTTTATTTTAAATAAGATTTGTCTCATATTATTTTTTAAAAAGAAATTTGTTTATAGGAATTTGGAAAAGTATTTATTTAATAGGAATAAATACATAAGCTTTTAAATTAGCATTTAAAAATAAGTTTACAATATTATACATGATTTTAATTGGTTTTTATTTTATTTTCTTTCAAAAGTTTTATTTATTTAAAATTAGAAAAGCATTTATAAATTAAGAAATATATTAGTTAATTAGGAAATCATATTTTAAAAAAAAAGCTTTTAAAATTCTTTTAAATATAAATAAATGAAAAAGACAAATGTAATTCAATTAAGAAGTTAAGTAACAAATGTTAACATATTAATCTAAGTAAGAGACAAGTGTCATTACTTGTTTTTATTTTCTTTAAATTTTAATTAAACCAAAATTTAATCTATATAAAAACTTCCACATTCTTCATTCATTTTTTTTACTTATCTTTGCATATTCAAACCAAGAAAACAATGGCCAGACCAAATCTGAAATTTTCCTCAATTTATTCCTCAAAAACAAATACAAACTTGTAATCATTTTCAAGTAAAACTTTGTAATCAAAGAAGCTGAGTTCATTTCTAAAACCAGAAATGAATTAAAGCATGTAACAAATTCTTCAATACAGAGAAATGTCATCAACCTGTAACCATTTTCGCAAAGCCTGGAACCAAACAGGTTTTCAAAGTCCTAAATCATCATCATGTTCCAGTTTTTCAACCAAGAAGAATAAAATCTGAAGTGAATCAGAGCCTTCTAACATTCTAGTTTCAAAGCAATTTTGTTTTAATTAAAGCCTCCAAAGCATTTCTGTTTCAAAAGCTTCAGTTTCAATTCCTTCCAAAGTTTCTGCTTTTTAAAAGGTGAGTAAACATCTATTTATAAATCTTAAGTAATAACTGTTTGTTTCTTGTTAGATTTCTGAAATAATTGATGCTTGCATGTGTGTACGTAAGTGTGTGATCTGTGTATATGAATGTAAATGACCGTGCATGTATTTTCTTTGATTGTTCTTCTCTGTTTTAAACTACAGAGAATAGGAATACGAGAAAATTACAAATCTTCTTATCAGTTCACTGTTATGTTTTTAAGATTTAATCATAATATGTTTTTTTAAACATTAGTTTAAGTTTAAAAATCTTATTTAAGCAAAATAAATTTGGGAATTCTCTGGAATCAAAATAATATAGGTGGAATTCTTTTAACATGTTAAAATCTATCACTCAAATTTACCGATTCAAGATATTAACTTGAATCATCTTTAAAAGTAATGATTCTTAAAACAAAAATCACAATTTTTTAATGAAGTATTGATGGTGAATTTTGGGAATAACTGGAAATGGTTTTTTGGGGGATATCTGATGATCTATGTGACTGGGGAGTTCGTGGTTCCTGTTGGAGCTTGGTTGACGATCAGGGTGGATGGAAAAAATATCAAGGAAGGTTTCTGATGGTCATGGCGACGGCGGCATGGAGATTTAGGATTCTAAACCTAGTTTTGTTCGAACTTGATAATTGGTCCACTGCTACTTCACTAATGCATCGAGTTTGAGGAAATTTTGGGAATGGGTTGGTGGAGGTTTGGAGATGGAGTGACCGGAGTTGCAAGTTGTCAGATGGTCGAAGATGTAACTTCGAGAAGGATTTGGACATGACTGTTGGTTCCAGTTTTTTAACTGGGAAGCTCGATTTTGTTTCGAGGAAAGCGAAGGTGTTTTGGTGAACAGATATGGTTGCCGCGGTGATGTTTGATATGATGGAAGGTTCGTCGGTGATGGAAGGCGACTCCGGCACTGGTACATGTGCACAGGGAGGAGGAGTTGTGTCTCTTATTTGGGTTGTGAGTTGAGTTGGTTTACTCGAAGAATGTCGGGGATTTTTGGAAAGAAGACTCGAGTATGGACTCGAGTATGTTCATGGGGATCGTGAGTGATTTTGTGTTTCGGGTTTCAAAATTTAAATTTAAATTAAAACTGAAACAAATGTTGAAATGGAAGTGAACTCAGGATAGACTTGAGTAGATTTCAGGTTTGATCTGATGCAAGTGTCGAATAATTTAAAAAAAGTTTTAAAATTTAAGTGTTGGAATTTAAACTTTAATTTAATTTAAATCTTCTTATTTAAATTGACTTTATGTAAAAATAAATGTTTTCTTTAACAATTTGTTAAGAGGTTTTGAAATTTGTTTAACTTTAATTTTATTAAGTAAAGTTTAAGTTAATTTTAAAAGTTGAGTTAGAAATGAAATTTTAAAGGTATTTGTGAAAGCAAGTTTAGAATTTAAATTTGAAACTAGGTTTTTTTAAAAGCTATTACTTGATAAATGATTTAATTATTTTGAAAAGTTCGGTTTTGTTAACTTTAATTTATCAAGTTAATAATTTTTTTAAAACTTAAGTAATGATTTAATCAAGTAAAATTAATTATTAAGATAAAATGTTTTTATTGATAATTAAGTCATTAATTAAGATAATGTTTTATCTTAAAATAATTAATTTTTAATGGGTTGGAATTAATTAAGTTAATTAAATGAAATTAAGTATAAGTAATTAATTTAATTAATAATGATTAAGAATTAATTAAGGAATTAATTAAGAGTAATTAATTGATTTGATTAATTTATTTAAAATTAATAATTAATAATTATAAGTTAATTAATTAGAGGTTATTTAATTTATAATTAAGTTTAATTAACTAGATAATTAGAGATTATTAATTAATGACTAAAGATTAATTAATTAAGTAATTAAGGTTGATTAATTAGTAATTAGAGATTGATTAATTTGTACTTAAAAGGAATTTAATTTGTAATTAAGTTTTATTAATTAATAATTAGGCTTTATTAATTAATAATTAGGAAAATATTAATCTATAATTAAAGCTAATTAAGGATTAATTAACTATTATATAAGGTTAATTAATTGTAATTTGAATTGATTAATTGATTAATTAAGGATTAATTAATATTAAGTTTTATTAACTGATAATTAAAGTTATTAATTAATAATTAAGGATTAATTAATCTATAATTAAAGATTAATTAATTTATTCAAAGGAGTAATTAGGGGTTGAATTACCAATTGTAATTAATCAAATAAGTGTGATTAATTTGAGTTAATCAAATGGGTTGATTAATTAAGATAATAATTTGGTGATTGATTAAGTATAAATACTTAATGAGATTGAATAGTGTGATTACTTAAGGTAAGTAATTAATTTATAATTACAGGATGTAATTAATTAAAATGGGATTACTTAATAGGAAGTAATTAAAGGATAATTACTTAGTAGCAGTAATTAAGGGTTAATTACTTGGTGTAATTAATCGAAGGGTTAATTAATTAATTAATTAAAGTAATTTATTAATTAAGGTAAGTAATTACAGGATGGTAATTACTGTTTATAATTAATTAAAGTTGATTAATGAAAGTAATTAATTAAGGGTCATTAATTTATGTAATTAATGAGAGTAATTAAGGGTTGATTAATTAAGATTAATTAATCAATAATAAGTGATTATAAGGTAATTAATTAATTACAATTAATTAAGGATTAATGTATAATTAAAATTAATGAAGTAATTAAGGTTAATTACTTAATGGTTTTGTAGATAATTAATTTGTATAATTAATTAGGGGTTAATTACGTAATGTAATTAAGGGATAATTAATCAAGGTTGATTAATTAAGATAATGATTAATTAATTGGTTTAATTAATGGTTATGTAAGCAAGATTTATTGTGATAAAAGTAATTAATTTAATTCATTTTAAATTAATTAAAGATGTAGTAATTAATTTTATTCATTTTAAATTAATTATAGATGGTGATTAATAAATCATTACTTATGTATGGATGGATGATATAGATTGCCTTGAATGGTTTGAGATCTCAGATTGAGATAAGTAATGTTGTGTGGTATGGATGCTTTGGTTGAAGTATGATGATAATGTGAATCATCTGTTGTTAACGCTCAAATTTAAACGCTAACACCCTGGTGAATAGGATGTGATTGTGAAAGCACCACCCGTTCGTACGGGAATCAGAAATAAGCAGAAAGTATGTAGAAAAACAGTAAGAGACACAGTATTTATAGTGGTTCGGCTTATAATCCAGCCTACGTCCACTTTAATCTTTTTATCACTAGTTTGATTACAATTCTTTACAAAATCTCTCAATTACAACACACTTCAAGTGATGGGATATGTAAAACAAGTAGCTCAAGCTTTGACGTTGACAATCATCTTAAAATCCATGGTGAATGTAGATGATTCCTTCATGGAGTTCTTTTAGAAGTTTGTTAGATCTCAAAAGCTTTGAAGTAGTCTGGAATTCGGCAGAGTAATGGCGCTTGAAATTGATCAACCCAAAAAAGTCCTTTTAATGTTGAAGGTAGGGTGGTATTTATAGGTAAAGATTATGGACTTAGGCTCGGTCTTAACTCCTCACCGACCCAGTTAAGTCGCAGCCGGCTTATAGGAGCCCTCACATGATCAAGCTGCGTTGAATTTGCACAAGTCCAAAGTCGTTACCGGGTCAAGCTAGGTCGTAGGTCGCCCTCTCTCTCTGATGCATGGCCTCCGACTTAAATGGGAAGTGCATGTTTAAATAGGTCGTTACCGATTTAAAGAATTGACGAGCTAAACGTGAACTAACTCCCCTTCACTTGCCCAGGTCGCGCTCGTCCTAGCACAGACCATGGGTCGGTCACGACACAAGTGTAAGTCGCGAACTTGTTCCACTCAGTTAGGTCGGTAATCATGTTAAGTCCTTAAGTCGGATCGAATTAGGTCGGCAGCTTCATTAGGCAGTTAGGTCGGCGTCATGTTAAGTCGGATCCCTTGTCATTTCTTGAGTCGTTAGGCCAGTTCCTTCTGAAGCACTAGGTCGGCATCTATGTGAGGGCATTGGGTCGGCAAGTCATGCGAATGGTTAGGTCGGCCTGCTTTTTAAGCCTTAAGCAGTTAGGTCGGTATGTCCTTTAGATCGGCAGACCCTGCACAATTCTTACTCAGTTAGGTCGGCATCTCTTGGGTCGGCGCCATCTCCACGCACTAGACCTGCTGAGTCGTAACCGAGATAGGGTTAACATTTGCCCCTCGAAGTATACGCCTTAGACTTAAGTCGTGTGCTTCGAAATATCTTAGCTCGGCTTCTCTTAGGTCGGTAGATCGCGTACGACTTACCAGTTAGTGTTGTTTAACATTCCTTCACCATGAGATATAAATTAGCCCCCTTCCTCCTTTTTCTTTATTCAAACCCTTGCTCAATTCCGCCATTAAAGCACCCTCAGATCTTAAAGGCAACTTTATTCAATCGATCACAAATAATCTCTGCTACGCATCGTGTAAGTGGTTTTCCTGATTGTAATTTATTGCCGATTCACATTTCTTGTTTGTTCGAACTCGAATCGCCTCCTTGCACCGAATCGCCTCCTTGCATGACGCTTCATTATGAACCCCATCGTATTCATAGTTGATGAAACTTAGGTTATGAAGTTTTGGCTTCAGATTGGTCGTTGAGGCGATGAAGATGGTTTATCATCTTAAGCTCGATTCCGAATTGTTCAATTGGGTGATTCGGCAGCATGAGTAGAAGTGGGTGTTGAAGGAATGGCTATAGGGTTATCGGGTTTAATGCTGTGGGATGTTGGCTCGAAGGCGAGTTAGTGGGTTTAGGTGGCTTAGCCTTCGACCGATCTAGCTCTTACACGACCTTAAATCGTGGTTGAGATAATGCTTGAGAGAATTTCGCCGACCTAAACATTAAAGCTTAGATCGTGACCGAGTTAAGACTTGGAGAAATTCCTGCCTTTCGACTTGGAGCTTGCCCTCTTATCTCCCCCATGCGAACTAGAGGAAATGAGTCGCCAAGCTGAACCACCTAGATTCTGACCCGTTACCGACTTAGTCTTATCTCGCATGAGAATTTTTTGAACCGTAGCCGAGCTAACACTTGGGCTCTGGACGTGTTGACACTTAGAAACATAGGCCTTCTTCAAGTATTTTGACCCGGACTTCCGACTAAGTTGCTTACATTTTGAACATTTTGAACTGTCCTAGCTTCAAGTTTGCTTGAATTCCATTGTGTTACTTTACAGATCATTCTCGCTTTTGAGCTGTAAACCTGTTGATAATAACATACAAACAAAGAAAACCAAGGCGCACATACTGCCATTGACTGCCCATATCAAATGACAGATTAGTTAAGACAAGATAAGAGATATGAACATATTGCATGAAATGTTGTAAATTAATTGGCTAAAGTAGAATATTAATGCAAAGTATCAACAATTTGAACTGATTTGTTTGCATCAACATTGTATTTGCATATTCAAACTCAAAACAAAGATTCCTGGTTTTTATAACTAACAAATGTTTGCTAGGTTTTATTCCAGTTACCTTTGCTTATTGTTTGATTGATACTTGTACAACACTTCACACACTTTAGGAAACGTGCACCTTCATGTTTGAATATCCAATTGCTTGTGTAGAATGACTTCCCATCAAGGAGAAGAAGCAGCAAGTCAAGAAGAAGAAACTTTCCCGATAGCTGTTCCTATAGAGAATCCTCCGGAAAGAACTTCGACTATTCTATCTTCGAGAACATTTATTCAGTTGCGTACTCAATTCGGCTTTGCTGAAGATGATGTCATATTTCCTGGACCGAATGATACTGCCGACAGACCTCCCTATGGTTTTGTCGCGGTTAATCGTCATATGTGCTTAAGTGGGGCGATCCCACCTTTCAATGACTTTCTTCGAATTCTTCTTCTTCGGATGTCAATTTCTCCGTTCCAACTTCATCCTAATGGTTACGCTATCTTGATGGGGTTGGGTGTTTTGTTCAGAAGAAATCTTGACCGACTGCCGAGCTTCGAAGAAATTCGCTACTTATGCTCGTTTGCAAAGAGCAAAGACCATCCTTCTTTTATCATTGTGAGAAGTGCAAGAAACCGCAAGCTCATTCTTGATCTTACTGAAAGTGTCCATGGATTTTTAAACCAATTTTTCTTTGCCCGCAGTCCCCCAGAGTTTTATGCTTCTTGGAGAGTAGGAAGTAAGATCATTTATTTCCGTCTTTCCACTTTCTTTTTTAACTCTTTTCGGGGTCCAAATTGCTAATCTCATTCTTTGCTTTTTTCAGCACTTCCCCTTCCCTCTAGAGATCCGATACATAGGCAGACTTTTGATAGACTGAGCGCTGTAGCCGCAGAAGAGAGAAGTATCAAGTTTCTACTAAGCGACGAATTTCTACATCAATACGGACTTCTCCACCCTTCTCGCTATACTCAGCTTTGTGAAGCTCCGACTGAAGTTCCCGATTCCCCGACTGAAGCATCGGATGCCCCCGTTACTATCGAACAACCCTCATCAAAAGAGTCTAACATCGAAGCTTCATTGGTGAAATGTTCCACCCCTACCGACATTATGGGGTCATCTAGTAAGACGGCACTTGCCCCGATTGAGGAAGAAGAAGAACCTTCACAGCCTCTCGGGGGATTAGCTGATGTAGGAACTGAGAAAACAAGTCTCACCGAGCATGATGGTGACGATGTTTATGATGGGTTGAGCGACATAATAGTGACCTCACAGGAGCTTTTTAGAGATGACGTGTCTAAAACTATCTCTCCTATAGTTGAGGCGACGTCCCTTCTTCGACTAACACCAACACAAACACCAACTCCTCATACCCAAGCTATCATCACCTCTACACCAATGAGTGGTTTGTAGCTTAATGCGCGTAGCTTGCACATCACACAACACTTAGGATTTTTTGGCATTTGTTCACATTTAACTTCTTTTCTCCGGAAGTTTCTAAGACTTGCTATTTTTGCCTTTTCAGATTCCTCTATGGGGCGCAGCGGCAGCGGTTCTTATTACAAAGACTTTCGACGCTATGGAGGGCGTGGCAGCTATGATTACAAGCAATACTATACCGATCCCAGAGAGACCAATGAGCAGAGAGCTGCGCGAAAAGCTGAAGAGAGGAGAAGGTATGAAGAACGTCATGAGGGAGCGGGCACACGACATGAATCCTTCCCAAGGGATGATGATTCCCATAAACGTAAAACGCACGATGATAGGGGGAAGAGCCATATTGAGGATTCGAGAAAGCGGACCAAACTTGGCGAGGAGCACGTGCCCGTGACATCTGAGAGACCTGGTGCCTCAGTTTCTATTGACATCCCTTCCAAATCTCCTGCTCTTGAAGGAAGTGCCATCCAAAAACTTCTCAACAGGCCTTCATACCATGTTGAAAGGGGCCCCCCGACCTTGCAGAGCCGATTCCCGAATTGGTGTTTGAGGGGGGTACGCTTCGACCTCGATTTGGTCCCCATCGACAAAGAAGCTATGTACAGAAATCTCGATGCTGTCAAGCTTGATATCGATAGAATGTCTGGATGGCAAAAGTTGGTTGATGAACTTCAAAGAGTTAATCGGGCTAACATCGAAGCAATGCTGACCATGGAAAATGACAAATCAGAATGGCAGAAGATTCTTGATCAACACAACGCTGAGATGAAGGAGATAGCCGAATACAATGAAAAACTCGAAGCTGAAGTAAAGCAGCTCAAAGATGATCTTGCCTCTTCTACTAATACTTACACCCAAAGAGAAGAGGTATTGCAAAAACAAGTGCGAGATGCGCACGCCAGCCAGAGGGACGCTGAAGCTAAAGCTGAGAGGTTAGAACAAGCTGTAGAGAACCACCGCACTGATGTCACCCAGTTGCAGAATAAACTGAGCGCCCGGGACATGGAGATTGAAGCGCTAAAAGCCCAACTTGCTCAGACCGAAAAAGATCGAGATGAGGCCATGGCTGGCAAAATTGCAGCCGAAGAAACTGCTCAGACCATGGAAACCGATATCAATTCGACTTTATTCGATTTTTATTTACACTGTGTCTTGGGACGCGGCAGCCTCTCTTTTCTTGGTCCTAAGTATGAAATCACCCTGGCCGAGGTGTGGGAAGCTGCTCTTAACATGTTTAAAGACGCCGGGTATGGCGATGAAGATTTTGAGGCGCGTTACCTGGATGAGGGAGCTCGCGCTGCTCTTGCGAAGGGGCGAGAACAACTTGCCAGGATGAGAACTGGAATGGCGGAAGAGGAACGTTCTGGAAAGGAATTAACGCTTACTTCCTCTGTCCAACCTCCAGTTTCTCCTGTGGTTGACATCACGGGTAACGCGCCTCTACTCCGCCTGCAACTAAGACAGTAACTGAAACTACAAGTGCACAAGGCGGGGATGAAGGTGGTGAAAGCAACGAAGCACAGCGATATGAAATCAGCCTCAGAGATCCAACTGCCCCAGGTAAACTTGACACCGGACCAGCCCAAGTGGTGAACTGCTCGTTCGCTCCTTGTGAACTTGACGATCTTCTTGATTATTTTTCAAATGTCAATGAATTCCCGACTTTTGATTATTCCTCAAATGTCAATGAATTCCCGACTTTTGACGAGCCGTCATCCCCTCTCTTTTCGAAAGATACTGATATTTTAAGTTTTTTCTCCTTTGTAGAGAAAGCACCGAGTCAAACTCAAGCTTCTTCTCCCCCGGTGATCCTTCCTCCATCTCTTCAAGTGGCGCCTCCTTCTGCCTCGCAACCTGGGTCACAAGAAGAACAAATAGAGGCTCTCCATGGCCTGGATGATCCCATTGCTTCGCAAGAGCAAAAAGATGAGGGACTTGAGGGAGGTGACATATCTCCGGAGCGGACTCCTTCTGACGATATAACTTTATCTAAACTTGTCACTCCAGGAAGTGAGTCTTCCTCAAAGAGGAGAAGGAAGCAAGGAGCATCAAGGAGGAGAGGGAAGATAATCACTGCCACTGAAGAGGAGCCAGAAGTTGGGCCAGCTGCGCCTACCTCTCCTTCCTCCCTTATACCCACTGGCCGACCTGAAAAGCTGGTCATTCGGTCGGGTAAAGGGTCCAAAGGCAGTAAAAAGAAGTGAAGACTTTAGCTTTTTGTCTTTTGTATGAACTGGCCGAGAGTTGTGCGGGTATCGGCCCCCGCTTTTATTTTGAGAACCTGTATCTGCATTATAGTTGAATAAAATGATTCTTCGTTTGTACAAACTTCTGTTTGAATTTGAGAATGCATTTACTATTTATTTTATTTTTTGCACAAGTTTATTTACACGATATTGCAGCGGGCTTATGGTATGTTGTTTGAGTATTACTTTACTGATGCAACTATACTATTATACCATGTTGCCCCCATACCTTAAGCTTGCTGCAATATTTTATACTTTGAGGGGACTTGCACTCTTATTTGTTAAAGAATAATTATTTTATTCTTTAAAGAAAATTTTGGTAGAGTACAACTCCCTTCGTATAAGTTTTTACGCTTTGTCGTTCGAAGAAATCACTTTTTTCGTTTGCTTATGTGCATATTTTATCAAGTGAATTCCTCTATGTGGTAAAGCGGACCTCTGAAGGGTACTTTAACTTCTTTTCCTTTTTTTTTTTTTTACAATCATTTTCCATAGTGGGCAAATTACTCTTCCTTTGAAAGTTAAAGTACGCTTTTGATGAGGATTTTTTTTTTTTTTTTTTTTTTTTTTATACAAAATTGTACCTCTGAGGAGGGATTTTTCACGTTTCAACACTTAGAAGTTTTATTTCAATCTCGGTGAAACGTGTACCCCCAAAGAGTTGTGCCTTCGAAGAAAGCCTTTTCACGTTTCAACCCTTGGGAGTTTTATTTCAATCTCGGCGAAACGTGGGCTTCCGAAGAGGTCTTTCTTCTTGATTGTGCCTCCGAAGAGGTTCTTATTTTGCTTGTCTTTCAACTCCGGTGAAGTGAAATTCCGAAGAGCGGCTGTTACACTTCAACTCCTGGTGAAATATGCCTCCGAAGAGGTCTTTATTTTATTTGCATTTCAACCTTGGTGAAGTGAAACTCTGAAGAGTAACTACCCCAACTCTTGGTGAAATGTGCCTCCGAAGAGGGCTTTAGTTTTGTTTACATTTCAACTCTGGTGAAGTGAAATCCCGAAGAGCGGTCATAACACTTCAACTCCTGGTGAAATGGGCCTCCGAAGAGGGCTTTTATTTTGTTTACATTTCAACTCTGGTGAAGTGAAATCCCGAAGAGCGGTCGTAACACTTCAACTCCTGGTGAAATGGGCCTCCGAAGAGGGCTTTTATTTTGTTTACATTTCAACTCTGGTGAAGTGAAATCCCGAAGAGCGGTCATAACACTTCAACTCCTGGTGAAATGGGCCTCCGAAGAGGGCTTTTATTTTGTTTACATTTCAACTCTGGTGAAGTGAAATCCCGAAGAGCGGTCGTAACACTTCAACTCCTGGTGAAATGGGCCTCCGAAGAGGGCTTTTATTTTGTTTACATTTCAACTCTGGTGAAGTGAAATCCCGAAGAGCGGTCATAACACTTCAACTCCTGGTGAAATGGGCCTCCGAAGAGGGCTTTTATTTTGTTTACATTTCAACTCTGGTGAAGTGAAATCCCGAAGAGCGGTCATAACACTTCAACTCCTGGTGAAATGTGCCTCAGAGCGGGTTTTCATCGCCTGGAAGTTACTCTCTCACGGTTGGAGGGTCATGACTCCTCCAATCTTTTTTGTTGAGTAGAGAACTTTCTTTTTTGTGGCGTATGACCCATTAGAGGTCTTTTATCCTCCGAAGAGGACTTGCACTGCAGATGGTAGCTTTGATTGTTCCTCTGTTCACTTGCTTATGCCTTTTCAGCGATCCTCTCTTTTTTTTTTTTTTTTTTTTAAGTTTTCATTCCCCTTTTCTTGCAAGTAGCTTGTTTAATCCAAGGAAGTGTACTTCATTGCCAGGCAAGTTCGTGAGAACGGGCACTAGCTTCCTAATTGGATGTTTGTTTGTTCAAACAATCTCAATTTATCAGCAAGGGCTCGTTTCTATCGAAATCATTAGCCGTTCAATTGAAGTATTTCCTATCTAGGATTTGAATTCGGGGTCTTTGTGGCTTGAAATTTGTTTGTTGAATGATGGTGAGAATCGCTCGGTCTTATTATGCGCAAGTTTTATTTCAATTGTCTGCAAAAATTTAAATCGACATTTCAGCAATACATTTTATGTATTTTTATATCGAAAACAAAGCAAACATATAATGATAATAAGGAACACAAGATTTATAGTGGTTCGGCCATGAAATCGGACCTACATCCACTTTATATTCTTTCATTATTTACTTGCATCAGTTTCACATTTGCTTTCAATTACAAGAATCATACATTCATAATTCTTTTTACAATGTTTCAACAAAATTTTCAAGTAAAGTATGGACGCAAGTGATTGCTGTTCCATGCCCTTGGAATTTGATCTCCATCAACAGTGGTGAGCTTGAATGTGCCGTCAAGGAGTTTCTGACCTATTACATACGGTCCTTCCCAATTTGGCCCAAACACACCTGTCGTGGTCATAATTCTTTTCAGGACTAGATCTCCAATTTCAAAGCTGCGTTGACGAACTTTGGAATTGAAATGTCTGGCTATCCTTTGCTGATGAGCTGCAACTCTGAGGTTAGCTTCATCTCTTTTTTCATCAAGGAGATCCAGCGCTTCAAGTTGCAGCTTTTCATTTTCCGCTTGATTGAAATGGATTCTTCTGTGTGAAGGGACCTCTGTTTCAACCGGGATCATTGCTTCCGATCCGTATGCTAACGAAAAAGGAGTATGCCCAGTTGCAGTTTTGTGGGTAGTTCTATATGCCCATAGTGCTAGTGGTAGCCTATCGACCCAACCACCCTTAGCTCTTTCAAGTTGCTTTTTGATGGTTGACTTGATAATTTTATTTACTGCTTCCACTTGCCCGTTTGCCTGCGGATGAGCTACTGCTGAGAAGCTTTTCAGGATTTTGAATCGTTTACAAAAATCTTGGAATTCTTCACTTTCAAATTGAGTACCATTATCTGTAATTATCTTTTGAGGCACACCGTATCTGCAAATGATATTCTTAGTCACAAAATTTATCATCTTTTTGGAGGTGATGGTTGCCAATGGTTCAGCTTCAGCCCATTTAGTGAAATAATCTACAGCAACAATGGCATATTTGATTCCAGATTTGGCGGTTGGTAATGGTCCGATCAAATCTATTCCCCAAATTGCAAACGGCCACGGACTGGTCATTTGTGTGAGTTCAGTAGAAGGTGCTCTAGGAATTTTGGCAAATCTTTGACATCTGTCACATTTTCGAGAGTAATCTGCAGCATCTCGATTAATTTCTGGCCAAAAATATCCATATCGGAGAATTTTCTTTGCTAAAGTTTGACCACCTGAATGATCCCCACATTCTCCTCCATGTACCTCTGATAGGATTATTTTGGCTTCTTCTTTGGATACACATCGAAGTAGTGGCATTGAGAATCCTCGTCTGTATAATTGACCATCCTGGATTATATATCGAGAAGCTTTTCTCAGTAGCTTTTGTCGTTCTTTAGAGTTTTCTGGTAAAGAGCCATTGAGTAGACACTTTGTTATTGGAGTCATCCATGATTCTTGCTCTTGTGACATACTCATAACCCAATCGATATCCATTTCATCAATGCTTGGATTTGACAAAACTTCCACTGGAACTAACCCTAAGGATTGGGCTTCGCCAGAACTTGAGTATTTTGCGAGAGAATCTGCTTTCATGTTTTCTTCTCGAGGAATATGACTTATCGTGTAGTGGTCGAATTCACATAAAAGTTCCCAAGCCTTTGACACATAAGCGGGCAGATTTCCTCCTTTCGTTTGAAACTCCTTCTTGACTTGGCATACTATAAGCTGAGAATCACTGAAGATCTGTAACGCTCGAATGTTTAGTTCTTTAGCAATTCTCAAACCAGCAATCAGAGCTTCATATTCTGCTTCATTGTTTGTTGAAGGAAATTCTAATCTTAGCGCATAGCATAATGACCGGCCTTCAGGAGTTTCAAGAACAATTCCAGCACCTGAACAGTAATCATTTCTTGCGCCATCTACAAATAACTTCCATTGGATTGGGGAGTCCTCGATTGTTTCTTCCTCGCTGTTACCCTTGTCTGTAAATTCTGCAATAAAATCTGCCAAAGCTTGTCCGTTGATCGCTTTTCTAGGATGATAAGTGATGTCATATTGGCTCAATTCAATATTCCACTTTAAAAGGCGGCCCGAAGTCTCGGGGCGAAACAAGACTTGCTTTAAAGGTTGATCAGTGAGGACTTTGATAGGATGAGCCTGGAAATATTGCCTCAACTTTCTTGAGGCAATCAATAGACAATAGGCGAGTTTTTCCAACTTGGAGTAATTCATTTCTGCCCCAGTGAGTCTTTTGCTGATATAGTAAACTGGATGTTGAATCCTTTTGTCTTCCCGTACCAGCGCTGCACTTAAAGCATGAGATGAAACTGCCAAGTATATAAGAAGATCCTCGCCATCGCCGGGCCTAGAAAGTATTGGAGGCTTTTCCATATGTTGAATCAATTCTTCAAAAGCTTTCTGGCATTCGGGAGTCCAGTCAAAGTTTTTCTTTCCTTTCTTTAGAGCGTCGAAGAATGGAATGCATTTATCAGTAGCTTTGGATATGAACCGACTTAAGGCGGCAATTTTTCCATTGAGACTTTGCAATTCCCTCTTTGTTTTTGGAGCTTTGACTTCTTTTAAAGCGGTGATTTGAGCTGGACTAGCTTCAATGCCCCTAGCGCTCACGATGAAACCCAAGAACTTTCCAGATTCTACCCCGAAAGAACATTTTAAAGGGTTAAGCTTCATTCCGTATCTTCGGAGGATTGCGAACATTTCTGCTAAGAGTTCGATGTGATCCACTGCTTTCTTAGATTTTACTAGCATGTCATCAACGTAAACTTCCATAGTCTTTCCCAACTGCGGTTTGAACATAGCGTTGACCAGCCTTTGGTATGTTGCCCCCGCATTCTTCAACCCAAAGGGCATAACTCTGTAACAGTAGAGACCGACATCGGTGATAAAGCTTGTATCCTCCTGATCTGGCTCATGCATCATGATCTGATTATATCCGGAGTAGGCATCCATAAAAGACAACAATTCATGACCCGCTGTTCCATCTACCAGTTGATCGATCCTGGGTAATGGGAAGCAGTCTTTGGGACAGGCCTTGTTTAGATCTGAAAAATCGATGCACACTCTCCATTTACCGTTGGCTTTCTTAACTAGCACTGGATTTGACACCCAATTTGGATAGGTAGATTCTCTGATGAAGTTATTCTCCATGAGCCGATCAACTTCCTCTTTCAATGCTGTTGACCTTTCTGGACCTTGGATTCTTCTTTTCTGCTTTACGGGCGTGAATTTTGGGTCAATATTCAGAGCATGCACCGCAACTTCTGGGGATATTCCGCACATATCAGCATGGGTCCAAGCGAAAACATCCAGATTTGCTTTCAAAAAAGATATCAAGGCATTCTGAACTGTCACATTGAGTTGTGAACCCACATTTAGCGCCTTGTTTGGGTCCTTCAGGTCAACGGGTACCGGTATCGTTGTTTCTGCTGGTACCACTCTACTCTCCCCCACACTGGCCTTTCTAGGATCCATCTCTTTTCGTGCCCCGCTATGCTCGCCAGTGCAGGGTCCGCCCTGTAGTTGCTATAGGGTTGGTGTTTTGATGCGGATTGGGGTTGCCGCATCTTTCCCCATTTCTCTCTTCCTTGTTTCTCGCAGTTCTGTCATATAGCATTCTCGTCCAGCATTCTGGTCTCCTTTAATAACTCCTACTCCATTGTCGGTAGGGAATTTAATAGTAAGACACCATGGGGCAAGGACAGCTTTGAATGCTGCAAGAGTAGGACGACCAAAGAAAGCATTATAAGCAGAAAATTCATCTACTATCACAAAAGTCTGCTTGCGAACTACTTTTCTTTCTCCTTCTCCGAGTTCCACTAGCAAGTCAATGGTTCCTACTGGTTGCTTTGGCTCCCCGGCGAAGCCAGCAATTTTTTGCGATGATGCCTGCACTTCAACCATAGGAATCTTCATCTGGTCGAAGGTTTTCTTAAAGAGGATATTACAGGATGCGCCGCTGTCGATAAGAATCCTTCTGACGATGGCTGGCCCAATGCCGGCCGAGATGACCAAAGGATCCAAGGTTGGGGCTTCAATACCGATGGAATCCCTGGTTTTGAATACAATGTCATCGTTGAATGTCTTTCGTTGCTTCAAAGGCGTAGTGTCCTCTAGAACAAAAACATTTTCTTCCTCCGGTGCATATTTCAGGGCCCGGGAATACCTTTCCATCTCACCCCAGCTTTTGCCCGCTGGGTGAGGTCCGCCTGTAATGATATTGATAACAGGCCTTCCAGACTCAAAACCTGCGTCTTTGCCATTAGTCCCAGATTGATGAGCAGGAGTTTGCTGCCCCTGGTTCGACGAAGCAGGATTATTATTATCATTTTTCTTCACAAATTGTTGTAGTTTATTTTCCCTTAACAATTCTTCAATTAGATTCTTCAATTGACGGCAGTCATCAGTATCATGACCGGGCTGATTATGGAAGCGACAGAACCTCCCACTTTGCACAGCTTTTTTCCCGGTTCTCAAGACTGGGGGTTTAGGATAATTGACAGAATCTTTGGTAGCCAGGTAGATTCGTTCTGGAGTATCTGACAAAGGTGTGTATTCTGAAGGCTTGAAGGATCTATGCTTCTTCTGATTATTCTGTTGTTTTCCATTATTGTTCTCCCTCTTCTGTCCCACAGACTCATTTTTGCGTGGAGCATTGGCGTTAGCTTCAACCTTTTCCAATGCTGCTTTTGTCGATACAGGGCGACTCTCCAGACGCATGAACTCGTCTGCTTTCTTGTAGAACTTTTCGAGAGAGCTTGGTTCCTTCATATTCAACCATCTTCCAAACTCACTAGATTTATCTATGGCCCTCATCAAATAGGTCAAGACCATGCGAGGTTCCGCATTATCAACCTCAGCTAACGCTATATTGAAGCGATTTAAGAAAGACTTGATAGTTTCCCCCGAATTCTGCTCCAAACCGGATAACGACATGATGTCTTTTGCCTTTGAAGCATATAGCCTAAATTGCTCTTTAAATTTCCTGGTTAGGTCTGAAAACTGATCGATGGACCGGACAGGTAGCTTTGTGAACCAAAGCAGAGCTACGCCTTCCAAATATACGGGGAAGTATCTGCATTTTACTTCATCTGAGGCTCGGGCACCCGTCATATGCCAATCATATTTATACAGAAATTCGTTTGGATCACTTGTCCCCCTATAAGCTGGGATAGTTGGAGGAGCAAATTTTCGTGGGAATTCAGCCTTTAGAATTTTTTCAGTAAATGGAGTCTTGCTCGGAGCAAAGCCCCATTCTTTCTCATCTTCGACTCTTTGCATGCTCTCCTTCATAATTTGGCGAACCATTCCAGAGAGATATTCTTCATCATTACGAGCCCTAGATCCGCCTACCTCAGGAAGTATTTGCTCAGCGGGGTTAGTATCCCTTTCGGAAACATTCCTTTCTTCAGTTTCATGAATATTACCAGCGAAATTCCTTTCATTAGCTGTTGATTGACGGTTTGCCCCGAGCAAATCGTTCAACTTATTCAGGATTAAGGCATTTTGGGCATTCTGGGCTTCCATTTGCACATTTTGAGCATGTATCTGTCTGTTCAACCCCAAAATTGCGGCATCCAACTCTGCTTTCGTA
Source organism: Allium cepa (assembly GCA_030765085.1). Lineage (NCBI taxonomy): Eukaryota > Viridiplantae > Streptophyta > Magnoliopsida > Asparagales > Amaryllidaceae > Allium > Allium cepa. Next base: position 807,482,863 of record CM060928.1, read on the forward strand.
ACCCCGACAGTTGGAGTGGCTTGATTTGGTGTTGGGGAAGCGGAGGTTCCCTCTTGAATGTTTGCAGATCTCACAGATTTACTTTTCCTTCCAGGAGCCATGATTTCGGATAGACTTCTGGTTCTTAAAGAAACTTTATCTACAAATCTTTCTGAAGCAATGATGATAGATGTCCTGAGTTCAATTCTCAGTGAAAGCACCAAAATGTTAACGCTCAAATTTAAACGCTAACACCCTGGTGAATAGGATGTGATTGTGAAAGCACCACCCGTTCGTACGGGAATCAGAAATAAGCAGAAAGTATGTAGAAAAACAGTAAGAGACACAGTATTTATAGTGGTTCGGCTTATAATCCAGCCTACGTCCACTTTAATCTTTTTATCACTAGTTTGATTACAATTCTTTACAAAATCTCTCAATTACAACACACTTCAAGTGATGGGATATGTAAAACAAGTAGCTCAAGCTTTGACGTTGACAATCATCTTAAAATCCATGGTGAATGTAGATGATTCCTTCATGGAGTTCTTTTAGAAGTTTGTTAGATCTCAAAAGCTTTGAAGTAGTCTGGAATTCGGCAGAGTAATGGCGCTTGAAATTGATCAACCCAAAAAAGTCCTTTTAATGTTGAAGGTAGGGTGGTATTTATAGGTAAAGATTATGGACTTAGGCTCGGTCTTAACTCCTCACCGACCCAGTTAAGTCGCAGCCGGCTTATAGGAGCCCTCACATGATCAAGCTGCGTTGAATTTGCACAAGTCCAAAGTCGTTACCGGGTCAAGCTAGGTCGTAGGTCGCCCTCTCTCTCTGATGCATGGCCTCCGACTTAAATGGGAAGTGCATGTTTAAATAGGTCGTTACCGATTTAAAGAATTGACGAGCTAAACGTGAACTAACTCCCCTTCACTTGCCCAGGTCGCGCTCGTCCTAGCACAGACCATGGGTCGGTCACGACACAAGTGTAAGTCGCGAACTTGTTCCACTCAGTTAGGTCGGTAATCATGTTAAGTCCTTAAGTCGGATCGAATTAGGTCGGCAGCTTCATTAGGCAGTTAGGTCGGCGTCATGTTAAGTCGGATCCCTTGTCATTTCTTGAGTCGTTAGGCCAGTTCCTTCTGAAGCACTAGGTCGGCATCTATGTGAGGGCATTGGGTCGGCAAGTCATGCGAATGGTTAGGTCGGCCTGCTTTTTAAGCCTTAAGCAGTTAGGTCGGTATGTCCTTTAGATCGGCAGACCCTGCACAATTCTTACTCAGTTAGGTCGGCATCTCTTGGGTCGGCGCCATCTCCACGCACTAGACCTGCTGAGTCGTAACCGAGATAGGGTTAACATCTGTTTATGATGATAATGTGAATTATTTGTTTGTGATGATGATATAAATTATCTATCTGTGTGTATATAGATAATGGAATTGAATTGTTTTAACTTTAAAACAACTTGGACCTAAAAGATGGCGTTTTGGATTTCGATGAGATTGGGATCGGGTTTCCAGATTTGGATATTCGAAAACCACATCGATCCAAATTAACGATAGGTCGTGAATCTCAAGTGAAGATGAAGATTCAAAGTGCAAGGGTTATTGTCGTTAACTGTGAGGGTGATTCCAAAATGAGTGTAACGAGATAATGCCTTCGGTTTCGTTCGAACCCGGAATGAACTTATATGGATTGAATGCTTTAAGAACATCATCAGGTGGATGATGAGCATTCTAAGTGATGTGTTCTATAAAGGTAATCATAGCCTTAAGCCTCATCAACCGTGAATGGCTAAAACAGGGAAGGTGTAGCAAGCCTAAGTGGTCATGCCCAAGTAGGATGAGATGAACCCCTGTTTAGAGTCCTTTTTCATTCGAATGTGTGAGCGGTTGCTAGCTACAACCGCAGGGTTATCTTATTCGAAACTGTTCAATAACGAATGGTTTCGGCTTTGTGTTGCCGGGGATTGTGAGTAATCCTCAGTACGGTGATCTAGGCCACATACTGTGATGGGAAGTACCCCAGTAACCCTGTCATTGTATGCAATCCAAACTCCAATAAGTGTCGTACGTTTTAGATGTGCCCAACTATGTTGGAACGCGAGATGTAAGCATTCCAGCTATTTCTGTATTTTATTTGAAAAACCTAGACCCTATTATAATATCACTGGATTTCTTATCAAATCTTTTAGTTAGCGTAAGGTAAAAACTTACCCATGTTTATGTGTGGGAAGTCTTACGTGTTACCTTTGTTTCCAAAAGGTTTTTAAATTTAAGCAACTTTAACTGTTTACTCACACCAGACCCATGTCTGACCCGGAGTTTATTTCTATTTTTCATAAACTCTTAGGTACTCAAATTTTTTACGAGTAGCCAAGGGATTCAGGTTAGGTTTGACGAATTCTGGAGGAGCAATGGAGCAGGAGGCTTCAGCGTGTAAATATATAGTATTCCGCTGTGTGTTCTCTGAGTCGTTTGTTTGTATTGTATATTAAGTTGTATAACTAGACAGGTGTTTATAACTGTCTAGTATGTGTTGTATAAGCTGTGTAACTCTGATGTATATGACACTATGTAATATATTATGCGACTAATATAATTTATTCGTTCCGCTATTGAGATTATGATGTTGTTTCTTCCTTTCTTCTCTATTTTTCTCTTTTCTATCCCTTTCTTTCTTAAAAATGATGCGACTTTCTGTGGAGAGAAAGGTGGGTCATTTCATCTTGTCTTAATTCTATTTCATTCTATCATTTTCTATGTTTTCCCGTACCTCATTCCTTTTCGGGGACGAAAAGTTTTGAATAGGGGAGAGTGTAACAACCCTATATTTTGTGATTATTTTAATTGTATGTTTTAGTTATTCTATTTAAATTCCTAATTTAAAAACTTTATTTTTATTTATTAAAATGAATAAATTTTGTTATTTAAATATAAATTTTGATTTGTATGTGAATTAGAATTCCAATCATAACTAAATAGAATATTTTCCAAAAATGTGAATTTTGCTCAATATGGTCATACTTTGACTTTTAAATTTTAAATTTAAATATTTTAATTTTGAATTTATCTTTTTTTATGAAAGTAAATAAAATTTTAAGAATACTGCTTTTCGTTTCGTTGAAATCCAATTTATATTGTGAAAGTTACGCTTTTTACAATATTGTGTGTAAAATTGATTTATTTAACAAAATTGTTTATTTTAATTTATATAAATAATATTTTATTTTTTCTAACTTGTATTAATATGTGAAACATGATATATTATGTATATTTTATTTTTTTAAACATTTTAAAATATAGTTATAATTTTCTAATGTCAGTTGTATTTTGTTTACAGTTTTTAATTTCTAGTTTCAATCAAATAAGGTATTTCTTTATTTATTTTTCTTTTTCCCAAGATATTATTTTATTTTCATTTCAACTTTATTTTGTTCAGTTTTTTTAATTTGATTACTGATTTTATTTTGTTTATATTGAATTTAAAAGAAATTGAAATTCGAATGGACAAAGACTCTTCATTTTCTTGTGGCCTTTCATTTTCATTGCCTTTTCATTGCTTGCCTTTCCATTTTCCTTCTTTGGCCGTACCTTTTCTTGCATTAGCTGTGAATTCTCATTGCTAATTCACGTGAGAAACTTCTCCTCTCTTCATATCTCATGGCCACTTTATTTTCTGTAACATAATTTGCAAGTTAATGGCTTCTTCCCCTCACTTTTCTTCTTTTTTCCATTGATTTTTGGCCATGCTTCTCTCTAGCCTTGCTCGGCCTACCACCCATCATCACCACCATCCTCTCCACCATTATCAGCCACAGAAGCCACCACCACCTTCCCCCTTGTTCAGACCAGACCGTGCCACTATATGAAGCCATCACCTCAAAATTTGCAAAGAACTCCACCAAAACCATGCTAGTCGACCATAAATGTCACCATCACTTCTATATCTTGCCTTGGCCACCTCCCCTTGCTCCACCACCACCATGACCTGACCTCTGACCATCAGCCTCCCCTCTGACCTGACCTGAAACAATGCATGGACGAGCCAAATATTGGCATAGGTCGAGTCTATATTGCACCAAAACCTTCTATCCCTTGACCCTTTGCTTACCTTTGCCTCTCCATGCCTTTGCCTTCCATTTTCATGCCCATAGCCATATCTCATGACTCATGGCCGAGCACACATGACCTAGGCTGAGCCTAGGTGTGACGAGATCAAGCCTTTTGCATTTAGGCCATGCCTATGTTGTCTTGTGCAAGTCTTTTGCTTCTAATGTTTGATTATCTTTCATGTTTTGCAATTGTTTTGCAAACTATAGTTGTTGACTATATTTGTATGTGAAATATTTATATTTGTGCTTATGTATATTATATTTTGTGTGTTGTTTACAAGGCACTCCATCCATTAAAATAAAATCGTGCTTGTCATGCCTTTGGAATCGTTTTGCGTGTTGTAGTGGTCTCTAGCTTCGAAAAGGTGAGTCTTTCTCACTCTGACATATTTACTTATGAAATAGTAAACTGATGGCCAATGTATAGTAATATAAAATGTTTATGCAAGTTAATGATGATCATATGATATGCTATGCCATGTTATTACCATTTTAAAACTGTTAATTACCACCTGACATCTGATATATGACATTATATTGTAACATTGGCATTGTTTATATTATTTATGCATATGTTCACACTGCAAGTTCCCTGTTAGAATAGAATCACTATGGGTTGATATCATACATACTCGAATGGACTTTAGAATAAGGAAAAATCGTTATGGGATGAAATAATAGGCCTAAGAGATTTTTATTTATTTTTATTTATTTTTATTTAGTTGGGATTGCGGGTTTGAAATGATAGAACCCGGGTTTTCTTTTTAGACTACGGATTGAAATGATATATATCTGTATCACTTGACCTATGTTAGAAAATTATATACAGACCCTGTGGTGTATTTTTAGATGATTTTATTAAGATATGTATTTTTAAAAGTATGAAATTTTGATAAAAATATATATATTTTATGGTTTTGTGGAAGTTAAATCATAAGTTTTTAATTTGTGAATTTAAGTATGTAAATTTGAAATAAATGTGATTTTCGGCTTTAAATTTTATTTTCAATATGTAAGTAAATAATGGAAATTAAATTTAAAGTTTGAAATGATATTTATAGTAAAATGCCAAGTTTTATTTAATTTATAAGTTAATAAACAGTGAAATTTTGACTTAATAAATGAATTGAGTTTTAAAAATTGAATATTTGATTTTACAATTTTACTGTGATAAATCATATCTTAAAATGATTTAAATATGAAATTTTGAAATCTAGAAATATGATTTATAAATTTAAATAACAAGAATTGAAGTTTTATTGTTTTTAAAAGTTAAAATAAAATCTGAAATTTTATTAACAGCATTTCCTAAAAATGCTGTAGTCTTATGACAGCATTTTAAATGATGTTGTTTTTTAATGTAACTATGTTGAAATAACTAAATATCCATTACAGCATTTTATAAATGCCGTTATTCCTAAACTAAACTATTTTGGAAACTACAAGCTACGATAGCACTTTATAAATGTTTCGTTGCTAAATTTGACAATGTTTTGAAATGTTATAGATTTTAACACTATTTGAGTTATATTTTTAAGTGTTAAATGATTTAACTTTTGAAATTGATTATTTCTTAAATTTAAGGAGTTTTTAATGTAATTTAATATTTAAATTTGAATTTTTAAGGAATTTAAATTGAATTTGAATTTAAATAATGATTACTTTTTTTATGTGTTAAATAGGATGAAATGTGTTAAATGAATTTTTGAACGGAATTTTTGAAATGTGTTTTGGTAATGATATTCGAAATAATAAATGAATGACTTATTTGACTTAAAAATGATATTTAAATTTAGATATTTGAATTTGAATTCAAATACTGATTTAATAATGGGGTTTTAAAAAGATATGGTATTTGATGATTGAAATGGTTTGGAAATGGTTTGATCTTTATTTTCATATAGAATATGAATAGGAATGATATGTATTTTTGATAAATGAATATTTGAATTTTATATTGGTATGAAAGGATATTTAGTTTAATTGTAAATTGAGTTTATTTAAATAATATCGGATTTATGAAATGAATATTTCAAAACTAAGTAATAATGAAACTAGATTTGAGATATATGAAATTATAAAGTTTAGTTTTGAAATGCGGGATATTAAAGATTTGAAATATATTAAAAATTGAATAATTTATTTTGTGGATCAATTCTATATTTGAAATTAATATGATTTGAAATGGTTGTTGGGAAATTTATTTGAAACTGATGGTTTGAATTGAGTTAAGTTGGAAATTGGAAATTTAGGATTAATTGAATGAATTGTAAAATGTAAAGAATTAAAGGAATGTTTCATGATTTCAAATGTATGATTTTGAAAGGTTATGATTTTCAAAGTGTAATTGTTTCAAGTATTTTTGGTTTCGAAGGAGTTATACTTTGAAAGTATTATGATTTTGAAATGAATATATGTTTGAAATGTTTTTGGTTTCGAACTATAAACTATTTTGGAAGTAATATAGTTTGAAATGAAATGATTTGATTTTTTAAAAGTATAAACTATTTTGAAATGACCACGGCGTTACAATAAAGTTTGGTTGTTAAAGAGACCAAGATCGGAAGTTGTCATACTCTCTGCCAACTTCGAAAACCACTTTAACTACTATGTACGCGGTGGAGATTTCAGAATGAAGTAGGATGGTGGCGACGTCCTTGAGATATATTACGTGGACCCAACTCTCGTGAGTTGGCATAAGGTGGCTAAAACAGGAGCGATCTCGGGCCAAGTGGGGTCATTCCTTCGATCGGACACATTTCTTCGATACTATATTCTTACTTGTGATTGATTAGATGGCCATCCTCCGATTTTGATTGGGAGTGTGTTCCGAGGTGGGCGTATGTAGCTGCTACGTTACCACTAGCCCGTGTGCCTAATTGGTATATCTACCCTGGCATTTCCTTGTGTGTCGTGTCACCTACCATAGTGAGCCTTACTACGAGTTTGTTTTTCTCCCGTAGCCCATGGAGTATTCAGGGTAGTCTCTCGATCTGGAGATATGCTGATAGTGGATGGACTACTGGGACTATTACGTGTTAAGGGGAATATTGGGTCACTCCTTAACGCTATTTTAAAGTAAGTTTATTTTACTGTACACATTATTATAATAGCGCAATATTACTACATAGTAAATAGTTTAACGGATCCTTAAAGGATGAGCAATCACAAGCATCCTTTAAGTTACTGATGCATTTTTTTTTACTGTTCACTTGATTTGATTTACAGTTCATAAGTATTTATGTCCTGACTCGAGTGTTTTGTGTTTTGTTTTACGCTTGAGTCAGATTGAGTGGTTCAACATTCAAGATTCACCTTCGGAGTTGGAGCTTTTCTTGAAGATCCAGCCATTTATTTTGCTTTCAGAATCCAGTGTTCCAGTGATGTATTTTGATTTATACCTGATGTATCTTATTATTCTTCTGTTATATTTTTTTAACTCTGATATATCTTATTTTTATATGGTAGCTTCATGAACTACTATCTCTTTTAATTCCGTTGCATTATTATTTGCTCAGTGTCTGTGATTATTTATTTACGGTATATTCTGAGATTTGCCAAATTTTATTTACAATGTGGTATTTTGAGCAATTCAAGTTTGACATGTGCGGATGCGAATGGTTAAAAATATTGGGTCATTACATCTGATCGCAACAAAACTTAGAATCCTATAATAATTTAGTACTATAGACCTGATGAAACTAGTTTCGTCGAAATCCGAGACAGTGCCCAAAAAGGCTAATTTTGTACATCAACTAAATATTCTATTTTAAAAAACAATTTAATCACTTTTAAATTTTAAATTAAAAGTTTTCTGTCGTCATTCTTGATTGAACAGGAATTAATAATCTTTTAAAATACAATTTTCCATGTTAAGTACAAGATTTAAGTATTAAATTAATTTCCACGTTCAGTTACAACCATAATAAAATCCATTCATGATAATTTAAATTCTAAACAATTTCCTTTATTTTGATTTAAATTCTTGTTATTAAATCAAAAAATACCTTATGCATTTATCAATCATAAATTTCCATTTATTACACTCATTTTTCTACAGTTAACGTCTTTATCATATTAATTGAAATATTTTATTACACTAAATTTCATTGATTTTTAAATTAATTTCAAACGGATTTATTAATAAGATGAGAATTAAATAATATTTACATTTAGGTAATTTAAACGCATTTATAAAGTTATTGTTTACAAACAAAGGTTAATAAATGTACAAAATAATTGATTTCATATTCTATATTAAAACCAATTTCAGTTAAATAACATATAATTTCACCATTTGATACATCATTTACTTTATTCCTTATTACACTTACAGTTGATTGAAACTACATTAAAACAGTTGTCAATTACCTTCAATCAATATTATTAAATTATGTTCTAACAATTTTTTTCATTTACAAATCATAAATTTTAATTTTTGACGATATTAAATTCCAAAGTCTTATTTAATTTAATATTTTTAATTATCAAAAATATGGATCGTTACAGTTTTATTCTGCCAAACAGTTGTCGTTGGGTTTTATATTCAATTGGAGTTACTTAAGTGTAATCGATAAAGAAAATTCGTTAGATAAAATATACTTTAAAAGAGAGATTGCTTTCAAAACAAAACCAATCTTTTAGAAATAAAGTAGGTTTAAACTTTAAAAATTTTATCTGATAATTAAATAACACTTAAACTCTTTATTCAATAATAATTAAAACTTTAATTAATAATTAAAAAAAATTAACTATTAATTAAATAATAATTAAATATTATCTAAAATAGTTAACCTTTAAATAAATCAGTATCTATTAATTAATCCCAATTAATAATTAAATAATACTTAATTGAAACTTAAATAGTAATTAAACCTTTATTATAAATAATTAAATCTTAATTAATTCTAAATTAAATCTTAACATAATTAGTAATTAATTAAACCCTTTATTTAATAAATAAATGGTTAATCATTGATTAATAATTAAATAAAAATTAATCCTTAAATAAATTATCAATTAGCAAACAATCTTTAATGAGCTAGCTAATTATAATTAACATACTTAATTAATTACTAATTACCTTTATTAACAAATGATTAGGTGATAATTATCTTACTTACTTAATTAATTAAATAATTGTTAATTAAATAAATAAATAATTAATCGGTAATAATTACTTTTAAAAACTTATAGTATGTTTTGAAAAGACTTTTCAAAAATTTACTTAAGTTAAAATATTTCAAATTCAAAAGGAGTTCATTTTTCATGAATTGCATTTATAGCGACTATCGCTATAACACCTGTAATTTTCAAAACTTGATTTATAATTCAAATCACTTTCCAAAACCTTTCCTAATAATTTTGACTTACTTTTATAAACTTACATAAACTTTTTAAAAACATCAATTCAAGTTTAAAACTTTATAAAAAAAAATTGAGAAATCTATAAGTGAACAAGTTGGTAAGCCAAAAGTTTCGATGTCACAACTAACCACTTTACCACTAACTTTCTTGGCTTAGAACATCCTAAGAAAAAATGCAAACCAAGATTCATGAGCACAACATATGAATATATCACCATCACATACAACAAGTCAAGAATTCTAACTATAAACCATGCTAATATTCGTTTCTTCAAACTTCAAGTCATACAATATCCAAGCAATATGTTTATATACATCAACATCCAACAAATCAAGCAACATATTTCATAACCAAGATCAACAATAGCCTAAAGTTTAGAAGTTTAATTTTTCTCACCTGAAACTATCCAACATATTCTAGAACTTCACCAACTTTTTCGACCACCTAGCTTCTAGCTTTAGCTTATGGAAAGACCAGATTTTGATGGCTAATGCTACAAATGGGTTCAACCATGGGACTATCTAGGTTCGGTCTTGAAGGGCAGAGGGATTTCGAATTATCATTGAATTTAAAAAAAATCAAACCCATAAATGGGTCATCTTTCATTTGATTTTTGGATAAGTTACTCATGGAATTTGGAAAAGTTGTCAAAGAAAAATTATTGGATATTCTCTTCTCTCCAATTTCATAAAAAGAATCATTCAATTTGGATCGGTTTTGGGGAGATATGGTTAAAAGAAGAAGAGGTATTTTCGGACTTGAAAATATGGGTTCGAAAATGAGTCTAAAAGAAATGCATTTTTGATCCACTAACACTCTAAAATTGAAAAAATAGTGTAAAAGAAAATTTTAGCCAATTCGATTTCGAATCTGGAAATAAAAATCTTTATTTAGAGTATTGTAGAGGGAGTTATGGCCGTGAGAAGAGGATATGAAATTTGGGAAGAAAATGAAAATGAAAGCATGGAGTTATTATTTATAACCTCATGCAAAGTAGCTAATTCCACTTATACCCTCCTCTCCTTGGTTGCCACATCACAATGCTTGCCTCCTACCCTTGTCCTTACGCTACCTTCTTGTCTCCCTCCCCTCTCTTTGCTCTAACATCCGATAAATGCCTAAAGTAGTTATGTCTCTCAAGGCATCTTTTATTTTAACATTTCATATTTACATAAAATGTCACATTTCACTGTTTATATTACTTAAATAAATGTGTGTGTACACACACAAACATATCTAACTTATTTATAAATAAATGTGTATATATATATACCCTATAGTTTACAAGGTTTTGCATAACTTCTATCTGACGAAAAGTCAAAAATTCGAAAAACAAATTCCGGTCACATTTTCGATTATTCTTCGAACTAAATATTTTTGTAAATTAAATAGGAAGCCTATTTTATCGTCATTATTTATTATTTAAAAAAGTTTTATTTTAATTATAAAACATATCATTTGAATATTTAAAATTAATTATATATTATCAAATTAAAGCGATATAATATCAAGTCGTTACACTAACATTACCCTCCACGTAAAGATGCAATGCCAGCATTCATCCGCACAAGTTATTCCGGGATCGAACAAGCATTCAAAATTTACTATCTTACATTTTGGAATCACCCTTAGGAAGGATAGTATAATTCGATAGAATATTTCATAAGGTCCATCATGAACGTAATTAGTTCAAGTGGTTCACATAAATTCGAAAAACCAGTGTCTCCAAACTAAGCGATAATTTTCGGCTAAAACAATTCTGTTTCTTTGGAAGTATGCAACAAGTATTTGAGTCCTAACTAGGGAACCCGAATATACAATCATACTTCCTGAGTCAAAACTGGTCAAGATTAGATAGTCGGTTATTTAACTATGAAAACAAATATTCAAAACAGAGATTACACTTCCCATGGAAACCACTAATCCTTTTAAATTAATCTTTCATTAATTAAATCTCTTTCCAAAATATTTAATTTAAAACACATTTATAAAGGACATTTTTACCAACCTCTTATACTTCTTTCAATACTTGGAAAACATTTACATACTTATCTTAATGGTATAAGTATATTTACAAAACTATTCATTTTCAAACTTGTGAAACTACGCATATATTTATACGGTGGTATAAGTATATTTACAAAACATTTAAGAATGATTTCTTACTCCAAAATTATATCAAATAGATCAAATTAAATGTTACTTAAAACAGCGATTCCCTTTTATTTTATAAATATCTTCTTTATAAATCTCCAAATTTGTTGATACAACTTCCTTTATAAATCTCCAAATCTCTTGATACAACTTCCTTTATAAATCTCCAAGTTATTTATAGAATTCTTTTATAAAGTTCGAAAATCATTTATAAAACTCCTTTTATAAATCTCTAAAACCTTTTATAAAATCAAGCTTCTTTCTAATTCCAAGATCGCTTCCCAATTTAAAACTCTTTAAATAAATCCTCTTTATGAAATAAACCTTTATATAAATCTTTTCATTTAAAACGATTCCTTTTTAAATAAACAATTTATTATTTTATAACACCTTTTATAAAACAATTTATTTTTAAAACATTTTAAAACAATTAGTTATCTTTAAACAACATTAGTAAATACTAACTTTAAACAATCATAAATAAAATAATAAACTTTAAACAAATTATAATGATATAATAATAAACTTTAAAAAAGATTAAAATAATATAATAACTGAACTTAATAATTATTACCTTTAAAGCCTTATTGATATAATAGTAAATCAAATTTTTAAACAATATTATTATAATAATAGGTTAAATTTAAAACAATATTATTGAAATAATAATAAATAATAACTTTAAAATACGTAATAGTTAACTTTAAATAATAATTAACTTTTAAATAATTAATTAAATTTCGAATCAAATTATTATAAAATCACTTTCAATATCATTAAAGTACAAAATGACTTTAAATCACATTTAGAATATAACTTAATAATTAAAACAATATTTACGGTATAAATTAGTCAATTTTAAGCATTGTTGGCAAAATAATTATTATATAAAACACTTTGCTAAAATAATTATTAAAATTGAAGGTGATTTAAATCCATAACTTTAAAATTCAGAAAAAAGCCTTAGCAATCACAATTGTACTTAAACAAGTCACCTTTAAGTTAATTTAACTATCTAAGTTATAGTATTGGTATTTACAAAATCAGGCATCTATGTAAATCAAATCCATAACTAACAAACAATTTTTAACACAATACCTAACCAATATTAATCAATTGGTATATAAATAAGTGTCCAAATAAGTGTAATGGCGGAATGGGGTTTATTTTCTGCTTAGTAGATGTTCAAATATAATCTATCCAGTAAATTATAACAGAACAGTGATTTATTCTGCTAAACAAGTGTCCAATCAATTTAATTAGCGAAATGATGTTTTATTCCGCTAAACAGGTATCTAAATTACTCTATTCAATCTAATTTAATAGAATGGTGTTTATTTGGCCAAATAGATAACACCAATGTAGTATACTTAATTTATTTACTTTATTATTTAAAATAACGTAATTATGTTCAATCATCATTTCTTTATCAATATTTTATATTTTGCTAAAACTAATAACAAGTTATAGTATAATGTTGTGCTCGTTAATACAAGCCCAACGCAAATGTCTAAGGGTTAATCGGATATTAAATGAGCGAAATATTGGATTTTCTAATTCAACACTTAGTATATATAAAATTAAAATAAATAAACTAAATTTTAGCTTATACAAACCAAAGCAAAGCCTGGCCTGTCTCCAAATAGTGTAGCCTGCATAATAACTTTCCAAAATAGCTTCTAGGGCCAAGGCCCATTTTCTCCTCACCAAATCAAACCCATACCTACAAAGTAACGCCACCCTTCTGCATCACGCAAATGTCCAAATTGTGAAAGGTTTATTTGCAAAATCCTTTGAAATGAACGGTCCCTTCTCTCCATATTTCCACTACCATTTTCGTGAAATGTATACATTTCCATGCATCACACCTACCTCCAGCCACCGAAGCCTGAGCGCCAAGATCCTGCTCCAGTGTCATGACGTCCTGCCACCACCACCAGTTTGCTTCTCATGCCCAACCTCAAAGACTCGGCCCGAGCACATGAACTCACGCATGTACACTTCCTTCTCCATGCATGAATGCCAGCACTTCTTCCACTTACGCATAAATATACACGGCCCAAAACAAACCCAAAGTTTTCCATGCCTGGATATTTCACTCCTCTCCTTCACGTTTCTTCCAGGCCTAGCACTCTATTTCCATTCATGCAAATCCTCTCCAAAATCCGCACACATATTATGCACTTGCACTTACACCAAAGCACACACAAGAACACACACTAATATTTATTTGGTATATATCTTACTATGTATTGGAAGTTATGTGATAAATGAAATGGGAAAGAAAAGTTATTATGCGGTTTTTGTTTACAAAGAACAAAATGGAAAATGAAATAGTGAGTTTGGATGTGTACCCCAATGGCTATGTGGATATGAATATACATAGGCACAAAACTTAAAAAGCTAAGGAGAATCAGGTACAAACATTTAATGCCAGCCATCAAAATGTCGAGCAAAGCAGAGGAAAGGTGTACGAAAAGATACTTTGATGTCATGGAGATCTTATTTTAAAATTTTTTGGGTATGACACTACACAGTATCCCATTTGCATACGGCAGCCGCGAACAACAAAAATAAAAATATGATCATGTATAAAAAGGTGACATGATCATAAAACATAAATAAAATATACCGGTTAACTAATTCTTTAAAGTTATAAAAATGCCGACGTTTGCCAAAGCGTCAAACAAAAATTAAATTATTTTCCGAAATAAAATTTATGGTAAAATTCTATAAATTAAACTAAAAGTACGTCATTAAAAATCAAGTTGCTTTAATAAGAACCGATTTTCTTATAACTTATTCTATATGAATAAAATTCGCATATTTTAAATAAATTAAATATTCAAATTTGAAACATTAAAAGTTCTAAGCCGTTACACCTGTCGTAGCATCCAATCGTGCTACAAAATAGTATACGACCTACTTTAGACCGGCATATCAATCACTCTCCACCACTACTTCGAGACCACGTCTCTAAGTCATGCATCTCAATAGTACATTGGATTCCATGTACCAATTGGTTGCGTCAAGTCACATATACCAAAACTATATTTAATGCTTTAATCGATATATATCATACATACATACATATATATATATATATATATATATATATATATATATGTATGTATGTATGTATGTATGTATATATATAAATACATATAATGTGTTAGCATCTCCCACTAGCCCCAGGTTGAGCATACCGAAACTATATTTATACACATACATACATACACACACACACACACCTCACATGAACTATACGCAGGTGTGTGTGTATAACCAGTCCAACTATATATAACTAATAAATACATATCGTGCACATTTACATATACAAAGGCAATACTTAACCAAAGTAACAAATCTATCATCTCAATATCAATAACAATTCATACATACAATCATATAGACAATTCAAAAAATATATATCTTACTGAAGTAACCAATCTAACAATTGCATCTTCTTCGCATTATTTTATAGTTGTCTCGGACTTATTTTATTAAATAATACTCTCACTTATCAGTCCTATTATTGCTTAATATCACTTAATTCTTTTATTACATTTAAATTTGGCTATTAAATGGCCTTAAAATATTATGTAGCTCATGTATATAACATACATATATGTATACGCATAAATCACAAGTCATTCCTTAGGATCTAAATTTAATAAACCATGTTATAACAATATTCGAGATTTCAACCATAATCAAGCCCTATTAAATAATACAATACTTCTTTGTAATTGCTAACTTCTCAAATAACCTTCATAGGTATTCACTAGTTAGTTAATTACTGATTTACACTATAATAAAACCAATATCAAGGCCCGATAAACTTCAAAGCCATTTCAATACAAGTTTAATCTGCCTAAACCATTACTTTAGTCTTACGGCTTATTAAAGGTCATACTTTTAGTTTTTGATTAGTAAGAAAATATATAAGAATGTTTCTAAAACTAATATAACTATAAACTAGATTTCTAATTAATTTATAACCATGTTATAAATTAATATCAACCTTATCGAATTCTATTCGATATGGACATAATAAAATATTTGTATATACGAGATCTTGATTAATTATCCTAAATATCGGTAATAAAATATGTATTAGTATTTTTGTTACTGATCTAACTATAGATTAGAATTTAATTAATTTGTGACCATCTTATAAATTAATATCAAGTCCATCTAACTCTATTCAATATGAATAGGACACAATACACACATACACGTATATGCGAGATCTTAAATCAATTATCCCGAACATACACTCAAACTAATCCAATCAAATGGGTAAATAATTTTATATATATACATACATACATATATATATATATATATATTATTCTATCTCTCCTAATTAATATTTTCAATATATAATTATTGGAATTTATGCTAGGATATAAATTCTAAATTATAATTCTGCTCACATAGGCTGTAAATTACCAAGTGTCAAAATCTGGTCCAAGCCTGTAACGACCCATAGATTTATCACTTCGATAAATCGTATTTATTTTTAAATTTAATCAAATAAAAATTGGATAATACAAATAATATTTTTTGAGTAATAAGAAGTAATGGTAATATTACTATGAATAAATATTTATAAAAAAAATTCTCGAAATTTAAATCGATAAATTGGCCAAAAACTGTTTTATCGGTGAACAGGTTTAAAATCATTAAACATCATACATACTTTTATAATGGAATAAGAATATGTAATAAAGTAATTTATTGTGTTTTATGAAAATTAAATGTATTTATGGCATTTTTAATGCCCTTAAATATAATAATTGATTTATTGAGGTTTAACGATTTAATAATTATTTTAATTAGTCAAATAATTATTCTAAATAATGATAATTTATTTTGAACGGTTAAAAAGTGATAATAAATCATTTATAATAGTTCATAACGAGATATATTTAACTTGAAAATATATATCGCTTTTTCGGTATAATAGTAATTATTGTAAATAATCTTTAATATAAATTTATGTAGTCTTATAATTCAAATATGATCATTTTAATTAATTTAGAATGATAAGAAATTTATTTTTTTCAAATTTTGTTTACAAATATATGTAAGTTAATTAATAAGTGAAAATGAGACCGATAATTGGTTTCTTGATTTTCAATCATTTAACAAACAAAAGTGGTTCAAAGTCGTTTGAAGTGTTATGAACATACGTGTACATGCATATATATGTCACATGCACATGATAACATATACATGTGTTCATGAACATTTAAATATATATACATATTACAAAATAATTAAATAATTCCTAAAATTTAATACTTAAGTAAAAAAAAAGAAAACATCAACTCACCGTGCCATACCATCGTCACACCATCACCTCATATCAACCTCACATGGCCTGGGTGGAGTCGTGCGCTAGGGGGCATAAGAAGGACGTGGGCTAAGGGCATTTTGGTAATCTTGCCTCTAGATATTTATTCCAAGTTTTCTCCTATAAATACCCACCCACTTTCTCGCATTTTTTACCATATTCTTATCGTCTTCTTCTCCACTCCAAGCTTCTTTAATGGCTTCCATGCTTAACAAAATTATGGTTAAATATTTGTCAAAAGAAATTTAAATCAAATAATATATCTAAGTTATCAATTCCACTTCAAACAAAAAAAATCATCCTCTACCTTTTCTAAATCCACGACCACCACTTCCCAAAGCAAGGCCTAGCCCCTTCCTCCTTCCCAACCAAGGCCGTGAGCTCCTTCTTACATCCAAAGCTTAGGCGGAGCCATTTTAAGTCGATAGTGCTAGTGACCGTGAGTGTAGATTTCAAGATAGCAGAGCTATAGCCGATTTTATACTAGCTCAAAGAGAAAATAAAGGTGAGAAACCGCTAAACTATAGTATTATATGCTATTGGACGTTATATATATTTGGTTATGATTGTTGATAATGGTTGTTAAATATGAATGCTGATTATATATGCAAGTCACAGAAATACACATCGATAATCACAAAGGAAATTACTTTTCTTTATTTAATGGATTGGGGTATATGGAATGTTAAACCACTTTGAAAAGGTTTAAAAATGAATTTGAAATGTTTTATAAACATGTGAAAGTGTTTTTATGAAGTTTGAAAAGTAATTGAAAATTTAGTCAAAATAAGCGCGTCATGTAACGGTAGTTCACGATTTTATGCCATAAAAGTCAAATGAGTATATAGAATGAAATTTAGCTCGGAATTGCTCGAGATAAAAATTTTCTGAACCATTTTTTCCATAGTTTTCTAATGGACAAAGAAAATCAAGATTTGGACAAGTAGATTTTGAAATATAAGTAAAATAAGTTTTTGAAAAAATCGTGGTTTTGCAGTTCGGAATCCATAACAGGATTTCTTGGAAAATGATATTTTAAATAGTTTGAAATATGAAATAAATTACAAAAATCTTTTAAAATGTTTTAAAAGTGATTTGAGTTATAAAAATGAATTTCCAATGGTAGAAAAGTCAATTCGATCAATATAGCTTAAAAAGCACTTTTTGCAGCACTTTCCACGACACTTTTCTATAACCTTTGAAATATAGTTTTAAACTTAACAATTCATTTTTCGATATTTTATAAATGTTTTCAAATAAATGGTTAATTGTTTTAATAATGATTTGGAAGTCTTTATAGCTTATTTAAAAGAGTTTGAATGAACGATGTAAAGAAAAATTATTACAAACTAAGTGGTTTCATCTTGGCTCTAATAGCTGACATGTAGGATGGATTTTTCTATTCCTGAGATCTGAATGTGATGCGCTTAACTAAGGAGATGTTTAGGAGCAACCAGTGCCCTAGCTCACCCGGCCTCTTCCATGGGCAAGGGGTAGTTAAGGTCGAAATGTCGAAAACGAGTTAAGTATTAAAATGTTAAATTTTCTAAATTTAAATTAAATACAACTTTGATTTTATAGAGATGGCCTTATTATACTTAGTGTTAAAGCCCCAAGAGGGAAAACGTACTAATAGTGGAATTTAAAAGGCGATTTTATCATTATTCCGTCTATAGTATTTGTTGAATAAGGGAATTGATATTGAGTAGAATTAGATGATTTCTATATATTTTACTCACCTAATATTTACTAGTTTTTGATTAAAATCTTAGATAACATGGTATTAACTCAATCAAAATTATGAGTTTCGAATTAAGAAATCATTATTAATATTTAAATGAAATGATTTGAAAATATTTTCCTAAGTGAAAAATGAAATAATTTTGAAATCTTTCCTAGTTCAAAAAAGAATTTTAAGTAATCAAAGAATTTATAAAAGAGGTTTTGATAATTCTGAAGACCGCTTTGAACCAATGTATGCGTTCGAAAAATGAAAACCTGATGAAGAAAATGAAGGATGAAGACCGTATGTTTTTAGGGTGAAAGGATTTCTTGTTGATAATTCTGGTTAGCTCCCAAATACTAAAGTAGCAGTGGTCCCTTCATTTCTAAAACTCTTCGGGTTGCAAGGACTTCTCACTACTAATCCTAGGGTAACACCCGACAAGATGTGGTAGGAGATTGCCTTCGGTTTGTCCTGTTCCTAGACACCTTGTATGGATGAATGTCTGACATTGCATTTCCAATTACATAAGTGATCTTTATTAACGTATCATCTGCTTGGTGGTGGAGAAGGCAACTTCTCTTAGCTTAACACCCTTTCTTGATACGTTCAAGCTCAGGAGTTATACATTTGTAGAAATCAATTGTATGACCATGAAATGGTAGTGTAGCATTCAAAGTGAAATGTGCAAAGTAAAAGGTAATCGTTACCTCAGGTCTCACACTAGAAAATGGCTGAAACAGGATAGATGCAACAAGGCTATGTGGTTTGCAACCATTAGGACATGAACATCCCCTTTTAGACATATTTATTCCCGCTATGATGTTCGGATTTTAAATTATTGTGGATGTATGCTGTGAGGGCCCTCAAATAGGTCGGTAACGACCGAGATGACGACATATTTGGTACTATCTAGTGAGAAAGGTAGGTCGGTCTTGTTTTGGTAGAGGGCAGATGTTATGTAGCCTTGGTACATTCCGCTAGAGATGTACTACCGAAAGGTAGTCCCTTCACCTGGCCATTTTTAAAGAAATCCATTCTCCAATAAGTGCCTGTCATTTTGTTCATAGAGCCTAGTATGCTGGAATTTAATAATGGCAACAATTTCGGCTAAGATTAATATGATTACTTATAAATGTCTTCAAAATAATGTCATTAAAAATAATATCAAATGATTTTACATAGCAAATGTTTTGGTTATCATAAGGTAAAAACCCTTTCCGTGTTTATGTGCGGCATGGTCTTACGAGATACCTTTTTGTTTTCAAAGCACATAATTTGAGGTCTCACATCAGTCCCATGGCTGACTTGGAGTTTATTTTCCTTTTTCTTAAACTCTAGGTACCCTTATTTTCCCGGGCAGCCTAGTAGTCAGGTTTAATTTGGAAGAAATTTGGACGGAGCTCGAAGCATGGAGTTAGAAGACTTTTTTGAAGATTTTTATCTATTTCCACCACACTCTTGTGCTATACTATTCCGCATTTGTAAGGATAATAATTTATAACTGTCAATATTTAACTCCGATAAATGTATTTAAATTTCCGCTATAAAGATTATGCTAAAATAATATATGAGATTTTGTTCTGTCTTTATTTTCTTTCTTACCCTTGAGAACCTGCTTCTTCGACACTTGGACTTGCAGCACGTGAATACCGAGGATGTATTAGTGTCGATTTTTGAGAGTCGAAGAAGTGGGCCCTCTCAAAGCCCATACAATGTTGTAGATAATCTTACTACGAGTGCAATGGCAAAGACCATGTCTCGATTAGGCCTCATATGCAAGAAAAATGAATTTGGTAAGAAATAAGACAATGGTATTTTAATTAATTATATGAAATTTATTGGCTCACATGTCCTCATTTTTATAATCTCGATGGTTCAATCTTTGTTGCCATCCATGACAGTCTCCAAGATGATAATTTGAAGCATTTCAAGGTCGTTTGGCCATTGGATTATCCAATTCCAAAAATTCTTCAACTGCACTCTCATAGTAAAGTCCTCATTCCAAAAACACAAACCGTCGGTGAAGATCCCATAGGACCTACACATATGAAACATGTATAATAATATGTAAATCATAAAATATAATGACTCCAAATATATCGATATTTATACCAGTTTGATGCGCAATGTAGATCCAGACTCAACAAAAGTAGTCTCGAATTCTAATTCGAACATATATAAATAAATCAAATTTTGGACCTTCAATTAATTAATGATTTAGTATTTAAATTAATTATTTAAATATTCTGTCGTTAAGAATGCGAATTTTAACGACTTTTGTCATTAAAAGTTAAAGTGAAAAGTGGTTTATTGTAGTAGTTATTTAGGTGTACATTTACTTGGAATTAAAATAAGAGAAAAAGCCATAAAGCCTACGGCCAAACTAACCATGGGACGGATACAATATATCAAAGTAACCCTCATCTTTTCATGCATTCTCATTTTACTTAAACAAAAATAAAAGATTGGAAACTTGTTAATGGCGGCCTAAGGAAGAAAAAGAAGAAAAAGAAAAGGAAAAGCTAAAGAATTAAAGGAAATTAAGGATATAACAAATGCAAAGACTTAAGTAAGTAATACTAACCTTTTTATCCATTTTCATTATTGATTGAATCCGAACTTGATGAGGTATGACATAGTTCAAATGCATAGGGCGTTTATACGAGATAAATAATGTTTTAATGAATTATTTGAGCTAATATAACTATATAGAGGATTTTTAGCTATGTTTTCGTACCGTAAGGATTCTAAAATGATGAAGAATTTAATATGATGTTCTAGCATGGTTTTAGATATTTGTTTGAAGTTAGAATATTTTCCCACTTCTAAATATTTAGATACGAAATTTTAAAGTAATACATATATTAAATAAATAAGGGCAAATGGTTATTAAATAGAAATGTAAGTTAAAGCATGCTAAATTATAAAGTTACATATTTCCATAATTTTGTAAGTAATTTCCCATCCTAAATAATCATTTTGAAAAGGTTAATGTGAAGGCCAAAATCATAGAATGGGATAACCGAGACATAATTATGCATTAAAATTATGGATTAAGTAACAAGGGACAAAATCCCATAAAAGTGCAATAAAAAATAATATAAAGGACACAACCGCTCACTAAATGTAGAGGCTGAATGAATCTAGGGGAGACACCTATAAATGCGAGTGCCATACGCATTTGAATGTCAAGCTTTACTGCATTTAGAAGAGCTGAAGTGGCAAACCAAGGAATGGTTGCAGAAGGAATAGGCCATAACCGAAAGCTAATATGAACTAATAAAGACTCACTAATGTCTAAGCATAATAAAGTAGGAAAATATAAAAAATAGAGTTAAAGGCGAGTGGCGAAGGAGGAGGCTGTAGCCGGAGGCCAATGTGAGAGCAACATATGAGACATGGAGTTTCCAAAATACGAAAGGGTGTATGCCGAGACATAACGTGGTGTCAAAATGAGGTGTCAAAACATACCTATGAATAGATCGAGCTTTCGTAGACAGACTTATGGAGGAGAGTCAATATCGAGACAATGTTTCGATGTAAATGGAAACCGAAAGCCTATTTTTAACATTAAACAAACAAGACAGTAAAGGGCCTTTGTGGCATCCCAGAGACTATTTATGACATTAAAAAAATGAGATAGTGTAAGGCCTTTGTGGCATCCAAGAGCCTCCCCATAACATTAAACAAACAAGACAGTGTAAGGTCTTTGTGGCATCTAGGAGCCCATCCACAACATTAAACAAACGAGATATTATAGGCCTTTATGGCATCCGAAAAGCCTATTTGTAACATTGAATGAAAGCAAGATGCAAGGCTTGTGCGACAACCCATTATCCAAAAAGAGGCACTGCATTCAGTAACAAGGTGTAAGGCCTATATGGCAACCCAATGTCCAAAAAGAGTCAATGCATTCGGTAACAAGGTATAAGACCTGTGTTGCAACCTAAAGTCTAGATAAGACTTTGTTTTGGTAACGAGGCATAAGGCCTATGTGGCAGCCTAATGCCAAAATAACATTTCATGTGATAACGAGGCGAAAGGCGTAATGTCATCTCAATACCCAAAAAATTGACATTGAACTCAGTAGCATGTGTAAGGCCTGTGTGGCAACCAAATGTCTAAATATAAGCATTTTCCGAGGTATTGGTGTACGGCCTGTGTAGCAACCAATGGACTGAAAATGACATATATTCGGTCGTGAGTATAAGGCATATATCAACCAAAGGATCGAGGATGACATACATTCGGTAATGGGTATAAGACCTTTGTTGCATCCTAATATTTAAACTAAAATTTGTAAACGAAAGAGCAAAGCATAAGGGCTTAGCGACAACCGAAAGAAAATAAATATGATGATGAAAATTTCAAGGGAATTAGAGAGGTTTAGTTCATATTTTTCCTTGGCCACTTCACAAACCATTATCTTTAAATTTCTAAACATGAACAAATATTTTCTAGTCTTCCTAAATTTGATCATTATCGTTCAAAACATCACAAATACATATAATCCTTACTCATATGGGTTTGGAAGGTTTTAGGGAAAGAATTAATCACCTTTATGTTATATTTAAATAAAAAATTTTAGTAGAAATTAAAATTAGTTAAATAAGAAATTTTAGTAAATGGTATTTTAGTAAAAGGTTACTTGTTTTGAAAAAAAATAGTAGAACATGTATAGCTCATTGATTTTTCAAATATAAAATTTTGAAGAGGTAAATTTTTGTAGGAGTGGACAATAGAAAGTGGTACTAGTATTAAATAGGGTAAATAAAATGCAAAAAAAGATTAGAGGTCGAAAATAAAGCAGTAGGCGAATGCACTACAATGGTTCAACAAAGAAGATAGTAAATTAGAAGGAAAGCCCAAGCAATTTAAATAAGAGAAGTTTAGGTAGAAGAAAGTTAAATAGTAGTAACATTACTGGAAATTTATACACAAAATAATGTTAGAAGATTATAACTAAAATAATACTAGAAATTCAATTAGAGGCAAGATAAGGGAAAATGGATATTTTTCGTGATGGTGCACATTGATTGCGCGTATTTGTTAAACCGTTCACCACACATGATATTAGAGACACCCTAAGGGTTTAGAAGTGGAGATATAATGAGTAATAAGAAAACCATTTGATGAAGATGTCCGTGTCTACTCCAATTTTTATTGTTTAAAATTGTAAGAAACATTTTGGAAGCATTATGAAATATATTTTTTTAAATGGCTTGGTACAAGAATTGCGTTTTCAAAAGAAAAACTTAATAAATGGTTTGAGTTAAAAATTCAAATTTTAGGAAGTAAAAATCTTTTTTCTTGAAAAGGGGCTTTAAAAGAAGTAGTAGATTTGAAGAAAAAGGAAAACAACTTTTTAAAATATAATTGTAGTTTTAAAAGTCAAGACACTTACTTTTGTTCTAAGTACTTTTATAGATGCAAGTTTAGGGATTAAGTGCTTCAAAATTTTAAAATTGTAATTTTTTTTAAAAAAGTGGTAAAAAACTAAACCAAAATTTTAATGTGGAGTAGATAAGGATGACTGCATAGGTAAGATGGAATAAAAGATATTGCTATAAAGAAAATAGGGGCGGTTGCTCATAGAGTAGCAATAAGGAATCTAAAACAACCCCATTGTTAGCAACCTAATTAATTTGAATTAATTAGTGTGATTAAATTTAAATATGAAATTTTTGTAATTTGATTATGAAATTCAATCCAATTTGAATAAATGATTTAAGTTCTGTATTTCGATATAGTAAAAATATCATTTGAATCAATTATTGAAATTTTGGTTTATGAAAATTTAATCTAACTCGACTTAGTTGATTTAATAAGTTAGGTTAATTTAATTTATTCATTAGGTCAAGTATGCTAATTTGTATTTAGTTATTGTTTGGGCCTTAAGTTAAAGTTTAGCCAACTAGTCCATCTCCTCACTTAAATCTAAACTATAAACCTGCTTTCTCTTATCCAACCCAGGTCCTAAAAATCCTAAAATGCATTTCGTCCTAGCCTCTATCAAAATCAAAATTGAAAATCGTATTCAATTTCGTTCAAAAGAAGAAGAAAAATTACACAAACGCTCACGACCTAGCATCGTCGTCGTAGGGGGACAGG
Source organism: Allium cepa (assembly GCA_030765085.1). Lineage (NCBI taxonomy): Eukaryota > Viridiplantae > Streptophyta > Magnoliopsida > Asparagales > Amaryllidaceae > Allium > Allium cepa. Next base: position 807,507,670 of record CM060928.1, read on the forward strand.
AGCGACACTGTCAATTTTGGTAAGGCGAGGCTCGTTCGCGTAAGGGACTGGGCGATTGAATCTAGGGGAGGCGCATGCAAACTGATGTTGACGGTTGTATGCGAGGTCGTCGCGACTGAAGCGCGTTCCTGGCGAAGTGGTGTTCTAGTATGAAATTGAAGGCGGAGTTGGACGCATGTATTTCGAGATGGAATCATGACTTTGGCTATGGTGATAAGAGATTTGCGACAATGGTTACTGCTTCGTCTCTAAGACTCGATGGCGAGCATAGACCGTTTAGCTAACAATCATATATTGTTTTGGAATTTTGGACGTAGGCGGAAGCTAAATAACATGTTGGATAGCAATCGCTTAAGGTGAGCTAATTTATTTAACTCACACACTATATTTAAAAATTTATATCCATTTGCATGCTTTGTTGGGTTATGAATTTCGTTAATTATCCGTAGTGATTAAATGAATTTGGTGAAATACAATTGCATGCTACGGATTTCCTTGGTTTGATGATCGATGAGTGCATTATGTGATTGAAATATTGAATTGAAATTAGTGTTCGATTAGGTAGTTGCATGCACGTTGGATACCATGAAAATGTATTTGGGTTTTGTAGTTTAATTATAAGACGATTGTACATTATTTGTATGATCGGAGTTTTCCAAATAGCAATTCAAATTGTTAAATTAGCTTCATTGACGAGTAGTATTTTATGGAGAATTTGTTTCGAATTTCATTTTTCGACTAATTTGTTGTTTTAACTCAATTTAAATTTTGATGAATGGTTTTGATTGATGGTTTAAATATATTTTTTCTTTCTCAAGTGTGATATTCTTTATTAAAAATCATATTGGAAATTTTATTAAACCATTTTGAATTCTTAACTGAGTTATTATTCAAAATTTTATTTCAAGCTTTTAAACTTGTTTTATTATTCACAGAACTCTATAGAAATCACTAATTCAATTACAATTTTAATTACAAGGTTACTTTAAAGGCAAGTAAAATATGTTGCTTTTTATAAAAGATATTACAAAAGAAATTACCTTATTGGAGGAAAGTTATGATTTTAGAAGATATTTAAATAAGTTTAAAAGAGTTCAAAAGTTTTTGTAAATACGTAACTCTTCTTTAAAATGAGTTTATGGATTTAAATGTGATTTTGAAAAATTATATCTTTGTATATATGAAATTAATTTAAAACACTTTTATTTTATTTATTATTGAATTAAATTTCCATTGAATTTCGTGATTTTCTATGAAACAATTTTTTTTAATAAACAATTGTATTGGCGGATTGGTATGAGACTTTATGTACAATTTTTTCATTTATTACTATAATTTGTTAAATAGAGTTTAAGTGGAATTTACTAGCTTTTAGTAAATACTTGAATTTACTACTTGGTATGGGACAGTTAAGTAAATTATTATGGTTATGGAGTTACAATAATTAACACTTAGAGTTGTATTATCATAGGGTGTTTGGATTTCAGACCGATAGATCCCTGAGAGAAGATTACTCATTTTTCATCGACCTTAGAATTGATACATTTTTAGATTTGGGTAGGCAGATCTCTTTCGGAAGATCTATTATGGTGTAAATGCGGCTGTCTCTTTCGAAAGGCAGATTTTTACATGCATCATAGTCTATAGATACTAAAACTTACCATTTTATTTTATTTATAAGTTAGACTATGTTTACCTCTTTTAGAAGATGAATTTGCATAGGACAGATTAGGTACACGGCTGCTCTTTTCTTTGAGCGGTGTCCCTAATCTGCAGTCTCTTTCGGAAGGCTTCCTTTCTACATAGCATATTCCTTCGGTAGATTTCATGTTACTATATAAACTGACAGATGACTACCATTATTATTTCATTATTGATGATTATTTCTTCAGAGAATTTTAGTATGGATACTCTGTATCCTTTATGGCTCTGAGGAATTTTGAATTGGTTATCACCATATTTTGAGATGATAGTCTATTAAGACTTGATATGTATTTATGAAATGATGATTTGTTAGAAATTTCTTATGTGATTATTTGTTTTGGACATATTTCATTTATGAATTATTCGATCATTGTTAAGTCAAAAATTTTAGATCTGTATTTATTGGTTTGATATGCCTTTTTGAATTTTTGGGTTTCAGGCATATTTTGAGATAACTTATTTTAGACTTAAGTCATTTATGGATTTATATAGTGAATTTAATTAATATGCCTTATTATAATTGTTTATTCGGCATATTTTATATGGCTTATTATTTTAAGTCATAAAGTTATGATATTAGTATCTCACGTATTATTCAGATATAGTCTGACCAGTTTATTATTTAATACTCGGGGCAGGTCGAGACTTTACAAGTACAGGGACACATTGACCTTTGGATTTTGGGCTAGAATTGAAGTAGGCTATTTTGATAGTTTTAGTTTACTTCGTAATTGTATATATTGGAAGTTAGGAGTTTATGTCATCTATATTATATAGTAGTGACTTTGTATCTACTACAAGATTTTTGGATATGATGTATATATTTATGTGGGTCTAATACACATATTTTGTAGACTCGCATTTTATTATGTATATGATGGGGTATATTATTCCGTCGTGATCCGTGATTATGATTATGATTTATCAATATTATATACTGTTCTGAAAATTTTAGTCGGTGCATTTATTACTTTGTATTAATACTACACATGCCTAAATTTTAGCTTAGATCCTCAAATAGGTAAATAAGATATGTCAGTGTTAGTATAAAGATATATTCACATTCAATCGCCCTTAACCAGCCGTATTCTCCAGATTAGCGGACGACATTACTTGTAATATCCTTTGCTACACTGGGCATAGCGGTGGTGGGAACGTTGCAGCTTGGTATCAGAGCTGTGTTCAGAACATTATAGAATAAAAATAGCACAGAGTTGAGATCTAAACCTAGATGACCTTGAATCCCATCACATGGGTGTGTAGTTGTTAGTAATTTAATTAACTATTCAAGAAATAGTAATATGAATGACTATTGGGAATAATCATTAGGACATGTTTGAAAAATCATTTGATAATACTATATAATTTATTGTTATGAAATTCAAAACTCACTTTCGTAAAAAGTGAAATGATTAGATAGCATAAATCAGACTTTAGATAGCTTAAAATCAGATTTTTTTTGTCCTGATCTGTTAATGATCAGAGTTGCGCAGTGGAAATAGATGGACTATTTTCGCTAAGCATATTAATTAATTTGTTCTCAATAAATGTTTGTTTGATTGAAATGTATGTTATTTATACTAATGTTTGTTTTTATTTAAGCTTAGTTTAAAAGGTGGAATTGAATAAAAAGTTATAATTCAAATAATTTATAAACCCATTTGAATTTGGATGTACCCAAATATTAATAAAAGTCGGTGGTTTCTCCAAAATAGAATCGTTGGGGAATAATAAAAATGTCTAAGCAATTAATAATTATAAAATATAGGATGAAGAATAATACGTATCGAATTAAATTGGGAATTGAAAAATATACTTAATAAAAAGATATAATACAAATTTGAATGGTTGCTTGCTGTTGTGATTATTCGAACATTGTATGATGTATTGTTTCGAATGAAAATGGTTGACAATGGACGCGTGTAAAATGTAAGTAAGTATATAATTTTGAGAAAGTATGAATATTATTTTTAAAGTGGTTCGAAAAAAACATGCATTAATATACCTACAGTAGGAGAAAAATAAATCTAGTTAAATGAAACATAGCAAAATACACATGAAAATCATATTTTAGTTTTGGTTCCATTTTCTTTTCTTTTTTGCAAGATAAAATTATTAGCATGCTTTTTTGTTTTATACCCAAATGTATTACACAATTATTCTATAGGATGAACAGAATTAATAATTGAATAATTTTCTTCTAACTTGAAATTCAATTCATCTAATGCTAATAACCAAACATACAAAATAATACATATTTATAATAGCATTGAACTCATTTGATTATAATTTTCAAACAAACTATCCATTTCCAATGATTTTATTTTCATTAGAAAGCAATGTTATTAGAAAAAAAATTGTTAAAAATGCAATGGAAAATTTTGAGCCCAATAATGATTGAAACATAAATTAAAAATGTTGTGTGTCGCTATCCAGAAAATGAAAATGCCTTAAAACAGTGCTGAACTATTTTAAGCATATCATTCAAATGCTTTATTCGATTTTAGAGATCTTTTACTTTTCGAAAAGCTAAGACAATACTGAACAATTTTTGTTTAAAGAGTTATGCAAAATTTGGGTGTTTGCTATTCAAAAACAAAGTTGCAATCAAGTGAACCTACTAGTAAATGTTGATTTTCTAAGTTGTAATGTTAAGTAAAATATCCATAATTTATGTTGTACTTCACATTTTATAATCCGAAAATTATTTAGGAAAGCTGGTGAGTTATGCTACAACTCGACTTTTGCAACTATTACAAGAATTTGAGTTTTTAACCAATTGGGCTTCTTGGAAAGTTGCGCATATATGTTCTTTGATTGAACAAATGTTTTTTTATTTAAAACGCTAAATAAAGGTGCGCTTTCGGAATAAATACAAAAATGAAAGAAATATTGTTATATATTGTGTTCCCAACTGTGTGGCCAATGTATATTGTTTATACTATAATTGCAAAATTGTAAACGGCTTTCTGTACAAAGGAGACTCTGCCGAAATTTTTTATAAATTCTAACATTATAATTTTTTAATAAATTTTCATTTGCAAAGAAAGGAAATCAACAAAGGAATCTATTTAAATTTATAACATACGGTAAGTTTGGTTTTGATATTAACTACTTATGGTTTTGATCGAATTTCAACTAAAGAGTAAAATTCGAAGAGAGTTAATGTTTGCATGTGTTTTTGATTCTTTCTATAAGATATTACGAGGAAGCGGGTCGCGACCCGCCCTTTTGACCCTCGAAAATTGACATAAATACGCTCATTGTATAACATGCCAAATGATCGAGTGCCGAAAAGACAAATTGTTGAGGGGAAAGAAAGTAGGTAGAAGAAAATGAAAACCAAACAACAGAATCTCACAACGGACTGAATAACATATAATAAGAACAGTTCTTTACACAAATCAAAACTGTAATATACATATCTCACATCAGAGTATGCAAATCAATAGCTACCAGCCTGGACAGTTATAACAAACTGCCCTCACAATTGCTGACAACTTCAATAAACACTGCAGCGGAATAAAATCAAATATGCATAATACATCTTGGTCTCTAGCTCGTCTCCTGAACTCCATAGCATCCTAACCTGGACCTATAATACTCGTTCTGACCCGAGTATTATAATAAAATAACACCCGAGTCAGTTTGGAAAACAAATGTGAAAAAAAACACTCAATTTGAATTATTAAAGTTTCAAAATCCTTTTTAAAATCAAAGGTATCTCGTAAGACCACGCTACAAATAAACATGATGTGTTTTTAACTTACGATAACCAAATCATTTCATATCAAAATCATCTGATACTATAATAGTTTCCAAGTACAAATGCTATTTCAAATAGCTGAAATTGTGACTTTAGTTAAATTCCAGCATACTAGGCTCTATAATCAAAATGGCAAAGGCACGTATTGGAGAATGGATTCCATACGAATGACTAGTCACTGGGGTATCACCTATCATAGTACATGTTTAGAACAACATACCGAGGACCACGCCGGGATCCCTTGCTACACAAGACCGGACTATCCCTACCTGGATAGACTGAATATGCTTATCACACCGGGTGTACCACCCTTTTCCGAGCTCCTTCCATAAATCGTAGCAATAATATCCAAGGGAACCTAGAAAGGTGATAAACATACCCTAATTGGTGCTACCCACTTAGCCTTGCTGCATCTCCCATACTTTTTGGTCATTCACAGTTGATGAGGCTAGAGGCTATGATTACCTTTTAAAGGAATTTTCACTTAGAATGCTCATTATCTTCCAATGACAATGTACTGATAGCATTCATCCATACAAGTCTGTTCCAGGTCCGAACGGAACCGAAGGCACTATTCTTACTACATCCATTTTGGAATCACCCTCACGATTAGTAGCGATTAGCCCTTGCACTTCACTGCTCCATCTTCGACTCCATGCTCTTGTCTTCATTTTGGAAACCTGCTCGTTGGATTGAAGTGGTTTTCGGATAATAAATCCGATCTCGGTCTCTTCGAAACAACATTCGATAGTTTCGGTAAACTCAAACCCGGTTCTTTAGGAAATAAATAGATGAAGTAAGATCGGAGACCACCTCCTAACCGTTAGTGGATGGATTTCGTTAACATCGTCCTAGAGGAACAAAAGGAGTTTATACATATAGTTAGCGCCTCGAACGGTAACTGTACCATATAATTCCCGTATTTCTCCTAGTTATTTCCAAAGTTATATTTTTGGTCCAGGTTTGATAGTCAGTTATTTGACTATCAAACAAAACAGTCATTCAACCAAATATTCCATTTTCCACTGAAAATATTAAATCTCTTTTCAGTTTAATTTATATTTTAATCACTTAAATTTCTTATCCAAATATATGTACTTATCTTATCGAATTCAGTATATTCACAAATCATCCTTTTCAAAAATAATTGAAAATCCTTTTTAAAATAATATGGAAAGTACCACTGCGGTATCAAACCATGGATTCACAGCTCAATGGTTACGTCTCTATCCCAAAAAAATCCAAGACTTAACTGCAGGCACTCACTGCCTCTGATTACGCCATGTGAGTATACCATTTACTTCCCAAAAACATTATTTAATAATTATCTCAAAATAATGCTTATAAGTTTCTAAAATAATCTTACAAGTTTGATCTAGGTAATTATACTTATATAAAAGTTATTATACAAACCATATTAATATTTAATAATTATCTTTTAAAACAGAATGCCGATTAGTTCTTAAATAATAATAAATCTTTAACAATCATCATAAATTAACTAATTTATAATTAAATATACTTCAAAACTTTAAAATAGTGAAATAACAAATTTCCAGAATAATTTTAACACTTTTAAAATTACCGTGTTAATAATTAAAAATGCTCTTTTTGAAACAGCCTAATTTATCGATTCCAATTTCACTTCATGAATTTGGAATCTTACTTGAGTTCCAATATAACCAATTTCATACTTATTTCCAAATTCACTTCTGTCTTTCCAATTTGTTAAAAATCTTAGTTTTAAAACCTCCTTTATTTAAAACGAGTGCCAGTTAGCATTTATTATAAAATTCCTTTTATAACTTTAGTCCAAAGATCCCTATTTTAAGTAACCCGGATAGTTACATTGCAATTTCAAAACCATTTTCTTCCTCCAATAGATTTACCCAAAAACTCTATATAAACATTTTATCCAAAATCTGTATTTTGCAATCCTTCACCAATTAAAAAGCCATATTTTATTGGTACTTAAAAATACCAAAGTCCAGCTAAACTATTGTATCATTCAATCAATTTAAATCACACAATATCCTATCACAGATTATCCTAACAAAACATATATCACCATATATGAAATTAAATTCAACATTTTTAAGGAATCCAGTTGGATCCCTCCAACCTGTTTCCCTACATACACAGATATTAGCACAACGTAAAAATACCAATTCCGCTTCGAGATGGAATATCGTGGTATACATGGTCATCCGCTATTATGCGGGGCGCAGAGGGTCTCATTCGCTATATATATGCAGGAATATCAATCATTCCAATATATATATATATACTACAAGATATATTATCACATCCAACTGATTAAAACATATCAATTCAACCAATCAATTATTAATTAATTTTAACTACTTAAAATTCATACAAGCAGTCCAAAATTGAGTGAGATTAACTCACCTTCAGTTTTAATTCGCCAAACGTTCAAATTTTATTCGATTTAATATAAAATTTTAACTTTCTCCAATCGTCTTTAGATATGTTCCACAGTGTAGTGTTCGTCGCCACGATCCCGTCGCAGCTTGTTTCGTCCAATTCCGACCTTATATTGCAAAATTATGCTATTTTTCAGATCCGAATATAAATTAATATAAATAAATATCTTTTTTTTAACTCTGAATAAAACACTGCCATTGCTTCCAGGAAGATGAAATTGAGGCCGCTCCTTTGCTTTCTTTCGAAATGCGCTCATACAGGTAAAAGAACCCACCAAGTCGCCGACTTCCCCTTGATGCCGCTGCAAATCTGTTCGCCCAAGGTTTGATCGGAGACCACCCACCTAAACCCCGTCACGCGTTGTGCCCTCGCCGACGACCTGGTCAAGCTCGGCCTTCCTAGCATCTTGGAAAATGCGCTCGAACTCCTCCCCTTCTCATGCCAAATACTACCAATTGCGGCCATGATGGTTGATCACAAACATTGATATGGTCAAGCTCGACGATCTCTACGTCTTCATAGTTGGAAGATTTCGACGATACTGCTTGGAGGAGTAAAAAATCGAGGGGAAACAGAGGAAGATTTCGGCCATTGAACGAATTTAAGACGGTGGCTACAATTTTCGTAGGGTTATAGTTCATTTATACGTGTATAAAATTAATTTAATATTTTTTTCACAATTTACATGATTTTTGGAACGAACTCAAAACTAGACGTGCCGTCTAGCATTTGTAATGTTTTACCCTTATTCCAAACTGTAACAACCAGGTATTCTCAACCATTCACATCCGCACATGTCGGACTTGAATTGCTCAAAATACGGCGTTGTAAATAAAATTTGGCAAATCTCAGAATATACAGTAAATAAATAATCACATATCACAGACACAGAGTGATAATAATGCAACGGAAGTAAAAGAAATAGTAGTTCATGAAGGTACTATGTAAATATATCAGAGTTAAATAAGATACAACAGAAGTCTCAATATGATAACCAAATACAAGCTGAATACAACACTGGGATCAATAGGATAACTGGAAGTGAAATAGATAAAACTAGACAAGCAGATAACCTCCAGCGATTCCAATCTCCAGAAAGTGGAATCCAAATCTGTGAATACTCAGGCTGACCCGAGCGTAAATAAAAATACAAACACTCGAGTCGGGACATACATACTTATACAATGTAAACCAACTCAACTGAACTTTAGTAAAGGTACAAGTAACTTAAAGGATGCTTGGGACTGCCCATCCTCTAAAGACCCGTTAAACTATTTACTATGTAGTGATATTGCGCTATTATAATAATGTCTATCAGTAAAATAAACTTACTTTAAAATAGCGTTAAGGAGTGACCCAATATTCCCTTTAACACAAATAATGCCAATAGTCTATACAGTACTTGCATATCTCCTGATCGGAAGACTACGAGAAGATATTGCATAGGTACGACACAAATAGAAACTCGTAGTAAAGGTTCGATATGGTAGGTGACACGGCCCACCGAGGCAATGCCAGGGTAGATATATCAATTACACACACGGGCCGGTGGTGACGCAGCAGCCACATACGCCCACTTCGGAACACATTCCCAAATCGGAGGGGTGCACCCAATCAATCACAAAAAATTGATAGAATGGTATCGAAGAAATGCGTCCGGCTAGAGGAGCTACCCCTTTTGGCCCAAGATCGCTCCTATTTTAGCCATCTTAAGCCAACTCACGGGAATCGGGTCCATGTAACATACCTCAAGAATGTTGCCACCATCCTACTTCATTCTGGAATCACCACCGCATACACGGATGTTGAAGTGGTTTTCGGTATTGACAAAGAGTATGCCCATATCCGATCCCGGTCTCTTTGCCAACCAATCGTTATTATAACCCGTGGTTATAATTTTTTTTAAAATAATATCATTTCAAATCCAAATCTTTATCAAGTAAAGGTTAAATCATTTCCAAATCATTTCAATATATCAAAATATCATATCTTTCAAAACTTCCTTTACAAAATCATTATTTGAATTCAAATCCAAATATCAAATTTAAAATGCCTTTTGAAATTCAAAGACAACATTCATTTAATTCAATTCAAATCACCTTTTAAATAATTTATGTTCCATTAAATTAATTCATTTAAATCACTTAAAAGTGAAGTTATTATTCTTTCAAGTCAAATATTCAATTTTCAAAGTTTCAAAATATTCTGAGCTCGTTTACTAAGTTAAAAGCCATAAACATTTAAAATTCCAGCCTTTCACAGCATTTAGAAAAAGCTGTTATAAGTTATACTTGAAAACATTTTAATTCAGCAAAGACAGCATTTAAAAACTGCTGTTAAAACTCAGTTTTAGTAGAAATTTAGTTTAAAACAGTAAACACAGCATTTCCAAAAATGCTGTAATAGCTCAGGTTTCAAGTTTAAGGTTTTTATTAATTTCGGCAAAGACAGCAGACCACTACAACATTTACAAAACTCCTGTAATAGGCCTTTTTTAAGTTTTAACCTTTAAATTTACTACAGCAACTACAGCATTTCAGAACTGCTGTAATAGCCTTTTTATTAGGTTTTTAGTTCATTTACAGAAACCATAACATTTCTGAATGCTATAAAAAGTATTTTCCAGATTTTAGTGTATGCCCAGTAAATAATAAACTTCAATTAAAACCCTTTAAACATTATAAAAATCATATTTTAACATTTAAAATGTTCATTTAAAAATACTCTTTTAACTTATGATTTTATAAAGTAACATTTCGTAATTAAATCGAATTTAAATAATTTATTTAATAAATTCAAGTGTAAATTTTCTAGCCTTCACATTTTATATAAATAAACTTAACACTTAAATTTTATTACCATTTTTACAAATATAACTTAATTTCCATTTTTATTTATTTATATAACTCAAATTTCCTTTTTTTTTAAACCAAAAATCCCAATTTCCAGACTTAAGTTATATTTCAATAATTTAACTTAACCATTTATTTATTTAACATTTTCCACTTATAGAAAAATCATAAATCCTTTGTTTAAAACACTCTAAAATCTATTTAAATAAAATTATCATAAATTTACATTTTAAACCACTTAAAATTTTATTTGTATAACTTAAATGTCATTTTAAAAGCCAAAATCCAAATTTCCAGATTTAAGTTATATTTTAAAATTTCAATTTAATCATTTAATTTTTTCAACATTTTTAACTTATGGAAAAATCAAATTTTCTTTATTTAAACATTAAAAATCTAATTTAAATCAATTTTTCATAAATTTACGCTTTTAAGAATACTTAAAATATTCAAAATACTTTATAAAATAACCACAGGCTCGTATATAGTTTTCTAACATAGGTCAAGTGATACAGATATATATTATTTCAATCCGCAATTCACAAAAAAAATCCGGGTTCTATCATTTCAAACCCGCAGTCCCAAGTAAAATAAAATAAATAAAAACCGTTCAGACCTATCATTTCAGCCCATAATGATTTTTTCCTATTCTAAAGTCCGTACGGGTATGTAACATTTCAATGCATAGTGATTTCTAAACTAGCAAGGAACTGGCAGTGATGAACATATGTAAAATAAACAGTTTACCAACATATATCAATAACAAATGACATGACAGATAAATAAACAGGTTTAACATCATATAATTTATAATCACAAGCAAGTATAACATAATATAACATTCTACACATACAATTGTTGTCAGTTCACATTTGCTTAAGTATAAATGTCAGGTGAGATTGCATACCTTTTTGTGCTGGAGTTATCAATTCAAATGACACAAACGGATTCCTTTTTGTGATGGAGTTACCAATTCAAATGACACAAGCGAATTACATAAAGCATGATGACACAACAATAGACTCAAGTGGATGAGAACCAAGCTGCTTGTCATAACCCATAAACAAAACCAAATATTAATATAAATTCAATACAACATTGAATTGAAATAACTTTGAAATAAAAAGCAATATGACTACAATATCTTTTATCTTGCTTTCTACACCCATATACTCGGCCTAAGGGTTGATTTGGTTGGGTTTTGGCATGACTTTGGCTTAGGTTTGGGTTGAAAGAGGCATGGCTAGAAGGCATTGAAGTGGTGGAGAAGTTACTACGCATGAATATGAAGAGGCTTATGCAATACAGTGGTTTTTGGTTCATTTTGGGCTCGGCCACATGGGTGTTTGGCTCGGCCTTCTGGTACTACAGGTCTAGACAGAGGAGATGGTGATGTTTGACAGTCATGACAAGGTGGTGGTGGCGGCTATGGTGGTGGCCAAGGTTATGGATGGAGGTGTTGTTGCATGTAGTGGCTTGGCTTGCATAGTTTGTAGGAGATGTTGCATTTTTGTGGAATTGTGCTTCATGGGGTAGTGAGTCCTGGCCAAGGTCAGAGGGTAGTTGGTTGATGGTGGGGAGGAGAAGGTGGTGGAGGTGATGGCCAAGGCTAGCTAGTGGTGTCCGAGCAAAACAAGCAAAGAAAACAAGGCAAAAGCAAGCAAAACACATGAAAAAGGAAGAAAAAGGTAGAAAAGAAGAGGAGGCCATTACCCTTTTTTTTCTAGCCGTGAAAGTGAAGTGAGATGAAATGTTTCTCACGTGAAAATGAGTTGAGAAAATCATGGCTACAATAAGGATGTATGGCCAAAAAGCAAGAAAATCAAAAGACAAAGGAAAATGTAAAGACTAGCAAATGAAAGGTCGTCAGTTAAAAGCTTTAGTCTCTTCATATTTCCTTTACTTTAATTCAGTTAAAACAAAAATAAAATCAATAATTTGACTTTACAAACCGAAAAAAAATAATATAAAATAAAAATAAATAATAAATTTTAAATAAAATGAAAAAAGAATTAAAGAAATTGCTTAAAATTCAAAACGGCGTTCAAAAATTACGATTAAATCATCACTGGCTTTGGAAAAATATCTACTTCATTTTAAAAATATTCCAAAGAAAATTTTTGAAATAAAATAGTTTTTTAAACATATTCAAAGTGAAATAGATAATTAAATTTAGAGAAAATAGAAAAATAATTAAAGAAATTGTTTAAAAATTGAAACAGGACATGAAAATTACAAATAAAATACCATTGGCTCTAGAAAAATTCTATTTCAATTTAAAACAAATAAAATGTCATATAAATAAAATAAAGTGGAACAAAATAAAGTGGGAATGAGAATAAAATAAGATCTTGAGAAGATAGAAAAATAAATAAAGAATTTCTTTAATTAATTGAAACTGGAAATTAGAAATTGTAAAAAAAATACAACTGACACTGTAAAATATCAATTACACTTTCAAAAATATTTTAAAACTAAAATATATACATAAAATCATATTACACATGTAAATATAAATTAGAACGTGACAAAAAAATATGTTATTTATATAAATTTAAAACAACAATTTTGTTAAATACAGCAAAATTCACACAATAGTGCAAAAGGCACAACTTTCACAATATAAATCAGATTTCAACGAAACGAAAAGCAGCATTCTTAAAATTTTATTTACTTTCATAATAAATTTCAAAATTTTAAATTTTAGAAGTCAAAGTTTGACATATTGACCAAAATTCACTTTTTTGGAAAATATTCTATTTATTCATGTTTGGAATTATAATTCACATAGAAATAAAAATTTATATTTAAAATAACAAAACTATTCACTTTAATAAATAAAATAAAGTTTTTAAATCAGGAAATTCAATTAAAATAATTAAAGTATACAATAAAAAAAAAATCACAAAATACAGGGTCGTTACACTCTCCCCCACTCAAAACTTTTCTTTCCCGAAAATGAATAAGGTACGGGAAATCACAGAAAAGATAAAATGAAATAAGATCAAGACAAGATGACAAAAGATTGAAATTATACCTGATAACTGTTGTTATAGGTAAGTTTAACAAGGTTGAGATGATCTTCCCAAGATCCTCCAGAATCAAGAACACAAGCACGAAAAAGATCCCCTAGAATCTAATTCACCCTTTTCGCTTGATCGACGGTCTGTGGATGGCAAGTAGTGCTCAAATTCTAAATGAGTACCAAAGATTACCAAAGATTATAGAAAGATTTCTAAGCAGAAAGATTATAGAAAAATGCTTACACCAGTCTATAGCAAGATAAGGAAAATATGGACAACAGAAAGATAGTTTGGAAAATAAAATAAGATAATAAGTTTGATACCATGAAAATTTCAACTTAAATTGATAATTAATTATACACAAGTTAAATAAATCTTAACTCTCTAATTTCATTATCTTATCATCTAATTTTCTTAATTTAACAATCTCTAAAATCATTGATTTGAAAAATCATTTATTATACTCAAAATGTACTCAATAAATTTAGTTCCTTAAATTAAATTTTATTCCTCTCAATATATTTTATCACCTAATTTTAGTATATTTACACTTCTTACAACTGCTTTAATTTATTTTTAGTTCTTTTAACATCCTTTATATTGTAAATTATTCAATTTACCTTTTATTCTATTTACCTCTGTTAATCTTTTTATAACTAAAATTTAAGTGTATAACATTTATTATAACCACTCAAATTTTATTTATAAAATCTTTTATATTATATATTATCCAATTACATATTCAACTTCTAAAATTAAGGTAAGTTATATTGAAATGAAATGGTGTATTATACAAATAAAACTTTCCAATTCAATCATTTTAAGCTTGAATATTTATCCAAATCTTGAAATTATAATTGAAATTATCTTACAAAATAAAATTTAGGAATTTAAATTTTCGATAAATTCCAAACTATTTAGAGATAAATAAATGCATATATACTATATATATCCATTCAAAATTTAAATGATATATCAGCATAAGTTATAAATCCAGTCTTATTTTAGAAATTCAAATCAATTATATTCCTTAAAATAAAGCTGTAGCAAGACTACATAATGGTCTCTTCACTTTGAAACTCGAAAATAAATGTCGATGATGCTGCGGTCATCACCAAAGTTATTTTCCAACGACAACGAGAAGAGCACAAATTTTTTAACATTAAAATTCTTTGGAAACAAATTTCTAATCGAAAATACTTTAAATAATATATCCTTTTAAAAATTTAACCTTAGGAAATTAAATTCTCAAATTCTTGTTTTGAATTCATTTTAAATTTCCAAATAAACTTATAACTATGTTTTATAGTTCAATTATTTATATGTGAAACAAGAGATAATGATATATAAAAAAATAAAATATAATTTCTTAACAACCAATTCAATAAAGATCCAGAAAATTTTATAATATAGTTACAAAATTTGGTTCATTACTAAATTTGAAAAAAAAAATTTGTCGGTTTGCTTTGTTCAAGTGTTTTGGAAATCCTATCGATAGCATGGTCGGATGAATCGATCAGAAACCCAAATCAACATGAACAACTCAAACAATACAATATAAAACAAAACATTAATTGTAGATTTACTAGTACAATTAGAAAATGTTTGAAGATAGTTTGGAAACAAAAGACAAGATGATTAATAAACCAAATAGGGAGATGGATAAGCTTAAATAAATCATGGGAAACCTTAACCGGGTCAACCGTGACTTAAAGAATAAGATCGATGTGGATTTTCTGGGGTAAATCTACATTCGATCTCAAAAGACAGAGTTTGGAATAACAAATGATATTAGCATCTAAACCAAGGATAGATATAAATCTCTGGTGAATCGATGCTAATATAAAGGAGTTTCACCCCTTTACAAGCAAATTTGAGATAGGCGAGACTGCCGACTCGCTATAAAGATTATTCGAAGTGGAGCTATGGGATACTCCAGAATCAAAAGAAGATGAATAGTGCGAGACAAGAATGGATTTTGGAACCGCAAGGAACGTTCCAAAATTCAAAGGAAATTCGAATCAAAGAGGAAAAGATTCAAACTTGAGCGTAAACGATTCTGTAAATAAATCTACCCTATATTCTAAGTTTTGCCTCAAAACCAAAGCTCTGATACCAAATGTAACAACCAGGTATTTTCAACCATTTGCATCTGCACATGTCGGACTTGAATTTCTCAAAATACCGTGTTGTAAATAAGATTTGGCAAATTTCAGAATATACAGTAAATAAATAATCACATACCACAAACACAGAGTAATAATAATGCAGCGGAAGTAAAAGAAATAGTAGTTCATGAAGCTACTATATAAATATATCAGAGTTAAATAAGATACAATAGAAGTCTCAATATGATAACCAAGTACAAGCTGAATACAACACTGGGATCAACAGGATATTTGGAAGTTAAATAGATAAAACTAGAAAAGCAGATAATCTAGCGATTCCAATCTCCAGAAAGTGGAATCCAAATCTATGAATACTCAGGCTGACGCGAGCGTAAATAAAAATATAAACACTCGAGTCAGGACATACATACTTATACAATGTAAACTAACTCAAGTGAACTGCAGTAAAGGTACAAGTAACTAAAAGGATGCTTGGGACCATCCATCCTCTAAGGATCCGTTAAACTATTTACTATGTAGTAATATTGCGCTATTATAATAATGTCTATCAGTAAAATAAACTTACTTTAAAATAGCGTTAAGAAGTGACCCAATATTCCCCTTAACACAAATAATGCCAATAGTCTATACAGTACCTGCATATCTCCTGATCGGGAGACTATGAGAAGATACTGCATAGGTACGACACAAATAGAAACTCGTAGTAAACGCTCGATATGGTAGGTGACACGGCACAACAAGGCAATGTCAGGGTAGATAAACCAATTACGCACACGGGCTGGTGGTAACGCAGCAGCCACATACGCCCACCTCGGAGCACATTCCCAAATCGGAGGGGTGGACCCAATCAATCACAAAAAATAATAGAAGGTATCAAAGAAATGTGTTCGACTAGAGGAGCTACCCCTTTTGGCCCAAGATCGCTCTTGTTTTAGCCACCTTAAGCCAACTCACGAGAGTCGGGTCTACGTAACATACCTCAAGAACGTCGCCACCATCCTACTTTCTGGAATCTCCACCGTGTACACGGTTGTCAAAGTGGTTTTCGGTATCGACAGAGAGTATGCCCATATCCGATCCTGGTTTCTTTGCCGGCCAATCGTCATTATAACCTGTGGTTATAATTTTTTTTAAAAATAATATCATTACAAATCCAAATCTTTATCAAATAAAGGTTAAATGTTTTCAATATATCAAAATATCATATCTTTCAAAACTACCTTTTCAAATCATTATTTGAATTCAAATCCAAATATCAAATTTAAATTGTCATTTTAAACTCAAAGATAACATTCATTTATTTCATTTCAAATCACCTTTTAAATAATTTATATTCCATTAAATTAATTCATTTATATCACTTAAAAGTGAAGTTATTATTCTTTCAAGTCAAGTATTCAATTTCCAAAGTTCCAAACCATTCTAAACTTGTTTACTAAGTTAAAAACCATAAACATTTAAAATTTCAGCCTTTCACGGCATTTAGAAAAAGCTGTTGTAGGTTATACTTGAAAACATTTTAATTCAGCAAAGACAGTGTAACGACCCTGACCCGACCTTCGAAAATCGGCCCCGAATACGACACTCATATTCCAATGCCGTAGATCCAAATGTCGAATCTGGTTCGTCGGAGCTTATAACACATTAAGTATAACAACACAGCGGAAGAAAAGAAATGAACATCAATATACAACTCCAATTGATAGCATATCCAAATATACAACAATGATCAATATCAGAGATACAAAGAAATGCTACAGCAGAAAACCCAATGAACTAGCAGCGGAAACAACTAGAACTTGGAATTCCAGAAGAAACACTAATATCAGCAATCTCCATAGATAAGCAAGTCTCGTCCATGAATCCAAAGACTCCAACATACAAGATCTCCAAAGAATACCAAAGAGAAAGCCGAATCGATATCTATATCTACTATTTGAAAAACCCAACTCTAGACTACCCGTGTGAAAAATTTGTGGGCGCCCAGAGTTTAGGAAGGGAATAATAAACTCCGGGTCAGTCATCGGACTGGCTCAGCAAACAAAAACATTTTATCTTTAAAACAAACAACAAAAGATTTTAAAATTGAAATCCGCAATGCTTTTTATAAAATGAAACTACCATAAGGTCTCCCGCCACACACACCATGCAAATGCAGAATTGGAGGAGACTACTACTTATGATAGTCAAACATGCTTGATACGCGAAAGCCATTTGATATTATTATTAGTGCATAGTGGAAAACATTTCGAAAGTATAATATTAATCCTAGCCAGCATACAACATTTCGTCGTACGCCTACCATAGCTATCATGTTCAATAGCAGGTTACCGCCACATTCCATGGAAGGTTATACAACTAAAACCGTATAGGGTGTGTATTGTTTCTTTGGGTTTTCCAATAAATGGCCAGGCTAAGGAACTTCCTGGGCCACATAGGTACATCTCTGGAGGGACGCCCCAAGAACCTAACCGAATCTCTACCAACACAAGGCCGGGTTACCCCTGCAAAAATAGGTAACTACTGACACAGGTATGCCATCCCCCGGTTGTAAACAACCTTTATCCGGGGATCCTCAACAACAACAATCACAAAGTAATATATATTTGCGATATCCACATAAGTTAAGTATCTGGGATCCATACCATGATACCACTTCTATCCAGAAGGAAAAGCACATACCCTAAGGGGTGCTGCTCCCTATAACCTTGCTGCATTCTTCCTGTTTCGACCATTCCAGGGTGTGAGGCTCGACGAAGTCTTGTCCACAAAGCTACGCTTTCACAAAAGCCATGCTTTGATCAACAAATGATCAGCAGCACTTCGTATGCCATGTTACCAAATTGGGAATGTATCACTAGTAACCATCAACTACATAACCTCTGAGCTCGTACGTCTCAGAGAAGGGTGTTAAGCTAAGAAAATAAATTCTCTGCCACCAAACAGAAATGTATTTGATATGAACCAGTTTTACGTCTCAAAGTGTAATGTCAGACACACATCCATACAACTCCGTTCTGGGTTCGAACGGAACCGAAGGCACTTCCGAAGAAGCCCTTGCACATCCGGACAATTCCTAATCACATCCGGACTCCCCATCACAAAGGGTGCTCAAGTCTCTATACCAGGGATCAGCCGATGCAGAGACATTCGACAAGAAATCCTTTCGTTTTCGAAAATATCCGGTCTTCACCACCGGTCTTCAATTCCTATCCATAACGTCGTATCATTATTCGGAATGGATTATACGACACAAAGGTCCTCTCCCGGCTAAACCGAATAGTGAGCGCAATATTTAAAAACATATGGATAATTGGATTTCAGTTAAGTTACAACTTTAAAACACAAAACTTTTCTTTCAAATGGTTTAAACAAATTACCATCTACAAATCTTTTAAACAAAAAGATTTACTTCCGAAAACCTTTCAATGGTTTAAACAATTTCTACACTTTAATCTTTTAAACAAAAAATTCACTTTTGAAACACCTTTTTAATTTAAAAAACAGGTTCACAAATATTTAACAAAGATTCATTTATAGCCTTTCAAAACAATTCCATTTCAAGTTGGATTAACTCATCCGGTCCTTAAATTAAAGATTCATTTTATAGCTTTCAAAACCATTTCCAAAGATTCATTCATAACTTTCAAAACAATTCCCGTTTCAATCTTTTATATATAAAAGATACACCACTTAAAAATCCACTTCAATTTCAAAATAGGGTTCAACCATCTTTCGCAAAGATTAAATTATAGCTTTCAAAACCATTCAATTTCAAATTTGAAATCTTTTCATCATAATTTTTGAATTTCTTTCCTTATATAAAAGCTATTATTATTTGAAACCACTTGTTTCTGTTTCAAAAAACCCAATTATATTTGTATGAATTAAGGCCTTTGAAATATAAACTTGGGTTAAATTCAAATTCTCAAAACCATACTTTTGAAATGGTTTAAATACCCATATAAATATCTTTTATAACTTTTACAATCTTTTTGAACCAAAATTTCCAAATCATTGAATTCAATTTCAAATTTTGAATTCAAATCAAATCAAATCATTTAAATTTCAAAACTTTATTAAGTTATTCAAAATAACTTTTATCTTTGAAATTCCTTTTAAGAAGCTTTTCACTTTTAACTCAATTCTATTTCCAAAACCATTTGGATTCAAAATTTAATTTTTTAAAACTATTTCAAAAATAGTCTGACTTAACCAATTCCTCGTGCAATCCATATTTGTGTGCGTGTGTAAGGGTGGTCCAGGGACTTTACACAATAAAAGTGCAACATTCACAATCAGCACAGATTCAAATATGGCAATATATTTGATAAGCGGTATAAACTATAACACTTATCTTTCATTCACAAATCACAGATATATATACATATATATCACAGATAATAAATTACAATAAACACAACTCAAATCAAAATAGAGCATCACAATCAGGGATGTCAAGCAATTCAATCATCGAATAGAATCCAACCATTCATAAGTAAGATCAGTTAATTGTTTAATCAATTCAATTTAGATTAACTACTTATGAATTACTAATCCAGGTTAATTAACATTAATAAATTATAAATCATTTTTGATTAATTATTATTTAATCATTTATTAATTAACCATTAATAATAAATTAATTAACCTTTAATTATAATTAATCAACCTTTAATTATTAAGTAATTAACTTTTAATTATTTAATTATTCTTTAGTTAATTATACTTGATAAATTAATCACTAATCACTTGATTAATTAATTTTGAATTATAAATTTATTATCCTAAATTATAAATTAATTAATCCTCAATTATAAATTAATTATCCCTTAATCATTAAATTGATTAATCTTTAATCAATAATTAATTAGTCTTAATTATGTAATTAAAAATCCTTAATCATGAAGCTAATTAACCTTAATTTATTCCTTAATTATTAATTAATAAATCTTAATTATTAATTAAATAAACCTTTAATTAGTCATTTAATTAGATTAATCATCTTGATTAATTTATCTTCAAGTAATTCATAATTAATCCTTTAATTATTTGGGTAATTATCCTTCTAAATTACTTTCATTAAGTAATTACCCTTCAATTTCTTACACTAAGTAATTTCCTTTTACTAATTACATTCAGTAATTACCCATCAATTTCTTTCATTAAGTAATTATCCTTTGATTATTAACATTAATTAACTAATCTTTATTAATTTCATTAAGTGATTAACCTCTAATTAATTTCACTAACGGATTATTTTTAATTAATCATAACTTTAATTAATTAAAGATAAACTTTTTATTTTTATTAAACACTTAATTATATCCTTAAATCTCATTAGAGAACATTCAAGAATCAATTATAAAATTGAAAAACAAAACAATTTTAAAACATTTAAATTATCATTTAACATCTCTGAAAATTTGTTCAACCTTGCTTAATTAATTAAGTAAATACTTATTTTTGAAAACTTAATTACCATTCCCTTTAAACTTATTTACTTTAAATAAAATTTAAAAACTTGGTTAAACATTCCTTTGAAACATATTCAATTTTAAATACACTTTCCTTTACTTTTAAAACTTGTTTTAAATAAATTTTACTTTGAACTCAGTTCTCATTTATTACTTTTAAACTTAGAAATATTTTGAAAACTTGTTTTGTTTCCATTTGGCTTTGAAACATTTTGTTTTCAACTTGTATCTCTCTTTGCTTAGTAATCTTTAGTTTTACTCTTTATCTTCATTTACATTTAAAACTTGAATTCCCTAATATTTTTTTAATCTGGTACAAGTTTCTTTTAATCATTTAAAACCATACTTCAGATTTTCAAACCTGTACATAATAAACTTTTGAATTTTAAACCCTGTTATTATTGAAAACTTGGTATCTAACTAAACAAGCCAGAGCCCATTCTTTCCCGAGAAATCTTCTTCTTCTACTTTTCTTTTTTTTCTTTCTAATTTTGTTTAGTTATAACATTCATGAATGACTACAGTTGTCAAGCACTCAGGTAGACCAGAGCATGGTGAACATAAGCGCAACCAAACATATGCACTCTAGCCAAGCAACAGGAATACTCATGATCATGTATAAAAAACATAGCAACACTGAAACATGTACTTAACATGTACCCAAATATTATGACACAAAGCAACAGCAACCAGGCTCAAGTAGCAGCAACAAGAGAAACACACAGTGCAAGTGAACAGGTACACATACAACAAGGATGTAGCGCCTTGTACAATCAGTATGGACACATGACATGTCAAGCATAATGAACATGCAGTGACCAACTAAACCACAAAGGTACCATACAAGGACTACAACCTGACCAGGAAAACAACAACGCAAAATAAACAAACTTGAGCAAATGCTCGCGGACATAACAACAGGGCAAACAAAATCGTATATACAAGATAATCAGGTGCTAGTTAAGATTCAAGGGATTTACACGTGGTGCAGTGATACACGAGTAAAGGCTCAAACATAGAAGAAGTATCAGGTTGTGGGCAGTGGTGTGTTAGTTTCAAAACAAACAAAAAATTAGGCAATCGTAAATCAGTATCCGAATCAAGAATCAAAGTAACATATCTGAGCAATAGATCAAGATTCAACAGGTTAAAGGGTTTGTATTTTTTTTATTTTTATAAAGGTGGTTTATTACCTTCAAAATAAAGAACAGAGAAAACTGAAGATGATCGAGCTTGCTGTTGAATTTGTTGAGTGGAAATTATCTGGACTATGCTGTTTGAATTGAAGCTTCAAATGCTCATTACAGGCTGAAGTTTGTTGCTTGATGTTGAATCAATTCCAGTTTTGTAACTTATTCCCAAGTTTGATTTTGATCTACTTCTCATTGTTAAATTAGCTTTCTTATCAATTGATCTGAAACTGGAATTGCTCGATTAAGTTTGAGATGCTCTGATTCTCGTTAAGTTGCTTCCAGGTTAAATTTTGCTTAGAATTTTTCTCAGGCTCTTGAATGTTAGATTGATACTTGCTTGACATTTGATTTTATTCACATGCTTCTGATTAATAGCTTCCAGGTTTGCTTTTTAACTTTGCCTCGGATTTTGATTTTGATTTTCTACTTGATTTCCAGATTATCATTTCCAGGATGAAAACTTTTCATTTTTAAGTTGACATGATTTTGCTTTCCTTTGGTCTAAACTTACAAGTTTGCAACTGAAATCATTTTGATCTTCCTCAGGTTAAAAGCATGAGAAAACTGTGGTTAAATTTCATTTTCTTCTTTTCCATTTTCCAGGTTTTGTTTTAAGCTTGACCTTCATTTTTCTTTCTGGGTTTGAGAATCGAATGAATGAAATTTTCGAGAATATTTTTTAACAAAACAGCCTGGCTTGCATGTTTTATAAATTTAATTTAAAAGAAAAAGGGTGATTTGCCACTTGTTAATTTTTCTATGTTGATTCATCACACTTGTTTAATTTTCATAACAAGATGCATACACTTGTTTAAAACAAAAAATTTATTTTAAGTCCCTAATGTGAATTATTTGTAGATTTTGTTTTTAAACCTTGTGTTAGTATAAATTATGTTTTATGTATATACAATCTATGTTTTTATTATTTTCAAATGTATTAGGCTTTATTAATTTTAAAAAAGTAAATACATATTAAGACTTTAATTTGTTTACATTTTAAACCCTTATGTTAATTTATTTATAAATCATGTTTTTATAAACATGTTATCTACATATGTATTATATTTCCTATTTATATTTTTAATTTTATAAAAATCCTTTTTCTTTCACAAATTTTAAAATGTAATGTTTTTATCTTTATATACATTCTCATTTGCATAAATAAAATTTATTTCAATCATTTTTCACATTACAACTTTAATTTAGTTCAATACATTTACATATATACATTTATGTATTTTACATTCATTTTTTTCTTATCATTTCTATTTGCACAACTTCTAAAGGAAAAGGAATGATTTGAAAATTTTGATTACATATTAACAAATAATCACATTTATTTATATATGAGAATTTAACTTAAAAATAATCCTTGTGAAAATTATTACTCGAATTCCCAAATTACATCTTCTAAATATCAATGAATTAAAATATTAGAAACCAAACTTTTATTAACTTAAAACTTTATTATTATTCTATTTATTTTTAACACATTTATTTATTTATAAGATATTAAATATAGAATTTCAAATCCACAATTAAATTTTAAAATCAATGTCCAAATAAACAAATATCCTATTAAATTTGACAGACTCAAATTAATTTACAATTTTATTCAAAAATTTATTTTAATTATCAATTTAAATTTAATTAAAAATCGGGATCGTTAGAGATTTCCCCCCTTAAAAAAATTCGTTCTCGAAATTTGCAAGGGATACAACAAAGAACAGGTGAAAGATAGAGAAATATCTTTCTAGATCAAACTGAATACTTATTCTACATTTGGCTTACCAAATAAGAATATTGATAAATATGAGAACAAACTCGTATAATTATTTCTCAAGATACTTGGGTCCTTCGGTCTACGAATATGCAAGGGCATCGATTAGTTAAAAGGGATAACTTATCGTTCGTAGAATACATTGGATCCCAGAGAATAGATAGATAGATTTAATCTTCTATATTTTCTCAAACACTAGGTATGGATTCCAACTCAAGTCGGAATACCTTAAAGTTTACACCAATTTGTCCCTCTTCGGACTTCAATCTACACAAGAAATTACAATAAAATTTCCAATTTGGTTTTAAACGAAATCATTTTATCGATTCAATTCAAATTTATCCTTATATTTTATTAACCAATTTAACCCAATTTAAAATTTCCAGTTTATTTAAAATTTTCAATTTCAAATTCATTAGAGTTTAGAACGAAAACTGATAAGAAACCGATGAAGATACGAAGTAAGGATTTTCTACAATGATACATAGGGCCACCATCACACCGAAACTTCTTTCTGGAGCTGTCACGAAGCTATCAAAAGAATTTGGAATTGAATCAAAGGAGATTGAGAAGAAAGTTGTTTCCACTGTTACAGGGTATCGACCATTTGTAATGGTACTCCCCTGTCCCCTATCTCGTCCTCTTCTTGCACTCATACTCACTATCAGTAAATAGTAAGAGAATTTACTGAGGCATTTAGACGGATAACTTAGGGATATACTCATTCTAGGGTATACTTCACCCTACCTCTAATGAGTTACTTAATGTGTTATACTCTTGAGCTAAAGTTCAACCTTCAGCTCTGATTCCAAATGTAATAGTCTAGGCTTTTCAACCATCGACAGCGGCCAATCTCGACTGCTAGGCTTTTTAACCGTCCCAGCCCCGCCGTGGCTCACAATGGTACCCGAAACTAGCTTCTACGGCCTGCCTTTCGATTATCACAGCTTACGCCTAACCAACCCCTTAAAGAGGACATGTGGGGGAAGAGTCTCCTGCTCGCTGCCAAACAAAAAGCGAGAACCCCCCATCACGTTTCACCTAGATAAGCAAGTCTCGTCCATGAATCCAAAGACTCTAATATACAAGATCTCCAAAGAATACCAAAGAGAAAGCCGAATCGATATTTATATCTACTATCTGAAAAACCCAACTCTAGACTGCCCCTGTGAAAATTTTATGGGCACCCAGACTTTAGAAAGGGAACCATAAACACCGGGTCAGTCATAGGACTGGTATGAGCAAACAATAGCATTTTATCTTTAAAACAAACAACAAAAGATTTTTAAATTGAAATCCGCAATGCTTTTTATAAAATGAAACTACCATAAGGCCTCCTGCCACACACACACACCATGCAAACGCAGAATTGGAGGAGATTTCTCCTTATGATAGTCAAACATGCTTGATACGTGAACGCCATTTGATATTATTATTAGTGCATAGTGGAAAATATTTCGAAAGTATAATATTAATCCTAGCCAGCATACAACATTTCGTCGTATGCCTACTATAGCTACCATGTTCAATAGCAAGTTACCACCACATTCCATGGCAGGTTATACAACTAAAACCGTATAGGGTGCGTATTGTTCCTTTGGGTTTTCCAACAAATGGTAAGGCTAAGGAACTTCCTGGGCCACATGGGTACGCCTCTGGAGGGACACCCCGAGAACCAAACCGGATCTCTGCCAACATAAGGCCTGGTTACCTCTGCAAAAATAGGTAACTGCTGACACAAGTATGCCATCCCCCGTTTGTAAACAACCTTTATCCGAGGATCCTCAACAATAATAATCACAAAGTAATATATATTTACGATATCCACATAAGTTAAGTATCTGGGCGCCATACCATGATACCACTTCTATCCAGAAGGAAATGCACAAACCCTAAGGGGTACTACTCCCTATAACCTTGCTGCATTCTTCCAGTTTCGACCATTCCGGGGTGTGAGGCTCGACGAAGTCTCGTCCACAAAGCTACGCTTTTCACAAAAGCCATGCTTTGATCAACAAATGATCAGCAGCACTTCGTATGCCATGCTACCAAATTGGGAATGTATCACTAGTAACCATCAACTGCATAACCTCTGAGCTCGTACGTCTCAGAGAAGGGTGTTAAGCTAAGAGAATAAATTCTCCGCAACTAAACAAAAATGTATTTGATATGAACCAGTTTTACATCTCAAAGTGTAAAGTTAGACCACATCCATACAAGTCCGTTTCGGGTTCGAACGGAACCGAAGGCACTTCCGAAGAAGCCCTTGCACATCCGGATAATTCCTAATCACGTCCAGACTCCCCGTCACAAAGGGTGCTCAAATCTCTATACCGGGAATCAGCCGATGCAGAGACATTCGACAAGAAATCCTTTCGTTTTCGAAAATATCCGGTCTTCACCACTGGTCTTCAATTGCTATCCATAACGTCGTATCATTATTCGGAATGGGTTATACGACATAAAGGTCCTCTCCCGGCTAAACCGAATAGTGAGCGCAATATTTACAAACATATGGATAATGGGATTTCAGTTAAGTCACAACTTTAAAACCCAAAACTTTTCTTTCAAATGGTTTGAACAAATTATCATTTACAAATCTTTTAAACAAAAAGATTTACTTCCAGAAACCTTTCAATGGTTTAAACAATTTCCACACTTTAATCTTTTAAACAAAAGATTCACTTTTAAAACACCTTTTTAATTTAAAAAACAAGGTTCATAAATCTTTAACAAAGATTCATTTATAGCCTTTCAAAAAAATTCCATTTTAAGTTGGATTAACTCATCCGGTCCTTAAATTAAAGACTCATTTTATAGCTTTCAAAACCATTTCCAAAGATTCATTCCTAACTTTCAAAACAATTCCCGTTTCAATCTTTTATATATAAAAGATACACCATTTAAAAATCCTTTTCAATTTCAAAACAGGGTTCAACTATCTTTCACAAAGATTAAATTATAGCTTTCAAAACCATTCAATTTCAAATTTAAAATCTTTTCATCATAATTTTGGAAATTCTTTCCTCATATAAAAGCTATTAATATTTGAAACCACTTGTTTCTGTTTCGAAAAACCCAATTATTTTTGTATGAGTTAAGACCTTTCAAATATAAACTTAGGTTAAATTCAAATTCTCAAAACCATACTTTTGAAATAGTTTTAAAACCCATATAAATACCTTTTATAACTTGTACAATCCTTTTAAACCAAAATTTCCAAATCATTGAATTCAATTTCAAATTTGAATTCAAATCGAATCAAATTATTTAAATT
This sequence comes from Allium cepa, assembly GCA_030765085.1. Taxonomy (NCBI): domain Eukaryota; kingdom Viridiplantae; phylum Streptophyta; class Magnoliopsida; order Asparagales; family Amaryllidaceae; genus Allium; species Allium cepa. Next base: position 807,535,316 of record CM060928.1, read on the forward strand.
TCAAAAACTTTATTAAGTTATTCAAAGTAACTTTTATCTTTGAAATTCCTTTTAAAAAGCTTTTCACTTTTAACTCGATTCTATTTCCAAAACCATTTGGATTCAAAATTTAAGTTTTTAAACTATTTCAAAAATAATTCATGACTTAACCAATTCCTCGTGCAATCCATATTTGTGTGTGTATTAGTATGGTCCAGTGGTTTTACACAATAAAAGTGCAACATCCACAATCAGCACAGATTCAAATATGGCAATATATTTGATAAGCGGTATAAACTATAACGCTTATCTTTCATTCACAGATCACAGATATATATATCACAGATAATAAATTTCATTAAACACAACTCAAATCAAAATAGAGCATTACAATCAGGGATGTCAAGCAATTCAATCATCCAATAGAATCCAACCATTCATAAGTAAGATCAGTTAATTGTTTGATTCATTCAAATTAGATTAACTCCTATGAATTACTAATCCTGGTCAATTAACATTAATTAATTACAAATCATTTTTGATTAATTATTCTTTAATCATTTATTAATTAACCATTGATAATAAATTAATTAACCTTTAATTATAATTAATCAACCTTTAATTATTAAATAATTAAGTTTTAATTATTTAATTAATTATAATTGATAAATTAATCACTAATCACTTGATTAATTAATTTTGATTTATAAATTTATTATCCTTATTTATAAATTAATTAATCCTCAATTATAAATTAATTATCCCTTAATCATTAAATTGATTAATCTTTAATCAATAATTAATTAGTCTTAATTATGTAATTAAAAATCCTTAATCATGAAGCTAATTAACCTTAATTCATTCCTTAATTATTAATTAATAAATCTTAATTATTAACTAAATAAACTTTTAATTAGTCATATAATTAGATTAATCACCTTGATTAATTTATCTTTAAGTAATTCATAATTAATCCTTTTAATTATATTGGGTAATTATCTTTCTAAATTACATTCATTAAGTAATTACCCTTTAATTACTTACACTAAGTAATTTCCTTTTACTAATTACATTCAGTAATTATCCATCAATTTCTTTCATTAAGTAATTATCTTTTGATTATTAACATTAATTAACTAATCTTTATTAATTTCATTAAGTGATTAACCTCTAACTAATTTCACTAACTAATTATTTTTAATTAATCACAACTTTAATTAGTTAAAGATAAACTTTTTATTTTTATTAAATACTTAATTATATCCTTAAATCTAATTAGAGAACATTTAAGAATCAATTATGAAATTGAAAACTTTAAAACAAAACAATTTTAAAACATTTAAATTATCATTTAACATCTCTGAAAACTTGTTCAACCTTGCTTAATAAATTAAGTAAATGCTTATTTTTGAAAACTTAATTACCATTCCCTTTAAACTTATTCACTTTAAACAAAATTTAAAAACTTGGTTAAACATTCCATTGAAACATATTCAATTTTAAATACACTTTCCTTTACTTTCAAAACTTGTTTTAAATAAATTTTACATTGAACTCAATTCTCATTTATTACTTTAAAACTTAGAAATATTTTGAAAACTTGTTTTGTTTCCATTTGGCTTTGAAACATTTTGTTTTCAACTTGTATTTCTCTTTGCTTAGTAATTTTAGTTTTACTCTTTATCTTCATTTACATTTAAAACTTGCATTCCCCAATATTTTTTTTATCTGGTACAAGTTTCTTTTAATCATTTAAAACCTTACTTCAGATTTTAAAACCTGTGCATAATAAACTTTTGAATTTTAAACCCTGTTATTATTGAAAACTTGGTATCTAACTAAACAAGCCAGAGCCCATTCTTTCCCGAGAAATCTTCTTCTTCTACTTTTCTTTTTTTTTCTTTCTAATTTTGTTTAGTTATAACATTCATGAATGACTACAGTTGTCAAGCACTCAGGTAGACCAGAGCATGGTGAACATAAGCGCAACCAAACATATGCACTCTAGCCAAGCAACAGGAATACTCATGATCATGTATAAAAAACATAGCAACACTAAAACATGTACTTAACATGTACCCAAATATTATGACACAAAGCAACAGCAACCAGGCTCAAGTAGCAGCAACAAGAGAAACACACAGTGCAAGTGAACAGGTACACATACAACAAGGAAGTAGCATCTTGTACAATCAGAAAGGACACAGGACATGTCAAGCATAATAAACATGCAGTGACCAACTAAACAACAAAGGTACCACACAAGGACTACAACCTAACCAGGAAAACAACAACACAAAATAACCAGACTTGAGCAAATGCTCGTGGACATAGCAACAGGGCAAACAAAATCGTATATACAAGATAATCAGGTGCTAGTTAAGATTCAAGGGATTTATACATGGTGCATTGATACACGAGTAAAGGCTCAAACATAGAAGAAGTATCAGGTTGTGGGCAGTGGTGTGTTAGTTTCAAGACAAACAAGAAAAATTAGGCAATCCTAAATCAGTATCCGAATCAAGAATCAAAGTAACATATCTGAGCAATAGATCAAGATTCAACAGGTTAAAGGGTTTTTATTTTTTTATTTTTATAAAGCTGGTTTACTCACCTTCAAAATGAAGAACAGAGGAAACTGAAGATAATCAAGCTTGATGTTGAATTTGTTGAGTAGAAATGTTCTGGACTATGCTGTTTAAATTGAAGCTTTGAATGCTCGTTACAGGCTGAAGTTTGTTGCTTGATGTTGAATCAATTCCAGTTTTGTAACTTATTCCTAGGTTTGATTTTGATCTGCTTCTCATTGTTAAATTAGCTTGCTATCAATTGATGTGAAACTGGAGTTGCTTGATTAAGTTTGAGATGCTCTGATTCTCGTTAAGTTGCTTCCAGGTTAAATTTTGCTTAGAATTTTTCTCAGGCTTTTGAATGTTAGATTTGATACTTGCTTGACATTTAATTTTGTTCACATGCTTTTGATTAATAGCTTCCAGGTTTGCTTTTTAACTTTGCCTCGGATTTAGATTTTGATTTTCTACTTGATTTCCAGATTATCATTTCTTGGGTGAAAACTTTGCATTTTTGAGTTGAGATGATTTTGTTTTCCTCTGGTCTAAACTTACAAGTTTGCAACTGAAATCGTTTTGATCTTGCTCAGGTTTAAAGCTTGAGAAAACTGTGGTTAAATTTCATTTTCTTCTTTTCCTTTATACAGATTTTGTTTTAAGCTTGACCTTCATTTTTCTTTCTAGGTTCGAGAATCGAATGAATGAAGTTTTTGAGAATTTTTTTTAACAAAACAGCCTGGCTTGCATGTTTTATAAATTTAATTTAAAGAAAACGAGTGATTTGCCACTTGTTAATTTTTCCATGTTGATTCATCACACTTGTTTAATTTTCATAACAAAATACTTACACTTGTTTAAAACAAAGAAATTTATGTTTAAGTCCCTAATGTGAATTATTGTAAATTTTGTTTTTAAACCTTTTGTTAGTATAAATTATGTTTTATGTATATACAGTCTATGCTTTTATTATTTTCAAATGTATTAGGCTTTATTAATTTTAAAAAAGTAAACACATATTAAGACTTTAATTTGTTTACATTTTAAACCCTTATGTTAATTTATTTATAAATCATGTTTTTATAAACATGTTATTTACATATGTATTATATTTCTTATTTATATTTTTAATTTTATAAAAATCCATTTTCTTTCACAAATTTTAAAATGTAATGTTTTTATCTTTATATACTTTCTCATTTGCACAAACAAAATTTATTTCAATCATTTTTCACATTACAATTTTAATTTAGTTCAATACATTTACATATATACATTTATGTATTTTACATTCATTTTTTCTCTTATCATTTCTATTTGCCCAACTTTTAAAGGAAAAGGAATGATTTGAAAATCTTGATTACATATTAACAAATAATCATGTGACGCCCCACCTCTATATTAACAAATAACCTAGAAAGATACACCCCATGTAATGTCGAACATCGACGCACCTAGAAAGATACGCCCCATGCTCTAACATCGACGCACCTAGAAAGATACGCCCCATGCATAAATAAACATCGATGCGCCTAGAAAGATACATCCCATGCATAAATAAACATCGATGCACCTAGAAAGATACACCCCATGTACAGTCTAACACCGATGCACCTAGAAAGATACACCCCATGCTAAGTCGAACATCGACGCACCTAGAAAGACACGCCCCATGCATAGACGAACATCGACGCACCTAGAAAGATACGTCCCATGCCCCGACTTATTGATCTGATCGCTTCACGAAGTAAACAAACATCGATGCACCTAGAAAGGTACACCCCATGCATAAATAAACATTGACGCACCTAGAAAGGTACGACCCATGTATAAACAAACATTGACGCACCTAGAAAGGTACGACCCATGTGAGAAATGAGACGAAGCTCAATAAAATGAGAAACGGTCCTCCACATAAACAAAGAGACATCGCACATTGCCAGTCTAAACCACAAAGATGATCGTCATGATCAACGAGAAGTGTCAATTACACCAAGCTAGTAAATATATGAGTTTAGCTTCATGTCCCATAACCACTTGCTTAACTTAAATATTTACGAACAAACTGTATATCTCCACTATAAAATTGTCACAAGAGTTTCAATCGAACAAGTCCAAGAATTAACCAACAAAGTGAACGCAAGCGTTTCATACCACTTGTTTTACTAAGTCGTTTAATTAGATTTCTCATACGAGTGAGGTAAAGGTTTGTATATACTAATAGATTGGAAATCGGTTTGAGAAAACGAGCTTTGTTATAAAATAGTGTTGAAATCATTTGAAGAAAGAGTTTTGATATTTACTACTAGTATATAAAACCTTTATATTTTAAAGTGACAAATCATAGAAGTGATTGGAGAAACAATCGGGCATAAGAATTCACATTCGAAGACGTGAATAGAATCCAAAGAAATCGATACAAAATCCATCAAAGTGGATATATCTAAAATTCCCAAAGAAAAAGTCAACAAAGTCGATAATAAATGACAACAACAAAAGGGAGACAACATGAATCGATTAAAGTTGGATATTCAAACGGATTAGCAAAATAGGCTAATCTGGCAAAAATCATCAGGTCGGTCGACCGAACCAAAGGTTGGGAACCTCTCGGGACAGCAGGTCGGTCGACCGAACCCTGTACTCGGTCGGCCGAACCTTAAAAACAGAAAGTGCTTATGCACTTGGAAGCAGGTCGGTCGACCGGACCAGAGGGGTCGGTCGGCCGAGCCTGTTTCCAGCCTCATCCATGCCTATTACAAATGAGGTTCGATCTCGACCAAAATTACATTCGCACGAGCAACGGCGCTAAGGGTTTGTGTCAATCGACTACCCGGCCTTATATGCTCCTCGATGCATCACCAAAAACATGTTCAAACATAGAAGTTAGGATTTTTAACGAATTGAACTCAAAACACTAAAAATTGGAATATTCACAAAAGCAATCCAAATCAAAAGCAAATGCACACGAATAAGTGTTAGGAATTCATACCTAACAATCGAAGATAAATATAAGCATAGATGTGAGATAAAAATATCACCTTTGAACTAAAATTTATGAAGATGAAGCTTGAAAGCAAAGGGGAATCAACCAACTACACTCCACTTCAACCCTAAAAGCTTCAATCAATGGATTCCCTTTGATTTTGGAGCAAGAATCAAGTTTGCAAAGAAGAAACTAGGGCTGAGGAATTTCTAATTCCCACTCTCCACCTCCATTTTCAGTTTTGCTAGAGAGTTAGGAGTTGGAATGAAGTAATGAAGAGGAGAGGGGGATTGGGACTGAGTTAGTAAGTGGTTAATTGGCTCAGCCCAAACCAAAGCCCAAAGCAAAAAGTAGCAAAATTCAACTTTCTCCAAACATATCGAAGCTTATACTCAAAAAGGTCGCTAACAGCATTTTGAACTCAATGGGGGTGGTCTCGAGTCCCAATTCGACTGTTTGCAAAAAGTAGCTTTTCGGACTAAATTCCGACTAACGATAAAATATTTAAATAAAATATTTAAATATAAAATCGATAAATATGCAGGTTGTTACAGACTCCCCTCCTTTTAGAAATTGCGTCCTCGCAATAATTAAGAAGGAAATACAAGAAGTAACAACCATAGAAGCATATTAACACAAAAGAAAATTTGAATCAAGAAGTTCACCATAAAGAGCACGAAGGAATAAATCCGAAAGTTTCGATGAATTCTCAAGATTTCATATGAGAAATCCTTAGGATTTGAGAACCATTGAACTCTCACAAGAAGAACATCTTTATTTCGAAGTCGTTCAACCTCCGAAGTAATGATGCGAATGGAATGTTGCTCATAAATCAAACTTGGTGAAACTTCAATTTCCACAATATCACCGGGCACAAGAATAAACATTGGAATCCCTAAGGCATCTCCGAAGATAAAAGACGTGGAAAACGTCATGAATATCAGAAAATTGAGCTGGTGCAACGACGTAGTATGAAAACGGTACGTCCAATGAACCGATAAACCGGAACAACGATGTAGTATAATGGTACATCCATTGATCCAGATAAGACGGAACATCGATGTAGTATAATAATTGTACATCCGATGAACCGAACACCATAAAAGAACACCGGACACTAGTCCATAAAAGGAATGAGATAAAGCTCAATAAAATGAAGTATACCAAAACGTCCGATGAACCTGATAGAAAGATAATTCCATTCAGACAACATCAAAGAATCAACCACTTGTTTCTTACGACAAAGCGCATCGGCAACACGATTTTCCTTCCAGGAATAAAAAGAATATCAAGATCATAAGATGTCAGGAACTCGAGTCAACATGGAGTTCCATATGAGAAAATAATTATTCCAAAGGTTTATGATCGAGGTAGAGAACAAATTTCTCATTCAAATATGATGATGCCAAATTCCAGAAGTAAAAACAATAGCCGAGAGCACCAGATCATGAGTGGCATATCTAGTCTCGATAAGCTATAAAGATATAAAAGCACAAGTGATAGCACGTTCTCTTTGGCAAGAGAACAGCATCCAAACCAATACGACTAGTATCGGTACAAATAGCAAAGTCTTGTTTCCCCTTCAAGAATCACAAGAACAAGAGTATCGAAAGGAAGAGTTCTTTTTGATAATCTTCTTTCTCGAAAAGCTAAAACCTTCAAAATCACAATTATTTCAATGTAAAAATATTTCTAGAAAAATTTACAAGTCAATATATCGTGTCTGATTGTCTCATCAAAGCGTTTAGGAGATTCTTATTGATAACGTTGATCAAGCGCATCGACCAAAATTCTTAAAAACTAAATGGGCAATACAATCACCAAATCATATTCTAGATAATAAACATGTTTCTTAAAAACTTTTAAGAACATTCTTTGTTCATTTTAAGAACAAAAATCAAATTGTACTTATAAATAAATCTTATGAAAAAGATTTTCAAAATTTTTAAATTGCTATTTTCATCCAAAATCAATAAGTACAAGAAAGTCATCGAGATATTCATAGAATATTCGATCTATAAAATGTATGAAATAAACTGGACAAACTGGATGACAAAATAAGTCATTCATAGGAATCATAACAAGTGCGGAATGCGGTAAGTGGAATGCGAACTCCCGCAACTCGTAGCCAAATGAAAATCGGTGGCAAGGTCGAACTAGAAAGACCTTATCACCACACAAGATATTGCTTAGGTGATAATCCTAAGACAAGCTCAAAAATACCGGAAAATTTCTCAAATTATTTAGATAAGAGAAATAAAACTTTCCTCATCATGAGGGTTTAAAGAATAAAATGATGCCTTCAAAAATTTGAAATCGGAATCACAAGGAAAAATAGAAATCTGCTTAATAGATAGAAAATGTCGAAGATGAATAGTCCACACGGAAAATAGGATATGAGCTTCACAACGATTAAGACAATCCTTACAAAAATCAATTCCGAAGCCTAAGTAAAAATATCGACTCGGAAAAATAAATCACATAAAATAATTTCGACATCAAATAAAAGCGAATTGAGTGTTGCGGATCTACCATTCGGATTTGCAATCCTCAAAGAAGTCAACAAGGCCAAAATATTCAAAGAAAAAGAATCGACAAGTTCTTTTGATATAAAATAGTGAGCCATATCAAAAAGAACTCAAACAGAAAGTTCACGAAATAAAACAATGCCATCAAGGATTGAATGTAAAATACCTTGACTAAGAGAAGAGTTGCTAGGGGCTTGCACAATATTTAACTTTCTCATGTCCTTGTTCAAAAGTTTGGGACATGCAGATAAAAGATGACCCGAGTCTTTGCAATAGCGACAATAAAGGGGTTTCGGACACTTAATTACATAATGGTCCGTGGAATCACAATTGTAGCATTGTTTACGACTTGGGGTAGGAGTCTTGTCAACCAAAGTTTCTTGTTCCACCTTTTTCTTGCTTTGAAGTATGGGGCAGGCAGATATAAGATGACCCGAACTTTTGCAATAACGGCAAAAGAGAGGTTTCGGGCACTCCCTTGCATAGTGGTCCTTAGAATTACAATTGTAGCATCCTCCACGATTAGGGATTGGAGTCTTTGCTACAGAAGTAGTTTGCTTCACTCTCTTATTGGGGTTAAGGCTCTTGAACGTAATATGCCTCTTCTTGGAAGTCCCAATATCACAAACACTTCCTTTACCAACCTCTCCATGAAGAAGAGTAACATCCATAAGCTGATTGAAAGAAACTTCAAGTTTCAAAGGTAGAACCATTTCGGGGTTCTTACTCAAAGCACAGATAAACTCTTGATTCTTTACAAGATCCAAAAGTTGTTGGGCAGACATGAATGCACCATCCAGAGAAGGGCTACTGGATTGACCAGCGCTAGGACTACTAGAACTAACCATTTCTCTTCCTTAAGAAGGAAAGAAAGAAGAGGAAAAAGTTACTCTCAAAATAAATATCAAGCAATCTTGATAGATAAAACAAGGAATCATAAAAGAAAGTAGGATAGAACGGTACGAAGACCCGAATAAAATCCTAAAGCACAACTCCTAAGAAAGACTTAAGACATGATCCTTGCTAAATTATTCTATATTGTTCCGAAGTTTGGCTCTGATACCAAGCTGTGACGCCGCACCTCTATACCCATGCTAGCCAAGAACACTATGGAGTAATGCTGTCAATTAGCACGGAGAATAAGGCTGTTGAGGAGCGACCATCCATGTAATTGCTTTGCGCGAGCATCGATATGTCAGATAGTATAACATGCATTTCTTATCAAGAGGGAAATCCGACATACCAACACAAACTCAAAGCTACTACACAGTGGCTATAATATCTTCGGAAACAAATACAGAAATAAACATAACATAAATCAGTCACAGATAATTCATATCACAAAGGCGGAAATGGATATGAATATTACACATGAAAGTGTACATTAGAGTAGTGGTCAAACAAGATCCATAATATCCAAAAAGAATAGATACAAGTGCTAGGAAAAAGAATAAGTATACATCATAGAGTCTGTATCTCAAATGTATACAACAAAAACTACTAAACTTAAGTAGCTAGCCAAAGATCAAATGAAAGTCCGATAAGGAGTCAAGCAGAAGCACCTGTAATACCTCAGTCTGACCCGAGTATTATTTAAGAAGAAAATAATAAATGGATCAGTCTAGTTATAAATATCAGATGAAGTGATATATAATAAGAGATATGACATAAACATATAATAATCACACTGCCAAGCTGTGATAAATAAGTAATTGAAAATCAACAAGAGATTAATCAATATCACAATAATCTACTCAAGATAAAAAGGAATGTCATACTCCTAATTTCATTCACCAACCCACAATAAATGACATATATATCAATGTCCATCGTAAAAGTTGGTGAAACATAAATTCCAGAAATCAACACACGAAATCCAGAAATCACAATAAAAAGGATGGCCAATCCCCAAAAAAACTGGACATCGACGCATCTAGAAAGACACGCCCCATATACAGTCGAACATCGACGCACCTAGAAAGATACGCCCCATGCTCTAGCATCGACGCACCTAGAAAGATACGCCCCATGCACAAATAAACATCGATGCACCTAGAAAGATACACCCCATGTAATGTCTAGCATCGACGCACCTAGAAAGATACGCCCCATGCATAAATAAACATCGACGCACCTAGAAAGATACATCCCATGCATAAATAAACATCGATGCACCTAGAAAGATACACCCCATGTACAGTCTAACACCGATGCACCTAGAAAGATACACCCCATGCTAAGTCGAACATCGACGCACCTAGAAAGACACGTCCCATGCATAGATGAACATCGACGCACCTAGAAAGATACGTCCCATTCCCCGACTTATTGAGCTGATCTCTCCACGAAGTAAACAAACATCGATGCACCTAGAAAGGTACACCCCATGCATAAATAAACATTGGCGCACCTAAAAAGGTACGACCCATGTATAAACAAACATTGACGCACCTAGAAAGGTACGACCCATGTGAGAAATGAGACGAAGCTCAATAAAATGAGAAACGGTCCTCCACATAAACAAAGAGACATCGCACATTTCTAGTCTAAACCACAAAGATGATCGTCATGATCAACGAGAAGTGTCAATTACAACAAGCTAGTAAATATATGAGTTTAGCTTCATGTCCCATAACCACTTTCTTAACTTAAATGTTTATGAACAAACTGTATATCTCCACTATAAAATTGTCACAAGAGTTTCAATCGAATAATTCCAAGAATTAACCAACAAAGTGAACGCAAGCGTTTCATACCACTTGTTTTACTAAGTCGTTTAATTAGATTTCTCATGTAAAGGTTTGTATATACTAATAGATTGAAAATCGGTTTGAGAAAATGAGCTTTGTTATAAAATAGTGTTGAAATCATTTGAAGAAAGAGTTTTGATATTTACTACTAGTATAGAAAACCTTTATATTTTAAAGTGAAAAATCATATAAGTGATTGTAGAAACAATCGGGCATAAAAATTCACATTCGAAGACGTGAATAGAATCCAAATAAATCGATATAAAATCCATCAAAGTGGATATATCTAAAATTCCCAAAGAAAAAGTCATCAAAGTCGATAATAAATGGCGACAACAAAAGGGAGACAACACGAATCGATTAAAGTTGGATATTCAAACAGATTAGCAAAATAGGCTAATCTGGCAAAAATCATCAGGTCGGTCGACCGGACTCCCTGAGTCGGTCGACCAAACCAAAGGTTGGGAACCTCTCGGGACAGCAGGTCGGTCGACCGAACCCTGTACTCGGTCGGCCGAACCTTAAAACAGAAAGTGCTTATGCACTTGGAAGCAGGTCGGTCGACCGGACCAGAGGGGTCGGTCGGCCGAGCCTGTTTCCAGCCTCATCCATGCCTATTACAAATGAGGTTCGATCTCGACCAAAATTGCATTCGCACGAGCAACGACGCTAAGGGTTTATGTCAATCGACTACCCGGCCCTATATGCTCCTCAATGCATCACCAAAAACATGTTCAAACATAGAAGTTAGGATTTTTAACGAATTGAACTCAAAACACTAAAAATTGGAATATTCACAAAAGCAATCCAAATCAAAAGCAAATGCACACGAATAAGTGTTAGGAATTCATACCTAACAATCGAAGATAAATATAAGCATAGATGTGAGATAAAAATATCACCTTTGAACTAAAATTTATGAAGATGAAGCTTGAAAGCAAAGGGGAATCAACCAACTACACTCCACTTCAACCCTACAAGCTTCAATCAATGGATTCCCTTTGATTTTGGAGCAAGAATCAAGTTTGCAAAGAAGAAACTAGGGCTTAGGAATTTCTAATTCCCACTCTCCACCTCCATTTTCAGTTTTGCTAGAGAGTTAGGAGTTGGAATGAAGTAATGAAGAGGAGAGGGGGATTGGGACTGAGTTAGTAAGTGGTTAATTGGCTCAGCCCAAACCAAAGCCCAAAGCAAAAAGTAGCAAAATTCAACTTTCTCCAAACATATCGAAGCTTATACTCAAAAAGGTCGCAAACGGCATTTTGAACTCAATGGAGGTGGTCTCGAGTTCCAATTCGACTATTTGCAAAAAGTAGCTTTTCGGACTAAATTCCGACTAACGATAAAATATTTAAATAAAATATTTAAATATAAAATCGATAAATATGCGGGTTGTTACAAATCACATTTATTTATGTATGAGAATTAAACTTAAAAATAATCCTTGTGAAAATTATTACTCGAATTCCCAAATTACATCTTCTAAATATCAATGTGTTAAAATTTTAGAAACCAAATTTTATTAACTTAAAACTTTATTCTTATTCTATTTATTTTCAACACATTTATTTATAAGATATTAAATATAGAATTTCAATCCACAATTAAATTTTAAAATCATTGTCCAAATAAACAAATATCCTATTAAATTTGAAACATTCAAATTAATTTTCAATTTTATTCAAAAATTTATTTTAATTATCAATTTAAATTTAATTAAAAATTGGGATCTTTACAGACAGCATTTAAAAACTGCTGTTAAAACTCAGTTTTCGTTGAAATTTAGTTTAAAACAGCAAAGACAGTATTTCTAGAAATGCTGTAATAGCTCAAGTTTCAAGTTTTAAGATTTTTATTAATTTCTGCAAAGACGGTAGACCACTACAGCATTTACAGAACTACTGTAATAGGCCTTTATTAAGTTTTAGCCTTTAAATTTACTACAACAACTACAACATTTCAGAACTGCTGTAATAGCCTTTTTATTAGGTTTTTAGTTTATTTACCGAAACCATAGCATTTCTGAATGCTATAAAAAGTATTTTCCAGATTTTAGTGTATTTCCAACAAATAATAAACTTCAATTTAAACCTTTGAACATTATAAAAATCATATTTTTAACATTTAAAAATGTTCATATAAAAATACTCTTTTAAGTTATGATTTTATAAAGTAACATTTCATAATTAAATCAGATTTCAATAATTTACTTAATAAATTCAAGTGTAATTTTTCTAGCCTTTTCACATTTTATATAAATAAACATAACATTCAAATTTTATAACCATTTTACAAATATAACTTAATTTCCATTTTTATTTATTTATATAACTAATATTTCCTTTTTTTTTAGCCAAAAACCCAAATTTCCAGACTTAGGTTATATTTCAATAATTCAACTTAACCATTTATCTATTTAACATTTTCCACTTATAGAAAAATCATAAATCCTTTATTTAAAACACTCTAAAATCTATTTAAATCAAATTATCATAAATTCACATTTTAAACCACTTAAAATTTTATTTATATAACTTAAATGTCACTTTAAAAGCCAGAATCCAAATTTCCAGATTTAAGTTATATTTCAAAAATTCAATTTAGTCGTTTAATTATTCAACATTTTTAACTTATAGAAAAATCAAAATTTCTTTATTTAAACATTAAAAATCCAATTTAAATCAAATTTTCATAAATTTACACTTTTACGAATACTTAAAAATATTCAAAATACTTTATAAAATAACCACGGGCCTGTATATAGTTTTCTAAACCAGGTCAAGTGATACAGATATATATCATTTCAATCCGCAACTTACAAAGAAAATTCGGGTTCTATCATTTCAAACCCGCAGTCCCAAGTAAAATAAAATAAATAAAAACCGTTCAGGCCTATCATTTTAGCCCATAACGATTTTTCCCTATTCTAAAGTCCGTTCGGGTATGTATGATTTCAACCCATAGTGATTTCTAAACTAACAGGGAATTGACAGTGATGAACAGATATAAAATAAACATTTTACCAACATATATCAATAACAGATGACATGATAGATAAATAAACAGGTTTAACATCATATAATTTATAATCACACGCAAGTATAACATACTATAACATTCTACACATTCAATTGTTGTCAATTCACATTTGCATAAGTATAAATGTCAGGTGAGATTACTCACCTTTTTGCGTTGGAGTTATCAATTCAAATGACACAAACGGATTCCAGAAAGCATGATGACACAACAATAGACTCAAGTGGATGAGAACCAAGCTGACGATCTTGTCACAACCCATAAACAAAACCAAATATTAATATAAATTCAATACAACATTGAATTGAAATAACTTTGAAATAAAAAGCAATATGAAGTGGTTTGGTTAGGTTTTGGCATGACTTTGGCTCAGGTTTGGGTTCAAAGAGGCACGACTATAAGGCATTGAAGTGGTGGAGGAGTTACTACACATGAATATGAAGACGCTTATGCAATATGGTGGTTTTTGTTTCAGTTTGGGCTCGGGCACATAGGAGTTTGACTCGGCCTTGGGGTGCTACAGGTCTGGAAAGAGGAGATGGTGATGTGTAAGGGTTATGGCAAGGTGGTTGTGGCGAGTATGGTGGTGGCCAAGGTGATGGATGGAGGTGTTTTTGCATGTAGTGGCTTGGCTTGCATAGTTTTTAGGAGATATTGCATTTTTGTGGAATTTTGCTTCATGGGGTGGTGAGGCCTAGCCAAGGTCACAGGGTAGTTTGTTGATGGTGGGGAGGAGGAGGTGATGGAGGTGATGGCCAAGGATAGCTAGTGGTGGTCAAGAAAAACAAGCAAAGAAAACAAGGCAAAAGTAAGCAAAACACATGAAAAAGGAAGAAAAAGATAGAAAAGAAGAGGAGGCTATTGCCCATTTTTTTCTAGCCGTGAAAGTGCAGTGAGATGAAATGTTTCTCATGTGAAAATGAGTTCGAAATAATCATGGCTACAATAGGATGTACGGCCAAGCAAATGAAAAGACAAAGGAAAATGAAAAGACTAGCAAATGAAAGGTCATTGGTTAAAAGCTTTAGTCTCTTCATATTTCCTTTTCTTTAATTCAACTAAAAACAAAAATAAAATAAGTAATTTGACTTTAAAAACCCAAACAAAGTAATATATAATAAAAATAAATAATAAATTTTAAAGAAAATGGAAAAAGAATTAAAGAAATTGCTTAAAATTCAAAACAGGGTTCAAAAATTACAATTAAATCATCATTGGCTTTGGAAAAATATCTACTTCATTTTAAAAATATTCCAAAGAAAAAATTTGAAATAAAATAATTTTTAAACATATTAAAAGTGAAATAAATAATTAAATTTAGAGAAAATAGAAAAATAATTAAAGAAATTCTTTAAAAATTGAAACAGAACATGAAAATTACAAATAAAATACCATTGGCTCTAGAAAATTTCTATTTCACTTTAAATCAAATAAAATGTCAAATAAATAAAATAAACGGGGATCAAAATAAAGTTGAAATGAGAATAAAATAAGATCTCGAGAAAATAGAAAAAATAATAAAGAATTTCTTTAATTAATTGAAATTGGAAATTAGAAATTGTAAAAAAAATACAACTGATACTGGAAAATGCCGATTACACTTTCAAAAAAATTTTAAAAGTAAAATATGTATAACAACATGACAAACAAAAATATTATTTATGTAAATTTAAAATAACAATTTTGTTAAATACAGCAAATTTCACACAATAGTGTAAAAGGCATAACTTTCACAATATAAATCAGATTTCAACGAAACGAAAAGCAGTATTCTTAAAATTTTATTTACTTTCATTATAAAGATAAAATTCAAAATTTCAAAATTTAAAATTTAAAATTTTGAAAGTCAAAGTTTGACCATATTGACCAAAATTCACTTTTCTGGAAAACATTCTGTTTATTCATGTTTGGAATTCAAATTCACATAGAAATCAAAATTTATATTTAAAATAACAAACTATTCACTTTAATAAATAAAATAAAGTATTTAAATAAGGAAATTCAGTTAAAAAAATTAAAGTATATAATTAAAAAAAGTCACAAAATACAGGGTTCTTACACAAACATAATGGAACGTGTTTCGAGGCCTAATTTGATTGTATGTGGAAGATAGATTTTCAAATTGAATTAAAATATTATATTTTTTATTTTTATTTCAAAGCTCTTCTAACCCGGACGACCAAATGGTAACTCCAAACGCTACGAAATTTGAAGTCCGATAATAATAAACTATTACGGATCCAATGGAACTAGTTTTATTGAATTTCGAGACTGTGCCTCAGAAGGCTATTTTAACGCGTCAATTGAATTGAGTTATTTTTAAAATCGTCGAAATCGTTTTAAATTTTAATTTTTAAAACTTACTATCTCCATTATAAATCAAATATCCATATTAGACATTATTCTGATTCATTTCAAATCAAGGTTCAATTATTTACACCATTACTATATATATTAATTCCACTATTAAATTAATATATAAATTTTAAACTTTCAAATTTATCGACTTTTAATCCCATTCAAAGTCTATTACCGTCACTCTAATTCAAATAGAGTTTTAAATAAACTTAGAAATCACTTCTGTTCATATCTAACTACAGATTCCCATTTTCACCCAATTCCCAATATTAAATTACTATTTACCAAACTCATTAAACCACTAATTTGAAATGTTAAACTATTTCACTGATTCTTCCACATTCAAAATCAATTAATAATTCGAACTCAACATTTAAAATAAATTAAATGTTCAAAATCAAACGATCGAAATTCCGGGCCGTTACATTCCTTCCACCTTATAAAAATTTCGTCCTTGAAATTTCTAAGGTAGGAAAAATGCTTCCAAACCCATTAGCTTTCCTAAAACCCATTTAATTAACATCCTACATTCACTTTTCTAACCCTTTTAGTTTTATCCAAAACAATTTGTTTCCATTTATAACTCAGAAACCTTGATTTCTAATACGGTTTAAAAATCACCTTTTCTGGTTAACAAAAATTTTCCAAAAATTTTCAAATTTTTTGACAGAGTCTCCTTTGTACGGAGAGCCTTTTACAATATCACAAATATGATAAAAATATATACATCGACCCACACGGTCTGAAAACAGAATATAGATCAATATATAATCATTTCTTTATTTTATTGCGCAGGCGTACCTCATATTAACGTTTTTAAGAAGCAGCTTATTTATATGCATTTACACAACCCAAAATCTATCCAACAACTCCATATACCTGTACTTACTCGAAATAAGAACATTAGTTTCAAACCATGAAATTTTATAGCATTTCATTTATTTAACTAGCCAACACATAACCTTCCTAACCCGGACGTGCCACACATATACGACAAGCAATTTTAAGGTTCCAACACTAATTTAATTTCCTTCTCATGGACCATATATCATTTCATTCAATTTAAAATGATTTAAAACCAAATTTATTGCATTTAGTTTATATTTCATATAGACAACTCATATCCATTCCAATTTGATTTATATGTGCTTATTTGCATAAATTCACTCTATTCAATTTCAAATTAATTCATAATCAATTTTATTTTCATTAATTTACTATTCACTTTCATTGTATGCAAATCCATTTTATCAAGCTTCAATTTAACCCTTTTTAAATTGACTTTAAACCAATTTATCTAATTTCCATTTGATTCCTACTTATGCCATTCACCAACCCTTGTTTTGCTTTATGTTGCATTAACCACATTCCAATCCATGTTAATTTCTATTTATGAATTCATTTCATAAATAATCACTTAAGTTAAGTTTTCATTGCAATCGAATTTTAATTCATTTTAAATTGATCTCATTCAATTTATTTGCTTTCATTTACTTAGTATACCCAATTTACACTATACCACTTCTGGAAATCATTCCATGTAAATTGATTCTCGAACATTTTATTATATCATACATGGTTCATGTACTTTCATTTCTATTAACTTTACTTCCAACTTATATTGCATTTTTTCCATTCACTTTAATTTAATTCACGTTGTATTATTCACTTAATTCTATAGTGAATGACATTTCATTTCAAGCTAATTTATTTATAACCCATTTCAAAAAATTATTTCTAAGGTTTACTATAACATTCCATATTGCTGTTTAAGTTATATTCATCTTTACAACTTAAGTTCACACCCAATCTTACCAAATCCATATCCTAAATCATATTCAATTCATTTACTCTTAAATTGAATTCATTTCTTGTTATCAATTACTTAACCTTTTAACTTGGTTGTACTTTTCCACTTTTCCAGTTTAATAAGTTATACAACTTACTTATTTACAATTCCTTGAATTTCCACTTAAGTTTACTCATATTAAATGTTTATAACATGTGGTTATATAAACACTTCACCATTCATATTTATATTCAATTTACTCAATCTTAATTCATTCTCCATTAAAAATTCAAGTTTTTGAATCTCCGTTATTTTACCATAATACCACACCATTTTCATTTTGGTTTACCATTTCATTTTTGATTCATAAGCCTAAGAACTTATTTACTTAAAATCTTATAGTTCTCACCCGAGTCCATTTCCATTTTATAATCATAACTCTGGATTATATACATCACTTAATAGCTTAAGTTTATCCATTTCATTCAATAATCATAACTTATAATTATTTAATTATTCTATATTTCAACTCAATATCCAATTCAATTCAAATCCAATTTTCAATTTCATTTAACTTATCTTAAGTTAAATTCCAATCTATCTTGTTTACTTTAGTTTCCTCAAGTTAAATTTTAATTCTAGGATTTAAAATTTACATTTTCCTCTCTTATTTATATCAACTTCAATTTATAAGTTCAATAACAAATTTCTCTCAACTTTACAAATTTTTTAAATGGAAATTCTAGAATTCAATTACCCAGTTTCACCTTTGTATATCAAATCATACTTTCGGATTTTCAAACACTTGGTTTTTTTCAAAACAACTTCACCTTGGAAATTTCTAAAATGAACTTGTTTATCAAACAAGCCAAAGCAAATAATCTTAGTCGATCACCATGGTAGTAATCCACCACTTAGAAACTCGAAAATGAATACTGATGATGTCACATCCATCACCAGGATTATTTTCCAGCGATTGAAGTGAGTTCAGTGCTTCCTTACTTCCAAAAATTCATTTAAAACAATTTCTATTCTAAAGACATTTTCAAAAATCTCTAATATTTAAAAATTTCTCAAATCTTAGTTCAAATCCAATTTAAAACATTTTCCAAAATTCGCAGGATTTAAAATTCCAACACTTGGTTCAAATTCATTTTAACCCATTTTCCAAATTTTATGAGATTTAAATTCTGGTTTAAATCAAATTTCAGTTATATTCCTTTTGTATAAATCATTCTTATACAATTTCTATTTGGTTATATATATAACCATTTTAAATTTTATAATCTATTGGATTATAATATTAACAACCAAGCATTCCAAACATATATACAGTATAATAATTTCAGAAAATTATTTCCTTTATATCAAAATATGATTTTAGGTAAAATTATTTCATTTACCCACTTCAAAACAATACTATGTTAGTTTACCTTGTTTAAGAGTTTAGAATCCCCTATCGATATGGTTGTACTTCCCGTACCAACCAGAATTCATAAACACTCAACCGATAAGTCAACACAATATAAAACCACTTTATATTCACTAACAAATACACGCTCATAGCTATTAATATACTCAACTCATTCTAGAGTACTACTGACTCTATCTCTAATAAGTAATCTCGCACCAAAACCTATGTATATAGTCAACCTAAGCTTTGATACCAACTGTCACGACCCACCCTTTTGACTCTCGAAAATTGACATAAATACGCACATTGCATAACATGCCAAATGATCGAGTGCTGTAACGACACGGTATTTCAAACCATTCGCGTCCACACATGTCGGACTAGAATCGCACAAAACAATAGATGGTAGATTTTATTTTTGGCAAAACTCATCATATACAGTAAATAAATCAATTACAGAATCACAGACAGAGAGTAATATTACAATAAGCAGCGGAATAGATAAATATTAGTTCATGAAGCTACTATAAAACACCAGAGTCTGAAAATAATTACATCAGAATATCTCAAATACAATGTAATCTCGAATAAAAATAGATGATAAGTCTAAGAAAAGCATTTGGAAAAGCTGAATAGATAAGACTGATCTTCAAGCAAGGCTCCAATCTCCAAAGGCGAGTCTCAAATACTGTGACCCTCAGTCTGACCCGAGCGTAAAGAAAAACACAAAACACCCAAGTCGAGATTGACATTCTTATATTAATAAATTCAACTCAAGTGAAATGTCAACAGATATAAGTAACTTAATAGATGCATGGGATCTACATCCTCTAAGGATCCATGGAACTATCTACTGTGTAGTAATATATGCTATTATAATATATCTATAGTAAAGTAAAAGTATAAAAATAGCGTTAAGGCGTTACCCGTATCCCCCTTAACACATTTTATATATTCTCGTAGTCTATACAATGCCATACGCTCCTCCGTAAACTAGAGGTTTACCCAGATGACATCACATAGGTACGGTACAAAACAAACTCGTAGAAGGCGCGATAGGGCATGCGACAAGGCACTCGAAGCAATGCGAGGGTAGATGTACCATTTACGTAACCAGATAGGTGGTAATGCATAGCAACTACTACCGCACACCTTATAACACACTCCCAAATCAAAGAGTGCACCCAAGAAATCACAAAAGCAATAGAATGATCGAAGAAATGTGCCCGATCGGAAGAATGACCTCACTTGGCCCGGTATGGCACCTGTTTTAGCCGCATCAAGCTGATTCACGGTTGTTAGGGTCACGTAAATACCATATGGAATCGTCACTAAAACATCCTACTTCATTCTGGAATCTCCACCACGTACACAGTTGTTAAAGTGGTTTCCGATATTGGTAGAGAGTATGATAATATCTGATCTCGGTCTCTTTAACAACAAAACGCTTATTTGACACAGTGGTCATTTCAATTCAAATCGTTCATTCTTCATATCAAAATATCATATTCATTCCAAAAACCATATCAGTTCGATATCATTATTCACCTTAAATAATATTCGTTTTCAAAATCGCAACACCTTCAAAATTATAACACTTTCGAAATCATAATACTTTTGAAATCTTAGCACTTTAGAAGTCATAATATTTGAAATCAGTAACACTTCCGTAATCATAACAATTTCCATCTAAACAGTTTAGATGTTTAAAATAACATATACGATAAATAGTATAAATTAAAATAGTTTATATATTTAAATAATTTATAGATTAAAATAATTTATATATAATAAAATAATTTATATATAATAAAATACTTTATATAATAAAATTAGTTTCCTCCGATTTTACAAATCGATTCAAATCATCTTAAATTTCAAAATTTTCAATTTAAATCAATTCCAGTTCGACCTTTTCAATTTAAAGTTCCAAAAATTCAAGTTTAAATATTCAAACATTCACATTATGAATTTCATTTATATTTCAACATTCAACTTTACCTTTATCCAAATTGGAAAGTATTCGCTTAACCATTTAATAACAATTTATTAAAATATGAATTTATATATTTAAATCAATATTAAATATTCAATCTCAATTTTATTTAAAAACCGAGAATATTCATTTAATCACTATAACGCCCCACCCCGAGACCCACCTTAGCAAAGAGAATGAATAAGTAATTCCGTCTACTAAAGTGAAGAATAGGACTGGTTAAGGGCGACCATCTATAATTTTGTCTTAAACATCTACCGAATACGTGATAAATGCAATATAAATTTTCTTTTCAACTAAAGTGGATCGACATGCCCAGTAAATGCTTAATCCAAAACTATAGATGGCTAACGGATCTATCAGAAAAAAATACAATAACTAAATATAAAGCACATCATAGAACAGTAATCAACATCATATATATACACATACACTGATACATGTTTAGTACAATACAATATTAATATAATAAAGGTGGTACTCGACCACACCATATAAATCGAATCAAACGTTAATACATTAGAGTATGCGGAAGAAATAAACTAATCAAGCGATAGATAAGCTAATGTCCAACATCAACTTCACGCAAAGTCTAATAGATGATACCTGAAACAACTCGGTCTGACCCGAGTATAAATACATGGGTCAGTCTAGCTACACAAATTAGTCAATATCGATAATATGAAGCAGAATGGAGTGATACTTCTTCACGAATGAGGAGAAGGATTAGATAACTCATAGCTCAATACTTAAGGAAAAAATGCTACCTAAGTGACTAAATACCTCGAAAGAGGTAACTCAAACTCAATACTCAATAAAACACAAGTGCCTCCTATCATTGGCGAAAACCATAATGAACTCAAATCAACTCATATAAAAATCAAGCAAAACTCAAATGGTTCGATTAACCATTACTCCAAAAAGGAGAAAACTCATCTCAATCACAAATAGAAGTCTGAAAGCAACACAAGATAAATCCATAGGAATGTGAGATCTCAAATTCATAAGTAAGCTAAGACGGCTAAATCTCACACCTACATCTCAATCTTAAAGCTCATGGAACTCGATAAGAATTCAAACTCATAAAATCTCAAACTCGATAAAGAATTCGATGCATGTTCAAAACTCAGAAAATCTTAACACCAATGCGCCAAAACCGGCGAACTCAAAATTCAGAAAACCCTGATTGGCCAGATCCCTGATTACAATGCCGAAGCAATGCTGCATGTGCTAAACTCAGACGGCCAAAGCCTTAGACAAGGTTGCTAACACCTCCTAAAACAATTCGTTCTTACGACAAGGTCGCTGAAACCTTTCCAAGCCATTTTGTCAGCCCTAGCAAGGTGGCTAACACCTCCAAAGCAGTTCGTCCTCATGACAAGGTCGCTAACACCTCTCAAAGAAGTTTTGCTAGGTAAACATCGCGAATGTATCACAAACTCATGGATAGGAACCCGAAAAGTGTTAACGTGTGTCCCATACCACACATTTGCACTTAGCGTTTTACTAGCTGCTAGTAGATGCCATACTAAGAACATCATAAAACTAAAAAAATCATATCTCGCCTCATCTCATTGGAAAGCGACAAAGAGACACCATACCCGTCTTATCTCATCTACAAGTATTAAATGGCATCATAACTTGTCTCGTCTCCTCGACAAATGAAAACATCGTGATGGTTTCTCATAAACCATAAATCTCAAAATATGAAATCATATACTCAAGACTTTCCTTATATCATTGCAAGTAAATAAAACATCGTAATGGTTCACATCGACCATACTCCTACATAGGAGATCTCAAACCATAATACATGCCAAATCTTGGCCATCTTAAATAATTCCAATAAATAGGAATTATAAAACTCAAAATATTCCATAAAATGGAAAAACATCTTAGAATCATTAATCTCATATAGCTTCGATCATACAAGTCTGGAATTAACATAATAGTAAACGCACATGTTCCATACCACACGTTTTACTAAATCGTTTAATTCTCTTTCTCATACGTTCGAATAGTGTAAAAACGTATGTTTTATATATAAAATAGTTTACTAGGGAAAACAAGATTCTAAAACTATTTCCTAAAAAGATTAATAAAACCAATTTTTGAAATTCCTTTATTATAGGAAATAATTAGATTTTATATTAGAAAAATAATTTTAAAATACTATATAATAATAATTTGAAATTTTCATTTATTTCAAAAAATCACTTCAAAAATGGTTTAGTGAAAACCGTGCTCGAAAACAATGACAAACAAGAAAGATAACTCAAGACCGATAACTTGAGTTCAATACGAATTCAATTCAAATTTAACCCAAAATCAATTCAAATTCTATTTAGATTTGAATTTCAAATTCTTCAAATATAGCTTGCCTATTGATAGGCATCATAGCTCTCAAAATATCTCAAAAAAAATCTACAAAATCGAATAAGAATGAGAACAAAAATAAACTAATACACTCCTTAGGTCAACAATTGTTATTGCTGTTTTTTGCTCTCGGAACAGCGACAAACGAACATAGTTTTGACCAAGCAAACATCAAATTTCAAGAAACACAAAACATGAAACTTTTAGTACCAATTTTAAGCTTTTCGACATATCTAAGTTTATTAATTTGGATAAGAAATGAAAATGTTATGATAAAAAAAGTTCAAGGGTCTTAATTGCAATACTACTGTCATTTTGGTCTCGAGATAGCAATAATCAAACACATTTTTGACCAAACTAACATCAGTATTTAATAAAACTCAAAATATGAAACTTGTAGTATATCATTTGTGTGTTTTGGAAATCCAAAATTATAAAATTCTGATCAAAACCGAGAAAGTTATGGCTAATTTTGTTTCAGCTTCAAACACAGAGCATATATAGATTTTGCTCTTGGGGTAGCAATAGAAAAAATCAGTTTTCACATAGTTTAACCCAAAATTACAGAAAACTCAATATATGAAAGTTGTAGTACATAATTTGGGTTTTTGGAACATCCAAAATTATCAAATTCCGATCAAAAAGATATAGCTCAAACAATATCAAATTTAAACTCATGAAATTATGTCAAAGATAGAACTAAACTTCTATTTTAAAATCGGTTTCAAGTCAATCAAGTGGTAAAATATCAAAATTTAACCTTAATAGAAATTATTCATTATTGAATCTAGTTTGCAGCAAAGATAATTTGACCTAAATCCGATAAGAAATGAGTAACTTATGGCTAAAATACTTCTCAGGCCTGTAATTATTGTTGCTGTCAATTTGCTCTCTGGACAGCAATAAACAACCATAATTTTACGCAACCAAACATCAAAATTTTGGAAAACTAAAAATATGAAACTTGTACCTCATAAACTATGCTTTCGACAACATCTAAAATCATCGAATTTGGTTAAGAAATGAAAAGGTTATGCAAAATATACTGACGGCAATTTTCAAATGAACATGCAACAAACAAAATTGAGATTTCTTAAATTGAAATCTCAATCAAAGCTAGAAAATGTGAGTTTTGATACCCACCTTGTGATTTTGTTGGAAAAACTCATATTTGTAGCTAGAAGATTGAAGCTTTGAGGAAGAAACAACTTCAAAAACCTTCTTTAATCTTTATTTGGTTGATTTACTTCTTGAATTTGCAGCAAATTGATTGAAAATATAATTTTTGTTTGAGGAGGTCATTGCTTTTCTTATTTCTATTTACTGTATAAGCTTTTGAGAAGAAGAAGTAAAAGAAAAAGTGCTGTTAGTTTTTTCACTCATCAGATATTGGGTTTTGGATTCAAACCTTACCATATAAGCCCAACCTGAAATACTTAGAGAAAATTACAAAGGAATGTTCATATTTTAACCTATATTATTACTATATGCACACTTTTCTTCATTTTAAAGCCAAATAAAATATATGCAACCATTTATGTGAAAATGAAATTGCTATTTGAAAAAATAAAATTTATTTTAACAATAAAAAGTTATGAATAAAACGTTATTTTTATCAATATTACACCATTTACCCTATTTTTTAACACAACAATTTGTAAAAAAAATTCTTGTCAAATATATTACAATAAATAATATTTACTATTTCTAATCATCAAAATATTATTTTCAAATAATATTTCATCTCTTTTATTAATCAAACTTATATTTTCTTCATATTTCTCCTTTTTAAATCCATAAAAGATTAACATTGACAATATTTTTCAATATTGCTATGTTTACCCAAATAAAATTATAAATTGATTATTCTCTACTCAAATTCTCAAAATAAAGTTTTAAAACTTTATTTCCATCCATTTAAATTTATTTCAACAACTGAATGTTGAAATACATCACCTATTTAATTTATTAGCTCCAAACTAATAATTACCCATTATTTCAATTTATTTAAGTCAAATACTTATCCAATCAATATTTAATCCTATATTTATACCCAAATAGATTAAAAAAAGTTCAATTTTATTTTTCCCATTTTATTTACAAAATCCATTGTCTATTCCAACCAAATAATTTAAAATTTTCAATTATATTTTAATTTAAAATATTAAATTATAACTACCATTATAATTTAATATTAACATGTAATCTCCAATACCAGGGTTGTTACAGACTCCCCCTTAATAAAATTGCGTCCTCGCAATTTCTAGAGAAGAGTTTGTATTTAACCTATTAATTTCATCAATCAAAGGAAGGATAGACTAGCTCGAGTTTAAAATAAGTTCTCACACTCTCAAGATAGGATGGTAGAAAACCAAGACAAGACTTGCTCGATTAATTCTATGGTTTCTAAAGCGCTAATATAGAGACTAGCAAACCATTGAATTTTCCGCGAAACACATAAAATTTCGAAGGCATCTCACCTTCGAAATAGAAACTCAACAAGATGCTACACAAAAAAGATTGCTCGAATGAAATTGATTTCTTAAAAGCTCCTTGAGTAGTTGGGATTTAGCACAACTCCAATCCGAACTCTAACCAACAAAATGATTATCGATATAATTTCTGTATGACACTACGGAAGGAACCACACCGATACAAGATAGAAACAAAAGAGACAAGGTAGATCAACCAAATGTGGTTTATTCTCTAATTCTTCCATAGGTATTCTCTACATTGTAACATATATATAATTCAATTTGTTTCTCAAATTTTCGAACTCTTAGAAATTTTCAGAAAAATCGACGGAGTCTCTTTTGTACGGAGGGCTGTATACAATATTATAAAAATGATTTATATGATATACGCCGACTATTAGGGTCGAAAACACAATATATATCATCATTTAACACTTGAAATTAATCCGAAAACATACCTTTCTATTTTAGCGTTTTAAAGCGGTTTTGCACAAACTTATATATATAATTTTTTTTGCTCAAAATATATTTCATCTATCCTCTTTTCACCTGTACTCAACTTAAATAGATGATATTCGTTCATGATCATAAATAAGAAATGCTACACTTAACTATTGAGGGGAAATAAATCAATTTCATTTCAAACCTGATGTAAAGAAGACCAGTTTTGTCCCAGAAAATAACAAAATATGAAGAAATTTATAAAAACAAAGTTGTTATACTCAGTCTGTGCTTTCTAGAACTATAAAGATCATCAAAATTGGATTTACGGTTTGAAAATTATGTTAAATTTACTTTCAGCTTAATCTTAGACAATTTTGTAATAGGGCAGAACTGCCTATCCATATTCAAACCCATTTTAGATTTAGTAAAAAGCAAAATATTTGAAAGTGGTAAAAATAAACTTTATAGCTTACTGAAATCTCTTCCATTTGCATAAATATTGAGCTCATTTAGAGTTATACATCTCTACTTATTGCTGTTTTAGTACAGCACTTTTCTGAATGAAATTTCAGCTTTTAAAATCAATTTGAAATTCGTAATTCCCTCAAACCATTTTAATTTCAAACTACAATTTCAAACAAACTTTTTGCTAAATCATTTATCAAATGATCCTCCTTTTCCCTAGAAAGCTAAGACATATAAAATTATAAAAACTCATTTTGGAAGAGATAACTAATTTCTTCCATTATCAAGAGATGGTTATTGATTTTCCATTAAAATAAATTTTTATAGTCGTCATTAATAACTTGTACTAAAATATTCAATTAATATTTTATTTTTCAAACTGAAGTGTTCTTTTTCCTTAAATACATCATTTTATTAATCAAAGCATCAAATGATATTTTCTTCTAATTAAGACATCCCCTCAATTAGAATTATTCAATTTTCTTATCCAAATTACCATATTCAATTTCATAAATTTCAAATAATTTAAGGGTATTGTCTCTGCATTGAATCTCTAATAAATAGATGTATCCGTTGGCTGCAGAGTCGATTGAACAATCAAAACTGCCTCGCCACTCTGTTACTTGTCTCTAAAATCAATGGCTACAATTACCACACAAAAATAAATTTAATATATAATCTCAAAATATTATTTTCAAAATCTCAATTTTTTAAAACACGAATCATCGTGTCTGATTGCCCCATTATACATTTAGGAGATTCCTATCGATAATGTTGATCAGGCTTATCGACCAGAACTCTTGACTACTCGATGGACAACCCAACACTCTCAAATTATTTCTATAAAAGAAATACTACTCATGTAAATACATTCTCAAAATATTCTTTGATTTTTTTAATCTCAAAGCTCAAATTTCTCTTTAAAGCTCATATTTATATAGCTTCAAAATTCAAACCAAAGAACATTAAGAGAACGCATCCAGATATTCCCAAAATACTCGATTCTCAAAATCAACAGAAGGAGATAGAGTGTTCGTCACTCTTACGATGTCACGATCCATTCCCAAAAATCATTAAGATATAGGATAAGCAAGATATTCTTCTCAAAGGAGAAGAAGCACACAAACAACAAATTATTACTTCAAACAAAGTAATGCTACAAAGAATAACACCGATTGAGTATCCGAAACGGATAACTCAAAGAAACTGAATGATAACCTCAATCAAACTCGAACAATCCAGAAACTCACCCATTCCTTAGTGGATGTACTCATGGAAGGATAGCTGAAGGCTAACAGCCAAGAATATGGTTAATTTAACACTAGATTGCCCGATTGGATATCAAATCCAAACAGACTCATCAAAACTCAACAAAGTCACCTTGATTGGAATTCAAGACATGTCATCAACATCTCAATACTCAAGTGTGAATTCAAAAACTTCGGAATCATTATTAACTTTCCAAAGTGACAGAAATAATAAACCAATCAAAAAAAGAAACCTAAATATACAATAGGATCCTATAAAACAAAGGATTGGACTTAATATCAAATAAGTCAATCCATCTCAAAACAAATGCATCTCAAGATTGTGAGTAACAAACAAATACTCATAAAAGCAACATCAAATAAAAATCTCAGAATGCTCACAACGAGCCAATCGTTGTGGATCCCCTCAATACGATTCACAACTCTCAAAGGAACACAACAAGAATACTCAAGGGAATCAATATGCTTCATCGATACGAACTCACTCGCATCGACAAAACTAAGAATAGAATAATCCCAAATAAGATTATTCATGAGATAAGATAACATCAAACTCAATTACGAATACAATTTATATTCCTAGACATATTCCATCTCAACATATCCCAAAACTCGAAAAAGAATTAAAGCACGATTCGAAAACAAACTCGAATAAAGGACAATGATTCACTCGTATTGTACTTCAACATATTGTGATATACGTATTTTTCTGTGCTTATTCTACTTTGTTCTGACCACAGCTCTGATGCCAAACTGTAAAGCCCCACTCCGAGACCTACCTTAGAAAAGAGAATTAACAAGTAATTCCGTATAGTAAAGCAGAGAATAGGGCTGGTTAAGGGCGACCATCTATAATTTTGTCTTAAACATCTACCGAATACGTTGATTAATGCAATATAATTTTTCTTTTCAACTAAAGTGGATCGACATACCTAGTAAATGCTTAATCCAAAACTATAGGTGGCTAACGGATCTATCAGAATAAAATACAATAACTAAATGTAAAGCACATCACAGAACAGTAATTAACATCATATCTATACGTATACACTGAAACATGTTTAGTACAATACAATATGAATATAATAAGGGTGGTACTTGACCACACCATATACATCGAATCAAATGTAAATACATCATAGTATGCAGAAGAAATAAACTACTCAAGCGATAGATAAGCTAATGTCTAACATCAACTTTAAGCTAAGCCCAATAGATGATACCTGAAACAAATCGGTCTAACCCGAGTATAAATACATGGGTCAGCCTAGCTACACAAATCAGTCAATATCGATAATATAAAGTAGAATGGATATAGTGATACTTCTTCTCGAATGAGGAGAAGGATTAGATAACTCATAGCTCAATACTTAAGTAAAAAACGCTACCTAAGTGACTAAATACCTCGAAAGAGGTAACTCAAACTTAATACTCAATAAAACACAAGCGCCTCATACATCGGTGATAACCCATAATGAACTCAAATCAACTCATATAAAAATCAAACAAAACTCAAATAGTTCGATGAACCGTTACTCCAAAGAGGAGAAAATTCATCTCAATCGCAAATAGAAGTCATGAAAGCAACACAATATAACTCCATAATAATGTGAGATCTCAAACTCATAAGTAAGCCAAGATGGCTAAATCTCACACATACATCTCAATCTTAAAAGCTCATGGAACTTGATACGAATTCAAACTCATAAAATATCAAACTCAATAAAGAATTCGATGCATGTTCAAAACTCAGAAAATCTTAACACTAATGCGCTAAAAACAAAGAACTCAAAATTCAGAAAACCTAGATTGGCCAGATCCTTGATTACAATGCCGAAGCAATGCTGCACGTACTAACCTCAGACGGCCGAAGCCTTAGACAAGGTCGCTAACACCTCCCAAAGCAATTTGTCCTCATGATAAGGTCGCTGACACCTTTCCAAGCCGTTTTGTCAGCCCTAACAAGGTTGCTAACACCTCCCAAAGCAGTTCGTCCTCATGACAAGGTCGCTAACACCTCTCAAAGCAGTTCTGGCAGGTAAACATCATGAATGTGTCACAAACTCACGGATAGGAACCTAAAAAGTGTTAACGTATGTCACATACCACACGTTCGCACTTAGTGTTTACTTGCCGCTAGTCGATGCTACACCAGGAACATCATAAAACTAAAAAAATCATATCTCGCCTCGTGTCATTGGCAAATGATAAAGAGACACCATACTCGTCTCATCTCATCTGCAGTTATTAAATGGCATCGTAACTTGTCTCATCTCCTCGACAAATGAAAACATTGTGATGGTTCCTCACTAACTATAAATCTCAAAATATGAAATCATATACTCAAGACTTGTCTTATATCATTGACAAGTAAGTAAAACATCATGATGGTTCACATCGACCATACTCCTACATAGGAGATCTTAAACTATAATACTTGCCAAATCTTGGCCATCTTAAATAATTCCAATAGGAATTATAAACTCAAAGTATGCCATAAAATGGTAAAACATCTCAGAATCATTAATCTTAAATAGCTTCGATGATACAAGTCTGGAATCAACCGAAATAGTAAACGCACATGTCTCATACCACATGTTTTACTAAATCGTTTAACTCTCTTTCTCATACGTTCAAATAGTGTAAAAGTATATGTTTTATATATAAAATAGTTTACTAGGGAAAACAAGCTTCTAAAACATTTTCCCAAAAAGATTAATAAAACCATAATTTGAAATTCCTTTATTATAGGAAATAAATAGATTTTATATTAGAAATATAATTTTAAAATACTATATAATAATAATTTCAAATTTTCATTTATTTTATAAAGTCACTTCAAGAATGGTTTAGTGAAAAACGTGTTAAAAAAAATGACAGACAAGAAAGATAACTCAAGACCAATAACTTGAGTTCAATACGAATTCAATTCAAATTTAACCCAAAATAAATTCAAATTCTATTCAGATTTGAATTTCAAATTCTCCAAATATAGCTATCCTGTTGATAGGTATCATAGCTTTCAAAACGTCTCAAAAACATTCATCAAAATCGAATAAGAATGAGAGAAAAAATAAGCTAATACACTCCTCAGTTCAATAACTGTTATTGTTGTCATTTTTCTCTCGAAACAGCGACGAACAAACATAGTTTTGACCAAGCAAACATCAAAATTTCAACAAACACAAAACATGAAACTTTTATTGCAAAGTTTAAACTTTCCGGAACACCAAAGATTATTTAATTTCGATAAGAAATGAAAAAGTTATGATAAAAAAAGTTCATGGGTCTTAATTGCAATACCTCTGTCATTTTGGTCTCGGGATAGCAATAATCAGACACATTTTTGACCAAACTAACTTCAATATTTAAAAAACTCAAAACATGAAACTTGTATTACATGATTTGTGCTTTCCGAAACATCCAAAATTATCAAATTCCGATCAAAACCGAGAAAGTTATGGCTAATTTTGTTTCAGCTTCAAAAACAGAGCATATGTAGATTTTGCTCTCGGGTTAGCAGTAGAAAAATTCAATTTTGATATATCTAACTCCAAAATTACAGAAAACTCAATGCATGAAAGTTGTAGTATATAATTTTCTCTTTTCGGAACATCAAATATTATCAAATTTTGATAAAAAACGAAAAAGATATAGCTCAAACAATATCAAATTCAAACTCATGAAATTATGTCAAAGACAGAACTATACTTCTATTTTAAAATCTATTTCAGGTCAACAAATTACAAAATATCAAAATTTAACCTGAAGAGAAATTATTCCGTATTGAATCTAGTTTGCAGCAAAAAAAAGTTGACCTAAATCGGAAAAGAAATGAGTAACTTATGGCTAAAATATTTCTCAGGCCTGTAATTGTTGTTGCTGTCAATTTGCTCTCAGGATAGCAACAAACAAACATAATTTTACGCAACCAAACATCAATATTTTAAAAAACCCAAAACATGAAACTTATACCTCATAATCTAGGCTTTCCATAACATCTAAAATCATTGAATTTGGTTAAGAAATGAAAAAGTTATGCATAATGTACTGACGATAATTTACAAATGAACACGCAACAAACAAAATTGGGATTTCTTAAATTAAAATCTCAATCAAAGCTAGAAAATGTGAGTATTGATACTAACCTTGTCATTTTGTAGGGCAAAACTCAGATTTGTAGCTAGAAGAATGAAGCTTTGAGGAAGAAACAACTACAAATAACCTTCTTTAATCTTTATTTGATTGATTTACTTCTTGAATTTGCAGCAAATTGATTGAAAATATAATTTTTGTTTGAGGAGGCCATTGCTTTTCTTATTTCTATTTACTGTATAAGCTTTGGAGAAGAAGATGTAAAAGAAAAAAAACGTACTGTTAGTTTTTCTCTCATCAGATGTTGGATTTTGGATTCAAACCTTACCCTATAAGCCCAACCTAAAATACTTAGAGAAAATTACAAAGGAATGTACATATTTTAACCTATATTATTACTATATGCACATTTTCTTCATTTTAAAGCCAAATAAAATATATACTGAAAGTGTACTATGGATCGTGTAATATGGATATACGGTAATGCAGAGTATAATGATGATGATAATACTGTAAATAGTGTGGAATAAAAAGCAATATAGTGAAATGAAACCAGAGAATTTTATACTGGTTCGGAGCACCGTCCTACGTCCGTCCCAGACTCCATCCAGAATTTCCCTAAAACAACAAGCCTCACTTAACCTGGAGGAACAGGTCGATACAACACCTAAGTAGTTGAACAGGGACCTATGCAGCGGAACAGGATTTTGCCTCAGCAGCCGAAGAGGACTTCACACGAATGAGCAGTAGAACAGGACTTCAACAAATACAAAAGATTGTTTGACTTTTTGTGTGTTCTGATAACACAGATTTGTCACTTGCAGTACACCCTTCCTATAATCTTTTTCTTAAGTATGATGTGAATATTTGAAGTTTATGAAGATTAAAAAGGAATCATATTTCTTAGAATATATAAATCTGATTTAAGCAATAAGTATGCAAGAAAGTAAGATAAGAGAGAAAAACAGATTCTGTTATTTGAAATCAAGTTAGAATATGTATTTATAGAGGCCAAAAAGCAGCAACCATTGGTGAAGAGTTCCAGTTGAAGTGTTGTGTCCAAATCTCTTTGTAGAGGTTCGTAACTCTTCACAAATGGTCATGTCTTTTTAGAAAAATATAGCTATTGTAGAAATTCAATCGACTGAACCTCTGGGTCAATTGACTGAATATTCAAACGAATTTTAAATAAATATTTGAATATTTGTGTGCTTGTGCATGTTGCACAAAAATTGTTAGGTTGGTCGGCGGACCTACCAGGTCAGTCGACTGACCTGGTAATTTCCATGCAATTTGCACATTTTTACATAGGTTTCGTAGGCTATTTATAGATATTCAGTCGACTGAACAATTTATTCAATCGACTGAATTCTGTTGATAATCAAAAATCACCATAGCTCATTTGGTTAGAGCACTTGCATTTTAAACTAGTGACCTGGGTTCGATCCCCGCTTCATGCATTTTTTGAAAACATGATTTTAATTAAAATATGCATGCAAGTTTATTTGAATGTGAATGATGATTCTTGAGGAAAGATTTTACAAAGCATTAAACTAGACTCTATATACATATTTGATGACTCTTATTAAAAAATATATAACTATATGAACCGTACTTTGAGTCGTTGAGTCCGGATGTTGTCGTAGTCGTAGATTCGTGAATTGTTGTTTCATGTAAGCAATCAAAACCTATGATCCAACATTCTCCCCCGTTTTGATGATGACAACTCCATTTGCTATGGATGAATTTTCGACAAGCTTTTTTGACTTATTTCTCCCCTGGAATATATTCCTATAATTGTGCTATAGATTTCTTCCCCTAAATCTATGTTATATGTTCCTGTAAATAATTAATCTTTTCTCCCCCTTAATCTTGCATCGTTTATTCCTGCAAATAGCGTTAGAGCAATATCTTTTGCCCCCTTTATCATCAACAAAAAGGAGAGTTTATATGATGATATAAATTAAATTTTACATAAGTGTTAACATAAAACAGTATAAAACAAAATAACTACTACTTACATTGTAAGGTATCAAAAAAAAGTTTAACGATAACCAAGGTTCTTATAATTTCCTAATTTTTTGAAAACCATACCATTTGGGAATGGCTGAACCTTTATAAATATAATTTCATTATCAACTACCATATCAAAATAATCATCAATGTATTTTTCTATTTTTCCAATTAACAGGAACCCAAATACTTAGATAATTTTTATTCATATTTCCCGCCAATGATTTTGTATTACTAAAGAAATTATAAACATTATTGGTCATAGCAGTATTTGAATTTCTATAAAAATTGGATTTAGATTTTCTCGTAATCTAGTACTAGCACTAACATATTTACTATACATGAAAGCGTGTCTAGTGCTATTTCTACGATCTGTTTTATTATATCCTAAACCATTTTTATCATTTAAAGGTCTAGAACTAGATAAAATCATCTTTAAATCATTTTGACCTTTATTAAATTTTGTGACTTCAATGTTAAGTTTATCAAATTTAGCCTTAAAGTCATAATTATAATTTTCAAAAGAAATATTACTATTATTCAAAATATCAATTTTCGTATTTAATTCAGAATTCTCATTTTTTAACGTACGGTTCTCATTTTTCAGAAGGGAATTTTGAGATTCTGAATTATTTAAAGAGGACTGTAATAAATCATTTTTCTTTTCAAATCAAAAAATCTTTTGGAATTCTTCACCAACAGTCGTAGCTTTCTAACTATTATAAATACAAACTCCAACTTCATTTCAACTCCCCGAATTACAATCGATTTCTCTTATTCTCTGATCTAACCTTTTGAAATCTATTTGCTATCATACTCTCAATTATTCTGCATAAAAGCTATACTATACCTTTCTATTCTTCATATACTTCAAATACAAACATTTATACTCGAGGAGAAGATTATAGGAAGGGTATACTACAAGTGACAAATCTGTGTTATCATAACACACAATAGTCAAAAACTATCTTCTGTATTTGTTGAAGTCCTGTTAGAATATGCAAAATTTTCAAATCAAAAATTTTCAAATATGCAAGAAAGTTAGATAAGAGAGAAAAGAAGATTCTGTTATTTGAAATCAAGCTAGAATATGTATTTATAGATGTTAAAAAGCAACGACCATTGGTGAAGAGTTCTAGTTCAAGTGTTGTGTTCAAATATCTTTGTAGAGGTTCGTAACTCTTCACAAATGGTCGTGTCTTTTCAAAAAAATATAGCTGTTGTAGAAATTCAATCGATCAAACCTCTGTGCCAATCGACTGAATATTCAAACGAATTTTAAATAAATATTTGAATATTTGTGCACCTGTGCATGTTGCACAAAAATTGTTAGGTCATCGACTAACCTGGTAATTTCTGTGCAATTTGCACAGTTTTATACAGGTTTAGTAGGCTGTTTATAGATAGCCAATCGACTGAACAAATTGTTCAGTCGACGGAATTCTATTGATAATAAAAAATACCATAGCTTATTTGGTCAGAGCACTTGCCTTCTAAACTAATGACTCGGGTTCGAGCCTCGCTTCATGCATTTTTTTGAAAACATGATTTTGATTAAAATATGCATGCAAGTTTATTTGAATGTGAATGATGATTCTTGAGGAAAGATTTTAACAAAGCATTAAACTAGACTCTATATACATATTTGATGACTCTTATTAAAAAAAATATAACTATATGAACCATACTTTGAGTCGTTGAGTCCGGATGTTGTCGTCGTCCTAGATTCGTGAATTGTTGTTTCATGTTAGCAATCAAAACCTATGATCCAACATATACAACCATTTGTGTGAAAATGAAATTGCTATTTGAATAAAATAAAATTTATTTTAACAATAAAAAGTTATTTTTATGAATAAAACATTATTTTTATCAATATTACACCATTTACCCTATTTTTAACACAACAATTTGTATAAAAATTGTTTTCTTATCAAATATATTACAATAAATCATTTTAACTATTTCTAATCATCAAAATATTATTTCAAACAATATTTCATCTCTATATTAATCAAATTTATATTTTCTTCATATTTCTCCTTTTTAAATCCATAAAAGATTAATATTGACAATATTTTTCAATATTGTTATGTTTACCAAAATAATGTTATAAATTGATTATTCTCTACTCAAATTCTCATAATAAAGTTTTTAAAACTTTATTTCCATCCATTTAAATTTATTTCAACAATGGAATGTTGAAATACATCACCTATTTAATTTATTAGCTCCAAACTAAAAATTACCTAATATTTCAATTTATTTAAGCCAAATAATTATCCAATAAATATTTAATCCTATATTTATACCCAAATAAATAAAATAAATTTTCAACTTTATTTTTCCCATTTTATTTACAAAATCCATTGTTTATTCCAAATAAACAATTTAAAATTTTCAATTATATTTTAATTTAAAATATTAAATTATAACTGCCGTTATAATTTAATTAGTACGTAATCTCCAAAGCCAGGGTTGTTATAATCACCTTTTTGTCACATCAAGTTATAAATCATATTTTCAACATCTGAGAATGAGTAAGTTCAAATAAATTCTTATTTAAATTTACTGATTAACCAATTTAGGTTCCAAGTAAACATTAATTCAACTTCCCAACTTTATTATTAAAGTTATAAAAGTCAATTTTTAAAATATTAGTATAAATTTAAATAACTACTTAAACATATTATATAATAGTTAAATTAAATTTTTATTAAATGAAATGTTATTATTAAATGTATGTTTTACATTGAGTATTATTTATATATTTTTAAGAAAATAAAATTATAAGAAAAATCTTAAAATTTACATTTTTTTTCAAAAACTAACTTATAAAATAAATTTTCCAAACATATTATTTTAGAAATCTAAAACTTATACATATATAATAATAGCATTTATATATTATATTTTAAAAAAAATCAATATTTGTTAAAAATCATATATTTCCTCTCAAAACATTGGAAATCATTTTCAAAAACATAGACCAACGGTGTCGATGTATAATTTTCTATCCTATGGTCAAGTGATATGGATATTTATCATTTCAATACGTAATTTAATTATCTACGGGTATATATCATTTCGACCCGCAATCCCAAATTCAACTCAAATGAAAATCGCTTGGGTTTACCATTTCAACCCATAACGATTTTCTCCTATTCTACAAAATTGTTTGTGTATCATTTTAACCCATAGGGAATTCTAAACTAACAGTGAACTAGCAGAGTGAGAATAGTTATGATGATAATATAATATCAACAACAGACATATATCTTCAGTGATAAATAAAATAAAATATAAACAACAAGATATGGTGGCATATCTCACAGGTGAACAATTACAGAAAATAGCATATCATATATAACAATTATATAATTAACAGTTCAATCTAGCAGCATATTTCAATTGTAATTTCAAGTGAAATCAAATTTAATAAATATAAGAATGTTAATCGTGAGTGATTGCTCACCTTTCGAGGCTAGAGAGACTACAGTTCAATTACACGGAATAAATCACGAATTCGATAATCGACATATCCAAACAATAAATCTCAGAGCGGTAGCTGAGCACAGATTTGTTGAACAGAGCTGAAAAATGGGTATCGATGAGAACACATCAAATCAGTTTTGACATAAACCGAAAAATGTATATATTATTATTGTTATTATTATTATTTATATAAATCCATGTATAACTTAAGACAAATATTAAAATAGAGTATATACAGATAAAAGTCATTTTCCTTAAAGCATATACATTTTAAAAATCAACATATATACATATAATATCCCTTATATATATACTTTAAATCAATAAAATTAAACATACTTTAAAATCAATCTAATTATAAACATACGTACATATGCACCTTGAAATCAGTATTAGCGCGTATATAAACATAATACAAATAAGTTTGAAGCTTATATACCAGACACGTCATTTATATATTACCAAAGTCAAACGTGCCTTCTTCCATCATACAATATATTGCGACCTATATAAATATGCGAAACTGTTATACTGCAAACTTGAGATATGTATGAAGGCAATATATAATATACAACTGCAAGAAAATAAGTATAAACTCAATATATTTTGTGATCAATATATATGTAAATCATATATATATATATATATAATAAAATTAAATAAATCAAGATCGATATATATAAAATATGCAGACTTTATAAGTATAAATATATACAGACTTATATTATAATACACAAACTTATGTAAACTAATATATATAAAATTTATAATCTAACATATATAACTAACAAATTATAAAACATAATATAACCCATATACATATAATAGATCTTATAGTTTATACTTTTATATATAATAAACAGAACTTATACACTTACAACAAACGAAATGCAGTATTTAACCAAGCTTATATATTTTCTTAAAACAGTATTTAAAAATCCCTTTTTTTAATAATATAACAAATAGAGCAAACCTAGAAGAAAGGCTGACTGGCTGACAACAGGCAAAGGCTAGCGTGTTGGAGCAAGGAGAAGGCGGCCATGAGAAGTGCCGATACCGAGCAGATGGTGGTCAGAGGCTCGGAGAAAAGGGTTGTCATGGCTGCTTGGGGTGAGGTGGAGGTCATGGCTTAGGGAAGGCCGCACATGCTCAGGGGCCAGGGAGGAAGCAGGCTATGGTCTAAGGTTGTTCGGTTGATAAGAGAATGGTCTGCAGCCAAAGCAAGGTTTGCGGAGGGTGGACAGCGCGGCAGGCTTCTAGGAGTGGATAAACAGATGACGCGGAGGCAAGAAGGGTGGCAGGTCGGAGGGGTCTCGAAGGCGGGGAGAGAAGGTGATTGGCGGGTCAAGGAAAAGAAATGTGGTGAGGCCGCATGGACGTGCTGCTGCTAGAGGCGAGCAGGTCGGAGAGGTGTTGTTTGCGGTGGTGAAGGCTTCCAGATGGATGTTACCTCATTGGTCGGAGCAAGGATGTGAGGCCGAGGAAATGATAGGTGTTGAGTTTTGCGTAATGGCAGCTAATAGAAAAGAGAAAGAAGATAAAAAAAATGGAGGATAAAGAGGAATTTTGGGCTATAGGTAAATATAAAGTTTTTATATTATTATAAATTTTGTTCTTCAAGCATAGAAAATGAACCGAAAGAAGAATGGAAAGGCACAACCAACATATAGTGTATCTAAGGAATAACAAAAGTCACTAACGTGAGTTCAAGAATTATAAAAGTGAAAGGCTATTTCTTTTCAAGAGTTAGATAGACGGACAGAAAAACAAAAAGGTTGAAATTTGGTACTAGTATGGTTAATTGTTGTACTGATTTCGCGGTATGTCAGATCTAGAAATATACAAATGAGTATACTTCAAAAATCAACACGACGGGATGATCAAAACGGTACATAGATATTAGCGATAGGTCATCCTATCAAAATTCGATATTCGGTACCGAAAATGCTGCTAAAACGTCAAAAATAAGATAAACGGCGCAATAACAGTCCAAATTTGGCGAAAAGAAATATGACGTCACACTCAGAAGATGATAAATACTTTTATTATGTAAAAAAATTCAGATTTTGATAAATATTTTATTATCATAAAATATTAACTGATTTAAATTTAAAAAAATTACATAACAAAATAAACTTCCATATTTTCTGATGAAAATTTATCATCTGCTATGTTTATATAGACGTATTCCAAATATCAAATTTTTATTTCCAAATTCAATTATTAAATTTTCGCAAAAATTTAGTTAATTACGTTATTGAAAACGTTAAAACTTATGGGTCGTTACAAGTGCCGAAAAGACAGATTGTTAAGGGGAAAGAAAGTAGGTAGAAGGAAAAGAAAACCAAACAACATAATCTCATAGCGGACCGGATAACATATAATACACAACACCAAAAAGGTTTATTTGTAACGAATATAGTCGTTACAAATGAAATTTATAACAGATATAATCGTGAGCGGTACAGGCGTGAGGAAATTCGTTACAAATATTTATAACGGCCTCTACCCGTTATTAGATATATCACTTACCAACGGACTTTGTCGTTAGAAATCTAAATTTTTGTAACGAAATAGGTTGTTATTATTTGCATCGGTTTGTAACGGGTATTTTCCGTTACTTAGTTTCCCCTTTCATGGTGGAAGAAGGGGTTGTCATTCTAAATTATCACGACCTTGTCCGTTACAAATTTCATCATTAGTAACGCACTTGTTCGTTACAAATTTCATCAATAGTAACGACTATGCTCGTTATAAATTTCGTCTTTAGTAACGACTATGCTCGTTATAAATTTCGTCTTTAGTAACAAATATGTTCGTTACAGCTACCAAACCATGCAGCTACCAAACATTGTAGGTACATACATATCAGAAATTACAGAATTTCGATAACAATAAGCAATTACGCATCCAAACATCCAACTTAAATTGCATAAATATTTGATAACAGATTAAAGGAAAATTCGAAATTTCACAAGTTCATCATACATACCAACTACTAAACTGAACCTGCACATTGAACTGCTACCAAACAATACATACCAACTACTCTACTCCTTACTACACAGCAGCCTTCCCTATCATACAAATCAACCACTTCAATTGTCACACCATACCACCAGATATCATAGTCACCATCCTCTACATTTGCCATCATCCCTGTGCTGCCATTAACCTTTTCGCTAATAAACAATAGTTCAGACCACCCTCCTCTGCCATTTCAAGACTGCCATACTCCACTGCACATATAATTTGATAACACGGCTTTTTTGCTTTTTTTTTCACATCCGAAAACAGCA
Organism: Allium cepa; assembly: GCA_030765085.1. NCBI lineage: Eukaryota > Viridiplantae > Streptophyta > Magnoliopsida > Asparagales > Amaryllidaceae > Allium > Allium cepa. The sequence continues at coordinate 807,576,645 of CM060928.1, forward strand.
TATACTGCCTACGCTCACTCAATCATCCATATAAATGGTTTCCTGCTTGAAAAGCCCACCAAACATTTTCCTCACTTCTTTCTCTGGCTCCGTTTCTTTAACTTTAGGTTTAATCACAGGAGCTTTCGATTTTGTTTTCAATTTGAACGCCGTTGCTGGTTTTACAATAGCTTTCTGAGTAGCAAGCTTCGAGCTTTCGCTTGACCTCTAACGGTGCTGATTTCTATTTTTGAATCTTCTCCTTGCTTTTGAGGAACTGCATTGGCAATTTGCAGTCTCAGTTTATCCCACGAAAAGTTACCGTCCGCACTAAAGCCTTTTGCTTTTGTTAAAATGCTGTCTAGTGTAAAGCCTGCTGCCTCTGTTCTTTCTTTTGATTCTTTTGCCAGAGTAGAAGCTTTAACTTGTTTCTCTGAAAGTCCTTTGACTTCTGCTTCGACCTTTTTAGCAGCTTTAGCAGCCTCATTTGCTTTTTCAGAGGTGATCAGTGCTTTTTCTTTTGCCTTAGCTTTCGCTACCACTTCAGCATATGCTTTTCTTCTTCCATCTACAGGTATTGCACTGCAAATTACAAATTTTATGGAATCAAATACCAAGTGCATAATAAAACTACAAAATTTAGCTTTCTAACAATCAAAACAAAGTAACAGGAACTGTCATAGACAAATCCATATTATACACAATTTTAAACGTATTCTAATGGCGGAAAAGAGGAAAGATGGACCTCGATTGTAATATCGTGTCATCATCATAATAATAAAATTACCAATAGAAATTAGGAAGCTTGTCCATTCATTTCATATGATCAAGCAATCTAACTAGTACCTTGAGTCAAGGTACCTATGTACGCAATAATTTGGAAAAGTAAGAAATAGTTTAAAGTATGAAATAGAATCAGGTAAGCCATTGGGTACTAAATTGCATAAGAGCATTTATGTAACTGAAATGCTGTATCACCTGAAAAGTTCAGCTGCAGACTTCGAAGTTGCAGACGGGCTAGTAGAAACTTCAACAACCTGACAAAGGAAAAAGCATTTCGAAGTTCATAATATATCAAAGTAGAAATTTACAAAGAAATAATAACTAGTGTTCAAAAATTTCTTTGCAATTATTCTGTGCTTAAGATTCACGCCATTACTTTTATAGAAAAATGGTTCATTTTGGAACTTGATAAAACTCATTGGAATTCTAGCTATTATATTGTGAAATGTAAGCCCAATCCATGAGTACATTATTTCTTAAATAGCTTGAGCAAATGCTTATATTACTTCAAAATCATGCTTTTATAAGATATAAGATCTACCAACTGTTACGACCTAGTTTGCTCATTCGGGAACAGATTATAACATGCCTAAGGTAAAACAAATTATTAATTGAATATCAGAGGATTAAAATACAAGAAATTTAGTTATGATGTTCAAATGAACAATTTCAAAATTATAATTTTATTCATAATCTACTAGATTATTATAATGTTCAGAGCTGTTTAACTGATATCTGAGAATGGACATAATCATAGCATAAATGATAAGACATCAAGCTGTAAGTACAGTACATTGTGTAAACCACGCGTTCGCTATTTAAAAGGTTAGAAGAACCTGAATCTACAGCACCCTTGATAAATATGACAAACTAGTTAATGTCGTTCCTGTAGTTCTCTTCCCACAAAAGACTAATAGTGATTTTAATGAATACTTCATAAGTGTAAACAAGAGGCGGCATTACCCAATTTCTGGTCAGTTGATAGAGTATTATAGCATAAGAAAAATTAAGATTTACCACTAAGCAATGAACGCTGCAATGAACATTCATATCGCATGCAAATGCAACACATTAGAACTATGATTAAAACATAGACATTTCCACCTCTCTATTCTTATTTTCATTTAAATTAGAAACAAGTAGCTTTGTGTTTACCTTCGCAATTAAATTTACACATTCAACCCCGTACTTTAACATGATTGTTAACATCAACAAAGATTCCGGTATCAAAGCTTTAAAAGCTACCTTGTTTTCAGCAACTGTAGTGTCAGAGAAAATATCAGCCACCAATTTAGCAATTGCGCTTTGGCCACCTACGGCAACAATTGACATCATCACAGTAAACCCCACAAATCTGTAAACATGAATATAATTTTTGAAATAATCAAATATTAAGGTAGTTCAATACCTTGGTTTCACTAACAACACCTTCCTTTTCAACGACAATGCCAATAATCAAATATTAAGGTAGTACAATGCCAATAAACGACAGATCAAAATTTATGTAGTGTTCTTACTTTAGAGCTTCATATGCAGGCATCAGATGCTAATAATAAGAATTTTGAGCAGCAGTGAATGGGCTAGGAAAATAATTGGTTTAATTTAGCTTAATTAATAACCTCTTCAAGTTGCCTATTTTATTGTATGTTTTGTGTTTGCAAATTACTATCATTATCAATCTATGTCTTATTGTTCTTGCAGTTAGCATTTACTGTTTGTTTAGGGACCCATTGTTCAGTGGTTTTGCACATCTTTCCTGAGTGCTGAAGCATTGGCATGTAACACATGCTTGTGGCTTCCTTTTGTAACTTACTTCTTGCCAATTTATTTTACCATTCAGATGTAGAAATCGATGTAGGGAAATTACAAGAAACTTCTACCTCAATCCATACCCTTATGAAAGAAATCCTCAACATATTACCTGATATTTCATCTAATTTAATAAGTTGCCTGAAAACCATGTAGAGCAATAGGTTGTAAATGCCGGTTGTAAATGAAATATTTATGTAAATGAAAACCATGGTGAACAATGGAATAGACAGTAGCTAAGAAAACCATGTAGAGCAATAGGTTATATATGCAAAAAATATTTCATTTTCAACCGTCAAGTTAACTCGTTTTATTTTTCATGTTAAAATTTATCATTAATGAATAATTGAAAAAAGGAACTATGTAATTGTATAACACAAGGGAAGACAGGAGTTACCGTAACCATTTTATACCCATATAATCTCTATGTAAGGTCTAACCTGAATATGTTTATACCCAGCCTACTCCAGCCTGCAGGAGCTCTTCCATTAAACTTGCAATAACAATCAAAAGACGATGAACATCATATCATCTATTATGTTGACATTTTAAACACATAATTAAATTTTTTTAACACAACATCAATAGATATCATACAAGTAACATTCTTACAGCTGTCAGCATAGTTAAAAATGGTGACATTTCTCAAAAATGGCTTCCTTGGATTCTATTTCTCTGAACAAATTTATGAACTCTCTGGCCAGTGATGCTATGGCAAATTTCTCAATGGCAATGTTCAAAGCATTTAAAGAGAAGCATAGCGAGTCTATAAAAGGTACTGGAGCATTATTTGATATGAAAGTGATGTTTGTGCTTGCATGAATGTGGATCCATTTTATATTAAATTTTACTATTTTTTTAGATGTATAAAATCGATATAAGTAAAAATACCGCACGTGCGTGTTGTATCATGTTAGCATGGAATAGTTCCATTTGAAGGAACTATTACAAGTTACATATACTAAGACTCCGATCTTGTTCATTCTATATAATCTGAAGGATGTCTCTTTATTGACCCTTGGTTGCTTGCAAAAATTAGACTAAACTTATGTCATATTTATGATATCGAAAAAAAGGATGAACTTTGATGAACCCATAATGCCTAAACGATTAGTATAATAGCCATGCACAGTTTTCATGTATTTGTGAGCAAAATGTTCTCATGGATGATTTGTCCATTGTGTGATAGTAAATTGTGGAGTGACGGTTAAAAGGATCATGCTTAAATTCCACATCAATATGGTAAGGAAAGGTATATGGCTGACGCAATTACCTAAAAAGAAAAGGAAGCAACACAAAAGGTACTTGCTCTAGATGAATGTTTACATTTAATTTTATGTGATTCATGTGAACCCAATTGAAGATCGTTGGTATACGTATAACCACCATAATACGGCAATAAATACAAAGACTTATTAATCTAGAACTAAATTAACCAACTACTCAAGCATCCACAAATAACTAAAGGTTATCAAAACAAAGACAGGATGTTGACGCTTTTAAAATATAAGAAGGTAAAGTAGTCATTCTAGCAAGCGATTGCAATTTTAAAGAAGCAAGTCTCATGGAGGTTTGACTTTATTAACAATCGTAAGGTACTATTTTAAGTTCCAACTCTACAATAAATCCCCATACTCAAATAATATATAACTCATAGCCATGTAAGGGAAACAAGAGAAGGAAAAAAAGAGAGAATGTCAATGGCTATTGAAGGCTTGCTCCTGTTGTGCCTTATATGGTTCAGGAGTGCGGTATTTTATATCTTCAATAGTTTATGGTTACAACCTCAAAAAATTTGAAAGATACTGAGATAATAGGGCATTGGTGGACCACCACCATCGTTTCTTTCTTTCTGCTTCTCTCCAATCTGTTGTCTTACTTTTACTAACATGTTATCTAATGTATGCTAACACTATTCTGCATATAATTTAGGTAGATTACGACGAGGTATAATCTACAGCATATTAAGATGGGTTATACATGATTATTCAATATTTATAATTGGTGGTACCTCTGTAGCATTTAGCTATCTGCCCTGGTTGAGTTACAGTTGTCTTAAATAATTTATGAGGAAACGATTGATTTGTAAATACATCTATTTTTGACAGCCCTACCTGTTATACTAGTTTAATATGAACCCAAAAAATAATGAATAACCATGAGCCATAGAGTTGATGAAAATATTACTTTGGTTGCCAAATTTAGATCTAAAATTGTTAGGAGTTCTTAAATAAATAACTTGATGTAAATGCTTACAATGCTTGCATTTTTTAGCATGAATTTGCATTTACCACCCATTCTGGTCCTTTGTGGTTGTCTATGGAAAGTATCAATGTGCTTTTATTGTCGTAGTTTGATGGTGATAAAATAACCAAATTTTTGTGGTATTAAAAAAGTGAGCCAGTTTGGAATGTTTAAGACTATAATAACCTATAAGATGCAACTTCTACATTTTTAGCATGTCATGCCTTGAAGTCTTTACTGTAATATGATATCATCTCCTCTAACAATCATCAATATTTAAATTGAAATACAGACCTAACTAAAGACTTGGATTCAGTTTCGAAACACACACGAATCATGATGTTTGCTACCAAAAGAGTTCAAAAATTTATAGTTGCTTGTAATGTCAAGTCTCAACTTTTTGGCTATAAACATGAAAGTTCAGTTATTACCACTACGACCGGAAAGTCTATGATCTTTGATACTAATATATGGTATCACATTATAAATGAAGTGGTGATACTGAACACAACACAAACTCCAACCGGGCAAAAAAAGACTGTGTACAGATCCTTAGTTCCTAACGATCATGTGAATATAATTATTTTATTTCGTGCTGTTAATCAGATTTAATTAAATCCAACAACTAGGGTGAGCTTGTTTTGGGTAACCATCATTGCTTTTGCACCATGAGTCAATAAATATTTAGTTCATCTCATTGTAGGCAGTAGCATTGTCTACCTTCCCTATGGATAAAAAGATTTCTAAATATTGAAAATGTGTGTTTAAACAGAAAATCATAAAGGACAACTAAACATAATTTTTTAAAAAATGCACGGTGAATAGAAACAACCTTCGGTTGTTTAAGTTGAGAATGATTCTTTACTTGAGGCTTCATCGTCATACACAATGCCCATTGAACTAAAGAATAGTTTTGACAATTATAGCAGTACTCTAGATATGTTATATAAGAAATAAAAGACCAAAAGCTAGTAGGGATTTCAAAGACGGGTGTGTCCTTTAAGTTACACCTCTCATCACCTATAGAAGAAAAAAAATTGGGAAGCCTTCTCCTTTGGCTTATGGCATGAGTTAGTCTTTTCAGACCCAGCACATATATATCCACCACCACAGACTAGCTAAATATCCCTACGGATAGACTTAAAGATGAAGCATGAACCGTGAAAGGCAAGAGGGAAAGGTTAAGTAAAAAAATCAAGCAAAAAATTCATTGAAAATCCTATTAAAGAACATAACCAAATTATCCAAAATCAAACATAACAAAAAGAAGAAAATATCATAACATCATTGAAAATAAATTAAGGTTGAAGTAATTACCTGATTAAAATTTGAAAATTAGTTTTTAATTGATTGCCGAAGTAGAACGCAGCCCAAATCTTTCTTCATCTTCGTCAGGCTGGTAGAAAAAAGGGCAAAGACGATGGAAGAAGACAGTGGCAGCCGGCGGAGGTACAAAAAGGGGCGATAACCCTAGAAGGAACGAAAGAAAAAAAACGTGAGAGGATGAAACGTTCTTCGTGAGAAATGGGATAAAGTAGTAATAGAATATAAATTTACAATCCTATCCATGCTGTTTTTAATTATTTACCAACTTACCAGATTTAGTAACGGTTATAATCGTGATAAATGGTCGTAACGGAAATAACCGTTAGAAATTTATAACAGTTATTGCCGTTACAAATTAAAAGCGGAAAAGTGTTACAAACTGAACTGTTTGGTGTTGTGATATGGACAGTTCTTTATGCAAATCAAAACTGTAATATACATATCTCACATCAAAATACACAAATCAATAGTTACCAGCCTGGACATTTATGACAACCTGCCCTCACAATTGTTGATAACTTCAACAAACACTGCAGCGGAATAAAATCAAATACGCGTAATATGTCCCGGTCTCCAGCTCGTCTCCTAAGCTCTGTAGCATCCTAACCTGGACAAGTGTGAGAAAAACACACTCAATTTGAATTTTTAAAGTTTCAAAATCCTTTTTAAAATCAAAGGTATTTCGTAAAATCACACCAAAAATAAACACGGCGGGTTTTTTACCTTACGATAACCAAAACATTTCATATCATAGTCATATGATATTATAATAGTCTACGTACAAATATTTATTCAAATAGCTGAAATTGTTACATTAATTAAATTTCAGCATACTAGGCTCTACAATCAAAACGGTAAAGGCACGTATTGGAGAATGGATTTCATACGAATGACTAGGCACTAAGGTATCACCTGTCACAGTACACGTCTAGAACAACGTACCGAGGACCACGCCGAGATCCCCTGCTACACAAGACCGAACTATCCCTGACCTGGACAGACTGAATATGCTATCACCCTAGGTGTTCCCACCCTTTTCCAAGCTCCTTCCATAAATTGTAGCAATAATATCCAAGGGTATCTAGAAAGGTGATAAACATACCCTAATTGGGTGCTACCCACTTAGCTTTACTGCATCTCCCCTGCTTTTCAGTCATTCACGGTTGATGAGGCTAAAAGATACAATTACCTATTAAAGGAATTTTCCGTAGAATGTGCATTGTCCTCCAATGACAATGTACTGATAGCATTCATCCGTACAAGTCTGTTTCGGGTCCGAATGGAATGGAAGACACTATTCCAACTACATCCAATTTAGAATCACCCTCAGGACTAGTAGCGATTAGAACTTGCACTTCGCTGCTCCATCTTCAACTCCATGCTCTTGATTTCATTTCGAAAATGTACTTGCTGGATCGAAGTGGTTTTCGGATAACAAATCCGATCCCGATCTCTTCGAAACAACGTTCGATATTTCCAGTAAACTCAACCCCGGTTCTTTAGGAAATAAACAGACGAAGTAAGATCAAAGACCACCTCCTAACCGGTATTGGATAGATTTCTTTAACATCGTCCCAGAAGAACGAAATGAGTTTATACGTACAGTATAGCACCTCAAATGGTAACTTTACCACATAATTCCCGTATTTCTCCCAGGTACTTCCAAAGTTATATTTTTGGTCCAGATTTGATAGTCGGTTATTTAACTATCAAATAAAACCATCATTCAACCAAATATTCCATTTTCCACTGAAAACTTCAAATCACTTTTCAATTTAATTTATATTTCAATCACTTAAATTTCCTTAGCCAAATATATGTACTTATCTTATCGAATTCAATATATTCACAAATTATCCTTTTCAAATATATTTGAAAACCCTTTTTAAAATAATATGGAAAGTACCATTACAATATCAAACCATGGATTCACAACTCAATGGTTACGTCTCTATCCCAAAGGAATCCAAAACTTAACTGTAGGCACTGACTGCCTTCGGTTACGCCATGCGAGTATACCATTTACTTCCCAAAAAATTTATTTAATAATTATCTCAAAATAATGCTTATAAGTTTCTAAATAATCTTACAAGTTTAATCTAGGTAATTATACTTATATAAAAGTTATTATACAAAGCCATATTGATATTTAATAATTATCTTTTAAAACAAAAATGCCGATTAGTTCTTAAATAATAATAAATCTTTAACAATCATGATAAAGTAACTAATTTATAATTAGATACACTTTAACACCTTAAAATAGTTAAATAACAAATTCCCTAAATATTTTTAACACTTATAAAATTATCGTGTTAATGATTAAAAATCCTCTTTTTAAAATAGCCCAATTTCTCTATTCTAATTTCACTTCGTAAATTTGAAAACCTTACTTGAGTTCAAGTATAACCAATTTTATACTTATTCCCAAATTTGCTTCTGTCTTCCTAATCTGTTAAAAATTTTGGTTTCAAACCTTATTTATTTAAAACGAGTGTCACTTTGAATTTATTATAAAATTCCTTTTATAACTTTTGTCCAAAATCCTTGTTTTACAATAACACAAATAGTTACGTTACAATTTCAAACCACTCACTTCATCCAATAGATTTACCCAAAAACTCTATATAAACATTTTCTCTAAAATCCTTTTTTTATAATCCTTCACCGGTTCAAAAACCATATTTATTGGTATTTAAAAATGCCAAAGTCTAGCTAAACTGTCATATCATTCAATCAATTTAAATCACACAATATCTTATCATAGATTATCCTAAAAAACATATATCATCGTATACGAAATTAAATTCAACATTTTTCAGTAATCCAGTTGGATCCCTCCAACCTATTTCCCTGCGTCTACTGATGTTAGCATAACACAAAAATACCAATTGCGCTTTATGGCAGAATATCACGGTATATTGGGTCATCCGCTATTATGTGGGGAGCATAGGGTCTCATCCACTATATATATAAGGGAAATTCAATCACTCCAATATATGTACTACTAGATGTAGAACTGATTAAAACGTATTAATTCAACCAATCAATCATCAATTAATTTCAACTATTTAAAATTCATACCAGCAGTAGAAAATTAAGTAAGATTAACTCACCTTGAATTTTAATTCGCCAAAAAACACGTTCGATTTAATATAAATTTTAACTTTCTCCAATCGTCTCTGGATTTGCTCCACAGCGTAGTGTTTGTCGCTACGAACCCATCGTCGCTTGTTTCATCCAATTTCAACCTCGTCTGACAAAGTTATACTATTTTAAAGATTTGAATATATATAATTTTTTTATTTTACTCTGAAAAAATCACAGCCGTTGCTTCCTGGAAGATGATATTGAGACCGCTCCTTTTCTTTCTTCCCAAACGAACTCGTACAGGTAAAAGAACCCACCAAGTCACTGACTTTCCCACTATGCCGCTCCGTTTGCCTAGGGTTTGATCGGAGACCACCCACTAAAGCCCATCACGCGCCGCGCCCCTCGCCGACGACGTGGTCGAGCTCGGCCTCTCCAATGTCTTCGAAAACACGCTCAAACTCCTCCCCTTCTCATGCCAGATATGGTCAATGATGGCCACGATGGTTGATCATGACCATTGATTTGGTCGAGGTCAATGAGCTCTTCGCTTCGTAATTGGAAGATTTCGACAATACTGCTTGGAGGAGGAAAAAATCGAGGGAAAATGGAGGAAATTTTCGCCCATTGAATGAATTGAAGACGACGGCTACAATTTTTCTAGGGTTTACTATTTATTTATATGTGTATAATATTAATTTAACATTATATTTTTTTCGTAACTTAAATTATTTTTCAAACGAACTCCAAATTGGACGTGTCGTTTGGCTTTTATAATGTCTTACCCTATTTCGAAGGCAATGGAACCTGTTCCGGGGCCTAATTCAACCGTATGTGGAAGATAGCTTTTTGGATCGAATTAAAAAATTAAATTTTCGAATCGAAGACAATGGAACTGGTTCCGTCAAATTCCGAGACTGTGCTCTGTAAGGCTATTTTAACACATTGACTGGATCAAGCGTTTTCTAAATCGTCAAAATCATTTTAAATTTCAATTTCTAAAACTCGTTCACTCCATTATAAATCAAATAGAATTTATATCCATATTAGACATCATTCTGATTCATTTTAAATCAACGTTCAATTATTTACACTATTACTATATATATTAATTCCACTATTAAATTAATATATAAATTTTAAACTTTTAAATTTATCGAATTTTAATCTCATTCAAAGTCTATTACCATCACTTTAATTCAAATAAAGTTTTAAATCAACTTAGAAATCACTTCTATTCATATCTAACTCCAGATTCCCATTTTCACCTAATTCTCAATATTAAATTACTATTTACCAAACCCACTAAACCACTATATTTGAAATGTTAAACTATTTCACTGACTTCCATATTCAAAATCAATTAATAATTAAAATTCAACATTTAAAATAAATTAAATGTTCAAAATCCAATGAGCAAAATTCCAGGTCATTACAACGCAATTTTCATAAGGGAGGAGGTCTGTAACAACCCTATTGTTAACAACCTAATTAATTACAATTAATTAGTGTGGTAAAATTTGAATATGATTTTTTTTAATTTGATTATGAAATTCAATCCAGTTTGAACAAATGATTTAAGTTGTGTATTTCGATTCGGTCAAAATATCATTTAAATCGATTATTAAAATTTATAAATTCATAACTAAACTGGTTTGTGAAAATTTAATCTAACTTAACTTAGTTGATTTTATAAGTTAGGTTAATTTAATCTATTCATCAGGCCAAGTATAGTAATTTATATTTAATTGTTTTTTGGACCTTAAGTTAAAGTTTAGCCCATTAGTCCATCTCCTCACTAAAATCTATATCTATAAACCTGCTTTCTCTTACCCAACCCAGGTCCCAAACATCCTAAAATGCATTTCGCCCTAGCCTCTATCGAAATCTAAATTGAAAATCGTATTAAATTTCGTTCAAAAGGAAAAAAATTAGACGAACGCTCACAGATTGGCATCGTCGTCATGGGGGGAGTGGTGTAGTGCTGTCATGTTTGGTAAGGCGAGGCTCATTTGCATGAGGGACTGGGCGATTTATTCTAAAGTAGGCGCATGCGATTTGATGTTGATGGCGCTAGGTGAGGTCGTCGTGACTGAAGCACGTTCCTGGCGAAGTGGTGTTCGAGTACAAAATTGAAGGCGGAGTTGGCCGCGTGTATTTCGAGATGGAATCATGAATTTGGCTATGGTGATAGAGGATTTGCGACAATGGTTACTGCTTCCACTCTAAGATTCAGTGGCAAGCATAGATAGTTCAGCTAACAACCAGATATTGTTTTGGAATTTTGGACATAGGCAGAAGCTAATAAAAATGTTGGATAACAATCTCTTAAGATGGGTTAATTTATTTAACTCGCACTCTATATTTAAATATTTAAATCAATTTGCATGCTTTGTTAGGTTATAAATTTCATTAATTATTGGCAGTGATTGAATGAATTTGGTGAAATGCAATTGCATGAAATGGATTTCCTTGGTTTGATGGTCGATGAGTGCATTGTGCGATTAAAATATTGAATTGAAATTCATGTTCGATTAGGTAGTTGCATGCACGTTGGAAACCATGAAAATGTATTTGGTTTTGGTAGTTTAATTATAAGATGAGTGTACATTATTTGTATGATCGTAGTTTTCAAAATAGCAATTTGGATTGTTAAATTAGCTCCATTTGATGAGTAGTATTCTTTGGGGAATTTATTTATAATTTCAATTTTCGACAAATTTGTTATTTTGATTCAATTTAAATTTTGATGAATGGGTTTGATTGATGATTTTTAAATATATTTTCTTTCTCAGGTGTGATATTCTTTACTAAAAATCATATTGGAAATTTTATTAAACCATTTTAAATTCTTAACTGAATTATTAATTCCAAATTTTGTTTCAAGCTTTTAAGCTAGTTTTATAATTCATAAAATTCTATAGAAATCACTACTTCAATTATAATTTTAATTACAAGGTTACTTTAAAGGCAAATAAAATATCTTGATCTTTTATAAAACATATTATGATCGAAAGAAGAGGAAAATTATGATTTTAGAAGTTATTATTGAATCAGTTGGATTCTGGTCTTCAACTGGTTCAGCATTCACCTCCATTGGTTGACTGCTCGAGCCTCGTTGCTGGATACTAGTGTTCTCGGTTCTTTCCATGCTCTAGAAAGTAGATCTAGTGTTCCTCTCCACTTTTGTGTGCTTTTCTTAGATTTTTAAAATCTAAATAGTATGAGCAACTCCTTGAAGATAACTGTGAAACTCTTTTGGGGGATTTATTCAATCCAGCAGCAACAAAAGGATCCTAATAAGTTGAGAGTCAAGGTCCTCAATGAAATCACCAAAATGTTTGCATCAAAAATTGGCATTAACACCCAATAGAAACTTTATGAAGAGGATTAAGTAAAGAATAAAATGGAAAAAGTGGATAATAACAAAGAAACATTAATTAACTAAAAGAATAGCATGCACATAATGATTTATAGTGGTTTTGCGTTGTTTTCTTATGTCCACTTTGAATTGACTGCTCTATTAATCACTTTATAATCTGAGTACAAGAGGGATAGGATCAAAATCCTTAGTTACGAAGGAGTATAAAGCAATTAGTGCCATAAAGTCCTGAGAATGAACAACTAAGCCGGTATTTATAGATGAAGGCTGCCAAAAATCTCTTTGAAAACTCGGAAAAAAACCCTCAAAACCATATAAACCACAGGAGTGGTCGCATGGCCCAATTTCGAAAAAAGAAGAATCAGTACCGATCCCTTCTTTGGTTGAATTCTGGGGTGCGATCCCCATGGTGGATTCCTCGTGCTAAAACATTCTTAATCTCAAAATTTCATGCCAATTAGATCGTGGTGCTCAAGTTATTGCTTAATCTTTGCTTTAATATAGTTTGCTTGCTGTTTTCTACCGATCCCTTCAAAGAAAAGTATACCAACTCCTCTAACTTCATCCCCTCAATGTTTGGTCCCTAGGGTAGGCTCCGAAGGATCCCCATGTCTTACAGAAAAAACTTCATATGCATTGGACTTGTGGATCATAAGATATTATTTGTTTTCCATAGGAATTCTCTCACACCCTAGAACATGTCGATTCCTGCCATTGAAGCCAATATATGCCGATCCCTCTAGGTGTTTGAACCGTATTTCATATTACAAACACTCTCCCTTGCATATCCATTAAGTTCCTTCAACATTGACTTCATGCCACCATTTATACCTGACTTCTGAACCCCACAATCATCACTTTGGAGTCATTGGCCTTAATGGTTGTCCAATCAGACTTATGAAATCAATTTAACATAGCCGAGTCAAAATGCCAGATAATAATAACTAGATAGGAAAGTACGATTATGTTCTCCTGATTTATCCTAATTCTTCTGATCTACTAAGCTAAGTTCTGATACCAAATGTAACAACTCATACCTTAATGGGCCTAAATTCCAAAAAAATTTGAAACTAAAATCCATCAAAGCATAGATCGTTGGATTTGGTACCTGCAAATAAGCGTAAGCAATATCAGAGATTGATGGAAACCAAAACTCATAGTGGAAACAATAATAGGATAAGAATATTGATTATGACTTCTACCTTGGAATTAATAGTATTCCCTGGATAACAGATTGTCACATCAGCATCCAACATAGGAGGAAAGAAGACTTCTCCAGAATGAAGCACATCCAGCTCCAATGACATGTTCCTTTAAATCTATCATTTAGGTTATAATGAGAAGGGGTCAGAACAATGTTCTGGTGATTGGAAAATATATAAGTTGTCCATAACATAAATTTATAACGATTGGTTTTCACTTAATAGTTATGTCTATTAAGGTTAACAATTCTAACCTGACCTTGCATTGCACACATGATTATTTACCTACCCCTTTCAAGGTACAAAATACTGATGAAGCCTTATCAACTACCCAATACTTCCAAACTCATTTGCCACTTAATACTTCTAAAAATGAAGCGGGCTTCTATAATCACCACAAAATACTTTTAAAAGAGAAATAGGCAGACTCTACCATTTAAAACCTTAATCAAGGTATACCCCGTCATTTGAGAGCTATTCCGAAGATGGTCTTCTAATAATGTTGTCAATAGTTGGCAGATCCTGGCTACAAAGACCTCTAACCACTATTTGAGGCTTCTGCCATTTAATGTCCAAAAGTTACTGCATCTGTCGCCAATAAAATCGTAGTTAGAGATAGTACCCAAGCCACCTAATACATTTAAAAGGACTAGGTGGATTTCTAACCATTTAACACCTATATTCTAGGCAAGTCATACATCACTTAATACCTTTCCCTCATTCGGACTTCTCACTGGTACTATCGCTATTGCAGCCTTCACAACATGAGAAACTCTACCCAAGCCATTTAATACCTCATTAGGCAGACCTCTGACCATTTAGCACCTATTTATAGGCAGGTCTTTGTCATTTAATACCTAACCCCATGGCGAACTCCTCATTGGTACTATCTAGTTGACACCGCTAAGAATATCACTAGGTTACTTAATACTTCATTTTAAGAGAGAGATGAACCCTTAGATCGGTCATTAATACCTTAAACCCGAAGTGAACCCTTCTCGAGATATCCACTATCACTCTTAATTATAAATATGGAATCTCATTAGGTTACTCCTTTCAGTAGGGCGACGGGTCGTAAAATAACTACTTTGTACCTCAACGCTAAAGTAAACTCTTTTGGAGACATCTTTATTTATTTGGAATCCCACTAGGTTGCTTAATGCTTCCTTTTAGGAGAGAGGCCGACCCTACAACCACTTAATACCTCGTACCAGAAGTGAACCCCAATGGAGATATCCTTCATCGCTCTAATTCCAAGTTTGGACCATTTAATACTTTTCGATTGAGAAAGCAGGCCCATTCCTTCACGTCATCATGGGTATTAAGATTAGTGATATCTCACATCTGTAGTAAGTGCACCTGACTATTGGAAGCTTTAACGTGAATGGAGGTCTTCCATCGAGTGACTTTACTAAACTTGTATCACCAACCTACGAAGTCCAATGAAATATCCTAAGTCTTTACTTATATTATCTTAGGTAGTCATTAGACTTAGCTTACTAAATCACTTTTTATTTAAGGCAATAATATTTACCTTAAACGCTTATCTATCCATAAATCTCCTTTTAATGCCCATAAATGTTAATTTATCCATAAAATCCTAACGAACATTTCCAAAGACATCTATGTATGATTACTAATTTCAAATTAGTAAAATTTTTAACTACTCCATTGTTATTAATTCAACTTCTTTATTTATCAGTCCTATTAATCCATTTATCCTATCAAATTATTCCAACTTCCATATTTACTATCATTTATTTTCCATTTATTAGAGTTACAACCTTTTAAATTCATTTCTCATTAATTAGTTACCCTAAACGCGAATACTACGTGTAAGCGTCGTTATTAGCTAAGTTTTAATTATTATAAGTGTAGTAAATTCGCATAAATATTTGCTATTATCAAATATATTCTAGTTATATATCTTCACTAATATATGCTTTTCTGTGACGCCCCACCTCTATACCCACGCTAGCCAAGAACACTCCGGAGTAGTGCTGTCAACTAGCACGGAGAATAAGCTTGTTGAGGAGCGACCATCCATGTAATTGCTGATCACACGGTGGCTATAAATAATCTTCGGAAACAAACATAGAAATAATCATATCACAAATCAGTCACAGAGGATCCATATCACAAAGGCGGAAGAAGATATGAATATATAACTAACACATGAAAGTGTACATCAGAGTAGTGGTCAGTAAGATCCACGATAATACAAAAGAATAGCAACACGTGCTATACAAAAGAATACAACTATGAGTCTATATCTCAAGTGTATACAACAAAAACTGCTAATCTAAACAGTTAGCCAAAAGTCAGAGTGATGAATCCTTGGGAAGAAGTCAAGCAGAAGCACCTGTAACATCTCGGTCTGACCCGAGTATTATTTAAGAAAATAATAAACGGGTCAGTCTAGCTATAAATATCAGATGACATGATATAACATAAAAGATATGGATAAACATAAACATCCATAATGGCATACCACTATAACTATGTAAATAATGATCAACAGAAGATCACTCAATAAGAGATAATCAATATCACAAGAATCTTCTCAAAGATTCGGAAAGGGCATCATACCCCAAACTTGTACTCATAACAAGTCAATGACATAAATTCTAGAAATCAATGCAAGAAGTCCAAAAATCATAAAAAAAAAGAAAGAGGCCTATCACATGACGGTCCGAAGACCAAGGGGAGCTACCCCACATGTGTGAATGGAATCACACAAATTAAGGTCGAGACTAACCAAAAAGCAAAAAGGTATGTGTGAGTGGAATCACACAAGTGGTGTCTAGTCTAACCTCGCAACAAGAGACATCGCACAGTTGCTAGTCTAAATCATCAGAATGATCGTCATGATCAACGAAAAGTGTCAATTACACTAAGCTAGTAAATATAGAAGTTTAGCTTCATGTCCCATAATCACTTGCTTAACTTAAATATTTACGAACAAACTGTAAATCTTCACTAATAAAATTGTCACAAGAGGTTCAATCGAACAAGTCCAAGAATTAACCGACGAAGTGAACGCAAGCATTTCATACCACTTGTTTTACTAAGTCGTTTAATTAGATTTCTCATCCGAGTGAGGTAAAGGTTTGTATATACTAATAGATTGGAAAACGGTTTAAGAAAAGAGCTTTGTTATTAAAAATAGAGTTGAAATTGTTTGTTAAAAGAGTTTTGATATTTACTACTAGTATTGAAACCTTTATATTATAAAGTGACAAAACACAGAAGCAATTGTAGAAACAATCAGTCACAAAAAATGCATACGGAGATGTGAATAAAATCCAAGGAAATTAGGTCAATGTTTTTCAGATAAGATCCCCTACGGAAGGGGGATCCATGGGGGTGGCAACCCCCCCAAGGTGGGGGTGCGGGGGCAACGCCACCGCTTACGGGGTTCGACCTGCTCGGTCAGGTCGTGGGGGTCCAGGGGGCAGCGCCCCCGGCGGGGTGCGGGGAAGCGCCCCGTCCAAAACGGTACGACCTAGTGAAGGCAAAGAGGGGGTCTAACGACCTAAAAGTATTCGCGACTTAACGGGTTATAGGCCTAACTCGTGAGCGACCTACGAGATAGGCAAGTGGAACGACCTAAAGATGAATGGGTCGAACGACCTAACGTGAGCACAGGTGAAGCGACCTATCGGTCCAACGACCTAAGGGGAAAAGGCAACCTAGGTCTAACGACCTAACTGCTCGCGACCTAAGGGTCTAAGGTTATGCGACCTAAAATGGGTTCACGACCTAACACTCAAACGACCTAAAGAAAATAAGGGGCCGAGCGACCTAAAAGAAGCAGCGACCTAAATAGAATCAAGGTCCAACGACCTACGAGTTAGGTCATGCGAGTTAAGGAGGTCAACGACCTAACAGAGACACACGACCTAATAGAGGAACGCGACCTAAAGGCACGCGACCTAGCGACCTAAGCAGGAAACGCGACCTATAAGGGACAAGCGACTTAAGTGGTTTACGCGACCTAGTGGACGAACAGGTTGAGCGACCTAAGAGGTTCGTGAGTTATCGGTTTAATAAGGCAGAGCGACCTAATGAAGGAACAAGGCCGAACGACCTATAGGGCTCGCGACCTACGACCTATAGGGCTCGCGACCTACGACCTAAAAGGCTTGCGACCTACGACCTAAAAGGCTTGCGACCTACGACCTAAAACCGAGTGAGTCAAATACGAAGGCCGTGACTTTTCCACCCCGAGCGACCTAATGAAGACAGAACGACCTAAGAGCAGTTTTTCACCAAAAACACTAAAAATTGGAGTTTTTCGCCAATCCAATCCAAACCAAATGCCAATATGCATGCGAAGGTGATAGGGAATCATTCCCAACAGTCCAATATGGTTATAGGCTAGAATCGTGAGATAAAAATCTCACATTTGCACCAAATATCAATGAAAATGAAGTTTTAAGCAAGCAAGAATCAATCCTTCTTCTATCTAAGCACAAGAAGCTTGAATCCAATGTCTTCTTCTTGAATTTGGAGTAGAAAGATGGATTGCAATTGAATTTGAGTTTTGGAATTTTAATTTCCCATTCCCTCCACCATTAATGCCAAAGCTTGATTAGTTAGGAAATTTATGAAGAGTGAGGAGAAGAGGGTTGGAACTTGGGCTTAATAGGCTAAACTAACCCAAAGTCCAAAGCGGGAAAAGTTAGTGAAATTTCACTAACTCCAAACCTATCGATGTTTATACTTAAAAAAGTTGTAAACGACATTTCGAACTCAATGGAAGTGGTCTCGAGTCCTAATTTGACCGTTTGCAAGAAGTAGCTTTTCGGACCAAAATCCGATTAACGAGTTACTATTTAAATAAAATATTTAAATACAAACTCGATAAATATGCGGGGTTTTACAGACTCCCCTCCTTAAAGAAATTGCGTCCTCGCAATATATATATATATAAGATGGAAATAAAAAGTAACAACCATAAAAGCATATTAACACAAGAGGAATTTTGAAATAAGAAGTTCACCTCAAGGAGCAGGAGTAAGCAAGTCCGGATGTGTACGCTCGATGAATTCTCTGTATTCCCAAGAACAATCCTTAGGATTTGAGGACCATTGAACCTTCACAAGCAGAACATCTTTATTTTGAAGTCGTTTAATCTCAGAAGCTATAATTTGAATAGGATGCTGCTCATAAGTTAAATTCGGCGAAACTTCAATTTCTTCCACAACAGCAGGCTCAAGAATAGAATCGGGATCCCGAAGGCATTTCCGTAATTGAGAAACGTGAAATACATCATGCATAGCAGAAAACTGAGCCGGCAATGCATGGCGATAAGCCATGGAACCAATACGTTCAGTGATAGGAAATGGTCCAATATATCGAGGCGCTAACTTCCCCGATCGACTGAAACGTACAACACCCTTCATAGGTGAAACACGAATAAAAACAGGATCCCCAACAGAAAATTCTAATTTCCTTCTTCGATTATCGGCATAGGATTTTTGTCTACTCTGGGCTTCTTTCATCCTATGTCGAATAAGTTCAATCTTTTCCGTGGAATCACGAATAAAGTCTGGACCTAAAACCAGCTTCTCACCGGCCTCAAGCCAACAAGAAGGAGATCGGCATGGCCTTCCGTAGAGTGCCTCGAAAGGTGCCATACCAATACTAGATTGGAAGCTATTATTATAGGAAAATTCAACAAGTGAAATATGATTTTCCCAACTTCCACCAAAATCAAGCACACAAGCACGAAGAAGATCTTCAAGAGTTTGATTCACACGCTCGGTTTGTCCATCGGACTGGGGGTGATAAGCGGTGCTAAAATTAAGCTTCGTTCCTAAAGCTTTTTGAAGACTCTTCCAAAATCCACTAGTAAACAATGGATCACGATCGCTAACAATAGAAGTAGGAACTCCATGCAATTTTACAATTTCCTTGACAAATAGTTTGGCCAAAAGAGGAACGGTTCGGTTAGACCGAACCGGAATAAAATGGGCGGATTTAGTAAGTCTATCAACAATCACCCATAAGCTATCATGACCCGAACGAGAACGGGGAAGGCCATCTATAAAGTCCATGGAAATTTGATCCCACTTCCAAGTTGGAATTTCTAAAGGTTGCAATAACCCACCAGGCCTTTAATGTTCGGCCTTGACAAGTTGGCAAGTCATGCAACACTTAACAAAGTTAGCAATATCAGATTTCATTCCCTCCCAATAATAAAGTCGCTTCATATCAGCGTACATTTTACTACTACCGGGATGAATGGTGAATTTAGAACGATGAGAATCTTCTAAAATATCTTTACGAAGATCTCCAATATTTTGTACGATAAGTCTACCAAATTTTCGAATGCCACCACGAGAATCAAATATCAAAGTCTTTCAAACCTTCAATATCAATTTTATCCTTAACTTTTTTTCCAAGAAGAGCCAATTCAGAATCTAGCCCTTGAGCTTCAAGAATGCGGTCTAAAAGAGAAGGATGAGCCTCAAGGCTACATAAAACAAGCGATGAGCATAAATCGGATACGCGCTCTCGAGTCTCACAAGTGGATAAGATCTCGAGATCGTTCCATTCGGATATCATCATAGAAACAACTGCTTGTTGCTTACGGCTAAGAGCATCGACGACACGATTACCCTTACCGGGGGTATAAAGAATATCAAGATCATAAGGTGCAAGGAACTCGAGCCAACGCTGTTGACGTAAATTAAGTTCTTTTTGAGAAAATAAATATTTCAAAGACTTATGATCCGTGTAAAGAATAAATTTCTCTCCCAATAGATAATGACGCCACATTCGAAGGGCGAAAACAATAGCCGCGAGCTCTAGATCATGTGTGGCATATCTAGTCTCGGCCGGCTTCAACTGCCTAGAAGCATAAGCAACAACACGTTCTTTTTGCATAAGAACGGCACCCAAACCAACGTGACTAGCATCGGTATAAACAACAAAATCTTGGTTCCCCTCGGGAATAACAAGAATAGGAGCATCGGAAAGGAGTTCTTTCAATTTCTGAAAAGAGGCTTCACATTTGTCCGACCAAATGTATTTAACTCCCTTCTTAGTCAAGCCAGTAAGAGGCACGGCAATCTTAGAAAAGTCTTTAATAAAACGACGGTAATAGCCCGCCAATCCGAGAAAACTACGAATCTCTGTCACACTCTCTGGTCTCTTCCAATCTTGAATCGCTTCAATCTTTGAAGGATCCACGGATATCCCGGATTCGGAAATAATATGACCGAGAAACTTCACACGAGATTACCAAAAGTGGCATTTAGAAAATTTCGCCTTTAATTGATTACTCCTAAGTGTTTCCAATACAATCCGAAGATGTTTCTCATGTTCCTCCTCGGTTTTTGAATACACAAGAATATCATCAATGAATATGAGAACAAACCGATAGAGGAAATCTTTGAAAACTCGATTCATGAGGTCAACGAAATAAGCTGGAGCATTCGTTAACCCAAATGGCATAACAAGCCATTCATAAGATCCATATCAAGTACGGAATGATGTCAAAGGAATGCTATCTTCAGCGATACGAAGCTGATGGAAACCGGTAGCCAAGTCCAATTGTGAAAAGACCTTAGCACCACTAAGCTGATCGAATAGATCATCAATCCTAGGTAAAGGATATTTATTTTTAATAGTAAGATCGTTAAGCTTGCGATAATCAACGCAGAGCCTCAGAGTACCATCGGATTTCATTACGAAAATAGCCGAAGCTCCCAAGGCGAGGAACTAGAGCGAATAAATTGCCTCGTCTCCAACTCAGATAATTGTTTACGCATCTCCTCATTTTCCTTATTGGACATGCGATAAGGAGGACGAGTAATAGGTTGAGCTCTAGAAACAAGATTAATTCTGAACTCAATTGCTCGTTTAGGTGGTAAACCTAAAACGGGCTCGAATATGTCGGAAAATTCACGAACAACATGAATACGAGAAATAATATCATCTTCATCATCATCATCGTTATCACGAGGATTTAAAGAATATAAAGATGCCACCAAACAGGATTCTGAATCTTTAAGATTAACAGAAATCTGATTAACAGATAGTGGATGTCGGAGATGAATAGTCCGCTCAGGACATAGGATATGGGCTTGATAACGGTTAAGCCAATCCATTCTCAAAATTATTCCAAAGCCTAAGTAACGCATGACATGCAAATCGGCTAGGAAAGAAAAATCGCAAAAAATAATCTCCACATCTTTACAAAGCAAACTAAGAGTTGCGGATCCACCAACAGGATTCGCAATTTTTAAAGAAGTCATCAATGCAGTAACACTTAAGGAAAAAGTGTCTACCAGTTCCTTTGATATAAAAGAATGGGATGCACCCGTATCAAAGAGAACTCTAATAGGTTGATCATGAAATAAAATAATACCATCAAGAATGGAATGAGAAATACCTTGGCCACGAGATGTGTTGCCAGGGGCTTGAGCCACATTCAACTTTCCTTCCTTCTTGCCTTTACGCTTGAGGCATTGATGTATGTAATGATCCGGGCTCTTACAATAGCGACAAGATTTGGGCTTAGAGCACTTATTCTCATAATGATCCCCAGACCCACAGTTGAAGCACACTACACCATAAAAGACTTTTGGTAGCGTTGAAAAAACGCTACCATAACTTATGGTAGCGTTTTAGAGAACGCTGTTATACGACATGCAACTAAAAGTCTAAAACTTTTTGTTGCGTTGTAGTAAACGCTACCAAAAGTCACTTTTAAATGCAACTATAGGTATTTTCTGTAGGATTTAAAAAACGCTACCAAAAGTCACTTTTAAATGCAGCTATAGGTTTTTTCTGTAGGGTGGTTGCATTTTTTGTTTATATGTTTTTTTTTTCAATAGCGTTTTTAAAATGCAACTGTATAATTTTTATATTAGTTTACATTTGTTTCTGTAGCATTTCTGAAACGCTACTAAAATTTATTGGTTGTTTGGTAGCATATTTTAAATGCTACTATTTACGGTTGATGGTTTATACCATTTCCAGCAATCGCTTATATACTATTCATATTAAAACGAACGATCAATCGCATAATTTTCATATATTCAAACAAACAATTAAATCACATAATTAGCATATATAAACAATCAATCATATGATCATCATATTCAAATAATTGCAAAAACATGCTAATCTCACAATCAAATATAATATTCATAATCAATTCGATAGTAGTTTTTCAACAAAATAAGTCACATACTACAAGCATTCACAGACAAGTTTTCACAAATGGTACTAACAAAATACGACAACATATATAACAATTAAATTCATGTTCGTTGCTTGATTACCAATAGTTCTTTGTTGTCGACAGTCTTCGCTTCGATGTAGCTAATTACCTGCAAACGAGTTTAACAATCAACAACATATATATATGTATGTATGTATGTATGTATATATGTATGTATGTATACATGTATGTATATATGTATGTATACATGAAAATCATGTAATCTATAACTTGATATTCTATATTAACACATATTAACAAAAAATGTTCTATTTTTATATGCATCCTATATAGTTCCCCAACGAATACACAATTTTCAATTTACACAGATATTCAGATCAAAACTGAGTTAGAAGTCTGACTGGATTTCATTCTATGTGCAAATTATGTATTCAGTACTATGGGCAGATTGTGTATTCAGTACTATGGTCAGGTTGAATCTTATAAAATATGAAAAAGTATCTGGAACGTCCGTAATCCATCGATGATGCATCCATCCACTAATTGAAATGTACAATTTTCTTTACCCTTGTCGTTTTCTATCAATTGGGTTCTCTAAAACAAAAATATTCCCTAAATTCACATTGTCGTAACTGTATTAGGCAACAACTGTAGTGTCAGTTACTTCCATTTATTTGTGTTAGCCCTCTTGTATAACTACATTTGTGTAATACATGTGCAATGACATAACGATTAATCTGAGTAGACGGTTTTAGGAAAAA
The DNA here is from genome assembly GCA_030765085.1 of Allium cepa. Taxonomy (NCBI): domain Eukaryota; kingdom Viridiplantae; phylum Streptophyta; class Magnoliopsida; order Asparagales; family Amaryllidaceae; genus Allium; species Allium cepa. The sequence goes on from CM060928.1 coordinate 807,600,420, forward strand.
TGGTTTATTTAAGTTTTAGTTTCAAGTGTATCAATTGTTGTGCCTCTGCAGATAAACACGTTTACCATAGAGGATATGTACTGAAATGTTGTGGCTTTGCAGATAAAAACTTAAATGTTGTGATACAGATTTTTTTTAATACCCGAATAAACAAAACTAAAACTTAATGTTGATATATGATGTACTGAAAAATAATACTTACTGGAACTTGATTCTCCAATGACATATGCTGCTGGCCAAGCTATCGTAATACCAAAAGCATCTTCCATACATACACTCAGATGTAGGTCGCCATAGCAATGCGTCATTAACTCTCACAAAGTTTACCCAAACTTTTACCGCATCTTTTTCCAGCGGAACACAATGAACCAACGTTGTTGGATCAGTTGAAGCGATAGTTCCTTCAGTCACTACTTGTCCCGTTTCACCCACATCAATCAGCTTACAGCTACTATTTGGTACCATATTTGCACCATGTTGGATAAGCAAATAAATAAATAATCATCAAATATGTCGTAATCATCAAATAAATAAGCAAAAGGATTAACCGTTTGAAAAAAGGATTAACATGTTATCATTGCAATCACAGCTAACTAGTGATCAAATAATCCACAAAAGTAAACTCTCCCCTTGACAGGGTTACTAACTAATTTAGTAGTGACATAAGAATTCTAGAATACTGACCAAAAGTAGTGACATTCGCAACTAATTTAGACCTTTTACATCCGCCATTGATTATAATACAGGTTAAAAACGCTAGCTTGGAAGACATTCTAATTTATTATTTATCATTTTCCAAACCTAAAAGGAATATTAATAATGAAAAATTACTATGTTTTTCCTGTAAAATTTGAAGCATGTTGATTTACCGAAGCAGTTAGTTACCCTGACAGTTTTATCGATAGATCCGCTTAAAAAGCTATCTTCTTGCTCAAAAAGTGCAAAGCAAGTAAAAGGCTACCGTACGGGAATTGGTCTTTGCCCCTTTATGTCCCATACCTGTTACGGTACATTTGAATTTTTATTCTATAAAAACTTTTTACCGTGTCCTTTATGACAAATTTGATCTAATATTATTACCTTAATCGAACCATCTGAGTTTTCAGCACTAAGTCAGCCCTTGTAAAAAATGTGGGCAGTTACTGCCCCATCACCAATTTGACCTATTTCTAAAATTTGTGTATGTATATATGACACACTGCATGTTACATTAACAGTTATGTTGTAATTTAACAAAACGTATACTTTATAGTTTATGTTTTTAAATACAATGCAACCACTTAGGTAATTTAATTGAACTAACCTGTTATGTAGTTAGAAAATACTCTGTTACTTTAAGTAACTCTTCAGCCATCCATGAACACCAGAAAGTCGCCTAAGTGAATCACGCGAACCTTTAGAAAACTTCTGCTTACCTAAAATTTATAAGAAGAGGAATAAGTAAACTATTCTATTGTAATGAATGAATATGCAAATATTGTTTGTTGAAGTGTAAAATAAACAGAATTTATGATGTTTATGAGCTGTATGTAATTATTTACCTTTCCCCAAAGTATATTATAAACACTCAAACATGCTAAAACTCTCTCCTCAAGATTTGAACCAGGGTGTAGAAAAGCTGTTGCGTCATTTAGTAAGATTTCACAAGCAGTAAATCTGAGGCTGCTTCTATCTATAGTCGGCATTTCACTTCCTAGCCATGCAATGGTTATAAGACATTCTTGTTGAGCATTTTATGTCTTGCTTTTAACCAACCTGCCATCAAGCATGCGTGAGTTTGTGAAACATTCAAAATCTTGGAATTCCAAAAATAAATCGTGCATGCCGATACTTAACTGTTCTGAAGGCGACACTTTTGATAGAAGGATGCTAGGGAACCTTGAGTTACAAGTTCAAGGAAAATAAATAGCTTAGAAAATTTAGGATAAACAGAAATCAACCAATTTATCATAGGTTACAAGTATATGTATATGTTCTAATATATTAATGCATGCTTGTAACTTACGACTTAATTCTCTCTGATAATAACAGACTATACTAACGTGGAAAACTACTATTTTGTAGTGCAAATTGTTGTAGGGCGACAAGTAATTTGCTCTAAGTGTAGTAGCAATATGTATTGTGAACAAAATGGTGTTTTATTTTGTGCCCATGCATAGCCGCCTTCTTAAGTATAGGGACAACAAATGAACTGCAAACTATATATAAATTACCCTTCAATAGTGCAATTAGATTAGCAAAAGTACTTCCCAATAAGGCTTTAGTTGTAAATAGTATAAAGGGGGTCTCATTTTGCATACTAATAGCTTCAAATGGTTGCTAGCTATATTATTTTTCTTCGATGTAATAATTCTAGAAAGAAAAAAATAGTGTATTGTTTTGAACCCCTTAGACATAGTTAGGAACCATAAGTTAAGCAAGGAAAAAAAAAACAGTGCTTATAACTAAATTTCAACTTCTGGGATCATAACTTGGTGCAACACAAAGTTAATCCATATTGATATTTTTAGTTTGAGATTAGACTTTATAATCATTTTGGTACCTTATTTAACTTGTTTTATGACTGCTGATCATATTTTTCTTGAATATTTCTCAGAAAATGCTGCAGTGCAATTCTGTTAATAGGATATCGGCAAAAGCTGCAATGGAACACCCCAACTTTTGGGTTGGTCCATTCATTGGTGTAGCGATTACAGCAGTTATCATTAATATGTACTAATGGCAGGTGCGGTGAAGGCTTTAGGATCGTTAAGGAGCAACGCATGATATTTATGATCGCACCATTGTATCGATATAATTAACTGTATGCTATTCTTGTGATTCTATGATTCTGGAGCTAAATGGCATTATTTGCATCACATGAAAGTGTAAGCATACATTGCACGTATACAGCGGTGAAACACCGCATGCGGCTCCACCTGATGTAACATAGCCACTAAACTATTGATTATTAATGTACATATCGTATAAATATCCGCATGATAACCACCGTATATATCACTACCATATTAACCATAAAATCATTATGAGCAGGCTATGATAGCCACTCAACTTATCATCTCGGACTTACATATTGGGTTTAAATTTTGACTTATGGCTATCTTGAAATGTTTAACATTAATTTGCAAATACAATTAAATTTAAATATATAAAGTTTAACATCGTATTTGTATTGCTCTAGCACGGCGACAAGATATATAAAATAAACTACAATTGTGTTTAAAGATAGATATAGAGTTTAACGTCGTATTTGATTAAAAGATGAAGCATGGTTGATTCTGTGTTGACTGCTGATGATTGGAAGATAATGAAGATCGGAACAGAACACATCATTCTACCATATGGACAAAAGAAATAATAAAAGTGCATAGTTACTTAAAGCAGAAAATTAATAGAAGAAAAATGGATATGTAATCAATTTTGTCCATTTAAAAGAGAGAAAAGGTAAAAAAGACATAAATTTGACCCTCAGCTATGATTTCCATATTTCGACCAAGATAAGGTTCAAACGAGATTTCATCAAATTACCTGTCCTACAACACATATTTCATGTTGCATTATTTTTTTATATGCTCTATCTTACTGGTAAATTTCATGTCCTAAAAGACATGCAACTTGTACCTTGTATCCCTAACTTATCCAACTTACGAAGTATGTGATTTAATATTGCTGAAAGCCTCTTGGTGCAGGACTATGAGCATCATTTAATTTAGTATCAAATCCCATATCCTAATATATAATCTTTTTAGTTGAACTGAAAAGATGGTGGGAATCATGCTGTTTAGGGTATAAATAGCACATTCAATGGTTTAATGGTTTCTATTGACACTTTAACTAAGATCTGTAGCCCTATGAAAAATGCATTTATTTAGAAATTTTGAACTAATTATGTGTGTTAATCCTTGTGGCCATCATATTATGATTGTAGCGTACTTATGATAACTTATAATATGTACAACTGGGATATTGCTTAACCTCAATATTGTTTCATGAGATCAAATACATTAATAATTTTTCCTTACTTGATTTCGTGGTTTAATTTCTGTACTCTCATTAATACTAAAGGCTAACAGAACTTATGCTTAATTTATGTAAGCTCATCAATAGTATTCATTATATCATTCAACAAAGCAAGTTGATTATTAAATAGGGGAAAAGGTGAGTGAATCATTACGGCTAGTGACACAGTGATAGGAACTAACTTATCATATGCTCAGTTAAATACGGCATCATAAATGATCGAAGCTTCAACAAGGAAAATCATCATCGATTTAGGGGTATATGGCAGGCTGAGTGCTAAAAAATTACATGGATGAGAATGCGCTACATTTTCTTAGACTGAGTCAGATTGATCAAAAATATAGTATATAAAAAAGAATACAAAAGTATTATCAAAGAAAGTAAAACAGAAGGCAAACCTCCTTGGCAATTTTCCCACTGGGTGCCATTCTGAATAAACGCTATGAGCATAGCAAGCTCTTGCGATGTTAATTTACTCTCATTTGTTGAAAGCTTTTCTTCATTAAGATGAACTACAATATCTCCCATAATCCAATTAGCAGCCAACTTCACATCAGATCCCACCTAAATTATAATCCCATAATGCAAACGCTATGAGCTTAATTAGCGTTGTCTCATGTTAAAATTTCAAAACTATATATCTTGCAATGAGTATTTTTCCATCTTTAAAAAGATATAAAACAAAAAGGAAATATTCCTGAGTTCTCAATCTTTTCTCTCAATTTATTTATTTCTTCAATCCAAATATACGTAATGTATTGTATCATCTAAATAGATTTACTTGCTTAACCAAACTTGAATGGATGCTAATTACAACATATACATGTATTTTGCTATATTATTCTACATAATTTACTATAACGCTTGTATACAAAAAAATGTAGCATAAATATTCACTAAAACTTCATTTAACGCTTATTATAATTCCAAGCAGATTCTCCTTCAAACCGATTGCCCTTAGCAAAGAAAAATAAAATTCAAACGTTTGTAAAAAAAAATTCTATGAATATCTCAAATTTATTCGTTGAATAAAAAAAAATTACTAAACAAAAAATCTGTAAACTGAAGAAGAGAGGGAAAAAATAGTAAAAACTCAACTTTATGAAGACGGCCTTCCAGCGGTTGGCCTTATATAAGAGTCATCAAACTTTCTCTGGTAGGCATGAATAGTGCGAACTGGTCTCTCCAGTAGCAATTTCAAACTGCACTTATTCTCTATTTATTTCTCTTGATTAAGAAAAGCTAGAGTTGGCTCTGCTTCTTCAGGGCACTCATAGTTATTGGCTTTGCAAGGCAGCAATGCTTTAGTTAATTCTCCTTCTGAATTATAAGTTTGTTGTCGACTCTTGTCTCTAAAAATAAATAAATATGCGTGGATGCACATTATTTCAGTTTATTAATATCTTGTTTCAATCATGAAACTGAATACAATTACAATTTTCTAAATATACGCATGTATAATTCTCCTTTCCTACCTACTTTTGATAGATGGAAAATAATAAACATAAAATATTGAAACAATTGTTTATATTTTTTCAAAATAACATCTTAAACATATAATATTTGTATTATATCCATTGAACTATCGACAATTAAAAACTAAAATGCTATAATAAGCAGGTGAATGAATAACAAAACCCATGCAGAGTTAACATTCTAGTTTATCTAATATTTTTCCAACTAAGCAGCATGCTATAGAGATAAATAAATTTGAACAACTCAAGATTAATCACTATATGCCAACTTGAGTTGGTCAGGCTCATAGACATTGTTGAAATCATAGAAGAAGATGTTATAACTAACATACAGACAAACACAAAATAATGAAATACATTGTAATGATCGTAGTAATTTAAAATATACTCATCAATCAAAATATGGATCTCAAGTAACTTTCCACTAAATAAATAAAACCAAAGACACAATGGTTGTTGGAAAACCATCTCACTGAATCAACCTCTTAGTGTTTTGTAGAAAAATATATCAACCCATATATTATATTACATTTTGTATACGTGTTCTTATGCGTGCAAAAGTGCATGCACTCACCAATGCACATGTACCCGAAAGCTACCTAAACCAACTATAAAGCAATAACATACTAATACATCAATGGTAAAAAATAAAGTGTAAAAAGAAGTTTCGGTTTTTTACATATTTTTTATGACTTTCAAGCAATGATAAACAAAGAAGCGCTTAAATCAATTAATAGTTTTTCCCATCTAAATGGGCAAATGGTAATGATCCAAATTAATCTTATAATGCACCATTATATTAATGGTCCGCTTCTCTATAAATAACTGGAAAGAAAAAGCCCAAGTTTAATCAGGGCCCTAGTTTTAATATTAAAAAAAAAGAGGTAGAAAAACATTCAAAAATCCTTAAGAAATCAAACAAATCCCTAGTTTATCAAAGAGGATGTTTGATAACATGTCTATAAAGAGAAATGAACCTCCTATCAAGACGGTAGCTTGATAACAACAAATACACACATATACTTACGTGCGTATGCAAAGCTATACCTTTTCAAGGGTTTTGATTATTTTTCCTTTCCTTCTACTTTATTTCTATTTTCTCACCCTCAAATAAATTGACACTGCCTCCCTCCACCACTTCTGGCATAATCGACCCTAGAAACACGACCGTTACATCCAACATCTAATGACGAGCCAGTCAATATCAAGTGAATGCAATCAATGTACAATATATTTGTACAAAGACTGATTGATCAAACTATACAAAATAATACTTGAATATCACATAAATTAACCTAATCCAAACACAAACTGAAAAATCATAATAATGAATCAAAACATTACCAATTGATTATAGTTGAGTATTAATATTTTATAAATACAAAATTGACCGAGAGAAGCAGTGATTTAGGGTTTGAAAAATTAACATAGACGACTGCAATCTGAGGGTTGTAAAATTGACATAGACAAGGGTAGATTTAAGATTTATGCAGAAGTCCATATAGCACCATATAAAATAAAAAATTCGTATATAAAATCATACCGATTTAGGGTTTGTAAAATAGACACAGGCGAGTAGCAGATAGAAGGAGGAGTCTATTGACTACGAAGAGAGTATAATGACAAAGGGGAGCAGTGTGATGATGATAATGGAGGAAAAGTTATTGGGCTTGGTGAGTTTTGCGTAAGTGAAGAGGAAAAAGGAAGACTTCCGAAGCGAAGTAAATGTTTTAGCATGGGCGGGAAAGCGGGAAATTTTGGCAGCGTTGAAAAGTAAAATGTAAAATAATAATAGTTGCACTTACCGTTAAATGCCGCTAATAAATGCAACTAAAAACAGATTTTCTTGTAGTGGCAACTCGCACCACTAGGAGAAGGAGACTTTGCCGCAGGGGTTGCCTGCTTACCCTTTTTGTTGGGATAAGGACCCTTGAATTTGTTTGGCCTCTTCTTGTTGTTGAAGTTTGGTTTAGGGCCTTCCACTTCAACATCACTCTCTCTATCAGCCTCTTCAAGACGAAGAGCGATATCGACGAGTTGATCAAATGCGACTTCTAGTTTCAGGAGTAGTGGCTTCTTAAGATTCTTATTTAAGCCATAAACGAACCTCTGGTTCTTCTTTAATGGGGTGTTGATGTATTCAACCCCATATTTGGAAAGCGACTCGAAGGCTGCGACGTAATCAGTCACAGAGGATTGACCTTGAACAAGGTCTATAAAACGTCGAGCCAATGTTACTTTCCCAGCTTCTGGTACAAACTTTAACTCGAAGCGTCCCTGAAATTGCTCCCAGGTGAGATCCGCTTCATTAATTTCTGAAATAAGGAGTTCGTACCAGTCCAATGCTCTCTCCTGGAGCATGCTGGAAGCCACCTGAACGCGGTGGAGATCGATAAGGTTCGTGCGAGAAAAGATTCGATCGCATGATTTTAACCAAGCTTGGACCTCGATGATATTTTCCGAACCTTTGAAGGGCTTCCCACCCAAGTTGGTGTAATCGCTGCACAAACGTGCAAATCCCGACTTTGGGTGAGTAGGTTCCGGGTTAGCTCCAGCTGCTTGAGCATTAGTTACTAAATCAAGAAGCTGTTGAGCAGTCATAAAAACTCCATCCGGGGGAGCAGCACCAGATGATCCAGTTCTGGGACGGCCTGGTCTAGACATTCTCTTCCTTTAAGAAAGAAAGAAGAGAAGGAAGAAGGTTATTCACCAATGAACATCAAGCAATCTTGATAGATAAAATAAGAAATCATAAAGGAAATAGGATGAATCGGTACGAAGACTCGAATTAATCCTATGGTATGACTCCTAAGATAGACTTAGGACGATGATCCTTGTTAAGTTATTCTACATTGTTCCGAAGTTTGGCTCTGATACCAAACTGTGACGCCCCACCTCTATACCCACGCTAGCCAAGAACACTCCGGAGTAGTGCTGTCAACTAGCACAGAGAATAAGGCTGTTGAGGAGCGACCATCCATGTAATTGCTGATCACACGGTGGCTATAAATAATCTTCGGAAACAAACATAGAAATAATCATATCACAAATCAGTCACAGAGGATCCATATCACAAAGGCGGAAGAAGATATGAATATATAACTAACACATGAAAGTGTACATCAGAGTAGTGGTCAGTAAGATCCACGATAATACAAAAGAATAGCAACACGTGCTATACAAAAGAATACAACTATGAGTCTATATCTCAAGTGTATACAACAAAAACTGCTAATCTAAACAGTTAGCCAAAAGTCAGAGTGATGAATCCCTGGGAAGAAGTCAAGCAGAAGCACCTGTAACATCTCGGTCTGACCCGAGTATTATTTAAGAAAATAATAAACGGGTCAGTCTAGCTATAAATATCAGATGACATGATATAACATAAAAGATATGGATAAACATAAACATCCATAATGGCATACCACTATAAGTATGTAAATAATGATCAACAGAAGATCAATCAATAAGAGATAATCAATATCACAAGAATCTTCTCAAAGATTCGGAAAGGGCATCATACCCCATACTTGTACTCATAACAAGTCAATGACATAAATTCTAGAAATCAATGCAAGAAGTCCAGAAATCATAAAAAAAAGAGAAAGAGGCCTATCACATGACGGTCCGAAGACCAAGGGGAGCTACCCCACATGTGTGAATGGAATCACACAGATTAAGGTCGAGACTAACCAAAAAGCAAAAAGGTATGTGTGAGTGGAATCACACAAGTGGTGTCTAGTCTAACCTCGCAACAAGAGACATCGCACAGTTGCTAGTCTAAATCATCAGAATGATCGTCATGATCAACGAAAAGTGTCAATTACACTAAGCTAGTAAATATAGAAGTTTAGCTTCATGTCCCATAATCACTTGCTTAACTTAAATATTTACGAACAAACTGTAAATCTTCACTAATAAAATTATCACAAGAGGTTCAATCGAACAAGTCCAAGAATTAACCAACGAAGTGAACGCAAGCGTTTCATACCACTTGTTTTACTAAGTCGTTTAATTAGATTTCTCATCCGAGTGAGGTAAAGGTTTGTATATACTAATAGATTGGAAAACGGTTTAAGAAAAGAGCTTTGTTATTAAAAATAGAGTTGAAATTGTTTGTTAAAAGAGTTTTGATATTTACCACTAGTATTGAAACCTTTATATTATAAAGTGACAAAACACAGAAGTAATTGTAGAAACAATCAGTCACAAAAAATCGCATACGGAGATGTGAATAAAATCCAAGGAAATTAGCTCAATGTTTTTCAGATAAGATCCCCTACGGAGGGGTGGTCCAGGGGGGTGGCAACCCCCCCAAGGTGGGGGTGCGGGGGCAACGCCACCGCTTACGGGGTTCGACCTGCCCGGTCAGGTCGCGGGGGTCCAGGGGGCAGCGCCCTCGGCGGGGTGCGGGGAAGCGCCCCGTCAAAAACGGTACGACCTAGTGAAGGCAAAAAGGGGGTCTAACGACCTAAAAGTATTCGCGACTTAATGGGTTATAGGCCTAACTCGTGAGCGACCTACGAGATAGGCAAGTGGAACGACCTAAAGATGAATGGGTCGAACGACCTAACGTGAGCACAGGTGAAGCGACCTATCGGTCCAACGACCTAAGGGGAAAAGGCAACCTAGGTCTAACGACCTAACTGCTCGCGACCTAAGGGTCTAAGGTTATGCGACCTAAAATGGGTTCGCGACCTAACACTCAAACGACCTAAAGAAAATAAGGGGTCGAGCGACCTAAAAGAAGCAGCGACCTAAATAGAATCGAGATCCAACGACCTACGAGTTAGGTCATGCGAGTTAAGGAGGTCAACGACCTAACAGAGACACACGACCTAATAGAGGAACGCGACCTAAAGGCACGCGACCTAGCGACCTAAGCAGGAAACGCGACCTATAAGGGACAAGCGACTTAAGTGGTTTACGCGACCTAGTGGACGAACAGGTTGAGCGACCTAAGAGGTTCGTGAGTTATCGGTTTAATAAGGCAGAGCGACCTAATGAAGGAACAAGGCCGAACGACCTATAGGGCTCGCGACCTACGACCTATAGGGCTCGCGACCTACGACCTAAAAGGCTTGCGACCTACGACCTAAAAGGCTTGCGACCTACGACCTAAAACCGAGTGAGTCAAATACGAAGGCCGTGACTTTTCCACCCCGAGCGACCTAATGAAGACAGAACGACCTAAGAGCAGTTTTTCACCAAAAACACTAAAAATTGGAGTTTTTCGCCAATCCAATCCAAACCAAATGCAAATATGCATGCGAAGGTGATAGGGAATCATTCCCAACAGTCCAATATGGTTATAGGCTAGAATCGTGAGATAAAAATCTCACCTTTGCACCAAATATCAATGAAAATGAAGTTTTAAGCAAGCAAGAATCAATCCTTCTTCTATCTAAGCACAAGAAGCTTGAATCCAATGTCTTCTTCTTGAATTTGGAGTAGAAAGATGGATTGCAATTGAATTTGAGTTTTGGAATTTTAATTTCCCATTCCCTCCACCATTAATGCCAAAGCTTGATTAGTTAGGAAATTTATGAAGAGTGAGGAGAAGAGGGTTGGAACTTGGGCTTAATAGGCTAAACTAACCCAAAGTCCAAAGCGGGAAAAGTTAGTGAAATTTCACTAACTCCAAACCTATCGATGTTTATACTTAAAAAAGTTGTAAACGACATTTCGAACTCAATGGAAGTGGCCTCGAGTCCTAATTTGACCGTTTGCAAGAAGTAGCTTTTCGGACCAAAATCCGATTAACGAGTTACTATTTAAATAAAATATTTAAATACAAACTCGATAAATATGCAGGTTGTTACATTTTCCGTGTTCAATTATTCAAATCATAACTAAAAAGATTGTCCGCTATAATTTCATAAATTAGTCCAAAACAAAAGATTTAATTTTAAAATATAAAAGATTACATCATTTGAAATTACAAGGAACAATCATTTCTTTTTATTACTGAAATAGACAATGTAAACTGCAATGAATTCATACTTTACACATTTCTTTCTTATTTGCATCTATTCCTGTTTAGATCAAATGATATATTTTTCTAAAAGGGAAAGAAATCAAACTAATTTACAAATATTAAGCGGATCTAAATTCCAACAATCTAAACATATAAAAAATTGCATTCCTACAAGATTAGGGTAATAATCCGAATTCCTAACATTATTATACAAGTTAATTTTAGATCTGGAATAAATTTCATTCAAATCAATATTCTAAATTCATACTTTTGGGACTGACTTTCAGATCACGTTATAAACAATTCTAAATCAATTCATAAACAAGAATATGTAGACGGTATTTATTATATTCAAATTATATTCAATTTATTGCCTACAACTCATATACAATTATCCAGTTATGTGTAATAATCAAATAAACACCAAAGTTATAATTTTCATATTATAAAAATCTATAAAATTTTCCACTCATCTTTTAAATGCGATCTAAATCTTCAGATCTGAAGTAGAACCTTTGATTCATCTCCAAATATTTTTTGATCCAAAAAAATATGTATAAAAAGGGTATATACATATATAAGAATTACATATTTGAGAAGAGATTTAGGATTGAGAGAGAAAATAGATATAAATACACACACACACACACACACACACACATAACCTCAAATACGCATATAGTTGATTCTCTTCGCTTCTTCTTTTTACTAGATTTACATTCTTCTCTAATTTGTATGAATATAGGTATAAATAAATTATTTTTGTAATTTAGAAAGAAAGTGGAGAGAAGAAATGGTAGAGTTTTGCTAATGCCTCTAGAAAAATATAACAAGAGAAGGGAGCATTGGGCTTGAATTTATAGGTGTAAGAATCAACCTCAACCGTTAGATCAAAATATATTAAATATGGACCATTGGGCCTAGGCAAACCCTCGCCACCACATACGAAGCGGTCAACTGCCCCCTTCCTAAGGGTCGACCGTCGCCTTCCTAGGAGTCGACCACCCTTTATCGACCGCTCTGATATGCAAGTCAATCTATGGGCCCTAGATTATTGATATATAAATGTTAATTTTCATATTCGAATTATTTTCATTTTGAAATCATTTTTCGTCCATAGCTTCTCCGTTTAAACTTTAATCGCAAAACTCTGAATATAAAGTTTCTCATAATTTCACCATGAAGGCTGTGGTGCAAGTTTCATGCTCCAATTCCATTGTTTGTGAAATTTCCATTTTTGGAGCTAAATTAATTAACTAACTAATTAAATAACTAACACCAAATTGCAGGGTGTTACAAAATCCACTTAATTATGGTACTATATGATATATAAAAGTGATAAGAACGATATATAAGAGTGAGATGTAAATAAAAAGTGATACACAAACCAGCTTTATTAATTCAACCTAATACATTCGAATACTTCCAATACAATCATACATTTAAATCAATCCAAGATAAAATCAGCCATACCAAAACTAGATTACTTGTAATCCTAGATAAGTTTATACACACCAATCCATACATCTTATTTTAGTGTAATCTTATATTATGCGAAGTTAAATCAAATTTTAACCAAACCAATTAGTTTAAACTTCTTTAAGAACTTCTACCCAACCATCGAAACTGAAAATTGGACCTACTTTAATCCCAACCTTCATTGTCTTTGTTGATGGCACAATCTGGATCATTGGTTGGTTCATCTTTGATAAAGGAAAAAAAACATCCATCAAATCGCATCAAAATGTTTTTCTTGCTCTTTTATCATCTGCATTGACTCACATCTAAGTGTCTTTGATTTCTAAGTATAAAAGTAAAAATGTTCTTGAACAATTGAAGGGTTTGCTCATGATTTTCAAACAATTTTTGGTGTGGGAAAACCATTTTTGAAAAGATAAGTTTATAAATGAAAATGGAGAAGAAAGAGAGTGGAAATGGTGTTTTCCTAGAGTGAATAAGTTTATATAGGGGTGAGAAGTTGTTTAATGCGAATTGGTGGTTGGTAGTTTATTTTATTTTGGAATTTAAATTTTTTGTTTCTGCCCATTATAAGTCAACATATATGTTATACATATGTTGACACCTATGTTATACATATGTCGACATATGTACCATTTGTTGCAAAAACAACAATCTTGCAATACTTCTGTTATTAGCCTAAACTATTGTACTTTTATGAATTTCCACAGATAATAATAATATATGACATCAAGAAACTTGATTCATTGATAATCGTAGATGAGTACATGAAATTTCAAAGAAAACATAAAGATACATGGATTAAAACTAAGATAATCCAAACTAAAAGCCAGAAAATCAAAGTATATACAACTACGAAGAAGTAAATGAAGATGAAGCTTTTCCACTAATCTTGTGAATGATCTTTTCAAAATACTTGTGTACTTTTTCGAAAGAGAAGTGAATTTGTTAGAAAATGATCTCTTAAGCTTCTTCTTGCTATTAATAATTTTCTCATAATTTTTAAGAAGTTCTTTGTTGGATGGATGAGTTGGCATTTCGATACTTTCCAAAGAAGTATCTTCTTCCTCTTCTTGTTCTTCCTCCTTCTTCATTTCCCTTTCTTCTCCTTCCTCTTCCTCTTCTTTTCTTATTTTATGCTCCTCTTCCCAAACCAATCTTTATTTATTTTCCACAAGTGTTTCATAAGGCTCAATTATGGGTGAAATTTGCATGAGAGAGATGTTGACCATGTCGAAAAGTTTTCCAGTAATGTTTTCCTCTCCTCTTAGGTCAACACCAAAATATGTGAATAATCTAGTGATTTACACACCATGAAAGAGAATGTTCTCATGCCTAGAGATATTCTTAGGAACGAATTCATCCAAAATAACTTATGACCAATTTATGTCGAAATAACCATAAATTTCTAATTTGTGTTTTGAAAACCTTTTGAGTCGGGTTATTATAATTTCTCATCCTCGGAGTTATGTTTTGCTGTAAAAGAAGACTCAAAAAATTTTCTTTAGGACGCAAATTTTTGTTTTTGAACTCAAAATCCTCATCATTTTCAAAAATATCATGAAGAACTTCACGATCTTGAATATCAATTTTAAAAGTCAAAAGGTCCATTCTGCTAGATTTGCATCCGAGAATGTTACCTAAAATTTCAGAATTCAAAACAATTTGTGTGCTTTTGACACTACCCAAAACTACACCTTCATTCCCTTTATAAAAATTTCCTTTTTAATTTGCATAAAACATACTAAATTTGAAAAATATACAAAATCAATTTAGGAAACATCCGTAAAACCAAGGATTTCATTTTTAACACAAAAGTCATAAAGAATATAAGTAGAAAAAATCATCAAAATTTTCAAATCTTCTGGATTTTCCGAAAGAAACATATTACATATAGGCTACCATTCCATCTTTATCATAGAAAAGACGGCTCTTAGTTTTCTTAGAAAGCCTTATGGATTTAGGAGTATTGCTTGATGGTGCCATGATGAATTGTTTAAAGAGATAAGAGAGATAATGAATTTTTGAATTTTGAAAATGAGAATGAAATGAATAGACGGAGTTAGAATAAATAAACAGAGAATCAATAGCCATATTCTCTAGTCAAAGGACACCCTTTTAGGACATTGGAGTTGGTGAAGCGGTGGGGGGAATTTCAAATATTGAATTTGAAATGAAATTTCAAATTCTAAATTCATGTGCATATGTCGACATATTGCTAGAGGATATGTTGACGTATAGCCCGTGATTTTCAAAATTAAGAGTTGAATAAATTATTCCTATTTGTTTGTACATGCGTAGATATATATACTAATCCTTTAATTATTACTAATCTATGTATTTAGTAAATAATTTTAAAATTGAGAATATACATAAATTTTATATTATTTTCATTTTAGTATTATATTATAAAATAATTTTTATAGTATATTTAAAATCTATTTATGCACACTAAATTCATCCAATATTATTATTAAACTATAGATTGTTACTAACAATCAAAAGCAACCAAAAACCCCATTCAAAAATTCAAAATTTAAATTTTAAATGCGTACCTATTTTTGGTTCATTTCTTAGAACTTTTCTAAATTGATTATTGTTGTGAAGCACATATTAGCATTTTACATATCTGGTTCATTATCACTTGAGGAAGTACCTGAATCGTCTAGTGTTGCAATATAAGCTCTTCTCCATTTTCTGAATGAATCAGTTTTTGGTGATTTTTTCGGTTTTTCCAGCTGTGGACAATTTCTCTACATATGGCCTAATTCATTACAGTTAATACATCTAACATTTCCACTTCCTATTCTACTTCATGAAATTTTGTTATTATTTCTCCTAAGACTATTCATCCTTCTATATTTTAGAAATTTTCTAAAATTTATGGTAATAAAGGCAATTTCTTCATCATCGTCGTTGTTTTGAATCCAAATCATCTTTTGTGGTATTGAAAGCAATGGATTTCTTCTCTATTATCTTGCTTTCTCTGTTGCCCTGTGTTTTTGCTTCTAATGATATTAAATTGCTATTTAACTATTTAATTATTAGAGCGCTAATATCATTAACCTCTTTAATTGCATGAGTTTTTTAGCCCCACTCAGGAGTAAGTGAATTGAGCATTTTTCTAACTTGATCATCTTTAGAAAAAAATTCAAACTATGCAATTAGTGAATGTGCTATATCTTAAATCAACTATACATATAATAAATGGCCTCATTTGGACTCATTTTAGATAATTGAAACTGGTTAGTTCATATAGAGATTTTCATCTATTTGACTTTACTAGTGTCCTCATGTGTAACTTGTAGTGTTCTTCATATTTCATATGCAAACTTATAAATGAACACTCTATTGAATTCATTCTTATCTAATGAACAAATGAAATATTCATGGCTTTAGAGTTACTTTGTGCAAGTGCATTTTGGTCAACAGTGCATTATGAAAAGTTTATCTAGGGGTCAGTGTATTCATTCTATGTGACATTCCAAATATATAAACTAGTTGATTGTAAATAGATTTTCATTCTACATGATTAATAGGTGCAATTACTGCCATTAAAAAATGCGGTCTAGTAGTATATTTTCCTTCAATAATGGTGTGACTAAAAAGTAAACTAACAGTATTGTTAGCCATTTAAACTTTTCAAAAATCAAAATTATAAATACTTTGAAAACCCATGTATAAATACCAAATGTTAGTTTGCGGAAGAGGCATCTTAAGGATAATTTAACACTAGAGGGAGGGTGAATAGTGCTTACTGAATTTTATGAATCTTTTTAAATTCTTTTAAGGTTATGATTAAATAATGCAGAATCAACAATCACGTATACAAACACAGACACATATAAATGCAGTAAAAGTAAAAAGTAAAGAGTTGGAGGATCTCATTAGGAATTTTTATACTAGTTCGGAGTTACCATACATCCAATCTTGTATAATTTATTATGTAAATTCCTTTTCAAATACCAAAGTCGATACAATCTCAATTTCAAGGCTACGAGACACACCCTTCAGATTTTTCAAGATCTGGGTACACTCACTGGATTCGGATAGGACACTAGCACGCCCACTTGGATTCAAACGGGACACCAAACACACCCACTTGATTTAGATGGGACACAAGTACACCCACTTGGATTTCAAGGACACCAAGCACACCAAAGAGTATAAGACTATGATTTAATATATAGTTTACAAAGTTAATTTCTTGATCTTGAATACAAATGTTCCTATAACCTCTTGAATAGCACTTTGATCTTGATTTGAGTGAGAGAGATGAGAGACACTACACCATGAATGACATTTTGCCGAGCTTAATATTTCGATACGGCTTTTAGTCATATCTAATGAGCCGATTAGATACGGCCTAAGGCCCTATCTATTTGTCCAAGTAGATACGGCTTTTAGCCGTATCTAATGAGGCAGGTAGATACAGCCTTAGGCCGTATCTAATTGGCTCATTAGATAAGGCTTTTAGCCATATCTAATTGTACAAATAGGCAGCGCCTATGAACCAATTAGATATAGATATATAATCAATATCCAATATATAATATTATAGACCTATTCATATCCAATATATAATATTATAGACCTATTCATATCCAATATATAATCAATAATCATTCCGAGACATCAAAACAAATGATATTATAGACAGTGCACATTCAAATGATTCAATAATCCACATTGCAGTGCGTAATAATTTAACAATATCATTACATAATATCATTACATAATACTAGAATTAGCACATTAATATATCGCCGTAGCGGATACTAGAAAACTCTATCGCTCCAGTACCAAGATCCAAATACACAACAATAATACAAATGTATCACATTACTACATAACACAAATACACAACAAGCCTCTGTTATACTGTGTTGTTACGGCAGCCACTGCACAATGCAAAGCCAAAGAGCTAACTCCTCCAGCCCAAAACATCTACACAAGCATTACAAAATATTAGTACATCTTTTGTTTTAGGAGTTAACTCCATATATATTGTATTTCATAAACATGCAGAATTATTTTATGTACAAAATATTAGTACATCTTCAAAACATGCCTGGCTATCCTAATAAAGTAATAAACTATTGGCTTTACAATTAAATTTTGACAGCAGTTAACATTCAGGAAAGAAGTAATAGTATCTTTTCTTGACACATACAACATCAAAGTGAACCAATTTTGGCAGAAAGAGTACCATGAATATATATCATTATAAACAGAGTTAGACAGAATAACATGAAGCATTATATAAAAACAACAAAACCATATTCTTATGCAGATTTGTAGAAGTGATGACACATGCTAAAAAAAATTTGGAACTCATGAAAGTTCAGTGTTTGCATCACGTAGCTACCAGTATGTACAAGTAAATAAGTTATAAGTGGCATATATCATGAGATGAGTCAAATAATGGTAGTAAAATCAAATAATATTTCAGGTATAAGAACTTCCTAAAACAGTAACCCAAAGTATAGCCTACTTAGTTAATGAATAATTTTCATCTTTGACCAAGGATTCAACCTAAGACGCTTTGTTCCCTTATAATAGATACTAAATGAACTCAATTATGTCACATAAAATATGATGTGTCATCTAACTTGCACAATTGAAATGACCCACCAGTTTCCTTAAAGTTCAAAGTCTTTGCTAACCAAATCTTAAAACAAGAAATAAATTTAAGCTCAATGTCTTTGCTAACCAGATTCCTTAAAGTTCATAAACTTTATAACCCACCAGTTGTTGAAATGAAATATGACCGGTGAAGAAGGCACTGAGTGAGGCATTTGTAAATACAGTTACTGCAAAGCAGGATGCATATGGTAAGAGTAGGAATGCCAGGAAGACAGGGCCAGTTTAGTGAACTTAGGAGCTGCTGCAAATGCGAGACTGAAGTAATGCACTGATATAGGAAGGTAAATTGAGTAAGGCTAGTGCTTGTTAAATTAAGGTGACGCGTTTCAAGCATAAATGAAGGATCATTCAAGAGAATGTTGACGTAGTTAGCTGAAACAAGTGTGTGCAGCAAGATCAGTGAATGACTAGTTGTAACTTATATGCAGGTGCAGGTGCGTTGTTGAAGCGATGGCAAAATTATGAATGTGGACATAAATGAGAGCATGACTATGAATGAACATGAGTATGGACATTGGCATAAACATGAATAAGAGCGAGGAGAGATGACAGATGCTACCCAGTTGCAACAGGAAGTTAAAGCCCCTCGATGAAGTTACAAAGCAAGGAAAAAAATCGGTGTGTAGGTGAGTGGATGAGCCTTTGAGAAATCTAAGTTCTCGAGTTGTATTTTTAAAATTCTACTATCCCATAGAATGATAGGATAAATTCTACAAATATATAGATTAGTTCCATTCGAAGTTCCATGCTATTGTTACATATTATTCATATTCAATATTGTGAAGCGTAGTCTTGCTATACTCAAAATAATTACGCATTTACAAAATACTGTCTCAATTCATCATATTTCATTAGATCTAGGATGTCAACTCCATGTACTAATTTCTAACGTATGAATAGAAATGAAATAAAGGAATAAAGTCGAACATTTTGGACACAGGTTCAACTTTTCGACGGATCAAATTGAGAGTCGAATTTTTTTTTTGCTCCTTAAGCTTGTGGAGTCCTGTTCAAAATCTTGGAGTTTCAGTATAGATCTATGTGCCTATATAGATCAAGTTTATGGATTAACGAAAATGGGACTTGAAATATCGACCACATAAACAGAAAATATACCCGCTCCATCATCTAGAGGTATCGAATAAGACACTTCGGATGGCACACATATCCACCCACTCCAACATCAGCAAAGGTCTATGCAAATTGATGATTCATTTTGCTGGTTCTCTCATCTGGTAGCAGTATACTGTCCAACACCACTTTTTCATGTGTGGATGGTACATATTTCCCATGGATGTTGGACAATGTAGAATCTCGGCATATAGTACCTTTTGCAATAAAAGGGAATATTTATTATTATTTAAGTTTTCAACTTATTATGTCATAAATGTTTAAATGTTAAAAATACCTGTTCCTATTACTTCTAAATCAAAGTTGAGGATTTCACATTTTTGATTGTTCGTAACATTGGTCGAATCCTGGAACTGCGAAGCAATGAATTCAGGAGCATTGAATTGTGTGGCGCGTCCTCCATCAGAAGAATTGACCGGTGCACGAATTCCCTGTTCAATATTTCCCACCATGTTGATCAAAACCTCCATTTGTCCAGACAAATTTCCCACTGTACCCTCCAAACTTCCCACCCTCATTTTCAACTCATCCTGCTCGACATGAACATGTCGGAGTCGTTTCTGTGCAATGGCACAAGCCTTAACTTTAGTCTTTGGTATAACGGTCCCAAAACCATGGCTCCTACCCCTTGCATCCTTACCAAGCACTTATGATAAGATATCTTCATCCACTGTCAATTTTTCTTCATCACTATCAGTGATCTTTTCCTTCGCTTTCGCAATTTGATCCTGTAATATGATAATACTTATATGAATAAGGAATTTTAAAGAATATGCAAGTTAATATTTGTTTAACTTACAAAGTACGAAGAAGTGGAATCTGATATGCTACCATCTTTTTTCATGTGTGTCTTCTCCCATACTTGACGACGACTGATATATGTTGATGGACTAGCAACGATCTGCAATAAAAGTTGATGCAACGACATGAATATCCAATCATAATGTGTAAATCATTTGAATGAAAATGAAAATAAATTACCATTTCTTGTTCTATTTTAGCGTGACTTTTACTACCTGCATGATGAGCATAACTAAGCAATGCTCTGTTCTTTTTGCCTACCTCTCTTCTTCCGCTCGCTTCAGGCGTTGCGTCATTTTTTACGAATTCTTCCCAATCTTCTTCAGCAACTGTAGGTGGGCAATTTTTCAACCGTTCTTCGTCATTGTTGAAAGGGTCATAATAAACTACTCTTAAGTTTTTCTTGTATCTCCTAAAAGCCTCGACCATTCTCTTTAAAAACATTTCCTTTGAAGCGGATCGAGCTCATAAATTTTCTGCAAAAAATATATTAAATTATGTGTTGTGCAAAGAGTTGAAACCATAAGGCTATTGAATGAAATAGTTGTTGTCAAACAGATATGGATACTTACCACCAATTCGTTCCAAACGTTGTCCTTGTATATTCCAGCTACTTTATTCCAACTTATATATGATATCGGCACATGAGCTCTTACTAGTTTACCGAGCATAGTAGCGATTTTTCCAGCGTTATCTGAGACCGGAATACCAAGTAAGTTTTGATCAACTTTCTTCGTCTCTGCACATGACGAATGTGAAGATGGTGCATTTTCTGACATAGTTTCCAGCGTTATCTGAGACTGGAATACCATGTAAGTTTTAATCAACTCCATAATATAACACACTTGCACATACAAAATTATTAAGTGACAACACCTGGAATTGCATTGGAATGTATAAAATATTCAAAACCATAAATACATACAATCATGCAATTAAAAATATACAGACACACAATCATGTGACGTACGAATACTAGTAAGTTAACATATGGATTTGGTAAGGTATTCTAATTTTTCATTGTCTTCAAAAGCTGATTGATAGATGGTAGGGAACTCAATGTCATCCACATTTGTAGTCAACCATTTTGGTATATGCAAGACTACAGACCATCCGTTATTTTTTAAATCTTTTGAGTAGAAAACTTGACTCGCTTCTGATGCAAGAATAAATGGCTCGTCTTTCACGTTATTTTTGTTCTTCAATTTCCCTAAATTTACCATGATGAGGTTTGAAATGGGATATATTTTGCAACCATTGACCTTATCCTCGAATTTTACCCAATCACAGTAAAAAACTGTTTGTTTGAAGTCGGTGTAATCCAACTCAAGTATCTGTTGAATGACTGCGTAATACGTTGTTTCTGCTTCCGTATAATTTTTATCCTTGCCACTCGCTCTAAATTTTGTAATTGCTCTCATGCATACACCGCTATTTTGTGTTACCATACGGTCTTCGTACTTTTTCGTGGAAAAAGAAAATCCATTCACTTGGTCTTCATATAACTACGCGTTATATGAACTTCGGCCCGTGCACTAACCGCCACAGAGTTGGATCAACATCGATGGTCTTTAACAGCTACATAAATTTTAATAAGTAAAAAAGCATGGTCACAAAGGTGTATTGCACACTTATAAACACATGAAATACTTAAGACGAAGTTAAACCTCATTACGTAACCATAGATTAAAACTTTGAACTACTTCCATGGTGGTAGCCATGCCTCTAGGTAGAAATCTAGTACTTTTCACATAGGAGTTATACCTCCTATGAAAAACACATATCAAAATGTATATATAAATTGAATTAAAAAATTAAAATTCCAAACAAGTTCGTGAACTTGCTTCTTCCATTCATCCAATCCATCGTACTTATTAAGGTTCCATCTACGCACCTGTTCAAACTGCACTTGGGTTAACGTTATGTCTTTACCATTATCCAGAGGTATCTCACCAGCAAACTCATCGTCCTCGTCTAAAAATGCTTCGCGGGTATGTTTATGATTGCCATCACCTCCGTTTGGCATATATTCCATGTAGTAAAGACTAGCTTCTTGTACGATATATCCTTCTGCAATACACCCTTCAATGTATCTTTTGTTGTGCACATATCCTTTATATGTTTTCATCAACGTATAAATGTGATCAATTATATACTATAGACGGTAGCTATTTATATGAAATAATGATGTGCATAATTGAAAGTAGAAATTTACCGTTCAAATGGATACATCCATCTACATCTGACAGGGCCACAAATCAACGCTTCATCGGCTAAATGAACCATAAGGTGGACACTGATATCAAAAAATGCAGGTGGAAAATGTTTTTCAAATACACACATTGCTTCTACTAAGCTAGCCTTTGCTTTTAAAAGATGTTCCCTATTGATCACCTTTGAACACAAAATGTTAAAGAATAAACTAATACGATGAACAACATTTCGTAGATCCTTATGTTGTAGATAAGAATGTTAAAGCAATACCGGAAGCAAATGCTGCATTATGACATAGTAATCATGTGACTTCATATTTCTTAGTTCAGGAGGATTGATGCTCACATTGTTGTGAAAGTTAGAAGAAAATTTGTTAGGCACTTTTTGATTTTTCAAAACGGTGCAAAACCATATCTTTTCTTCTTTGCTCAAAGCGAAAGTTGTCTTTGGTATGATTGTTTTATTTGTTTCAGGATCTTCCATCACCCACAACTTTTGTTTTATACCCATGATTTCCAAATCCTTGCGTGCATTGATGCCATCTTTTGAACATGAAGGATACAGTGGCTCTTTTACGCTACCAAAAAACGATTTATACTTCTTACTTTCATTGGCCTGCCAATCTGGATAATCAGTAGACTGCTCTCCAACATTAGCATGATCAGGCAACGAATTTGTAGGTTGAAAATGATGAAATTTATCTGCATCATTGACCAGATCTTCCATCCTAATATGTTTAGACTCAGCAGTAGTTCTACCATGACTAACTGGTTGCTGTTTTTCCATCTCTGCCCTTTTTTCCCCATGAAAATACCACACTGTATACGATTGGGTAATACCCCATCTAAGCAAATGAAAATGAATGTCATCTAATTTGATCATCTTCATATTTTTGCACCGGGTGCAAGGGCATAAATACAATCCTTTCTTACCACTATTTTCTTCAACAAAACTAATGAACTTCTGCACCCCGTCTATATAGTATGTAGATCATAGATCTGATTCATTTATCCATTGTTTGTCTTTGCTGAAAGAAATACTGCCCTCCTATATCATATTTAATAGAACATGAACTTGCCCTTTAATGGGTCCTCGTTCCAACTGTTCGAAAATAATATTTTTGAAATTATATTGAGAAATTTGTTGTAAGATTAATTCTACATATTTAACTTTACTAAATTATATTGTTCTTGTTAAATATAATAGTTTTTTTTCTATTGCCGTTAACATCGAAATTTTCTTGTCAAAGGTAGTGGTGGAAATGGAATGAGGGGAAGAGGCAATTGCATACAGAATATTGAACATGCTGATTTGGATGTTAACAGAGACAACCATGAACCCTCTTCAAATCTTCTTCCACATATGCAATCACCGGAATATACCCACAGTCAATTATCTGTCTGAAAGGATTCATATTTGACACTTCACCTACAAACCCAAACGTGGGTGCATCGATAGAAGGTCAAGCAATTATAAGGTGATACAACCAAAAATGTAAAAAATTATCAAATTACCTCATTTGTTCATCTCATTACATAAGGTATAAAATACATTGCGAAATTTCAAGTTTTCAACAATTCAGTTTCACTAAATGTTAAATAACAGATGAAAAACTTTTTCATTTCTTTCAAATTTCTTATGCGGAAGAACTTTGTAGGTGAAAATGTTGAATTATACTTATTTTATATTAACTCATATACTTGTTTGTTTTATATCATATAATTTATTATACAATAATTCATACATAAATTTTGTATTATTTTTATACAGATTATTCTTTGATAACCGTGCACATCCTTTGGTTTAATAAGTTTATCAAGACATTATTATTGTTACTACTAATACTACTACTACTACTATTACTATTTGTAGAAGATTTTGTCAGTCTAATTCACTTTTCCTGATGGTTTGCAGTACTCTTTAATCTCTACATTAGTGTTTCTTCACAATCCAGTTGAGATATCTCCACAGTGGCCATTGTTTACACCATGCTGCTCATTGTCATTTTGCGACGACTATGTTGCTACATTCCTCAATATGAGTTTCAGTCTACTATAACAATAGTAGTTTTCAAGTCCAATCCCACTTCTTTATTCTCAGACTCTGCCGCGATACATCAGTTTTGTTCCTGTATAGCTTCAGCCTCACTACTATATATTTTTGCCACACAGCACCAACTCAATTTATGTCATTTAGCTTCAGTTGCATATCATCTCACCACCTGCATTCTCATATTCTGTGATGCACTTCACTTGTAGCTTCATCACACAACATCTCCATACTTTATGATAAAGTTTATAGCTTGTGCCTGCATTTCAGCACCTGTCGATGCTTCAATTCATCCCCGCGTTTCTATGCTTGTTCGTTTCATTTAATAAACATTCAGGCTTTAAATTGTATTAAGTTTTCACAAGACTGCTACAATGACCTTTATATTGCTTCAGTTTAGCGTAGTTTTCATCAGTTCATTCCACGATCATATACTGCTACAATGACCTACCAATCCTCCAAATTTCTCATCTTTTCGCATCAATTGATTCTTTCAACTTGTTTGATTCTTAAGTAATCAACCCTTTATACTTATCTTCTTTCAAGATCAACCAAATCAATATCCCAGAATATTATCAAAGATAATAAATATCAAACATAGACAATGATGCTGATGGATATGAAGGACATCAATAAACACACAAATACCAAATGAAGATGAAGGTAATGCAATATATAAATTGGTCAAAAACTGAAGAATATCAAATCAAGCTTGATAAACTGGAATGTAAACAGAGTAAAAAGAGGAGAAATCTATTAGATCTTTAATAGCACGAACATCAGCAGTAACTAAAGGAACAAACACACAAATAAACAGTGGATTTGAAGCAGAAATCAAAAGAAAAATGGATAAATGAAAGTGATGAATGCACCAAATTATTTTATGTAAAAGTGGCACACGGGAAGAAAATTAACAATGTAACGAACATAATTACTAATTAAACTATAGAGCACTTTGGCACCAACAATATATATCATATTCTAGACCAAATCCTATATAAGCTAAAATACTTCATCTATATAAGTAAATTAACTTGATGTATAAAGCTTAGATTCACCATACTTCCATCTAGAAAGCCAGCAACAGACTGCATGTCAAAATCATTAAATTAAAATGGTCGGCAATGCCCAAATTCTAAACAAGTAACAAAAGGTCGTTTCATAATGTAAAAAAGCAAGACAAAAGTGGACCACTGATTATAGATATATGTACATGTATGTATATTTGGTGGCAGCTGCATCACGAATATGGACCAGTCAACTTTAGTCCAAAATAAATAAATAAATAAAACATGTGGACACGACGTTGTTATTGGTGACTGGTCGTTTCAGCAGACGTACTACTCTTCTTATCTTATGCGCTCACTCGTATTCATAGGTGTGCCCTGTTCTGAACAAGAATCGTTTGGTTACACCTCAAATCACTTGATAAGATTCCTTTCTTCCATCTATTTACAAAGTCCGTGCATTCGCAATATGTTTATTATATTGTTATCTTTGTATATTTTTATAAAGAGCTACAAGCATTGCTATTGATTATTAGAGGGTCTGGCATAGAAACTAAAGCATTGATTCCTCCGGCGTCTTCAACGGTCAAGTGGGAAGAAATGTTCAAAAAAAAAAATCAGAAAAAAATTAAATTAAATCACTAAACATATCCTTGATTCTAGACCACGTCCTTGAAAAATATTAACCAAGGTGAGACGTAAATTCATGGAATTGGCCTACTAATTGTGCAAGAGCAACTTAAAACGAATTTTTTTATTTTTTATAAAGAGCTAGAGTCATCACTATTAATTATTAGAGGGTTTAGTATAGAAATTAAAGCATTGATTCCTCCAACTCCTCCCACATTTTCAACACTCAACTAAGACGAAATGCTTTATTAAAAATAAAACGCTAAATGATGTCCTTACTGTTTGACGACATCCTTGAAAAAATATCAACCGATACAAGTACAATTCGTAAGACATGTCATTAAATTAGCCTATTAATTACCAAGAGCAACTTAAACGAACATTATTTTATATATTTTTCTTCTCGTGGTTCATGTTCTAAATATAAATAAAATGGTACGAATGGACATGTTTTGACCTTGAATAGGACTATTTAAACATTTAATTAATTTTAAATAGTTAAAATATATGGACTATTTAAATTTCAATAAATGGAACTCAAAATATAGGGTTTATTTTAAACATTAGCACCAAACTATTTCCAAAAAATTTGCCATTACAACGGCGCCATTTTGTAGCATCGGAGTAATGCCTATGCATTACCCCTCTCTTGATACTTGGCTTGCGCCATTAACAACAATTTTATCCACTTATACAACAATGTCAGAACAATATACAACATTAGCACCAAACCGTTTCCAAAAAATTTGCCATTACAACGGCGCCATTTTGTAGCACCGGAGTAATGTCTATGCATTACCCCTCTCCGGATACTTGGCTTGCGCCATTAACAATAATTTTATCCACTTATACAACAATGTCAGAACAATATACAACATTAGCACCAGACCGTTTCCAAAAAATATGCTCTAAAGAAACATACGATGTAGAGGAAAGGACACGAGGAAAATGATCAAAGTCAACAAAATAAAGCAAATGGAATAAACCAGACTGTTTCCATAATCTCTCTGTCCAATTTTCGATGATCACTCTATCACGATGTTTCAGTGGACCAATTTAATCTTCCACTCACTTATTCCTTAGCCAAAAATACATAAATAAAGAGCACAAAAACATGGATGCAAAAATATAAAACTTATTAAATGCCAATACTTACAAACAGATCATACAACTAATTTAAGGAGAACAAAATATTTATTCAATACAATTATTTATATTATGTATATTTTCACAAAGCCATAACATCGTTTAAGATAAACGCTATCAAGCTGCACCTTGTAATTTACTGAAATATAAGTGGAAATAATGCATAGCGCACATATGATCATGAAATAGTTCATCCATCAAATCCAATTATGACAAAGGATGAATTCATCAGTATCTATGATTCTACAAGCTTATATTTAAATCGCAATTTTAAAGCCAACAGTTTAAGGGTAATTGTCGGTGTTTTATGATAGTTTTGTGATTTAGAAATATAATAGAGTCGAAGATTATGGAAACATCAGTAGAGATGATTATTTCAGAAATGCCTTGTAGTGCAAATTAATGATAGCACATTAAGCTTCCAGTGAGAAACCCATGAAAACGATATGAGGTAAAACACGGAATTAACATTACCTAAGCAGCGGTCGAATTCGAGAAGACGTGGAAGGCTCTGATGGACGACGTCAACGCAAAGTTCGATCGATCGAGGTGGCGATTTGGGGAAAATCAGCACGGGAAACAAAAGGAAAGGCTGGAAATAAAAAAAAGGAGAGAGGGTGTGCGTTTTGGGGAAAATTTTCCCACGAAAAGAGGCACATATTTTGATACGGCTATAAGCCGTATCAAATTTTAATACGGCTATAAGCCGTATCAAATTTTAATACGGCTCAAAGCCGTATTAAATATTATAGATACGGTAATAAGCCATATCAAATGTGTCGCCTAAGGTTGCGCCAAAATCCTATCTGTGGTGTAGTGAGAGATCAAAGAGGAAATAGTAGAGAATTAAACCAATAGAGTTTGAATTTGATTCTGGCTGAAGTTGAAAAGATTTTATGTAGAATTTCTTTTAGAAATCAAGAGAATGAAAGAGAAGAGAAAATATAAAAAAGTAATTAACAAAAACTCGTTTGGAAAATCCTATTCATAGAGAAACAATAGTCATGTCCATTCGTGAAGAGATAGGATGAAAAAACATTTTCATTCAAATTTGAATTTTGAAATTTGAGTCTATATGTCAGCGCACATGATAGGGATATGTCAATATATCCTTTGTTATTTTGAAAAACCACTAAATAAAAATTATTTTGGAAATTTTAAGTTTGTAAGGTATTTTGATACTTTGCAAAATCATTTAAGCACAGTTTATACACATTTTAATCACAATACAATTTAAGGAAACTTATAAAATTCTTTTGAAATATTTCAATATATAAAGTATTTAAATATGAATTTTTTTTGAAATAATATACACAAAGTATAAGTGAATGCATATTTAAAATCAAAGTATTAATATATGTCAAAGTAAAATTTTAAGTACTACAAAAATTTATAAAGCACAAAGCTAAACT
The DNA here is from genome assembly GCA_030765085.1 of Allium cepa. Taxonomy (NCBI): domain Eukaryota; kingdom Viridiplantae; phylum Streptophyta; class Magnoliopsida; order Asparagales; family Amaryllidaceae; genus Allium; species Allium cepa. The sequence continues at coordinate 807,629,407 of CM060928.1, forward strand.
ATATCAAAATATAATAGACTAAAAGTATATTAAAACATAAAATACATAAAAACTTAATTACTCAAAATATATTAATCTTGTAACAAAAAATCATTTGAAGGCTATTTTGAAAATCGAGATTCTGTAACACCATTTTTAAAATTTAGGATATTTGAAAATCATTTAAAACCATAGAATAGATTTAAAAACCTTTTTGAAAAATGGTGGAGAGATTAAAGAAGCGCTACCAGGGTTTTAACAAAATAATCTATGACTCTATAACTTATCTTGATATCTTGAATCTTCAATACTCATGAGTCTTCAGTACCTAACTCTAGAATCTCTATATCAGCCTCTTGAATCTGCTCTTGATACTGTACAGTCTTCTTAATTAATACCTATAATGAAATAGAATTTCAAACACTTTTTATTTAAATTTTAGAATTATTTAAATATCTGTGTCCAAGATTTTATATGATTAAATATGATTTTATAACCTTGTTAAACACTTTTAAATTAATAGCTAATGTTAGAAAACTTATTTTTGAAACGTGTTTACAAAAATATACACTTTGGATAAATACTAAAAATATGACAAAAAAACATTTTGTAAAAAAATCAACTTTTTATACAATACAATTTGTGGGAATATATTACAACTTGAATAGTTATCATATAAACACATTAACTAAGAGTTAAAACGTCTTATTTCCTAATCAAATTGATTAAAGTAAGCATATTATTAAGGGAACATTTAGTACAAAATGAACTTTAAATCTCTCCTTGATTCAAGGAAAGCATGCTTGTGTAAGAGCATGGTGTTACATGCTTAACTTTATGGCTAAGGAGGGGGTTTTGCACACTTTTACCTCAAATTCCTAAGCCTATAAATACCCTCTTATGGCCATTGGCTATGGTGAAAGGTAGGAGGCCATGAGCATCTTGATGGTGGTGGAGGGTGTGCGTGAGTAATAGAGGTGTTAAGGAAGGCTTAGGTGATGTTTAGGTTGAAGATAATAATCTTAGAAGAAGTGTTATTTGGAAAAAAACGTTGGTTGAAAGAAGTGTGGTTTGATAGAAGTGAGTTAATCTCACTTTGATTACACAATAAATTGGTTGTAAATTAAGTTGAAATATTGCTTGAAATATTGCTTGAAACATTGCTTGAAAATGTTAGCTAATCACTTGTTAAATTGATTGATAATTCACTTGATAATGTCACTTGAAATATGGTTGAAATGTTGCTTGAAAAATAACTTCATAAATGCTTATTAATTCATTTATTAAGATACTTACTATATATTAATAATAATATACATTAACTACTTAAAGTTAAACCATTCATTATATACTTTAAAAAGTATACAATTGTTAAAGTAGTTGCTTACTAAACCATTGAATTGTAATAATTTCATTTGAACATTTAAAATAGATATATTAATGTGTTAATACATGTTTAATAGTAGTATGGTCGAAACTTAGAATCATATATGTGTATAAATAACATGACATAAAATATTGGATTGAATATGAAATTGTTCGTATAACAATAGTCGCTATAAAGGCATTTTGAATTCCTAGAATTATAACATGTGAAAATGGTGATTTAATAACATATCTTAATAATACCATTTTGGTTATTATCTACACTTCCATAAGTGTTTATAAAATAAAATAATATGTTTTGGCAAGATATAAGAGAAGAGTAAATCAAAGTAACAAAAGACTGAAGTAAATAGGTCGCTGTAATAACACTTTTAAAAATAGTCTGTCTTTGGAAATAACATGCATTTTGGTGAAAAATTTCTTAGGTATTTCTTTAGAAATTAATCAAGTAAATAATATATTATTCTTATTGGGAAAGTTTTGAAGCCTAATTCGTTTGATAGCTAGTTAAACGAAGTGTACAAAGTTACAGCGAAATAGTTGATATAAGTGTAGTTCTATAAAATACCCTGTTTTTAGGAAATTCTCTAAAATAATTAAAAGAAATTCTTTGGGATTTCTCTTCATGGTATTAGAGTACTCAAAGTAATGTAAAAAGAATGGATCGAAAGTCAATTGTTAGTGTATTGAAAACTAGACACAAAGTTGTAGCTAAAATGCGATAAAACTAGAAATGGAACTTTTCATTGCATTTCTAAAAGTGCTATCTTTACTATTTGAAACTATAAATGGTTTAAAAATGATATTTAAAATATGTATTTTCTCTAACCTTTATAGGATTGTTTTCTAACTTATAAAAGAGTGTTTTGAAATTCGTTTGAAGTTTAATTATATCATTAACAATAAATTATGAATTTCTAAACTAAGTAGCTTTTAAAATTAAAACTTGTTTTTATATTTATTTCAAAATTCCTTATTTTTTACATAAAATTTGTGACGACCCATTTCTTCAACTTACATATATCGACACTAATACAATCTCGGTATTCACATGCCATAGATCCAAGTGCCTAAGAAGCGGATCATTGAGGGAAAGAAAGAAAAATAAGACAGAACATAATCTCACATATGTTATTTCAACATAAAACTTTACAGTGGAAATTAAAATGCATTTATCAGAGTTAAAAACCTGAACAGTTATAGATCTTGTCCTTACAAATTTGTGGAATACTATAGCACAAAATGTGGTGGAAATAGACAACAATCGTTAGTAAAATCTTCTGACTCCATGCTTCGAGCTCCATCCAGCTTTCTTCTAAATTAAACTTGACTACTAGGCTGCCCGAGGAAAATTAGGGCACCCAGAGTTTGAGGATAAGGAAAATAAACTCTGGGTCAGTCATGGGACTGGTGTGAGAACTCAAAATATGTGTTTTCAAAGCAAAAGGATATCTTATAAGACCACGCCACACATAAACACGGAACTGGTTTTTACCCTATGATAACCAACATTCTACGTCAAAATACTTGATATTATTTTCAATGACGTCTCTTTGAAAACATTTGCAAGTAAAATTATTGACATTAGCCAAAATTGATACATTATTAAATTCCAGCAATACTAGCCACAAACGTGGGTTCTACAAATAAATTATCATGCACTTATTAGAGAATGGATTCCATACAAATGACCAGGTGAGGGGACTATCTTCCAATAGTACATCTCTAGAGGAATGTACCAAGGAACACAGAACATCTGCTCCCCTACAATACAAGACCAGCCTACCTCTCCTTAGATAATACCGAATATGTCATCACTCAGGTCGTTACCGACCTATCCGAGGGCTCTCATTTCATACATCCATAATAATTTACATCCCGAACGTCACAGCGGGAAGAAACTTATCTATAAAAGGATGATCATGCCCTAATGACTGCGAACCATGTAGCCTTACTACATCCAACCTTGTTTTGGTTATTTCCGGGTGTGAGGCTTGAGGTAACGATTACCTTTTCACATAGCCTATCATCTTCCTTTGAATGTCACACTACCATTCTATCGATCACTTGTTGACTTCCACAAACATACAACCTTCGAGCTCGTATGTCCTAGAGAAGGGTGTTAAACTAAGAGAAGTTGCCTTCTTCGCCACCAAACAGATGTACGTTTATAAAAGTCAACGACGTAAATCTCAAGAATGTAATGTCAGACATCTGTCAATGCAAGTTCATTCTGGGATTGAACGAAATTGAAGGGACTCTCCTACCACATCCTATCGGGAATTAACCTTAGGATTAGTAGCGAGAAATCCTTGCAACCGAAAGAACTTCAGGAATGAAAGGACCGCTGCTACTTTAGTATTTGGGATCTATCCAGAATTATCAACAAGCAGCCCTTTCATCCCAAAAATCATGGTCTTCATCCTTCATTCTCTCTATCAGATCTTTATTTTTCGAACGCATACACTGGTTCAAAGTGGTTTTTGGATAGGGATTTCCCCAGATCCGACCCCTGTTCCTTCGATCCAATCATCGATAAAAAGAGGTTTTATGAATAAGGAATCATTCCTTAATTGATTAAGTTCTTTTATTAAAAATCTCCCTCAGAAATATATGTTTCTAATTTTTTCCTGTATAAACAGAATTATCAAACCACTCTTAACTTAAAACCCTTTATATATTCCAAATCAATTCATATTTTCTTCATAAAATATTCCAAATCCTTAATTTAAATCTTAACAAAGATTTCCAAATCATAACTTTTAACACAGATCAAAAACAATGTTATTCAAGACGTCGTTTACTAAAAGTCCAAACCAATAAATTTTAAGTATAGGAATTAAATTAATTTCAAATCATATCGTTTTAATCTTAAAAAAGATTTCTTAATTCAAAATTCATACTTTTAATTTAGTTGAAACCATGTTATCTAGGATGTTAATCCAAAAATCAGTAAATATTAAGTGAGAAAAATCTATAGAAATCATCTAATTCTACTCAATATCAATCCCCGTATTCAACAAATCCTATAAGCAGAATAACGGTGAAATCACCTTTTAAATTCCATGAATAGTACAAGTCCTCTCTTTTGGCTTTAACACTGAGTACAAGAAGGTCATCACCATAAAATTCAAGTTGTAATTAAATTTGAAAACTTAAATCTTTTTATACTTAACTCGTTTTCGACATTTCGACCTTATCTATCCCTCGCCCAGGAAAGAGACCAGGTGGGCGATGGCACTAGTTGCTCCTGGACATCTCCTTAGTATAAGCACCTTAAAACTGATCTCACAAGTAGAAAAATCCAGTCTACTTGTCGGCTTTTAGAGTCAAGATTAAACTACTTGTTTATAATAGCTTTTTCTTTAAATCATTTATTTGAACTTTCTTCAATAAGCTAGAAAACCTCCAAATCAATATTAAAACTCTTAACTATCCATTTGAAAACACTTATAAAAGATTTGAATAAGAATTGTTAAGTTTAAAACCATATTTCAAAAGTTGTAGAAAGTGCTGCGAAAAAGGGCTACGGAAAGTGCTCTTAAGCTATATTGACCAAATGACTTTTTTATTATTTTAAAATTCACTTTTATTACTCAAATCATTTTTAAAAATCTTTAAAAGATTTATAAGATTTATTCCACCTTTTTCAATAGTTTAAAACATCATTTCCTAAGAAATCCAGTTTTTGATTCCGAACTACAAATTAAGGATTTTACCAAAAATTGTTTTACTCACATTTTAAAATCTATTTCTCGAAATCTGGATTTTCTTTCTTTGTTGGAAAAATATGCACATAGTTCAAAAAATTCTTATCTCATAATATTCCGAGCTATAATCCGACTTTTACACTTGATAGATTTTTATAGCGCGCAATGTCGAACTGCCGTTACGCGACGCGCCTATTTTTAACCAAATTTTCTATTTCTTTTCAAACTTCACCAAAACACTTTTGAATGTGTCTAAAACATTTTAAGCACATTATAAACCATTTTTAAGGGGTTTAACAATTTCATACACACCATTTCATTAATATAAGGGGAGTAATTTCCTTTGTGCTTATCGACATGTATATTCGTGACTTGCATATATATTCAACAACAATATTAAACAACCAAACTTGATGATCAGAAAATATTAAACATCCATTTGCAACATCATGTCATCATCCAACGTATACTATAATAAATTAGGAGTTATCACCATTGATTTCCTATCGAAAAAGGCTATAACTTCACTAACTCATGATCTGAGCTCACGAACCTCAACATCTTGCCTCATAGTGTGATTGGCCATTCCATGCCAAAAGTGGTGCTCGGCCAAGCATGGAAATTGAGGTGTAGAACTTTGGATTATCATTGAATTTACCCAAAAATAGACCTAAAAATAGGTCATTCTCTCTCAGGTTTTTGAACACTCAACTCTAAGAATTTGGAAATGTGGTCAACATGAATGTCGTAGAATATATTTTCTCTCTATTTTCAACAAAATAATCATATAATTTGGATTAGTTATGAGGAAGTTATGGTCAAGAGAAGAAGAGGTATTCTCGGATACGTCAAAACAAGGTCTGAAAATGTACTGAATAAATGTGGTATTTTGACATGGTTAAACACAAAATCAGTAAAAGTGATCAACATGAAACTTAAAGCCACTGGAATTTCATATGATTTGAAAAAAAGGATTACCTCATTCGGATCCTTTTTTGAGGAGATATATGCGAATGAAAAAGAGGTATTTATATGAAAAAAAGAAGTGTGTAAAGAAAGATATGTAAACTCTACTTTTTCTAAGCTTCTCCAACACCTCCCCCTTCATTGTACATGACAATAAAAAACCCACCCCCCTCCCCCATGTGTACATCACTTTCATCCACTCATGTATGCATATGTTGACTTGTTTTAGCTTGAGGAGGAAGTTTTATACAAAATATCTTTGATCTTTATCTTATGTATGTATTTATAAGTGTATAAGTATATATGTATGTTTACATATGTTTATGTGCATGTTAATGGATGAATTTGTATGTTAAATATGTGTACATGACTTATGAACAATGTTGCATTGATTCCGAACAACTTTCATTCGACAAACCGTTGCCAATCGAAGAACAGATTCTCCATCACATTTTCAATTCTTAGTTAACGTACACATTATTGTAAAAAACTGAAAATAAATTTCTTATCATTTTAAATGAATTAAAATGATCACATTTCATTTATATAACCACATAAATTAATATTAATAATTATTTACAAAAATCGCTATTATACTGATAAAAGCGTTATCGATTTGTCCTTATATTATCAAACCAAATATATCTCTTTATAAAACTATTATAAATGATTTATTATCCCTTTATAACGATTCAAAATGAATTATAACCTTTTTATAATCATTATTTGAATAATTATAATAATTATTTAATCATTAAAACTCAATTTAATTTAATGAATCAATTATCATATTTAAAGGGCATATTAACAATGTTAAAAACATATTCTATTTCCAAAATCAAACCAATTGATTGTATTTTATACTCTTATTTAATTATAAAAATAAGTATATGTATCTAGCTCCGTGCACGACATTTACGATTATAGAGCTATTTATCTATAAAATAGTTTTCGGACATTATATCAATTAAGATTCCTAGGAAAATATTTTTGTAAATATTTATTCGAAATAAAATTACTATTACTTATTATTACTTAAAAAATATTATTTATATTAGGAACCTTTTATTTAAAACTAAATATAATTTATCAAAGTGATAAATTTGTGGGTCGTTACAATATTCAACATAAATAATTTTCATATATTTTAAGTATATTTAAAAGTATTTTAACATATAAATAAGTATTTTAAATATATTCTATACATATAAGTTTTAAATATTAAATTAAGTATTTTATAATAAATACAACAAAGGGAGTTTGGATTTCCACACTTTAGTTAGAATAAATTGTTTTATGGAATCTTTAACAACCCTATATTATTGAAATATTTTTAAATTTGATTTTATTTCATTTTGAAAATATTTTTAAATTTATTTTATTTCAATATTTTATTTTTAAAACATTTTTGAAGTGATGTTAAAATTCTTCAAAGCTTATTGTATTTTATTTACAATTTTTAAATCCTAGTTTCAATTATTAAGCTATTTTTTAATTATATTATATTTGTCTAAAATTTATTTATTTATTTTCTTTCCTACTTTATTTTGTTTTGTTTTTTCTATTTATTTACTTACATTTCATTTGTTTAAAATGAATAAAAGAAAAAGAAATATCAAGGGTCAAAAACCTTTCGTATGCCATGAATTTTCACTTCCTATTTGTCCTTTCATTTTCAATTGTCATCTACATTAAGTAGCCGACCACATTTCTTTCTCATAGCCATATTTTTTTTCATTTTTCACGCAAGAAAATTTTCTTCATCTCCAATGTTCGGCCATCTCAAATTTTTAAAATTTATTTTGGTAAGTTCATGGCACTTTTTTCTATTTTCTTTTTTTTCATTGTTTTTTAGCCTTGCTTTGTCTCATGTTGCTCGGCCATAAGCCTCTTCACCTCCACCATACACGGTAGCTGCTCCTCCAACTCCTCTGACCATGTCAGGTTGTAGCCTCCCCTATGTTGCAAACTTCTCAAAATTGCAAGTACCCTTGAAAACCAGCATAGCTGAACCCCTTAAGGACTCATCCCCTTCACATATCCTCTCGGCCACCCCTAGAACCACCTCTACTAGCCACTACCTAACCTCTGGCCGTTGCTGCGCCATCACCAGGCCTGAACCAAGAAAGGCCGATCCACCACTTGCCATAGCCGAGCCAAGAAATACGACCAAAACTCAACTTTGTTGCCTTAACTTGTGTATGTTTCATGCTATCATCATAAACCCCTTCATCTCTTACAAGCCGATCCATATTGACCTATATCTGACCCAAACATATATCCATGGTCGAGCACTTGAACCATATGGCCGATCATAGATGTGGTGAAAACATGGTCAAGTTGTTTAGTTCTTTGTTGTGTTTTATTTCTAGTTGTTCAATGTCATATTGTGTTGGAAATTCATGTTTGCAATATATTGTTTTGTTTATTGTGTACAAGATAATCACTTTGGCTCTCCCCTCACTTGAATCCATAGTCGTGCTATCGTGCTTTCTGGATCTTTGATTATGTGCCTGAATTTGTTAACTCTAGCATTAAAAGGTGAGTATTTCATACAAGACATCTGTACTTATATAATTAGTGAATTGATAGCATGTGAATCTGTAGAATTATATTATCATGTTATACGTGCCTATGATATGATTTATATTATGATCACCCTGTTTATAAACCTGTCATATCATCTGATATTGCTATATGATGCTATATTGTTATTATTATCTGTTTCTCAAACTGCAAGTTCCCTGTAGAATAGAATCACTATGGGTTGAAATGGTACATACCCGAACGGACTTTAGAATAGGAAAAAATCGTTATGGGCTGAAATGATAGGCTTGAATGATTTTTGTTTATTTTATATAACTTGGGATTGTGGGTTTGGAATGATAGAACCTAGATTTTTCTTTGTAAATTACGGATTGAAATGATATATTATCCGTATCACTTGACCTAGGTTAGAAAATATTACATAGACCCGTGGTTAATATATACATTTTTTTGAAATTTTTGAAGTATTTTCAAAATGTAAATTTGTGATAATTTAATTTAAAATTGAATTTAAATGATTTTTATAACGTGTTAATGATTTTTGTACAAGTTAAAGTGTGAAATAAATGAATAGTTAAGTTGAAATTTGAAATATAATTTAAATTCGAAATTTGGGAATTTTGTTTAAAAGTGAATTTCAAATTAAGTAAATGAAACGAAAAATAAGTTATATTTGAAAATTTAAATTTAAGTTTTAAGTTAAATTTTTAAATATAAAGAATAGAAATTGGTAGACTTGAATTTAATAAGTAAATTATTAAATTCGATTTTATGTATAAGAATTTCACTTTATAAAATCATAAGTTAAGGGTATTTAAACGAACATTTTTTGAGTGAGAAAATATGATTTTTATAAGTTAAAATGGTTTAAATTAAAGTTTAATTATTTCCGAAATTGTATTAAAAATCTAGAATTTAATTAACAGCATTTCAAATATGCTATCATTTTTGAAGTTAACTTGAATAAGTAAAGGATATTACAGCATTTCTAAGTGCTGTAGTTGATACAAATGAACTATAACTAAAATTTAACTAAGGGCTATTACAACACTTTGTAAGTGCTGTAGTTGCAGAAACTAAAACTTGAACCTAAACTATTACAGCAGTTTTAAATGCTGTCTTTGCTTAATTGAATTATTTTCAAATGTAACTTACGTAGCATTTTCTAAATGCTGCGAAAGTTGAAATTTCACCGTTTAATAAATTTAAGTGAGTAAACGAATTCTAAAAATGCTAAAATTTTCAAAATTAAATATTTGATTATTAAGTATAATAACTTCATTTTAAAATAGTTTAAATGGAGTATTTGATTTGAAATAACAACTATTTTGAAAGGGGATTTGAAATGGTATTTAAATTAAATAAAAATTAATGAGGTTTTGAAAAGATATGATATTTTGAAATAGATTTGAAATGATATTGAATTTGAAATGATATTTGATTTTCGAAGTATAAATTACTATTTTTAAATTTATAACCACGGGTTATAATAATAATTGGTTGTTAAAGAGACTGGGATCGGATATGGAAATACTCTCTGTCGATACCGAAAACCACTTTAACAACTGTGTATGCGGTGGAGTTCCAGAATGAAGTAGGATGGTGGCGACGTTCTTGAGGTATATAACATGGACCCGACTCTCGTGAGTTGGCTTAAGGTGGCTAAACCAGGAGCGATCTCAGGCCAAAAGAGGAAGCTCCTATGGTCGGACACATTTCTTGGATACCATTCTATTACTCTGTGATTGTTTGGTGGCCACCACCTTTGATTTGGGAGTGTGTTCCAAGGTGGGTGTAGTGGCTGCTACGTTACCACCAGCCCATGTGCGTAATTCGTATATCTACCATGGCATTGGCTCGTTTGCCATGTCACCTACCATAGCGAGCCTTTGCTACGAGTTTCTACTTGTGTCGTACCTATGGTATATCTTCTCATAGTCTCCGATCAGGAGATATGCAGGTACTGTATAGACTATTGGCATTATTTCGTGTTAAGGGCTATATGGGTAAACCCTTAACGCTATTTTAAAGTAAGTTTATTTTACTGTAGACATTATTATAATAGCACAATATTACTACATAGTAAATAGTTTAACGGATCCTTAGAAGATGGATGGTCCCAAGCATCCTTTATGTTACTGTTTCATTTACTGCAGTTCACTTGAGTTGGTTTACATTATATAAGTATGTATGTGCCGACTTGAGTGTTTTGTGTTTTTGCTTTACGCTCGGGTTAGCCTGAGTATTAACAGCTTTGGATTTCTCTTTCTGGAGCTAGTCTTTGTTGGAGATTCCGCTTGTCTAATTATCTATCTATTTCTGTTTCAGTTGTTCTAGTTCATCTCATGTATTAGTGAACTTCTATGTATTTGGGATTTCCATTATGTTATTTTCATACTGATATTATGTATTTTTTTGAGACTTTGTTATAGTAGCTTCATGAACTACTATGGCATTTTAATTTCCGCTGCGAGGTATTCTGATATTTCTGTGTCTGTGATTCTGTGTGATTGATTTTATTTGCTCCAAAATTTTAATACAATCTGTTATTTTGCATCATTCAAGTCTAACATGTGTGGATTATTGTCGATTTGAGTGGTACAAAACAGTGGGTCATTACATTTGATATCAGAGCATTGGTTTTAGGCAAACCATAGCCTGCGGAGCAACAACTCATTAAAGATAGGATAGAAATACCCAAGAATGAGTGAAATCAATCTCAGAATCATGTCTTTATGAGAGGACGTATTTTCAAAGTATAAATGATTTGCAAAATGATTTTTCAATGGATTTTCAAATATTATTTTGATATAAAAAAATTCTTGTTTTAAAGGAAATTTTCTTCTTAAACTTCCTTCCTTTCGTATCCACCTTTTTAGTGTTTTCTTTCGTTACGATATTCATCCAAGTGAATTTATCTTGTCTTATCTTAATTTATCTGTGTCTTCTCTTTATCTTTTCCTAAAGTCATTCTTGATTTTTCAGGATGAATCAAGGAAGCCAGAGGTAGGGGTCGTGGTATTTCCCCAGCTCCTCAGCCTGTTGCACCTGTTAGGTTTACTGCTCTCTGTAAGGAATTCTCTCAACTTGGTGGAACCCCGTTTACCGGTTTAGAGAGCATTATTGAAGCCCAGCAATGGTTGCGGAGTTTAGAGAGGATATTTACTGGTCTTTAGATTACTGATGCTCAGAAGTGTTAGTTAGCAGCATGGCAGTTGCAGAAGGCTGCCCTAGATTGGTGGGAATCTGTTACGGCTTACACCGTCGAGGCTGATATTACTTGGGAATAGTTTAGGTGTCTTCTCGTGTTTCTTTGAATTCTATTTTCTATCTCTTCGTGCCTTTTCTAAGTTTTTCTATCATCCTTTTAGGGATGATTTCATTGCTAAGTGGATGCTCGAGAACGGGAAATCCCAGCTTTATAGAGAGTTCGTGGACTTCAAGCAGGGAAGCATGTCTTTTGCTGAGTATGAGAAGAAATTCAACGAACTTTCCAAGTTCGGTCCTAGTCTGATAGACACTCCTCTCAAGAAGAATGAGAAGTTCATAGTCGGTGCTCCTCCCGAGTATTATGATCGTCTCATTTCTCATGTTCATGGCACTTTTACCCAGCTTATGGATATGGCTATCCGATATGAGAACCCTACTTCTAAGGATCCTGCTGTTTCTGGTGCTCCTTCATCTCGGTCTTCCTCTGCTAATTCTAAGAAGCGAAAGCCTAATTTCCACCACTAGAAGAAGAATTGGCTCAAGAGTCCGAGTTTGGGATCTTCATCTTCTTCTCCTTAGAGGCAGCATGTTGACCTTTCTTCCATCACCTGCTTCAGATGTGATCAGAATGGACACTATGCCAATAGTTATCCTACTTTAGATGGCGCTCTGTTCCTCCACCTGCTCAATTGGTGAGGCATGATCTCTGTCATATCTGTCTTCAGCCTGATCATTTTAGGAAGGATTGCCCTACCCAGCAGAAGGGTAAGCCTTCTGGTATATTTGTTGTCACCTCTGCATCTTCTCCAGCTCCGGCACCTGCTCCTTCTTCTAGTGATGACCAAGGTACTCTTCAGGGAAACTTTTCTTTATTTCAGCATCCTGTTCGTATTTTATTTGATACTGGAGCTTCCCATAGTTTCATTTCTGTTGATTTGTGTGATAAGTTCGAGCATCTTCTTTCCCTTGAGTATGATTCTGTTCCTTTATGTGTTTCAAATCCAATTTGGACTCCCGCAAACCTTAATCGGATTTGTAAGCAAGTGAAACTTCTTTATTATGATCATTTCTTCAGTGGTGATTTTTATGTTTTGGGCTTTGATGCTTTTGATTTATTGCTTAGACGTGATTGGCTGGGAAGGCATGATGCCATACATCTTGTAAAGCCTGGTCAGTTTATCTTGTTGATGATCAAGGAAATTCCTTGATTATTCAGTGTTGCATGCCTTAGGATTTTGTTGGCCGTTTTATTTATTCTCTGTATTCTTCTCCTGGTAATTTTCATTTGACCCGTGTGGTCAGATTCTATCCAGATGTTTTTGGTGAAGTCACTGCTTTACCACCTAAGCGGAAATTGATTTTCGTATTGATCTTATTCCTGAAGCTCGATTTGTAGTTCTTCCTCCTAGAAGAATGGCACCCCGCGAGAAGGTTGAGTTAGCAAAGAAAATTGAGGACTTGCTCTCCAAAGGTCTGATCAGACCTAGCCATTCATAATGGGGAGCAGCGGTGGTTTTCGTCACCAAGTCTAATGGATCTTTAAGGATGTGTGTTGATTATAGGGAGCTGAACAAGCTCATTATGAAAAGCAGATATCCAGTGCCTCGTATCAATGATATGTTTGATCAGCTTTATAGTGCCATTGTTTTTCCTCAGCTTGATCTTGCCACAGGTTTTCACCAACTCAGAGTTGCTAAGGAAAGCATTCCCATGACTGCTTTCCATACCGAGAATGGGTTTTATGAATGGTTAGTCATGCCTTTCGGTTTGACTAATGCTCGTGCTTTCATTATTGGTTTGGCGAATCGTGTTTTTCATGATGTGCTTAATAAATTTGTTCTAGTCTTTGTTGATGATATCCTTGTCTTCTCTAAGACCAAGAAAGAACATGAGTCACACTTGAAATCTATTTTGGAAATTCTTAGAAATCATCAATTGAAGGCTAAATTTTCTAAATTCCATTTCTGGAAAGATGAAGTCCGATTCCTTGGACATATTATTTCTAGTAATGGAGTTTCTGTTGATCCATCCAAGATTGCTGCGATCAATGAAAGTTTTTCTTTCTTTCTCTTTTTCCTTCGTTATTTAATTATTCTATATTTTCTATTGTTCTTATTTCTTCCTATTCTGTTTCAGGATTGGAAAACTCCTAAAACTCCATCAAATATTCGTAGTTTTCTAGGCCTTACCGGTTATTGCCGGAGATTCATTGAGAATTTTTCTCGGATTACTGCACCTCTCACTGCTTTGACTTATAAGAGTGCTAAGTTCATCTGGGATAAGAAGTGTGAAGCTGCATTCAACGAGTTAAAGAGCAAGCTAACTTCCACACCAGTTCTTACCGTTCCGAATGGAAATGAGGGATTGACGGTATATACTAATGCTAGTCGTGAGGGATAGGTTGCTGTTCTCATGCAGGATGGTAAGGTCATTGCCTATGCCAGTGGTCAGTTGAAAACCCATGAGGCTAATTATGCTGCTCATGATTTAGAATTGCTTGCTATTGTCTTTGCTTTGAAGCTCTTGAGGCATCATCTTCTTGGAGCTAAGTTTAAGCTTTTCACCAATCATCAGTCTCTGAGATATATCTTCACCCAAAAGGATTTGAATCATAGGCAATTTTGTTGGCTTGAGTTTCTGGCTTCTTACGACCTCGATATTAGCTATACTCCCGGTAAAGCTAACGTTGTGGCCGATGCTATGAGTCGGAAGAGGGCTTTGTTGTGTCAGCTTGTTGTTTCTTCTCCTCTTCTGGATCGTATCAAGGCTAAGAAGGATGAGGATGGGATGTTTAGATTAATGAAGGACAGTGTTCATAGCAGGGTTCGTGGTAGTAGTAGTGGTAGTCATGGAGCACAGATCGATGATAGTGGGGTTTTGAGGATTAATGGCAGGATTTGTGTCCCGAATGTTGATGGATTGAGGCAGGAGTTGCTTCGGGAGAATCATCGATCAAGACTATCTATTCATCCTGGTGTGTCGAAGATGTATCAGGATATGAAGAGGCTTTATTGGTGGAAGGGTATGAGTCGACATATCTCTATCTTTGTTAGTCGGTGTGCGACTTGTCAGCAAGTCAAGGCCGATCATCTGAAGACCCCTGGTTTGTTGCAGCCGCTTGAGAATTCCAATTGGAAGTGGGAACAGGTTTCCATGGATTTCATTGATGGATTACCGAGATCTATGAGGGGTAATGAGAGTATCTGGATTATTGTGGATAGACTGACCAAGTCCGCTCATTTCATTCCGGTCAAGTCTGCCCGTTCTGCTTCTAGCTTATCTGAGATATACATGAGAGAGATTGTTCGTCTCCATGATGTTCCTCTCAGTAATGTTTTTGATCGTGATCCTACCTTTACCATTCAGTTTTGGAAAGCTTTTCAGGAATCTTTGGGTACTTGTAACGACCCAGCATTTTAATTATTTAAAATTCGAATATTTAATTAATTTTAAATATTAATAAGTGAATTTATAAGTCGAATAAAGTTTAATTCGCATAATTGGAATTAATTGGATAATTAAATCGATAATTTAATATGTGAAATTATGGAAATAATTCAAAATCGAGTTAAATATGATTGAAAATGATTTGTAAAATTTTATTATATCATATAGAAGTTAGAACGATATTTTAGAACTTTTAAAATCGAATTAAAAGTTAGTTTGTGAAAATTGAATATTTTAATATTTAATCGACTAGTAAAATAGCCATTTTTCAAAAAGTCTCGGATTTCGACGAAACAAGTTTCATCGGATCCATAATGTGATATTATTATATGGTTTCAAATTTCGTGTCAATCGGATTTACCGTTTGTCCGGTGCAAGCTAAAACGCCTAGAAAATCGTTTAAATCGGTTTAATTTAAATTGAACGTTTTTGCCATAACTCGCACAGATGACCGAATTAGCTTCCGAAACCTGTTCCATTGTGTCCGGAACGCGGGGTAAACCCTAGAAACGCTGGTTACGGCGCGTGAATCGGAGTTTGGAAAATCCGGGATGAATAGTGTCGATCGATTTCCTATAAATAGCCCCTCTCTCTCTCAAATAAAAATAATAATAATAATAAAACCCTAGCCGCCTCAGTCAAAACCGAAGGCCGAAAATTTTCGTTTCTTTTCCCCTTGATTTCTTCAAATCCATCAAGTAATTCGAGAAACTTTCTAAATGAAAGTTGTAGAGCACAACACGTTGTATAAATCCAACGGTCAAGATCAAGTTTCAAGCTACGGATTGATGGCAATTGGAGCTCGTATGGCCGAAGTTGCGCACGAATTTCGAGGAGGAGGGGAGAGCCGAGTGCCACCATGTCACGGCCGAGTGTAGAGGCTGTGATGGGCTTTCAAATGGAAGTTGTTGATCGTGTTTTAGTCGAGCGTGGAGATGGTGGTTTGGAACCCTAATATCGAGCTATGGGTTTTGGTTTCGTGATATTTTACTGGAGGCGCGTGAAGATGGAAGAAGAAACAAAGAAGGGCCGTGATTTGCAGGGTTTGGAGATCTACTGCTCTGAATTGATTTAGGTTAAAAATTATAAAATAAATTGCAAATTTATATAGTTTAAATTCGTGTAACTTCATAAAATCATAACTTTTTCATACGAGGTCGAAAACGCGCGAAACAAATTGCGTTGGAATCGTATGGACGACCACTACGCGATGGAATTGGATTGGAGTCGTTTGAAGTTAGTGAGAATTTCGGGTAAAATTAAACGCGCGTTTAATTTTATTCGAAATAAATCACAAAAACGAAATTGAAATCAAGGTGAGAACTTCTCACTCAATCGAATAGTTTCGATTTTTATTTTAAATAGTTAGATTTAAAATATTTGAATGCATGTTTGAATGACGATTGTTATCTATTGATTGTTAAAATAGACATTATGCGCCGTTAGTAAGCGGATGTTATTTATTAAAAACATATACCGCGAATATTTCATAAACAGTGAAATTGGTATTATATATAATAGCAATATACATATATATTGGCATATGTATATATTGCAGTTATTGATTTACCGCATTGTATAGCGGATGAGACCCTATTGCGCCGTCTATTAAGCGGATAATATTTTAAATCCCATATACCGCGATAATTTCGTACTGGAACGGAATTGGTATTGTGCTAACATCTTTGGATGCAGGAAAACAGGTTGGAGGGATCCAACTGGATTACTCAACAGTTTTTATTTGAATTCAGATATTTTGATATTTGATGGATTATCATATCGATATATGATATCGTTGTAGTCGTGATTGACTATTTGGTGTGTAGCATCATTGGGCCAAGATTTTGGAATTTTAAAATGATTTTTAAAGTGATTTTTGAAAATATACTATATTTTTGAAATTGATCCATTTTAAATAAATAAACGTTATAATTTTAATGTTATAAAAATTATGATTTTTGAGAAATATAGTTAAAAGTTGATTTTTGAAAATATGGGCTAATAATTTTATAAAAAGAGTTTAAATTGAGATTTTTGGATTTATTGTAAAAAGTTTAAAAATAGGATTTATAAAATTTGATTATTTTATAAATCAAAAATGGTGAAATTATAAAGGGGATTAAAGACGTTTTAAAATATTAATATAAATTGATTTATATAAAAGATTTATAAATTGATATTTATAAATTAAAACATTGAATTATAAAACAAGTTTTTATAAGTGTTAGAATGAATTGTGAATGAATTTCATAAATGAATGAGATTTATAGAATTATAATCGGTGAAGTTAGAAATGGAATTTTATAAATAGTAGGTTTATAGAATATGTAAAGTTATTTGAAGAATAAGTTTTGGGTAAATAATTGAATCTTATAAGTTATAAGATTTATAATTATGAAGTTTAAAGGAACGATTTTGTAAAATAATCGTTTTATAAGCATTTGACTTATAATATGAATTTCTAGTATATCATTGAGATATGAATTGAGATAGGTTAATAAAGGAATTTATAAAAGGAAGTTGTTATAAAATAAATAGAAATGGAATTTATAAACGTTGTTTTATAAATTCGCAAACGACTTATTTTGATAAGTAAATTGTTGAAACTTATTTATGGAGTTATATTCACGTTTTAGACAGTGAATAATCCTTTAAAATAAAAGGAATAGAAACGATGAAATTGGTTAACACGTATATTCACGTTTTTGAATAGTGAATAATATGTTAAAGAAATGTTTTGGATGTGATGTTTTAAATAGAATTAAAACGATCTAAAGATTATTTAAAAAGTATTAACTATCGAAACCATAGATTTCAACATTCATTGTTGAAATAGACGTTTTCGAGAAATGGAAGGAAATAGTAGATTATAACACTGTTGTTATAATAGATGATTTCCGAAAGGAAATGTTTTGTATAGTATTGGGATTTATATATCTATTTTAATTTCGAATCCCTATACTAGTGATTTTGGGTTGTCGTAACGATGTTTTACGCAACATTCGTTTTGGCCCAAATAAATATGTTTAAGAGAATGATTTCCTTAAAGAATGAAATATATACTTAATTTCGCTTTAAGTATATTGAATATTTTCCAAGTATAGAAAATAAAAGACTTGTGAATTACTTATAAATAAATAAGTATGGAAATGCTTTTCCAATATTAAGTGAATATTTTGAATTTATCTTTTTGAAGATAAATTGAAAATGAATGTTGAAAATCGAATGGAAATTGTATATTCATAAATATTTTTAGAAATATAAATTCAATATGGAATTTATAAATGAAACTTGGAATTCGTTTTAAAAATAAATATCGAATGATTTTGAAGAATGGAAAATATATATATCTTGTAAAGATATTTTTGGGAAATAAATAATTTGGAAAATTATTTGGAATTTGGTGATGTTGTGCATATCTATTGATAGTTCAATAACCGACTATCAATATTTACCTCTGAAAGGTATTTGTTGTGATTTGCTGAATTTGAATGCTACACTTATTTTTAAATTATTGCGCTCGTTATTCGGATTACCCATTCTGAATAGTGATATGACGTAATGGATAGCATTGATGACCGGTGTTGAAGACCGGATATTTTTGAAAGCGAAAGGACAACTCGTCGATTGTCTTTGCACCGAGTAGCTACGGTATAGAGACTCCCTACGTGATGGGAAGTCCGGACGTGATTAGTGAATATCCGGATTGCAAGGACTTCTTTGTAAGTGCCTTCGGTTCTGTTCGATCCCGGAACAGACTTGTATGGATTGTATGTCTGACGTTACAAATTGAGATATAAAGCAGATTGCTTTCAAATATATTTTTGTTGGTGGCGGAGAATTTATTCTTTTAGCTTAACACCCTTCTCTGAGACGTACGAGCTCAGAGGTTATGTAGTTGATGGCTATCAGCGATATATTCCCAATTTGGTAATGTGACATGCTGAGTGTTGCTGTAAAATGATCATTGTGTTGATCATTTGTGATAAGATCATTTGTTTGATCGTCTACCTTGGTGATCATTTCTATGATCATTTGTTGACCCAAAGCATGGTTTTTGTATAAAGTATGTTTTTGTGGACGTGACTTCGTCGAGCCTCACACCCCGGAATGGCCAAAACAGGAAAGATGCGGCAAGGTTATGAGGGGTAGCTCCCTTTAGGGTATGTGCATTTCCTTCTGGAAAGGGTGGTATCATGGTATGGAGCCCAGATGCTTACTCATGTTGAAACACTTATTATTATGGTGTGATGTTGATTACGAGCGCTCGGTTAAAGGTCCCAAAGGACCGGGGGATGGCATACTCGTGTCAGTTGTTACATAGTTTGAAAGGTAACCTGGCCTTGTGTTGGCAGAGATCCGGTTAGGTTCTCGGGGACGTCCTTCCAAAGGCGTTCTCATGTGGCAATGGGAAGTTCCTTGGCCTGGTCATTCGTTGGAAATTCAATTCCCAATACGAAACCCTGTACGGTTTTAGTTGTAGAACCTGTCATTTACTTATGGTGGTCACCACTGTTTAGATGGTAGCTATAGTAGGCATAGTTC
Source organism: Allium cepa (assembly GCA_030765085.1). Classification (NCBI taxonomy): domain Eukaryota; kingdom Viridiplantae; phylum Streptophyta; class Magnoliopsida; order Asparagales; family Amaryllidaceae; genus Allium; species Allium cepa. The sequence goes on from CM060928.1 coordinate 807,649,197, forward strand.
GAAATGTCTATGCTGGCTAAGATTTGTACCTTTATTTTCGAAATGAATTTTCCTACAGTATGCACTAGTAATAATATCAAATGTTCTTTTAATGCGTATCAAGCATCTTTGACTATCATAAGGAGAAATCTCCTCCGATTCTGCGTTTGCATTGTGTGTGTGTGCGGGAGGCCTTATGGTAGTCTCATTTTTAAAAGCATTGCGAATTGACTTTAAAAATATTCCTCTATTTTGATTTTTTAGATAAATAATCTGTTTTGAGTTCTCACACCAGTCACATGACTGACTCGGAGTTTATTGTTTTCCTTCCTAAACTCTGGGTGCCCACCAATTTCCACACGGGCAGTCAAGAGTTATGCTTAATCAGGATATTCTGGATATTCTGGAGTTGCTGGAGGCAAGTTGGATGGCATGGCGTATTACTAGTATATAGTATTCTTTTTCCCGCTGTTTGTTGTAATGTTGTACACTCTGATGATATGATGTAATGTAATGTATAAAATGTAATAGCTGATATAGTTCTTTGTTTAAAGATTATTCATTTATTATTATATGCTATTCCGCTAGGATTGTGAGATTCTGATATTGTTCTGTTGTTTTCTTTCTGTTCCGTTCTATTTTCTGTTTTCTTTTCTCTCTATTTTATATCTTTCCTCTCTCCTTCTGTCTTTTTCTTTTTCTTAAACATTGAGAATTCGTATTTCTGTTCATCTTGAATTAATCTATGGAGATTAGTGTATATTCAAGGAGTACGGATTTGCGGGTCTTCACATTTGGTATCAGAGCTTATGGTTAAGCGACAACCATGGTTCTGTTGGGTATTACTCATTAGAGATAGAGTCAGTAGTACTCTAGAATGAGTTTGAGTGCAATAATAGCTATGAGAGCGTATTTGTTAGTGAATATATAAAATTGTTTTATATTGTGATGATTGGTTTATTGAGTGGCATATGAACCTTCGTCAGCACGGTCTCGAAAACTATGCCGAAGGGGTTTATAAACACTTGAATAGAACAATTCGACATAATATTATTTTAAATTGGGTAAATGAAATAATTTTACCTCGATTATATTTTATATATAAAGAAATAATTTTTCAAAATTATTAAAATGTATATTGTTTGGTTATTGAATAAGTTGTTTGAATAATCTAAATTAGAGAATAATTGAGTAAAAAGAATTATAAGAATTGAATTATAATTAAAGTGATTTACAATTGTGAAATAAACTTATATATATATAAGAAGTGAAACTATATGAATATAATTATGAATATGAGTTGTAAATAAAAATGAATTTAAAGTTAAATGGAAATTTACTTTAGAATTGAAATATGAATTTCTTTATAAGTGGGAATTTAAGTTAAGTAAAACAAAGTGATGTTTATAAAATGAAATATAACTTAAGAGATGTTGAATGAAGTTGATTTAGTATCAAAGTAAATTAATAAAGTTAAGTGATAGATGTGAACTTGAGTTATGTAATGAAATTCAACTTTTGTAATTGAAAGTGATGGTGTTAAACCAAATTGAATTGAATGAATCAATTGAATGTAAATTAAGTTGATATGAAATAATGAATGTAAGTGTTAATTCATTAAAATCTAATGTTATTGGAAGTTGAATAATTGAATGAAAATCAATATAATTAAACCAAATTGAATGAATATAAGCAAAGGAATTTGGTTGTAATAAATATACATTGGTTGTTATATGATTGTTAGTTGATTGTATATAATTCATTAAGCATTAATGAAATTGGAAGCTAAATTAATTGAAATCCAATTGGAAGTTAAGTGAATCTTGAATAGAATTGAATTTGATTTGGAAGTGAACTAACTTGAATATGAATTAGTGAATATAAACTAATTGAAAATGAATGTTAGTAAAAACATCCACTGTTAATGTAACGACCCAGAATTTTTAATAATTAAAATATTTTAATTATTAAAAATTCTAGGTCGTTACAATCTTCCCCACTTAAAAGAATTTCGTCCTCGAAATTACAAGTAAGAAAAGTTACAGAATCTATTAATTTTTCCAAAATCCATAATTAAACTCCTTACAATACTTTACTAAGTTTTCCAAATCATACTTAGTTATCTTTTCAAAAAAAACTACTATTGTTTAACTTTCAATTCCAAAATCAAAGTTAAAGTTTTCAAAAAAATTCCAACTTTCTCAAATTTTTTTCTAACGCCTTAAATTTCCGGAAAAATTTGCCATAGTCTCCTTTGCGCGGCTCGATCCGAAAAAAAAATGACAGTATATATATCACAAATATACATCTCATCAAGTAATGAGGCATCCCGAAGGGAAAAAGGTATAAAAGTACGATACTTAATCCGAGATATGTACCTTATATTTTATTAGCGAGCATATACGGCTAATATAGCGCGAAAGCGAGCTCCAAATGCGAAGCAAACGCGATCCGCACCTACTAATCACTCAACAAACAACATGAGCATCATGCATATAGATAATAGTATCGATATACAACATATAGCAACATAATAACTATATATGTCAACATAGCAAATGTAGTAAAGGCAACAAATGCAAACATCAACCAACTATAATCCATAACTAATAAATATTCATTCATATTCTCATTAATATTCAATGAAATGTTTTTTTCAATTTAATCACATTTGATTCATTTACATTGGGTTTGCTAACATTCATTTTCAATTAGTTTGCATTCACTAATTCATATTCAAGTTGGTTCACTTCCAAATCAAATTCAATTTTATTTAAGATTCACTTAACTTTCAATTGAATTCCAATTACTTTAGCTTTCAATTTCATTAACTCAATTCCATTAACACTTAATGAATTATATACAATCAACTAACAATCATATAACAATCAATGTATATTAATTACAACCAAATTTCTTTACTTATCAATTGGTTTAATTAATTGATTTTCATTCAATCTTTTAACTTTCAATAACATTAAATTTTAATGAATTTCACTTACATTCATTATTTCATATCAATTTAATTTACATTCAATTTATTAATATTCAATCCATTAATTCAATTCATATTCAATTAATAAAGTTGAATTTCATTACATAACTCAAGTTCAAATCTATCACTTAACTTCATTAATTTATTTTGATACCAATATCAACTTCATTCAACATTTATTAAGTTATATTTCATTTAACTTTAAATTCATTTTTATTTATAACTCATATTCATAAATATATTTATATAGTTTCACTTCTTATATGTATAAATTTATTTCACAATTGTAAATCACATTAATTATAATTCAATTCTTATAATTCTTTTGCTTATACAATTATTCTTTTATTTAGATTATTCAAACAACTTAACAATCAACTTATATACACTTTAATAATTCTGAAAAATTATTTCTTTTATATACAAAACATAATCAAGTAAAATTATTTCATTTACCCAATTTTAAAATCAATACTGTGTCGAATTGTTCTATTCAAGTGTTTAGAAACCCCTTCGGCATAGTCTTGCGGACCACGCTGACGAAAGTTCATATGCCACTCAATAAACCAATCATCACAATATAAAACAATTTTATATTCACTAACAAATACGCTCTCATAGCTATTATTACACTCAAACTCATTCTAGAGTACTACTGACTCTATCTCTAATGAGTAATACCCAACAGAACCATGGTTGTCGCTTAACCATATGCTCTGATACCAAATGTAACGCCCCGAAAATTTTCGACTTTCGAAAATTCAACATCGACACTCACTTTATCGACTGCCGAGAAATCGAAGGCCGGAAACACGGAATGTTGTGGGTTTTAAAAAGAATTTAAGAAAAAGGAAGAAGGAAGAAGAGAGAAAATAGAGGGAAGAGAAAGCAGAGAATAGAAAATAGAACATTTTAAAGAAAATAGAAGATAGAGAATTTTAAAATAGAACGGCACAGAAAGCAAAACAGAAGAACAACAAGAACAACATCAGAATCTCACAATTCGCAGCGGAACAACATATAATAATAAATGAATAATCTTTAAACAAAGAACTATATCAGTTATTACATTACATTTCATTTTATTACATCATATCATATCATCAGAGTGTACAACAACATACAACAACAAACAGCGGAAAAGAAATACTATATACTAGTAATACGCCATGCCATCCAGCTTGCCTCCAGCAACTCCAGAATATCCAGAATATCCTGATAAACCTAACTCTTAACTGCCCGTGTGGAAATTGGTGGGCACCCAGAGTTTAGGAAGGAAAACAATAAACTCCGAGTCAGTCATGTGACTGGTGTGAGAACTCAAAACAGTTTATTTAACTTTAAAATCAAAATAGAGAGATATTTTTATTTCAATTCGCAATGCTTTTAAAAATGAGACTACCATAAGGCCTCCCGCACACACACACAATGCAAACGCAGAATCGGAGGAGATTTCTCCTTATGATAGTCAAAGATGCTTGATACGCATTTAAAAGACATTTGATATGGTATCAGAGCATATGGTTAAGCGACAACCATGGTTCTGTTGGGTATTACTCATTAGAGATAGAGTCAGTAGTACTCTAGAATGAGTTTGAGTGTAATAATAGCTATGAGAGCGTATTTGTTAGTGGATATAAAATTGTTTTATATTGTGATGATTGGTTTATTGAGTGGCATATGAACTTTCGTCAGCGTGGTCCGCAAGACTATGCCGAAGGGGTTTCTAAACACTTGAATAGAACAATTCGACACAGTATTGATTTTAAAATTGGGTAAATGAAATAATTTTACTTGATTATGTTTTGTATATAAAAGAAATAATTTTTCAGAATTATTAAAGTGTATATAAGTTGATTGTTAAGTTGTTTGAATAATCTAAATAAAAGAATAATTGTATAAGCAAAAGAATTATAAGAATTGAATTATAATTAATGTGATTTACAATTGTGAAATAAACTTATACATATAAGAAGTGAAACTATATAAATATATTTATGAATATGAGTTATAAATAAAAATGAATTTAAAGTTAAATGAAATATAACTTAATAAATGTTGAATGAAGTTGATATTGGTATCAAAATAAATTAATGAAGTTAAGTGATAGATTTGAACTTGAGTTATGTAATGAAATTCAACTTTAGTAATTGAATATGAATTGAATTAATGGATTGAATATTAATAAATTGAATGTAAATTAAATTGATATGAAATAATGAATGTAAGTGAAATTCATTAAAATTTAATGTTATTGAAAGTTAAAAGATTGAATGAAAATCAATTAATTAAACCAATTGATAAGTAAAGAAATTTGGGTGTAATTAATATACATTGATTGTTATATGATTGTTAGTTGATTGTATATAATTCATTAAGTGTTAATGGAATTGAGTTAATGAAATTGAAAGCTAAAGTAATTGGAATTCAATTGAAAGTTAAGTGAATCTTAAATAAAATTGAATTTGATTTGGAAGTGAACCAACTTGAATATGAATTAGTGAATGAAACTAATTGAAAATGAATGTTAGTAAACCCAATGTAAATGAATCAAATGTGATTAAATTGAAAAAAAACATTTCATTGAATATTAATGAGAATATGAATGAATATTTATTAGTTATGGATTATAGTTGGTTGATGTTTGCATTTGTTGCCTTTACTACATTTGCTATGTTGACATATATAGTTATTATGTTGCTATATGTTGTATATCGATACTATTATCTATATGCATGATCATCATGTTGTTTGTTGAGTGATTAGTAGGTGTGGATCGCGTTTGCTTCGCATTTGGAGCTCGCTTTCGCGCTATATTAGCCGTATATGCTCGCTAATAAAATATAAGGTACATATCTCGGATTAAATATCGTACTTTTATACTTTTTTCCCTTCGGGATGCCTCATTACTTGATGAGATGTATATTTGTGATATATATACTGTCATTTTTTTTCGGATCAAGCCGCGCAAAGGAGACTATGGCCAATTTTTCCGGAAATTTAAGGCGTTAGAAAAAAATTTGAGAAAGTTGGAAAATTTTTGAAAACTTTAACTTTGATTTTGGAATTGAAAGTTAAACAATAGTAGTTGTTTTTGAAAAGATAACTAAGTATGATTTGGAAAACTTAGTAAAGTATTGTAAGGAGTTTAATTATGGATTTTGGAAAAATTAATAGATTCTGTAACTTTTCTTACTTGTAATTTCGAGGACGAAATTCTTTTAAGTGGGGAAGATTGTAACGACCCAGAATTTTTAATAATTAAAATATGAATATTTAATTAATTTTAAATATTAATAAGTGAAATTTATAAGTCAAATAAATTTTTATTTGAATTATTGAATTTAATTGGATTATTAAATCGATAATTTAATACGTTAAATTATAGAAATAATTGAAAATTGAGTTAAATATGATTGAAAATGATTTGTAAAATTTTATTTTATCATGTTGAAGTTAGAATGATATTTTAGAACTTTTAAAATCGAATTAAAAGTTAATTTGTGAAAATTGAATATTTTAATATTAAAATCGACTGTAAAATAGCCAATTTTTGAACAGTCTCAGAATTGAACGAAACCAGTTTCATTGGATCCGTAATAGTTAGTTATTGTCGGATTTCAAATTTCGTGTCAATCGGAGCTATCGTTTGATCGTGGCAGCTCGAAACACATCGAATTATTTTTAATTTAAATTTGGCGAGTCAAAATAGCCATTTTTCAAAAAGTCTCGGATTTCGACGAAACCAGTTTCATCGGATACGTAATATGATATTATTGGAAAGTTTCAAATTTCATGTCAATTGGATTTACCGTTTGTCCGGTACAAATTAAAACGCCTAGAAATCGATTTAAATCGGTTTAATTTAAATTGAGCGTTTGTAGCCATAACTCGCACAGATGTCCGAATTAGCTTCCGAAACCTGTTCCATTGTGTCCGGAACGCGGGGTAAACCTTAGGAATATCAGTTTCGACGCGTAAATCGGAGTTCGGAATTTCCGGATGAATAGTGTCGTTCGAAATTCTATAAATAGACCACCACCATCACAAAATAAAAAAAAAGAAATCTAAACCCTAAAAAACTGCAGCCGGCCCTAAAGCATGAACGGCCAGAAAATCATCCTCTTTCCCCTCTCAATCTCTCTCAATCTACAAAGATTTAGCCAAGGTGTTCAACACGAAAGTCGTAGAGCTCGACGAGAGCTTCGATTCCATACGGTGATGATCGGAAATGGTGCAACGTAGGAGGAGCTATGGTGGGGCCGTTTGCTTCAGCTCATGCATGCAATTCGAGGCATATATGGTGACCGAACTCCAAGGTGTTGAGGCCGAGCATGGTGGTGGAGTAGGGCTACGCAATGGAGCTTCCTGATCGAATTCAAGTCGAGTGATTTTGGTGCAAAATTAAACCCTAATCTATAATGATGGGTTTTGTGTGTGCGTGTTTGGGTCTGGAGATGGAACGTGAGGAAGATGATAGAAGGGGACGGCCTGATGTAGTTGGGGTTGTGATGGAGGGCCATGATTTAAAGAGAGGTTTAAAAATTTTAATTATGTTGTAAATAGTTTATATAAATCGTGTACAAACTTCATAAATTCATAACTTTTCCATACGAGGTCGAAAAAATGCGAAACCAGTTGCGTTGGAATCGTATGGACGAGCACTACGCGATGGAGTTGGTTTGGAGTCGTTTGGAGTTAGTGAGAATTTTGGGTAAAATTAAACGCGCGTTTAATTTTATTCGAAATAAATCGCTAAAACGGAAATTAAAACCAAGGTGAGAATTTCTCACTCAATCGAATCAGTTTCGATTTTATTTTAAATAGTTAGATTTAAAATATTTGAATGCATATTTGAATGTTGATTGAAATCTATTGATTGTTAAAATAGACATTATACGCCGTTAGTAAGCGGATGTTATTTAATAAAAACATATACCGCGAATATTTCATAAACAGTGAAATTGGTATTATATATAATATCAATATATATATATTGGCATATGTATATATTGGAGTTATTGATTTTCCGCATTTTTGTTTAGCGGATGAGACCCTATTGCGCCGTTATTAAGCGGATAATATTTAAATCCCATATACCGCGATAATTTCGTACTGGAGCGAAATTGGTATTGTGCTAATGTTTTTGGATGTAGGAAAACAGGTTGGAGGGATCCAACTGGATTCCTCAACAGTTTTTATTTGATTTCAGATATTTTGATATTTGATTGATTTTCATATCGATATATGATGGATCGTTGTAGTCGTGATTGACTAGTTGGTGTGTAGCATCATTGGACCCAGATTTTGGGATTTTAAAATGATTTTTAAAGTGATCTTTGAAAATATTAAATATTTTTGGAATTGATCCATTTTAAATAATTAAACGCTATAATTTTTAAAGTTATAAAATTATGGTTTTTGTGAAATATAGTTAAAAGCTGATTTTTGAGAAATATGAACCAATGATTTTATAAAATAGTTTAAACTGGATTTTTGAGTTTATTATTAAAAGTTTAAATATAGGATTTATAAAATTTGATTATTTTATAAATCAAAATGGTGAAATTATAAAGGAAATTAAAGACGTTTTAAAATAATAATATAAATTGATTTATATTAAGAGATTTATAAATGGATATTTATAAATTGAAATATTGACATTATAAAACGAGTTTTTATAAGTGTTTGAATGAAGTGAAAGTGAATTTCATAAATAAATGAAATTTATAGAATTATAAACTGTGAAGTTATAAATGAAATTTATAAATAGTAAGATTTATAAATTTGGTGAAATTATTTGAAGAATAGATTGGTTAAATAAATGGATCTTATCAGTTATAAGATTTATAATTTGGAAAGTCTTAAAAAGAACGATTTTGTAAAATAATCGTTTTATAAGTATTTAACTTATAATATGAACTTTTAGTTTATAATTGAGTTATAAACTGGAATAGGTTAATAAAGGAATTTAAAAAAGGAAGTTATTACAAAATAAATAAAATGGGAATTTATAAACATTGTTTTATAAATCCACAAACGACTTATTTTGATAAGTAAAATTGTTGAAACTTATTTATGGAGTTATATTCACGTTTTATACCGTTAATAATCCTTTAAAATAAAATGAATAAAAGGATGAAATCTGTTAACGTAGTATATTCACGTTTTTGAATTGTGAATAATATGTTAAATAAATTGTTTTGAATGTGAATGTTTTAAATAGAATTAAAACGATCTAACGATGTTTTAAAATGTGTTGAGATTCGAAACCATAGATTTCAACATTTATTGTTGAAATAGACGTTTTTGAGAAATAAAAGGAAATGGTGGACTATAACACTGTTGTTATAGTAAATGATTTCCGAAAGGAAATGTTTTGAATAGTATTGGGATTTATATATCTATTTTAATTTCGAATCCCTATACTAGTGATTTTGGGACGTCGTAACGATGTTTTACGCAACATTCGTTTTGACCCAAATAAATATGTTTAAGAGAATGATTTCCTTAAAGAATGAAATGTATACTTAATTCGATTTAAGTATATTAAATATTTTCCAAGGTTGAAAATAAAAAGATTTGTGAATTACTTATGAATAAATAAGTATGGAAATGTTTTCCAATATGAAGTGAATATTTAGAATCTATCTTTTTGAAGATAAATTGAAAATGGATAATTGAAATCGTATATGCATGAATATTTTGGAATATAAATTCATTATGGAATTTATAAATGAAAAGTAGAATTTGTTTGAAAATAAATATTGATTTATTTTTGAAGTGTGAAAATTATATATCTTGTAAAGATATTTTGGAAAATAAATAATTTGGAAAATTATTTGGAATCTGGTGATGTATGCATATCAATTGATAGTTCAATAGCCGACTATCAATATTTCCCTTTGAATGGGTATTTAATGTGATTTGATTGAATTTGAATGCCACACTTATTTTTGAATAAGCACTCACTATTCGGGTTAACCGGGAAAGGACCATGGGGTCGTATAACCCATTCCGAATATGTGATACGTCGTTGTAAATTGCATTTGAAGATCGGTGTTGAAGACCGAGTTTTTGCGAAAGCGATAGGATGACCTATCGATTGTCTCTGCACTGGGTAGCTCCTGGTATAGAGATTCCTTAAGTGATGGGAAATTCGATCGGGATTGTGAATACCCGGATTTCAAGGGCTTCGTAAGAAGTGCCTTCGGTTTTGTTCGAGCCCGGAACAGACTTGTATGGATTGTATGTCTGACATTACAAGTTGAGATATAAAGCCGATTTCTTTCAAATATATTTCTGTTGGTGGCGGAGAATTTATTCTTTTAGCTTAACACCCTTCTCTGAGACGTACGTGCTTAGAGGTTATGTAGTTGAATGTTATCAGCGATATATTCCCAATTTGGTAATGTGATATGCTGAGTGATGCTGAAATGATCATTGTGTTGATTATTTGTGATAGGATCGTTTATTTGATCGTCTATCCTTGTGATCATTGTGTTGATCATTTGTTGATCCAAAGCATGGCTTTTGTATAAAGTATGTTTTTGTGGACGTGACTTCGTCGAACCTCACACCCCGTGAATGGTCAAAACAGGAAAGATGCGGCAAGGTTATGAGGGGTAGCACCCTTTAGGATGTGTCCATTTCCTTCTGGAAAAGGGTGGTATCATGGTATGGAGCCCAGATACTTACTCATGTTGAAAACACTTTGTTATGATTGTGTGAATTGATTACGAGCGCTCGGTGAAAGGTCCCAAAGGACCGGGGGATGGCATATTCGGTCAGTTGTTACTCAGTTAGGGGTAACCCGGCCTTGTGTTGGTAGAGATCCGGTTTGGTTCTCGGGGATGTCCATCCAGAGGCATTCTCATGTGGCAATGGGAAGTTCCTTGGCCTGATCATTCGTTGGAAATCCAAAGAAACAATACGTGACTTGTACGGTTTTAGTTGTATAACCTCCTATGGAATGTGGCGGTAACCTGCTATTGAAAATAGTTAGCTATAGTAGGCATAGTTCGAAATGTCTATGTTGGCTAAGATTTGTATTCTACTTTTGAAATATTTCTCTACACTATGCACTAGTAATAATATCAAATGTCTTTTAAATGCGTATCAAGCATCTTTGACTATCATAAAGAGAAATCTCCTCCGATTCTGCGTTTGCATTGTGTGTGTGTGCGGGAGGCCTTATGGTAGTCTCATTTTTAAAAGCATTGCGAATTGAAATAAAAATATCTCTCTATTTTGATTTTAAAGTTAAATAAACTGTTTTGAGTTCTCACACCAGTCACATGACTGACTCGGAGTTTATTGTTTTCCTTCCTAAACTCTGGGTGCCCACCAATTTCCACACGGGCAGTTAAGAGTTAGGTTTATCAGGATATTCTGGATATTCTGGATATTCTGGAGTTGCTGGAGGCAAGCTGGATGGCATGGCGTATTACTAGTATATAGTATTTCTTTTCCGCTGTTTGTTGTTGTATGTTGTTGTACACTCTGATGATATGATATGATGTAATAAAATGAAATGTAATGTAATAACTGATATAGTTCTTTGTTTAAAGATTATTCATTTATTATTATATGTTGTTCCGCTGCGAATTGTGAGATTCTGATGTTGTTCTTGTTGTTCTTCTGTTTTGCTTTCTGTGCCGTTCTATTTTAAAATTCTCTATCTTCTATTTTCTTTAAAATGTTCTATTTTCTATTCTCTGCTTTCTCTTCCCTCTATTTTCTCTCTTCTTCCTTCTTCCTTTTTCTTAAATTCTTTTTAAAACCCATAACATTCCGTGTTTCCGGCCTTCGATTTCTCGGCAGTCGATAAAGTGAGTGTCGATGTTGAATTTTCGAAAGTCGAAAATTTTCGGGGCGTTACAGTTAATAAATCAAATGTGATTAAATTGAAAACCTATTTCATTGGATATTGACGAGAATATGAATGAATACTTACTGGTTATGAATGCTAGTTGGATGTTAGTTGGTTGATGGTTGAATTTATTGCTTTTACTACATTTGCTATGTTGGCACATATAGTATTATGTTGCTATATGATGTATATTGAGATTATTTTCATATATGCATGTTCTCATGTTGTTTGTTAAGTGTTTAGTAGGTGCGGATCACGTTTGCTTCGCATTTGGAGCTCGCTTTCGCGCTATATTAGCCGTATATGCTCGCTAATAAAATATAAGGTACATATCTCGGATTAAATATCGTACTTTTACAATTTTTTCCCTGCGGGATGCCTCATTACTTGATGAGACGTATATTTGTGATATATATACTGTCATATTTTTTTTCGGATCGAGCCGCGCAAAGGAGGCTATGGCGAATTTTTCCGAAAATTTAAGGCGTTAGAATATTTTTAAGAAAAATAGGAAAATTTGTGAAAACTATAACTTTGATTTTAGAAGTTGAAAGTTAAACAATAGTAGTTGTTTTTAAAAAGATAACTAAGTATGATTTGAAAACTTAGTAAAGTATTGTAAGAAGTTTTACTATGGATTTTGGGAAAGTTAATAAATTCTGTAACTTTTCTTACGTGATAATTTCGAGGACGAAATTCTTTTAAGGGGGGAAGTATGTAACGACCCAGAATTTTAATTATTTAAAATTCGAATATTTGATTAATTTTAAATATTAATAAGTGAATTTATAAGTCGAATAAATTTTAATTCGAATAATTGGATTTAATTGGATAATTAAATCGATAATTTAATATGTGAAATTATGGAAATAATTCAAAACCGAGTTAAATATGATTGAAAATGATTTGTAAAATTTTATTATATCATATAGAAGTTAGAACGATATTTTGGAACTTTTAAAATTGAATTAAAAGTTAGTATGTGAAAATTGAATATTTTAATATTTAATCGACTAGTAAAATAGCCATTTTTCAAAAAGTCTCGGATTTTGACGAAACCAGTTTCATCGTATCTGTAATGTGATATTATTGTATGGTTTCAAATTTTGTGTCAATCGGATTTACCGTTTGTCCGATGCAAGCTAAAACGCCTAGAAAATCGTTTAAATCGGTTTAATTTAAATTGAACGTTTATTGCCATAACTCGCACAGATGACCGAATTAGCTTCCGAAACCTGTTCCATTGTGTCCGAAACGCGGGGTAAACCCCAGAAACGCTGGTTACGGCGCGTGAATCGGAGTTTGGAAAATCCGGGATGAATAGTGTCGATCGATTTCCTATAAATAGCCCCTCTCTCTCAAATAAAAAAAAACCTAGCCGCCTCAGTCAAAACCGAAGGCCGAAAATTTTCGTTTCTTTTCCCCATGATTTCTTCAAATCCATCAAGTAATTCGAGAAACTTTTTAAATGAAAGTTGTAGAGCACAACACGTTCTATAAATCCAACGGTCAAGATCAAGTTTCAAGCTACGGATTGATGGCAATTAGAGCTCGAATGGCCGAAGTTGCGCACGAATTTCGAGGAGGGGGGATCCGAGTGCCACCATGTCACGGCCGAGTGTAGAGGTTGTGATGGGCTTTCAAATGGAAGTTGTTGATCGTGTTTTAGTCGAGCGTGGAGATGGTGGTTTGGAACCCTAATATCGAGCTATGGGTTTTGGTTTCGTGATATGTTACTGGAGGCGCGTGAAGATGGACGAAGAAACGAAGAAGGGCCATGATTTGCAGCGTTTGGAGATCTACGGCTCTGAATTGGTTTAGGTTAAAAATTATAAAATAAATTGTAAATTTATATAGTTTAAATTCATGTAACTTCATAAAATCATAACTTTTTCATACGAGATCGAAAACGCGCGAAACTAGTTGCGTTGGAATTGTATGGACGAGCACTACGCGATGGAATTGGATTGAAGTCGTTTGGAGTTAGTGAGAATTTCGGGTAAAATTAAACGCGTGTTTAATTTTATTCGAAATAAATCGCTAAAATGAAATTGAAATCAAGGTGAGAACTTCTCACTCAATCGAATAGTTTCGATTTTTATTTTAAATAGTTAGATTTAAAATATTTGAATGCATGTTTGAATGACGATTGTTATCTATTGATTGTTAAAATAGACATTATGCGCCGTTAGTAAGCGGATGTTATTTATTAAAAACATATACCGCGAATATTTCATAAACAGTGAAATTGGTATTATATATAATAGCAATATATATATATATATATATATATATATATATTGGCATATGTATATATTGCAGTTATTGATTTCCCGCATTGTATAGCAGATGAGACCCTATTGCGCCGTCTATTAAGCGGATAATATTTTAAATCCCATATACCGCGATAATTTCGTACTGGAACGGAATTGGTATTGTGCTAACATCTTTGGATGCAGGAAAACAGGTTGGAGGGATCCAGCTGGATGCCTCAACAGTTTTTATTTGAATTCAAATATTTTGATATTTGATGGATTATCATATCGATATATGATATCGTTGTAGTCGTGATTGACTATTTGGTGTGTAGCATCAATGGGGCAAGATTTTGGAATTTTAAAATGATTTTTAAAGTGATTTTTGAAAATATACTATATTTTTGGAATTGATCCATTTTAAATAAATAAACGTTATAATTTTAATGTTATAAAAATTATGATTTTTGAGAAATATAGTTAAAAGTTGATTTTTGAAAATATGGGTTAATAATTTTATAAAAAGAGTTTAAATTGAGATTTTTGGATTTATTGTAAAAAGTTTAAAAATAGTATTTATAAAATTTGATTATTTTATAAATCAAAAATGGTGAAATTATAAAGGGGATTAAAGACGTTTTAAAATATTAATATAAATTGATTTATATAAAAGATTTATAAATTGATATTTATAAATTAAAACATTGAATTATAAAACAAGTTTTTATAAGTGTTAGAATGAATTGTGAATGAATTTCATAAATGAATGAGATTTATAGAATTATAATCGGTGAAGTTAGAAATGGAATTTTATAAACAGTAGGTTTATAGAATATGTAAAGTTATTTGAAGAATAAGTTTTGGGTAAATAATTGAATCTTATAAGTTATAAGATTTATAATTATGAAGTTTAAAGGAACGATTTTGTAAAATAATCGTTTTATAAGCATTTGACTTATAATATGAATTTCTAGTATATCATTGAGATATGAATTGAGATAGGTTAATAAAGGAATTTATAAAAGGAAGTTGTTATAAAATAAATAGAAATGGAATTTATAAACGTTGTTTTATAAATTCGCAAACGACTTATTTTGATAAGTAAATTGTTGAAACTTATTTATGGAGTTATATTCACGTTTTAGACAGTGAATAATCCTTTAAAATAAAAGAAATAGAAACGATGAAATTGGTTAACAAGTATATTCACGTTTTTGAATAGTGAATAATATGTTAAAGAAATGTTTTGGATGTGATGTTTTAAATATAATTAAAATGATCTAAAGATGTTTTAAAAAGTATTAACTATCGAAACCATAGATTTCAACATTCATTTTTGAAATAGACGTTTTCGAGAAATGGAAGGAAATAGTAGATTATAACACTGTTGTTATAATAGATGATTTCCGAAAGGAAATGTTTTGTATAGTATTGGGATTTATATATCTATTTTAATTTCGAATCCCTATACTAGTGATTTTGGGTTGTCGTAACGATGTTTTACGCAACATTCGTTTTGGCCCAAATAAATATGTTTAAGAGAATAATTTCCTTAAAGAATGAAATATATACTTAATTTCGCTTTAAGTATATTGAATATTTTCCAAGTATAGAAAATAAAAGACTTGTGAATTACTTATAAATAAATAAGTAGGAAATGCTTTTCCAATATTAAGTGAATATTTAGAATTTATCTTTTTGAAGATAAATTGAAAATGAATGTTGAAAATCGAATGGAAATTGTATATTCATAAATATTTTTGGAAATATAAATTCAATATGGAATTTATAAATGAAACTTGGAATTCGTTTTAAAAATAAATATCGAATGATTTTGAAGAATGGAAAATATATATATCTTGTAAAGATATTTTTGGGAAATAAATAATTTGGAAAATTATTTCGAATCTGCTGATGTTGTGCATATCTATTGATAGTTCAATAACCGACTATCAATATTTACCTTTGAAAGGTATTTGTTGTGATTTGCTGAATTTGAATGCTACACTTATTTTTAAATTATCGCTCTCGTTATTCGGATTACCCATTCTGAATAGTGATACGACGTAATGGATAGCATTGATGACCGGTGTTGAAGACCGGATATTTTTGAAAGCGAAAGGACAACTCGTCGATTGTCTTTGCACCGAGTAGCTACGGTATAGAGACTCCCTATGTGATGGGAAGTCCGGACGTGATTAGTGAATATTCGAATTGCAAGGACTTCTTTGTAAGTGCCTTCGGTTCTGTTCGATCCCGGAACAGACTTGTATGGATTGTATGTCTGACGTTACAAATTGAGATATAAAGCAGATTTCTTTCAAATATATTTATGTTGGTGGCGGAGAATTTATTCTTTTAGCTTAACACCCTTCTCTGAGACGTACGAGCTCAGAGGTTATGTAGTTGATGGTTATCAGCGATATATTCCCAATTTGATAATGTGACATGCTGAGTGTTGTTGTAAAATGATCATTGTGTTGATCATTTGTGATAAGATCATTTGTTTGATCGTCTATCTTGGTGATCATTTCTATGATCATTTGTTGACCCAAAGCATGGCTTTTGTATAAAGTATGTTTTTGTGGACGTGGCTTCGTCGAGCCTCACACCCCGGAATGGTCAAAACAGGAAAGATGCGGCAAGGTTATGAGGGGTAGCTCCCTTTAGGGTATGTGCATTTCCTTCTGGAAAGGGTGGTATCATGGTATGGAGCCCAGATGCTTACTCATGTTGAAACACTTATTATTATGGTGTGATGTTGATTACGAGCGCTCGGTTAAAGGTCCCAAAGGACCGGGGGATGGCATACTCGTGTCAGTTGTTACCTAGTTTGAAAGGTAACCCGGCCTTGTGTTGGCAGAGATCCGGTTAGGTTCTCGGGGACGTCCTTCCAGAGGCGTTCTCATGTGGCAATGGGAAGTTCCTTGGCCTGATCATTCGTTGGAAATCCAATTCCCAATACGAAACCCTGTACGGTTTTAGTTGTAGAACCTGCCATTTACTTATGGTGGTCACCACTGTTTAGATGGTAGCTATAGTAGGCATAGTTCGAAATGTCTATGCTGGCTAAGATTTATATCTTTATTTTCGAAATGAATTTTCCTACACTATGCACTAGTAATAATATCAAATGTTCTTTTAATGCGTATCAAGCATCTTTGACTATCATAAGGAGAAATCTCCTCCGATTCTGCGTTTGCATTGTGTGTGTGTGCGGGAGGCCTTATGGTAGTCACATGTTTAAAAGCATTGCGAATTGACTTTAAAAATATTCCTCTATTTTGATTTTTTAGATAAATAAACTGTTTTGAGTTCTCACACCAGTCACATGATTGACTCGGAGTTTATTGTTTTCCTTCCTAAACTCTGGGTGCCCACCAATTTCAACACGGGAAGTCAAGAGTTATGGTTAATCAGGATATTCTGGATATTCTGGAGTTGCTGGAGGCAAGCTGGATGGCATGGCGTATTACTAGTATATAGTATTCTTTTTCCCGTTGTTTGTTGTTTGTTGTTGTACACTCTGATGATATGATGTAATGTAATGTATAAAATGTGATAACTGATATAGTTCTTTGTTTAAAGATTATTCATTTATTATTATATGTTGTTCCGCTAGGATTGTGAGATTCTGATATTGTTCTGTTGTTTTCTTTCTGTTCCGTTCTATTTTCTTTTCTCTCTATTTTCTATCTTTTCTCTCTTCTTCTGTCTTCTTCTTTTTCTTAAAACGCTAACTATTCGGTTTTTCGACAACGAAAAATCGCGTACGTTACAGTACTCATCTGAATCTAAGCACTGCTTACCATCCACAGACCGATGGTCAAACGGAAAGAGTGAATCAGATTCTCGAGGATCTTCTTCGTGCTTGTGTGCTTGATTATGGAGGATCTTGGGAAGATCATCTCCATCTTGTCGAATTCACCTATAATATTAGTTATCAGGCATAATCTAGTCTTCTATTTTAAACTTATCTTAATCCTATATCTATCTCATTCCATCTCTGAATTCATGCCAGTATCAAAATGTCTCTGTTTGCTGCTCTTTACGGACGATCTTGTAGATCTCCATCTTGGTGGATTGAATCCAGCAATCGTTTGGTTCTTGGTCCTTATTTGGTTTTGGAGGATTCTGAGAGAGTTAAGGAGATTAAAAGGAAATTGAGGGTTGCTCAGGATAGGCAGAAGAAGTATGTTGATAGGCGTAGGTAGAGTTTGGAATTTGCTGTTGGTGATCAAGTTTTCCTTAAGGTCTCTCCCTAAAGGAATGTCATTCTCTTTGGTCATAGAGGGAAGGTTTCTCTTAGTTCATTGGTCCTTTTCGTATTGTGGAAAGAGTTGGTTCTTTGGCTTATCGTCTACATTTGCCTGAGAAGCTTTCTGGAGTGCATGATGTATTCCATGTCTCTCATCTTCGCCGGTATCTTCATGATCCATCTCTTATTGTTCAGCCTTCTGCTCTTGATAGTTTGGATATTCAGCCTAATCTAACTGTCTAGAGAAAGCCACTTCGTGTTGTCGACAGAGGTACGAAGCAGCTAAGAAGGAAATCTATTAGTCTGGTTAAAGTACAGTAGAGTACTGATGATCGAGACTGTACCTAGGAGACGGAGGAGAGCATTCATGCTTCGAATCCGGAATTATTCATTTTTAGGTACTATTTTGATTTTCTATCTTGCTTTCTTTATTTTCCTTGTTCGTTCTTTTCGAGGACGAAAAGATTTGAGTGGGGGAGAGTGTAGCAACTCTAGATTTTCGAAATATTTTTAAATTTGATTTTATTTCACTTTGAAAATATTTTTAAATTTATTTTATTGCAAGATTTTATTTTAAAATATTTTTAAAGTGATGTTATAATTTTTCAAAGCTTATTGTATTTCATTTATAATTTTTGAATCCTAGTTTCAATTATTAAGCTATTTTCTTAATTATTTTATATTTTTATAAAATTTATTTATTTATTTTCTTTCCTACATAATTCTGTTTTGTTTTTTCTATTTATTTACTTACATTTCATTTGTTTAAAATGAATAAAAGAAAAAGAAATATAAAGGGTCAATAACCTTTCATATGCCATGACTTTTCACTTCCTATTTGTCCTTTCATTTTCAATTGTCATTTATATTGAGTAGCCGACCACATTTCTTTCTCATAGCCATATTTTTTTCATTTTTCACGTAAGAAAATTTTCTTCGCCTCCAAAGTTCGGCCATCTCAAATTTCTGAAAATTATTTTGGTAAGTTCATGGCTCTTTTTTCTATTTTCCTCTTTGTTTTCATTGTTTTTTTTGCCTTGCTTTCTCTCATGTTGCTCGGCCATAAGCCTCTTTACCACCACATCACCTTCATCTCCACCACATACGGAAGCTCCTCCTCCAACTCTTCTGACCATGTTAGGTCGTGGCCTCCCCTATGTTGCAAACTTCTCAAAATTGCAAGCACACTTGAAAACAAGCATAGCCGAACCCCTTAAGGCCTCATCCCCTTCACATATCCTCTCGGCCACCCCTAGAACCACCTCCACCAGCCACTACCTGACCTTTTACCGCTACTACACCATCACCAGGCCTGAACCAAGCAAGGCCGAGCCACCACTTGCCATAGCCGAGCCAAGAAATGTGACCAAAACTCCACTTTATTGCCTTGACTTGAGTATGTTTCATGTTATCACCATAAACCCCTTCATCTCTAACAAGCCGAGCCATATTGACCTATGTATGACACAAAAACATAGCCATGGCCGAGCATCAAACCATATTGCCGAGCATAGATGTGGTGAAAAAATGGTTAAGTTGTTTAGTTCTTTGTTGTGTTTAATTTCTAGTTGTTCAATGTCATATTGTCTTGTAAATTCATGTTTGCAATATCTTGTTTTGTTTGTTGTCTACAAGTTATCACTTTGGCTCCCCCTCACTTGAATCCGTAGTCGTGCTATCGTTCTTTCTGGATCTTTGTTTGTGTGTCTGAATTTGTTAACTCCAGCATTAAGAGGTGAGTATTTCACACATGACATCTATACTTATATAATTAGTGAATTGATAGCATGTGAATCTGTAGAATTATATTATCATGTTATACCTACCTATGATATTACTTATATGATGATCACCCTATTTATAAACCTGTCATATCATCTGATACTGCTATATGATTCTATATTGTTATTATTATCTGTTTCTCACAATGCAAGTTCCCTGTAGAATAGAATCACTATGGGTTGAAATGATACATACCCGAACGGACTTTAGAATAGGAAAAAATCGTTATGGGCTGAAACGGTAAGCCTGAACGATTTTTATTTATTTTATAAACTTGGTATTGTGGGTTTGAAATGATGGAACCCGGATTTTTCTTTGTAAATTACAGATTGAAATGATATACTATCTGTATCACTTGACCTAGTTTAGAAAATATTATACAGACCCGTGGTAAATGTATACGTTTTCTTGAAATTTATAAAGTATTTTTAAAATGTAAATTTATGATAATTTAGTTTAAAATTGAATTTTAATGATTTTTATAAAGTGTTAATGATTTTTGTACGAGTTAATATGCGAAATAAATGAATAGTTAGGTTGATATTTGAAATATAACTTAAATTTGAAATTTGGCAATTTTGTTTAAAAGTGAATTTTAAATTAAGTAAATAAAATGAAAAATAATTTATATTTGGAAATTTAAATTTAAGTGTTAATTTAAATTTTTAAATATAAAGAATAGAAATTGTTATACTTGAATTTAATAAGTAAATTATTAAATTCGATTTTATGTATAATAATTTCACTTTATAAAAATCATAAGTTAAGGTATTTAAATGAACATTTTTTGAGTGAGAAAATATGATTTTTATAAGTTAAAATGGTTTAAATTAAAGTTTAGTTATTTCTGTAATTGTTTTGAAAATCTGGAATTTAATTAACGGTATTTCAGAAATGCTATCATTTCTGAAGTTAACTTGAATAATAAAGGGTATTACAACATTTCTAAGTGATGTAGTTGATACAAATGAACTATAACTAAAATTTAACTAAGGGCTATTACAGCACTTTGTAGGTGCTGTAGTTGCAGAAACTAAAACTTGAACCTAAACTGTTATAGCAGTTTTAAATGCTGTCTTTGCTTAATTGAATTGTTTTCAAATGTAACTTACCATAGCATTTTCTAAATGCTGCGAATATTGAAATTTCACTGTTTAATAAATTTAAGTAAATAAATGAATTCTGAAAAGGCTAAAATTTTGGAAATTAAATATTTGATTATTAAGTATAATAACTTCATTTTTAAATAGTTTAAATGGAGTATTTGATTTGAAATAACAACTATTTTAAAAGGGGATTTGAAATTGCATCTAAATTTAAATAAAAATGACTGAGGTTTTAAAAGATATGATATTTTGATATTTTGAAATGGATTTGAAATGATATTTGATTATCGAAGTATAAATTACTATTTTTGAATTTATTACCATGGGTTATAATAACGATTGGTTGTTAAAGAGACCGGGATCGGATATGGACATACTCTATGTCGATACCGAAAACCACTTTAACAACTGTGTACGCGGTGGAGTTCCAGAATGAAGTAGGATGGTGGCGACGTTCTTGAGGTATATAACGTGGACCCGATCTCGTGAGTTGGCTTAAGGTGGCTAAAACAGGAGTGATCTCGTGCCAAAAGAGGTAGCTCCTCTGGTCGGACATATTTTTTCGATACCATTCTATTACTCTATGATTTTTTGCTGGCCACCCTTTGATTTGGGAGTGTGTTCCGAGTTGGGCGTAGTGGCTGCTACGTTACCACCAGCCCATGTGCATAATTGGTATATCTACCTTGGCTTTTCCTCGTGCGCCGTGTCACCTACCATAGCGAGCCTTACTATGAGTTTCTATTTGCGTCGTACCTATGGAGTATCTTCTCATTGTCTCTCAATCAGGAGATATGCAAATACTGTATAGACTGTTGGCATTATTTTATGTTAAGGACTATATGGGTAACCCCTTAACACTATTTTAAAGTATGTTTATTTTACTGTAGACATTATTATAATAGCGCAATATTACTACATAGTAAATAGTTTAACGGATCCTTAGAGGATGGACGGTCCCAAGCATCCTTTAAGTTACTGTTTCATTTACTGCAGTTCACTTGGTTTGGTTTACATTATATAAGTATGTATGTTCTGACTCGAGTGTTTTGTGTTTTTGCTTTACGCTCGGGTTAGCCTGAGTATTCACAGCTTTGGATTTCTCTTTCTTGAGCTAGTCTTTGTTGGACGTTATGCTCATCTAATTATCTATTTATTTCAGTTTCAGTTGTTCTAGTTCATCTCATGTATTAGTGAACTTATATGTATTTGGGATTTCTATTATGTTGTTTTCAGAATGATATTATGTATTTGTTTTGAGACTTTATTATAGTAGCTTCATGAACTACCATGGTATTTTAATTTCCGCTACGAGTTATTTTGATATTTCTGTGTCTGTGATTCTGTGTGAGTGATTTTATTTGCTCCAAAATTTTATTACAGTCTGTTATTTTGCATCACTCAAGTCTGACATGTGTGGATTATTGTCGATTTGAATGGTACAAAATAGTGGGTCGTTACAGAATGAACAAAAAGTGTATTGCCTTAATTATTAAGTAAGGGTATGCGCTGATCTTTAAATAAATGTTTAAAGTTATTAACGGATAAGTAAATAGTTTTGTGTTGTTGTAAACAAAATAATGTTTTAGCAACGCTTGGTTTAACCCTTATTATTTGTACTTGGTAATGTAATTAGATATGTACTAATGGATATTTAGTAGAAAAATACAAGTAAATGGTTTTGGGTTTGTTGTGACAAATTTTTTGAGCAACACTTATCTTTAATCCTTAAATCTAAATTAATCTTTAAGAAGGCAGTTTTAAAGAAGAATGTTTTCAAAGTACAAAATGTTTAGGTTTTTTGTGACAACTTTTTTTTGCAACAATTGTCTTTAACCGTTAATTATAAATAAATCTTTAAGAAGGGAGTTTTAAAGAAGAATGTTTTCAAAGTATAAAATGTTTGGATTTGTTGTGATGTAACATACCATCTTTTCGTACGTTTTAAATCGATAATAAACCACACGCGTCAGACTCAAACCATATAGAATGACAAATTATTATTGGGGTGAATAAGAAAAAGCAAAGAAAGAAAAAAACAAAACAGAATCTTGCCGCGTAACAAAAAAATATAATAATCAAATATACAGTTCATGAAGTTGTCTTACAAAACAATCGGTTTTACTTATACAATACATATTAGAGTTACACATACCAGAGAATAATAAATGATGTAGCGGAACAATATAGCACATAATAGTAATAATACAATCTTCATCTTCATCATCCAAAAATAAGGTCTTCAAATCATGAAATGCTCAGGCTGACCAGAGCAAATTAAAAGGACAAAACACTCGAGTCAAAACTAAAAGATCTCATGTAAGTTAAATCAATGGTAATTAATATGAGTGGAACGGCGTCAGAGATATTATGGGATTTGACATCTTCTATCCACTGTCTAACGTGAGTGCAGTAACTTAAGAAATGCTCGGTATTCATAGCTCCTAAGGATCCATTAAACTATTTACTATGCAGTAATATTTCGCTATTATAATAGTGTCTAATAGTAAAATAAACTTACTTTTAAATAGCGTTAAGGAGTGACCCTGTAACAACCCGCATATTTATCTATTGTATATTTAAATATTTTATTTAAATATTTTATCGTTCGTCGGATTTTGGTCCGAAAATCTGCTTTTTGCAAATAGTCGAATTGGGACTCGAGACCACCCCCATTGAGTTCAAAATGACGTTTGCGACCATTTTGAGTATAAACTTCGATATGTTTGGAGTTAGTGTAATTTTGCTACTTTTTCACTTAGGGCGTTGGTTTGGGCTTGAGCCCATTGACCCCATTTTAGCAACCTAGCTCCAACCCTCTTCTCTTCATTCCTTCATAATTTCCTAATACATTCAAGCTTCATAAAAAATGGGGGAAGAGAAAAATAATTAGGAAATCCTAAGCCCTAGTTTCCCTTAGCAAATCCATCTTCTTGCTCCAAACTCAAGTGAACCCATTGGTAAGCCTTCTCTTCTTCTTCTCCAACTCATTCTCTTTCCAATTTCAGAAATTTCCTAAACCTAATTTAGGAAATGTTTCTCTTTTAAGCTTAGATTGAAGCTTCTTGAGTTGTTATTGAAGAGGAATTGATCTAGCTTGCTTTCAAGCTTCTTCTTCTATTGTTTGGGTTCAAAGGTGAGATTTTTATCTCACATCTATGACTATAATTATCTTTGGTTGTTGGGTATGAATTCCTAACACTTCTTCATGTGCATTTGCTCTTGATTTGGATTGGTTTTGTGAATATTCCAATTTTTGGGTTTTTAAGTCAAATTTGTGTGAAAATCCTTTTATGGGTGTTTGATCATGCTTTTGGTGATGCATCGAGGAGCATATAGGGCCGGGTAGCCGATTGGCATAAACCCTTAGAGCCAACGTTCGTCCGGTTGCATTTTGGAAGAGTTTGCTCTTCATTTGAATAGGCTGAAAAACAGCCCAGGCATGATTCAGTCGACTGAACTTTCTGTTCAGTCGACTGAACCTGGAACCCGAAAGTTTCCAAGCATGATTCAGTCGACTGAATCTTCCGTTCAGTCGACTGAACCTGGAAACAGAAAGTTTCCTAAACCTGGAAAATTTCCAGGTACAGGGTCAGTCGACTGAAAACTCTGTTCAGTCGACTGAACCTGCTGTCTGAGTCCAATTTGCCTTTTTGGATTGAATTTCCAATGTTAATCGATTTGTGTTGATTCCCTTTTGTTATTATCACTTATTATCGACTTTGATGACATTTTCTTCGTGATTTTTGGGAATGTCCATTTTGATGGATTCGGTATCGATTTCTTTGGATTTTATTCACGTCTATGAATGTGAATCTTTATGAATTGATTGTTCCTACAATCACCTTTGTGATTTGTCACTTTAAAAATATAAAGGTTTTCTATACTCGTAGTAAATATCAAAACTCTTTCTTCAAATGATTTTAACACTATTTTATTACAAAGCTCGTTTTCTCAAACCGATTTCCAATCTATTAGTATATACAAACCTTTACCTCACTCGTATGAGAAATCTAATTAAACGACTTAGTAAAACAAGTGGTATGAAACGCTTGCGTTTACTTCGCCGGTTAATTTTGGACTTGTTCGATTGAATCTCTTATGACAATTTTCTAGTGGAGATCTACAGTTTGTTCGTAAATATTTAAGTTAAGCAAGTGGTTATGGGACATGAAGCTAAACTCATATATTTACTAGCTTAGTGTAATTGACACTTCTCGATTGATCGATGACGATCATCTTTGTGGTTTAGACTAGCAATGTGCGATGTCACTTTGTCTATATGGAGGACTATTTCTCATTTTATTGAGCTTCGACTCATTTCTTTCATGGGTCGTACCTATCTAGGTGCGTCGATGTTTGTTTACACATGGGTCGTACCTTTCTAGGTGCGTCGATGTTTATTTATGCATGGGGTGTACCTTTCTAGGTGCATCGATGTTTATTTATTCGTGGAGCAATCGGCTCAATAAGTCGGGACATGGGGCGTATCTTTCTAGGTGCGTCAATGTTCGTCTGTGCATGGGGCGTGTCTTTCTAGGTGCGTCAATGTTAGACATTACATGGGGTGTATCTTTCTAGGTGCATCGATGTTTATTTATGCATGGGATGTATCTTTCTAGGTGCATCGATGTTTACTTGTGCATGGGGTGTATCTTTCTAGGTGCGCCGATGCTAGAACATGGGACGTATCTTTCTAGGTGCGTCGACGTTCGACTGTGAATGGGGCGTGTCTTTCTAGGTGCGTCGATCTCCAGTTTATGGGATTGGCCATCCTTTTATTGTGATTTCTGGATTTCGTGTGTTGATTTCTGGAATTTATGTTTCACCAACTTTTACGATTGGCATGGATATATATGTCATTTCTTGTGGCTTGGTGAATGAAATTAGGAGTATGACATTCCTTTTTATCTTTGAGAAGTTCTTTGCGATATTGATTAATCTCTTATTGATTTTTCAATTTTTATCACAGCTTGGCATTGTGATTATTATACGTTTAGTCATATCTCTTATTCTATATCATTTCTTCTGATAATTATAGCTAGACTGATCCGTTTATTATTTTCCTCTTAAATAATACTCGGGTCAGACCGAGATGTTACAGGTGCTTCTGCTTGACTTCTCTTCTGGCGTTATCATATGATCTTTTGGCTAACTATTTTGATTAGCAGTTTTCGTTGTATACACTTGAGATATAGACTCATAGTTGTATTCATTTGTATAGCACGTGTTGCTATTCTTTTGTATTATTGTGGATCTTTTTGACCACTACTCTGATGTACACTTTCATGCGTTAGTTATATATTCATATCTTCTTCCGCCTTTGTGATATGAATTATTTGTGACTGATTTATGTTATACTTATTTCTATATTTGTTTCCGAAGATATTATAGCCACTGTGTAGTAGCTTTGAGTTTGTATCGGTATGTCGGATTTCCTCTCGAAATGAATTGCATGTTATTCTATCCGACATATCGGTGCTCGCACAAAGCAATTACACGGACGGTCGCTCCTCAACAGCCTTATTCTCCGCGCTAGTCGACGGCATTACCCCGTAGTGTCCTTGGCTAGCGTAGGTATAAAGGTGGGGCGTCACAGCTTGGTATCAGAGCCAAACTTCGGAACAATATGGAATATTATAACGAGGATCATCGTCCTAAGTCCATCTTAGGAGTCGTGCTTTAGGATTTAATTCGAGTTTTCGTACCGATTCATCCTATTTTCCTTATGATTCCTTGTTTTATCAATCAAGTTTGATTGAAATTTATTTTGAGAACAACTTTTTCCTCTTCTTTCTTTCTTTCTTAAAGAAGAGAAATGGTTAGACCTGGTCGTCCCAGCGTCGGTCAATCTAGTGCCACTCCCCAAGATGGAGTATTTATGTCTGCCCAGCAGCTCCTAGATCTTGTTAAGAATGCTCAAGCTGCTGGACCCAATCCAGAGGCTACTCATCCTAGATCCGGTTTCGCACGCTTGTGCAGAGACTATACCGATTTGGGTGGAAGGCCATTCAGGGGATCCGAGAGTGTTATAGAAATTCAAGCTTGGCTCAAATCATGCGATCGCATCTTTTCTCGCATGAACCTTATTGACCTTCATCGAGTCCAAGTGGCTTCTAGCATGCTCCAAGAAAGAGCGTTGGATTGGTATGAGCTCTTAATTTCTGAAATCGTTGAAGCGGATCTTACTTGGGAGCAATTCCGGGAACGATTCGAATTAAAGTTTGTGCCGGAGGCTGAAAAAGTAACTTTGGCCCGGCGTTTTATTGACCTTGTTCAAGGTGGATCTTCTGTGACAGACTATGTCGCATCTTTCGAATCTCTTTCCAAATACGGGGTTGAAGACATTAACACCCCAATTAAGAAAAATCAGAGATTTGTCTATGGCTTGAATAAGAATCTTAAGAAGCCATTACTCCTGAAACTTGAGGTTTCATTTGATCAGCTTGTTGATATCGCTCTTCGTCTTAAAGAGGCCGATAATGAAGGTGATGTTGAAGTTGTGCGTGCCCAACAGAACTACGACAATAACTTGAAGAGGCCTATCAAATTCAAAGGCCCCAATTCTAATAAGAAGGGAAGCAACAAATTCCAGTAGCAAAGACTCCTACCTCAAGTCGTGGTCAATGCTACAATTGTGGTTCCATGGACCATTATGCAAGGGAGTGCCCGAGACCCCTCTTTTGTCGCTATTGCAAGAATTCGGGTCATCATATTACTGCATGTCCCGTACTTCAAAGTAAGAAGGAGGGAGAGCTCAATGCAGTGCAAGCCCCTAGAAACTCTTCTCTCGGTCAAGGTATTTTTCACTCAATCCTTGATGGCATTGTTTTATTTCGTGATCTTCTTATTCGAGTTCTTTTAGATATGAGTTTCATCTCATTATTTTATATCAAAAGAACTGGTCGATTCTTTTTCTTTGAAAATATTTTGGGCTTGATGACTTCTTTGAGGATTGTGAATCCGGATGGTAGATCCGCAACACTCAATTTGCTTTCTATTGATGCCGAAACTATTTTATGTGATTTTTCTTTCCGAGTGGATATTTTTAGTTAGGCTCCGGAAATTGATTTTTTGTAAGGATTGGCTTAGTCATTGTGAGGCCTATATCCTATTTTCCATGTGGACTATTCATCTCCGACATTTTCTATCTGTTAAGCAGATTTCTATTTTTTCTTGTGATTCTGATTTCAAATTTTTGAAGACATCATTTTATTCTTTAAGCCCTCAAGATGAGAAAAGTGTTATTTCTCTTATCTAAATAATTTGTGAAACTTTTCCGGTATTTTTGAGTTTGTCTTAGGACTGTCACCTAAGCAATCATTTGAGTAGTGTTAAGGTCTTTTTAGTTCGACCTTGCCACCGTTTTTCATTTGCTACGAGTTGTGGGAGTTAGCATTCCACTTACCGCATTCCGCACTCGTTATGATTCTATGGATGAATTATTATGTCATTCAGTTTGCCCATCTTATTTCATCCATATTCTAAATCGAGTATTCTACGAATATCTCGATGATTCCATCTTTGTATTTATTGATTTCGGATGAAAATTGAAATTTAAAATTTTGCAAATCTTTTTCATAAGATTTGTTTATAAGTACAATTTAATTTGCTCTTAAACAAGCAAAGAATATTATTATAGGTTTTTAAGAAACATGTTTACTATATAGAAGATGATTTTGTGATTGTATTGCCCATTTAGTGTGTTAAGAATTTTGGTCGATGCGCCTGATCAACGTTATCCATAAGAATCTCCTAAACGCTTTGATGAGACAATCAGACACGATATATTGACTTGTAAAATGTAAATTTTTCTAGAAATATTTTTACATTGAGATAATTGTAATTTTGAAAGTTTTAACTTTTCGGGAAAGAAAATTATTTAAAAGAAGTTCTTTCTTTTCGATACTCTTATTCTTGTGATTCCCGTGGGGAACCAAGACTTTATCTTTTGTACTAATGCTAATCATATTAGTTTGGATGCTGTTCTCTTGCAAAGGAGAACGTGCTATCACTTTTGCTTCTAAATCATTATAGCCTATCGAAACTAGATATACCACTCGTGATCTAGTGCTCGCGGTTATTGTTTCTACTTTTAGAGTTTGGCATCATCATTTTTGGGGAAGAAATTTGTTCTCCACTTCGATCATAAATCTTTGGAATATTTATTTTCTCATAAGGAACTTCATTTGACTCGAATTCCTAGCATCTTATGATTTTGATATTCTTTTATTCCCGAAAGGGAAATCGTGTTGCCAACGCGCTTTGTCGTAGGCAACAAGTTGTTGATTCTTTGATGTTGTCGGAATGGAATTTTCTTTTTATCAAGTTCATCGGGTGTTTTGATGTACTTCGTTTTATTGAGTTTCATCTTGTTTCTTTTATGGACTTGTGTCTGATGTTCTTTTATGGTGTTCGGTTCATCGGATGTACTGTTATTATACTACATCGATGTTCCATCTTATCTGGATCAATGGATGTACCACTATTATACTACGTCGGTGTTCCGAAATTATTCGGGCTTTGGTTCATTGGACGTACCGTTTTTGTACTACGCTGATATTCCAAATTATTTGAGTTTCTAGTTTCTCGGGCGTACCGTTTCTGTACTACGCCGTTGCACTAGCTCAATTTTCTGCTATTCTTGACGTTCTCCACGTCTTTTATCTACGGAAATGCCTTAGGGTTTCTGGTTTTTATTCTTGAGCCCGGTGATATTGTGGAAATTGATGTTTCACCAGTTTTGATTTATGAGCAACATTCCATTCGCATCCTTGCTTCGGAGGTTGAGCGCCTTCGGAATAAAGATATTCTTCTTGTGAGAGTTCAATGGTTCTCAAATCTTAGGGATTACTCCTGAGAATCTAGAGAATTCATCGAGCGATCCCGTTCAGGCTTACTCTTTCATGCTCCTTATGGTGAACTTCCTATTTCAAATTTTCTTTTGTGTTGATATGCTTCTATGGTTGTTACTTCTTATTTTCTTCTTAAGTATTGCGAGGACGCAATTTCTTTAAGGATGGGAGTCTGTAACAACCCGCATATTTATCAATTGTATATTTAAATACTTTGTTTAAATATTTTATCGTTCGTCGGATTTTGGTCCGAAAACCTGCTTTTTGCAAACAGTCGAATTGGGACTCGAGACCACCCCCATTGAGTTCAAAATGACGTTTACGACCTTTTTGAGTATAAACTTCGATATGTTTGGAGTTAGTGTAATTTTGCTACTTTTTCACTTAGTGTAATTGAGCCCATTGACCCCATTTTATCAACCTAGCTCCAACCCTCTTCTCTTCATTCCTTCATAATTTCCTAATACATTCAAGCTTCATAAAAAATGGGGGAAGAGAAAAAGAACTAGGAAATCCTAAGCCCTAGTTTCCATTAGCAAATCCATCTTCTTGCTCCAAACTCAAGTGAACCCATTGGTAAGCCTTCTCTTCTTCTTCTCCAACTCATTCTCTTTCCAATCAGAAATTTCCTAAACCTAATTTAGAAAATGTTTCTCTTTTAAGCTTAGATTGAAGCTTCTTGAGTTGTTATTGAAGAGGAATTGATCTAGCTTTCTTTCAAGCTTCTTCTTCTATTGTTTGGGTTCAAAGGTGAGATTTTTATCTCACATCTATGACTATAATTATCTTTGGTTGTTGGGTATGAATTCCTAACACTTCTTCATGTGCATTTGCTCTTGATTTGGATTGGTTTTGTGAATATTCCAATTTTTGGGTTTTTAAGTCAAATTTGTGTGAAAATCCTTCTATGGGTGTTTGATCATGCTTTTGGTGATGCATCGAGGAGCATTTAGGGCCGGGTAGCCGATTGGCATAAACCCTTAGAGCCAACGTTCGTCCGGTTGCATTTTGGAAGAGTTTGCTCTTCATTTGAATAGGCTGAAAAACAGCCCAGGCATGATTTAGTCGACTGAACCTTCTGTTCAGTCGACTGAACCTGGAACCCGAAAGTTTCCAGGCATGATTCAGTCGACTGAATCTTCTGTTCAGTCGACTGAACCTGGAAACAGAAAGTTCCCTGAACCTAAAAATTTCCAGGTACAGGGTCAGTCGACTGAAAACTCTGTTCAGTCGACTGAACCTGCTGTTTGAGTCCAATTTGCCTTTTTGGATTGAATTTCCAATGTTAATCGATTTGTGTTGATTCCCTTTTGTTATTATCACTTATTATCGACTTTGATGACATTTTCTTCGTGATTTTTGGGAATGTCCATTGATGGATTCGGTATCGATTTCTTTGGATTTTATTCACGTCTTTGAATGTGAATTTTTATGAATTGATTGTTCCTACAATCACCTTTGTGATTTGTCACTTTAAAAATATAAAGGTTTTATATACTAGTAGTAAATATCAAAACTCTTTCTTCAAATGATTTTAACACTATTTTATTACAAAGCTCGTTTTCTCAAACCGATTTCCAATCTATTAGTATATACAAACCTTTACCTCACTCGTATGAGAAATCTAATTAAACGACCTAGTAAAACAAGTGGTATGAAACGCTTGTGTTTACTTCGCCGGTTAATTCTTGGACTTGTTCGATTGAATCTCTTGTGACAATTTTCTAGTGGAGATCTACAGTTTGGTCGTAAATATTTAAGTTAAGCAAGTGGTTATGGGACATGAAGCTAAACTCATATATTTACTAGCTTAGTGTAATTGACACTTCTCGATTGATCGATGACGATCATCTTTGTGGTTTAGACTAGCAATATGCGATGTCTCTTTGACTATGTGGAGGACTATTTCTCATTTTATTGAGCTTTGTCTCATTTCTTTCATGGGTCGTACCTATCTAGGTGCGTCGATGTTTGTTTACACATGGGTCGTACCTTTCTAGGTGCGTCGATGTTTATTTATGCATGGGGTGTACCTTTCTAGGTGCATTGATGTTTATTTACTTCGTGGAGCAATCGGCTCAATAAGTCGGGACGTGGGGCGTATCTATCTAGGTGCGTCGATGTTCGTCTGTGCATGGGGTGTGTCTTTCTAGGTGCGTCAATGTTAGACATTACATGGGGTGTATCTTTCTAGGTGCATCGATGTTTATTTATGCATGGGATGTATCTTTCTAGGTGCATCGATGTTTACTTGTGCATGGGGAGTATCTTTCTAGGTGCGCCGATGCTAGAGCATGGGGCGTATCTTTCTAGGTGCGTCGATGTTCGACTGTGAATGGGGCGTGTCTTTCTAGGTGCGTCGATGTCCAGTTTATGGGATTGGCCATCCTTTTATTGTGATTTCTGGATTTCGTGTGTTGATTTCTGGAATTTATGTTTCACCAACTTTTACGATTGACATAGATATATATGTCATTTATTGTGGCTTGGTGAATGAAATTAGGAGTATGACATTCCCTTTTATCTTTGAGAAGATATTTACGATATTGATTAATCTCTTATTGATTTTTCAATTAGTTATTTATCACAGCTTGGCATTGTGATTATTATACGTTTAGTCATATCTCTTATTCTATATCATTTCTTCTGATATTTATAGCTAGACTGATCCGTTTATTATTTTCCTCTTAAATAATACTCGGGTCAGACCGAGATGTTACAGGTGCTTCTGCTTGACTTCTCTTCTGGGGTTATCATATGATCTTTTGGCTAACTATTTAGATTAGCAGTTTTTGTTGTATACACTTGAGATATAGACTCATAGTTGTATTCATTTGTATAGCACGTGTTGCTATTCTTTTGTATTATTGTGGATCTTTTTTACCACTACTCTGATGTACACTTTCATGCGTTAGTTATATATTCATATCTTCTTCCGCCTTTGTGAAATGAATTATTTGTGACTGATTTATGTTATACTTATTTCTATATTTGTTTCCGAAGATATTATAGCCACTGTGTAGTAGCTTTGAGTTTGTATCGGTATGTCGGATTTCCTCTCGAAATGAATTGCATGTTATTCTATCCGACATATCGGTGCTCGCACAAAGCAATTACACGGATGGTCGCTCCTCAACAGCCTTATTCTCCGCGTTAGTCGACGGCATTACCCCGTAGTGTCCTTGGCTAGCGTGGGTATAGAGGTGGGGCGTCACAGACCCAATATTCCCCTTAACATATAAATAGTGACAATAGTCTATACAGTACCGTAATACCTCCTGATTGGGAGTCTACCAGAGGATACTCCATAGGTATGACACAAATCAAACTCGTACAAGGCGAGCTAGGATAGGTGACACGGCACAACTAGGCAATGCCAGGGTTGATATACCAATTACACTTTCGGACCCGTGGTAACGAGTAGCGGCTACTACCGACCACCTCGAGCCACACTCTCAAAATCAAAGGGCCCAAATCAATCACAAAGTAATAGAATGGTATTGAAGGAGTGTGTCCGATAAAAGGTGCTACCTTCTTAGGCCGTCAATTGCTCCTGTTTTAGCTACCTTATGCCAACTCATAGGAGTCGGGTCCACGTATTTACCTCAAGGAAACGCCGCCGCCATCCTACTTCATTCTGGAATCTCTACCACATACGCGGTTGTTAAAATAGTTTTCGGAGTTGGCAGAGAGTATGAAAACTTCCGATCCCGGTCTCTTTAACAACCAAATGTTATCATAACACCGCGGTCATTTCAAAAATAATATATACTTCAAAACCAAAATATCATTGCCATTTCAAAAATCCGTATAAATACGATATCATTTCCATTTCAAAAACAAATAAGATATCATTTTTATTTAGAAACCTAATCAATATAATATCAATTTTTTCCAAATATATTCTCTTATAGAAACATTGCACTTTCAATGTCATAACACTTTCAAAACCAACACTTCAAACATAATGTTTTCAAATCATAATACTTTGAAACATAACTTCCACCACTTAAATGGTTTAAATATTTAAAATACTTTATGTAATAAATAGCTTCTTCAATTTCACAAACCAATTCCAAAACAACTAGAATTTCTAGATTTTATGTTTAACCAAATCCGAAATCATAAATTTCAATTCAATTCAGTTTCCAAATAAACTATTCCAAATTATATTGATTTCATAGCAGATATGATCCACAAAATAAACCATTTCAAATTCAATATTTTTCAACTTTAAGTATTCAACAATTTCAAAACTAGGTTTGACAATTTCAAATATATATCAAATTCAATTTTCTATTATTTAGTTTCAAAATATTTACTTAATAAATCCATTTTCATTTAAATAAAACCCAGATTACAAATAACTAAATGTTTCATTCAATTTATTTATACTTGAAATATTTATTTAATTCACCTTAAACAAGATCGAGTTATAAGTCATATCCTTTACAGGTCTCAATTTCCATAAGTTCCAAATCGATTTCATTTATTAAATTTTTGCATTTAGTACAATTTCCAATTAATTTCAAATCTATCTTCTCAGTCTAAAATTTAGAAATCGTTATAAACTCTCTATAAAATATAATTTATATAAATCTTAACCATATTACATTTTTAATAAAATCAGTCTTTATTTTTAAACTTGTTTATACTAAACAAATTTATACATAGCTAAAAACCATATATTTCTTTACAAAACCATAGAAATCATTTCAAAAATATTTTTATATATAGACCACGGTGTCTGTATATAATGTTCTATCCTATGGTCAAGTGATACGCATATTTATCATTTCAATCCGTAATTTAATATATGAATACAGTTATATGTTATTTCAAACCGCAATTCTGAATGAAATAAAAATCCATAACAACTTGCAGTTTATAACAGTATAAAATACAACATCCATTCATCCAATATCAATCATCAAACATTTTATCACAATCACCATCCAATTAAATCAATAACATCAATATAGAACAGATAATAAATAATAGGTATTTACTGGCAATTTATATTCAATAAAAATTTAAACAACTATTTTATCCAAATAAATTCAATTAAACTGAGATAATGATTCAAAATAT
Source organism: Allium cepa (assembly GCA_030765085.1). Classification (NCBI taxonomy): domain Eukaryota; kingdom Viridiplantae; phylum Streptophyta; class Magnoliopsida; order Asparagales; family Amaryllidaceae; genus Allium; species Allium cepa. Next base: position 807,684,390 of record CM060928.1, read on the forward strand.
GCCAAACAGTCATAAATAAATTTCTAATCACATCATAAATGAATTTAACAAACATAAGAAATTTTAGAAATCGTGTGTGGGTTAAAACACTCACCTTTATACGAATATGAAAATAATAGACTTCTAATCAATAGCTCCGCTCTATGTTTCCTTAGTCTCCTTCTTGATTGCTAGCTTAATTTCGTAATTTTTCTTTTATTTTGATTTACGTTAATTTCCCTCCTTATTATATATATATATATATATGTATATGTATGTATGTATTTATGTATGTATTTTTAAAAGGTTTGAAAGAAAAAAAGATTTGAAAAAGAAGAATTGAAAAAGAAAAGGATTAAAATAAGAAGCATTGAAAATGGAAGAGAAGATCAAGATTTGAAAAGAAAGAAGAAAGTTTGAAATAGAATAAAATTTGAAGAAGAAAAATATTTGAAGAGGAAGGAAAAATTAAAATGAGAGATAATAAGGAGATTCGAAGAAGAAAGAAAAAAGAAAAAAAGATTAGAATGGAGACTGGGGATTCATCTGCATCGTATCTTATTTATAAGGATAGAGTTAGGTTTAGGGCCAAAGGGATTTGAAAAGAGAGGCCGCTGGTAATTAGAAATAAATGAAATGACATTTCAATAAAATGAAGTTGGAAAATGAACGAAAAAAAAGTAAATATGAACAAATTTGGTATTGAAATATAGTAAATATGAATAGCTTTTTTAAAAGTAGCAAGTATTAAAAGGAGGTAAACGAAAGAAATTAAAAATACGAAAAGTAGTTCATGTTTGCAAAATTGAAAAGCTTCGGAGAGTGTAAATGGAAAGGAGTAATGGAGCAAATAGGGAAATAATGAAAAAATGCGGCAATTATTAATTATAAAGGGAATGAATGGACCAACTCTATATTGTAAACAAACTTTTAGAATTCAAATTTCAAAAACAATCGTTCAGTTAATTAATTTTGTTAAACCTAAACATACCAAAATTAACATCCTTTAAAGATTTAATTAATACACAATAAATGAAAATAAATTCTCTACACAAATTTGTGTCATAAACTAGAAGAATATATAACATTAAGAACTTTTCATTTCTCCCTTTTTGTGATTAGGTTGGAAATTAAACAAACATGTTAACATTTCGATTGAATGTTTTACTAGGAATGCATTAACATACATTCAAAAATATGATAGCATAAACAAGGTAATATAAACAGGTGTATAATATATATATATATATATATATATATGTATGTATGTATGTATGTATGTACATCTTTATCGCCACTTACAATTTACATTCATAAAAAAATGGTATGAAAATAATCCATGTAAGGAGGCAATGAATGTAAGAGTAAATTAGAAAAGTGAAGATGGAAAGGTAAGTTATGTTGCAATCAATATCTAATAAAGTCAAATTGAAAAGGAAAAGTCAAGTGTAAATCAATTTTACCCCCTTTATCATCTCCTATTAATATTTAATTTAATAACGTATGAGATTTCAAACCTAAATAATCCCTTTTTCTAATGATCTAATTGGATCTAAAACATAAGTTTAAATTTAGGTATAAACATATATGCAGTAAACTAGCATTAAATTTTGAAATATGAACTGAATTAATTGGCAATAAATCACCCAATTTAAATTTATTTCAATAAATGTTTACAGTTACTGTCTTCACACTTTTTAATTAAAAGATTCCAATCACATTAATTGTCATTGATTTCTAAGGTAAAAATAAATGAGACAATTCAATTCCTTTTTATAGTAATTTAACATATTTACGGAATTAGAATTGTTGTATATAAACCAAAAGTTATTAATTTCTTATTTCTGTAATATATTTTTCACCTACCAACATTTCAAACAAATAAACATATGATTTTTTTTAGTAAAGAAACATATTTTTTTAACATTTATTATTCCAATCAATTAGAATTTACATTCATACGGTCATTTGTTTTCTTTCTTATTAAACTTTACAATTATTTCCAATTTAAGCTCTACAATTACATTCCTAAATGTGTACTTTTGTCAATTGTACCCATTAATTTAGGTTTAAAATGAAATAAATAAATTACCTTAGTTTCATTCTTTTACCAATTTATTACTTTATAAATACATTTACGTTTCTATTTAATTTATACATTCACACCTTTCGTTACTGCACTAATTCTCATTGATGACATTTAAGATTTCCTATTTTAATTTAGTAGACCAATTAATTATACCAATTCATATAACCCTTATTTACTTAAATTCAAATTTTATACTCAACCATAACATTTACACTAAATTAATATACTATTTAAATAGTAACTTACCACCGTTACTATAACTTTTAATCACGTCTTTGATTTCATTGTTCACAACAAATGTTACCCTTCTTATATACCCAATCTTTATTCACTAGTCATTTGTTTCATATTATTCCATTTACAAATTTTAATAATTTTGTTTTCTTACATTAATTTATAGCAATGTATAACAATTTTCATTACTTTACTAAATTATAAATTTCATTTCAATTGTTAATAATTAGTTTTAAATTTCCATGGTTGCATTTCATTTCATTATTAAATTATAATTTTTTTTTTCTTTTCTTTCATATTAAATTACCCCACTTATTAACCTTAACAAATTTAATTTTTTGAAATTTTATGGGTCGTTACATGTGAGATTTATTTTTAGCAACAATTGCCTTTAACCCTTAAGTATAAATAAATCTTTAAGAATGGAGTTTTAAAGAAGAATGTTTTCAAAGTATAAATATTTGGGTTTGTTGTGACAATTATTTTTAGCAACACTTATCTTTAACTCTTAAATGTAAACCTTTAAAAGGAGAGTTTTAGATATACTGATTAAATGGAATGGGTTTGGATTTGGGCTTGTAGTAAACAATGTTTTAGCACAATTTATTTTTAAACCCTTGAATTATATTTTGGAAGAAATATTATAAATCTTTAACAATGGAATTTTAAAGATACTAGCAAGCATTAAAATCTTTAATAAAGAGATAGAAATTGTTATATGTTTAATTTATAAAAAAGGAGTTTATTATAATAATGTTTTGGTAGTAATTGTTTTAATCTTTTTGATTGTATTTCAAGTAAGTAAAAAAAATTAAACGGTTTGTGAATACGTTCCTATCAATAATCATTCAAATGTATTACCGGTTTTCTGATTTTAGCGCCATAAAACCCTTGCACATTCAACTAGAGATCGATTCTTTTGAGTTCTAGGAGCATTATATTGTATTAGTCAAATTAGTGTATTTGGACACCACTATTGCCAAAGACTATTTTGTATCGAGTTTGTGAAAAGACCCATTTAGAGCTTCGGCATCGTATAGACCCATTCCTCTAGGTGAAATATGGGCGTTAGTGCGTAAAAAGATAAAATAGAGATTTTGGTACTCAACGTAAGACAGTGATCCAAACCAGTATAAAAATCTTGGTGTGCTTGTTCCTTTTACTTTACTTTATTCCTAGTTAGCTTATTATTTTACTTATACATATTCATTAGTAACTTAGCCATATACACACGGATCCATTAGACTTTCAAAAATCCATATAGATTTTTTAAATAAAATGAGATCCTTTTAATCCATGTGGACTTTTTTTATATTTCTTAAAATGTATTTCGATCGAAAGGAAAAAAAATTAAATTTTTTTACATCGCTTATAAGTATAATTAATATTTTGTAAATAAATTTTAAAATACACTTATACATACATATATATTTGAAAAAATTGATATTTTAAACATATATATACACTCAATATAGAAATATATAAAATTGGAATTTTAAATTTAAAATAGATTTTTATTCTATATATAATTTAAATTTAGGTCTACCTAAGATATTTTAATGTTAATTTGAATTATTTGAAATAGTCAATATATTCAAAGTCAATTATATATAAAATGTTTTGTACATATATATGCGTGTGTGTACTTAAGTATGTACGTATGTATGTATATGTATGTATGTATATATACATATGTATGTTTATATATGTATGTTTGTTTGTATATATAATATTAAATTAATAATATACATCAAATACATATATAAATGGATAATGTGTCGATCACGATGTAAATCCCAACACTTTTTTACAGGCAAATTAAACCATTTACACAATTATATGTTGCACGTACACCTACACTATATATATATTCGATACACATATACAATTTATATATTATATATTATATATATATATGCATACACAAACTCAAATCTGTATATTAATTAATTAAATAGAATAAAGACTTTATTTAAAATAATTTAGAATGAATCAAAATCAGTTTAGACTTCATAGGTCCTACAAGATCTAAAAATGGATTATTTTTTGAAATTCACCTAGTTAACCGCTATGTGTTGGTCAATTCCAACAATGATATCGGATCCTAATAGCCTGTGCATTTTAAATTAGCAATATTATGGCAAACTTGTTAAAGCTTACCCATTTAGTAGGGTTTCTAGAAAAGTAGTGTTGAAGGTTGGGTTTGGAAAATCAAGTACTCTGCTCTACTTTGTTTTTAGCTAGCCCTAAAGGTGAAGTAAGCCCAAAGGTTATCCCTAGCATAAAGGCCTAAATTGATTTAGGTATTGGGCTAATTTTCAAATTTTGTTTTAAACTTATAGATAATATTTTAAATTTAAAAGTTAAATTTGAAATAAGTAAATATTCTATAAATACTATAAAATGATTTTCAAAATTGTTTTGAAATTAAATAATCATCTTCAAAAATTATTAATAATTAATTAGATTGATTAATTAGTTAATTAATTAAAAGTTAATTGAAACAAAATAACATATATATTGATATATGTAAAGTTATATTAAATTATTTAAGGTAATATATATACATATATGTATGTATGTATATTTATAACATTTTCAAAAAAAAATGTAATATACAAAATTAACTAGAATTAATTAGACTATTTTTATTTAAATAATTTAATTAAAATTATTTTATATAAATAAATTAATTAAATGTTAGTTGGTAAATAATGTAATATAAAAATATTAAGATATATGTGTATAACTATAAATTTTATAGTATAATTATTTTATTTAAAATGAATTAAATTAAATTAAATAATTGATTAATTGAATTGTATTGCAATTAGACCCGACTGGACGGACCTGGACTGGACCCGATGGATCGCGGTTCTCGATTAGTTGGTTTTTGTTAGGTCCAAACTATACATTTTAAGATCTAGACCCGACTCGACCCGAGGTTCGGTTTGGATTCAGTTGAATAAAATTAAAAACACATATATTTCAATGTTCTTTGGTCTGGTCTTTCGGGTCAGGTCGGTTCGGATTAGGTTTGATTCGGTCTTTATAGTAGTTTTCATCACCTAAACCTGACCATAGATCCATCGGGTTTGATCTGGGTTTGGGTTTTCTCAGGTTTGTTCAGTTTGGATTTGTGATTCTCGGTTCTAATTCCCAGTCCTAGATTTAATTAATTAAATTAATATATGATTATATATAGGACTATTATAAAAGTTAATTAAAACTATAAAGTGTTATACAAGATTAAACTTAAAAAATATGAATGTATAATAAATAGTGGAACTGTAATAAACCCAAATTAGATTTTTAAGGACTAAATACATAGGTATAGTACTTTTGTCGTGATTTCATACGTGTCTAGCACCTGATTCACTATTGTATTTAATAAGAAATACATTATTCTATAAGTCGATATCACTTAACTAAATATATTAAATGTTATGAATCTTTAATATAAGTGTCATCCTCTACCATTTCTGTATTAATAAATTACTTACATACCCTTTAGTCATTGAGCTTTCCTTAAACTAGAGATATTATGTGTATTATTACTAATACGTAGAATAGGCGAGGTAAGATACATACACATATTTGTTGAACTTTCCTCAAGGTATGTGCATTGTACTTAGGCCGTCATGAAATGGTAGGAATGAGTGAGTAATCTCTCTTTATTTATGCAGCTTTCCTCAACGTAAAGATGAGATTAGGACAAAGACTACATAGTTATGAGTTGTATGTGGTACGAATGATAAGGCGTTATCCACCACATGCGAGTCTATAACTTGTTGAGCTTTCCTCAAGATCAAAATCTCAATGCATAGTCTCCTTGCACTCCTAGAGAAGTTAAATGATTTCTATGCTTCTTCTCAGGTTTTTGAGAAACATAAAGTATAGTGGGAGCTTATTAGTAAAATGAAATGAAATGTTTAACCTTACTAATATTATAAGAACAGCCACCATGAATTTAGTGTCCTAATATACCTAATTAAATTTACAGAAAAATATCTACACCAAAGTTAATTTTTGAAAATGAAAAATTCACCAGACCTAATTACATTGACTGGCTAAGAGCGATTAAGGTATTACTCACATACAAATGCTTTTGGTCATCAATAGTTAAACTTCTGAGGGTTAGACCTGCTAAATATTCAGATCCTAAACTAATAGTAGCTTATAAAAAATGGGTTGTGGACCTAGAAATCACTTAAATTTACGTGTTTTCTACATTAGACAATCTGTTGTAGAGACAGCACGAAAACATTTATGTCCATCAAATCTTCGATAGCCTCAAAGCATTGTTTAGGGAACAATCTCATTCCATAAGGTACAAGATTACTAAGGAGTAATTCAACACAAAGATGTTGAAGGGTATAAAAGTGGATGAGTATGTTTAATGATAAAAGGCTGCATTGATAGACTTGCTCAATTGGACGTGATGATAAGCAACAAGCTGCAAATGGACTTGATCTTAGGATATCTTACTCCACAGTTTGACATGTTCATATTAAAGTATAATATGAACTATTTTAATGTCGGCCTTATGGATTTGCTTAGTATATTGCGATCAGTTGAGTCTTCATCCAAGGATTAAGGTGTGGTACTCGTGGTAAAAGGGAAGCATTATCTTTGAATGGTTCAAAGAAGAGGAAATGGGTTAGCAAGAAAGCAAGTAAACTACTCCAAATGACAAGAGTGAGTATCATCGTTCTCACAAGAAAAGGATTGGAAATCAAACTGTCTGGATTACCTAATGATCGTCCATGAGAAAAAAACTAAATAGTTGTGTTTCTCCTATAGGTATATTTATAATTCCAAATTGTTTTACAATTAATAAATTATCCTGGGTTTTAGATGTTGTTTCTAGAACTCATATCTATAATATGTTACAAGGACTTAGGAACAAGTGTCATGTAGCAAAGGGTGAGATGAGACTTCAAGTTGTTGATGGAACACTAGTAGATGAAACTACACTTGAAGACCACTACTTGGTGTAACGGCCCATAAATTTTCAGTGATTAAAATTGGTTAATTTAATAAGATTTTTGTAATAAAATCTAAAAAAACTTTATAATTTATAATGAAATAGTGTAAATTGTTGCATTTAGTTATAAAAATTTGAAAATGAGTAAGTAAAAGTAAGTATTGAATTAACCAATGAAATAATAACTTAAATGAGATGTAATAAGGCTAATCTAAGTTAAATATTAACTATTTGAATGAAGTTACAATTAACATAATTAATGCAAATGTTATACTAGGCTATAAATCAAATATAAGAAAACAAACGTAAATATTGAATTAATTAATGAATTAATATATGTTGAATGGTAATTGAATATAATCAATGTTTAGTATGAAATTTATAACATTGGTTTGGAAATGATTAGACTTGTAAGAATGTGATTGAGAGTTAATGATAACAAATTATTATAAGTTACATGTTTTGATGGAACTGGAAATAAATTTTAATAAAATATATAAATGTTACATTAATAGGAAATGTAATACAATGTTTAGGAGTTGTCAAATTGGAGTATGTTAAGGTAATGAAGGGAAAAACAAGGTAACTAAATTAATAGAGTAGTGATGAACTTCATAAAAAGATTTGAATTGAAAGAAATCAATCCATTGAAATCCAATTTATAATAAGTGTGATTATTTTAGCAATTGAAATTAAATATTAGCAAATGAAATTTAATACTATGATGATTAGAACTAATATGAAATTTGTGAAACATAAATGTAATAAATATGAAAAGGATAATTATACCAGAAGAAGAAATCTACTGAAATTAAATGGAAAGCTAATTTCATTGAATTATTGGAAATTTAATTTATAATCTATAAATAATTGAGATAGAAATTTAAAGCTTCAAAAGTATGGAATATGCAACATTTAATCTATATGAAAATTGGTACGAAGGATTGTAAATTTATAAGCAATCCGAATTGATAAAAATTGAAATAACAATAATTGAAGAGAAAAATGATTTAATTTAATTTAATATTAATTTATTTAATTAACTGAAAAATATCCAATTTGGCCACTGACTCGGATTTTGAAGAAACCAGTTTTATCAGATCCGTAACGGTGAATTATTGTAGGATTTCAAGTTTTGGAGCGATCAGACTTGTAATTTGATCGTACGGACTCGAAACGCCCAAAAATCAATTAAATTGAAATCAAATGAAATCAATTTGAAATAGCTTGATTTTATCATAACTTCTTCATACGATGGAATTTGAACCTGAAAGGTGTTCCATTGATTTTAAAATATTTTAAAACATCTGTTTTGATATATGGATTTACCCAATTTCGTTCCGGAGTCGAAATGGGCTTTTCGGGCCAATTTATCATTCAACGCGCATATCAATCGTGTCCATCCAATCTAATTTCAACTTTGCATATATATACCTCGTTATAAACCCTAGCCTATTTCTTATGTTCATTTTTTCAATACGTACAATTTCAATTGCTCATCTTTCTCAATGGCAAACAAAAACCAAGAATTTCCAATTGCAATTTCCAATCAAATTCAAAGCCAAGTTTTCAAACTCTACAAACTATATCGAATTATATATGAATTTGAAACTCTCGACAAGCGCAAGCCAAATATATAAAAAAAATTTGATCTGTGTTTCTGCGCATCCGGACTTCGTCGATTCATTTTCAGCCGTTCACCATCGCGTTGATCGACTTCGTCCGATCGACGAACCAAAGGTACCGTTGCGGAGAGGGGGTCGAGTAGGGTACATCTGTGGGGTTCGCTGGTCATTTCATTGGTTTGATTTTGTGCACAAATTCACTAGGGTTTCGAGACCCTATGGGTTCGCCAGTGGCTGCTACTGAATTTTTGAGCTTCGGTCGGCTTCATCGCGCGTGCGCGATCGTGGGGGATGCAGGCGAGGCAGCTATCATGGCTGTGGGGTCCGTTGAGTCTGGATGTAGCCAAGAGTGGGGATGGCATGCAAGATGGTGGCCGTACGTGGGTTAAGCAGCGTGCGTTAGGATTCTGTTTTGAAACGAAAGTAAGTGATGACGTGTTTTATTTTATTTAATTCTATTTGTTTTATATTTTTACCGTTAAATCTTCTGATTGCAATAACTTTTGCGTACGAGGTCCGTTTCTTGCGCAGTTTTCTCCACTAGGTTCATATTGGAATTACGGACATTTTGGCGCTTGTTTGGACGAATTCTGAGACTGTTCAAATTTTTGGCTTAAATTGGATTTAAATTCAGTTAAATTCAAAATGTGAGTGTTTTAACCCACTCACAACTTTCAAAATTTCTTATGTGTGTTAAATTAATATCTGATGTGATTAGAAATTTATTTATGGCTGTTTGGTATATTTTTATCATCAATCCGTTTAAATTGAATTTATTGAGTTAAATTGTTATTTAATTTATTATTGCATATAAACTGCAAGTTAAATTGTTATTTAATTTATTATTGAACATAAACTGTCAGTAAATATCTATTATTTATTATCTGTTTTGTTGGTGTTATTGATTTAATTGGATGATGATTGTGATAAATGGTTGATGATTGATATTGGATGAATGGATGTTGTATTTTATATTATTATAAACTGCAAGTTATTATGCATTTTTATTTTCGTTCGAGATTGCGGTTTGAAATGATATATAACCGTATTTTTATTTTAAATTACGGATTGAAATGATAAATATCCATATCACTTGACCATAGCGTAGAAAATTTTATACAGACACCGTGGTCTATATATAAAAATATTTTGAAATGATTTTTCTATGGTTTTGGAAAGAAATATATGGTTTAATGAATATTGATTTTTGATGTTATTTAAATATATTTTTATATATAGTTAAATGCTTGAATTTAAGCTATGTATAAGTTTGTTAAATAAAAAATAAGTTTATAATAGAGTTTGATTTTTTAATTAAAATAAATGTGAGTAAGTATTTAAATTTTATTTTAATATAGAGTGTATAATGACTTAAATAAATTAAGGTTAGGAGATAAATTGGAGATTTATCTGAAATTAATTTTTTTTTAAGAATTAAACTTAAAAAGGTTGATGTGAAATTTATTAAATTGGAAATTTTAAAAGGTATAATTATTATAACTTGATTTTGGGTCAAGGCGTATTAAATGATTATTTCAAGTATAAATAAATTGAAGGAAATATTTAGTTATTTGTAATTTGAATTTTATTGAGGTGATAAGGGATTTACTATGTAAATTATTTCAAAACTAAATAACAGAAAATTTAATTGTTGAATCGAAATTATCAAATATAGTTTTGAAATTTTGGAACATTTAAAGCCGTGAAATATATCGGAATTGAAATGTTTCATCGAAATTGAAGTATTTCAAAATTATGAATTTTAAAGTACTATGTTTTAAAGTGTTATAATTTTAAATATTTGGTTTTGAAATGTATAAATTTGAAAATTCTATGATTTTGAAAAAGGGATATATTTGAAATAAAAATGATGTTATATTGATTTGGGTTTTTGTAACAACCCTGAATTTTGTGATTTATTTTAATTGTTTATTTTAATTAATTAAATTGAAACTCCTGATTTAAAAACTTTATTTTATTTATTAAAATGGATAAATTTTGTTATTTTAAATATAAATTTTGATTTTCGTGTGAATTATAATTTCCCAGCTGAATAAATTGAATATTTCCAGAAAAAGTGGATTTTGGTCAATTTGGTCAAATTTTGACTTTTAAATTTAAATTTATATATTTGAATTTTTGAATTTTATCCTTCATTATGAAAATAAATTTAATTTTAAGAATACTATTTTTTGTTTCGTTGAAATCTGATTAATATTGTGAAAGTTATGCCTTTTACACCATTGGATGTAATATGTTGTATTTAACAAAATTTGTTTATTTTGATTTTATATAAATAATAATTTGTTGTCATGTCATATTTAGTTTATGTTTATATGTGCAACGCAACATGTTATGTATATATTTTAGTTTTAAAACATTTTAAAAGTGTAACTGAAATTTTCGAATGTCAATTGTATTTTGTTTACAATTTATAATTTCTAGTTTCAATTACTTAAAGCAATTCTTTATTTATTTTTCTATTTTTCCTAAAAATAAATATTTATTTTCATTTCTCATTATTTGTGCAGCATTTATTTTATTTTACTTGACTTTTTATTGGTTTAGAAGTATAGTAATAATTTTCCAAAGTTAATGATATTTTGTTTGTAAATTTTTGAGTTTTGTTTCCAATTATTAAACTATTTATTTATTTCTTTTCCTATTTTCCTTAAAACTTATTTATTTATTTTAGTTCATTTTATTTTGTTATCATCTTCTATTTCATTTACTGAATTTTTATGGTTTTATTTGATTTTAAGAAAAAGGAAATTTGAAGAGACTTGACTTTAAAACTTAAGACTTTTCATTTACCAAACTCTTCATTTTTTGACTTTTCACTTGCTTACTCTTTTTGGTCGTGCATTTCTTTGTAGCCGTGAGTTTCTCAATCAATATTCACGTGAGAAACTTCATTTTTCACTTCATTTCCACTGCTAAGAAGTTTTGATAATGGCCTCTCCTCCTTTTTCTACTTTTACTTCTTCCTTTTGCCCAGTTTTGGCCATGATTTCTTCACATATTTACGTGCTCTCCACTCTAGTGGCTTGGCTATCACCTCCACCACCTCCTCCTCCTCACCATCAACCACCTATCACATCATATTTCTCTAACCAGATTTGACGATACCTTCCCCATGACCAAACACTCCACAAAAATGTTGCATACTCCTTAAAACATGTCTAACCGAGCCTAGTCTTCATCACCATAACCTTGGATTGCCTTGGCCTCCTCCCGATGCCCCACCACCACCATGATATGACCATTTACTCTTAGCCTTACCTCTATTCAGATCTGAAACATGTCATGGCCGAGCCATAGGACCATGTAGCCAAGCCCAAAAGTTGACCAAAACCCCACTATGTTGCCTTGTCTCCTCACATTCATATGCTGTGACTCCTTTGCCACTTCTAGCACATGCAGTTGTGCCTTCATAGACTCAAACCTGACCCAAAGCCACACCTAACCCGACCATATTCACCTCCTAGGCCGAGCAAGTAGATGTTAAAAGCATGGCAAAAACTATTGTGTTCAATTTGCTTTAATTTCAAAGTTGTTTCAAATTCAATGTGTATTGAATTTATATTTATATTTGGTTTTGTTTATGGGTTGTGACAAGATCATTAGCATGGTTCTCTTCCACTTGAATCTATTGTCATGTCATCATGCCTTCTATAATTCATTGTGTCATTTGAATTGATAACTCCAACATTAAGAGGTGAGTATATCTCACCAGACATTTGTACTTATATAATTAGTAAATTTACATCCTATGAATCTGTAAATTATATTATTATGTTATAACTTCATGTGATATCATCATATGATTTTCACCCCCGTTTATTCACATGTCATATCATATATTACTGTTATATAATGCTATATTGTTTATTTATATCAGTTTGTCACAATGCAAGTTCCCTGTAGATTAGAATCACTATGGGTTGAAATGATACATACCCGAACGGACTTTAGAATACGGAAAAATTGTTATGGGCTGAAATGATAGGCCTGAAAATTTTTTATTTATTTCATTTAACTTGGGATTTACGGGTTTGAAATGATAGAACCCAGATTTTTCCTTTGTAAATTACGGATTGAGATGATGTATTATCTGTATCATTTGACTTAGGTTAGAAAATTATATATAGACCCGTGGTTAATATATATTTTTCTAAAAATTTTAAAATATTATAAAATGTAAATATTATGATATTTTGATTTAAATTTAATTAAAAACGATTTTTATGAAATATTAATGATTTTCTACAAGTTAAATAAGTGAAATAAATGAATGGTAAAGTAGAATGTGAAATATAAGTTAATTTTGGAATTTATGATTTTGTTTATAAATGAAGTTTAAGTTAAGTAATAAAATATAATAATTTAATTTAAATTTAAAATTATTTTATAAAGTGTTATTTATTTTTCTATAAATTAAAAATAGTTAAATAAATAAACGTTTAAAATTGAAATTTGAAATATAACTTAACTTGGAAAATGTGAAATGTGTTTTAAAATAAAAGCTAAGTTAAGAAAAATAAAATAGAATTTAAATTTAATTTATGAAATGGTAAATTAAATTAAAATGAAAAGTAAATGAAATGTTATAAAATTATACATTAATTTTTGTAAGTGAATTATTAAAGAAATTTGAATTTTGTATGAAAAATTCACTTTATAAAATCATAAATTAAAATGTATTTAAATGATCATTTTAAAGTGAGAAAATATGATTTTTATAAGTTAAAAATGGTTTAATGAAAAAAATTAATTGGTTATGAAATTGTATTTAAATTTGGAATTTAATTTATAGCATTTTTGAAATGCTATCATTTTTTAAGTAAAGGATATTACAGCAATTCTAAGTGCTGTAGTTGATACAAATGAACTAAAAGGCAAAAATGAACTAAAGGCTATTACAGCACTATGTAAGTGCTGTAGTTGCGGAATTGAAATAAAGCTTTATTTGAAACTTGAACTATTACAGCGTTTCTGTAAAATCTATCTTTGTTAAATTGAACTGTTTTAAAATGTAACGTTCCGTAGTGTAACAACCCGCATATTTATCGATTTTATATTTAAATATTTTATTTAAATATTTTATCGTTAGTCGGATTTTAGTCCGAAAAGCTACTTTTTGCATACGGTCGAATTGGGACTCGAGACCACTCCCATTGAGTTTAAAATGCCGTTTGCGACCTTTTTGAGTACAAGCTTTGATATGTTTAGAGAAAGTTGAATTTTGCTACTTTTTGCTTTAGGCTTTGGTTTGGGCTGAGCCAATTAACCACTTACTAACTCAGTCCCAATCCCTCTCTCCTCTTCATTACTTCATTCTAACTCCTCAAACTCAAGCTCCAATTGAAAATGGTGGAGAGGAAAAAGAATTAGGAAACTCCAAGCCCTAGTTTTCTCTTGCAAATCAACTCTAGCTCCAAACTAATAGAAGAACCCATTGGTAAGCTTCCTCTTCTTCTTCTCCAACTCATTCTCTCTTTGATTTCAAAAATTTCCTAAACCTAATTTAGGGAATGTTTCTCTTTTAAGCTTAGATTCAAGCTTGTTGAGTTGGAATTAAAGAGTGCTTGTTCTTGCCATTGCTTCATAGCATCATCTTCATAAATTTTAGTGCAAATGTGAGATTTTTAATCTCACATCTATGTCTATATCTATCTTTGTTGTTAGGTATGAATCCCTAACATTTATTCATGTGCAATTGCTTTTGATTTGGATTGGTTTTGTGAATATTTCCATTTTTGGTGTTTGAAGCCAATTCTCTAAAAATCATAACTTTAATGTTTGATCATGCTTTAAGAGGTGTTTCGGAGAGCCTATAAGACCGGGTTGTCGCTAGGCATAAATCCTTAGTCGTCGTTGCTCGTCCGATCGCTCCCGATACGTTTTGGCCACTTTGGCCTAAGCAAATTGTTGCCTAGACCAGGTGACCAGACGTCTGGTGACCAAGTCCAGACGTCTGGTTTGGACCTGGAGAGTAAAAATGTATGCACGCATATTATAAAAAAAAGCCAGAGACTATTTTCAGACGTCTGAACCATCAAACCAGACATCTGGATAGGTCTCAGACGTCTGACTTGAGGTTTCAGACGTCTGAGTGTTCTCTGGGTTATTTCCAGAGAACAAATCCAGACGTCTGGATTCCAAGTGAGACGTCTGGAATGTGCAGTTTTGCCTATTTTGGCTATTTTTGAGTATATTTCCAACTTTAATCGATTCGTGTTGTTTCCTATTTGTTGTTATCATCTATTATGACTTTGATGACCTTTTCTTTGGGAATTTTAGATATATCCACTTTGATGGATTTGATATCGATTTCTTTGGATTTTATTCACGTCTTCGAATGTGAATTTAGTAATTGGTTGTTCTTACAATCTTCTTTGTGATTTGTCACTTTAAAAATATAAAGGTTTTCTATACTAGTAGTAAATATCAAAACTCTTTCTTCAAATGATTTCAACACTATTTTATTACAAGTCTCGTTTCCTTAAACCGTTTTCCAATCTATTAGAATATACAAACCTTTACCTCACTCGTATGAGAAATCTAATTAAACGACTTAGTAAAACAAGTGGTATGAAACGCTTGCGTTTACTTCGTCGGTTAATTTTTGGACTTGTTCGATTGAATCTCTTGTGACAATTTTCTTGTGGAGATTTACAGTTTGTTCGTAAATGTTTAA
The DNA here is from genome assembly GCA_030765085.1 of Allium cepa. NCBI lineage: Eukaryota > Viridiplantae > Streptophyta > Magnoliopsida > Asparagales > Amaryllidaceae > Allium > Allium cepa. The sequence goes on from CM060928.1 coordinate 807,700,004, forward strand.
GTTAAGTAAGTGGTTATGGGACATGAAGCTAAACTTTTATATTTACTAGCTTAGTGTAATTGACACTTCTCGTTGATCATGACGATCATCTTTGTGATTTAGACTAGCAATGTGCGATGTCTCTCTGTCCATGTCGAGGACGATACTTCATTTTTTTGTGGAGCTTCGGCTCACCAGGAGGAGCTTCGGCTCAATGTCCGCAATGGGGGACTATACCCAGTCACGAGGAACTTCGGCTCAATGTCCGCAATGGGGGACTATACCCTGTCGGAGGAGCTTCGGCTCAATGTCCGCAATGGGGGAATATACCCTGTCACGAGGAACTTCGGTTCACCAGGAGGAGCTTCGGCTCAATGTCCGCAATGGGGGACTATACCCTGTCTGGAGGAGCTTCGGCTCAATGTCCGCAATGGGGGACTATACCCTGTCACGAGGAACTTCGGTTCACCAGGAGGTGCTTCGGCTCAATGTCCGCAATGGGGGACTATACCCTGTCTGGAGGAGCTTCGGCTCAATGTCCGCAATGGGGGACTATACCCTGTCACGAGGAACTTCGGTTCACCAGGAGGAGCTTCGGCTCAATGTCCGCAATGGGGGACTATACCCTGTCTGGAGGAGCTTCGGCTCAATGTCCGCAATGGGGGACTATACCCTGTCAGGAGGAACTTCGGTTCACCAGGAGGAGCTTCGGCTCAATGTCCGCAATGGGGGACTATACCCTGTCTGGAGGAGCTTCGGCTCATTTTTATGGGATTGGCCATCCTTTTTATTGTGATTTCTGGATTTCATGTGTTGAATTCTGGAATTTATGTTTCACCAACTTTTACGATGGGCATCGATATATATGTCATTTGTTGTGGCTTGGTGAATGAAATCAGGAGTATGACATTCCTTTTTATCTTGAATAGATTATTGTGATATTGATTAATCTCTTGTTGATTTTCAATTACTTATTTATCACAGCTTGGCATTGTGATTATTATATGTTTATGTCATATCTCTTATTATGTATCCCTTCATCTGATATTTATAGCTAGACTGATCCGTTTATTATTTTCTTCTTAAATAATACTCGGGTCAGACTAAGATATCACAGGTGCTTCTTTATGGCTTTCTACCTGGAACCATCTTCTGACTTTTGGCTAACTACCTTAGTTTAGTATTTTTTTTGTTGTATACATTTGAGATACAGACTCTATGATGTATACTTATTCTTTTGTCTAGCACGTGTTGCTACTCTTTGTATTATCGTGGATTTTTTGACCACTACTCTGATATACACTTTTATGTGTAATATTCATATCTATTTCCGCCTTTGTGATATGAATTGTCTGTGACTGATTTGTGTTATGTTATTTCTATATTTGTTTCCAAAGACCTTTATAGCCACTGTGTAGTAGCTTTGAGTTTGTGTCGGTATGTCGGATTTCCTCTTGAGATGAAAAGTTATATTTTTATCCGGCATATCGGTACTCGCACAAAGCAATTATACAGATGGCCGCTCCTCAACAGCCTTATTCTCCGTGCTAGTTGACAGCATTCACCGTAATGTTCTTGGCTAGCGTGGGTATAGAGGTGGGGCGTCACACGTAGCATTTTCAAAATGCCGCGAAAACTGAAAATTTCACTGTTTAAATAAATTGAAGTGAATAGATGAATTCTGAAAATGGTAAATTTTAAGAATTGAGTATTTGATTTTAAATATAATAACTTCGTTTTAATAGGTTTTAAATGGAATATTTGATTTGAAATATAAACCATTTTGAAATGTGATTTGGAATGGTATTTAAATTTAATAAAAATGAATGTGGTTTTGGAAAGATACGATATTTTGATATTTTGAAATGGATTTGAAATGATATTGAATTTTAAATGATATTTGATTTTGAAGTAAAGATTACCATTTTGGAATTTTAACCAGGGGATGTATTTAATTTATGGTTTAACTGATCCTTAGAGGATGGGTGATCCCAAGCATCCTTTAAGTTATTGTGCATTACTACTACAGTTCACTTGAGTTGGTTTACATTATATAAGTATGTATGTCCCGACTCGAGTGTTTTGTGTTTTACTTTACGCTTGGGTCAGCCTGAGTATTTATAGCTTAGCTTTGGATTTCATTTCTGGAGCTAGGAATCGTTGGATATTCTGCTTGTCTAGTTATCTATTCCCTTTCAATTTCAGTTGTTCTATTTCAGCTCTGGTACTTATAAACTTATATGTATTTGGGATTTCTATTGTATATGTTTTTCAGACTGATATTATGTATTTTGTTTGAGATTTTGTTATAGTAGCTTCATGAACTACTATGGTATTTTAATTTCCGCTGCGAGTTATTCCGATATATCTGTGTCTGTGATTGTTTTCATTTGCTCCAAATTTATTTACAATGCGGTATTTTGAGAAATTCAAGTCCGATATGTGTGGAGGCGAATGACTGAAAATATCGGATGGTTACAGTTTTGAAGTGGAAATTATATCGTATTTATATAGTTTTGAAATGGATATTATATTCTGGTTTTGAAGTATAATTATTTTGAAATGACCGTGGTGTTATAATAACGTTTGGTTGTTGAAGAGACCAGGATCGGAAGTTGTCATATCTCTGCCGACTTCGAAAACCACTTTAACAACCGTGTATGCGGTGGAGATTTCAGAATGAAGTCGAATGGCGGCGACGTTCTATTAAGGTATATACGTGGAACCGACTTCTTTTAGTTGGCTTAAGGTGGCTAAAACAGGAGCGATTCTCGGGCCAAGGAGGTAGCCCCTCTTATTGGACACGTCCCATCGATATTATACTTTGATTGTTGGATTGACTCGGTGGCCACTTTTGATTTTTAATTTTAGGGCTGTGGCTCGAGGTGGGCGTTAGTAGCTGCTACGCGTTACCACCAGACCAGATGCATAATTGGTATATCTACCCTGGCATTGCCTTGTGTGTCATGTCACCTACCCTATCGCACCTTGTACGAGTTTGCTTTTCTCCCGTAGGCCGGGTGTATCCTCTGGTGGCTTCCCAATCAGAAGGGACCATGATATTGGATAGACTACTGGGACTATTACGTGGTAAGGGCTATATGGGTAACCCCTTAACGCTATTTAAAAGTAAGTTTATTTTACTATAGACATTATCATAATAGAGAAATATTACTACATAGTAAATAGTTTAACGGATCCTTAGGAGATGTGAATCTCGAGCATCTCTTAAGTTACTACACTCACGTTAGATGCTGGATAGGAGATGTCAAATCTCGTAAACATCTCTGACGCCGTTCCACTCATATTATTTACTGTTGATTCAACTTACATAAGATCTTTTAGTTCTGACTCGAGTGTTTTGTCTTTTCAATTCACTCGGGTCAGTCTGAGCATTTCAGGATTCAAAGACTTTATATCTGGAGGACGAAGATGAAGATTTGTATTACTATTATTTATTATTATTCCACTACATTCACACTGTTCCTCTGTATTTTTATTTATTATTCTATGGTATATGTAACTCTGATATGTGTTGTATAAGTAAAATCAAATGTTTTGTAAAACATCTTCATGAACTGTTTATTTGATTATTATATTTTATCGTTCCACTGCAAGATTCTGTTTTGTTTTTTCTTCCCTGTTTTTCTTATTCACCCCAATAACAATCCACCCTTCCGTATGCTTTAAGTCTGACGTGTCTGGTTTATTGTCGATTTAAAGCGTACAAAAAGGCAGGATGTTACATCTGTATCAGAGCTTTGATTTAGCGATAAACCTTAGCTTTGTGGGGTTTGACCCTTTACCAATAGGGTAGTAATACCCTATGATGAGTCGCTGAGTGTGTGTGTGTGTGTGTGTGTATACACACACACACGAAAGAGCGTATTTGTTAGTGTTATAAAAAGGTTTTGATATTGTGTTAATTTGTTCCGTTTTGTATTTATAAATTTTGGTTGTTGCATAGGACGCTATGACATCAATAGGGATTTCTAAACACTTAATAGGACAGACCGACATAATATTTGTTTTGAATATAGGTGAATGAAATAATTTTGCCTATTATATTTTCTGTACATAAAGTAATAAATTTTATAAAGGTTATATTAGGTTGTAATATATTGATTGTTAGGTAATGAAATTTATAAATATTGATTGGAAAATAAATTGAAAGTAAAATAAATGAGAATAAACTGGAAATTTAGAACTTAAGTTCCGTGGTTTTGAAAATTTCTTTTGAATGATTTTGAAATATAATGATAATATTATTAGAAGTATGTTTTGATATAAATATTTCAATATAATTTGAAATAATTGTTTTAAAGAAATTTTGAAAAGAAATAAGTTTTGTACTCCACTCTCTGCCGCTGGAAAATAATTTCGATGATGAGTGCATGCATCATCAGCATTCATTTTCGAGTTTCGAACTGGGAAGTGTAACTACCCGAAATTTTCGAAGCCGAAAATTCCAGATAGTTATGAAAAGAAAGAAAGAGATAGAAGAAGAAGAAGATCAGAAACATCAACATCTCACATTCGCAGCGGATAAAATATAATAATAAAAAATAATAGTTTACAGAAGAATACTATATCTGCCGATTACATTTGAATACATCAGAGTTACACATTTATATAGACACTGGAGTATACATAATTACTATGTCACAGATATACAATGATATAATACAGCAGAAATACTCTATACGCTATTACCATCCAGCCCGTCTCCTGAGCTCCAGAACATACCTACCTGGAAATCTGTAATACTCAGTCTGACATGAGCATTACATCAAAGTAACATCCGGGTCAGGCTGGAAACCAGCGTGAGTAAACCCAAATAACATGGAATACAAGTATACAACTCAAATAAAACCCAGGTAACTTATATCAATTCACAAGTTCACAATATGTTATGGATATTACTTATTTCACGCATAAGTTTTCTAGTTACCAAGACTTAGATTTAGTACGATCTAATTCCTCCAAATCACTTCACTCTAGCATATAGATTTTTCATATCAATTTATAAAAATTCGACGTGGTTTCGGGTATTTCATAATACCCGAACCTGGTCTCTTCGAGTTCAACTTCATCTTACAAACAGGCTGTTTAAGTTTAAACCATTCCATTCATACCCAAAATTTTATCACTGATAGACAATCCATGCTAGAACAGTTCAATCCAAACATAGCATAATAACCACATATCAGCGATATAAAAAAAAACATGACATTCAATATACTTAATAAGCAAGAATTGATTAATCATACCGTTGCTAATTAATTACTCAAATCAACCATACCATAATCACTTACATTGATTTATTATCCTTTAATTTATCACTAATTAATTCTTAATCACTTTCTTAAGTAATTTACCTTTAATTATTTTTATCAAGTAATTTCCCATTGTTATTATTTTTATTTAACCTTTAATTTTTTAATTTTATCCTTTATTTACTAATTAGATTTATTTAAACATGACAAGTTAATCCTTTAATTACTTTTATTAAGTGATTATCATTTAAGTAATGAATTCTTTAGTTACTTATATTATTATCTCTACCCATAAATTAATTAGTCTAAAATTACTTAACTTATAACCCTTAATAAATATTTAATTATTTCTTAACCGTAAATTAATTAGTTTCTCTTTAATTACTGAACTGATTAATTAAATAATCTTAATCACTCAAACCTAAATTAATTAAAAGTTAAGTCTAATAAAATAATTAATTTCTTAATTATATCACTTTAAAATCTTATTTTATAAACCTGGAATTTAATTATCATTAATCTATAATTTAATCTAAGATCTTTAGGTCAAATTTTATTTCCTTAATTTCTCCTTAAGCACACTATTAACTAAATTTCAAATTTGACTTAATAATCTACCTGCTTAATTTTAAATGAAACATTCTTATAACATGACTAAATGAGAACATTCATCACCGACAGGGAAATAAGGCATGGACTTATAACAATCACAAATACGAAATTTCTTAAGCCAGCTTATATTTTTCCCAATTGTTCACCCACCGATGGATAGTATGATGCATTTAACTAAATACTTTGCATGACGCAAAGATTCCAGAAAATAAAATCAACAAGGCTTATATTCCGACAAGTCCTATTTCAACCAAATATCGATTTTAATATAAAATCGATCCAAACCATCTTTAAAGTATTTTATAATCTTTATAAAATATATATAACATTATTTGAAAACCATATTTCAAATATTTAACTAAATATTCAAATATTTACTCATTTAAATATTATAATACTATTTAAAACATTAAATAATATTATTTTTCAAACTTCAATATTTTAATCTCAAAATTTGCTGAAGTCAAATTGAAAAATAAATAAGACTAACGAAACAATAAAATCGTATTTACGGCTTTTCTTGATAAGTGAATCAAACTTCACTTTTCTTATTAAATTAAGGTCGGTTAATTCCTATTTTAAAACTTAAAAAGTTCATAACTTAATTTTAGCTGTAGAAAATCAATTTGTTTCTATTACAAAAAACGTTCGTAATTAACTTAATTTCGCTCCTGGCTTCAATCAGTACGAATTCTAAATCTCAGCACCCTTCAAAATTCATCCAAAACTATATTGCTATTTGAACAATGCAAATATACCAAATTTATAGATTCGTGTGAGGATTACTCACCTAAATAAATGCTGTAGAAATCGAAACCATGCTCCATTGCTTCGGTGATGTCGAGATGACGAAGCCCTCGTTCGAAACCCTCTGCACGACCACCCCAAGTCATAGTTGACCCTACCCAGCCTCAGATACATGCGTTATCGCCTCCACCCAAAAATTCAGCGAACCCTAGCTCGCGACTCGAAGCCTGCCGCAACGTGAAACCACCGACCGACGCGACTTCGAAGTCGCTTCTACTCCTCGTGCGAGCATGTGCGTGAGCGCGCCTCCTTCTCCTGCATCGAGTTCGAGCTCGATTCAACCAACGTCACCCCAACCCTAAATGAAGACGACTATGAAACCCCAACTTCCCATCGCGAAACTCATGACGCGCGATTTCCCCTTCTTCGGCCAGTCCCTTTTTTATTTTACGAATTGAATTCGTTCGGGTAGAAGGGAATAGATTTCGGTTTCCCTTTTTTTATGTGGTTCTATTTCGATAAGGACATGGGAAAGACGAAGATGTATATCTTTAGAATGGCTTCTAGCGTACGCTTTTTATTGTAAAAATATCTCTAGCTAATGTGCTTTCAATTTTATTATATTATAAAATTTCCAAAACACCTCGTTAATTGCCATTTAAAATTTCGAACTCCCCTTAAGGAATGCCGCAAGGCGATTATAAGGTTTTACCCGCATTTCGAACACGATGGAACGTGTTTCGGAGGCTAATTTGATCGTATGTGGAAGTTACCCTTTTAAATCGATTTAAATTATTAAATTATCGGTTTTGATTTCAACGCGTTTCTCACCCGTACAAGCAAACGGTCAATCCAAATGCTACTAAAATTGAAATCCGATAATAACTAACTATTACGGATCCAATGGAACTGGTTTCGTCAAATTCCGAGACTGTGCCTAGGAAGGCTATTTTTAAATATCGATTTAAACGATATATTATTAAAATTAAACAAACCACCTTTAAATTAAATTTCAACCATTTTATTATCATCTATATCATCATTATAAATTTTATAAGCCTTCAAATTAATTTAACCAGGCTTAGAAATTTCAGATTCAACAATTTACCCAATTTCAATTATTAAATTCAATATTTAAACTATATAATTCAATGATGTAATTATCAAGTAAATATTGATACCTTGAATTCAAGTTAAAATTAACTTTTAAATATTTTAAACTCAATTAACTATTCAAATTTAAATGGTTAGAAATTCTGGGTCGTCACAGAAGGCCACTGTAGTAATTTTACTGCAAATTTATTTTGATAAACAAATATAAATTTTAAATTGTTTTAAATATAATTGGATATATAAACTATAAGTATATTGTAACGACCCGAGAAATTTACTGCTAATAAATTGGATTCCTGCGGAAGTTAGCGACAAATTTGAAACTAAAATTTTAATAACGTAAGAATTTGTTGTAACTATCTAGATCTTTTTTGAATAAAATAACTTTTAAATAAAATGACCTATTAAATTTGTGGGTAACGAATTTTGGCAATTAATTTGCATATTATTTTTTTGGAATGTCATTATTTTATGTTGTAATATTTAAGAGAGATTTATAATAAAAATATAATAACATCTGTTGAAGACTTCCGATAACGTTAACGCATTAAATTAGTTTTATATGGTCCAATTAGCGGTATCAGCGACCGCAAATTTCGGAAAATGAATATTTATTTGAACGAACAAACGTGATTTTTCTTTATATTATTAGACTCGTGCTGACAAGGCGAGCGCAACGATACCTTATTTGCTGAATTTGGAGGTCCGATGTGGAAGTAACGCGTTGTTTTGTGTGTGTATAATGGGTCCGTATATAAATTTATTAGTTGTCGTTATAAACTGAAATTAATTGATTAGAATTCAAAATTTAAATTCCTGAACGTGTTTAACAGCTGTAGCCTAAAATATATAAGTACGTTACACAATTAATTGGTACGTTACAAAATTAATTGGTTCGTTACACGATTAATTGGTACGTTACACAATTAATTGGTACGTTACACAATTAATTGGTACGTTACACAATTTATTGGTACGTTACACAAATTTGTGGTACGTTTTAAGATATCAACCGGTTACCTTAAACTTAGATTTCCCCTACCTGGAATCACTCACGCAATCTAAACTAGTATAAAAATTAGAGGCTTTATCACTTTTCTCTCGTGTTCGACTTCCTCCTTCAGCATCTTTTCGCATCCAAATAAAAAAAAGGGAAAGAAGGCAACAGCCGATCCAACTTACAAAACAAACCCCCTCCCCCTTGTACCAAGCACTGCACCACCTTCCTGACCACCGCAACTCCCCTTCCACTGCAGCCATGCCACCGATCATCCCCCGACGCCACTGCCACCTCAGCCCTGTGTGGTGAGTTTTTTTTTTCTCTTTTCTCTCTTCTTCTTGCTGCGTGTGTCAAATATAAAAAAAAATTGAAGGGAAACAAGCTTGCATGCGAATGGCCCTGCATGCAAACATTGAATGGTTTTGGATACTGTGAATATATATATATATATATATATATCTTCTTTTTTCTTTCTCTGGAAGTCGCGTGCGTCATTTATATAAAAAAATAAAAAAAATAAAGTGAAGATGATAACTTGGCACTGCATACATATATGTTACACCTATATATATACTAAATGGTAAAGTTATGGCTGAACATTTTGTTTTGTTTTGTTTTCTCCACTGCCTAGTTGCGTGCAATAAAAATGGAAGTGGTACAAGCCTGCATGCCACAAATTGAATATATTTGGTACAGTGAGTATATGCATAATGAATGAAGGGTTTGTGTTGGTTTTGGATTCTTTTCCTGAAGTTGCGTGCGTTATTATAAAAAAAATTATATAAAAAAAAGAGAAGAAAAGGTAACAGTAAACATAGGATTTGAACGTTGAGCCGTAAACTTGTAAGTTTGTCCGCGTGTATAATTTTATATATCAAGTTAGTTCGATTTTTATAATGAATTAAGGAATTCATGTTTGCTTGTTATATATATATATATATATATATATATATAAACTGAAATTGTAATGACAACCAAATTTTTAAATACATAACGACGTAAATGTTAATATATGATTTTATTACGTTTGTCGCAGTTGGAATCCATTAACTTAGGAGTTATCTGTTCACCGTCTGGTCTGTGCAGTTTATTCTAGCGCAGTTTATCGTATTTTGGTTTTGAAACTCATCGTTGTTATATTTTTTTTTTGTTCGATGCGTATCCAAGGAATTTGACATTTGGCTCCTTCATTCGAAACTGGGTCGTGCTTTTGTGCTTGTGTAGATCCCATTTGTGCAATTCGTCGTTGTGTCTTCAGCTCAAACCTGTGAGTAAATCTCACCAGACGTTTATACTTATACAAATGTGAATTGACACCATTTGAATGGGTAGAACTATTATGTGATGTTATAACTGCATGTGATTAATTATATATGATGTTAAACCTGCTAAATTTCATGTCATATCATCTGTTATTATATATATGTTGTTACTGTTCATTTATGTGACGCCCCACCTCTATACCCACGCTAGCCAAGAACACTCCGGAGTAGTGCTGTCAACTAGCACGGAGAATAAGGCTGTTGAGGAGCGACCATCCATGTAATTTCTTATCACACGGTGGCTATAAATAATCTTCGGAAACAAACATAGAAATAATCATATCCCAAATCAGTCACAGATATCCATATCACAAAGGCGGAAGAAGATATGAATATATAACTAACACATGAAAGTGTACATCAGAGTAGTGGTCATTAAGATCCACGATAATACAAAAGAATAGCAACACGTGCTATACAAAAGAATACAACTGTGAGTCTATATCTCAAGTGTATACAACAAAAACTGCTAATCTAAACAGTTAGCCAAAAGTCAGAGTGATGAATCCCCGGGAAGGAGTCAAGCAGAAGCACCTGTAACATCTCGGTCTGACCCGAGTATTATTTAAGAAAATAATAAACGGATCAGTCTAGCTATAAATATCAGATGACATGATATAACATAAAAGATATGGCATAAACATAAACATCCATAACGACATACCACTATAAGTATGTAAATAATGATCAACAGAAGATCAATCAATAAGAGATAATCAATATCACAAGAATCTTCTCAAAGATTCGAAGAGGGCACCATACCCTAAACTTGTACTCATAACAAGTCAATGACATAAATTCCAGAAATCAACACGAGAAATCCAGAAATCATAAAAAGGGAAAGAGGCCTATCACATGACGGTCCGAAGACCATGGGGAGCTACCCCACATGTGTGAGTGGAATCACACAGATTGAGGTCAAGGCTAACCAAAAAGCAGAAAGGTATGTGTGAATGGAATCACACAAGTGGTGTCTAGTCTAACCTTGCAATGAAAGAGACATCGCGCGATTGCTAGTCTAATTCATAAAGCGATCATCAAGATCAACGAGAAGTGTCACTTACACTAAGCTAGTAAATATAGAAGTTTAGCTTCATGTCCCATAACCACTTGCTTAACTTAAATATTTACGAACAAACTGTAAATCTTCACTAATAAAATTGTCACAAGAGGTTCAATCGAACAAGTCCAAGAATTAACCGACGAAGTGAACGCAAGTGTTTCATACCACTTGTTTTACTAAGTCGTTTAATTAGATTTCTCATCCGAGTGAGGTAAAGGCTTGTATATACTAATAGATTGGAAAACGGTTTAAGAAAAGAGCTTTGTTATTAAAAATAGAGTTGAAATTGTTTGTTAAAAGAGTTTTGATATTTACTACTAGTATTGAAACCTTTATATTATAAAGTGACAAAACACAGAAGCAATTGTAGAAACAATCAGTCACAAAAATCGCATACGGAGATGTGAATAAAATCCAAGGAAATCAGCTCAATGTTTTTCAGATAAGATCCCCTACGGAGGGGGGGTCCAGGGGTCCAAGGGGTCAAGCGACCTATCGGGATAAGGTCCAATGACATATAGAGTTATAATGTCAAGTGACCTATCGGTTTATAAGGTCATGCGACCTAACGAGCTATGGACAAACGACCTAGAGGAAAACAAGGTCAAGCGACCCAAAACGGTACGACCTAGTGAAGACAAAATGAGGTCTAACGACCTAAGGGGAATAGGGTAGAGCGACCCAAGGGTTGCGACCTAGGGGTCCAAGGGGTCAAGCGACCTATCGGGATAAGGTCCAATGACCTATAGAGTTATAATGTCAAGTGACCTATCGGTTTATAAGGTCATGCGACCTAACGAGCTATGGCCAAACGACTAGAGGAAAACAAGGTCAAGCGACCTAAAACGTCGCGACCTAACGACCAAAAACGTCGCGACCTAGCGACCTAAAAATGGAAGGCAAGGCCGAGCGACCTAACGAAGAGGGGGTGAGCGACCTATGGTCATAAACGAGGTCGAGCGACCTATAGAGGCATAGGATGCAGCGACCTAAAACGTCGCGACCTAGCAACCTAAGGGGATAAGGGCCGAGCGACCTAACATTCGAACGACCTACGACCTAAGGGGCGAGCGACCTAAGTGCAACACGCGACCTAAAAGGTACGCTACCTAATGCGGCCGAGTGGTTTAAGGTCGGAGACGACCTACGACTTATAAAGGTAGACGGTTGAGCGAGCTAATGAAGTCCAGAGTCGAGCGACCTAGCGACACGGTGTGTTGAGCGACCTAACGAGGTCAATGTTGAGTGACCAAACAAGGTCCAGAGAAGGGCGACTTAAAAGAGGCGCGACCTAAAAGAGCGCAACTTAATGGGTTATATGACCCAACGACCTAAGCCACTAACTCGCGAGCGACCTAAGTCCTAGGTCGTGAGCGACCTAACTGCGAGTGAGCAAAAATGGCCAGAGTCAAAGCAGAGCGACCTAACGACCATACGACCTACGACCTAAGGTCCTGAGCGACCTAACTCCGAAAACAAGAAAATGCCCAGAACGACCTAAATGCAGAAATTTCACCAAAACACCAAAAATCGGAGTTTTTCGCCAATCCAATCCAAACCAAATGCAAATGTGCATGCAAAAGTGATAGGGAATCATTCCCAACAGTCCAATATAGTTATAGACTAGATTTGTGAGATAAAAATCTCACCTTTGCTCCAAAACCCAATGAAAATGAAGAACAAAGCTTGAAGGCAAATGGAGAAGCAACCACAAGCTTGAATCCGATGTCTTCTTCTTTAATTTGGAGTTGAATGTTGGAGTTGCAATAAAACAAAGACTTTGGAGTTTTAATTTCTCATTCCATTCACCATTTTTGTTGAAGCTTTAGTGTTAGGAAATGAAATGAGGCAATGAAGAAGAAGGGGGGTGGAACTTGGGCCTAATGGGCTAAAAGTCCAAACCAAAGGCTCGAGTGAAAAAGTGGTGAAATTCCACTAACCCCAAACATATCAATGTTTATACTTAGAAGATTGCAAACGACGTTTCGAACTCAATGGAAGTGGTCTCGAGTCCTAATTTGGCCGTTTGCAAAAAGTAGTTTCGGACCAAAATCCGATTAACGATAAAATATTTAAATAAAATATTTAAATATAAAAATCGATAACTATGCGGGTTGTTACAATTTATATCTGTTTATCACACTGCAAGTTACCTGTAGATTAGAAAACACCATGGGTTGAAATGATACATACCCGAACGGACTTTAGAATAGGGAAAAATCGTTATGGGCTGAAATGGTAGGCCTGAACGATTTTTATTTAATTTATTTAACTTGGGATTGCGGGTTTGAAATGATAAAACCCGTATTTTTCTTTTAAACTGCGGATTGAAATGATACATATCCGTATCACTTGACCTAAGTTAGAAAACTATATACAGACCCGTGGTTATTTTATAAAGTGTTTTTGGATATCTTTAAGTATTTTAAAAATATAAATTTATGAAATTTGATTTAAATAGATTTTGAAATGTTTTAAATAAAGAAATAATGATTTTTCTATGAGTTAAAAATGTAATTAATGAATGGTTAAATTGGATTATTGAAATATAACTTAAGTTTGGAAATTTGGAATTTTGGTTAAAAAATGATATTTAAGTTATACAAATAAAATGGAAATTTAAATTTTTATTTGGAAAATGGTAAATATGATAAATTGATTTAAATTTGAATTTAAGTAATTTATTAAAGTATTATTGATTTTCTATGAATTTAAGTGGTTAAATAAATGAATGCTTAAAAAGTGAAATTTGAAAATACAACTTGATTTGGAAATGTGGAATTTGGTTTTGTTTAAAGTTCAAGTAATTTAAATAAATTGGGAATTTAGTTTAATTTGTGAAATGATAATTTGAAAATGTAAATGTTAATAAAGTGTTAAATGCAAAAATAGGAAGTTTACACTTGAATTTATTAAGTGGATTTGTGAAATTTGATTTAATTATAAAATGTTGATTTATAAAAATCATTAATTAAAAGAGTATTTAATGAACATTTTTAAATGTTAAAATATGGTTTTTAAAATATTTAAATGGTTTAAATTGAATTGTTTTCAAGTATAACTTTCAGCACCTTTTTTTGAATGCTGTAAAAGGTTGAAATTTTCAATGTTTATGGTTTTCAACTTAGTAAATGAACTCATAATGGTTTAAAACTTTGGAAATTGAATACTTGATTTTAAAGTATAATAATTACATTTTTAAAATGATTTCAATTGAATTAAATTGATGGAATATAAATTATTTAAAAAGGTGATTTGAGATGATAATAAATGAATGTTATCTTTGAATTTAAAAATGTTTAAGTTATGATATTTTGAAATTAAAATGATTTGAAATGAGTTTGAAAGATATGATATTTTGATATATATTTAATGATTTAAAGATGTTTAGGATATGATATATTTAAAACATTTTGAAATGTAGTTTTTAAAAGTTATGATATTTTGAAATTAAAACGATTTGAAAATGAAGTTTGAAAGATATGATATTTTGATATATATTAAATGATTCGAAGATGAAGTTTTGAAAGTTATGACATTTTGAAATTAAAACGATTTGAAAATGAAGTTTGAAAGATATAATGTTTATGTATTAAAATGATTTGAAATGACTTGATATTTTTTTTGATAAATATTTGAATTTGAAAGATATGGTATGTTGATATATTGAAATGATTTAGAAATGATTTAATCTTTATTTTGATAAAGATTTGGATTGAAATGATATTTTATTTTGAAGTATGAAAATATTGTTTTAAAGTTATAACCACGGGTTATAATAACGATTGGTTGTTAAAGAGACCGGGATCGGATATTGTCTTACAGTCGGCCAATACCGAAAACCAATTTAACAACTGTGTACGCGGTGGAGGTTCCAGAATGAAGTAGGATGGTGGCTACGTTCTCTAGGTATATCACATGGACCCAACTCCCGTAAGTTGGCATAAATGACTAAAACAGGAGCTATACCGAGCTACACAAAGGGTCGCACCCTTTTCATCGAGCATGCTCCATCGGAAACCATTCTATTACTTTTGTGATTCGATATGTGGCGCCACTTTGATTCGGGGGTATTGTTCGAGGTGTGCGGAAGCTGCTGGCTTGCCGTCACCACCGGTCCGGGAGTGCAAACGGTGTATCCACCCTGGCATTGCCTCGCATGCCGTGTCATCTCCTTATATCGAGCCCACTACGATTTTGGTTTTAAAGATCCGA
Organism: Allium cepa; assembly: GCA_030765085.1. NCBI lineage: Eukaryota > Viridiplantae > Streptophyta > Magnoliopsida > Asparagales > Amaryllidaceae > Allium > Allium cepa. Next base: position 807,715,331 of record CM060928.1, read on the forward strand.
CCGCGTTAAGGTTCACCATCCCCTTAACGCTATTTTCTATATGATTATACTTTACTGATTAGACACTACTGTATATAGCGTATATTACTACATAGTAAATAGTTTAACGGATCCTTAGAGGATGGGCGGTCCCAAGCATCTTCTAAGTTACTTGTATCTTTACTACAGTTCACTTGAGTTGGTTTACATTGTATAAGTATATATGTCCTGACTCGAGTGTTTTTATTTTTATTTACGCTCGGGTCAGCCTGAGTATTCACAGATTTGGATTTCCACTTTCTGGAGATTGAAAATCGCTGGAGATTATCTACTTGTCAAGTTTCATCTTTTGCAGTCTGTTGTTCCTTTTAGCTCTTGTATAAGTAGACTTCTATGTAGTGAGACTTCCTTTGTACTTTATTTCTTCTGTTGTATTTTATTTAACTCTGATATATTTACATAGTAGCTTCATGAACTACTATTTCTTTTACTTCCGCTGCACTATTATTACTCTGTGTCTGTGATCTGTGATTTTTATTTACTGTATATTCTGAGATTTGCCAAAAAAATTATTTACAACGCGGTATTTTGAGCAATCCAATTCCGGCATGAGTGTCTACCTTTACACTTATAATGGATGCGAATGGTTGAAAATACCTGGTTATTACAGTTGGTATCAGAGCTTTGGTAGCTCTAAGCAAACTCAGCATATGGAGTGAATGTATTTACAGAATCACTTTCATTCGAGTTTGAATCTCTCCCTTTTGACTTGATTCCTTTGAATTCTGGAGCGTTCCCTCCGGTTCCAAAATCCATTCGTATCCCTCACTATTCATCTTCTTTTGACTCTGAGTATTCCATAACTCCGCTTCGAATGATCTTTCTAGTGAGTCGGCGGTCACGCCAATTTCAAATTGAATTGAAAAAAAGGGGAAAACTCTTTTACAATTAGCATCGATTCACCAGAGATTTATATCTATCCTTGGTTTAGATGCTAATATCTTTTGTTATTCCAAACTCTAACTCTTGGGATCGAATGTAGATTTACCCCAGAAAAATCCACACTGATCTTATTCTTTAAGCCACGGTTGACCCGGTAAATGTTGCCCGTGATTTATTTAGGCTTATCCACCTCCCTATTTTGTTATTTAATCATCTTGTCTTCTGTTTCCAACCTATTTTCAAACATTTTGAATTGTACTTGTAAATCGATGTTTTGTTTATATATTGTGTTGTTTGAGTTGTTGATGTTGATTTGGGTTTCCGATCGATTCATCTGATCAATGCTATCGATAAGATTTTCAAAACACTTTGACAGAACAAACTGACACAATATTATTTTAAAAAATTTAGTTAATGAAATAAATTTTGATATAAGAAAATTTATGGAACTTAATAAATTGATTTAAATTAATCATTTGAAAAGATTATACTTGATTTATCATTTATTGTTCTATAAATGAATTTATAAATAGTTGTTTATAAATTGATTTGGGAACTGAAATGAATTTAAAACAAGAAATTTGAGAATTTAATTTCCAATGGTTTCGAACCTTGTGTTTAATGTTTTAAAAGGTTATATTATTTAAAGTATTTTCAAATAGAAATTTGTTTCCAAAGAATTTTAAGTTTAAAATTAGTGCTCTTCTCATTGTTGTTGGGAAATAACTTCGGTGATGACTGCAGCACCATCGACGTTCATTTTCGAGTTTCGAAGTGAAGAGACTGTTCTGTAGTCTTGCTATAGCTTTGTTTTGGGAAATCAAATTTATTTGAATTTCTGAAATATGACTTGATTTATAATATATATAGACATATGATTTAAATTTTATTTGATAAACTATGTACATACATCTAGTTATCTCTAAATGGTTTGAAGAAATCGGAAATTTAATTCTTAAATTTTATTTTTAAAGAATAATTTCAATTATAAAAAGAAAATCAAAATTTTTGAATAAATGATTTAAGCTTGAAATGATTGAATTGGAAAATTTTATTTGTACAATACAATTGCATTCAAATATAACTTACCTTAATTTCATAAGTTAACAATGTAATTGGATAATATACAATATAAAAGGATTTTATAAATAAAATTTGATTGGTTATAATAAATGTTATACACTTAAATTTTAGTGATTATCAGGGGTAAATATTATAAAGGGTAATTGAATAACTTACAATAAAATAATGTTAAAAGAACTAAGAATAAAATAAAGCAGTTATAATTAGTGTAAGTATGTTTAACATAAGTGATAAATGTATTGAGAGGAATAATTCTAATTTTTATTAGGAATAAAGAGAATTAAATTTATTAAGTACATTGTGAGTGTAATAAATGATTATTTTTCAAACCCATGGTTTTAAAAATTGTTAAGTTTAGATGATTGGATAATAAGATAATGAAATTTGAGATAGTTAAGATTTATTTAACTTGTGTAAAGATTTATTCTCTATTTAAGTTTAAAATTTCCATGCTTTCAAATCTAATTCCTTATTTTGTTTTCCAAACTATCTTTTGGTTGTCCTTATCATCCTTATCTTGCTATAGATTGGTATAGGCATCTTTCTATAATATTTGATAGATCTTTGGTAATCATTTTGAATACACCTTTTCGTGCTTGTGTTCTTAATTTTGGAGAATCTTGGAAAGATCATCTCCACCTTGTAAAACTAACCTATAACAATAGTTATCAGGTATAATTTCAATCTCCTTGCCATCTTATCTTAATCCTATTTCACTCTATCTTTGTCCTGCTTTTCCGTACCTCATTCCTTTTCGAGGACGAAAAGTTTTGAGTGGGGGAGAGTGTAACGACCCGAGAAATTTACGGCTAATAAATTGGATTCCTGCGGAAGTTAGCGACAAATTTGAAACTAAAATTTTAATAACGTAAGAATTTGTTGTAACTATCTAGATCTTTTTTGAATAAAAGAACTTTTAAATAAAATGACCTATTAAATTTGTGGGTAACGTATTTTGGCAATTAATTTGCATATTTTTTTTTTGGAATGTCATTATTTTATGTTGTAATATTTAAGAGAGATTTATAATAAAAATATAATAACATCTGTTGAAGACTTCCGATAACGTTAACGCATTAAATTAGTTTTATATGGTCCAATTAGCGGTATCAGCGACCACAAATTTCGGAAAATGAATATTTGTTTGAACGAACAAACGTGATTTTTCTTTATATTATTAGACTCGTGCTGACAAGGCGATCGCAACGATACCTTATTTGCTGAATTTGGAGGTCCGATGTGGAAGTAACGCGCTGTTTTGTGTGTATATAATGGGTCCGTATATAAATTTATTAGTTGCCGTTATAAACTGAAATTAATTGATTAGAATTCAAAATTTAAATACCTGAACGTGTTTAACAGCTGTAGCCTAAAATATATTAGTACGTTACACAATTAATTGGTACGTTACAAAATTAATTGGTTCGTTAAACGATTAATTGGTACGTTACACAATTTATTGGTACGTTACACAAATTTATGGTACGTTTTAAGATATCAACCGGTTACCTTAAACTTAGATTTCCCCTCCCTGGAATCACTCACGCAATCTAAACTAGTATAAAAATTAGAGGCTTTATCACTTTTCTCTCGTGTTCAACTTCCTCCTTCAGCATCTTTTCGCACCCAAATAAAAAAAAAAGGGAAGAAGGCAACAGCCGATCCAACTTACAAAACAAACCCCCTCTCCCCTGTACCAAGCACTGCACCACCTTCCTGACCACCGCAACTCCCCTTCCACTGCAGCCATGCCACCGATCATCCCCCGACGCCACCTACGCCACTGCCACCTCAGCCTTGTGTGGTGATGTAACGCCCCGAAAATTTTCGACTTTCGAAAATTCAACATCGATACTCACTTTATCGACTGCCGAGAAATCGAAGGTCAAAAACCGGAATGTTATGGGTTTTAAAAAGAATTTAAGAAAAGAAAAAGAAAGAAGAAGAGAAAAGAAGATAGAAAATAGGGAAAATTTTAAAAGAGAGAAAAGACAAAAGAAAATGGAGAATTTGAAAACAGAGGGAACAGAAAAATAGAACAGAAAGAAAATAGAAGAAAATAGAAAACAACAGAACAACATCAGAATCTCACAATTCGCAGCGGAACAACATATAATAATAAATGAATAATCTTTAAACAAAGAACTATATCGGTTATTACATTTCATCATATTACATTACATCATATCATCAGAGTGTACAACAACATACAACAATAAACAGTGCAGCGGAAAAAGAAATACTATATAGTAGTAGTACGGCATGCCATCCAGCTTGCCTCCAGCAACTCCTGAATATCCAGAATATCCTGATAAACCTAACTCTTGACTGCCCGTGTGGAAATTGGTGGGCACCCAGAGTTTAGGAAGGAAAACAATAAACTCCGAGTCAGTCATGTGACTGGTGTGAGAACTCAAAACAGTTTATTTACTTTAAAATCAATAGAGAGATATTTTTATTTCAATTCGCAATGCTTTTAAAAATGAGACTACCATAAGGCCTCCCGCACACACACACAATGCAAACGCAGAATCGGAGGAGATTTCTCCTTATGATAGTCAAAGATGCTTGATACGCATTTAAAATAATATTTGATATTATTACTAGTGCATAGTGTAGGAAAATATTTCGAAAGTAGAATATAAATCTTAGCCAACATACGACCATTATCGTATGCCTACTATAGCTAACTATGTTCAATAGCAGGTTACCGCCACATTCCATAGCAGGTTATACAACTAAAACCGTACAAGTTTCGTATTGTTTCTTTGGATTTCCAACAAATGGTCAGGCCAAGGAACTTCCCATTGCCACATGGAAACGCCTCTGGCTGGACGTCCCCGAGAACTTAACCAGCTCTCTGCCAACACAAGGCCGGGTTACCTTTATCACTAGGTAACTACTACACGAATATGGCATCCCCCGGTCCCATTGGACCTTTTAACCGAGCGCTCGTCACCAACAACACCACACAGTAATAAAATATAGTGTTTCAACATGGGTAAATATCTGGGCTCCATACCATGATACCACCCTTTCCAGAAGGAAATGCACATACCCTAAAGGGAGCTACCCCTCATAACCTTGCCGCATCTTTCCTGTTTTGACCATTCCGGGATGTGAGGCTCGACGAAGTTTCGTCCACAAAAACTTACTTTATACAAAAGCCATGCTTTGGGTCAACAAATGATCAACACAATGATCACAAGGATAGACGATCAAATAAACGATCCTATCACAAATAATCAACACAACGATCATTTCAGCATCACTCAGCATGTCACATTACCAAATTGGGAATATATCGCTGATAACCTTCAACTACATAACCTCTGAGCTCGTACGTCTCAGAGAAGGGTGTTAAGCTAAAAGAATAAATTCTCCGCCACCAACAGAAATATATTTGAAAGAAATCGGCTTTATATCTCAACTTGTAATGTCAGACATACAATCCATACAAGTCTGTTCCGGGATCGAACAAAACCGAAGGCACTTACAAAGAAGTCCTTGCAATCCGGATATTCACAATCCTGATTGGATTTCCCATCACTTATGGAATCTCTATACCAGGAGCGACCCAGTGCAGAGACAATCGATAGGTCATCCTATCGATCTCGCAAATACCGGTCTTCAACACCGATCTTCAAATGCAATTCACAACGACGTATCACATATTCGGAATGGGTTATACGACCCCATGGTCCTTTCCCGGTTAACCCGAATAGTGAGCGCTTATTCAAAAATAAGTGTAGCATTCACATTCAAACAAATCACATCAAATACCCATTCAAAGGGAAATATTGATAGTCGGTTATTGAACTATCACTGGATATGCACACATCACCAGATTCCAAATAATTTTCCCAAATTATTTATTTTCCAAAATATCTTTACAAGATATATAATTTCACATTTCAAAAATAAATCAACATTTATTTTTAAACCCATTTTCCAATTTCATTTATAAATTCAATAGTGAATTTACAATCCAAAATATCTATGAATATTCGATTTCAATTATTCATTTCAATATTCCTTTTCAATTTATCTTCAAAAAGATAAATTCTCAAAATATTCACTTTATATTGGAAAACATTTCCATACTTATTTATTCATAAGTAATTCACAAATTTTATTTATTTTCAACACTTAGAAAATATTCAATATACTTAAATCGAGATTAAGTATATATTTCACTCTTTAAGGAAATCATTCTCTTAAACATATTTATTTGGGCCAAAACGAATGTTATGTAAAACATCGTTACGACAACCCAAAATCACTAGTATAGGGATTCGAAATTAAAATAGATATATAAATCCCAATACTATACAAAACATTTCCTTTCGGAAATCATTTACTATAACAACAGTGTTATAGTCCACTATTTCCTTTTCATTTCTCGAAAACGTCTATTTCAACAATAAATGTTGAAATCTATGGTTTCGAATCTCAACACATTTAAAACATCGTTAGATCGTTTTAATTCTATTTAAAACATCACATTCAAAACAATTTCTTTAACATATTATTCACTATTCAAAAACGTGAATATTCTTTGTTAACAAATTTCATCCTTTTATTTATTTCATTTCAAGGATTATTCACAGTCAAAAATGTGAATATAACTCCATTAATAGGTTTCAACAATTTACTTATCAAAATAAGTCGTTCGCGAATTTATAAAATAACGTTTATAAATTCCTTCATTATCCTTTATTCAATTCATAACTCAATTATATACCAAAGGTTCATATTATAAGTTAAATATTTATAAAACGATTATTTTACAAAATCGTTCTTTTAAACTTCATAATTATAAATCTCATAACTTATAAGATTCAATTATTCATCCAAATATATTCTTTAATAATTTCACAAAATTTATAAATCTCACTATTTATAAATTTCATTTATAACTTCACCATTTATAATCTTATAAATTCCATTCACTTACAAAATTCATTTTCACTTCATTCAAACACTTATAAAAACTCGTTTTAAAATGTCAATATTCCAATTTATAAATATCCATTTATAAATCTCTTAATATAAATCAATTTATATTATTCTTTTAAAACGTCTTCAAATTCCTTTATAATTTCACCATTTTTATTCATAAAATAATTAAATTTTATAAATCCTATATTTAAACTTTTCACAATGAATTCTAAAATCCCGATTAAACTATTTTATAAAATCATTAGCATCACATTCTCAAAAAAAATCAGTTTTTAACTATTTTTCTCAAAAATCATAATTTTTATAACTTTGAAAATTATAACGTTTATTTATTTAAAATGAATCAATTCCAAAAATATAGTATATTTTCAAAAATCACTTTATAAATCATTTTAAAATTCCAAAACTTGGTCCAATGATGCTACATACCAAATAGTCAATCACGACAACAACGATATCATATCTCGATATGATAATCCATCAAATATCAAAATATCTGAAATCAAATAAATACTGTTGAGGAATCCTGTTGGATCCCTCCAACCTGTTTCCCTGCATCCAAAAACATTAGCACAATACCAATTTCGCTCCAGTACGAAATTATCGCGGTATATGGGATTATTAAATATTATCCGCTTAATAACGGCGCAATAGGGTCTCATCCGCTAAACAAAAAATGCGGAAAATCAACAACTGCAATATATACATATGCCAATATATATATATTGATATTATATATAATACCAATTTCACTGTTTATGAAATATTCGCGGTATATGTTTTTATTAAATAACATCCGCTTACTAACGGCGTATAATGTCTATTTTAACAATCAATACATAACAATCATCATTCAAACATGCATTCAAATATTTTAAATCTAACTATTTAAAATAAAATCGAAACCGATTCGATTGAGTGAGAAGTTCTCACCTTGATTTTAAATTCCGTTTTAGCGATTTATTTCGAATAAAGTTAAGCGGACGTTTAATTTTACCCAAAATTCTCACTAACTCCAAACGACTCCAATCTAATTTCATCGCGTAGTGCTCGTCCATACGATTCCAACGCAACTGGTTTCGCGCGTTTTCGACCTCGTATGAAAAAGTTATTAATTTTTGAAGTTTATACGAATTCTTAACTTAACAATTACAACATAAATAAAAATTTTATAACCTAAATTAATATCTGCCGTTGGATCCACATCTCCCTGCATCTCCACCGTCCCCCCTTTCTTCCCTCTCTCTCGTTTTTGCATGCAGGAAGGCCGAACCCAACAATGAAAACTAGGGTTTAATTTCGCCATCACAACGCTCAACTAAAACACGATCAGGGAACGCCATGCGACTCGCCACCTCGAACACCACCCACGCCGTGAGTAGCTCTGAGCTCGGCCCCCCCATTGAGCTCGAATTGCGTGCTCAAACGCTGCCGAACGCGAGCGTCTCACTCCCTCTTCGTTGCTCCGATCTCCATCAAATCCGTATGGATGTGAAGCCCTCGAGATGTTCTTCGTTTTCCTAGTTGAAACTTTTTGCAATCGATGCATGGATTTAGAGAAAATGGAGGATGAAGAAGATTAAGTTTCGGCCCTTGATTATACATGGAGGCGGCCTGCAGCTCAAATTAGGGTTTAGAATATTTTTCTTAATTTTTTGTGAATTTTTGAGCTATTTATAGAAGAAAATCGAACACTATTCATTCGGAAATTCCGAACTCCGATTTACGCGCCGTAACCAGCGTTTCTAGGGTTTATCCCGCGTTCCGGACACAATGGAACAGGTTTCGGAAGCTAATTCGGAAGTATGTGCGAGTTATGGCTGTAAACGCTCAATTTAAATTAAACCGATTTAAGCGATTTTCTAGGCGTTTTAATTTGTACCGGACAAACGGTAAATCCAATCAACTTGAAATTTGAAACCTTACAATAATATCACATTACGGATCCGATGAAACTGGTTTCGTCGAAATCCGAGACTTTTTGAAAAATGGCTATTTTCACTCGTCAAATTTAAATTAAAAATAAATCGATGCATTTCGAGCTGCCACGATCAAACGATAACTCCGATTGACATGAAATTTGAAATCCGGTAATAACTAACTATTACGGATCCAATGGAACTGGTTTCGTTCAATTCTGAGACTGTTCAAAAATTGGCTATTTTCACAAGTCGATTTAATTATTAAAATATTCAATTTTCACAAATTAACTTCTAAATCGATTTTAAAAGTTCTAAAATATCGTTCTAACTCCAATATGATAAAATAAAATTTTACAAATCATTTTCTATCATATTTAACTATATTTTCAATTATTTCCATAATTTAACGTATTAAATTATCAATTTAATTATTCAATTAAATCCAATAAATCGAAATAAAAATTTATTCGACTTATAAATTCACCTATTAATATTTAAAATTAATTAAATATTCAAATTTTAATTTCTAAAAATTCTGGGTCGTTACAGGTGAGTTCTTTTGTTTTTTTTCTCTTTTCTCTCTTCTTCTTGCTGCGTGTGTCAAATATAAAAAAAAATGAAATTGAAGGGATACAAACTTGCATGCGAATGGCCCTGCATGCAAACATTGAATGGTTTTGGATACAGTGAATATATATATATATATATATATATATATATATTTTTCTTCTTTTTTCTTTCTCTGGAAGTCGCGTGCGTCATTTATATAAAAAAAATAAAAAAATAAAGTGAAGGTGATAACTTGGCACTGCATACATATATGTTACACCTATATATATATACTAAATGGTAAAGTTATGGCTGAACATTTTGTTTTGTTTTGTTTTCTCCACTACCTAGTTGCGTGCAATAAAAATGGAAGTGGTACAAGTCTGCATGCCACAAATTGAATATATTTGGTACAGTGAGTATATGCATAATGAATGAAGGGTTTGTGTTGGTTTTGGATTCTTTTCTTGAAGTTGCGTGCGTTATTATAAAAAAAATTATATAAAAAAAGAGAAGAAAAGGTAACAGTAAACATAGGATTTGAACGTTGAGCTGTAAACTTGTAAGTTTGTCCGCGTGTATAATTTTATATATCAAGTTAGTTCGATTTTTATAATGAATTAAGGAATTCATGTTTGCTTGTTATATATATATATATATATATATATATATATATATATATATATATATAAAAACTGAAATTGTAATGACAACCAAATTTTTAAATACATAACGACGTAAATGTTAATATATGATTTTATTACGTTTGTCGCAGTTGGAATCCATTAACTTAGGAGTTATCTGTTCACCGTCTGGTCTGTGCAGTTTATTCTAGCGCGGTTTATCGTATTTTGGTTTTGAAACTCATCGTTGTTATATATTTTTTTTGTTCGATGTGTATCCATGGAATTTGACATTTGGCTCCTTCATTCGAATTTGGGTCGTTCTTTTGTGCTTGTGTAGATCCCATTTGTGCAATTCGTCGTTGTGTCTTCAGCTCAAACCTGTGAGTAAATCTCACCAGACGTTTATACTTATACAAATGTGAATTGACACCATTTGAATGGGTAGAACTATTATGTGATGTTATAACTGCATGTGATTAATTATATATGATGTTAAACCTGCTAAATTTCATGTCATATCATCTGTTATTATATATATGTTGTTACTGTTCATTTATATCTGTTTATCACACTGCAAGTTCCCTGTAGATTAGAAAACACCATGGGTTGAAATGATACATACCCGAACGGACTTTAGAATAGGAAAAAATCGTTATGGGCTGAAATGGTAGGCCTGAACGATTTTTATTTAATTTATTTAACTTGGGATTACGGGTTTGAAATGATAAAACCCGGATTTTTCTTTTAAACTGCGGATTGAAATGATACATATCCGTATCACTTGACCTAAGTTAGAAAACTATATACAGACCCGTGGTTATTTTATAAAGTGTTTTTGGATATCTTTAAGTATTTTAAAAATATAAATTTATGAAATTTGATTTAAATAGATTTTGAAATGTTTTGAATAAAGAAATAATGATTTTTCTATGAGTTAAAAATGTAATTAATGAATGGTTAAATTGGATTATTGAAATATAACTTAAGTTTGAAAATTTGGAATTTTGGTTAAAAAAATGATATTTAAGTTATACAAATAAAATGGAAATTTAAATTTTTATTTGGAAAATGGTAAATATTATAAATTGATTTAAATTTTAATTTAAGTGATTTATTAAAGTATTATTGATTTTCTATGAATTTAAGTGGTTAAATAAATGAATGCTTAAAAAGTGAAATTTGAAAATACAACTTGATTTGGAAATGTGGAATTTGGTTTTGTTTAAAGTTCAAGTAATTTAAATAAATTGGGAACTTAGTTTAATTTGTGAAATGATAATTTGAAAATGTAAATGTTAATAAAGTGTTAAATGCAAAAATAGGAAGTTTACACTTGAATTTATTAAGTGGATTTGTGAAATTTGATTTAATTATAAAATGTTGCTTTATAAAAATCATTAATTAAAAGAGTATTTAATGAACATCTTTGAATGTTAAAATATAATTTTTAAAATGTTTAAATGGTTTAAATTGAAATGTTTTCAAGTATAACTTTCAGCACCTTTTTCTGAATGCTGTAAAAGGTTGAAATTTTCAATGTTTATGGTTTTCAACTTAGTAAATGAACTCATAATGGTTTAAAACTTTGGAAATTGAATACTTGATTTGAAAGTATAATAATTACATTTTTAAAATGATGTCAATTGAATTAAATTGATGGAATATAAATTATTTAAAAAGGTGATTTGAGATGATAATAAATGAATGTTATCTTTGAATTTAAAAATGTTTAAGTTATGATATTTTGAAATTAAAATGATTTGAAATGAGTTTGAAAGATATGATATTTTGATATATATTTAATGATTTAAAGACGTTTAGGATATGATATATTTAAAACGTTTTGAAATGAAGTTTTTAAAAGTTATGATATTTTGAAATTAAAACGATTTGAAAATGAAGTTTGAAAGATATGATATTTTGATATATATTAAATGATTCGAAGATGAAGTTTTGAAAGTTATGACATTTTGAAATTAAAACGATTTGAAAATGAAGTTTGAAAGATATAATGTTTATGTATTAAAATGATTTGAAATGACTTGATATTGTTTTTGATAAATGTTTGAATTTGAAAGATATGGTACGTTGATATATTAAAATGATTTAGAAATGATTAAATCTTTATTTTGATAAAGATTTGGATTGAAATGATATTTTATTTTGAAGTATGAAAATATTGTTTTAAAGTTATAACCACGGATTATAATAACGATTGGTTGTTAAAGAGACCGGGATCGGATATTGTCTTATAGCCGGCCAATACCGAAAACCAATTTAACAATTGTGTACGCGGTGGAGGTTCCAGAATGAAGTAGGATGGTGGCGACGTTCTCGAGGTATATCACGTGGACCCAACTCCCGTGAGTTGGCATAAATGACTAAAACAGGAGCTATACCAGGCTACACAAAGGGTCGCACCCTTTTCATCGAGCATGCTCCATCGGAAACCATTCTATTACTTTTGTGATTCGATATGTGGCGCCACTTTGATTCGGGGTTATTGTTCGAGGTGGGCGGAAGCTGCTGGCTTGCCGTCACCACCGGTCCGGGAGTGCAAACGGTGTATCCACCCTGGCATTGCCTCGCGTGCCGTGTCATCTCCTTATATCGAGCCCACTACGATTTTGGTTTTAAAGATCCGACCGCGTTAAGGTTCACCATCCCCTTAACGCTATTTTCTATATGATTATACTTTACTGATTAGACACTACTGTATATAGCGTATATTACTACATAGTAAATAGTTTAACGGATCCTTAGAGGATGAGCGGTCCCAAGCATCTTCTAAGTTACTTGTATCTTTACTACAGTTCACTTGAGTTGGTTTACATTGTATAAGTATATATGTCCTGACTCGAGTGTTTTTATTTTTATTTACGCTCGGGTCAGCCTGAGTATTCACAGATTTGGATTTCCACTTTCTGGAGATTGAAAATCGCTGGAGATTATCTACTTGTCAAGTTTCATCTTTTGCAGTCTGTTGTTCCTTTTAGCTCTTGTATTAGTAGACTTCTATGTAGTGAGACTTCCTTTGTACTTTATTTCTTCTGTTGTATTTTATTTAACTCTGATATATTTACATAGTAGCTTCATGAACTACTATTTCTTTTACTTCCGCTGCACTATTATTACTCTGTGTCTGTGATCTGTGATTTTTATTTACTGTATATTCTGAGATTTGCCAAAAAAATTATTTACGACGCAGTATTTTGAGCAATCCAATTCCGGCATGAGTGTCTACCTATACACCTATAATGGATGTGAATGGTTGAAAATACCTGGTTATTACATATATACATTTATCTATTATTTTAAAATGATTTGAAGTTGAACCCGGTTTTTAGTTCTTAAGTTTCTGATAATAAATAGTTTCAATTATTATAGTGAAATGGAATGTGACTAATAAATAATTGGAACCTCTGAATAAAATAATAGATTTAATGATAAGTTATAAATGAAATTTCAAGAAAGTTGAAATTGGAACCAATAGAACAAAAGATAGGATTTTTGGACATTAAATTAATTTTAAAAAAAGTGAGATAAATTTGTATAAATTTCAATTGCATTCTTAAAAAGCATATATATAACTTACCAACGATTTAAAAGTTGAAATGTTTAATAAGAAAATATAATAGGATATTATACAAGTAAAAATTTGAAATAATGAAAATATTCAATGAAATTCTTTAATAAATATGAATTTGATGTTGTAATCGTTGTGAACTTAAGTTATAATTGAGATGTTACTGTAAAAATAGTAATAGGAAGTAAGTGTTGTAAGTATAAGATTATAAACCTAAGTAAATGAATTAATATGCAAAGAAATTGAATTAAGCATGGATACTACAAATAAATGAAAACGAATATTTGTAAGTAATGTATTGATATGCTAAGAAATGGAATCGCACATGAATACTATAAATGAATGAGTAAATGAAGTTAGGAAATGAATGAATGTAATGCGAAAAAAATTGAAAGAAATAAATGTAAATTAAAAGATAAATCATTATATGAATGAAAAGGAAATCAAACAACAAAGGTCATGAAATGAAATTGAAAAATTAACTTGATTTATTGTTTGGAATGGTTGTTTGTTTGGTTTATGGTTGTTTGGGCAAGAATACTTTAAATTTGTTTGGATGTATGAATAATCTATTTAGTTTCATCTAAGACTGTTGAGTAAAGGGTGCACTTAGTGTTTATCTCCATTCTAAACAATTTAAAGTTTTTGAATTCGAACAACTATTTGTTTTGTTTTTATATGGATGGATAGTTGAATTCTGTTGATTCTGTATGATGGTTGTATGCTGTAGTTGCAAGTGATTGTTGTTGTTTGACATTGATTTGTTTGCTAGTGGATGAAACAAAATTAATATTACATTCTATATAATTATTAACTCTTTTAGATTATATAAGTGAAATGCAGGTTATGGAAGCAATTGCTACTGCTTTTGGCTTCATAATTTAGCGTAATTGCCGACAAATAGGTACGTTTTCGGATTACGGTTTATAGTGTTATTATATTGTTTTTCTCGGGTTGGGATATATATTATTTTGGAATGTATATGTTGTATATTGTTATATTTGATATTATATTTTCTCCTGAGCCTCTTCGTACAAAGGAGACTCTGCCAAAAAAATTCGTAAATTTTGGACTTAGAAAAATTTGATAAATATTTTCCAAACTTTATTAATTTGAATATAAAACGATTTAATTATTCATAAATCTATATATTTTATTTAAATTATCCTATTCTATAAATTTATTGTTATGAATATAATGTTTTGAATAATATATATTGATTTATAAGTTCCTCTTTTCCCTTCTTTTTTTTTTGGGGACGAAAAGTTTTGAGTGGGGGAGAGTGTAACAACCCGTAAATTTTCAATAATTAAAATTGGTTAATTTAATAAGATTTTTGTAATAAAATCTAGAAAAAACTTTATAATTTATAATGAAATAGTGTAAATTGTTGCATTTAGTTATAAAAATTTGAAAATAAGTAAGTAAAGGTAAGTATTGAATTAACCAATGAAATAATAACTTAAATGAGAAGTAATAAAGCTAATCTAAGTTAAATATTAACTATTTGAATGAAGTTACAATTAACGGAGTTAATGTAAATGTTATACAAGGCTATAAATCAAATATAAGAAAACAAACGTAAATATTGAATTAATTAATGAATTAATATATATTGAATGGTAATTAGATATAATCAATGTTTAGTAAGAAATTTATAACACTGGTTTGGAAATGATTAGACTTGTAAGAATGTGATTGAGAGTTGATGATAACAAATTATTATGAGTTACCTGTTTTGATGGAATTGGAAATAAATTTTAATAAAATAAATAAATGTTACATTAATAGGAAATGTAATACAATGTTTAAGAGTTGTCAAATTGGAGTATGTTAAGGTAACGAAGGGAAAAACAAGGTAACTAAATTTATAAAGTAGTAATGAACTTGGTAAAAAGATTTGAATTGAAACAAATCAATCCATTGAAATCCAATTTATACTAAGTGTAATTATTGTAGCAATTGAAATTAAATATTAGCAAATGAAATTTAATACTATGATGATTAGAACTAAGATGAAATTTGTGAAACATAAATGTAATAGATATGAAACATGATAATTATACCATAAGAAAAATCTATTGAAATTAAATGGAAAGCTAATTTCATTGAATTAATGGAAATTTAATTTATAATCTATAAACAATCGAAATAGAAATTTAAAGCTTTGACAGTGTGGAATATGCAACTTTTAATCCATATGAAAATTGGTCAAGAAGGATTGTAAATTTCTAAGCAATCCGAATTGATAGAAATTGAAATAATAATAATTGAAGGAAAAAGTGGTTTAATTTAATTTAATATTAATTTATTTAATTAACTGAAAAATAGCCATTTTGGCCATTGATTCGGATTTCGACGAAACCAGTTTCATCGGATCCGTAACGGTGAATTATTGTAGGATTTTAAGTTTCGTAGCGATCGGACTTGTCATTTGATCGTACGGACTCGAAACGCCCAGAAATCAATTAAATTGAAATCAGTTGAAATCTGAAATAGCTTGATTTTATCATAACTTCTTCATATGATGGAATTTGGACCTGAAACATGTTCCATTGATCTTAAATATTTTAAAACATCTATTTTGATATATGAATTGACCCAATTTCATTCCGGAGTCGGAACGGGCTTTTCGGGTCAATTTTTCGTTCAACGCGTATATCAATCGTGTCCATCCATTCTAATTTCAGCTTTGCATATATATACCTCGTTATAAACCCTATCCTATTTCTTATATTCATTTTTCGTTTACGTACAATTTCAATTGCTCCTCTTTCTCAATGGCAGACAAAAACCAAGAATTTCCAATTGCAATTTCAAATCATATTCAAAGCCAAAATTTCAAACTCTACAAACTATATCGAATTATACATGGATTTGAAGCTCTCGACGAGCATAAGCCAAATATATAATTTGATTTTCGATCTGGGTTTTCGTGCATCTAGAAATCATCGATTCATTTTCGGGCATTCATCACCGTGATGATCGACTTCGTCCGATCAACGAACCAAAGGTACCGTTGCAGAGAGGGGGTCGAGTAGGGTTCATCTATGGGGTTCGTTGGTCATTTCCTCGGTTTGATTTCATGAAAAAATTCACTAGGGTTTCAAAACCCTATGGGTTCGCCGACGGCTGCTGTGAGATTTTTGAGCTTCGGTCGGCTTCATCCCCCGTGTGCGATCGTAGGGGGATGCAGGCGAGGCGGCGATCGTGGTTGTGGGGTCCGTTGAGTCTGGATGTGGCCAAGCGCGGCGATGGCATGCGAGATGGTGGTCGTGCGTGGGTTAAGCAGCATGCGTTAGGGTTCTGTTTTGAAACGAAAGTAAGTGATGACATGTTTTATTTTATTTAATTCTATTTGTTTTATATTTTTACCGTTAAATCTTCTAATTGCAATAACTTTTGCGTACGAGGTCCCTTTCACACGCTGTTTTCTCCGTTAGGTTCGTATTGGAATTCCGGACATTTTAGTGCTGGTTTGAAAGAATTCCGAGGCTGTTCAAATTTTGGGTATAAATTGGATTTAAATTCAATTTAAATTCAAAAGGTGAGTGTTTTACCCCACTCGCAGCTTCAAAAATTTCTTTTGTGTGTTAAATTAATATCTGATGCGATTAGAAATTTATTTATGGCTGTTTGGTATATTTTTATCATCATTCCGGTTAAATTGAATTATTGAGTTAAATTGTTATTTAATTTATTATTGCATATAAACTGCCAGTTAAATTGTTACTTAATTTATTATTGAATATAAACTGCCAGTAAATGCCTGTTGTTTATTATATGTTATATTGGTTTTATTGATTTAATTAGATGATAATTATGATAAATCGTTGATGATTGATATTGGATGAATGGATGTTGTATTTTATATTGTTATAAACTACAAGTTGTTATGCATTTTTATTTTCATTCGGGATTGCAGTTTGAAATGATATATAACCGTATTTTTATTTTAAATTACTGACTGAAATGATAATAAATATCCGTATCACTTGACCATAAGGTAGAAAATTTTATACAGACACCGTGGTCTATATATGAAAATATTTTGAAATGATTTTTCTATGGTTTTGAAAAGAAATATATGGTTCAATGAATATTGATTTTTGATGTTATTTAAATATATTTTATATATATAGTTAAATGCTTGAATTTAAGCTATGTATAAGTTTGCTAAATAAAAAAAGTTTAATTTTAGAGTTTGATTTTTTTATTAAAATAAATGTGAGTAAGTATTTAAATTTTATTTTAATATAGAGTCTATAATGATTAAAATAAATTAAGGTTGGGAGATAAATTGGAGATTTATCTGAAATTAAATTTTTTAAGAATTGAACTCAAAAAGGCTGATGAGAAATTTATTAAATTGGAAATTTTAAAAGGTATAATTATTATAACTTGATTTTGGGGGTCAGATGAATTGAATGATTATTTCAAGTATAAATGAATTGAAGGAAATATTTAGTTATTTGTAATTTGGGTTTTATTTAGGTGATAAGGGATTTATTATGTAAATTATTTCAGAACTGAAGAATAGAAAATTTAATTGTTGAATCGAAATTATCAAATTTAGTTTTGAAATTTTGGAATATTTAAAGCCTTGAAATATATCGGAATTGAAATGTTTTTTCGAAATTGAAATGTTTCGAAGTTATGAATTTCAAAGTAATATGTTTTAAAGTGTTATAATTTCAAATGTTTGGTTTTGAAATGTATAAATTTGAAAGTGCCACGATTTTGAAAAAGGGATATATTTGAAATAAAATGATATTATATTGATTTGGGTTTTGAAGTGGAAATTATATCGTATTTATATAGTTTTGAAATGGATATTACATTTTGGTTTTGAAGTATAATTATTTTGAAATGACCGCGGGGTTATAATAACGTTTGGTTATTGAAGAGACGTCGGAAGTTGTCATACTCTCTGCCAACTCCGAAAACCACCTTAACAACTATGTACGTGGTGGATATTCCAGAATGAAGTAGGATGGTGGCGACGTTCTATTAAGGTATATACGTGGACCCGACTCCCGTGAGTTGGCTTAAGGTGGCTAAAACAGGAGCGATTCTCGGGCCAGGGAGGTAGCCCCTCTTATCGGACACATCCCTTCGACATTATACTCTGACTGTTGGATTGATTCGGTGGCCAATTTTGATTTTTTTATATTGGGGGTGTGGCTGGAGGTGGGCGGTAGTAGCTGCTAGGCGTTACCACCAGACCGGATGCGTAATTGGTATATCTACTCTGGCATTGCCTTGTGTGCCGTGTCACCTACCCTATCGCGCCCTGTACGAGTTTGGTTTTCTCCCGTAGCCCGTATGGTATCCTCCGGTAGCTTCCCGATCAGGAGGGATCATGATATTGGATGGACTACTGGGATTATTACGTGGTAAGGGTTATATGGATAATCCCTTAACGCTATTTAAAAGTAAATTTATTTTACTATAGACATTATTATAATAGCGAAATATTACTACATAGTAAATAGTTTAACGGATCCTTAGGAGATGTGAATCATGAGCATCTCTTAAGTTACTACACTCACGTTAGACACTGTATAGGAGATGTCAAATCCCGTAAACATCTCTAACGCCGTTCCACTCATATTATTTACTGTTGATTTAACTTAAATAAGATCTTTTAGTTCTGACTCGAGTGTTTTGTCTTTTCAATTCGCTCGGGTCAGTCTGAGCATTTCAGGATTCGAAGACTTTATCTTTGGAGGATGAAGATGAAGATTTGTATTACTATTATTTATTATTATTCCACTACATTCGCACTGTTCTGCTGCATTATTATTTATTATTCTTTGGTCTGTGTAACTCTGATACGTGTTGTATAAGTAAAATCAAATGTTTTGTAAAACAGCTTCATGAACTGTTTATTTGATTATTATATTTTTTCGTTCTGCTGCAAAATTCTGTTTTGTTTTTTCTTCTCTGCTTTTTCTTATTCACCCCAATAACTTCCGTCCTTCTTTATGCTTTCATTCTGACATGTGTGGTTCATCGTCAATTTAAAGCGTGCAAAAAGGCGGGACGTTACACTTGGCTTTGCCGAATGGGTTAGAGTTTATTTTAAATAATCGCTATTATGTTAAAAACTTTATTTTAGGAATAATTTGAGTATCTCGATTGTTTGAGACTGGATATATTTTTCATTATTTTGATAATGTTAAAAACATTATGTTGAATGGAAATAACATCTGCAATGATGTTTTAAAAAGTGACATTTATTTTATAAATTCTAGTTGTGTCTGTGTTGTGAATAATTCTTCTAATGTTTTGACATTGTATGCTAGGTTGTTTAAGTAAGAGAAAACCACACAAACTAAAAACTAATTTTTTGATATAAGAGTGCCATGTTTTAAAGAAAAAAATGACCAAGCACATATGTAGTGGGAGCATTGAAAGAGTTGATGAACTCTTGGGTCTCGTACATATTGATGTATGTGGCCTAATGCCTATAGCTTTGAAAAATACTACTTCTTATTTTTAAAACTTCAATAATGATCCATCAAGACAAGGATATGTGTATCTTATAAAGAACAAGTCCAACATCTATGAGAAATTTATAAATTACTAGAATGAGGTCAAAAATCCGATGAACCATAAGATTAAAGTACTTCATTCTGGTCAAAGAGATGAGTATGTTTGACAAGAGCTCTAATAATACTTAAAAGATAATGTGATTATCTCATAGGTTACTCCACCCTATACATCACAATACATTGGTGATTCGAAGAGAAGGAATCAGACCCTATTAGATATAGTTTGTTCCATTCTGAGTAAAGTTGGTTACATCTTTCTTATTGGGGATATGTGCTAGAAACCACAGCGCATATGTTGAATTTGAAACCCAAAAAATCTGTGCCTAAAATGCCATATGAGATATGGAATGGAAAAAACCCCACTTTAATTATTTGAAGGTGTGGGCTTCTCCAGCTTTAGTTAAGAATGTTGACCTTAACAAACTTGAGGCAAGATCAACCTTGTGTAAGTTTATAGGATATCCCAAGCAATCTAAGGGATATATTTTTTGTAACATCAAGGAACAAAAGGTTATTTTTTCCACACATACTGCCTTTATCGAAAAGTAATTTATGTTAAAAGAAAATAACAGTAAAGTTGTAGACTTAGATGAGATCTGAAAAACTAACAAGAAGAATGAACTAGTGGGTGAACCAAATTCACCAGTATACGAGAACACGCGACCTATTAGGTCGAATAGAAAATCTCACATATCATAAAGGTATTAAAGTTTTCTCATGGATGGTGAGAAAGAAAACTCCATCTTAAAAGACATCACTCCTGTAACGTACGCGGATTTTCGTTGCCGAAAAACCGAATAGTTATGGGTTTTAAAAAGAAAAGAAAAAGATAGAAAGAGAAGAAGAGAGATAAGAAGATAGAAAATAGAGGGAGAAAAGAAATTTGAAAACAGAAAAATAGAAAATGGAGAATAGAAGATTTTTAAAATAGAACGGGACAGAAAGGAACAACAGAACAACAACAGAATCTCACAATTCGCAGCGGAACAACATATAATAATAAATGAATAATCTTTAAACAAAGAACTATATCAGTTATTACATTACATTTCATTACATTACATCATATCATCAGAGTGTACAACAACATACAACAATAAACAGTGCAGCGGAAAAAGAAATACTATATAAACTAGTAATACGCCATGCCATCCAGCTTGCCTCCAGCAACTCCAGAATATCCAGAATATCCTGATAAACCTAACTCTTAACTTCCCGTGTGGAAATTGGTGGGCACCCAGAGTTTAGGAAGGAAAACAATAAACTCCAAGTCAGTCATGTGACTGGTGTGAGAACTCAAAACAGTTTATTTATCTTTAAAATCAAAAAGAGGAATATTTTTAAATTCAATTCGCAATGCTTTTAAAAATGTGACTACCATAAGACCTCCCACCACACACACAATGCAAACGCAGACTTGGAGGAGATTTCTTCTTATGTTAGTCAAAGATGCTTGATACTCAATTAAAATAACATTTGATATTATTACTAGTGCATAGTGTAGAACAAATCCTTTCAAAAGTAAAGATATAAATCATAGCCAGCATAGGTACCATTATATTATGTCTACTATAGCTACCTCCTGAGGAAGCAGGTTCTACAACTAAAACCGTACAAGTCACGTATTGTTTCTTTGGATTTCCAACAAATGGTCAGGCCAAGGAACTTCCCATTGCCACATGAGAATGCCTCTGGATGGACATCCCCGAGAACCAAACCGGATCTCTACCAACACAAGGCCGGGTTACTCCTAACTGAGTAACAACTGACCGAATATGCCATCCCCCGGTCCTTTGGGACCTTTATCAACCGAGCGCTCGTAATCAATTCACACAATCATAAAGTGTTTTCAACATGAGTAAGTATCTGGGCTCCATACCATGATACCACCCTTTTCCAGAAGGAAATGGACACATCCTAAAGGGTGCTACCCCTCATAACCTTGCTGCTTCTTTCCTGTTTTGACCATTCACGGGGTGTGAGGCTCGACGAAGTCACGTCCACAAAAACATACTTTATACAAAAGCCATGCTTTGGGTCAACAAATGATCAACACAATGATCACAAGGATAGACGATCAAATAAACGATCCTATCACAAATAATCAACACAATGATCATTTCAGCATCACTCAGCATGTCACATTACCAAATTGGGAATATATCGCTGATAACATTCAACTACATAACCTCTGAGCTCGTACGTCTCAGAGAAGGGTGTTAAGCTAAAAGAATAAATTCTTCGCCACCAACAGAAATATATTTGAAAGAAATCGGCTTTATATCTCAACTTGTAATGTCAGACATACAATCCATACAAGTCTGTTCCGGGCTCGAACAAAACCGAAGGCACTTCTTACGAAGCCCTTGCAATACGGTATTCACAATCCTGATCGGATTTCCCATCACTTATGGAATCTCTATACCAGGAGCTACCCAGTGCAGAGACAATCGATAGGTCATCCTATCGCTTTCACAAATACTCGGTCTTCAACACCGATCTTCAATGCAATTCATAACGACGTATCACATATTCGGAATGGGTTATACGACCCCATGGTCCTTTCCCGGTTAACCCGAATAGTGAGCGCTTATTCAAAAATAAGTGTGACATTCAAATTCAATCAATTCACATCCAATACCCATTCAAAGGGAAATACTGATAGTCGGTTATTGAACTATCACTGGATATGCATACATCACCAGATTCCAAAAAAATTTCCAAATTATTTATTTTCCAAAATATCTTTACTAGATATATAGTTTCAACACTTCAAAAATAAATCAATATTTATTTTTAACCAATTTCACTTTTCACATATAAATTCCATAATGAATTTGTATTTCAAAATATTCGTGCATATATGATTTCAATAATTCATTTCAATTTATCTTTAAAAAGATAAATTCTAATTTTTCACTTCATATTGGAAAACATTTCCATACTTATTAAAAATAAGTAATTCACAAATCTTTTTATTTTCAACACTTAGAAAATATTCAATATACTTAAATCGAATTAAGTATATATTTCATTCTATTAAGGAAATCATTCACTTAAACATATTTATTTGGGCCAAAACGAATGTTACGTAAAACATCGTTACGACAACCCAAAATCACTAGTATAGGGATTCGAAATTAAAATAGATATATAAATCCCAATACTATACAAAAACATTTCCTTTCGGAAATCATTTACTATAACAACAGTGTTATAGTCCATCATCTCCTTTCATTTCTCGAAACATCTATTTCAACAATAAATGTTGAAATCTATGGTTTCGAATCTCAACACATTTTAAACCATCGTTAGATCATTTTAATTCTATTTAAAACATCATATCTAAAACAATTTCTTTAACGTATTATTCACTATTCAAAAACGTGAATATACTACCTTAACAAATTTCATCATTTCTATTCACTTTAACTTAAAGGATTATTCACTGTTCAAAATGTGAATATAACTCTATCTCTAAGTTATAACAATTAACTTATCAAAATAAGTCATTTGCGGATTTATAAAACAACGTTTATAAATTCCGTTTCTATTTATTTATAAAAACTTCCTTTTTATAAATTCCTTTATTAACCTATTCCAGTTTATAACTCAATTATAAACTACAAGTTCATATTATAAGTTAATTACTTATAAAACGATTATTTTACAAAATCGTTCATTTTATCTTCCCAAATTATAAATCTTATAACTTATAAGATTCATTTATTTAACCAAATCTATTCTTCAAATAATTTCACCAAATTTATAAATCTTACTATTTATAAATTTCATTTATAACTTCACAGTTTATAATTCCATAAATTTCATTCTATTATGAAATTCATTCTCACATCATTCAAACATTTATAAAAACTTGTTTTATAATGTCTATATTCCAATTTATAAATATCCATTTATAAATCTCTTAATATAAATCAGTTTATATTATTATTCTAAAACGTCTTTAAATTCCTTTATAATTTCATCATTTCGATTTATAAAATAATCAAATTTTATAAATCCTATATTTAAACTTTTATCATATATTCAAAAATCCAATCTAAATTATTTTATAAAATCATTAGTTCATATTTCTCAAAAATCGACTTTTAATCGTATTTCTAAAAATCAGCTTTTTAACTATATTTCACAAAAACCATAATTTTTATAACATTAAAAATTATAACGTTTATTTATTTAAAATGGATCAATTCCAAAATATAGTATATTCTCAAAAATCAACTTTAAAAATCATTTTTAAAGTTCCAAATTTGGTCCAATGATGCTACATACCAAATAGTCAATCACGACAACAACGATATCATATATCAATATGATAATCCATCAAATATCAAAATATCTGAAATTAAATAAATACTGTTGAGGAATCCAGTTGGATCCCTCCAACCTGTTTCCTGCATCCAAAAACATTAGCGCAATACCAATTTCGCTCCAGTATGAAATTATCGCGGTATATGTTCTTATTAAATATTATCCGCTTAATAACGGCGTAATAGGGTCTCATCCGCTAAACAAAAAATGCGGGAAATCAACAACTCCAATATATACATATGCCAATATATATATATATTGCTATTATATATAATACCAATTTCACTGTTTATGAAATATTCGCGGTATATGTTTTTAATAAATAACATCCGCTTACTAACGGCGTATAATGTCTATTTTAACAATCAATAATTTACAGTCATCATTCAAACATGCATTCACATATTTTAAATCTAACTATTTAAAATAAAATCGAAACCTATTCGATTGAGTGAGAAGTTCTCACCTTGATTTTAATTTCCGTTTTAGCTTTTATTTCGAATAAAATTAAACGCGCGTTTAATTTTACCCAAAATTCTCACTAACTCCAAACGACTCCAAACCAACTCCATCGCGTAGTGCTCGTCCATACGATTCCAACGCAACTGAGTTTGCATTTTTTCGACCTCGTATGAAAAAGATATGAAATTTACAAGATTGTACACGCTTTTAAACTAAAATTAATTACAACATAATATAAAAATTTTAACCTAAACTATATACAGCCGTTAGATCCCAAACTTGCATCAGGGCCGTTGCCCATCGTCTCCCCCACGCGTTCATGCGTGCGTCCCTCCAACCTGATAGCCGAACCCATAGCATCAAGAAACCCTAAATCACGCACACCACAAACATCGACGAAACCCCATCATATCGGCACCATATCGAAGCTCATCACATATGCTACACACGGCCAGAAGAGCAGTCAACTCGGTCAACCCCAGTGCATGGAATTGCGTGCGCAACTTTCGTGCTTCCAGCTCGATTTGCCGCCAATCCGCTTCGAGTTAAACGATCATAACCGTTGGATTCCGAGATCTCAGAGTGCTCTACAATTTACTAGTTGAAGGTTTCGCGAATCGTTGCACGGATTGGAAGATCTAGAGGGATGAAGTTGGAGCATTTCTGGCCATTCAACTAGGAGGTGGCGGCTACATGATATTAAGGTTAGGTTTTTAGTGTTGAAATTTATGAAGGGTGAAGGGTTCTTTTATAGGAAAAGCAAGCGTAAACACTATTCATCCCGGGAATTCCGAACTCCGATTTAGACGCCGTAACCAGCGTTTCTAAGGTTTACCCCGCGTTTCGGACACAATGGAACAGGTTTCGGAAGCTAATTCGGAAGTATGTGCGAGTTATGGCTATAAACGCTCAATTTAAATTAAACCGATTTAAATCGATTTCTAGGCGTTTTAATTTGTACCGGACAAACGGTAAATCCAATTGACTTGAAATTTGAAACCTTACAATAATATCACATTACGGATCCAATGAAACTAGTTTTGTCGAATTCCGAGACTTTTTGAAAAATGGCTATTTTGACTCGCCAAATTTAAATTAGAAACAATTCGATGCGTTTCGAGCTGCCACGATCAAACGATAGCTCCGATTGACACGAAAATTGAAATCCGGTAATAACTAACTATTACGGATCCAATGGAACTGGTTTCGTTCAATTCTGAGACTGTTCAAAAATTGACTATTTTACTAGTCGATTTAAATATTAAAATATTCAATTTTCACAAATTAACATTAAATTCGATTTTAAAAGTTCTAAAATATTATTCTAACTTTAACATGATAAAATAAAATTTTTACAAATCATTTTCAATCATATTTAACTCAATTTTCAATTATTTCCATAATTTAACATATTAAATTATCGATTTAATTATTCAATTAAATCCAATAATTCAAATAAAAATTTATTTGACTTAAAAATTCACTTATAAATATTTAAAATAAATTAAATATTCAAATTTAAATTAATAAAAATTCTGGGTCGTTACAACTCCTCTCTTATTCTAACAAGCACTATAGAGTAAAGATTTGGCACTTTGGCTTGAAGCTATGAAACCCGAAGTGGATTCCATGTATGAAAACAAAGTATGGACTTTGGCTAACATACCATGTAACAACCCTAATTTTGATTAACATTACTTAGGACATTTAATTAGATAAATTAAATGAAATAATGTAAATGGTTAAGGGATTTAGATTTGTGTAATAAAAGGGAGCCGTGCCTAGTTGAACTAATGAACTAAATGGAATTTAAAGTGAAATAGGTTAGGGAATTAGATAAGGGGAATATATGAATAAGTTTATTTTTATACCCTAAACCCTCACACCACTTCATTTTACACATTCACAGTCAAAAATAAAACATAGAGAGGCTGGCCACCATTAAGGAAAAACAATAAGAAGATAAGCAAGAATCTAAGGAAGAAGCTTAATCAACTTAATCCAAGATCAAATTTCAACTCCTTAACAGCAAAGCTAAGGTGAATAAGAGGTTACATCTTATATTTTCGATGTTTTGGTTTCTAGATCAGATCTGAATATTTTTGCAAAGTATATTTCCATGTTTTGATTGTTAAATGGATATATATATATATATATATATATATATATATATGCTTGCTTATGATTTATGATATTTCATATAGATTTTATGATAATTTTTTATGTAAAAACCCAATTAGATGACATCAAAATGCCTTGTGATTTTCATATAAAGTCAGAATTGATATTTTAGAGATGGGTTCCGAATTTAATAATTTTCTGAATTAATGTGGAATTATTATTAATTATCTAGTGAAGAAAATGGTTAGTTGGGTTTAAATTTAATTACGGCTATTTTATATTATTTTTGGGTCAAAAATTAATTTATGTAAAAAAACATATTAAAAGTGATTTATGGGAATTTTTGTAGAATTTTCCTAAGTATTTTGATAAGTATATAAAATTATCTAAGGTATGAGACTTAAATGTTATATATATTTATAAATGGAGAAGGGATATTTTGTAAATATTTTAAGTTGTTTATCTCTAACATTTTGGTAGCTCTTTTGGAAAAGAGTTTGGAAAAGAAGTTAGAAACCAATCATATGTTGACAAACAAGGCAGGTTAGTTGAAAAGAATCACTTTTAAAAGATAAAAATCCGTTTAACTTAATTTGTGCTATTTCGCCACTTTCAGCACCTAGATTTTAACCATATACTTCCACCCCCATCTCTTTCAAAATCAATGCACATGGTATCAAATACTTGGTGCGTAGTGAATTGGAAAAAAGCGAAAGGTATTGGGTCGAAACAAAGGGTTCCAAAGGGGTTGAAACCCTTTTTTGCTTTTAAAAGGAAATGTGCCTGCTTTGCTTTCGAATAAGATGGCTTTCGACTTCGTCAGCTTTCAACTTGATCAAATTGTTTTAAAGAAAGAGGCTTTCAAAAGAGGTTGCACTTTTGTTTTAACTAAATGCTTTCGAAGGGATCGAAACCCCTGCTTGCCACCTTTTTGCCTCTCAAAGCGGTGCCTTCGAAAGGGTCCCTTTGTTTTAAAGATTAAAGCCGCATCTCCAATGCTTTCAAAGGGATTGGTTTCAGCACCATCTACTTCTATTACATAGGAGATTGCTTTCGAAAGAGTTGCGTTCGACTTTGTTGTTTTAAGACCCTTTTGATGTTTTGAAAGTTAAATCCAAAGGTTTCAAAAGGAATGATTTCAGATGGTTTCGAAATATTGTTCCACGTATTTTAACTTGAACCCAATGCTTTCGAAAGTTTGTTTTAAGTAGTATAATTTAACCCTTTTGAAAGGTAACTAATAGAGGTTTTGAAGGGAAGCTTCCCCAGTATTTTCGAAAGGTATATGATAAAGGTTTCGAAGGGGTGATTCCCCAAAGTTTTCAAAAAGTTTACCTTAGTGTTTAAATGCAAGGTTTCCAATGTTTTCGAAAGACCTGTTTAAAGTGTTTTAAAAGAGGATGTCTAAGGTTTATAAAGCTTTCAAAATAGATGTTTTCAATGTTTTTGAAAGGACTATGGTAGAAGGTTTCGAAAGGTGTTTTTTGGCCTTTCGGCCTAAGGTTATAAAGTAAAGTAGTTTACTTGTATCGAAAGTGGTACTTTTAATGGTTTCGAAAGGGGTACTTTCAAATGTTTCGAAAGGGATAATTTCAATATTTTCGAAAGAGATTGTTTAAAAGTTTAAATTAAGGTTTCGAATGTTTTCATCAACAATTTTTTGAGTAAAGCATATATCATGGAAAAGAGATTGAGTAAAAAAAATAGTATGTCTTCCTTGTTTAAGTATGATTTAAAGGGATTAAATCAATTTGAAGGGTTATCAAGGAATATTTAAAGGGTAGTTAACCTTAAGTAAAATGACTAAATATTTGTATACCAAATGAGACTGGTGTAAGGACGCGTCCTATAAATTAGCTATAGCCCCTAGCAACCTTTAGTCCAAAATTCCAGTGTGTAGGGGTTAGTCATAGGTAAGACTTAAATGATGGTTACACACAAAAAGGAATATATATATATATATATATATATATATATATATATATATGTAGAGAAAAGAAGGATAGGTTATTGGTAAGCCCAAAAAACCATTAGGATCAGGTGACTCTTGGAGTAGTAAGTTAAAGATGGACCGTTAGAAGTATGTCTAACAGTTGTTAGATAATTTGTTTAGTTTGTTTGGTAGCCCCGAGCCAGCCAAAGGTTAGTAGTTAGCCAAACAAAACTACAATGTTTTGGACAGATGGTCCATTTATTACCTTTTTGAGTGCATATGATATTTCCTAATATTGATATAATCAGTTTGACTGCGATATTACGATTTGCAAACAGATATGTTTTAAAGGGATATTAGTTAGGGAAACCTGTTCCGCTAAGCGGTGTGGTCTTATTTAATACCAGTAAACCAAAATGTAATAGTATTATTCACACCAGGCTTTATGTCTGACTCGAAGTTTATGTTTTTCCCCTTAAACTCTTGAGTGCAGAAAATTAATTTGAGTAGACTGAGAGTTTGGGTTTATAGGTTTAGTAGGAGGGTAAATAAAGCTTTCGGAGACGAACAGGAGTCTGATGTTAGCTATTTAAGAGTTTTTGTTTTTGTTTATTCTGTTGTGATGTATTAATATAGTATATGTCTATATAGTACTCTGATCATCCAAGGGGACATCTTTATATGTCGCTCTTGGCGTATCTATGAAATAATTTTATTTGACCTAAACTTAGGAAACGATTGGGATTATGTAATGGAATATGAAACATGTTTTGTGAATGTAATCAGAAAAGTTGTTTTTTTAAAATCTATGATTTTGTTTCATATTCATGTACTTTTGATATTATGGATACCATTAACATTACTGTTTTTCATCGAAAGTTAGTACTATAAATGACTGCAACATCTATAGTGCTTAGTTTTGGGTCTTAAGATATGGGATGTTACATACCAAAGGGATAAAACCCTTTAGCTGTAAATGAATTTTTAAGAAAAAACTAAATGTAGATGGACAAGTGGATACTTATAAAGTAAGGCTATCTGTGAAAGATTTAGTCAAATTTAAGGTGTTGATTATGATGAAATTTTTTGCCCATAGCAACGCTCAAGTCCATTTGGATAATGCTAGCTATTGCTGCATTCTATGACTATGAAATATGGCTAATGGACTTGACAATGATGTTTATAAAATGGTGATTTATAAGAAACCATTTATATGTTGTAGCCCGAGATTTCAAGACTAATGGGAGTGATGGCAAGGATTGCAAGTTGTTAAGATCCATTTATGGGTTAACTATTACACCAAAAAATTTCCAATAGAAAAAATGATGATCATCTTCTTAACGCCAAAAGAGGTAGCCTATTACCTGGTTCAAAGCCCAAAGCATCAATTCAAGGTGGCAAGAATCTACGGTCGAGGCGACCAATGAGTTGATGCATAACCCAGATATAAAAGGCCATTTAGGCGGGAAGCAAGTCATTAATCTGCATCTCTTTAGTAGCACCACCAGAAGTTTAGTACAAGCTCAAATCATGGCCGCACAATAAACAACTTCAACAATCCAAATAGCAAATCTTTCACTAATGGCGTTGCAACATATCAGCTATAAATAGGTGGCAATCCCTAGGCACAAGGGTCTTCTGGCACGAAAAATAATTGATATAAAATCATAAGTGTACTATCCTACATTAGAGCTCTATTCAAAAATCATTAATAAAAAATCCTAGATTCAATGTAATAAGCTTCTTAGCTATACGAGAGTGACTAAATAGAGAAAAGGCAGTGGACGTAGGGACTTTCGCCTTGAACCACTATAAAAGTCTCAACGTTATTTACTTCTAACATTTACCATCTTCTCGTTTACAATCACAACTCCATAGTTCTACATTCCATAGCTCTAGCTTAATTACATCACACCTTGGTGATATCATAATCGGGACAACCCAACTAGCTTTGGAGCTCTACCTTCGGATCTTGGGATGTTGGTGTAGATGAAATTCTACACTAACATTTTTGGCTCTAGAAGGAGGGCTTGAACCTCCATCATTTGTCCCCTCTCGAAAATCCAATGGCACCATCCCTCTAACCATGACTGACTTTGAGAATGAAGAAATTCTCAACCTTCGCATCCAGCTTATTAAAGAAGACAATGATGAGCGTCTCGCCTCCCTTATTTTGGAAAAAGACCGAGACCAGGAGTACGATCTCGTCTACGAGGTTCAAGCCCTCCAAATCAGATAGCTTTCGGAGTATCTTTTGGAGTCCTTCCAGGAGTCTGCTCAACTTTAAGGGACGATCAAGGCTATGGCAAACAAAATCAAGGACCTAAATGTCATGGTAATGACAAATAAAGGTTCATTTCTCCCTGATAAAAGAGCCCTCCCAGTTACCTATACTCTTCAAACTCTGAAGAAGGTCAAACAAGACCAAGTCCTCACTTCGATCAATCGACATCTCTCTCGGATCTTTCTAGAAACACATGGAGAGCTTCATTATCCAAATTATCCTCCATTCATTAAAGAAGATACAAGAGGAAGAAACTACTATGTTTACCATCAACCAAATGGGTATGAAGCAAATGAGTGTCAAAGAATTTCTCATGCCATAGAAAGCTTCAGACGGAAAGGGAGATTGACTGAGTTTATAAAATAATTACTTATATATCTCATCTTTATAAATGTCTAACTTTGTTTCTATGTTTGAAGAGAAGTTCGCGTTGACTCATTCGATTGAATATATATATATATATGCCCCCCTTCTGAAGATAAAGAATGCTATATGGATCATAATATTTGATGAAATATCTTATCTTACCAAAGAAGCTCCTTTCGGGTTTAGCTCTTTCCTCTCTCAGTAAGTACCATCTAGTTTCAATACCCATGAATTTTTATCTAGTATGTCTCTCGTTTAGTTATGTTCGATTGTCGTATCTGCATTTAGATTCCAAGGGCCGAAATTCTTCTATTGATTTGACGATGTCGATAAAGAGTTTCACTTATTTTCTTAAAGATGTTAATTTTCTCAAAAATTCTCTTTCTCAAACTTAAACTAAATATGTTTTCTACCAAGCAATGAGACTTAAAAATTACCCAATTTCAAAAGTCTTTTACAAATTAATTTGAAAGCACTCTTATTTCTCCTTTACTAAGTTATAATTAGCCTTCGGTATAACCGGTAACTTAAAATGGGTTTACGTGGTTGACACCAGCTAAAAGTGGATGTAGATGGCCGACACCCACCAAAAGTGGTTGTAGATGGCCGATACCTACCGAAAGTGGCTGTAGATTTGAACCCAATGACAAGTAGGTAAATCTCGCCATAAGATCACCCCCATAATGATGCACTACTAAGCGTAAGGCCATATCACCTAGATTTAAAAAGATGTCAAAAAGTAGAATGCATTCTGATAGTGAGTCATGGCCAAATGGAATGATGCACTACGTATATCCTCAATTAGATTAGAATATTGGGTAGATTCCTAATAATAGTGAGCCATGGTAAGGTGGTACCATGCTTTAGGTAGATTTCCAGTTAGATTAGAATATTGCGTTATTGTAGATTTCCAATTAGATTAGAATATTGCGTAGATTCCCAATAATAGTGAGCCATGGTCAAGTAGTACCATTCGTTGGGTAGATCCCATTGATAGTGAGTCATAGTGAAGTAGTAGCATGCACTGGGTAGATTTTTGGTTAGATTAGAATATTAGGTAGATTCCCAATGATAGTGAGCCATGGTCAAGTAGTACCGTGCAGTGGGTAGATTCTCAATTAGATTAGAATATTAGGGAGATTCTCAATGATAGTGAGCCATGGACGAAAAGTGTCATGCATCATGTAGATTTCTAGTTAGATTAGAGTGTTGGGTAGATACCCAACGATAGTGAGCTATGGATGAGAAGCGCCATACATTGGGTAGATTCCTGGCTAGATTAGAGTGTTGAGTAGATTCCCAATGATAATGAGCCATGAACGAGAAGTGACATGCATTAGGTAGATTTCCTAGTTTGATGAGAATATTAGGTTAGTAGGTTCCTAATATAGTGAGCCACGATCGAGAAGTATCATGCATAAGTTCAAAATCAGATAAAATTCCTAATAAGGTTAGAGTTTCTGAAGGATAGTTCCTGAATAAAAATTAGCATTGGATAAGGATCCCAATCCGAGCTATAAGGATGGCATCAAGCTAGTAAGAATAGACATTGAAAACCCCAATACAACGAGACGCCATGGGGCAAGAAGAACCCCGATATGGAATTAAAAATGATAAGCAAAATGGCTCTAGTTGAAATAACTAGTCAGCTGAAAAGACAAAAGGAGACCTCAATGTTATAGATAGATTATCCAAGTGATTATTAGTACATTTGGAACACAATTTACAAAAGAAAAGAAGAAGGGGCAGCATCTCATAAGCCTTCATACACATTCCTAATCCTAGTTTCGGCTACCTTCATGACCCCCTCTAAGAGAGATTTGAAATGCTCCTCCATCTTATCATACGTTTTAGATATCCATTCCTTCTTAAATTGCCTGAATGAGATTCTTCGACCATCCTTGGTACAAACAAGAATGTTTGATGCATTAGGCACCATGGCCAAGGAATAACTCCTTTCAGGTTTGGAGTGTTCGGAACGAGACCCAAAAGGGAGAATTATAGTCTCGTGAGAAGAAGGAATTCTCATAGTAGCATACCCTCAACTGTTGCCTCTTCCTTGAGCCAAAGGGGATGCAATTGTAACTTCGTAGATATGCTTACCATTAGTTTCGACTTCTCGCATCTTGATTGTCAAAAGCTCTTGGTAAGCTTCATCCAACTGCTATCTAAGAGTAGTCGCCGACTCCCATAACCTTGACTAATTTAAAAGCCTGGCCAGTAACTAGCACTGCCTCTAGGATGGCAGACATCTTTTTATATAGTTCCTCAAGAATTTGTTTCGAAGATTTTTTACCTTTCAAGATAGAATAATGTTAGCATCCAGATTAGGACTATATTTCATCAATTTAACTAGCTTATCATCAAGACTCCATTGCACGGAGGCAATTTGTCTCTCTAAGCTTAAGCGGTTAGGACATGATTGGCCCTACTATGAGGTATAAGTTAGAACCAAAAAAGAGAAGTTATCGTAAGAATAGTTCCATTTCATTCCATGGAGAATTAATACAAATAGTTAGAAGAAAAAAATGGGAGTATAGAATTTATGGTCCTTTGAAGTAGGCAAATTTCTCCTTAGTAGCTAAAATGATCTTAAAGCCTCTACTTCTAGTATCAACAAGGGACCCCGAGGGTCTAGCTATATTGGAAAAACTATTGTCCTTCCGTAAACCACCATTTGGTACAAAGAGTTCTGATAGAGAAGAGTCTACTAGGGAAAATTTATGGTTAGCTTGTAGAATACATTGGGGAACATATTCCAAAATATGTTCACTTACAGGAGTCTTCCCTTCGGTAATAGCTAAGGGATGTGGGGTTACACTTTGGTAACTATGAAGAGTCTTCGGAATTATAGTTAGGCATGGATCATATAATCATTTGAGGAAAGATAACCTTTTGTTCCTTAACTATGAGTCTCCTAGATGCAGTCTAGAGAGAAGAGCAAACTCTTGAAAGGACTCGTCTCGGTCATCTAAAGTGAGCTTTAATTTACTCCTAGGATCCAAAATTTGGTTGGTTAACCTAGTGCCTCTAATCCTAAGGGACTTAATAATTCTTGCACATGACCGATCATGTCTCCCTTATACATCCTCGATCTTATTGGACAAGTTTACATTTCTTAGTCTACTAGATTTTAATTGAGTTTTAAGGTGCCTATGGTTGCTAACAACCTCAGGTTTCTAGTTTGGCTCCTCTTCCATAATTATTTTAGTAAGAGGTGGAAGTTGAATTTATCTGTTTAAACACGGTTAAGGGAAAAGTACTTCAGAATAGGCACAATAAAGAGAGTAAGGGAATTTCGACGCCAAATAGAAGTACCACCAAAGTCAATAATTGCTAAAAACAAAGGCATAAAGAATGTGTATCAAAGTTATTACAAACCAAAAATTTAATCATCATCGGTAGGAGAGTTCTAAGATTCAGAATCACGACGTACCTCTCCTCTACCCTCATCCTCTTTTGAGTGCCCATTACCTACCCAAGCTCGGGGTTTCTCATACATCTGATGAAAGATCTCTTTGATCCTTTTGCCATTGGGATTGAAGCCCATAGGGAGAGTCACGCCTTTATCCTGGTTGTAATCATATGGATTGTAGAGGATACCAAAGGCTTCGGTAGCATCCACCTTCTCAGGCCCTTCCTTGGTATCAAACCTGAGATTCCTTTCGTGGCTTCCACTAACTCTTCTTCGGTCTCTTGATGCTTGGCCTTCCAGTTTTTAAAGCTTTCTCTAGTTCTGTAATTTTGGCTTTAGAAGCTTTAAGCTCCAAAAGCTTCTTCTCCCTCTCATCTTAAGCCTCCTTCTCGGCCTTCTCCTTGTATTCAACAAACTATTTCCTAATAGACATGGCCTTCTCTTTATATTCGGCCAATTGTCTCCCAACAACATCAGCCTTCTCCAACTCTCTCTTCAACTTCTAAAACCATTGATGTAGAATCAGGAAGTTAGCTAAAACCTAAAGAAGGAATGTTATTACAAAAACTTAAGAGACAAATGTTTCATAGAAAAGAAGAAAACCTTTACCCTGAAGGGACCCTCTATCCCCCTACTCATCATTCTTCCAAAACCGCCAATGTCATTAGATAATTCCATTGAGAATTCCCCACAACCTTGGATAAATGATCATCGATAGCAAAATGGATTACCTTAATCACCTGGTCCACCTAATCCCTTAGGGGGAAGTTAGAACAAGGGCGTCTAGGGGAGGTACAGCTGTAGCAAAATGTATGCTCTTTTGATGTTTCTTAAATGCGGATGGATCTTCTAGAGCTAGTTTTAGTTAGGAAGAAATGGAAGAGGATGACTTTGTCAATAGCAACCTACCTATCTCGAATATATCGTCAGAATCCACTGCCACATAAATATAGGAAATAGGTTAGTTAAGTAAGCTTATATTTCATAGAATTTATATAGTAGAACACATGCTATAAGATATTTAAAATCGAGGTGTACCCTCAGGAGCAACATTTCGTCTTTCGGTCTGCGTATTTTAACCGAAGGCGACAATAACCCATAAGCCTTGAGATTTGCCTCAGTAAGAACAACATGTTTTAATCTTTCCCCTTCTGGAATTTTCATCACCTCCTTATACCTAGAGTCGAAAAGATCCCTTGGGGTTGGAGCCTTATCCCTCCCGAATTTAGCCGAAGATATCAAAAAAAAGAAATAAAGTAAAGATATTAGGGAATGATGTAATCAAAGCTTAGAAGCAAGAGCATTTCAGAAAAGAAAAGTTTGAAAACTTATAAGCCTCTGGTAACCCAGTAACGATTTGGGGATCATTTGTCTTCACGTAAAACCAGTGGTAGTTGTTACTTCGCTAAGTAATTTAATCAAAGGCATCTTCTTCTAGAATCAAAGAAAATACACACGAACTTATGACTTATTAGGTGACCTATGCAAGTTTTATAAGTAATGAATCTCGAAAGTGGTCATGTTTTGGTATACTCTCATTCGATATAAATTGCTAAAGCAGATAAAGTGTTATATGAGACCACCCCAAGTTGAATCGGATTAAGCCCGTAAAATTCTAGGATGTCCAAAAACAGATGGGCAAAAGGAAGCGATACTCCATGTGCTAAATGTTCCAATATCCAAGTGAAAAACCCTTCAGGAGGTTCGCTCCAGTCGTCTTCTAGGCTAGGAGCCCTAACTTCAATCCCATCAATCCCATAGCTCTCAATTCAATTCTCAAACTCCTTCTGATCAGTTACCAATTTATCCACTAAAGATTCTAGAGAGTAATGTTAAGTTAACTATTCAGTAAGAACTCCAAAATTTCTATTGGAAAAGTTCAAGGTCTTATGGTTCACAAAAGGAATTAGGCCTAAAATTGGATCCTACAGTCCAAGTTCAAAACTCAAAATTCAGAATTCTCTCAAAAAACTAAATTGTCAATAAGGCAATTATCGACCTGAGTTAATGAAAAATTCGGTCTGGGGACAAGATCATAATTTACATGATAACTGGCATCTTGGATTAACCAATCGATCAATACCCCAAATCCAAATCAATCATTAACATCACAATGGTGATCGAAATTGAATTTATTGTAAGTTTGAAAAGAGGGAAATGATC
This sequence comes from Allium cepa, assembly GCA_030765085.1. Classification (NCBI taxonomy): domain Eukaryota; kingdom Viridiplantae; phylum Streptophyta; class Magnoliopsida; order Asparagales; family Amaryllidaceae; genus Allium; species Allium cepa. The sequence goes on from CM060928.1 coordinate 807,752,616, forward strand.
GAAGATAGTGATAATGGTAAAAGATACCAATAAATCATAGGAAAGATAAAAAAAATACTGTTTTATTTGGAGATTGCAGTAATCTATGAAGGTTTCCAAGCTTTAATAGTGGAGGCAACTGTTAGCAATAAAAGTAAGAAAGGAGGAAAGAGAAAAGGTTTATTTAAATCCTAGAACCAACGAAGGAGATTATCTATTCAGTGAGATCCTAACCGTAGAATAAATGTGGTAATATCAGGATACAAATCATCATGCGATAAAGAAAAAGAAGGCAGTTCTCCAGATAAACCAATAGAATTGTGACAGTTATCATAAGCATTAAATGCAGAATCAGGACCTATCATTTCAGAATCAAACCTCGACCTCTCTACTTCACAGGTCTCATGAAGCAAGAATCTCCTCGGCCTTATGGTCCAGTTTAACCTTTGTCATTTGGCATCGAAGTAATTTCGCTTACCACTTAGCCTAGATGGCTTCAAGTGACAAGCATAGTTTCAAAAATTATGACCTCATGGTACTACATCTGAATTTTCCTACCGGTACCGAAGTAATTTTGCTTACCACTTAGCCTAGAAGTCTTCAGGTGACAAACATAGTTTCAAACATTTTGAACTCACGGTCTAAAGTCAGATTTTGCTTTTTGTCACCAAAGTAATTTTTCTTACCACTTAGCCTAGATGGCTTCAAGTAAAAAAGCATAGTTCAAATATTTTGACCTCACGGTCCCAAATCTGATTTTTCCCTTTAGCACCAAAGTAATTTCGTTTACACTTAGCCTAGATGGCTTCAAGTGACAAGCATGGTTTCAAATATTTTGGCCTCATGGTCCCAAATCAAATTTTCCTTTCATCATCGAAGTAATTTCACTTACAACTTAGCCTAGATGGCTTCAAGTGACAAGCATAGTTTCAAACATTTTCACCCCATAGTCCAAACCAGATTTTTGCCTTTCGGCTTCGAAGCAATTTCGCTTACCACTTAGCCTAGATGGCATCAAGTGGCAAGCATAGTTTAAAACATTTTGACCTCATGGTCTCATATTAGACTTTTCCTTTTCGCACTAAAACAATTTTTCTTACCACATAGCCTAAATAGTTTCAAGTAGAAAGTATAGTTTTTCAAAAGTTAGACTTTACGATCCTGATTTAGTTTCACGAGTCACCTAGCCTAAACGGCTTTAAGTGAAAAATATGATTTTGAAGTTTTTGACCTCAGGTTCCAAATTAAAATTTCCAACCTTCGGTTTTCAAAACCCATAATTACTCATCACTTGACCTAAGAAACCGGCTTAGTACTGTCTCTAGGCAGCAAATTAAGTTCGACCTTAAATAAGGTGACTGTGCCCGAAAGGTAATCAAGGAAAATGAACTAAACATGCTCACTTCAAAGTTCACTCTATATTTCACATATGAAGTAAACTTTAAGGGGCATATGTTATACCGAAAAATTCCCAATAGCAAAAAACAAAAATTATCTTTCTAAAGCCAAAAAAGGCAGCCTGTTAACCATTTCAAAGACCAAAGCATCAATTCAAGGTGGCAAGAATCTACAGTCGAGACGGCCAATGAGATGATGCACGGCCCAGATATAAAAGTCCATTTAGGTAGGAAGGAAGGAAGTAAGTCATTAATCTGGGTCTCTTAAGTAGCATCACTAGATGCTTAGCACAAGATAAGATCATAGCCCATCGATAAACAACTTCAGCAATCCAAGTCGCAAACCTTCCACGAATAGGTTTGCGGCATATCAACTATAAATAGGTGGAAATCCCAAGACATAGGGGTCTTCTGGAATGTAAAAGAAAGGCATAAAATCATAAGCGTACGTTCCTATATTTTTATAGCGGAAATCCCAAGACACAAGGGTCTTATGGAATGTAAAAGAAAGGACATAAAATCATAAGTGTACATTCCTATATTAGAGCTTTATTCAAAACTCATTAATTCTGGAAACACCCAAATTCAATGTAATAAGCCTCTAGGATATATAAGAGTGACTAAATAAGGAAAGGACAGTGCATGTAGGGACTTCTAGCCCAAACCACTATAAAAGTCTCGGTGTTATTAACATTCAGTATTTATCTTCTTCTTGTTTATCATCACGACTCCATAGTTCAAAATTCCGTAACTCCAGCTTAATTACATCACATTTTGATGATCTCATAATTGGGGCATGTAACCCAACTAATTTTCGGAGCTCTACCTTTAGATCTCATGGTCTTGGTGTATACGAAATTCTACACTAACAATAACCATGCTTCAAGAAGTTGGAATAAGTGTTTTGATAAAGTAATCAAACAATTTATTTTTTATCGTAACACAGAGGAAGCGTGCGTATATCAGAAAGAACAGGGAAGTGCTACAGTGTTCTTATTATTATATGTTGATGATTTATTATTGATTGGCAATGACATTGCATTTTTATAATTAGTGAAAGCTTGGCTTTCGAAGAACATCTCCATAAAGGATTTGGGAGAAGCGACCTATTACTAGGTATAAAGATCTATAGAGGTAGATCTAAGAGGCTGATAGGATTATCCCAATCCTTGTATGTAGACACCATATTGAAAAGGTTAAGTATGGAGAACTCTTAGTGTGGAAAAATGTTCTGATGCAACTGGAATCATCCTTTCTAGGAAAGATGCTCGTCAAATTGATGGAGAGATAGAGCGTATGAATAAGATAATGTATGCGTCGACAATTGGTTCTATAATGTACGCTATAGTATGTACTAGACCGGATGTGGCTCATGCATTAGGATGCACAAGCCAATGTCAGTCTAATCCTGGAGAAAATCATTGGACTACTCCAAAATATCTACTTAAGTATTTACGAAATACTAAGGACTTATTCCTTATGTATAGGAATGAAGACCCCCTTATGATAGGGTATACAGACTCCCGTTTTCAAAGTAATATCAACGATAGTAAGCCATGTCAGGTTACATCTTTACTTTAATTGATGGGGCTGTTAGTTGGAAGAGTTCCAAATAGGAAATAACAGCTAATTCCATGTTGGAGGATGAGTACATTGCCCTTAGCGAAGCACTAAAGGAAGCAATTTAGATGCACAAATTCATATGTGAGCTTGGGGTGACTCTTGACACGAATAATCCAATGACATTATTTTGTGACAACAATAAAACAATATATATCACAAAGAAACCTAGAGAACACAAGAAATTAAAACACATTCTATGAATGTTCCCCCTAGTTTGAGAAATATTCGACAAGAAAGAAGTCATGATTCAATGAGTAGATATAGAGGACAACATAGCAGATCCATTCACGAAAGGCCTGATTCGGTCATTTCTTAGCAAATAACTCTAAGGGATGGGATTGAGATTCCATAATTGGCCTCAAGTGCAAGTGGAAGATTGATAGAGTTAGGGGTATGCCATAGAGGTGATTCTATAATTTATTATAAATTATTAACTCTGTAAATATATCTCATTTGAAATAAAAGGTGTATTTCTTTCTATTATACACTTGTTATAATGTGTTATATTAATTATTTATTTAATTTAAGTATACTTAATAAAAATTGATAACCATTATGTTTTATGTTAGTAGTTATATTGTGTTGTAATCATAAGAAATTAAATAAACATATCGTTTTAAATATTCCAAATCAAGATAATACAAGGACCAAATATCGATACATCCCTTAAGACTAGAGTGTGTAACACTCTCTAAATGTTGGGTAGTGTATTACTTATGGCTGTTGAAGCACCAAGGGGTTACGAACTGATAGTTGTTGGTGTGACGATTCGGAATTTTGAACATTTGAAATTGAGATATTTAATTGATTTTAAATATTTGAAAGTTATTTTAAACTTGAATTTCAAATATCAGAATGAATTTGGCAATTAAATTATTTAATTTATTGAATATGGGTAAAAATTTGAATCTTCGGTTTTAAGCTGATTAAGAATAATTTGATGGCTTAGAAAATTTGTATTGAGAATACTGAAGATAATAGAAGTTTCAGAATTGGATTTGAAAATGATTTGTTCAGTTTTGAAGTTATATCATTTAAATCGATATTTAAAAATAGCCTTCCGAGGCACAGTCTCAGAATTCATCAAAACCAGTTCCATTGGATCTGTAATATTGTACTATTATCGGATTTCAATTTTCATAGTGTTTGGAGTGATCGTTTGGCCATATGATAAGCAAACGCGCTGAAAAATTTATCGAAATTTAATTCGATGTCTAGGTTCAAAAAAAAGCTATCTTCTCCATGAGATCGAATTTGGACTCGGAACCTTTTCCATTGCGTTCGTAATAGGGGTATAATATTAAACGCCTAGCAGCATGCATTGATTGGAGATCGAAATTGCGGAAACTGAGACAACTTAAATTTGAATTTGCATTTTGAATATAAATAATATATGTATTAATGTTTTCTTTGGTAAAACTCTACACGTGCTTCCCTAATCCAACACTTGGCAAAGATTGTAGACACGCATTGTTTTTCTTCAAAACAATTAAAACGTGAACGATTTATTACAAAAAATTGAACGAAAACATTTTTCTCTCGTTTGTTCAAAATTCGAAATTAATGGCCAAGACTCTTCAGTTTAATCACAATCCCTTTTCCCTTTCTTCCTCTAATGGCCGTTCAATTTTAAATCGAAATCAAGGGCTGAAGATACTAAATCAAATCGAATTTCAACATCAAAATTTATGGTCGTGCATAATCATCTCAGGTCGATAAAAAAATCGAGATCGCAAATTCGAGCATGGCCGCGAGGCCGTTGAAACTATCAGGCGACATAAAGAGGAGGTCGAGCGGCTTCGGCTGGCGATCGATTGGAGGGGGATTGCACGGCAACGTCGAAGACGGGGAGGTGCACGATCGCTCAGGGCGTAAGCGCTCGCGCACGCATAAGAGGGATCAAGATCAGAGGGCGACTATGGTTTGGGAAGGGTTGCGCGTGCTTTGAGAAGGCAACGAGAAGGTGGCGTGGGCTAGGGTTCGAGCTGCGTTCGTCGTGGATATAGTCGACTTCGATTTGTCAATAAGGTATATATTTTGGGTCTTTAATTTTGGAATAATATGTTGAGTAAAAATAATAATAATAATAATAATAATAATAATAATAATCAGATATATATGTTTGAACCAGATAATTTTTACGGTATTGGTGAATTTATTTCAGATATATATATCTATCAGAGAATTTATAAATTAAAGAAAAAATGTGTATATTTCAACCACATAATGTTTGGGAAAATTTTACGATAAAGTTGATTAAATTATTTGTTTAAAAATAAATGTTTGGTGGTTAATTTATTTTATTAATCTATTTAATCATTTTAACTACTAAAAATAATTTATTAAAGGAAATTTACTTTTTAATTTAATTTTTAGTTAAATAAATTTATTAAAAAGGAATTTGAAGTATTAGTTTAAAATGAAATAGTTAGTTAATCAAATCTATTAAATGGAATTTAATTGTTCGATTTATTTTGAATATTGATAAACTGTATAAATGTTTATACAAGGTCAAGAGATCATGAAAAACAAACTGGCTTGGATTGGATTGCAAAATAAAATCAAAGGTGAGATCTTCTCACTTGATTGAAAATTTAAATTTCAGCTATTGACTGATTGTTGGATTGTGATAGTATATATAGTAATATATATATATATATATATATATATATATATATATATATATATTTGGTGTGGTTGACTTCCCGCATTATATAGCGGATGATTTTATATAATCCCACATACCGTGATATTCCACCTTAAAGTGGAATTGGTATTTAATTGTTGTGCTAACATCTATGTATGCAGGGAAAACAGGTTGGAGGGATCGAACTGGGTTCCTCAAATATTTGAATTTGTTTCAATGTTGTGTGTTGATTTATTTATAATCTGTGTATGATTATATTTGTGATTAAAGTCGTTGAAGGCTATAGTTTAGCCGAATATATTTTTGATATCGTAGGATACTAGAAATAAATATTGGATTATATAAATTTAAGTAGAAAAATTATAATAAATTCATTTAGAGAATTGGGTGAATTTAAAAGAAGGAATTTAAAAAGGTAAAGATTGATTTTGAAATCTTATTGAATTAATTCCAAAATATAGGAAAAGTTTTTAATAAATGGATTAAAAGTTGGAGAATTTATTTAAAATTCTGATTTTAAATAGTTTGGAAGAAATAAAGGAATTAGTTTTAAAGGATAATAAATTCGGCGTTTTGAAAATAAATTAGGAAATCGATTTGAAATTGATTTGGTATTTTAAAATAAATCTTTGGGAAGTTGATTTGGAAATCGATTTGGTGTTTGAAATAAATGTTTGGAAAATCAATTTGGAATTTGATTTGGTATTTGAAAGTGAATATTTGGAAAATCGATTTGAAAATCGTATATCAGTGGATATTTGGAAATTTAAATTCACAAATTGGAATTTATAAAGAATAGGGAAATTTGTTTTAAAAATAAATATTGGTTTATTTTTTAAAGTGTGAGAGGAATTCATGGATTTGGAACGTAAATTTAAAATAAATCATGTAGGATTTATTGATTGATAAAAGAACCATTTTGAAATGGAAGTGTATTCTCCCTGGAAAGCCGAGTATGTTTTCAAAGTAGCCTTCAAATATAAATTAAAAGTTTTAGAGTTGGTTTTAAAAGGATGTTTGTGGAGAAATTAATTTCTTAAGTTGTTTAAAATCTTTAAAGTAAACATTTATTTAATTAATTATAGAAGTGATTACTTAAAAATTTAATTGATATTTGATTTAGAAAATGGTTATTTAAATATTTATACCTATCTAATAATTTTTATTTAAAAATTATTTTGGACTTAAGTTTTATATGAGATATTAGTATAATATTTTCATAACTAATATTTAAAGCAAGTGTTTTAAAATAGTTTTATTTTAATTATTTCCAAGTATACATGTTTGGATAAGTGATTTAAATTATTTTTAAAGTATTCGAACTCGGCGAATTTCTAGTGGAATTAAATAAATATTTGAAAATTTATTCCACGTGAGGAATGTGATTTGAAATTTGTTTTCAATGTGTTGAAGTGCTAAAATTTATCTTGCGAAATATGTTGAAAATAAATAATTGAGGAAACTTATTTGAAATCTGGGGATTGTTATGAATATTGATTGATAGTTAAATAACCGACTACTAATAATGGCCTTTAAAGGGCATTTGAAATTTCGATTCGACCGAGGGTCGGATTCCAAATGGATATTCGAAAACCACATCGAATCTTTGTGATGGATCTTTTGTTTAAAAGATCAAAGTGGAATTTTTTTGTGATTTGCTTGAAATCTGAATGTAAGACTTATTTTTTAAATCAGCACTCGTTATTTGGATTACTAGGAGAGGACTTTGTGTCATAAAACCCATTCCGAATAATGATACGACGAAATGGGACTGCATTTAAAGATGGTGTTGAAGACCGGGTATTTTCAAAAGCGAAAGGATTACCTGTCGAATGTCTTTGCAGTGAATTGCTCCGGTATAGAGATTTGATCACCCTTTGTGATGGGGATTTGGGACGTGATTAGTGAATATCCGGATTGCGAGGGCTTCTGTGGAAGTGCCTTTGGTTCCGTTCGAACCCGGGATGGACTTGTATGCATGTGTGTCTGACATTACACTTTGAGATATAAGATGGTTTTTATCAAATACATTTCTGTTGGTGGCGGATAATTTATTCTCTTAGCTTAACACACTTCTCTGAGACGTACGAGCTCAAAGGTTACGTAGTTGATGGTTACTAGTGATATACTCCCAATTTGGTAATGTGGCATACGAAGTGCTGCTGATCATTTGTTGATCGAAACATGGCTTTGTGAAAAGCGTAGCTTTGTGGACGAGGCTTCATCGAACCTCACAACTCAAAAGTGGTCGAAACAGGAAGAATGCAGCAAGGTTATTTGGGGGTAGCGCCTCTTGAGGGTATGTTCGTTTCCTTCTGGAATGAGGTGGTATCATGGTATGGAGCCCAGATATTTAACCTATGTGGATGCTGCAAATTTATTACTTTGTGGTTGTTGGTGTTGAGGATCCTCGGATAAAGGTCGGTTACGACCGGAGGATGGCATACTCGTGATAGTTAGTTACCTAGTTACAGAGATAACCCGGCCTTGTGTTGGCAGAGAGCTGGTTAAGTTCTCAGGGCGTCCCTCCAGAGGCGTACCCATGTGGAAATAGAAAGTTCTATAGCCTGATCATTTGTTGGAAATCCAATCTCCAATACGCGTCCTGTACGGTTTTAGTTGTATAACCTACCTTTTACTTATAGCGGAGACCCGCTGTTTAATTGGAAGCTATAGTAGGCATAGTTCGAAATGTTTATGCTGACTAAGATTAATATTATACTTTCAAAATGATTTCCACACTACGCACTAATAATAATATTAAAAAGGATTTGCTTATCAAGAATGTTTGACTATCATAAGGAGAAATCTCGTCCAATTCTGCGTTTACATTGTGTGTGTGGCGGGAAGCCTTTGGTAGTTTCATTTTCAAAAAGCATAGCGGATTTCTTTTTATTTTCTTTGTGAAAATAACTGTTCTTAAGAGCTCACACCAGTCCCATGACTGACTTGGAGTTTATTGTTCCGTTTCTAAACTCTGGTTGTCCATAATTTTCCACATGGGAAGCCTAGAGTCGGGTTATCAGTTGTTCTGAAGCGAAGTCAGAAAAGTTGTTGCGGAGGTCTGGAGCAAGCTGGATGGCGAGGCGTATCACTAGTATATAATATTTCTTTTCCGTTGTTTGTTGTTGTAACACTCTGATGATGTAATGTGGTGTATAAACTGATGTAGTTATTTGTTTCAAAGATTATTCACTTACTATTATATTTGTTCCGCTGCGAAATGTGAGATTCTGTTATTGTTTATGTTTCTTCTTCTATCTTCTTCTTCTTTAACCCAAACGGTTTGGTTTTTCGACATTCGACTATGCGGCACTGGATACAGTGGACGTATCGATGTCGATTTTCATGCGTTGAAAAATTGGGTCATTACAACGTGGTATCAGAGCATTTGGTTAAGCGAAAACCTTAGCTCTGGTGGGGATCACTCATTAGAGATAGAGTAAATGGTACTCTAGAATGAGTTTGAGTGTAATACTAGATATGAGTGCGTATTTGTTAGTGAATATAAAATTGTTTTATATTGTGTTGACTTATCGGTTGATTGTTTATAGATTCTGGTCGGTACAGTCTAGCCAACTGTGTCGGTGGGAGTTTCTAAACTCGTAAACAAGATACACCAATACAGTTATGTTTTAAAATTAGGGTGAATGAAATAATTTTACCCAAAATATTTTTGTATATAAAAGAAATAATTTTTTGTAAGTCATTATAGCTGTGAATGGTTGATTGTTAGTTAGGAAGTGATAATATTAAATTAGTGATAATATTAAATTATTATCATTGATTATTGAATAAGAAATTGAAATCGTAACTAGAAGCTGAGAAATAAAATCTATATACAAATGGGATTTGTAAATGTAAATGTGATTTATGATTTGAAATAGAATTCCAGAAAAATATTTGGAAATGTTTTTGAAGAGATTTGAAATTTGGAAATTGAATTCCCTTGGAGTTTTCAAAATGGTTTTCAAAGGTTTGGAAAAAAAATATGGTGATATTATTGAACTGGATTTGAAATCTGATGGAGTTTGGATTTAAAAATATTTAGAAATGTTTTAAGGAGTAAAAGCACTAAACTCTTTTTGTCGCTGGAACATAACATCGGTTATGACTGCAGCATCATCGATGTTCATTTTTGAGTTTCCAGGAGAGGAATTGCTGCCAAAATGCTTTTAAATTGTAGTTGTTTGAAAAACTGGGGATGCTTTTGGAAATCCGAAAGATAATTTGAATTGATTTCAAAAATGATTTTGAAATCTTGGAAAGATTATGGAATTTGATAAAAATAGTTATGGAATAAAATTTACTAAGGTGGAAAATAAATTTGTGAACGAATAAATGAAATTGAAACTGAATATTGATATTCGTTTTTGAATTTGTAAATAAATGAAATTCAAGATAAACATTGGAATTGAATTTGAATTGAGTTAAATTAAGTAAAATTTGGTGTTGAGAAAATATTCTAAATCGATAAGTGAATGAAGATTGAACTGGAAATTGTGAAATGGTAACTGTGATAAGGAAATGAAACATGAATTGATAAAACAAAAGGAAATTGATATAGCTAATAATCAATTAAGAAATAAATGTGTAGGACATACGTATATTATTTTTGCAAAACGATTTGATCCAGAATTCGAGCATAGAATTTCGAGATAGTTATATCGATCGGAGATGGAATTTTCACTCGATTTTCGTTGACGAACCTGGAAATGGATTTTTGGTTGATTCTGGAAATTCTCTATCATAGTTTAGAACTATGCAAGGATAATGACGGTTTTTGATCAAGAAGCTAGATTAGTTTCCGCACTATAAAGTCGAAGGGACGATATTTTTGACGACCTAGACTCGATGCTCGACAATCGACATCGAAATCTGTGTCGTCGGAACTTATAACAACATTAGATGATAAATTACACAGAGGAAACAAAGGATGATGACATTGATATACAACATAGATACAACATTGATATAATGTCAGTTACACCATTTGATAATAACAACCCCACACCATCAAAGAATATATACAACACAACATCACAGTGGAAATATATCAACATTAGCAAAGTTTTCAAGAGAATCCAATACTACAACTTTGCTAAGGTCTTCCAAAACTTCCAAAAGTAACGGAAGCGATTTTTCGTTGCCGAAAAACCGAACCATTATGGGTTTTTAAGAAAAAGAAAGAGGTAGAAGAAGAGAGAAAGAAAAACAGAACAGAAAGAACTACAGAACAATATCAGAATCTCACAATTCGCAGCAGAACAACATATAATAATAAATGAATAATTTTTAAACAAAGAACTATATCAGTTATTTCATCACATTATATTACATTACATCAAATCATCAGAGTGTACAACAACAACAATAAACAGCGGAAAAGAAATACTATATATTATTAATATGCTATGCCATCCAGCCTGCCTCCAGCAACTCCAGAATATCCAGAATATCCTGATAAACCTAACTCTTGACTGCCCGTGTGGAAATTGGTGGGCACCCAGAGTTTAGTAAGGAAAACAATAAACTCCGAGTCAGTCATGTGACTGGTGTGAGAACTCAAAACAGTTTATTTATCTTTAAAAATCAAATAGAGGAATATTTTTATTTCAATTCGCAATGCTTTTAAAAATGAGACTACCATAAGGCCTCCCGCACACACACACATGCAAACGCAGAATCGGAGGAGATTTCTCCTTATGATAGTCAAAGATGCTTGATACGCATTTTAAATAACATTTGATATTATTATTAGTGCATAGTGTAGGAAAAATTCATTTCGAAAGTAGAATATAAATCTTAGCCAACATACGACCATTATCGTATGCCTACTATAGCTACTATCCAAACAGTGGTGACCACCATAAGTGAATAGCAGGTTCTACAACTAATACCGTACAAGTTTCGTATTGTTTCTTTGGATTTCCAACAAATGGTCAGGCCAAGGAACTTCCCATTGCCACATGAGAATGCCTCTGGATGGACATCCCCGAGAACCAAACCGGATCTCTACCAACACAAGGCCGGGTTACTCCTAACTGAGTAACAACTGACCGAATATGCCATCCCCCGGTCCTTTGGGACCTTTATCAACCGAGCGCTCGTAATCAATTCACACAATCATAAAGTGTTTTCAACATGAGTAAGTATCTGGGCTCCATACCATGATACCACCCTTTTCCAGAAGGAAATGGACACATCCTAAAGGGCGCTACCCCTCATAACCTTGCTGCATCTTTCCTGTTTTGACCATTTCCGGGATGTGAGGCTCGACGAAGTCACGTCCACAAAAACATACTTTATACAAAAGCCATGCTTTGGGTCAACAAATGATCAACACAATGATCACTAAGATAGACGATCAAATAAATGATCCTATCACAATAATCAACACAATGATCATTTCAGCATCACTCAGCATGTCACATTACCAAATTTGGGAATATATCGCTGATAACTTCAACTATATAACCTATGAGCTCGTACGTCTTAGAGAAGGGTGTTAAGCTAAAAGAATAAATTCTTCGCCACCTCAGAAATATATTTGAAAGAAATCGGCTTTATATCTCAAAACTTGTAATGTCAGACATACAATCCATACAAGTCTGTTCCGGGCTCGAACAGAACCGAAGGCACTTACAAAGAAGTCCTTGCAATCCGAATAATTTCTAATCACGTTCGGATTTCCCATCACTTATGGAGATCTCTATACCGGGGATCAGCCAGTGCAGAGACAATCAACCAGAAACCCTCTCGTTTTCGAAAATATCCGGTCTTCAACACCGGTCTTCGAATGCAATTCATAACGACGTATCACATATTCGGAATGGGTTATACGACCCCATGGTCCTTTCCCGGTTAACCCGAATAATGAGCGCTTATTTTAAAAATAAGTGTGGCATCCAATTCAAGCAATCACAGCAATTACTCATTCAAGGGTAAATATTGATAGTCGGTTATTTAACTATCAATAAAGATGCGCCACATCATCAGATTCCAAATAATTTTCCAAATTATTTATTTTTCCAAAAATATCTATACTAGATATAAAATCTCAATACTTCAAAAATAAACCAATGTTTATTTTAAAACCAATTTCCCTTTTTCATTTATAAATTCTATAGTGAATTTATATTTCATATTTTCTATTGATTTACAGTTTCAATAGACTTTTATTTTTAAATTCCAATTTATCTTCAAAAAGATAAATTCTTAAAAATATTCCATTTCATATTGGAAAAGTAATTCCATACTTATTCTAAAAATAAGTATTCACAAATCTTATTTATTTTCAACAATTTGAAAAATATTCAATATACTTAAACCATAGTCAAGTATCTATTTCATTCTTTAAGGAAATCATTCTTTTATTATAATTTATTTGGGTCAAAACGAATGTTGCGTAAAACATCGTTACGACAACCCAAAATCACTAGTATAGGGATTCGAAATTAAAATAGATATATATAAATCCCAATACTATATAAAACATTTCCTTTCGGAAATCATTTACTATAACAACAGTGTTATAGTCCACCATTTCCTTCTATTTCTCGAAAACGTCTATTTCAACAATAAATGTTGAAATCTATGTTCTCATTCCCTTCTATTTCTTGAAAACGTCTATTTCAACAATAAATGTTGAAATCTATGTTCTCATTCCCTTCTATTTCTTGAAAACGTCTATTTCAACAATAAATGTTGAAATCTATGTTCTCAATACTCAATGCATTTTAAAATATCTTTAAACCGTTTTAATTTCTTTTTAACACATTCTTTCCTCAAAAGATATCCATTTTATTCAATAATATATTTACTGTTCAAAAACGTGAATATAACTTCTTTAATATAACTTCTTTATAAACTTCTATATTCAATTCATCAAATTCAATTGGTTTCGGTTATAAATTCCATTTCTATTTAAAAGCTTCGATTTTGTAAATCTCGTTTATTAACCCAATTCAATTGATACAACTCAATTTTAATACCAAAGGTTTATATTATAAGTCAAGTACTTATAATTTATTTATTTACAAATCGTTCCTTTGAACTTCACCAATTATAAATCTTATTACTTATAAGTTTTCTTTATAAATTTCCTATTTCCAACTTATCAAATTCGATTTGATTTCGGATTTATAAAACAACGTTTATAAATCCCATTTATAATTTCATAAATTTCTATTTACCAAAAGTCAATTTATTAGCAAATTCCATTTATCTTCCACATAAATGACAAGGTCCAATTCATAAGAAATTTACTTATAGACTTTTGTTTTACAAATCTATACATTTTCTAACTTCACACTTTATAAATTTATAAATTTTCATTTACTTATAAAAACAATTTATACTTCATTTATAACATTTATAAAAACTCAATTTATAATTCCAATCATTTTAAATTCATAAAAATCAATTTAAAAATCTTTTATATACATTGTTTTTAATAATTCAAAAATTCCAATTTAAACCAATTTCAATTTACTTAACTATTTATTTCCAAAAATCTCAATTTGATTTTATTTTATAAAAATCTTAAATTCTATAACTTCAAAAATTAAATTTTTAATTTGGTTTAAAATGAATCAATTCAAAATTTTACTAAAAACATATATTTGGAAAATCGATTTAAAAATCCCTTTAAAATCAAAAATCATTATTTTTAACTTTAAAAACGAATCCGATGATGCCACAGCATCAATTGGTCAATCACTACACAAATATCATATATCGATATGATATTCACAATCATCAAAAATATTTATAAACAAATAAATATTTGTGAGGGGTCCAGTTGGATCCCTCCAACCTGTTTCCCTGCATCCAAAGAGTTAGCACAATACCCATTCCACTTCGAGGTGGAATATCGCGGTATATGGGATTTAAAAAAAATATTCCGCTTACTAACGGCGCAATAGGGTCTCATCCGCTATACGAGGCGGGAAATCAATCAACTGCAATATATACATATGCCAATATATATATATTGCTATATATAGATATATCCTAAAATATCTACTATCACAATCAAGCAAACAATCAATCAATCCATCAACAAATTTTAAATATAACTATTTAAAATTTAATAAACCCTTTTTGAGTGAGAAGTTCTCACCTTAGCTTTTATTTTGCCATCCATTTCCAATTCCGGCTTGATTTCTTCATTTATACCTTGTATAAATATTTACACAATCTATTAATATTCGAATAGATCGAATAATAAATTTTCATTTTTGATTGTTTTAATTATTCAATGGTTTTGTTCTAAACCAATTCCTTTAACAATTTTATTCAACTAATTATTTCATCTCAAGTTAATGATTTTTATTTTTAGCTAAAAATTAAAGATTCAAACTGATTTTCTTTTTAAAATAATTCTAACATTTTGCTTATATAAATTTTCTTCAATCTTTTAAAATTCCTTTGTTTAATAAATTATTTTAACTAAAAATTAAATTTAATTAACCATAGATTTAACTTTAACTAAAGATTTTCTTTTTAGTTTAAAACAGATTACTCTTAACAAATTTATTTAATAAAAATTAAATCTCAACTAAATTTACTTAAATAAATTTATTTAACTACAATTAAATTTTAAAACTAAATTTTTTTCTTTTAATAATTGATCTAATTTCAATTTAAAATTTTAAAACTAAGTTTCCTTTTTTTAAAAATAAATTTTATTTAGCCTACAAATACCTATACTTATCATTTAAAATTCCTATAATTTTTCCTTGTCTAATATATACCCACTTTTTTCCAATAATAAATAATATTTTCTTTTGATAAATCATTTTATCAAATAAGTAAAATTTCTAACAAATTTTCTTTTACTGGAAATTAAAATCTCATTGACACATATTTTGTCTTCAAAAATTTTATTTAACTATAATTTAAATTCCCTTTTTTTTTTTTAAATAAATAAAGTAACCAGTGATTTACGTTTAAACTAATGGTTTTAAATTCTAAGCTAGCTTCCTTTTAACAAATTCTAAAATCGTTAAACAAGTTAATTTACAGTTAAATCACCTAATCCATTATTTTAATTTCAAACTAATGATTTGATTAATTATTTAGTTTAAAAATCAAATTTCCTTTAAATAAAATTGTTTAACTAAGATTTTAGTTTAAAACTAAATTCCTTCTTTAACCATTTCTAAAAATAAATTAAAGAAGTAAATTAAACAAATTCATCTTCCTTTTGAAATATATATATATATATATATATATATATATTCTGGTTTCAGCATATTTAAATATATAATATATTTTTTTCTTTCACTGTAAATATAAAATTTCTGTGTGTATACAACTTAGTAAATTTAACAAATTAAAATATACCTTACTGTAAATATATATCCATACACACTTATGTATATATTATAAAAATCTAACTAAATAATTTAAATTAAATTATTCAAATCATACCTCACAGCATCAATCGATCGAGCATCGCCATTTCAGTCACGACCTGCTTCTCGAGTTCGAATCGAACTCGTCAATGTCGCGCACGAGTTCCCCTCCAGTCACGAGCTTCGCGACATTCATCACGTCGCCGCCCACTCTACGCGACCTTCTCCCCCCCACGCGACGTTCGCCGCCATCCCTTCGAGTCGCGCGCCGCCGCCGCGAGAACGCCCACGCCTCCACCATCATCTGAACACGAAACCGCGACTGCCTCCACGCGCAGGCCCCCCCTTGTCGCGCTCCATCTCGCGCCTCACCACCAAGCTCCAAATCGAACGCAAGCCCTAATTTTGGATTGAAGAAGAAATGATTTCACGGCCGCCATTAATTTTTTTTTTTTTTTTTTTTTTTATCGTATGAAATCTGAAATGATGGTGGGAGGGTTCGCGTATTTTTAAGGGGAAGAGATCGTGGTTGTGGCGTGATAAAAGGCATGGAACACGGCGTGTTAACAGCTGAGGTAGGTAAGGTAATGTTTACTTCTTTTTATTTTATTTTATTTTATTTATTTATTTATTTTTTCATTTAAATTTAAATTAGTTTTTTTGTTAATTGTTTGCTTTGTTTTTATTTTATTAAAATTATGTTGTTAAAAATTTAATCTAGTATATTCTTTATTTATTTTATTATATATATATTTTTTCATATTATATTTTCATTCTTATTTCAAATTCAATATTTTTTTATAATCATTAATTCAAATTTAAAATATAAGTTCAATATTAAATTTCAACTTCAAAGTCAAAATTCAAATTTCTATTCAACTTTTAAATAGATTAAATTCTAAATTTTAATCACAAATTCATCCTGATAATTTGAAATTCAATCCAAACCATCATTCAAATATTTAAAATTAATTAAATATTCCCAAATTAAATAGTTCAAAATTCAGGGTCGTTACAATCTTTCCCCCTTAAAAGAATTTCGTCCCGAAATTACAAGTTAAGAAGAATACCCTTATCCCGTCTATTATTTTTCACAACTCAAAATAGTTTTACCAACTTACTAGCCTAAATCTTTTTACTAGAGATTCACTTTTATTTCAACTAGCTTTCCAACTTCAATTATAAGTTTCAAACTATATTGTTTTACTAACCATTCAAATTTAAATTTCAAACTTTCAAAATTTCTCAAAAATTTTCTAACACCCTAAATTTTCGAAAAATTTCGCCAGCGTTTCCTTTGCGCGGCTCGATCGGTACGACTACAAAATGGCACTACGGCCCCTCAGAATCAAAAAGAAAAGAGAAAAGCCAAGTGGCTAGAGAAGAAAGTCATCAAATCTCATACTGAAATTGAAATACGTACCTTTTTGTCGAGCAATTCAATTTTATCTTTGAAATCAAAATCTCAATTTCTTTATACACCTGTATGACCTGTATAATCTGCTAGTAGTAGCATCCAAATCCAACATTCAAACTATTTTGCTAATTCTATTACAAAATTTTCAACATATGTTTCTTATATGTTTTTACTTCACTATTGAAGTTACATATCAATTTCATTCAATTTCACCTTTCAATTCAATTCACGACTTCAAATTCATTCGAATTCAATTCTCAATTTAAATTCTATTTGAATTAAATTCTAAATTTTAAATATTGAATTCTATCGATTACTTTCATTTGCTAATTCATATTACTATTTTAAATTAGTTTTATTCACTAATTCATTTCAATATTTCAATTCATCTCGATTTTTACTTAATTATTCAATTCAATTTTGCATTTCAAATTTTATTCCCTTGGAGATTATATCACAAATGAATAAATTATCAAGTTAATTTACTTAAATCCAATCCATTTTATTTAATTTCATATACTAATGATAATAATTCAATATTATCACTTCCTAACAATCATGCAACCATATACTATGATAATCCATAGAAAATCATTTCTTTTCTATACAAAAATAGTTTTGGGCAAAATTATCTTATATACCCGATTCAAAAACAATTTTTATATTCACTAACAAATACACGCTCATATCTATTATTACACTCAAACTCATTCTAGAGTACTGCTGACTCTATCTCTAATGAGTAACACCCAACAGAACCATGGTTGTCGCTTAACCAACAGCTCTGATACCAAATGTAACGGAAGCGATTTTTCGTTGCCGAAAAACCGAACCATTATGGGTTTTTAAGAAAAAGAAAGAGGTAGAAGAAGAGAGAAAGAAAAACAGAACAGAAAGAACTACAGAACAATATCAGAATCTCACAATTCGCAGCAGAACAACATATAATAATAAATGAATAATTTTTAAACAAAGAACTATATCAGTTATTTCATCACATTATATTACATTACATCAAATCATCAGAGTGTACAACAACAACAATAAACAGCGGAAAAGAAATACTATATATTATTAATATGCTATGCCATCCAGCCTGCCTCCAGCAACTCCAGAATATCCAGAATATCCTGATAAACCTAACTCTTGACTGCCCGTGTGGAAATTGGTGGGCACCCAGAGTTTAGTAAGGAAAACAATAAACTCCGAGTCAGTCATGTGACTGGTGTGAGAACTCAAAACAGTTTATTTATCTTTAAAAATCAAATAGAGGAATATTTTTATTTCAATTCGCAATGCTTTTAAAAATGAGACTACCATAAGGCCTCCCGCACACACACACATGCAAACGCAGAATCGGAGGAGATTTCTCCTTATGATAGTCAAAGATGCTTGATACGCATTTTAAATAACATTTGATATTATTATTAGTGCATAGTGTAGGAAAAATTCATTTCGAAAGTAGAATATAAATCTTAGCCAACATACGACCATTATCGTATGCCTACTATAGCTACTATCCAAACAGTGGTGACCACCATAAGTGAATAGCAGGTTCTACAACTAATACCGTACAAGTTTCGTATTGTTTCTTTGGATTTCCAACAAATGGTCAGGCCAAGGAACTTCCCATTGCCACATGAGAATGCCTCTGGATGGACATCCCCGAGAACCAAACCGGATCTCTACCAACACAAGGCCGGGTTACTCCTAACTGAGTAACAACTGACCGAATATGCCATCCCCCGGTCCTTTGGGACCTTTATCAACCGAGCGCTCGTAATCAATTCACACAATCATAAAGTGTTTTCAACATGAGTAAGTATCTGGGCTCCATACCATGATACCACCCTTTTCCAGAAGGAAATGGACACATCCTAAAGGGCGCTACCCCTCATAACCTTGCTGCATCTTTCCTGTTTTGACCATTTCCGGGATGTGAGGCTCGACGAAGTCACGTCCACAAAAACATACTTTATACAAAAGCCATGCTTTGGGTCAACAAATGATCAACACAATGATCACTAAGATAGACGATCAAATAAATGATCCTATCACAATAATCAACACAATGATCATTTCAGCATCACTCAGCATGTCACATTACCAAATTTGGGAATATATCGCTGATAACTTCAACTATATAACCTCTGAGCTCGTACGTCTTAGAGAAGGGTGTTAAGCTAAAAGAATAAATTCTTCGCCACCTCAGAAATATATTTGAAAGAAATCGGCTTTATATCTCAAAACTTGTAATGTCAGACATACAATCCATACAAGTCTGTTCCGGGCTCGAACAGAACCGAAGGCACTTACAAAGAAGTCCTTGCAATCCGAATAATTTCTAATCACGTTCGGATTTCCCATCACTTATGGAGATCTCTATACCGGGGATCAGCCAGTGCAGAGACAATCAACCAGAAACCCTCTCGTTTTCGAAAATATCCGGTCTTCAACACCGGTCTTCGAATGCAATTCATAACGACGTATCACATATTCGGAATGGGTTATACGACCCCATGGTCCTTTCCCGGTTAACCCGAATAGTGAGCGCTTATTTTAAAAATAAGTGTGGCATCCAATTCAAGCAATCACAGCAATTACTCATTCAAGGGTAAATATTGATAGTCGGTTATTTAACTATCAATAAAGATGCGCCACATCATCAGATTCCAAATAATTTTCCAAATTATTTATTTTTCCAAAAATATCTATACTAGATATAAAATCTCAATACTTCAAAAATAAACCAATGTTTATTTTAAAACCAATTTCCCTTTTTCATTTATAAATTCTATAGTGAATTTATATTTCATATTTTCTATTGATTTACAGTTTCAATAGACTTTTATTTTTAAATTCCAATTTATCTTCAAAAAGATAAATTCTTAAAAATATTCCATTTCATATTGGAAAAGTAATTCCATACTTATTCTAAAAATAAGTATTCACAAATCTTATTTATTTTCAACAATTTGAAAAATATTCAATATACTTAAACCATAGTCAAGTATCTATTTCATTCTTTAAGGAAATCATTCTTTTATTATAATTTATTTGGGTCAAAACGAATGTTGCGTAAAACATCGTTACGACAACCCAAAATCACTAGTATAGGGATTCGAAATTAAAATAGATATATATAAATCCCAATACTATATAAAACATTTCCTTTCGGAAATCATTTACTATAACAACAGTGTTATAGTCCACCATTTCCTTCTATTTCTCGAAAACGTCTATTTCAACAATAAATGTTGAAATCTATGTTCTCATTCCCTTCTATTTCTTGAAAACGTCTATTTCAACAATAAATGTTGAAATCTATGTTCTCATTCCCTTCTATTTCTTGAAAACGTCTATTTCAACAATAAATGTTGAAATCTATGTTCTCAATACTCAATGCATTTTAAAATATCTTTAAACCGTTTTAATTTCTTTTTAACACATTCTTTCCTCAAAAGATATCCATTTTATTCAATAATATATTTACCGTTCAAAAACGTGAATATAACTTCTTTAATATAACTTCTTTATAAACTTCTATATTCAATTCATCAAATTCAATTGGTTTCGGTTATAAATTCCATTTCTATTTAAAAGCTTCGATTTTGTAAATCTCGTTTATTAACCCAATTCAATTGATACAACTCAATTTTAATACCAAAGGTTTATATTATAAGTCAAGTACTTATAATTTATTTATTTACAAATCGTTCCTTTGAACTTCACCAATTATAAATCTTATTACTTATAAGTTTTCTTTATAAATTTCCTATTTCCAACTTATCAAATTCGATTTGATTTCGGATTTATAAAACAACGTTTATAAATCCCATTTATAATTTCATAAACTTCTATTTACCAAAAGTCAATTTATTAGCAAATTCCATTTATCTTCCACATAAATGACAAGGTCCAATTCATAAGAAATTTACTTATAGACTTTTGTTTTACAAATCTATACATTTTCTAACTTCACACTTTATAAATTTATAAATTTTCATTTACTTATAAAAACAATTTATACTTCATTTATAACATTTATAAAAACTCAATTTATAATTCCAATCATTTTAAATTTATAAAAATCAATTTAAAAATCTTTTATATACATTGTTTTTAATAATTCAAAAATTCCAATTTAAACCAATTTCAATTTACTTAACTATTTATTTCCAAAAATCTCAATTTGATTTTATTTTATAAAAATCTTAAATTCTATAACTTCAAAAATTAAATTTTTAATTTGGTTTAAAATGAATCAATTCAAAATTTTACTAAAAACATATATTTGGAAAATCGATTTAAAAATCCCTTTAAAATCAAAAATCATTATTTTTAACTTTAAAAACGAATCCGATGATGCCACAGCATCAATTGGTCAATCACTACACAAATATCATATATCGATATGATATTCACAATCATCAAAAATATTTATAAACAAATAAATATTTGTGAGGGGTCCAGTTGGATCCCTCCAACCTGTTTCCCTGCATCCAAAGAGTTAGCACAATACCCATTCCACTTCGAGGTGGAATATCGCGGTATATGGGATTTAAAAAAAATATTCCGCTTACTAACGGCGCAATAGGGTCTCATCCGCTATACGAGGCGGGAAATCAATCAACTGCAATATATACATATGCCAATATATATATATTGCTATATATAGATATATCCTAAAATATCTACTATCACAATCAAGCAAACAATCAATCAATCCATCAACAAATTTTAAATATAACTATTTAAAATTTAATAAACCCTTTTTGAGTGAGAAGTTCTCACCTTAGCTTTTATTTTGCCATCCATTTCCAATTCCGGCTTGATTTCTTCATTTATACCTTGTATAAATATTTACACAATCTATTAATATTCGAATAGATCGAATAATAAATTTTCATTTTTGATTGTTTTAATTATTCAATGGTTTTGTTCTAAACCAATTCCTTTAACAATTTTATTCAACTAATTATTTCATCTCAAGTTAATGATTTTTATTTTTAGCTAAAAATTAAAGATTCAAACTGATTTTCTTTTTAAAATAATTCTAACATTTTGCTTATATAAATTTTCTTCAATCTTTTAAAATTCCTTTGTTTAATAAATTATTTTAACTAAAAATTAAATTTAATTAACCATAGATTTAACTTTAACTAAAGATTTTCTTTTTAGTTTAAAACAGATTACTCTTAACAAATTTATTTAATAAAAATTAAATCTCAACTAAATTTACTTAAATAAATTTATTTAACTACAATTAAATTTTAAAACTAAATTTTTTTCTTTTAATAATTGATCTAATTTCAATTTAAAATTTTAAAACTAAGTTTCCTTTTTTTAAAAATAAATTTTATTTAGCCTACAAATACCTATACTTATCATTTAAAATTCCTATAATTTTTCCTTGTCTAATATATACCCACTTTTTTCCAATAATAAATAATATTTTCTTTTGATAAATCATTTTATCAAATAAGTAAAATTTCTAACAAATTTTCTTTTACTGGAAATTAAAATCTCATTGACACATATTTTGTCTTCAAAAATTTTATTTAACTATAATTTAAATTCCCTTTTTTCTTTTAAATAAATAAAGTAACCAGTGATTTACGTTTAAACTAATGGTTTTAAATTCTAAGCTAGCTTCCTTTTAACAAATTCTAAAATCGTTAAACAAGTTAATTTACAGTTAAATCACCTAATCCATTATTTTAATTTCAAACTAATGATTTGATTAATTATTTAGTTTAAAAATCAAATTTCCTTTAAATAAAATTGTTTAACTAAGATTTTAGTTTAAAACTAAATTCCTTCTTTAACCATTTCTAAAAATAAATTAAAGAAGTAAATTAAACAAATTCATCTTCCTTTTGAAATATATATATATATATATATATATATATATATATATATATATATTCTGGTTTCAGCATATTTAAATATATAATATATTTTTTTCTTTCACTGTAAATATAAAATTTCTGTGTGTATACAACTTAGTAAATTTAACAAATTAAAATATACCTTACTGTAAATATATATCCATACACACTTATGTATATATTATAAAAATCTAACTAAATAATTTAAATTAAATTATTCAAATCATACCTCACAGCATCAATCGATCGAGCATCGCCATTTCAGTCACGACCTGCTTCTCGAGTTCGAATCGAACTCGTCAATGTCGCGCACGAGTTCCCCTCCAGTCACGAGCTTCGCGACATTCATCACGTCGCCGCCCACTCTACGCGACCTTCTCCCCCCCACGCGACGTTCGCCGCCATCCCTTCGAGTCGCGCGCCGCCGCCGCGAGAACGCCCACGCCTCCACCATCATCTGAACACGAAACCGCGACTGCCTCCACGCGCAGGCCCCCCCTTGTCGCGCTCCATCTCGCGCCTCACCACCAAGCTCCAAATCGAACGCAAGCCCTAATTTTGGATTGAAGACGAAATGATTTCACGGCCGCCATTAATTTTCTTTTTTTTTTTTTTTTTATCGTATGAAATCTGAAATGATGGTGGGAGGGTTCGCGTATTTTTAAGGGGAAGAGATCGTGGTTGTGGCGTGATAAAAGGCATGGAACACGGCGTGTTAACAGCTGAGGTAGGTAAGGTAATGTTTACTTCTTTTTATTTTATTTTATTTTATTTATTTATTTTTTTTTTTCATTTAAATTTAAATTAGTTTTTTTGTTAATTGTTTGCTTTGTTTTTATTTTATTAAAATTATGTTGTTAAAAATTTTATCTAGTATATTCTTTATTTATTTTATTATATATATATTTTTTCATATTATATTTTCATTCTTATTTCAAATTCAATATTTTTTTTATAATCATTAATTCAAATTTAAAATATAAGTTCAATATTAAATTTCAACTTCAAAGTCAAAATTCAAATTTCTATTCAACTTTTAAATAGATTAAATTCTAAATTTTAATCACAAATTCATCCTGATAATTTGAAATTCAATCCAAACCATCATTCAAATATTTAAAATTAATTAAATATTCCCAAATTAAATAGTTCAAAATTCAGGGTCGTTACACCAAAGACCCTCAAATCCAAAAGGATTTAAAAGATCTCCAAACAAAAGCTCCAAAAACTTTAAAGACTTCCAAAATCTTCCAAAACTATTAACTTCTAGATCCAGATTCTACTAAGCTTCAAAATCTACGGCTAACCTGACTGTAGGATGCCCGTGTGGAAAACTATGCGCACCTAGATTTAGAAAGGGAACAATAAACTCTAGGTCAGTCATGGGACTGGTGTGAGAAAACAAAAACATTTGGTTTGAAGAAAAGAAATTAAAATGAAATCCGCAATGCTTTTTGGAAAATGAAACTACCATAAGGCCTCCCGCCACACACACAATGGAAACGCACAATTGGAGGAGATTTCTCCTTGTGATAGTCAAACATGCTTACTATGCAAAATCCTTTTGATATTATTATTAGTGCATAGTGCAGAAAACCTTTCGAAAGTATCATATTAATCTTAGCCAGGATAGACATTTCAAACTATGTCTACTATAGCTACCATCTAAACGGTGATGACTACCATAAGTAAATGGCAGGTTATACAACTAAAACTGTACAAGGTGCATATTGGAGATTAGATTTCCAACAAATGGTCAGGCTAAGGTGTAACAACCCAAATTTTGATAATTAAAAATATTAAATTTAATAAGGTTTTGGGCTTTAATATTGTCAGAAATTAAAATCTATGATTTATTAAATTGAATCTTATTAGATTTGAAATTTTGACTTTAAGATAAATATTAAAACAATTAATTTAATGAGATAAAACATATAATTAGCTAATATAGATTGAATGTAATTGACTATTATACTATGTTAACGTAATTGCAATCAATTTAAATAATAAAGGTTAATAAGGAATAGAATAAATGGTGTATAAATTAATGTAATCTTATGTTATTAATTGCAATTGGTTTTAATATGGAGTATGAAATCAATTATTTTGTACGTAAATTTATTAACCTTTTTTTGTAAAGAATAAGTTAATAGATATAAATTATTAATGTATAACCATTGTTTCATTTATTTTCTTATTATTAAATCGGTTAGAAATTTATTTGGTAATTAATGGAGATTTAACGTAATTAAAATATTACAATTGATATAAGAAGAAACGTTAACTGTTGAGTGGTGAGTGTAAAACTTATGTCAATCAATTGCATAAGGGAATAGTTGATTTAATAATAAGAATGTAAATCAAAATAAAAGGATTTTTTTGAAATTTAAATATATAATAAACATGTTTTATTACATTTGTAATTAAATGATGGAATTAAATTAGTATATAGATATTGGGTTTAACATAGAAAATTGGATTTCAAAGCAAACAATTGGATTAATTATCTTCCCTGTATTAAGGTACGTTTTGAGATTTAATCATTGTAAGTAATAGTAATTATATCTTGCCATCAATAAGAGATAGAAGTAAATGGTAATTAATTAATGATATGTGCAATATATGTTTTATGTTAAAAATATAATGAGAATTTCATTGAGAAATATTACGTTCAAATTGTAAGCACTTAAATTTGGTACAAACATAATGATAATATGAAATTAATTGATAAAGAAATGATATGGTTGTACGAAGTATTATTTCTGTGACTCTTTAATGGGATAATCTTTAAATATAAGTTGGTTTAATGAAAATAACATTTATTATCAAATAAAACGGATCTTTCATTTGTGAATGTAGTTTCAATTTCATTAAAATAAAGAATAGAATGATTGATTTAATGGAAGAAATATAAGTATATTTGAACTGTGTTTTAGCATATAGATGTTACAAGAGTGGAAAAATAATTTATTTAAGTAAGTTATTTGTTTCTCTACTGTATAAGCAACAAATTTATAAATGTGCTTAAATGACTAAAGGAAACAATTATTCTATTTTTCATCCATTTTAGTTGTCTATTTTGAAATTTAACTTTACAAGTAACTGTAATTAATATAATTGAAATATTTCAAAGAGAAGGGAAGAAACCGTTGACTGTAATTAATAGATTTAATAAAAGAAACGCATCTTTTGTGTTAAACAGAAAGCATGTTTTAATGGAAATAAAAGATCATTTTGGGAAAACCAAATTAAACGTTTTCATTTTTATGGTAAGTAATTTTATTTATTATGCATAGATAAAAAAATAAAATGCGTACAGATTTGAATATTATTTGAGTCAATGAAGTCAATTTGGTTATGTTTCACAAATTGAATTTCAAAAAGGTCGTGCGATGTACATGGTCCCTTCATTTCTTTTGTTATTAATTGTTGCATGTTTTCAGACGTATAAAAATAAAACTTTCATTTTGAACAAGAATGATTTTGGATAAAAAAAATTGAATTTTAGAATAACATATACACACACATGCACATTAATATTCAAACTTTTAAATATATCAGAGGGTTCATGGTTGTGTAAATATCGTGGAATCAGTTAGAAATTACTTTTTTTTTACAGTTGTACATTGATTACATAAGTTTATATTCATTTTTCCATTTTATATATGGTTGAAATTTGTAAACGGGTTGCATTAATGCGACCATTACAGTAATTAAAAAGTAAAGTAAATCATTTTTATAGTGCATAGGTTGATATATATTCATTAATCAATAAAATTTGTTTGAGTAACGTAAATAAATATATATTGAATGTTTGATTAATTGATCGGTTGATTGTTAATTGATTGATTGAGTAAATGTAGTGTGCACATATATTAGCATAAAACGAATGTTTTAATATGGAATTTAATAATGTAAATATATGTATATTGGGGTTTATTGATATAAATTAATTGGAGAAGTTTTGGAATGTGGACCCAAAAGGTTTGATTATAGGAAATAGGTGGTCCCTTCATTTACTTTACATTTATTATCACCTTGCAATCTCTCTCTTTTCGTTTTCAAATAGTCTAATAATTAAACGACTCATTCATTTCTTATAAATTAATGGTTGCTTCATTTGATTTATTTATAATTAATAATTTCCACATTCTTTTCATTTGTTTCTCCTTTATTCGTTTGCTCTTTTTAAATGCTTTACCTGAAGTTTTTTCCTTTTCTGGTTTTTCGTTTCTAATGCGAACATCCAAATTAATATGCATGCCCTCTAATTAGCATTTACTATTTTTCGTTTCAAAAGTTTATTTTGCTTATGCATCATTAGTTCTTGTAGCTTCCTTTCATTCGCAATTCTTGAAGCTTCATATTTAAAACGGAAGATTTATTTTTATCTTTATTGATATATTTATTCCTTTAGTTTACATCTTTCAATACTACATTTTAGAGCTATTCATATTTTTACATTATTTCAATTCCTAGTTTGTTTATATATACCTTATTAGCTTTTCATTTTTTTCCATCTTCATTCTTGTAGCCTCATTTCTAATCTCATCTTCTGTAGCTTCATTTTTCCAAATAAAATTCTCATCTCATTTCTTTTCACTCTTCACCTTCCTCATTCCCTTTTCTTATTTTTAAAAATCTCCTTCTTCTCTTTTTTTGCTTCATTTTCATGTTTTTTTTATTCTTCTTCAAATCTTCTTCTTCTTTTTCAAAGCTTCCTTTTCTTTTTCAATTCTTCATCTCTTTAAATTTTCTTCTTCTTTTCCAAGCATTCTTCTTTTTCCAGATCCTTTTCTTCATATCCAGATCTATACAAACTTCTCTGTCTCTTCAAAAACATTCCAAAAAAAAAGATTAAGATAGCAAGGAAATAAATCAGAAGGGGGAAGTAGTAGCGGATTCAAATCCGACTAGACAAGGGAAATCCAAAAGGTGAGTGTTTAAGCTCACTCACGAAATACTAAAATTTCGTTGCAAGTTAAACCAGGTCATATAGTGATAGATTTTTGATTGTTGGTTTGGAATATTTATAAATATTTAATTTGAATAGCTAAATTCCAATATGTGATGACTAATAATTACTGTGACATGTTATTGAATTGGTTGATTTGTTGAATTGATTGATTTGAATGTTGAATGGATTGTGCTTGATTGTATATTTGTTCATTTATTTGATATATCCTTGTTATCACCCTATAGTTTATTGTATTATTTAAATTTTCATATTGATTATTTGCACACTGAATAAGGATGTAAAACCCATGAATTTCAAGTATTTACATCAGAGGAAAAATAGTATGTTTAGATTTACTATTTAAACCATAAAAAATGATTTTGGGAAGTAAACTGTCGTTACCTTACTTGAAAGTTTTCAAAATTAAATTTTGAAACATTGGGAAGTTTCCAAAAAGGTGAATATTGAAACTTTGGAACATTTTTATAAATCAAATCTCTAAAACTGTGAAATTTAACTGGGAATTGTTCTGTAAATTTGAAATTTACTAGAATGGATCTATTATGAAATCCATTTTATTTTGAATATGGAAATTATAAAATTTCCAGAAATTTGAACCTTCAAAAAATGTAGTTATCTGCATTCCTTGTTTCATATACTTTTGATTTAATTTGCATAAGAATTTTAGTTCTGACTCGAGTGTATTATCTTCCTTTATGCTCGGGTCAGCCTGAGTTTTTCAGCATTGAAGACTATTTCTGGTGGACGAAGACGAAGATTCAGTATATTATTGTTATTTATTATTCCACTATATTCTGTGTTCCGCTGCATTATTGGTTATTTATGATATATGTATAACTCTGATTTGAATTTGTAAAAGTGTAATCAAATTTTATTTGTAAAACAGCTTCATGAACTGTTTATTTGATTATTATATTTTGTCGTTACGCTGTGAGATTCTGTATTTTGTTTTTTTTCTTATTTACCCCATTAACAATCCTCCCTTTTGAATGGTTTGATTCTGACATGTGTGGTTTATTGTTGATTTGAACCATCCAAAAGGGTGGGTCATTATAGTTGGCATCAGGGCTTAGGTTTAGACATACCTTAGCCTGTTTGGGGTTAACTCATTAGAGATAGGGTAGTAATACCCTAGAATGAGTTGTTTGAGTGTATATACGAGAGCGCGTATTTGTTATTGTTATAAACATGTTTTATATAAATTTTAAAATGAAATTATTTTTCCTAATATTATATGATATATATAAAGGAATATATTTTTAAGACTAGTATAGTTATTTGTAATGTGTTTGATTTATGAAATGGTAATATTTAATTATTATCATTTTGTTGACTTGTTATATTTAATCAAATTACAAACATTGGTTAATTATTGTTGATTGAATTAATGGACTAAACATGTAATAACTTGGATTTTTGGGTATAAGAAAATTGAATAATTATCCGAGTTTAACTATTAAAATGTGATAATCCCTTAATTAAATTATATAAAATGGATAAAATTGTTATCTTCAAATATAAATAACCAAAAATAAAATCTGTTTTATATTAATTTAAAACAAAAGAATTTTATAAATTTAGAAAAATATTTATTTAGTAGTAAATAAATGCAAAAGCATTTAAATTAGCATGTATGAATGGATTAAATAATTTATATTATTTTTCTTTATAATTTTAGTTTAAGATGGTAAATTTAATCCTTTAATGGTTAATAAATTTTTAATTTGGCAATATTGATAAGAATTTTCTTTGAAAGCTAACAAAATTCTATTTTTATAATATATATTTGGTATATATATTGTAAATAGAAATATCTTTTGTTTTAAATAAAAGATGTATTTTCAAATTGTAATATACACATATATATATATATAAATATATATATATGTGTGTATGTTATAATTTGGAATTATTTAGAAATTTAATTTAGTCTATTAATAATTTATATATGAATGAATATTGTAATTGAAGCTTTGTTTTAAAATCTATATTTTTCAAAAGTTAATTTAGATTAATTCAATTGTTTTCAAAAATATAAGATAGTTATTTATTTTTATATAATAGTTTAAAATAAAGTTCTATTTTAAGTGTTTAAATTAAAATGGTTATAAAATATATGTATAAAGTTATTAATAAACTTTCTTTTAAAATTTTATTATTATTATTATTATTATTTCTTGAACACTAAAAGTAGAAGTTTTAGATTTTAAATACATGTATAAAGAGATATTTATATAATAATTAGTATTAGAATATATTTTTTTAAAGGTAAACTTATGTTTTATTTATAAAGTAAATTTAATAAGTAAGTTATATTTGCATTTAAATTAAGTAAAAATTTAATAAAAATTGCTAAGATATGTGTAGACATATTAACAAGTTAATAACAATTGTAAAGCTATTAAAGAAATCAAATAACACATGTAAGAAGATTTAGAAATTAAGTGACAAGTGTCTTAAATTTAAAATTCACTTTCTTTGATTTTTAATAAATCATAATCTAGTTCATAAAACATATTTTCTTCCTTCTTTCAAAATTAATGGCAAATCAGTGAATACTTTCAAATCTGAAATTAAAAACCCAAGACCAAGACAAAATTCTGCAATTTCAAATCTTCTGCAATACAATTGAAGTTCAACTGCAAATCAAGTTATTTTCAAATTAAAGTTGTTCATGCCTGGAATAAGTTTTGTTCTCTGCAAATTAGAAGCAGGTGAGTAATCTACACTTTTATGGATGAATTTGATTTTCCGATGCATGTGACAAGGAAGTAATGCTGTAATGATTACATGTACGAATTAATGGGTTGCATACATATTAATTTGGGATTGCCTGTGTGATAATCTGCATATACATATAATCTCTGTTTTCAGTTTACAGGCCTAAATTCCAGGTATAAATCGAATTTTTTTATCTGAAAATAATTTGGGGTAGGGTGTTTTTAAGAATATGATTGAATCAACCAAGTATCATTGTTTTTATATACTTCCAGGTTGAATTTATAGTTAGTATTCGACAGAAGGAGGAAGTACAGTACATATGAAAACACATCAAAATCAAAATCATAATAATTGTTTGTTTCAAATATATGATTGATTCCGTTTTCAAAAATTAGGATTTTTAAAATTAGAATCAAGAATTTTAGGCTTTAAAATCATGAGATATCATATGTTGGATGAAATATGGGTTTCGTGCAAATTCGAGTGATCGATGGCATTTGAGTGGTTATGGTTCTCGCTGAAGCAAGCGTGGGGACCTGCGATGTCGGCAAAAATGGTGGTGGAAATTCTTGTTCACCGAGACGGTGGAGAGCGGTCGAGGTAGGGTTTTAGGTGAGTTTAAAGTCAAGGTCGGAATGAGGACTACTGTTTCTGGAACAGGACACCGGAGTTCACCGGTTGAGGGGGGAATGAAGTACGTGATCACGGTGAAGCTTTGGGTTGCGTATCAGATTTTCTGATAACTGGAATTGAAGTGGCGAGAGGATTTTTGGTCGAAGCTTCCTATTTTCTGTTCGATCAGAAGACTCGATTTTAATTGGGGGCTTGGAATTATTTCTGGTCCATTGGGATCGTAAAGGGTGATGACCAGTGACGTGCCAGAGTAAACATTGGTGGTCGGAAGTGTCTGGATGACCGGAGCACGTGCACGTGTATGATTCGTGTATCTAGGTTTTATACATTTGGGGAAGATGTAGATTCCATGGGTAGAACGCGGGGCATTTGCGTGCTGACTCGAAGATAGGTAGTGTTTGAGCGTTTGCTTGAGTTTTTGTAAGATGCTTTCGGGAAGGATGATTGTTTTATCGATAACAACTTCGGGTTCATGCTTGTAAATCGTTTGACTATTGCTGATGATAAGAAGATGGAAGGAGGGGATTTCATTGTTTTCGTGGATCCTGGTTATGGTGGGCCAAGGGTAGTGGGCTGGTTTGTTTTTGTAATTAAATTTAAACAATGGTTAAGGAAACAAAAGTGTAACAACCCGCATATTTATCGATTTTATATTTAAATATTTTATTTAAATATTTTATCGTTAGTGGGATTTTAGTCCGAAAAGCTACTTTTTGCATACGGTCGAATTAGGACTCGGGACCACTCCCATTGAGTTTAAAATGCCGTTTGCGACCTTTTTGAGTATAAGCTTCGATATGTTTGGAGAAAGTTGATTTCTGCTACTTTTTACTTTGGGTTTGGTTTTTGGGCTCAGCCCTATGTTAACTAATGCTCAAATCTGAGCCACTCTTCCCCACTCACTCTCATTCTCTTCTCTTTTCAGTTTTCTTAGCTTTAATGGTGGGAGAGATTGGAAATTAAAACTCCAAAACCCTAGTTTCTCTTGCAAATCAAATTCCTAGCTCCAAACTCAAGAAGAACCCATTGGTAAGCTTCTCTTCTTCTTCTCCAACTTCTTCTCTTACCAATTTCAGGAATTCCTAAACCTAATTTTGGGAATGTTCTTGTTTTGAGCATAGATTCAAGCTCATTTGGGTTGTGTTGAAGAGAGGTTGATTCTCCATTTGCTTTCAAGCTTCTTCTTGTTTGATTTTGAGAAAAGGTGAGATTTTTATCTCACATCTATGACTATAATTATCTTTGGTTGTTGGGTATGAATTCCTAACACTTCTTCATGTGCATTTGCTCTTGATTTGGATTGGTTTTGTGAATATTCCAATTTTTGGGTTTTTAAGTCAAATTTGTGTGAAATCCTTTTATGGATGTTTGATCATGCTTTTAGTGATGCACCGAGGAGCATATAGGACCGGGTTGCCGATTAGCATAAACCCTTAGTGCCAATGTTCGTCCGGTGGCATTTTGGAAGAGTTTGCTCTTCATTTGAATAAGGCTGAAAATAGCCCAGGCATGATTTAGTCGACTGAAAACTCTATTCAGTCGACTGAACCTGAAACCCGAGAGTTTCCAGGCATGATTCAGTCGACTGAAAAACTCTGCACAGTCGACTGAAACTGGAAACAGAAAGTTTCCTGAACCTGGAAAATTTCCAGGTACAGGGTCAGTCGACTGAAAACTCTGTTCAGTCGACTGAACCTGCTGTTTGAGTCCAATTTGCCTTTTTGGATTGAAATTCCAATTTAAATCGATTCGTGATAATCCTATTTGTTGTTATCATCTATTATGACTTTGAGACTCTTTTTAGGGATTTTTGAATATCCATTTCGATGGATCCTTTATCGATTTCGTTGGATTTTATTCACGTCTTCGTATGTGAATTTTTTGTGATTGATTGTTCTTACAATCTTCTTCGTGATTTGTCACTTTAAAAATATAAAGGTTTTCTATACTAGTAGTAAATATCAAAACTCTTTCCTCAAACGATTTCAATACTATTTTAATACCAAATTCGTTTATAAAACCGTTTTCCAATCTATTAGTATATACAAACCTTTACCTCACTCGTATGAGAAATCTAATTAAACGGCTTAGTAAAACAAGTGGTATGAAACGCTTGCGTTTACTTTGTCGGTTAGTTCTTGGACTTGTTCGATTGAACCTCTTGTGATAATTTTCTAGTGGAGATTTACAGTTTGTTCGTAAATATTTAAGTTAAGCAAGTGGTTATGGGACATGAAGCTAAACTCATATATTTACTAGCTTAGTGTAATTGACACTTCTCGCTGATCATGACAATCATCTTTGTGATTTAGACTAGCAATGTGCGATGTCTCTTTGTCTGCGAGGGAGACTAAACCTCGTTTTGTGGAGTTTCGACTCAATTTGTGATGGAGTAGCAACCCATGGTCTTCGGGCCGTTTGTGGAGCTTCGGCTCAATTTGTGATGGTTAGCGACCATGGAATTAGCGTTCCGTTTGTGATACACGTGTTGGTGAGCTTTATGCTCCCGTTTGTGATAGGCCTCCCCCCTTTTTTTGTGATTTCTGGATTTCTTGTGTAGATTTCTAGAATTTGTGTTTCACCAATTTTTCGTGATTTCCATTGATAAGTCTTATCGATATTTGTGCATTGGTGAATTTGTGTGTCATTGACTTTTGTGATTTCTGGATTTCTTGTGTAGTCTTCTGGAATTTGTGCGTCATGGAGTTTTGCGATTGACATTGATATTATCGTCAATATTTGTGGTTTGATCAACGAAATAAAGAGTATGACACTTCTTGGATTCTTGTGTAGATTTTGTGATATTGAATAATCCCTTGTTGATTATCAACTACTTATATATCACAGCTTGGCCTTGTGATTATTATGTGTTTAGTCATAACTCTGATTCTATATCGTTTCATCTGATATCTATAGTTAGACTGATCCGTTTATTATTTTCTTATTAAATAATACTCGGGTCAGACCGAGATGTTACAGGTGCTTCTGCTTGACTTCTTATCCGGGATTAACTCCTTGACTTTTGGGTTAACTACTTAGATTAGTAGTTATTTTGTTGTATACATTTGAGATATAGACTCCTTAATGTATACTTATTCTTTTGTGTAGTTCGTGTAACTATTCTTTTGTGATATTGTGGATCTTTTTAGACCACTACTCTGATGTACACTTTCTAGTGTAATATTCATATCTATTTTCCGCCTTTGTGATATGAATGGTCTGTGACTGATTTGTGTTATGCTTATTTCTATATTTTTTTCCGAAGGATTTATATAGCCACCGTGTAGTAGCTTTGAGTTTGTGTCGGTATGTCGGATTTCCTCTTGAAATAGAATGCATGTTATATTATCTGACATATCGGTGCTCGCGCAAAGAAATTACATGGATGGTCGCTCCTCAACAGCCTTATTCTCCGTGCTAGTCGACAGCATTCACCGAAATGTTTTTGGCTAGCGTGGGTATAGAGGTGGGGCGTCACAGCTTGGTATCAGAGCCAAACTTCGGAACAATATGGAATATTATAACAAGGATCATCGTCTTAAGTTCATCTTAGGAGTCGTGCTTTAGGATTTTATTCGGGTCTACGTACCGTTCTATCCTATTTTCTTTTATGATTCCATGTTTTGTCTATGAAGATTGCTTGATATTCAATTTGGTGAATAACCTTTTTCTTCCTCTTCTTTCTTTCTAAAGGAAGAGAAATGTCTAGACCTGGCCGCCCCAGAGCCGTGCCATCTAGCACTCCGCCCCAGGATGGAGTTTTTATGACTGCTCAACAGCTTCTTGATTTAGTGACTAATGCTCAAGCAGCTGGGGCTAACCCGGAACCTACTCACCTAAAGTCGGGATTTGCACACTTGTGTAGCGATTACACTAATTTGGGTGGGGAGCCATTCAAAGGTTCCGAAACTGTTATTGAAGTACAGGCTTGGCTAAGAACATGCGATCGCATCTTTTCACGCATGAATCTTATTGACCTTCACCGAGTTCAGGTGGCCTCTAGTATGCTCCGAGAAAGAGCATTGGACTGGTACGAACTTCTTATTTTTGAAATTAATGAAGCGGATCTCACCTGGGAGAAATTCCGAGAGCGCTTCGAGTTAAAATTCGTACCAGAAGCAGAAAAAGTGACATTGGCTCGACGATTTATAGACCTTATTCAAGGTGAGTCATCCGTGACTGATTACGTCGCCTCCTTCGAGTCGCTTTCCAAATATGGGGTTGAATACATCAACACCCCTCTGAAGAAGAATCAAAGATTTGTTTATGGCTTAAACAAAAGCCTCAAGAAGCCATTACTTCTAAAGTTAAAAGTTTCTTTCGACCAACTCGTTAATATCGCTCTTCGTCTTGAAGAGGCGGATAGAGAGAATGATGTTGAAGTGGTGGGTTCCAAACCAAACTTCAACAACAAGAAGAGGCCAAGCAAATTCAAGGGTCCTTATCCCAATAAGAAAGGGAAGCAAGCAACCTCCGTGGCAAAGACTGCTTCCTTTGGTCGTGGGGAATGCTATAATTGTGGTTCGAAGGACCATTATGCAAACAAGTGCCCAAAGTCTCTTTCTTGTCGCTACTGCAAAGTTCCCGGTCATGTTTTATCTTCATGCCCCAAGCTTCAGGGCAAGAAGGAGGGAAAGTTAAATGTTGCTCAAGACCCTGGCAACACATCTCGTGGCCAAGGTATTTCTCATTCTATTCTAGATGGAATTATTTTGTTTCGTGATCATCCTATTCGAGTTCTTTTTGATACGGGTGCGTCCCATTCTTTTATATCAAAAGAACTTGTTGATACTTTTTCTTTGGATGTTTTGTGTTTAATGACTTCTTTGAGAATTGCGAATCTGGTTGGTGGATCCGCAACAATCAGTTTATTGTGTAAAGATGTCGAGATTATTTTGTGTGATTTTTCTTTCCGAGCCGATTTGCATGTCATGCGTTATTTAGGCTTTGGAATGATTTTGGGAATGGATTGGCTTAACCATTATGAAGCTCATATCCTATGTCCTGAGCGGACTATTCATCTTCGACATCCTCAATCTGTTAATCAGGTTTCTGTTATTCTTAAAGATTCAGATTCTGCATTGGTTGCATCTTTATATTCTTTAAATCCTCGTGATGACGATGATGATGATGAGGGTGATATTATTTCTCTTATTCACTTCGTTTGTGAATTTTCCGACATATTCGAGCCCGTTTTAGGATTACCACCTAAGCGAGCAATTGAGTTCAGAATTAATCTTATTCCGAGAGCTCAACCTATCACTCGTCCTCCTTATCGTATGTCCAATA
The DNA here is from genome assembly GCA_030765085.1 of Allium cepa. Taxonomy (NCBI): domain Eukaryota; kingdom Viridiplantae; phylum Streptophyta; class Magnoliopsida; order Asparagales; family Amaryllidaceae; genus Allium; species Allium cepa. The sequence continues at coordinate 807,789,552 of CM060928.1, forward strand.
AAGAAAACGAGGAGATGCGTAAACAATTATCTGAATTGGAAATGAAGCAATTTATTCGCTCTAGTTCCTCGCCTTGGGGAGCTTCAGCTATTTTTGTGAAGAAATCCGATGGTACACTTAGGCTTTGCGTTGACTACCGCAAGCTTAGTGATCTTACTATCAAAAATAAATATCTTTTACCTCGGATTGATGATCTATTCGATCAACTTAGTGGTGCTAGAGTCTTTTCACAATTGGACTTGGCTACCGGTTTTTATCAGCTTCGTATTGCAGAGGATAGCATTCCTTTGACATCGTTCCGTACTCTGTATGGATCTTATGAATGGCTTGTTATGCCATTTGGGTTAACTAATGCCCCGGCTTATTTCGTTGACTTAATGAATCGAGTTTTTAAAGACTTTCTCGACCGGTTTGTTCTCATCTTTATCGATGATATTCTTGTTTATTCTAAAACCGAGGAGGAGCATGAAAGACATCTTCGGATTGTGTTGGAAACTCTTAGGAGTAATCAATTAAAGGCAAAATTTTCTAAGTGCCACTTTTGGCAATCTCGTGTGAAGTTTCTCGGTCACATTATTTCTGAATCCGGAATTTCCGTGGATCCTTCAAAGATTGAAGCGATTCAAGATTGGAAGAGACCGGAGAGTGTGACAGAGATTCGTAGTTTTCTCGGATTGGCGGGCTATTACCGTCGTTTTATCAAAGACTTTTCTAAGATTTCCGTGCCTCTCACTAGCTTGACGAAGAAAGGTGTTAAATACATTTGGTCGGACAAATGTGAAGCTTCTTTTCAGAAATTAAAAGAACTTCTTTCTGATGCTCCTATTCTTGTTATTCCCGATGGGAATCAAGATTTCGTTGTTTATACCGATGCTAGTCGCATTGGTTTGGGTGTCGTTCTTATGCAAAAGCAACGCGTTATTGCTTATGATTCTAGGCAATTAAAGCCTGCTGAGACTAGATATGCCACTCATGATTTAGAGCTCGCGGCTATTGTTTTTGCTCTTCGGATTTGGCGTCACTATCTCTTAGGAGAGAAATTTGTTCTTTACACAGATCATAAGTCTTTGAAATATTTATTCTCTCAAAAGGAACATAATTTGCGTCAACAGCGTTGGCTCGAATTTCTGGCACCATATGATCTTGATATTCTTTATACTCCCGGTAAGGGTAATCTTGTCGCCGATGCTCTTAGCCAAAAACAACAAGCTGTTGTTTCTATGATGATATCCGAATGGAACGATCTCGAGATTTTATCCACTTGCGAAATTCGAGACCGTGTTTCCGATTTATGCACATCATTTGTTTTATGTAGCCTTGAGGCTCATCCATCTCTTTTAGACCGCATTCTTGTAGCTCAAGGGCTAGATATTGAATTGGTTCTTCTTAGCCAAAATATTAAGGACAAAATTGATATTGAAGGTTTGAAAGACTTTAATATCGATTCTCGTGGCGGCATTCGGAAATTTGGTAGACTTATCGTGCCAAATGTTAGGGATCTTCGTAAAGATATTTTAGAAGATTCTCATCACTCTAAATTTACCATTCATCCCGGTAGTAGTAAAATGTGACGCCCCACCTCTATACCCACGCTAGCCAAGAACACTCCGGAGTAGTGCTGTCAACTAGCACGGAGAATGAGGCTGTTGAGGAGCGACCATCCATGTAATTGCTTATCACACGGTGGCTATAAATAATCTTCGGAAACAAACATAGAAATAATCATATCACAAATCAGTCACAGACATCCATATCACAAAGGCGGAAGAAGATATGAATATATAACTAACACATGAAAGTGTACATCAGAGTAGTGGTCAGTAAGTTCCATGATAATACAAAAGAATAGCAACACGTGCTATACAAAAGAATACAACTATGAGTCTATATCTCAAGTGTATACAACAAAAACTGCTAATCTAAACAGTTAGCCAAAAGTCAGAGTGATGAATCCCTGGGAAGAAGTCAAGCAGAAGCACCTGTAACATCTCGGTCTGACCCGAGTATTATTTAAGAAAATAATAAACGGGTCAGTCTAGCTATAAATATCAGATGACATGATATAACATAAAAGATATGGCATAAACATAAACATCCATAATGACATACCACTATAAGTATGTAAATAATGATCAACAGAAGATCAATCAATAAGAGATAATCAATATCACAAGAATCTTCTCAAAGATTCGAAAAGGGCATCATACCCCAAACTTGTACTCATAACAAGTCAATGACATAAATTCTAGAAATCAATGCAAGAAGTCCAGAAATCATAGAAAAGAGAAAGAGGCTTATCACATGACGGTCCGAAGACCAAGGGGAGCTACCCCACATGTGTGAATGGAATCACACAGATTAAGGTCCAGACTAACCAAAAAGCAAAAAGGTATGTGTGAGTGGAATCACACAAGTGGTGTCTAGTCTAACCTCGCAACAAGAGACATCGCACAGTTGCTAGTCTAAATCATCAGAATGATCATCATGATCAACGAGAAGTGTCAATTACACTAAGCTAGTAAATATAGAAGTTTAGCTTCATGTCCCATAACCACTTGCTTAACTTAAATATTTACGAACAAACTGTAAATCTTCACTAATAAAATTGTCACAAGAGGTTCAATCGAACAAGTCCAAGAATTAACCGACGAAGTGAACGCAAGCGTTTCATACCACTTGTTTTACTAAGTCGTTTAATTAGATTTCTCATCCGAGTGAGGTAAAGGTTTGTATATACTAATAGATTGGAAAACGGTTTAAGAAAAGAGCTTTGTTATTAAAAATAGAGTTGAAATTGTTTGTTAAAAGAGTTTTGATATTTACTACTAGTATTGAAACCTTTATATTATAAAATGACAAAACACAGGAGCAATTGTAGAAACAATCAGTCGCAAAAATTGCATACGGAGATGTGAATAAAATCCAAGGAAATCAGCTCAATGTTTTTCAGATAAGATCCCCTACGGAGGGGGGGTCCGGGGGGGGTGGCAACCCCCCAAGGTGGGGGTGCGGGGGCAACGCCACCGCTTACGGGGTTCGACCTAGTGATGGACTTTTGCGATTGACATTGATATTATCGTCAATATTTGTGGTTTGATGAACGAAATAAAGAGTATGACACTTCTTGGATTCTTGTGTAGATTTTGTGATATTGAATAATCCCTTGTTGATTATCAACTACTTATATATCACAGCTTGCCCTTGTGATTATTATGTGTTTAGTCATAACTCTGATTCTATATCGTTTCATCTGATATCTGTAGTTAGACTGATCCGTTTATTATTTTCTTATTAAATAATACTCGGGTCAGACCGAGATGTTACAGGTGCTTCTGCTTGACTTCTCATCCGGGATTAACTCCTTGACTTTTGGGTTAACTACTTAGATTAGTAGTTATTTTGTTGTATACATTTGAGATATAGACTCCTTAATGTATACTTATTCTTTTGTGTAGTTCGTGTAACTATTCTTTTGTGATATTGTGGATCTTTTTAGACCACTACTCTGATGTACACTTTCTAGTGTAATATTCATATGTATTTTCCGCCTTTGTGATATGAATGGTCTGTGACTGATTTGTGTTATGCTTATTTCTATATTTGTTTTCCGAAGGATTTATATAGCCACCGTGTACTAGCTTTGAGTTTGTGTCTGTATGTCGGATTTCCTCTTGAAATAGAATGCATGTTATATTATCTGACATATCGGTGCTGGCGCAAAGAAATTACATGGATGGTCGCTCCTCAACAGCCTTATTCTCCGTGCTAGTCGACAGCATTCACCGTGATATTCTTGGCTAGCGTGGGTATAGAGGTGGGGCGTCACAAAAAGGGAGAATAGAATAAATAAAACAAATTTTTAAAATGCAAATTGGAATTAGTTCTTGAAAACATCTACTTGATAATGTTTAGGTTATTTTTATGGAAGTTAAGTTTTGTTAGCTTTAAAATTATCAAGTTAAATATTTATTTTATTCTGCAACTTTATTAATTATTTAATTATTTAAAGGTAAGCATATTGATAAAATGTTTAAAAAAAGGACGATGTAATAAGGCATTAATGAGATAAGTTTCATCTTAATATAATTAAGGTTTAATGCCTAGAGATTAATTAAGTTGATTAGGTAATTTGAGTATAATTAGCTAATAAGATTTATGAGTGTAACTACTTGGTGAAGTAGTTGACGGATATATTATTGAATGAAATTAATATAAGGTTAATTACTTAGGAGAAGTAATTCAGAATTAAATTACTTGGAGTAATTTATTAAAGAATTGATATAATTAATTAAGGAATTAACTAATTAAGGTTAGTGATTATAATATGGTTAATTACTGTTTAAGGTTGATTAAGGCTGATTAATGAAAGTGATTAATTAAGAATTATAAATTAATGTAATTAATAGAAGTAATTAACTAAAGATTAATTGCTGTAAAAAAAATAAGGATGATTACTTTGTGTGATCAATTGAGAATTAATTACTTAGTCAAGGGTGATTAATTAAGGAGAATAATTAAAGGTGATTGATTAATTGGTTATAATTAATTAATATTAAGTAAATGGTAATCTAAGAAATTAAGAATTGTAGTTAATTTAATTAGAAATAAAATAAATTAACTTTTGGAGGTGATAAAACTTGTTTATAGATGATTGAATAATATTGCATGACTTAAACTGATTGATATATCGAAAATGTGATTTGGATGCTATGTGATATGAGATATTGAGATTTAACTGAGATGATTTACTTTTCTATTGATGATGAATTAATGTGGACGACATTCTGTGTTAAAGAGTTTAAAATGTGTTTAACTTGGGTTTAGATGACATTGGATTCAAAGAGATCGGAGTCGGGTATTTAGTTAATACCCGAAGCCACTTCGATTCTTTATAAATTTGAATGGGGAAGTCAATGTGCTGGTTTGGAATGATTTAAGTGTATTGGACCATTTAATCTAAGTTTTGACACTTAGAAATTAATGTGTGATATGAGTGATGTCTTTAGCTACTTGTGAACTTGTAAATTGACAAAGTTACCCAAGGTTCATATCAGTAATATGCTTTAGTATTCATGTTAGATGGGTTTACTAACGCTGGTTTCCAGCCTGACCCGGGTGTTACTTTGATGTAATGCTTGGGTCAGACTGAGTATTACAGATTTTCAGGTAAGGACGTTCTGGAGCTCAGGAGGCAAGATGGATGGCTGGAACGTATGGAGTGTTTACTACTGTGTATAGTATAGTTGGCTTGGACATGTTTTAAACTGTCCGGTGTATTGAAATGGTTGTAACTCTGATGTATAAAATATTATTGTACTAATAATGATTCTTCTTTGTAAAACCGTTATTTATGTTATATTATATTTTGATCCGCTACGAATGTGAGTTTTCTGCGACTGGCTTCTGTTTCTGCTTCTTTCTCTTTTCTTCTTTTCTTCTTTTTCACTAACTATCTGGAATTTTCGGGATCGAAATTTCCGGGTCGTTACATTTGGTATCAGAGTAGAAGGTTAAGCGAGAACCTTGGCTCTGTTGGGATTACTCATTAAGGATAGGGTAAGTGGTACCCTAGAATGAGTTGAGTGTATATATATATGAGAGATCGTACTTGTTATTTTCTTATATAAAGGTTTTTAAATGATTTCAAAAGTAAATGAATCTTATATAAGAAATAGATTATCTATTATATTAAGGAAATTGGTTGTAGTATTAATTAAACTAAAAGTAATAATAAGAATTAAGTGGTGATAGAATTACAACCAAATTGAAATTAAATTAAAGACGAGTTTGAAATGGATTCAAACTGGAATTAAATCTTGAAATTGGGAAAGGGTTCAGGATAATCAATTAATTTATGTAATTAATTAAACTTTATTTAATGAGATTAATTAATGGATGATAATTGGAAATGATAAATAAAGTGGGAGTTACTTAATGAAGTAACTAGAGGTAAGTAATTTAAGGGACAATTACTTAATGAAGATAATTAAGAAAATAAGTTGATTACCGAATGTGATTAATTAATGGCGTAACTAATTTAAAGAAATAACAAATAATATTATTTAATGCATTTGAATGGAATGGTTCTATTTCAAACAAGAGTTGTTTGAAAATTTAAAGGAATTTGTTTTAAATTAAAAACCAAAGGTGGTTTAAAATTTTAAGTGTAACTTGGTATGTAAAAGAAATAAATATGTATATATGTGAATATACATGATATCAAGGATAATTTGAAATAAACTCTAAATATTGAGTTTTAAATTTGGAATGAGATATGATACCCATAGTGATAGGTTTTTGAACTAAATAAGTGAGAAGATTATTTATGAAAAGTTCAAAATTTGAAATGGAAGTTCAAATTGAGAAAGATTGACTAGATTAAGTGAATTGAGTTTAATTTGGGAAAGGTTAAATAAGTTGAAATGATCAAGCTGATTTGGAAATTTCCAGATGAAACCAAGTTTTAACTTGGATAGTTAAATGATTAATTATATTTGAGAGTTTGAGTGATTTCAAATTGGGTTTGAAATCCGAAAATTGGAAATGGATAGATGTTTTGAAATAATTGGATGATATCATCCTGTTGTTACTAATAATCTTTAAAATGTGAATTGGATTTGTTTAAATAAATGAGAAATGGAGTATGGTAATCCATTGTTGGGATAAAAAGGTAAATTGATTTAAAGAAATTAAATCAACATTTGAGGTATTAACTCGAATTTATATAATTCGAGATGGTTTCGAATTTGAATTAGTTTAAATTGAATTTGGTTCGAATTAATTGAAATTGTGAATGAAGATGTATAAGTATAAAGTTCAAATAGAAAATTTGAATTGGATTAATTTGAAATAATTTGAAATTGAAGTGCATTCAATTTGAAATTAGTCCAAATTTATTTGAATAATTTGGAATTGTAATTTAAATTGAATAGTTTTAAATTCAAATGGAATTTGAATTAAATTTGGAAGGAAATCAAGAATAATTCAACTTGATTTGGGAATAGAGTTTGGAATTGGGATTAATTCAAATTGGAGTTCAAATGAATTGAACTAGGAACTAGTTCAAATGAAATTTATCTGAATTAGTAGGATTTGAGATCAGGGTTGAATAAAGTTAAATTTGGGAAAAAGTGAGGTTAATACAACTTGAATTGGGATTGAATAAATTTCAATGGGAATTGAAGTTGTTTAAATTGGAATTGGGTCAATTTAAATGATAGAGGAAATTTAAATTGAACTGATGAGAATGGAGATTGGGGAAAGTACAGTTTTGACTCTGGACTATTTTTAATACAAATTGTTTTTAATATAAACCTTTTTTTTCAAACTATTCATTATATATACAACCTTTCTTTTAAAAGCCAAACTATCTTATATTTGTTTTACAATTGTTTTTGGAACTGTTTAACAATTTTTCAACTGTTTTATAAACTAATTACTATATTTCAACTATTTTACAAAGCAAGTAATTATCTTACTATTATTTTGCAATTATCTAAAAATTCTATAATTATTCTAACTATTTCCTAACTATTTTACACTATTTTACAAACTAGTAATTATTTTCCAACTACTTATCTATTTATAAATTTTCAAGCTATTTTCTAAATAACTGGTTGGAGTTCAAACTGTTATTGGGTAAATACCCAATCGAGATAAGAATAGAGGTGATAATCCAAATAGATTGAAGTAATTGTGAGTAAGTGAATGAAAATTAAAGTGAATGTGAATAGAAAAAGAATTGATTTGGCTAATAACCAATAAAGATAAATACGTAGGGTGTACGTATGTTATTCTATTCACATAGTGATTTGATCCAGATTCGAACACAGTATTTCGAGATAGTTATATCGATCCGAGTGGGATTTTTCACTCGATTTTCGACGGCGAACCTGGATATGGATTGTTGATTGGTTCTGGATATTCTCTGTCATAGTTATGGCTATGCAAGGAGAATGATGGTTTCTGATCAAGAAACCAGATCTGTGTCCGCACTAGGAAGTCGGGTGGACGATACTAGTTCGGAAGTAAAATTATGTGGACGAGTGAGCGATCAGATTGGTATAGCGTACGGATGATATATGTACATCGTACGGATTTGAATGAAAATGGTATTAAGAAAAAAAGTAATCAAATTTGAATATTTGATTTTGAGTAAACAAAGTCAGATATCTTTGTTTTATAAAATGAAACTTCCCTTGTTGAATCTTTTGCCAAAAGGAAAGGATTTCGAAGGTGTTTTGGAGTATAAAAGGAGTTTTATACAAGTTTGAAATGATCCTAAGTTTTAAAAATTTTATATATCTGTATGTATATAAAGGATCTTATGAGGATTTCAGAAAAGAGGTTTTGGGAACCTATGGATTTGGAAAGGCTTTTGATTTTTGGGTAAAAATCAATATTGGATTTGGAAAGCCTAATTTGAGAATTATCGATTTTGGGATAATCGATTTTGTGTAAAGGAGCTTTATATGAGATCATACTAGGTGTATGATTTAAAGATGCTATATATGTATAGTATAAAATGTTTTGATGATGGCTCTGGGGAAAAAGGCACTTCCTTGAAATGAACTTCTCAGGAGTACCACCGGGTGGTGCTGCCTTGAGCGCCGGGGGGGGGGGGGGGGGGGGGGTTCTAAAGTTGATCCTGTGAGGAGTCCGGACAAAACTAGTTCCTGAGGATTATGAGTAGAGTATACCATAGCGAAATTCGTGTGTGTCGCTGAGAGCCAACAGTCTGCGTTAGATTTTGTATCGGTAGACTGCGATCTATGGTATAACATAACGAAAGTCGTGTGTGCCACTGAGAGCCAACAACCTGCTTTGAATTTATATCGGTAGACTGCGACCTATGTAGGAGTGGAGAAGTTTCATTTCGACAGCGAAAATCAAAGGCCGCTGAGAGCCTGCAGTTACATGGACTTTTGCTGCGATGGCAACGTAACCCTGGGTGTAACTGTGATCTGTTGTGTGGGTTCCATGGCGTAATCGAGAGGCCACGGAGAGACTGCAGTTACATGGACTTTTGCTGCGATGGCAACGTAACCCTGGAATGTAACTGTGACCATGGATGGGGGTGATGATTTCCAGAGCATTCTCACCAAAGATATATCCTCTATTTTCAAAAACTGTTTTCTATATTTTCAATAAAATTATTTTCAAAGTATTTTCACTGGATGTTAAAAATGGGTCTGCCAAGCTCTTGTAGATTTTCAGTCTTACGCCTGATCAACGTATGACCGAATTTCTGTGAGAACGAGGACGGACTTGTTGAGATATCGAGGTATAAAAATATTTTGGCAATACTATATATATTTTAATAGTGTTTTATAAATGATCAAGGAAAATTTTATCTGATATTTTTTTATTTAATAAATTATGGCTTCATTTCTTTTCGAGGGCGAAAAGATTCAAAGGGGGGAGGAATGTAATAACCCGGATTTTTGGGTATCAGAAAATTGAATAATTATCCGAGTTTAACTATTAAAATGTGATAATCCCTTAATTAAATTATATAAAATAGATAAAATTGTTATCTTCAAATATAAATAACCAAAAATAAAATCTGTTTATATTAATTTAAAACAAAAGAATTTTATAAATTTAGAAAAATATTTATTTAGTAGTAAATAAATGCAAAAGCATTTAAATTAGCATGTATGAATGGATTAAATAATTTACATTATTTTTCTTTATAATTTTAGTTTAAGATGGTAAATTTAATCCTCTAATGGTTAATAAATTTTTAATTTGGCAATATTGATAAGAATTTTCTTTGAAAGCTAATAAAATTCTATTTTTATAACATATATTTGGTATATATATTGTAAATAGAAATATCTTTTGTTTTAAATAAAAGATGTATTTTCAAATTGTAATATACATATATATATATAAATATAAATATATACATGTATATGTTATAATTTGGAATTATTTAGAAATTTAATTTAGTCTATTAATAATTTATATATGAATGAATATTGTAATTGAAGCTTTGTTTTAAAATCTATATTTTTCAAAAGTTAATTTAGATTAATTCAATTGTTTTCAAAAATATAAGATAGTTGTTTAATTTTATACAATAGTTTAAAATAAACTTCTATTTAAAGTGTTTAAATTAAAATGGTTATAAAATATATGTACAAAGTTATTAATAAACTTTCTTTTAAAATTTTATTATTATTATTATTATTTCTTCAACACTAAAAGTAAAAGTTTTTGATTTTAAATACATGTATAAAGAGATATTTATATTATAATTAGTATTAGAATATTTTTTTTTAAGGTAAACTTATGTTTTATTTATAAAGTAAATTTAATAAGTAAGTTATATTTGCATTTAAATTAAGTAAAAATGTAATAAAAATTGCTAAGATATGTGTAGACATATTAACAAGTTAATAACAATTGTAAAGCTATTAAAGAAATCAAATAACACATGTAAGAAGATTTAGAAATTAAGTGACAAGTGTCTTAAATTTAAAATTCACTTTCTTTGATTTTTAATAAATCATAATCTAGTTCATAAAACATATTTTCTTCCTTCTTTCAAAATTAATGGCAAATCAGTGAATACTTTCAAATCTGAAATTAAAAACCCAAGACCAAGACAAAATTTTGCAATTTCAAATCTTTTGCAATACAATTGAAGTTTAACTGCAAATCAAGTTATTTTCAAATTAAAGTTGTTCATGCCTGGAATAAGTTTTGTTCTCTGCAAATTAGAAGCAGGTGAGTAATCTACACTTTTATGGATGAATTTGATTTTCTGATGCATGTGACAAGGAAGTAATGCTGTAATGATTACATGTACGAATTAATGGGTTGCATGCATATTAATTTGGGATTGCCTGTGTGATAATCTGCATATACATATAATCTCTATTTTCAGTTTACAGGCCTAAATTTGAGGTATAAATCGAATTTCTTTTATCTGAAAACAATTTGGGGTAGGGTGTTTTTAAGAATATGATTGAATCAACCAAGTATCATTTTTTTTATATACTTTCAGGTTGAATTTATAGTTAGTATTCGACAGAAGGAGGAAGTACAGTACATATGAAAACACATCAAAATCAAAATCATAATAATTGTTTGTTTCAAATATATGGTTGATTCCGTTTTCGAAAATTAGGATTTTTAAAATTATAATCAAGAATTTTAGGCTTTAAAATCATGAGATATCATATGTTGAATGAAATATGGGTTTCGTGCAAATTCGAGTGATCGATGGCATTTGAGTGGTCAGGGTTCTCGCTGAAGCAAGTGTGGGGACCTGCGATGTCGGCAAAAATGGTGGTGGAAATTCTTGTTCACCGAGACGGTGGAGAGCGGTCGAGGTAGGGTTTTAGGTGAGTTTAAAGTCGAGGTCGGAATGAGGACTACTGTTTCTGGAACAGGACACCGGAGTTCACCGGTTGAGGGGGGAATGAAGTACGTGATCACGGTGAAGCTTTGGGCAGCGTATCAGATTTTCTGATAACTGGAATCGAAGTGGCGAGAGGATTTTTGGTCGAAGCTTCCTATTTTCTGTTCGATCATAAGACTTGAATTTAATTAGGGGCTTGGAATTATTTCTGGGCCATTGGGATCGTAAAGGGTGATGAACAGTGACGTGCCAGAGAAAGCATTGGTGGTCGGAAGTGTCTGGATGACCGGAGCACGTGCACGTGCATGATTCGTGTATCTGGGTATTATATGTTTGGGGAAGATGTAGATTCCATGGGTAGAACGCGGGGCATTCGCGTGCTGACTCGAAGATAGGTAGTGTTTGAGCGTTTGCTTGAGTTTTTGTAAGATGCTTTCGGGAAGGTTGATTGTTTTATCGATAACAACTTCGGGTTCATGCTTGTAAATCGTTTGACTATTGCTGATGATAAGAAGATGGAAGGAGGGGATTTCATTGCTTTCGTGGATCCTGGTTATGGTGGGCCAAGGGTAGTGGGCCGGTTTGTTTTTGTAATTAAATTTAAACAATGGTTAAGGAAACAAAAGGGAGAATAGAATAAATAAATAAAAAATTAAAATGCAAATTGGAATTAGTTCTTGAAAACTTCTACTTGATAATGTTTAGGTTATTTTTATGGAAGTTAAGTTTTTTAACTTTAAAATTATCAAGTTAAATGTTTATTTTATTCTGCAACTTTATTAATTATTTAATTATGTAAAGGTAAGCATAATGATAAAATGTTTTAAAAAAAGGGATGATGTAATAAGGCATTAATGAGATAAGTTTCATCTTAATATAATTAAGGTTTAATGCCTAGAGATTAATTAAGTTGATTAGGTAATTTGAATATAATTGGCTAATAAGATTTATGAGTGTAACTACTTGGTGAAGTAGTTGACGGATATATTATTGAATGAAATTAATATAAGGTTAATTACTTAGGAGAAGTAATTCAGAATTAAATTACTTGGAGTAATTTATTAAAGAATTGATATAATTAATTAAGGAATTAACTAATTAAGGTTAGTGATTATAATATGGTTAATTACTGTTTAAGGTTGATTAAGGCTGATTAATGAAAGTGATTAATTAAGAATTATAAATTAATGTAATTAATGGAAGTAATTAACTAAAGATTAATTGTTGTAAAAAAATAAGGATGATTACTTTGTGTGATCAATTGAGAATTAATTACTTAGTCAAGGGTGATTAATTAAGGAGAATAATTAAAGGTGATTGATTAATTGGTTATAATTAATTAATATTAAGTAAATGGTAATCTAAGAAATTAAGAATTGTAGTTAATTTAATTAGAAATAAAATAAATTAACTTTTGGAGGTGATAAAACTTGTTTATAGATGATTGAATAATATTGCATGACTTAAACTGATTGATATATCGAAAATGTGATTTGGATGCTATGTGATATGAGATATTGAGATTTAACTGAGATGATTTACTTTTCTATTGATGATGAATTAATGTGGACGACATTCTGTGTTAGAGAGTTTAAATGTGTTTAACTTGGGTTTAGATGACATTGGATTCGAAGAGACCGGAGTCGGGTATTTAGTTAATACCCGAAGCCACTTCGATTCTTTATAAATTTGAATGGGGAAGTCAATGTGCTGGTTTGGAATGATTTAAGTGTATTGGACCATTTAATCTAAGTTTTGACACTTAGAAATTGATGTGTGATATGAGTGATGTCTTTAGCGACTTGTGAACTTGTAAATTGACAAAGTTACCCCGGGTTCATATCAGTAATATGCTTTAGTTTTCATGTTAGATGGGTTTACTCACGCTGGTTTCCAGCCTGACCCGGGTGTTACTTTGATGTAATGCACGGGTCAGACTGAGTATTACAGATTTCCAGGTAAGGACGTTCTGGAGCTCAGGAGGCAAGCTGGATGGCTGGAACGTATAGAGTGTTTACACTGTGTATAGTATAGTTGGCTTGGACATGTTGTTTTAAACTGTCCGGTGTATTGAAATGGTTGTAACTCTGATGTATAAAATATAATTGTACTAATAATGATTCTTCTTTGTAGAACCATTATTTATGTTATATTATATTTTGATCCGCTGCGAATGTGAGTTTTCTGTGACTGGCTTCTGTTTCTGCTTCCTTCTCTTTTCTTCTTTTCTTCTTTTTCATTAACTATCTGGAATTTTCAGGATCGAAATTTCCGGGTCGTTACAAAACATGAGTTTAATAATGGTGTATTAAAGAGAATAAAATGAATAATTAGGATGTTTGTTTATGAAATTGAAATGTTGATGTGAATTTTGTTGTTTGTTTACATGTAGTTTCACCTATTGGAAAAAATGGAATATTTGGATATTTTGGATAATCGACACCCTTTTGTATTAATATATGAGTGAAACTTGATAATTAGGTTGAATTATATAGTTGAATTGATAACCTTAATTTGAAAGCAAGTAAAATAAGGTTTAATTTGTTATATCTATGTTTAGTAAATGAATGGAATTGGGGTATACATTCTTGGCATGAAATGTAATAATATACAAGTGTGTACTTTAAGCCTTTGGATCTTTAAATTGAAATTGTGACTAAAGAAATGTTGTAAATACAATTAAATTGGAAAAATATGTTTATAAACTTAATTAACATTTACGAAACATGTCATAAATAAATTTAAAGGTAAAGGTGAAACTAAATGGAACAAGCAATATGAATTAAAAGTGAAATGATTTCAAATAAAGCCATGACTTGTAAATTGTTATGAAATAAATAGATGTTGCAATAAATTGTTATAAATAAAGTTGGGATAACTTTAAACTCAACAATATCTTATAAAAAGGAATTAAGTTTTATAAATTGGTCGTAAAGAAATTCCTTATGAAATGATTTGCAAATAAATTAGTTTTAAATGAGAAATATTACATGTGAAATGAATGTAATTTAAATTAAAGAGAAATATAAGCAATATTATGAGAATGGATATGTTAATGTTATATTAAATGGAGAAATTCTGTGAAACAAATACTAAAGTATGAAGTGATATTTGTGTTAATCGATGAGATTAAAAATGAATTTAATTGAAATGAAATTGTGATGAAACAAATTGGAATAATTACATAAGTTGTATGTATATTATTTCATTCGCAAAATTAATTTAATCTGGATTTGAGCACATAAGTTCTATGTGAATTACATCACTTCGTGTTGAGATTTTTCATTCGATTCTTGATGGCGAATATTTGATATGGATTTTTGGTTTGATTATAGAATTCTCTATCATAGTATATGGCTATGCAAGGAGAATGATGGTTTCTAGTCAAGAAACCATATCCAAGTCCGCATAGGGAAGTTGAATGGACAATACTAGTTCGAAAGCTAACTTGTGTGATCGAGCGAGCGATCGAATGTGAATTTGCGAAATGATGACATACGTACATCTTATATTCTAATATTATTGATTTGCTTTGGCGCTGAAATTGAAAGTTGTAGGGTTGGAATCTTCATAATTTAAACTGGAATTTTCTTCTATGCAAAACTACTATTGATTTAAAACCATTTTTACAAAAATATTTCTTTTATTTTTCTTATACAAACTATCTTATTCTATTTTATTTACCAAACTATTTTATAAACTATTTCACAAAACTATTTTACGTACAAAACTATTTTACAAACTATTTTACACAACCGTTTTATATACAAAAACACATAACTATTCTAAATTCAAAACCTTTTATAAACCAAAGATGTTCAATTCTATATGGCTTTTCATATAGGGAAATTTATTTTGGAAATTTTTATTCTTGTATAAGATGACTTTGTATAAGTACAAGTGATTTTGAAACAGTTGACTTTGGAAGATATTCGATCTGAAGAGATAAATTTTATATATAATAGAATTTATATAAGAATGATTTGATATATTTGAGATTATTGATATGGAAAGTATTCGATTTGAAAATGGAATCCTATATATAATGGACTTTATATAAGTATGATATTTGAAAGTGATTTGAAAAGGTACTATATGATATATATTCTCGAAGTAAAGATATGGAAAGTGCCTTCTGCTTGATATCCGCTTTGTGGCCACATAGTGGATTCATTCTATCGATATTATTCTCTCTGATTTTTGGTTTTTCGGATGTAATACTCGAGTGTTCCCACCGTGGCGTAACCCATGGTTTTTTCTTCTCTCGCGACTGCATAGCGTAATTGCCTGGCTGAGTCTGGCCTAGGGGTACGGATTATTTCCTGGGGGATCCAGGCGTATCCATTGCGTATCTTGCAATCTGTGTAGGTTGCGAATAGTAGCGAAACTGCCTGGCTGAGACAGCCTAGGGGTACGGATTGTTTCCTGGGGGACCCAGGCGTAACCATTGTATATCCTGCACTCTACATGGCGTAACTCACAGGGCTGAGAAAGCTTACGGATACGGATTGTTTCCTGGGGGATTCAGGCGTAACCATTGTGTATCTGCGAACCATGGTCGGACAAAGGTTTTGGTTTGGTTGTTTTGTTTGGATTGTACTTTCCATATCTGTTTTAAAAGTTTTTCAAGTATTTTCACTGGGTGTTGAAACAAGTCTACTAAGTACTTGAAGAATTCTAGCTTTGCGCCTGATCAACGCATGGCCAGAGTCTTCAAGAACGAGGATAAACTTGTTGAAACATCGAGTTATAAAAGTATTTTCGAAACGAAAATTTATTTCGATATAATAGTATTTTATTATAAAAGTGTTATTATAAGGTATTTATTATAAAAGTATTTTTTCCAATAAAGAAATTTTGAATTAATATTTGAAATTTAAAATTTTATGGTTTGATTTAACGATTCGTGCCCGATACTATTCTTTTGAATCTGCCTTATCTGCTCAGCTTTAGTTGTTTACCTATATTCTGTTTCCAGAATCTACCTTCCTTTCCTTTTTGAATATAATCTTTAAAATATTTTTTATTTATATACTACATGGTTTAATAGAAAATTATAAATATTTTGGAAGTTATTAATTAAATAAAAATATTTAAAGCATATTGATTTATTAGTAATGTTTGCAAAGTGTCTTGAGGTAAATTAATAAATTTATGAATTATGGATTTAATGCATTCAAATAAATTCCTTGTAAATATAACTATTGATGTGAATAACTATTTCCAAATAGTTTTCATATGTTTATAAAGGTGTCATTTAAACATATAAATGTTACTTATAAAGGAAGCAGGAAATTTTACAAATTGGTTTTGAAAATTTTTTAAGTACTAAAGATAATTGAATTGCAAATGAAGCTTTCAAATGAATATTGCAAGTAAAATTTATATAAGTTTCTTTGAATGTAGAATTTAAAGATATTATATAAATGGGAAAAAAATTGATTTGCAAAGTTTATTTATAGCAATATACTTGACAAATAAATTTGAATCCCTATGTTGGAAGTATAGTTTGAAATATTTACTTGATTTCAAAGTACTAATAGTAAAGTTTATAGGTTTATTTACTATTTAAATTTTGTATTAGAATATTCATTTTGAAACAAGTGTTTAAATTAATTATGAAGGTATGATATTTTATACTTTGATTTAGAAATTTAATGTAAGATTTGAGTATACTATTAGTTTCACTTTAATAATATTGAGTTTATACTTATTTTAAAAATAATGAGTCTAATAAATTTTTTGGTTTTAAGGAACCCTATTTTAAAGCTTATTATAATGTTTGATATAAATTTCTAACATTGTTTTAGACTTTTGAAAAATCTTTGCATAATGCTTTGAGGATGTTTTAAATATATCTTATATTTTTACTTAGTGAATGAGGTTAAATGTTTTAACTAAATTTTTGGATATGTTGAAATATTTCTTTCCTCTTCAAGGGAAAATACAAAAAAACTTAAATTTTCATTCAATAACCGAATGGAGTCATTTTCAAATTTATATTAAATTTAAATATGTAAGTTAAATTGTTTATAAATTGATCATTTTGAATAAAAAATTTCAAACTCCTCGATTCCTTCTTGTTCCTTTTCGAGCACGAAAAAGTTTTGAGTGGGGGAGACTATAACAACCCATATTTTGATAATTAAAAATATTAAATTTAATAAGGTTGGGCTTTAATATTGTCAGAAATTAAAATTTATGATTTATTAAATTGAATCTTATTACATTTGAAATTTTGACTTTAAGGTAAATCTTAAAACAAATAATTTAATGAGATAAAACATATAATTAGCTAATATTGATTGAATGTAATTGACTACTATACTATGTTAAAGTAATTGCAATAAATTTAAATAATAAAGGTTAATAAGGAATAGAATAAATGATGTATAAATTGATGTAATCTTATGTTATTAATTGCAATTGGTTTTAAAATACGGAGTATGAAATCAATTATTTTGTACGTAAATTTATTAATCTTTGTTTGTAAAGAATAAGTTAATAGATATAGATTATTAACGTATAACCATTGTTTCATTTATTTTCTTATTATTAAATCGGTTAGTTATTTGGTAATTAATGGAGAATTAACGTAATTAAAATATTACAATTGATATAAGAAGAAACGTTAACTGTTGAGTGGTGAGTGTAAAACTTATGTCAATCAATTGCATAAGGGAATAGTTGATTTAATAATAAGAATGTAAATCAAAATAAAAGGATTTTTCTGAAATTTAAATATGTAATAAACATGTTTTATTACATTTGTAATTAAATGATGGAATTAAATTAGTATATAGATATTGCGTTTAACATAGAAAATTGGATTTCAAAGCAAACAATTGGATTAATTATCTTCCTTGTATTAGGGTATGTTTTGAGATTTAATCATTGTAAGTAATAGTAATTATATCTTTCCATCAATAAGAGACAAAAGTAAATGGTAATTAATTAATGATATGTGCAACATATGTTTTATGTTAAAAATATAATGAGAATTTCATTGAGAAATATTACTTTAAATTGTAAGCACTTAAACTTGGTACAAATATAATGATAATATGAAATTAATTGATAAAGAAATGATGTGGTTGTACGAAGTATTATTTCTGTGCCTCTTTAATGGGATAATCTTTAAATATAAGTTGGTTTAATGAAAAGAACATTTATTATCAAATAAAATGGATCTTTCATTTGTTAATGTAGTTTTAATTTCATTAAAATAAAGAATAGAATGATTGATTTAAAGGAAGAAATATAAGTATATTTGAACTGTGTTTTAGCATATAGATGTTACAAGAGTGGAAAAATAATTTATTTAAGTAAGTTATTTATTTCTCTACTGTATAAGCAACAAATTTATAAATGTGCTTAAATTACTAAACGAAACAATTATTCTATTTTTCATCCATTTTAGTTGTCTGTTTTGAAATTTAACTTTACAAGTAACTGTAATTAATATAATTGAAATATTTCAATGAGAAGGGAAGAACCGTTGACTGTAATTAATAGATTTAACAAAAGAAACGCATTTTTTGTGTTAAACAGAAAGCATGTATTAATGGAAATAAAAGATCATTTATTGGAAAACCAAATTAAACGTTTTCATTTTTATGGTAAGTAATTTTATTTATTATGCATAGATAAAAAATAAAATGTATACAAATTTGAATATTATTTGAGTTAATGAAGTCAATTTGGTTACGTTTCACAAATTGAATTTCAAAAAGGTTGTGCGATGTACATGGTCCCTTCATTTCTTTTGTTATTAATTATTGCATGTTTTGAGACGTATAAAAATAAAACTTTCTTTTTAAACAAGAATGATTTTGGATAAAAAAAATTGAATTTTAGAATAACATACACACACACATGCACATTAATATTCAAACTTTTAAATATATCAGAGGGTTCGTGGTTGTGTAAATATCGTGGAATCAGTTAGAAATTACTTTTTTTTACAGTTGTACATTGATTACATAAGTTGATATTCATTTTTACATTTTATATATGGTTGAAATTTGTAAACGGGTTGCATTAATGCGACCATTACAGTAATTAAAAAGTAAAGTAAATCATTTTTATAGTGCATAGGTTGATATATATTCATTAATCAATAAAATTTGTTTGAGTAGCGTAAATAAATATATATTGAATGTTTGATTAATTGATCGGTTGATTGTTAATTGATTGATGAGTTAATGTAGTGTGTGCACATATATTAGCATAAAACGAATCTTTTAATATGGAATTTAATAATGTAAATATATGTATATTTGGGTTTATTGATATAAATTAATTGGAGAAGTTTTGGAATGTGGACCCAAAAGGTTTGTTTATAGGAAATAGGTGGTCCCTTCATTTACTTTACATTTATTATCACCTTGCAATATCTCTCTTTTCGTTTTCAAATAGTCTAATAATTAAACTACTCATTCATTTCTTATAAATTAATGGTTGCTTCATTTGATTTATTTATAATTAATAATTTCCACATTCTTTTCATTTGTTTCTCCTTTATTCGTTTGCTCTTTTTAAATGCTTTACCTGAAGTTTTTTCCTTTTCTGTTTTTTCGTTTTTAATGCGAACATCCAAATTAATATGCATGCCCTCTAATTAGCATTTACTATTTCCCGTTTCAAAAGCTTATTTGCTTATGCATCATTAGTTCTTGTAGCTTCCTTTCATTCACAATTCTTGAAGCTTCATATTTAAAACGGAAGATTTATTTTTATCTTTATTGATATATTTATTCCTTTAGTTTACATCTTTCAATACTACATTTTAGAGCTATTCATATTTTTACTTTATTTCAATTCCTAGTTTGTTTATATATACCTTATTAGCTTTTCATTTTTTTCCATCTTCATTCCTGTAGCCACATTTCTAATCTCATCTTTTGTAGCTTCATTTTTCCAAATAAAATTTTCATCTCATTTCTTTTCACTCTTCACCTTCCTCATTCCCTTTTAAAAAAAAATCTCCTCCTTCTCTTTTTTTTGCTTCATTTTTATGTTTTTTTTATTCTTCTTCAAATCTTCTTCTTCTTTTTCGAAGCTTCCTTTTCTTTTTCAATTCTTCATCTCTTTAAATTTTCTTCTTCTTTTCCAAGCATTCTTCTTTTTCCAAATCCTTTTCTTCATATCCAGATCTATACAAACTTCTCTGTCTCTTCCAAAACATTCCATAAAAAAAAATTAAGATAGCAAGGAAATAAATCAAAAGGAGGAAGTAGTAGCGGATTCAAATCCGACTAGACAAGGGAAATCCAAAAGGTGAGTGTTTAAGCTCACTCACGAAATACTAAAATTTCGTTGCAAGTTAAACCAAGTCATATAGTGATAGATTTTTGATTGTTGGTTTGGAATATTTATAAATATTTAATTTGAATAGCTAAATTCCAATATGTGACGACTAATAATTACTGTGACATGTTATTGAATTGGTTGATTTGTTGAATTGATTGATTTGAATGTTAAATGGATTGTGCTTGATTGTATATTTGTTCATTTATTTGATATATCCTTGTTATCACCCTATAGTTTATTGTATTATTTAAATTTTCAACACACTGAATAAGGATGTAAAACCCATGAATTTCAAGTATTTACATCAGAGGAAAAATAGTATGTTTAGATTTACTATTTAAACTATAAAAAATTATTTTGGGAAGTAAACTGTCATTACCTTACTTGAAAGTTTTCAAAATTAAATTTTGAAACATTGGGAAGTTTCCAAAAAGGTGAATATTGAAACTTTGGAACATTTTTATAAATCAAATCTCTAAAACTATGAAATTTAACTGGGAATTGTTCTGTAAAATTGAAATTTACTAGAATGGATCTATTGTGAAATCCATTTTATTTTGAATATGGAAATAATAAAATTTCCAGAATTTTGAACCTTCAAAAAATGTAGTTATCTGCATTCCTTATTTCACATACTTTAGATTTAATTTGCAGAAGAATTTTAGTTCTGACTCGAGTGTATTATCTTCCTTTATGCTCAGGTCAGCCTGAGTTTTTCAGCATTGAAGACTATTTTTGGTGGACGAAGACGAAGATTCAGTATATTATTGCTATTTATTATTCCACTACATTATGTGTTCCGTTGCATTATTGGTTATTTATGATATATGTATAACTCTGATTTGAATTTGTAAAAGTGTAATCAAACGTTATTTGTAAAACAGCTTCATGAACTGTTTATTTGATTATTATGTTTTGTCGTTACGCTGCGAGATTCTGTATTTTGTTTTTTTTTTCTTATTTACCCCATTAACAATCCTCCTTTTTGAATGGTTTGATTTTGACATGTGTGGTTTATTGTTGATTTGAACCATCCAAAAGGGTGGGTCGTTACATAAGGAACATTCTATTGCCACATGGGTATGCCTCTAGAGGGACGTCTCGAGAAATTGACCAGTTCTCTGCCAATACAAGGCCGGGTTACCCCTTCTCGAAAGTAACATCTACAAGTATGCCATCCCCGGTCGTTATCGACCTTTATCCGAGGATCCTAAACCACAAAGCAACAACCACAAAGTAATAAATTTGCAGCAACCACATAGGTTAAATATCTGGGCTCCATACCATGATACCACCTTTATCCAGAAGAAATGGACATACCCTAGGGACGCGACCCCTAATAACCTTGTCGCTTCTTTCCTGTTCCGACCATTTTCAAGTTGTGAGGTCATGATGCGGTCTCATCCATAAAGCTACACTTTACACCAAAGCCATGCTTTGATCAACAAATAATCAGCAGCACTTTGCCACATTACCAAATTGGAAATGTATCACTAGTAACCATCAACTACATAACCTCTGAGCTCGTACGTCTCAGAGAAGGGTGTTAAGCTAAGAGAATAAATTCTCGGCCACCAAATAGAAACATATTTGATAGAAACCAGCTTTACATCTCAAAGTGTAATGTCAGACACACATCCATACAAGTCTGCTCCAGGCTCGAATAGGACCGAAGGCACTTTAAAGAATCCCTTGCAATTCAGATAATCCCTAATCACGCCCGAACTCCCCATCACAAATGGAGATCAAATCTCTATACCGGGGCCATTCAGTGCAAAGACATTCGACAAGTCATCCTTCCATTTTCGAAAATATTCAGTCTTCACCACCGGTCTTCAAATGCAATCCATAACGTCGTATTATTATTCGAAATGGGTTATATGACACAAAGTCCTCTCTCGACAAAGCCGAATAATGAGCGCAATAATTTAAAAACATATGGATATTGGGATCTTAGTTAAGTCACAACTTAAAGCCCAAAAACCTTTCTTCAAATGGTTTAAACAAATTACCATTTTTCAAATCTTTAAACAAAAAGATTTACTTCACAAAATTCACCAATCTTTCACAAAAATTAATTTATAGCTTTCAAAACTATTTACAATTCAAATCTTTTATACAAAAGATACACCCTTAACATCCTCTTTACTTTGAAAACAAAGTTCACCAATCTTTAGCAGAGATTCATTAATAGCTTTCAAAACAATTTCTTTTCAAAACTTGAAATCTTTCGATACAAATTGGAAATCCTTTCTTTATATGAAAGCTATTATTATTTGAAAAACAAAAGTTTTCGTTTCGGAAAAATCTAATTACATTTGCACAAATTAAAACCCTTCAAGTCTAAAACTTGGGTTAAATTCAAATTTCCAAAATAATTTTTTTTAAATGTTTTAAAACCTATGTAAACACATTTAAAACTTGTATAACCTTTTTGAACTATAATTTCCAAACATAGAATTCAATTTCAAATCTTGAATTCAAATCAAACTATTTAAATTACAAAACTTTATCAAGTTTTTCAACATAACTTTTATCTTTAAAATTCATTTCAAAAGCTTTTTAAATTTAACCCAATTCCATTTCCAAAACCATTTGGATTCAAAATTCAACTTTAAAACCATTTAAAAAATCTGTGACCTAACCAATTTCCTCGTGCAATCCATATTTGTGTGTATGGTAGTTTAGGGGTTTTACACAATAGTGCAACATCATCGATCATCACAGATTCAAACACAGCAATATCGATAAGCGGTATAATCCTATAACGCTAATCTTCATTCACATATTCACAGATAAATAATGTAAATTCATCATAGATAAATAAATTACATTCATCAAAGATCACACCAAAACAATTCATAGCATAAAGCATAACATATCAGGGATATTAACCAATACAAAGTATTCCATACAATTCAAACATCCATAAGTAAGATCCATTAATTATCTGATAAATTTAAATCATATTAATTAATTATGAAACTATTAATCCTGGTTAATTAACATTAATTAATTACAAGCCATTTTAATTAATTAAACTTTAATCATTTATTAATTAACCTTTAATAATAAATTAATTAACCCTTAATTATTAATTAATTAACCTTAATTAATAAATCAACTAACCCTTAATCATTAAATAGTTACCTTTAATTATTTAATTATTCTTTAATTAATTAACCTTAACTAATTACATTAATTAATTAACCATTAGTTAATTACCATTTAATTAATTATCCTTAATTAATTAATTACAATAAGCGATTATCCTTAATCCCTTATATCATAAATTAATTACACTGTGTAATTATTCTTTAATCACTTGACCAATCCACTTTAATCATTAATCAATTGCTTTTAATTAAGTAATTATCTTTTAAGTAATTAATTACCCTTTTATTACTTAGTATAATATAATTAACCTTTAATTTCTTCAATAAGTCAACCTTAATTCAACTTCTTTCTGAAAGTCTATATGATGGATCGTGTAGTGTATATGCAAGTATATATGACTAACTATATGATGTAACTAATATAAAATTAATCTAGTACAAAATAAACTAAGCACACCAGGATTTTATACTAGTTCGGACCTTCCGTCCTACGTCCAGTCCCCAAGCTCCCATTCGTAATTCGACAATCAAACACGAATACTGACTATTAAGTGCAAATGCTTCCAATATATATCTAGATGATATTGATTGAAGAGTTCTGTATATATGGAAGAGTGGAATACAAATATATGATTGCTAGAGATCAAGAATATATCAGAGTATAAGAGTAAAGAGCACAAGTAGGGTGTAGTCTTCTCTTGTATTCTTGATGCTATTTATAGTGGTAGAGAGATTCCTTGAGTAGTTGTATCCATTAACAAGTGTTCTATGGTCGCTTCTGATAGTGATGAAGAGTTCCAGCGAAGAGAAGCGAAGGTGTCATTTCAATTGTGACAGTTGTGATTTGAATGTCAATGAAAGTGCGGTGTGTATACAATTATATGTGCTAATATAGTATACACGGATCGTGTAATATGGATTACAATACAAATGCGGAAATAGATGATAATAGCATAGTAAATAAAAAATAGAAAAATCACACCAGACATTTTTATACTGGTTCGGAGCACCGTCCTACGTCCAGTCCCAGACTTCTATCTGGATTTTCACTATTAACTTCCTCGCTTCACCCGGAGGAACAGGTTTACAACACCCGAACAGCCGAACGGGATTTCACGCCTCTAATACACTGAGGACTTCAACACTTGCCTCTTACAACACAGAGGACTTCAACAAAAGAAAAAATACAATTGTTGTTGACAACTTGTGCTCTTGAAAACATGGATTTGTCACTAGCAGTACACCCTTCCTATAATCTTATCCTCAAAGTATGCGATATGATGTTTTGAAAAGATTAAGGAAAGTATATTATTGAATCAAAGGATATGAAATAGTTTCAAAGATTCAATAAATAATTTAGAGCTTTTATAATGCAGAATTAAGATCAGAGATTAGATTAAAAGAATATGAAATCGTTATACTTTAATCACTGAATTGGATGAGTTTATATAGATAAGAATGGTTGTAACTCTTTGCCATTAAGAGATATGATCTTTGGTGAAAGGTAAGAGATGCAACCTTTGGAGAAGAGAAGTGTCTTTTGGAAAAATTGCTTTCTGTTCAAAAACGGTCGACAGGTTAAAAAGTGACCAGTAGACAGGAATTTAAAATATATATACGTTATGTGCATGTGTGCACGTTCATTGTGCATTTTACACAGAAACGGTCGACCGTATGATTATTAACCGGTCGACCGGTACCTGTTAATTTGCACAATGAATGTGCAATGCTTTTAAAACGTATATATATCGATTATATTGAGGTGCATGATTATTTGAGGATAGATTTTAACAAGTTTATCGCTATTACAATATCAAATAATCAACCTATAATCTATAGTAACATATGTAGCACTAATGACCTTGTTTTGTCGATCGCCTTATTTGTCAGAAATCAAAACTTTCATAAAACTTGTGACTCAACATTCTCCCCCTTTTTGATTGATGACAATATATGTCTGCAAATCTGAATCTCCCCCTGAGTATATGATCTCTTTCTCTTTGAATTCTTATAAATGTATGTTCCTGCAAGCAATTGTTAGCCCTTTCTCCCCCTTTGTCATCGACAAAAAGGAGTAACAGATACTAGAATATGATATGCATAGAATGAATATGATATGCATAGAAAAATAAATCATTAACACATCAAAAACATAACAGAGTTTACTACAGAACATAATGTCAAATGAAAATCATAGATAACGACACTATTTAGTACAAGTGTCGATGAATGTTTTTAAAGAGCTAAACCATAATAGAATCTAGGATGAAGCAGATCGTATCTCCTCTTCATCATCATCGTCGTCGTCATCATCATCATCTTCTTCCTCATCATTGTGCCCTCTAGATGATTCACCATGTCCATGACCACTCATTCCTGTAGACTCGTCAGATGATGTCCAGGTGAAAATTGGAGCAGCAGGACGTTTTCCTGGGTCTTGTGCTTGAACAGAGGTGGATGTGGAACATGATATAGCATCCCATAGCATACCAAAGAATAACTTGACCTTATTGAAGCGCTTATCGATTTTAGAGTCCATGCGCTTGAGACGTGATTCAAGCAAAAATTGGTTACGCGCGATTGTTTCAAGTGATTCTTTTGTTGATGACTTTGATTTTAAAAGTTTTACTTCATCGGAACGAGGACGAGAGGAAGTTGCTCGTTGTTTCCTTGGTCCTCTTTGTTGCCATTCTTCAAAAGGCATAATCTCAAGATAAGGTGGAGGAAGCTTCATTCGCTTGATGGTGATGGAATCAATGCATTTTGGTTTTGAGGTTGCAGAATCAGGAGGATTGACCCCACAAGCTAACAAAAGTCTCATGATATATTCATTGTAGAAGAAATGAGGCCGGGTTGAGTTATTTACCTTGATAATTTCATCAAAAAGCATGTGAACCCAATTGATTTGGATTTCACCATAGATAGCATAGAGTGCCTTGAAGTTTTCTTTGTACACTGCATCATAATTTCCAAGTCTAGGAAAAAGAGAATGCATCAAAACCCGATGAAGTAACCTGGCTGTCGGTCGAAGTCCAATAGACTTAGTGCCATCACTATTGTCTTCTATAAACTGATGACTGGTACTATTTCGAGTGAAGACTTCGCAGAAGGTAGATGAAAACTCTTCGCCTCGATTAGGTATACCAAGTATAGAGGCAATTCTAGCATGAGTAAGAAAAATTTGCTTCCCACAGACCACAGACCAGATGACGCCGTTTGGATTATCAGGTTGATATTCATCAAGATTCATGTTGGCGTAAAATAATTTGATCATCAAATGATTTATCTCCACACTATTTGCAGAAAAATCTATTAATGGAGTAATGTTGGCATTATTGGCTAACCTCCGAACTCCATAAGCCGTGAAATCATCAAATTTGATGAAAGAGCCTGGATGAAACTTGTAATTTGTCATCTGATTCCATCTTGTTACAGCAATTGGAGTTTGAAGCCATTTTTTGACGGAGATGGTAAGAGATGAAGTTTCAGAGGTTGCTCCTTTCTTGGATTTCTTTTGAGGAGGAGCCATTGTTGGAGGATTTGTGATTTGGGAATTGAAAAATGGAAACTAGGGTTTGTGATTTGGGGTAAGAGAACAGCTTGAGTAAAGAGTGAATGAGGGTAGAGGGAAAAATGACGCATAGATTTATATAAAAAACTGAAAATACGTCAACCGGTCGACCTACTGATTTTGGTCGGTCGACCGTTTTCAACCAGAGAGCAAACGGTCGACCGGCTATAACAGGGGCGGTCGACCGGTTTTGGTCTGCTGTGAAATTTAAGTTTATTTTTCAAGTTTTTTATCATATATCAACCAATATATATTATATTTTATACGTAATACAAAATATAACCGTCATTACACAAGAGATAGATGAAGATATAATAACTATATATAAATCTAATGAGAAAGTTCGTCATTAGAATTATCGTTGTTTCCTTCAATACGTTTCGACCATGGACTCCATTGTTTCTGAGCTCCTTCATTCTTCTCATAGTTCCGATCCCATGAGTTAGGACTTTTAGATGTTGATGGCCTAGACGGCATTGGTTCATGCACGTCATTTTTGTTGGAACCGCAGAAAAATGTTGCCAACTTTTCTAAAACGGACAATCGTGCCGACGTTCGTTGTTGCTCGTGATAAAGTTGACTTTTCCCGTAATGGAGTTGTCTCTGAAGGTCTATCTGATGTTTCTGGTAGTGGTGTATCTCATCGATTTGAGCTTTGGTACGAGGAGAATAGAATAGTGTCCGCTTCACTCGTTTTGAATTTGGAGTTTTATCAGACATACAAGAGCATTGATGATGACAACTTGATTTTTGTTTTGGAGTTGTAGGAGAGTAAAATTCCTCCGACTTAGAACTCGTAATTGAAATGTTTGATTCTTGAGCACATTTATCACAAATGTGAGCCATATTGTATGTTGTATAGAATATTATCGTTAGATAAAAAGAAAAGATGATCAAAATATAAAATTTTTGCAAGCTTATATACAAGTTTTTTTTTGAGTATAAACCTATGGATGTGAGTTAATGATAAATGTTAACCAAGAAAACATAAGCAGAAATTTTATTGTAAATCTAAAAATAGCTTTCTTTTTAAAACTGAATTTATAAAATGAGTAAAGAGAATTTAACCATTAAATAAAGCAGTGGCTTATATTTAATGTAAGAAAAATATAGTTTATGCAATAGTTAAAGTTAAAGGATAACTAAAAAGAATAACTAAAGGATAACTAACAAGAAGACGTTCTTTAGAAATTACTTAGTCAAGATTTTTTCTTGAAATTAAACCAAGCTCTCTTCGTAATCTAATAAAATTAGATTCGAGCAGAGGCTTAGTAAAAATGTCTGCTAATTGATTGTCAGTATGAACATATTCAAGACATATATTTCCTTTGTCAATATTATCTCGAAGGAAATGATGACGGATATCAATGTGTTTGGTTCTGGAGTGATTTACTGGATTTTTAGAGAGATTTATAGCACTAGTGTTATCACAGTATATAATAGAATTTGATAAATGAATATCAAAATCTTGAAGTGTTTGTTGCATATATAGTACTTGAGTACAAGCAAGAGCTGCTGATATATATTCAGCTTCACATGTTGATAGTGAAACACAATTCTGTTTCTTACTGAACCAAGAGACAAGTGATTTTCCAATAAAATGGCACGTACCACTTGTACTTTTTCTATCCGTTCGTGAGCCACCGAAATCAGCATCACTATATGATACTAATTCAAATGGACATTCTTTTGGATAAAAAAGACCTAAATCTTTGGTATTATTAAGATAACGAATTATACGTTTCACTGCTCGTAGATGTGATTCCTTTGGATTGGCTTGAAAACGAGCACATAAACAAACACTCATTATTATATCTGGACGACTAGCTGTAAGATAAAGAAGAGAACCAATCATGCTTCGATACAATTTCTGGTCAACATTCTTACCACTTTCATCTTTGTCAAGATGTGTAGTTGTACTCGTAGGAGTTGGTTTACCAGATGTATTTTCTAATCCGAAGCGTTTGATAAGGTTTTCACAGTATTTTTCTTGATTAATAAAAATGCCGTTTGAAAGTTGCTTTATTTGAAGTCCAAGAAAATAAGATAGTTCCCCCATATGAGACATTTCGAATTCTTTGGTCATAATATTTGCAAATTCTTTGCAAAGTTTATCGTTTGTTGAACCAAAGATGATATCGTCTACATATATCTGGATAACTCGAATATCTTTTCGAGAATGTTTAATAAACAAAGTTTGATCGACTTTGCCTATTTGAAATCCTGAGCTAATAAGATAGCTACGTAGTCGTTTATACCAAGCACGAGGTGCTTGTTTTAAACCATACAGAGCTTTCTTAAGTTTGAACACATGGTCAGGATATTTTTCATGTATGAACAGAGGAGGTTGTTCGACATAGACATTCTCTTTGATAAATCCATTGAGAAAAGCACTTTTGACATCCATCTGATAAAGTTTGAAATTATGGTGACAAGCAAAAGATAATAGGATTCTAATAGCTTCTAGTCGAGCAACTGGTGCAAAAGTTTCTTCATAATCGATACCTTCTTCCTGATTATATCCTTGTGCTACTAATCTTGCTTTATTTTTGGTGATATTTCCTTGTTCGTCAGCCTTATTTTTATAGACCCATTTAGTACCAATTACTGACTGATCAGTTGGTCTTGGAACAAGTTCCCAAACGTCATTGCGCTCAAACTGATTTAGTTCTTCCTGCATGGCAATGTTCCAATAATCATCTGTAGCAGCTTCTTTTGGATTCTTAGGTTCGATATTTGAGAGAAAAGCGACATGACCCATTTGATTGAGTTGACTCCTTGTTCTGACATGTGATGTTATTTCACCGATTATATTTTGAGGCGGATGGTTTCTTAATATTCTTGGTGGTGATTGTAACTCACATA
This sequence comes from Allium cepa, assembly GCA_030765085.1. NCBI lineage: Eukaryota > Viridiplantae > Streptophyta > Magnoliopsida > Asparagales > Amaryllidaceae > Allium > Allium cepa. Next base: position 807,819,787 of record CM060928.1, read on the forward strand.
TTTGAGGAATATTCTCAATAACTATTTCCGAGTCAGAATCAATATTTGTGATGATTTGATTGTCAGTGACTATTGATTCGTCATCATCTGATATAGTGTGAGGGTGCTGATAGATTTCGTCAAAAGAGACATGAAGTGATTCTTCAATAGTTTTGGTTCGTTTATTAAATATCCGATAGGCCTTACTTCGTTCCGAATAACCGACAAATATTCCTTCATCGGCCTTTGGATCGAATTTGCCAAGCTGGTCTTTTGTATTTAAAATAAAGCACTTGGAACCAAAAACTTTGAAGTATGAGATTTTAGGCTTCCTTTTGTTAAATAATTCATAAGGAGTATTCTTGGTAAGAGGTCTTATGGATACACGATTCAAAACATAACAGGCAGTTGCCACAGCTTCTGTCCAAAAATGTTTTGGTAAGGTGGTTCCATTTAATAATGTTCTTGCACATTCTTGTAAAGTTCGGTTCTTCCGTTCTACAACTCCGTTCTGTTGTGGAGTTCTGGGAAACGAAAAATTATGATATATACCTTTCTTTGTACAAAAATGTTCAAATTCATTATTTTCAAATTCTCCGCCATGATCACTTCTAATATTTTTAACTTTAATTCCTTTTGATTTTTGAATTCTTTTGACGAAAGATTTGAAATGATCGAAAGTGTCACTTTTATTTTTTAAGAAAATTGTCCATGTATAACGAGAGAAATCATCAACAATTACAAGCACATATTGACTGTGATTTATTGCTTGAACTCTAGTAGGTCCAAATAAATCCATGTGTAGTAACTCAAGTGGTTGTAATGTTGATATGACTTTCTTGGATTTAAAAGATGATTTGGTCAATTTTCCTACTTGACATGCGTCACAAATGTTGTTAACTTTAAAACTCATTTTGGGTAGTCCTCTAACTAGATTGTTTTTGGCTAGCTTGTCAATAGTTCTGAAGTTTATATGACAGAAGTGTTTGTGCCATAGCCATGGATCATTGTCATTAGCCACAAGACACATATCTGAATAATGATTAATGTTCATATTCAAAATATATATATTTCTGTCTCTATAACCTTCGAAAACCAAATTATGGTCTTTATCTAAAATACTACACTTATTATTTGAAAATGAAATTATAAAACCCTTGTCACATAACTGACTAATACTTAGCAAATTGTGTTTCAAATTTTTAACTAGCATGACATTAGTAATAAGAGGTAAGTTAGATGTACCGTAATTGCTCACATCGCCTTTGCCGATGATATAGCCTTTTGAATTGTCTCCAAAAGTGACGGAGCCACCATCTGAATATGTAATATTTGTTAATAAACTCTTGCCTCCCGTCATGTGCTTTGAGCAACCACTGTCCAATATCCACTTTCCTCTTTTCTTAAGTGGGACCTGCAAAAAATAGAATTAAGTCCATGGTACCCACTTTTTATAGGGTCCTAAGAGTTAGGTCTTAGGAGTCCAAACCCATTTGGGTCCGGTATCCCCTTTATATATATAATTGTTATTAAAATGCACAGTATTCATGAATTGCTGAATGTATTTGTTCCTAATCAAATTGTTATTTGTTTTAGGAACCCATATTTTGATAGTCTTGACATTTTTCTTTTGAAATTTCACAACTGGTTTTGGTTTGGAATATAATAAACTAAGATTTTTCTTAGCTTTAGTTTTTTGTACTTTCTTTTTCCTTTTATTTCCAAGATGTTTCTTGGTTTCTTGTTTGTTATATCCCAATCCTTGTTTGTCTGAAATAGATTGTGAACTTTCAATGATTTTTGTCAAGTTTTCTCGACCTTTGTTAAAGTTAGAAACATTTTGAGTAATGTCATCAAACTTTGTTTGTAAGCTAGCTTTTTCTAGGTCTAGAATTTTGACTTTTGCTTTAAGCTCATGATTTTCAGTAGTGAGAGCATTATTTTTCTCTTTTTGAGTTTCTATTTCTTGACTCAAAAGAGATATTTGAGTATCAACATTAGATGATGATTCTTGAATATTTTCAAGTTCCTCTTCTAATATTTTCTTCTCATCTTTTAACATATCTCGTTCAAGCTCTACTATACTTAAATCTGCTTTGACTACTTTTAATTGACGTTTTATGTCTTTATATTTGACTATCAATTCAGCATTAATGTCAAGTAATTCATCAAATGTAGGAATTTGTACCTCATCTTCTGTTGCCATGAAACAAACATTAGCTTGTTCATTCTCTGAATCACTTTCACTTTCTGATGAAGACGACTCTGAATCATCCCATGTTACTGAGAAAGCTCGTTTCTTAGATTTGTCCTTTTCATATTTGAATTTGTCATTTTCTGACTTCTTCTTTTGTTCTGGACAATCTTTCTGCATATGTCCCTTTTTGTGGCAGTTGAAACATTCTATAGCAGATGAAAATGGTTTATTTGATCCAGGTTTCCTTTTATTGTAACGACTAGCTTTTCGATATTTTAAGAATTTTTTGAATCCTTTCGCAGTGAATGCCAAATCTTCGTCTTCAGAATCTGATTCATTTTCATCTTTCTCAACATGAAATGCTACATTTTTCTTTTCTTCCTTCTGTTCTTTTCTAGCCTGCAAATTTGCTTCATAGGACATTAAATTTCCTATCAATTCATCTGGCTTCATGACGGAAAGGTCATTAGCTTCTTCGATTGCTAATACTTTTCCTTCCCATTCACTAGTCAGAGAATGTAGGACTGTTGAAACAACATCGAAATCAGAATGCTTTTGTTCTAAGCGAATCAGTGCATGGTGAATAGTTTGAAACCGTGAATACATGTCATTGATTGTCTCATTTGGTTTCATTTTGAAATTTTGAAATTGACTTTTCAGCATGGCTATTTTGGCTTGTTTAACCTTGTTAGTACCTTCATGAGTGATTTTTAGTGTTTGCCAAATTTGATATGCAGTAGTGCAGATACTAACACGGTTATATTCAATTTGGTCTAATGCACAGAACAACATATTTATTGCTCTTGCATTTACAGCTGCTGCCGTTTTCTCAGCTGCAGTCCGTTCTGAATAATCAGTTGTTGGATTCACTATTTCTCTTTGAGTGGCATTCCAAGCATCATAGCTATTTGATTGCATAAAGAATGACATACGTGTTGCCCAATAACTATAGTTAAGACCATTGAAAAATGGAGGTCTTTGTGTCGATTGACCCTCCGTGTAAGTGGTGTTTTGAGTGCTAGTACTTACGTTATTTGCCATATTACTATAATATATCAAATAACTGTGTTATGGTTATATGATGACCGTGCTCTGATACCAAATGAAAGTGCGGTGTGTATACAATTATATGTGCTAATATAGTATACACGGATCGTGTAATATGGATTACAATACAAATGCGGAAATAGATGATAATAGGATAGTAAATAAAAAATAGAAAAATCACACCAGAGATTTTTATACTGGTTCGGAGCACCGTCCTACGTCTAGTCCCAGACTTCTATCTGGATTTTCACTATTAACTTCCTCGCTTCACCCGGAGGAACAGGTTTACAACACCCGGACAGCCGAACGGGATTTCACGCCTCTAATACACTGAGGACTTCAACACTTGCCTCTTACAACACAGAGGACTTCAACAAAAGAACAAATACAATTGTTGTTGACAACTTGTGCTCTTGAAAACACGGATTTGTCACTAGCAGTACACCCTTCCTATAATCTTATCCTCAAAGTATGCGATATGATGTTTTGAAAAGATTAAGGAAAGTATATTATTGAATCAAAGGATATGAAATAGTTTCAAAGATTCAATAAATAATTTAGAGCTTTTATAATGCAGAATTAAGATCAGAGATTAGATTAAAAGAATATGAAATCGTTATACTTTAATCACTGAATTGGATGAGTTTATATAGATAAGAATGGTTGTAACTCTTTGCCATTAAGAGATATGATCTTTGGTGAAAGGTAAGAGATGCAACCTTTGGAGAAGAGAAGTGTCTTTTGGAAAAATTGCTTTCTGTTCAAAAACGGTCGACAGGTTAAAAAGTGACCAGTAGACAGGAATTTAAAATATATATACGTTATGTGCATGTGTGCACGTTCATTGTGCATTTTACACAGAAACGGTCGACCGTATGATTATTAACCGGTCGACCGGTACCTGTTAATTTGCACAATGAATGTGCAATGCTTTTAAAACGTATATATATCGATTATATTGAGGTGCATGATTATTTGAGGATAGATTTTAACAAGTTTATTACTATTACAATATCAAATAATCAACCTATAATCTATAGTAACATATGTAGCTCTAATGACCTTGTTTTGTCGATCGCCTTATTTGTCAGAAATCAAAACTTTCATAAAACTTGTGACTCAACAGTCAACACCCGAATTCTGTTTTTGACGTCTGAAATATGTCTCAGATGTCTAGATCTATATATTTTTTGTGTATAGTAGCCTTTCAAACATCTGAGTACATTAACTAGACGTCTGATTCTATCTAGTTTGTAATCTAGAGGATTTATTCAGACGTCTGGCTAGTGCACCCAGATGTCTGATCTTGTGCATGTTGCTTTTCTTGTATCTGTGTCATTGCTCTTCTGATTCTATCGACTCGTAGCCTCTTGTCTCTTTAGTGATATTACTTTAGCAATTGCCTATAAATAGAAATATATATGTATGCATATTCGATTTCCATCGTATAGTTCTTGTCATCGAACCATAGATTTGATTTCCTAACAATCTCTCCCTTTTTGATGATGACAACTATTCAATGTACTCATATATAAATTATAAATCTCCCCCTGAATATATGCTTATTCTTAATGTTTTATAATCATACTTATATTTCTCTCCCTTTGACATTATCAAAAAACAATTATAAAATTTTAACCAATCGGCAAAGATATCACACAAAAGGAAAATTTCATTAATAATTCAAAATTGATTACATTCATAGATTTTGCCAATTTCACAAAAGTTGAAATCCTAAAATCCTAATATCTGTGATTCCTGTGGAGAAGCTTTGTCGATCATCCCTTATCTTCTTTTTCAAAAGTGCTAAACGTTGTAGGAGATGTCAAAGCTTGTTTGGGAGGTTCGTCCTCGGAAAATTTGGAACATTTTGCGGGAGGAGAAGGTACTGGTGTTGGCCAATCTTCAGAAGGTGGTGTTGGACTGCGAACCCGTTGGAGTACTTCTTTGAGAACCGATAAGACAGTTGAAAGAGATTCTTCAACTGTGGCTAGGCATGTAGCAAATGATGTTTCAAAGTTGTCAATCCGCTGAGCCAAAAGTTTTGATTTTGAGATAATATATGTTGATTTCTAAGGGTGAGATCTCGAACACTTTCATTTGGATTTGTATCTGTTCGAGTCTCCATAACCTTGTCCTGTCCTGGATAATCAAATGGTGCAGGAGGAGGTGGAGTTGCTTCTCGATGTTGTTCCTCCTCTTGAGATGGTTCATTGTGTGGTTGAGGTGGAGGCTCAACTTGTCTAGATTGACAATTGTGCGTCCAATCTTCGAAGGATATAAATTTTGGGGAAATCTCAGGTAAGTGCATAAGTGAGAAGAATTTAATGGAAGCATATTTTGTTGAGATTTCTTCGTAGGTCGATAGGTAGGATGGGATTTTATGTGCACAAAGAAGTCTCATAATATATGTTGGGTAAATTATTGATAGCCGTGATCGAGTCCAAAAATATTTGAGCTCGTCAAAGATGAATTTGGCCCAATCCACCTGTGTTCAACTAAATAGAGCATATAAGGCTTTGTGGTCTAACTCGATTATTTTCTCATGGCTTCCCATACGTGGAACGATGGTATTGATTATCATTCGAGTAAGGAGTCGTGCTTTTGGACGTAGATATTTAGAGGCAAACTTTGGCATTTCATCTTCCCAGATTTGATGATATTCTATTTCTTAGCTTGAAGCGCATATCGTGAATGTTGTATAATTCTTCTCTCGAGTCAGAATATCCTAGGGTTCTACCTATTATGCCAGGAGTAGTCTAGTCGTGTTGCCATACATGCTAGACCGAAGCCAGTTATCTTCATTTTCAATGTTCCACATTGCAGTGCTATCCAAATTTGCATAGAAAAGAAATATTTCCAATTGACCGATTTGGATGTCATTAGGAGGGAACGAAATCAAGGTTTCTAGTTTGGCATTCTCACACATTTCATCCAAATCGAACATCGAAAATTTAAATAGGTTATAGAATAGTCCTTTGTGAATCTTTATCTTTAGTATATCTTGATACCTCTTTATTGAATGTGGTGCTCTATTCATCCATCTTTCAATTTGATCATCCAAGCAAACTTGAGGATTTGAAGATGATGTTGGTTGGTCTTGTTTTCGTTTGGATAGCTTGGGATTTTTAGTTCTAGGAGGCATTGTTATTTTAGCTCGCGTAAAAAGGAAGTTTTTGAGTGAAAAATCGTCACTGGGAAATTGGAGACGAGAAAATTTGAGATGAAAGTGAAAAAATGACGTTATATGGGTTAATTTAAAGAGTCGATTAATTTTAGACGTTTGGAGTCTAAATCAGACGTTTGGTTTGCCCTAAATTGATTACAATAGATAACTTTAGACATCTGGTGTATGGGTTAGACGTCTAGTTTGATCGAATTTGTAAAATTTGATGGTCAGAGAGTTTTACCATACGTCTGTGTTAAAAATCAGATGTCAGAAATAGGTCAATTTTTTAAAATTTTGCGGTAGAGAAATAATTCAGATGGGTCGAATTTCAGACGCTTGAAATTTTCTGATTTTTATTTTTAGAGGAGGCAGAGCAAATTTTCAGATGTTTGGGGGGTATATCAAACGTCTGACATATGCACAGTGCTTAAAAGATAGACGTATATCAGAGTATCAAACGTCTAAGGTCCATATCCAGACATTTGGAAATAGGCAATTTTCTAAAAATAGCCTAAAATTTAATGGTTTTGCTTATTTTTCGATTCTCTATTTTATTAAAAATAGAATGTAGTAATATTTATGTGAAACAAAATAACAAATAAACACAGATACACATGTAATAACAAATATAATTTATTTAGAAGGCGATGGAGTTTTACGATCTCCTGACTTGTTATCCCTCCATGGTTTAAGTGGAGACCATATATTTCTACGTTCGTGGATTCTCGGGGAGCCAAAAAACCATCTTGGTGAAGGATCCCAAAGGGTACGATACGAAGACGAGGGATCCGAAGAACTACAAGGTTTTGGAAGTGGTTCATGGACATCTCCCTTTCGTGACGTACAAAACGTTATCGCTACTTGCTCCAAAAAGCTTAGCTGACGTGCTGTAACTTTTTGTTTAAAATATAACTCTCGTTGTAGATCTATCTGTTGTTTCTGATAGTGATGAATTTCATCAATTTTCTCCTTTGTTGTAGGAGAGACAAACAGAGATCTTTTGGACTTCTTGGTATTCGGAGTAAATCCCATGTGGTATGAGGACCACCTATATGTCGGTTCCTGATTTGGTGTAGGTGTAGGAAGCCGTTGTAGTGTATCGGCCAAGCTATCCGTCGTACGTGTCGAGATAGATATATAAGAATTTTCAGAAGACACGACTATATTTTGTTTGTTAAAAAAATGAATTTTGTATTTTTTTGTATAACTGTTTATATAGAAGTTTTTTTAACAAAAAAATTATTTACAGAAAAAAAAACTAACCATCTAAAAAACCAAATGTGCAGAAAATATTAATTACAATTTGTGGATAGAAAAACAAATGACTAATCATAGTCTAAATGAAGCAGTGATTATTAAGTGAGCAGATCATGAAGAGAGCAAATCTCTAAATCACGTCGGAGTTTAATAAAAGTTTGTTTAATTAGTGATTTTGTAAAGATGTGTGATGTTTGATTTTCGGTATTTACGTATTCTAATGAAATGGTTCCTTTTTCAACATTGTCTCGTAAAAAATGATGTTGTATATCTATATGCTTAGTTCGTGAGTGATTGACAGGGTTTTTTGATATAATTATTGCACTTGTGTTATCATAATATATTAGAGATTTATAGATAATTTTGCCAAAATCCGTGAGTGTTTGTTGCATGTATATCACTTGTGCACATGCTAGAGCTGCTGAGATATATTTGGCTTCGCAAATAGATAAAGAAACACAATTTTGCTTTTTGCTAAACCATGAAACTAACGATTATCCGTTAAAGTGATATGTTCAACTAGTGCTCTTATGATCTGTTCTACATCCATCGAAATCTGCATCGCTATATGAAACTAGTTCAAACGATGATCCTTTAGGGTAAAACAAACCATAATGTCTAGTACTAGATAGATAACGTAAAATACGCTTAACATCTCTTAGATGAGATTCTTTTGGTTTTGCTTGAAATCGAGCACAAACACATACACTCATCATAATATCGGGTCGACTAGCCGTAAAATAAAGTAAAGAACCAATCATGCTATGATATAATTTTTCATCAAAATCTTTTCCGTTATCATCTTTTTCTAAGTGAACAGTGGTACTCATTAGTGTTGATTTGCTCGAAGTTTTATCCATTTCAAAACGTCATAATAGATTGTTACAATATTTTTCTTGATGAATAAAAATTCCATTTTCAATTTGTTTTATTTGTAAACCTAAGAAGAAATTTAATTCTCCCATATGTGACATTTCAAATTCGGTTTTCATAATTTTTGAAAACCGATTGCATAGATTTTCGTTGGTTGAAACAAAAACAATATCGTCAACATAAATTTGTACAACTAAAATATCATTATTTTCTCTTTTAATAAATAAGGTTGTATCTATTTTGCTTATTTGGAAACCAGATGTAACTAAATGATTTTTAAGACATTCGTACCATGCTCGAGGATCTTGTTTTAATCCATATAATGCTTTATGCAATTTAAAAACATGGTCGGGATATTTTTTGTGAACAAATAATGGGGGTTGTTCCACATATACATTTTCTTTAATAAAACCATTTAAAAAAGCACTTTTGACTTCCATTTGAAATAGTTTAAAGTTGTGATAAGTTGCAAAGGCGAGTAATATACAAATGGCCTCTAATCTAGCTATTGGAGCAAAGGTTTCATCATAATCGATACATTCTTCTTGATTATAGCCTTGAGCAACTAAACGTGCTGTATTTCTAACAATATTTCCATTCTCGTCTGCTTTGTTTTTAAATACCCATTTTGTTCCTATAACGATTGATCTCCAGGCCTTGGTACTAATTCCCAAATATTATCACGTTCAAATTGATTAAATTATTGTTACATAACTATTATCCATAAATTATCATTTGAAGCCTCTTTATAATTTTTTGGTTTAAAATTTGACGCAAATGCTATATGACTTATTTGATTAAGTTGATTTCTATTTACTCTAGAATTGAGATCTCCAATGATATTATCTTTTGGATGATTCTTAACAATTCTTGGGGATGATATCAAAGTGTTATTTTACACATTTCTTTCATTATTAATAGAATTTGTTATTGGAATAATTTCTTCTTCATCATTAGTATGATGTTTAAAAATATTTTCATCGAACGAAACATGTAAACTTTCTTCAATAGTATTATTTCGTTTATTAAAAATTCTATATGCTTTGCTATGATCCGAATATCCAACAAAGATACCTTCATCGGCCTTTGGGTCAAATTTTTCAAAGTTAACTTTTGAATTTAATATAAACATTTTGAACTGAAAGTTTTAAAGTATGACACTTTAGGTTTTCTTTTAAAAAATATTTCAAAACAAGTTTGTTTAGTCATAGGACGTATGGTTACTCGATTCAACACATAACAAGTTGTGGCAATAGCTTCAGCCCAAACGTGTTTTGATAGACCACTACTATTTAATAATGTTTGTGCACATTCTTGTAACGTTCGATTTTTTCTTTCTACGACGTCATTCTATTTATGTGTGTGAGGAAAAGAAAAATTATGACTTATTCCTTTCTTATTGCAAAAATTAGTAAAGAGATCATTTTCGAATTCTCCTCTGTGATCACTTCGAATATTTTTAATTTTCAACTCCATTTGTGTTTTAATTCTTTTAGCAAATATTTTAAACATACCAAAAGTATCGCTTTTATGTTTCAAAAACAAAGTCCATGTATATCTCGAAAAATCATTAATTATTACGAAAACATATTTGTTGTGATTTATAGATCGTATTTGTGTTGGACCAAATAAATCAAAATGTAATAGTTCTAATGGTTGTTTTGTAGAAATATTATTTTTAGATTTAAAAGAGCTTTTCTTTATTTTTTCAATTTGACAATCATGACATAAATTTTCTACTTTGTAATCTATTTTAGGTAAACCTCTAACTAGCTCATATTTTGCCAATTTATTAATATTTTTAAAATTGATATGATAAAATCGTTTATGTCATAACCATGGATCTTCATGTTTGGCGGTTAAACAAAAATTTGAATTTTTATTTATATTCATGTTTAATACATAAATATTTTTGTTTTTAAAACCTTCAAAAACAAGTTGTTTGTTATTATCGAAAATATTACATCTATGTTTTTCAAAATTTATTTAAAAACCTTTATCACATAATTGACAAATACTTAGTAGGTTGTGTTATAGATTTTCTGCTAATAAAACATTTGTAATAATAGGAGGGTTAAAAATATAGGAGTTGATGACTTCTTCAATCCCCACGACATATCCTTTTGAATTATCTCCGAAGGTTACCGTTCCACCATCGATGTATGCTATATTTGATAACATTTTTGAATTTCCGATCATATGCTTGGAGCATCCACTATCTAGTATCCATTTCTCCATATTTTTTATTTTGGTATCTGCAAAATAAAAGATGTTTTAATTGGTACCCATATACTTTGTTAGGGTCCTAATTGTTAGAAGAAGGTAGACCAAGATGGTTTGGTACCTTTATAAATATAATTTTTATTATAGACTACATTTCTAAGAAATTATTAATATGTTTTTGTCTAATCAAATTATTATTTGTTTTAGGAAACCAAATTTTCATATTTTTGGTATTCATATTAGACGTAGGCAAACTTTCAGTTTTTTTATAACTAAAATTTTTAGCATTATTTCCCATTTGTTTAGAAGTATTTTTAAATCCTATTCCATTTCTATTACCTGATGGTTTTGAAGTTTTGATAAGATTTTCCAAATCTTGTTTTCATTTATTACATTTTGACACATTATTTGTAATTTCATCTAATTTTTCTTTTAATTCTAAATTTTCAATATTTCAATATTGCTTTTCAAATTGACGTTTTATTTTAACAGATTATCCTTCACTATTTTAGTGTTTTCAAATTCAATAGCAATAGCCTCACTTTCTATCAAATTATTTTTAATTTTTTCTTAAGATAATTTTAGTTCTTCTTCTAAAATAATTTTTTCATCTTTTAACATTCCTACTTCAAGTTCTAATCTATTTATTTTGACTATATATTCTTTGTTTAATTTTTTAATTTGTCTAAATTTATCATCTAGTTCCATACTAAGTTCTAATAATTCGTCATAGCGAAGTTCTGGAAATACCTCATCAGTGTGCCATAAAACACACATTAGCTTGTTCTCCGTCACTATCGCTATCGGTTTTAGATGATAAAGAATCCGAGTCATCCCATGTTACTTTGAAAGCCTTCTTCTTTTTGAGTTTTTCAAATTTGTTCTTCTTTCTATAATTATTGAGTTTATGGAAATCCTTCTTCATATGTCTGTACTGATCACATTCATAACACTTGATTTGAGATAGGTTTGTTGTGTTGGACTTCCCTTCTTTTTGTAATTTGGTCATCTTTCTAAATTTCTTGAATCTGTTCTAGTTTTTGGCAATGAAGACTATCTCTTCTTCATCTAAATCAGAGTCATCATTCTTCGTTGCTGGGAATGCTATGTTCTTCTTCTTCGAATTTAGTTCTTTTCTTGCCTGCAAATTAGCTTCATAGGACATTAAATTTCCTAGCAACTCTTCAACTTTGAGAGTAGAGGGATCAATAGCTTCTTCAATAGCTAATACCTTCCTTTCCCAATCTGATGTTAAAGAGTTGAGTATTTGAGAAACTAAATCAAAATCAGTAAACTTAACTCCTAATGCCATAAGATCATGTTGGGTAGTTTGAAATCTAGAATACATGTCAACAATAGTTTCATTTTGAATGATGAGAATTGGTTTTGCAAAATTGTAATCTTAGTTTGTTTGACCTTTGTTCTACCTTCGTGTGTAATTTGTAAGGTACGCCAAATGTCAAATGCAGTTGTGCATAACATGACTTGTGAAAATTCATTTTTATCTAGAGAGAAAAATATAACGTTAATAGCTTTAGCATTGTTTGATGCTAAGGTCTTTTGTGCATCGGTTCATGTGTTCATAGAAGTAGTAGGTGCTTCATATTTATCTGGAGCGGCTGACCAAATTTCTAGACCATTAGCTTCCATAAAAACTCTCATACATATTAACCAATATGCATAGTTAAAGCCATTAAAAAGTGAGGGTCGTGTTGAGGATTGTCCTTCTTGAAAAATACTTGCCATATTAAAGTGATTCAAAAACGTGTTACTGTTCTTTGATCAAACCTTGCTATGATACAAATTGAAAGTCAATATGATGGATCGTGTAGTGTATATGCAAGTATATGTGACTTACTATATGATGTAATTAATATAAAATTAATCTAGTAAAATATAAACTAAGCACACCATGATTTTATACTGGTTCGGACCTCCCGTCCTACGTCCTGTCCCGAAGCTCCCCTTCGGAATTCGACTATCAAACACCCTCACTTCGCCCGAAGGAATAGGCTTATTTACAAAAGCTTGTTCTTGTCAAGTGTGTGTTCTATAACACGAATATTGACTATTAAGTGCAAATGCTTCTAATATATATATATATATATATATATATATATATATATATAGAGGATATTGATTGAAGAGTTCTGTGTATATGGAAGAGTGGAATACAAATATATAATTGCTAGATATCAAGAATATATCAGAGTATAAGAGTAAAGAGCACAAATAAGTAAGGTGTAGTCTTCTCTTGGATTCTTGACGCTATTTATAGTGGTAGAGAGATTCCTTGAGTAGTTGTATACATTAACAAGTCTTCTATGGTCGCTTCTGATGGTGATGAAGAGTTGCAGCGAAGAGAAGCGAAGGTGTCTTTTCAATTGTGACAGTTATAATTTGAATGTCAACACCCGAGTTCAGTTTCAGACGTTTGGAATATGTCTCAGATGTCTGACTCTATACTTTTTTGTATATAGTAGCCTTTCAGACGTCTGAGTACATTAATCAGACATCTGGTTCTGTCTGGTTTGTAATCCAGAGGATTTATTCTAACGTCTGGCTAGTGCACTCAAACGTCTGATCTTGTGCATGTTTCTTTTCTTGTATCTGTGTTATTGCTCTTCTGATTCTATCGACTTGTGGCCTCTTGATATGTTCTTTGAGCCTTATTCTTGTCTCTCTAGTGATGTTACTTTAGTAACTACCTGTAAATAGAAATATGTATGCATATTCGATTTCCATTGTATAGTTGTTGTTATCGAAACCATAGATTTGATTTCCTAACACTTTCATCCAATAATTAAGCTTTAAATAATGCTATTTGGTTACACAAAATAATTATCTTTTAAATCAATTACACAAATAATTATTCATCAATTAACTTTAAAATATTTAATCTTTAAACCTTCATTCCTTGAGATGAATTAACAAAATCATACAATTTAACTTAAACCCTTTTTAAGTTAATTGATATTAAAAATCGTTATTTCAAGACAAACCATTTTATCTTTTAAATAAATTTCTTAATTTAAACTATTAAATTTAAATTTCAAAATAACTTAAGAAAATAAAACTTAATTAATTTTAAGTTAAATAAACTATATAACTTTCATTGACCCAAAATTTAAATAAACTTTTATTACATAAAAGAAATTTATTTAAGAATAAGATTTTTAAACCTTATTTTATTAAATTTCATATCTGGTTTGTTTAAATTCTTCAGACCCATGACACTCACGGGTAAAACCTGGTAACGCATTCGAGTTTCCCCCTACTTTATTGCTTCGAGCCAATTCACAAAATACTCGAGATCAACCCCGAGACACTCTTCCTCCCCCCAAACCCCCAACATCACCCGATACCGTATTCACGTGTGCACATGCACCAGTGAATTCATGCCCTCCCACCATTGCCAAGACCATCGCCAAGTCGCAAATGAACTCATCGACAACCCCGACCAACCAATACCCTCAAGCTCGCCGTGGCTTAAAATCGAGCATGACAGCACCAACTGGAACCAAACTTCAGTCACAAAATTCCACTCGCCTCACCGACCGAGACCACCTAAAGCCTTGCCATCTCATCCACAGCTTCACCATATGACGACGCAACAATCCCCCAAGGTCTGATCTATTCCGGTTCCACGATGACGATGATCTATCCCTTGAAACTATGACGAGAAGAACTAGGTTTAAAACCCTAAAATGGCATCGCCTGATCGCTCCGATCATCAGAAAGACTTCGCACTATTTTTCCTTTCCTTCCCAATTTCATCCTCCCTCCGACATCAACCCTGAGCTTCCACTCCACATTGCTCATCAAAAATTGATGAAAATCATTTTCCTGATCAACTCGAGAATCCACACTATTTTTAAATCTAAAAATCTTGATCTTAACATTAAAATTCCTCATTTTACAACTCGAATCAGTTTATCAGTTCAAAACAAAAATTTGCGAGCGTTGTTTTTTGATTTCATACTGTTTTCTTCCCATTTTTGAAATAAATTCTTAATATAAAAACTTGAATTTATTCTTAACATTGATCTTATGCTATTTCAAACATCTTTCCTTTAAATACCATAATCCAAAAACAATTAAATGAGGAGCAATTTTACTTTATTTTAAGGGTTGGAATCTGTAGATCAACAGAGCACGTGTATATATACATATACCCAGACATGCATACACACATATATCATTATACATACATAAGCCTGCAGGCACATCAAACATTTTCACAACAACTTGAGTTCTCAATCTATACATCAAGATTTATATATACTTTAAGGTTTTAAATAAAAAGGTTTGCTTACCTGGTTTTTCCTGGAAACAGAGAACAGTTTTGCTTTGTTGATTTTTTGAATTTGTTTTGCTTGATCTTTACTTGATTACATGCTTAATTTCCAGGCTAAAGCTTTTTGCTTTCCAGGTTGAAATTTGATCTTGTTTTGATATTTTCTTTTCTAGGTTTTGAACTTTGTTTTGTTTTGACATTGAGATGATTTTTTTGCTTTTTTTCTAATTTCAGGTTTGAGAATAGCCTGATTCTTTTACTTAAGACTTTTACTCATAATTTAAATTTGAAAGATTTTCATAATGTCCTTTGTTATTTTCTACTAACACTTGTAAATATTAAGTATTCTTAATCATACGCATGTTTAAATGTATGATTCAATTAATTTACAAATGTCACAAACCAAAAATTTAGTGTTTAAATCCTTTTCTCTAAATTAATTCATAAATTGTGTTTAAACCCTTTCTTTTAAAATTTTATTACGTTTTAAACCCATTGTGTTAATAAATTTACACTTTTGTATCTTATACTTTTATAACTAATCATATGTTTGTGCCTAAATGTTTATATACTTTTTTAACTATTTAAATAACCTTAAAGAAATATGACTTTAAAACTAATTTTACATCAATAAGTGGTCACACAAATATTTTATATATATGAGAGAATTTAAATTAAAAAAAAATCTTTTGAAAGTTATTACATTAATTCTCAAATCATATTTTCCAAATATTAATATATATTATAACTAGAAAACAAACTTTTATTAATCTTACAGCTTTAAATTCTATTTATTTTTAAGATATTTATTATTGAATTCCAATTCAAACTACTATTTAAAATACATATCTTTATTTTTAAATTCAAATCAAAATTTCCATTTATAATTTATTAGATTTCCAAATCAATTTCTTTATTTACAATCTTTCAATATTTATTCTGGAAATTCCTTATCACTTCAGCAAAAATTCAAAATTTAATTCCAAAAATTAAATTAATTATCAAATTAAACTTGGCTAAAATTTGAGAATGTTACAGATTCCCCCATTAAGAAAATTTCGTCCCCGAAATTTTCTAGAAAGACAACAAAGAATAGATGAAAGATAGAAAAATGGTTTATCAGATCAACTCAAAATATATGTTCTATATTTAGCTTTCCAAGTTAAAATATCAACAAATATGAGAATAAACTCACTTAACACTCTATGAAATATTTTGATTATCTGATCTACGAAATATGCAGGGGTATTGGTTAGTTCGAAGGAATAACTAAGCATACGTAGAATATATCGAAATCCAATGAAACAGAAAAAATTAGGTTTGTCTAAGATCTCAGATTCAAGATTCAACTCATTTATGATTTGCTGAGAAATAAAACTATGTGTAGCTCCCGTGTCGAATAAAACTCGAACAATTTTATCTTAAATGAGAAGGTTACCTTCTAAAATTCCTTTTCCTTTATCAGCCTTGGAGGTTGAAGAATCATCTTTGATTGCATACACCTTCTCTACTTGAGCTTACTTCATTACTGGGCAATGCTTGATCCTATGTCCTGGCTTGTGGCAGTAATAGCATTCCCTAGTTTCCTGTCCTGGCTTCATAAATTGCTCCTTTCCTTGCTTCCTGGAGTTCTTCCAACTGTTCATGTAAAGGCCTTTCTCCAAGCAATTGAAACAAGTAACATCTTTCACCTTGTTATCCTGTGTGTTCTTCTTTTCTTTGCCTTGCCATGGTTTCTTTCTGCCGAACTTCCTTTTCTTCCAATTCGGATTGCTTGCATTTCCCTTCTCCTCTAAAACTTCTTGTTTATCTAGAGTGGCATATCGATAGCCATATCTATCAGGTCAGAAAAAGATTCCTTCACGTGGGATGTCATTCTCTCATGGAATTTCTTATTCATCCCTCTAATGGATCTTTCATTCTTCTTTAAAGGTGTATTCTCCAACTCCGGACCAAACAGAGATAAGTTGAATTTGTTCAAGTATTCCACAAACGATAAACTTCCCTGCTTTAAATCCGTGAACTCCTGGTACATTCTGGAGATACCAGCAGATGGCATATATCGCTGCTCGAACACTTCCTTGAACCGATTCCAAGTGAACTCATCCACCGGCTCATCCACATTAACTGTCTCCTACAAAGCTAAAGCCTCTTTCTGGAGTTGCCAGGAAGTTATTAATCGCATCTGATTATCTTCCAATTTTAGTCCTTTGAAAATCCTTTCGCACGATCGAATCCAGGCTTGTTCTTGGATAATGGTTTCCTTGCCTGTGAATGGCGTTCCACCAAGTCTGAAACTTTTCGATACAAATCAGCCAGATTCAGCTGAGGTTGAGTGGGAATAGCTGCTTCTGTTGTTGTAGGGCCTTGACCAGTTAAAGTGGTCTCCTGTCCCCTACCTTGTCCTCTTCTTCCACTTATTCTTATTGTCTGTAAATAGTAAGAAAACTGATTTAGGCATTCAAATGAGATATCTTAGGGAATAATAATAGTTAAAGAAAATAGACTTAGTAATTTGGGTTTTCTGTTTCACGGGTTGTACTCATTCTAGGGTATACTTCACCTATCTCTAATGAGCCATCTAATGTGTTACACTCCGTTGCTAAAGTTCTTACTTAACCTTTAGCTCTGATACCACTTGTAATGACGCAGAATCGATTCCCAACAATCGACATCGAAATCTATATCGTCGGAGCTTATAACAACATTAGATGATAAATAACACAGCGGAAACAAAGGATGATTGCATTGATATACAACATAGATGCAACAGGGATACGACATCAGTTACATCATCTGATAACAACAACCCAACACCATTAGAGAATATATAAAACACAACATCACAGCGGAAATATATCAACACTAACAAAGTCTTCAAGAGAATCCAATATTGCAACTTTACTAAGGCATTCCAAAACTTCCAAAGACCTTCAAATCCAAAAGGCTTCAAAAGATCTCTAAACCAAAAGATCCAAAAACTTTAAAGACTTCCAAAAGCTTCCAAAACCATTAACTTCTAGAACCAGATTCTACTAAGCTTCAAAATCTATAGCTAACCTTACTCTAGGCTGTCCGTGTGGAAAATTGTGTGCACCCAGAGTTTACAAACGAAACAATAAATTCCAGGTCAGACATGGGACTGGTGTGAGCAAACAAAAACATTTGGTTTGAACAAAAGAAATCAAAATCCGCAATGCTTTTTGGAAAATGAAACTACCATAAGGCCTCCCGCTATACACACAATGCAAATGCACAATTGGAGGAGATTTCTCCTTATGATAGTCAAGCATGCTTACTACGCAAAATCCTTTTGATATTATTATTAGTGCATAGTGCAAAGAACCTTTCGAAAGCATACTATTAATCTTAGCTAGCATAGACATTTCGAAGTATGCCTACTATAGCTAGCATCTAAACAGTGGTGACCACCACAAGTAAATGGCAGGTTATACAACTAAAATCGTACAAGGTGCATATTAGATATTAGATTTCCAACAAATGGTTAAGCTAAGGAACTTCCTAATGCCATATGGGTACGCCTCTGGAGGGACGCCCGAGAACTTAACTAGCTCTCTGCCAACACAAGGCCAGGTTACCCCTTCCCAGAAGTAACACCTACAAGTATGACATCCCCCGGTCGTTACCGACTATATCTGAAGATCCTCAACCACAAAGCAACAACCACAAAGTAATAAATTTGCAGCAACCACATAGGTTAAATATCTGGGCTCCATACCACGATACCACCTTTTCCCAGAAGAAATGGACATACCCTAGGGGCGCGACCCCTAATAACATTGCCGCATCTTTCCTGTTTCGACCATTTTTGGGTTGTGAGGTCCTGATGTAGTCTTGTCCACAAAGGTACGCTTTACACAAAAGCCATGCTTTGATCAACAAATGATCAGCAGCACTTCCTATGCCACATTACCTAATTGGGAATATATCACTAGTAACTATCAACTACATAACATCTGAGCTCGTACGTCTCAGAGAAGGGTGTTAAGCTAAGAGAATAAATTCTCCACTACCAAACCGAAATGTATTTGATAGAAACCATCTTTATATCTCAAAGCGTAATGTCAAACACACATCCATAAAAGTCTGTTCCAGGCTCAAACAGAACCAAAGGCACTTCAAAGAAGCCCTTACAATTCAGATAATCCCTAATCACGTCCGGACTCCCCATCACAAAGGGTGATCAAATCTCTATACCGGGGCCATTCGGTGCAGAGACATTCGACAGGTCATCCTTTCGCTTTCAAAAATATCTGGTCTTCACCATTGGTCTTCAAATGCAATCCATAGCATCGTATCATTATTTGAAATGGGTTATATGACACAAAGTCCTCTCCCGGCAAAACCGAATAATGAGCGCAATATTTTAAAAATATATGGATATTAGGATCTTAGTTAAGTCACAACTTAAAGCCCAAAAACCTTCCTTCAAACGGTTTGAACAAATTACCATTTTTCAAATCTTTAAACAAAAAGATTTACTTCACAAAATTCACCAATCTTTCACAACGATTAATTCATAGCTTTCAAAACTATTTACAATTCAAATCTTTTATACAAAAGATAAACCCTTAAGATCCTCTTTACTTTGAAAACAAAGTTCACCAATCTTTAGCAAAGAGTCATTAATAGCTTTCAAACCAATTTCATTTCAAAACTTGAAATCCTTTCAATAAAAATTGGAAATTCTTTCTTTATATGAAAGCTATTATTATTTGAAAAACAAAGGTTTTCATTTCGGAAAAATCTGATTATATTTGCACAAGTTAAAACCCTTCAAGTCTAAAACTTGTTTTAAATTCAAGTTTCCAAAATAATATTTTTAAAATGGTTTAAAACCCATATAAACACATTTATAACTTGTATAACCTTTTTAAACCATAATTTCCAAACATAGAATTCAATTTCAAATCTTGAATTCAAATCAAACTATTTAAACTTCAAAACTTTATAAAGTTATTCAAAATAACTTTTATCTTTAAAATTCCTTCAAAAGCTTTTTATATTAAACCCAATTCCATTTCAAAAACCATTTGGATTCAAAATTCAACTTTAAAATCATTTCAAAAATCTATGACTTAACCAATTTCCTCGTGCAATCCATATTTGTGTGTATGGTGTAGTACAGGGGTTTTACACAATAGTGCAACATCATCAATCATCACAGATTCAAACACAGCAATATCAATAAGCGGTATATTCCTATAATGCTTATCTTCATTCACAGATTCACAGTTAAATAATGTAAATTCATCACAGATAAATAAATTGCATTCATCGTAGATCACACCAAAACAATTCATAGCACAAAGCATAACATATCAGGGATATCAACCAATTCAAAGCATTCCTTACAATTCAAACATCCATAAGTAAGATCCATTAATTATACTATAAATTTAAATCTGATTAATTACTTATGAAACTACTAATCCTGGTAAATTAACATTAATTAATCAATTACAAACCATTTTAATTAATTAACCTTTATTCATTTATTAATTAACCATTAATAATTAATTAACGCTTAATGGTTAATTAATCAACCTTAATTAGTAAATAAATTAACCCTTAATCATTAAATAATTAACCTTTAATTATTCTTTAATTAATTAACCTTAATTAATTATATTAATTAATTAACCATTAATTAATTACAATTAATTATCCTTAATTAATTAATTACAATAAGTGATTATCCTTAATCCCTTATGTCATAAATTAATTACACTGAGTAATTATCCTTTAATCACATGATTGATCCACTTTAATCATTAGCAATTAATTTTAATTAAGTAATTATCTTTAATTAATTAATTACCCTTTTATTACTTATTATAATTTAATTAACTTTTAATTTCTTCAATAAGTCAACCTTAATTCAATATCTTTCATCCAACAATTAAGCTTCAAATAATGCTATTTGGTTACACAAAATAGTTAGCTTTTAAATCAATTACACAAATAATTATTCATCAATTAACTTTAAAACATTTAATCTTTAAACCTTCATTCCTTGAGACGAATTAACAAAATCATACAATTTAACTTAAACCATTTTTAAGCTAACTGATAATAAAAATCATTATTTCAAGATAAACCATTTTATCTTTTAAATAAGTTTCTTAATTTAAACTATTAAATTTAAATTTCAAAATAACTTAAGAAACAAAACTTAATTAATTTTAAGTTAAATAAACTATACAACTTTCATTGACCCAAAATTTAAATAAACTTTTATTATATAAAATAAATTTATTTAAGAATAAGATTTTTAAACCTTATTTTATTCAAATTTCAAATCAGGTTTGTTTAAATTCTTCTGACCCGAGAGACTCATAGGTAAAACCCGATAATGCACTCGAGTTTCCCCCTACTTCATTGCTTCGAGCCAATTCACAAAATACTCGAGATCAACCTCGAGACACTCTTCTTCTCCTCCAAACCCCCAACATCACCTGATACCATATTGACGTGTGCACATGCACAGGTGAATTCATGCCTTCCAATCATTGCCATGACCCTCGCCAAGTCGCAAATGAAATCATCGATAACCCCGCCTAACCAATACCCTTAAGATTGTCGTGGCTCAAAATCGAGCACGACGGCACCAACTTGTACCAAACTTCGGTCACAAAATTCAACTCGCCTCGCCGACCAAGACCACCTGAAGCCTTGCCATCTCGTCCACAGCTTCACCATACGATGACACAACAACACACAAGGTTTAATCCATTCCGGTTCCATGATAACGATGATCTATCCCTTGAAACTATGACAAGCAGAACTAGGTTTAAAACCCTAAAATGGCATCGCCTGATCGCTTCGATCATTAAAAATACTTCGCACTATTTTTTCTCCACTTCCCATTCTTTATCCTACCTCTGACATCTACCCTGAGCCTCCACTCCACATTGATCGTTAGAAATTGACGAAAAATGATTTCTTGATCAACTCGAGAATCCACACTAGTTTTAAATCTATAAATCTTAATCTTAACATTAAAATTCCTCATTTTACAACTCGAATCAGTTTATCAATTCAAAACAAAAATATATGAGCATTAATTTTTGATTTTTTTTGATTTCCTACTATTTTCTTCCCATTTCTGTAACAAATTCTTAATATAAAATCTTGAATTTATTTTTAGCATTGACATTATGTTATTTCAATCATCTTTCCTTTAGATACCATTATTTTGAATGAGGAGCAATTTAATTTTTTTTCAAAGGTTGGAATCTGCAGATCAACAGAGCACATGTATATATACATATACCCAGACATCCATACACACATATATCATTATACATACATGAACATGCAAGCACATCAAAGTTTTCACAAATACTTAAATTCTCAATCTATACATCAAGATTTATATATATACTTTAAGGTTTTAAGTAAAAAGGTTTGCTCACCTGATTTTTCTTGGAAACAGAGAATATTTTTGCTTTGTTGATATGGAGTTTTGAATTTGTTTTGCTTAATCTTTACTTGATTACAGGCTTAATTTCCTGGCTGAAGATTTTTGCTTTCCAGGTTGAAATTTGATCTTGTTTTGAGATTTTCTTTTTCAGGTTTTGAACTTTGTTTTGTTTTGATATTGAGATGACTTTTTTCTTTTTTTCTGATTCCAAGTTTGAGAATAGCTGGATTCTTCTACTTAAGCCTTTTACTCATAATTTAAATTTGAAAAATTTTCATAATGCCACTTGTTATTTTCTACTAACACTTGTTAATATTAAGTACTCTTAAGCCTACACATGTTTAAAGGTATGATTCAATTAATTTACAAATGTCATAAACCAAAAATTTTATGTTCATATCCTTTTCTCTAAATTAATTTATAAGTTGTGTTTAAACCCTTTCTTTTATAAAAAAAAATTTATTATGTTTTAAACCCATTGTGTTCATAAACTTACAATTTTATATTTTATACTTTTATAACTAATCATATGTTTATGTCTAAATGTTTATATACTTTTATAACTATTTAAATAACCTTAAAGAAATATGACTTTAAAACTAATTTTACATTAATAAGTGGTCACACAAATATTTTATATATATAAGAGAATTTAGCTTTAAAAAAATCTTTTGAAAATTATTACATTAATTCTCAAATCATATTTTCCAAATATTAATATATATTATGACTAGAAAACAAACTTTCATTCATCTTAAAGCTTTAAATTCTATTTACATTTAAGATGTTTATTATTGAATTCCAACCCAAAATTCTATTTAAATATATATCTTTATTTTTAAATTCCAAATCAAAATTTGTATTTGTAATTATTAGATTTCCAAATAAATTTCTTTATTTACAATATTTTGATATTTATTCTGGAAATTCCTTATCACTTCACCAAAAATTCACAATTTAATTCAAAAAATTAAATTAATTGTCAAATTAAACTAGGCTACAAATCGAGAATGTTACAATACTAGTTCGGAAGTGAAATTGTATGATCAAGTGAGCGATCAGATTTGATATTGTGTACGAATGATATGTGTGCATCGTACGGATTTGAATGAAATAGATATTGAAACTTTGGTAAAGAAATCTGTAAAATAATTTCGAAAGCTAAAATAGGACATTATTGCTAAATAGGTACACAGGTGTGTTAAAGGAAAAAGGAATTGGGATTTTGATTTCGAAGATAAAATTTAAAATACTCGAAAAAAGGTATGTATTTAAATTTTTATATGAAATTTGATTCCTTTCTTGTCTAGCCGCTTGGCTTTTTATTTTCTTTTGAAATCAGGGGGCCTGTTATGGCAGTTTGTAGTCGTACCGAGCTAGCCGCGCAAAGGCAAAGCTGGCGAAATTTTTCAAAAATTTAGAGTGCTAGAAATTTTTTGAGAAAATGTTGAAAATTTAAAATTTTTGAATTTAAATTTAAATTTTTAAACCCTACTCCGGAGAGTAGAGCAAGAGGATACAGCTGTCCACCACACTGACCCTCCTTTTTAGCCAACCCAGCCAAGAGCATTAATCCTCTACCATATTCGGCTTTGTTGAGAATAGACCGCTCAAGGCCTTAAGGGAAACATATCTCAGCTGTAGGACTCGAACCCGCAACCTCCAGGAACTTTGTTCCATAGTTGCAAGGTAGTCCTCAACCAGCTGAGCTATGCTCGTTGTTGAGAACATAATATTGTTTGGAAACTATGGAAGAGTTTGGAAAGTTAATAAGAGGGCTAATATGTCTTTAATAAAAAGATTTGCTTTGGCAAGTTGATTAAAGTTTTTGGTTTTGGAAAAATGATAAGGAGCATTCTTCTTAACTAGTAATTCCATGATGAAATTCTTTTAAGGGGGAAGAATGTGACGATCCAGAATTTTGAACATTTGAAATTGAGATATTTAATTTATTTTAAATATTTGAAAGTTTTTGAAACTTGAATTTCAAATATCAGAATGAATTTGGCAATTAAATTATTTAATTAATTTTTTGAACTTGGGTAAAAATTTGAATCTTCGGTTTTAAGCTAATTAAAAATAATTTCATGGCTTAGAAATTTGTATTGAGAATACTGAAGATAATGGAATCTTTAAAATTGGATTTGAAAGTGATTTGTTCAGTTTTGAAGTTATATCGTTTAAATCGATATTTAAAAATAGTCTTTCGAGGCACAGTCTCGAAACTCATCGAAACCAGTTCTATTAGATCTGTAATATTGTATTATTATCGGATTTTATTTTTCGTAGCGTTTGGAGTGATTATTTGGCCGTACGATAAGCAAACGCGCAGAAAATTTTATCGAAATTTAATTCGATAACTGGGTTCAAAAAAGCTATCTTCTCCATGAGATCGAATTTGGACTCTGAACCTTTTCCCTTGCGTTTGTAATAGGGGTATAACATTATAAACGTCTAGCGACACGCCTTGATTAGAGATCAAAATTTTGAATTGTGGGAACCAAGACAATTTAAATTTGAATTTGCATTTTGAATATAAACAATATATATTAATGTTTTCTCAGGTTAAACTCTACAAGTGTTTCCCTAATCCAACACTTGGCAAATATTGTAGAGACACGTTGTTTTTCTTAAAAACAAATAAAACGTGAATGATTTAATAAAAAAATCGAATGAAAACATTTTTCTCTCGTTCGTTCAAAATTCGAAATTAATGGCTGAGACTCTTCAGTTTAATCACAATCCCTTTTCCCCTTTCTTCCTCTAATGGCCATTCAATTTAAAATCGAAATCAAATGCTGAAGATACTAAATCAAATCGAATTTCAAAGTCAAAACTTATTGTCGCATGTAATCATCTCAGGTCGATAAAAAAATCAAGATCGCGAATTCGAGCATGGCCGCGAGGCCGTGGAAACTATCAGGCAACTTAAAGAGGAGGTCGAGCGACATCAGCTGGCGATCGATTTGAAGGGGATTACACGGCACACGATCGCTCAGGGCATACACGCTCACGCACGAATAAGGGGGATCGAGATCAGAAGCGGCTGTGGTCCGGGAAGGGTTGCGCATGCTTCGAGTAGGCGATGTGAAGGTGGCATGGGTTAGGGTTCGAGCTGCATTCGTCGTGGATATAGTCGACTTTGATTTGTCGGCAAGGTATCAATTTTGGGTTTTTAATTTTGGAATAATATGTCGAGAAGAAATAATAATAATTATTATCAGATATATATGTTTGAACCATATAAATTTTATGGTATTGGTGAATTTATTTCATATATATATATATATATATATATATATATATATATCTGTCATAAAATTTATAAATTAAAGAAAAAAATGTGTATATTTCAACCACATAATGTTTGGAAAAATTTTATAGTAAAGTTGATTAAAATATTTGTTTAAAAATAAATGTTTGGTGGTTAATTTATTTTATTAATCTATTCAAACATTTTAACTACTAAAAATAATTTATTAAAGGAAATTCAGTTTTTAATTTAATTTTTAGTTAAATAAATTTATTAAAAAGGAATTTGTTTAAATTCAAAAGTATTGGTTTAAAATGAAATAGTAAGTTAATCGAAATCATTAAATGGAATTTAATTGTTCGATTTATTTTGAATATTGATAAACTGTATAAATGTTTATACAAGGTCAAGAGATCGTGAAAAACAAACTGGTTTAGATTAGATTCCAAAATAAAAGCAAAGGTGAGATCTTCTCACTCGATTGAAATTTTAAATATCAGTTATTGACTGATTGCTAGATTGTGATAGTATATATCGTAAAATATATATATATTTGGTGTGATTGATTTCTTGCATTATATAGCGAATGAGACCCTATACGCCGCATAATAGCGGATGATTTTATATAATCCCATATACCGCGATATTCCACCTCATAGTGGAATTGGTACTGTGTATGCAAGGAAAACAGGTTGGAGGGATCCAACCGGATTCCTCAAATAATTGATTTGTTTCAATGTTGTGTGTTGATTTATTTATAATCTGTGCATGATTATATTTGTGATTGAAGTCGTTGATGGCTATAGTTTAGCGAAATGTATTTCTAGCATCGTAGGATACCAGAAATAAATAAAATTGGATTTTTGAAATTTAAGTACAAAATTTATAATAAATTCATTTAGAGAATTGGGTGAATTTAAAAGAAGGAATTTAAATGGGTAAAGATTGATTTTGAAATCTTATCGAATTAATTCCAAAATATGGGAAAAGTTTTTAATAAATGGATTAAAAGTTGAAGAATTTATTTAAAATTCCGATTTTAAATAGTTTGGAAGAAATAAAGGAATTTGTTTTAAAGGATAATAAATTTGGTGTTTTGAAAATAAATTAGGAAATCGATTTGAAATTGATTTGGTGTCTTAAAATAAACCTTTGGGAAATTGATTTGGAAATCGATTTGGTGTTTGAAATAAATGTTTGGAAAATCAATTTGGAATTTGATTTGGTATTTGAAAGCGAATATTTGGAAAATCGTATATCAGTGGATATTTGAAAATTTTAATTCACAAATGGGAATTTATAAATAAAAGGAAATTTGATTTAAAAACAAATATTGGTTTATTTTTAAAAATGTGAGGGGAATTTAAGGATTTGGAATGTAAATTTAAAATAAATCAAGAAGGAATGTGATTTGAAATTTGTTTTCAAAGTGATGAAGTGTTAAAATTTATATTGCGAAGATATGTTGAAAATAAATAATTGGGGAAAATTATTTGAAATCTGGGGATTATTGTGAATATTGATTGATAGCTAAATAACCGACTATCAATATTGGCCTTTAAAGGGCATTTGAAATTTCGATGCGACCGGGGGTCGGATTCCAAATGGATATTCGAAAACCACATCGAATCTTTGTGATGGATCTTTTGTTTAAAAGATCGAAGTGGAAATTTGTTATGATTTGCTTGAAATCTAAATGTAACACTTATTTTTTTTTAAATAAGCGCTCGTTATTCGAATTAGCTGGAAGAGGACTTTGTGCCATAAAACCCATTCTGAATAATGATACGACGAAATGGGATTGCATTTGAAGATGGTGTTCAAGACCGGGTATTTTCGAAAGCGAAAGGATTACATGTTGAATGTCTCTGCACTAAATTGCTCCGGTATAGAGATTTGATCACCCTTTGTGATGGGGATTCCGAACGTGAATAGCGAATATCCGAATTGCAAGGGCTTCTTTGGAAGTGCCTTCGGTTCCGTTCGAACCCGGGATGGACTTGTATGGATGTGTGTCTGACATTACACTTTGAGATATAAAGCTGGTTTCTATCAAATACATTCTTGTAGGTGGCGGAGAATTTATTCTCTTAGCTTAATACCCTTCTCTGAGGCGTACGAGCTCAGAGGTTATGTAGTTGATGGTTACTACTGATATACTCCTAATTTGGTAATGTGGCATACGATGTGTTGCTGATCATTTGTTGATCGAAGCATGGCTTTGTGAAAAGTGTTGCTTTGTAGACGAGACTTCATCGAACCTCACAACTCGGAAATGATCGAAACAGGAAGAATGCAGCAAGGTAATTTAGGGGTAGCGCCCCCCTGAGGGTATGATCATTTCCTTCTGGAAAGAGGTGGTATCATGGTATGGAGCCTGGATATTTAACCTATGTAGATGCTAAAAGTTTATTACTTTTTGGTTGTTGGTGTTGAGGATCCTCGGATAAAGGTCGATTATGACAGGGGGATGACATACTCGTGATAGTTAGTTACTTAGTTATAGAGGCAACTCGGCCTTGTGTTGGCAGAGAGCTGATTAAGTTCTCGAGGCGTCCTTCCAGACGCGTATTCATGTGGCAATAGGAAGTTTCTTAGCCTGACCATTTATTGGAAATCCAATCTCCAATACGCGACTTGTACGGTTTTCGTCGTATAACCTGCTTTTTGCTTATAGCGGTGGCTCGCTGTTTAATTGGTAGCTATAGTAGGCAAAGTTCGAAATGTCTATGTTGGCTAAGATTAATATTATACTTTCGAAATGGTTTCCACACTATGTACTAATAATAATATTAAAAAGGATTTGCATATCAAGCACGTTTGACTATCATAAGGAGAAATCTCCTCCAATTCTGCATTTGCATTATGTGTGTGGCGGGAGGCCTTATGTTAGTTTCATTTTCCAAAAGCATAGCGGATTTCCTTTTATTTTCTTTGTGAAAATAACTGTTTTTAAGATCTCACGCCAGTCCCATGACTGACCTAGAGTTTATTGTTCCTTTCTAAACTCTAGGTTCTCATAATTTTCCACACGAGCAGCCTAGAGTCTGCTTATTTGTTGTTCTGGAGCGAAGTCGGAAAAATTGCTGTGGTGGTCTGGAGCAAGCTGGATGGCGAGGCGTATCATTAGTATATAATATTTCTTTTCCGCTGTTTGTTGTTGAAACACTCTAATGATTTAATGTGGTGTATAAACTGATATAGTTCTTTGTTTTAACGACTATTCATTTATCTATTATATTTGTTCCGCTACGAAATGTGAGGTTCTGTTATTATTTCTGTTTCTTCTTCTATCTTCTTCTTTAACCCTAACGGTTCGGTTTTCTGACATTCAACTGTGCGGCATTGGATACAGTGGACGTATCGATGTCGATTTTCGGGCATCGAAAATTTTGGTCGTTATAGTTGGAGAACTATGAAATGACCCACTCGATTTCTTTTGTTGGTTAATATAACCGACAGAGTTAGGGGTATGCCCTAGGGGTAATTATGTAATTATTATGTATATTTAACTTAATAACCAATCTTGTTCGAAATAAAAGGTGTTTTCTTCTGTTATTTACTTAATATAAGTGTTATATATTAATTAATTAATTTAATTAAAAATATATTTAATAGAAAATCCATAAATAGTATGTTTTGTGATATAGTTACAATGCATTGTAACCATGTGTAATTTATCACTATAGAATAAACATATCGTTTTAAATATTCCTAGTCAAGATGTGTCGAGACTGGATATCGATGCATCTGTTAAGATTAGAGTACGTAACACTCTCCAAACGTCTTGCAGTGTATTAATCATGGCTGATGAGGGCACCAAAGGGTTGCGTACTGGTAGTTATTGAATAATTATGGAATGACTCACTCGATAGTTTTCTATTGGTTAATATAACTAAGATCAAATAGAAATTACAGATGTGACAAAATTAACAGTTGTCTTGACTTGAGAATTCTATGGATCGTCAATATGGAAGCTCCGCCTTGATTATAGTTAAATCATGGCATGATGTCTATCGAAAACCTACAGTTGGGTTTAATGAAAACATCGGAAGTGAAACACTATTCAAGAGGGGATTACTCTCCCCAATTATATGACATTAGTATCATGGTCAACTAAAGTCAACTCAAAGTTAAAGTCTCTGGCCAGAGTGGTTCGGTTAATAATAATTTTTATTATTGAACTAATGACTTTGTGTTTGGACAATAGAGTTGAATATGGATTATATTGGAATTTTGACCATTACCAAATTACACAAGTCCAAAGTGATATAGTTTGATGAAGAGAATTGGTACCTATAATTCTCACTATCGGATAACGCTTAATGAAGTAAATTAGATTTCGCCAAAACTAAGAGAGCGATAAATGTGGCCCCAATGTCACGCCACCTGCTAAGTGGCATGAGAACATTAATATTCAAATTGGTTGATGTTAATTGCTGACCAAATTTACACCTAAGAGCCACATAACCAAATGTTGAATACTTCTTTTACCACTCGATAAAATTAATTTTTAATTTTTGTAAATTAACTAAATAATTAGTATATATGAAATATTAACTATAAAATTTTATTTGATTTGTTGAACAATGTTAAAGAGTGCATTTATAATAATTACAAATATATTGATTGTTATACGGTATCGGTACGCGTTTAAATTGGATTTTAATGCAATGAATATTGTTCAGGCTTGAAATGATTTAGAGGCCTATAAGAAGGCTTGAATTTTTGGCTGGAATGTGCAAGGTAAGACTAGCCATAATGATGGCTAAGGAGTGGTTGGATTTGAATTAAAAATATGGAGAAAAGGTAAGAGAGAAATAGGGATCCATATCCACATTTTTCTCCTTGGTATCTCCTATATTTAAACATCTCTAGATCCCCACTTTCCTTTTTAATTTTTAATCACCTCTTCAACTTTTTTGTTGGCCAAAAATTCTACCTCACCCCTTCACCTTCTCAAGCATTTTTAACATTAAATTATAGTCGATTCGATCGTTGATGGTAGTAATGTTCGAAAAGCTAGCAACTTCTAGATACAGGATTCAATTCAAACAGTTATACTCTTCGTTCAAGGTTTGAAAATTAGGCATTGGTGAAAGGTAATATTACTTGTTTATAATGTCTAATATGCATATTCATGTCATATGCTAGTTATTTAGAAATAATATTGTAACAACCCAAAATTTAAGCTATAATAATTAATTAACGAATTAATTAAATAATGAAATAAGTTTGTGAAATTTTCAAAATCGAGCTATGGGACTTGCACCATTGTGTCTGTTCGATTTTCTGATCAATTTCCATATATAACTTTTTGAAATCCGAGTCAATATGGAGAAGGTGTGAGAGAAATAAGAAATCAAAAAAAATGAAAAAAAAATAACAACATGGGGTCAGGTCAACCCAAACCTAGGCCAGGTTGACCCTAGGGTCGACCCCCAAAGGCCATAGGTTTTGGTCGACCTGCTTAATTCTTGAACGTTGTTTCATTCGTTCACGTCATATTTTGAATTTTCTTCAATCCTATGCGTACACACTTCCATCTGATGGTTCCTAGTGAGCGTATAACGTGGTTGCACCAGATTTAATCTTTAAATCCGACGATCTGAGTTCCCTAAGCTACACTATAAATAAGACCCTATACCTAGCTATTTTTCTCATTCAGATTTTCTCCCAGTTGGGTTCATTGCCTGAGGCTGGAACCTTAAATGAATTTTTTTCCTTGGGAGGAGATCTTTTTAATAAAAATATTCTACGCCCTAGAAGTGAATCCGAGAAGGCCAAGTAATAGAGCTGAGGACCATAGATTAGTGTTTTGTAATTATTTTAGATTTTTAAGTAATTTAAAATAATAGGGTTCTCAATAGTTGTAGTTTTTCAGTAATTTGAGACAGCTTTTATATAAGTTATCTACGATTAGTTTTTAAAGTTCTTTTCAGTCTATTTTATTCAGCTTTTTTATTTAGTTATTTACATTTATTTACAATTATTTGTATTTATTTACATCTGTTTTACATTAAAATTTAGCCTATAAATGTTAGTTTCTTTTTATTTTTCTTACATAAATAAAATATAACAATATTAAAAGGAGGAGAATTCGCTATTGTGGATTAAATAGAAATAAACACTGAATTTATAGAAATTAGATGTAAAATAAGAAGAACTGTAATAAAAAGAAGATAGACCGAAATAGGAAAATTTGAGACATTTGCAATCATGTTTATAGCGACTGGTTATAACTAAAAAGATAGAATAGAAAAGTAACAATTATTAAATAATTTATAGTTAAGCAAAAATAACATAAAAAGCTTATTTTAAAACTTAGATTAAGCTAATAAGAAAATATAGCAGATTTAACAGAAGAGGCTTATTTTAAAACTTACACTAAATTAATAAGTAAATATAGAAGAAAGGCCCATACCAACATCATTCTCTTTTAGTTAGGAACTGATGGTCTCACAATAGTTAGGTAAGGCTGGCACACGCTTAGCTAATTAGGGTACATAAGTGGCCAATAGATAGAAGCTCATATATGGGAATTTAGGTAAAGGGCGCAAACTAGAATTTATTTGTTAGGACCAGTACCGGCAGTATTCCCTTTTAGGTCTAGGACTGATGGTTTTGCAACATTTAGGTGAGACTGGGCAGAATTCCCTTTTAGGACTAGAACTGATGGTCTCGTAATAGTTAGGTGAGGCTGGGCACATTTATGCTGATTAGGGTAAATAAGAGGTCAAAATAAAGGGCGATAGTTAGTGTGTACCAGCGATGACCAAGCGTGCAACATCGATTAGGGTAAATAATTCGCTACTGCATTCCAAGCGCTAAGAGGTGTCTTTTGTCATGACCAACGGGATTAGTTCACAGTGGCACAATAGAGATAGAAGGCCAATCAATGGGTAGAATTAGGATTTTAGCCTAATTAAAATAAGATTAGGGTTTTAGCCTAATAACAGCAGTTAAGACAAATGCAAACAATCCTAATTAAACGACCAAACAGAATCAATTAACAGTATTATATCCTAGTTCTATCTTTCCTTTATTTCCTTTAAAACTAGAACTATTGCTAAGTCTATTATCTTTATCTTTCTTAAAAATACTAGTAGTTACTTTCACTCACCAGACTTATAGTCTGACCTACTCCTCTACTTCTCCATTTCCCCCCATAAGCCAGCAGAATCGAGGATATTAGATTTAGACTGCTTGGAGATATATTCTTGGAGTTCTTTATGTATTCTTTTTCTTCTGTTCAGTTTTCTTTTCATTTGGCTTTTGATGTACTGGTACTTATGAGAGGGATGATTATAAATTATGTACTCTGATTCTGAGACTGAGATGTATTTTTCATAGGACATGAGTATTTGGGTTTTGAGACATTCTGTTTTTATGACTTAATTTGAAACTAAGTTAAATTTTACGTTAATAATTAAATGTTTCCGCTGTATTTATTTATTTCTCTTGTGAA
Organism: Allium cepa; assembly: GCA_030765085.1. NCBI lineage: Eukaryota > Viridiplantae > Streptophyta > Magnoliopsida > Asparagales > Amaryllidaceae > Allium > Allium cepa. The sequence continues at coordinate 807,852,997 of CM060928.1, forward strand.
TCTTAGTTCGTGATGCTTTAGCTATACCTATAATACACCACATTTTTTAGTGTGCCCTTTTGGGTATACTAAAGGGTGTTGGGTGTTTCAAATCATGAATCTGCATACCGATGTATTGTCTACGTTTAATGATAATATATATATATATATAGACACATACGTATATGCACATATACATATATTTAAAAAATATTGTATATGTATATAATTCATAGCTAGTAATTAAGAAAAATTATATTTAAATAATATTAAAATTTGATTTTTTTCCACAAAGATTGATTTTATAACACATACATAATTTTATAAAATATATGTATATTTATTTCATTAATATATATACATTATAGTATTTTAAAATAAATAATAAATAAATAATACATATTTTTTAAATCCATATATAGACATTACATATATATAATTCATTTTAGTTATTAAATTATATATATTATAGGTATATATATACATTATAAAATGAATAAAAATAAGTATTTTTAATAAAATTATAGATATGTATTTAATAGTATTCAAAAAAATTATTTTTTATCAAAATTTCCATGCATGAATCTTAATAAAAAAAATTAAAACTGAAAACTATTTCAAGAAAAAACATATATTTATTTTTAGGCCATGTATATATGTTAATATATATACATATATATAATCATATATATTGTTAATTATTTGTTCATACTAAAGCTTATATATATATTTATTTATTTGTGCATATATGTCCTTTCGAAAATATTAATATAAAATATGTATATGAATAAAAAATTATTATTATTTTGAAATATATATATAATTTATTTATTTAACATTAATATATTAATATGAATTTGAAATATCTTGATATTTTATTATGTAGATCTAGATCTACAATTCGAAATTTGGGTTTCAAATTTATATTCAAGTCACTTGTAACAATATTTACAATTATGTTATATTATTATTTCGATTATACATACACACACATACACATATATAGACACACATTCAAATTTTACAAACATTATTTAATATTATTTATAAACTTAATTATATATACATATAAATTCTAAACAGTGGCATATATGTATATAGAGGAACTAATTTGTCCATTGCGGTGTGAATCCCAATGTTTGAACACGGGCATGTTAAACCTTGTACACGACTTATCTAGCATGTGCACATACACACATATGTATATATGATACACATATTATACTTTAGAACATACAAAGATAATAATAATTAAAATCTTATTTGCAAATAAAATAAAATATTGATTTTATTTGAAATAAGTATAGACTTCATAAATCCAACAAGATCCAAATGGAATAAATTTCTTAAAATTTACCCATTTACCCTGTTGCATGCTGGCCCAGTTTTAAAAATGGTATTAGCGACCAGTGGCCTATGCGATCAAAATTAGCCATGTCATGGCTAATTAATTAAGCTTATAACCCAGTTAATAGAGTTTCTAAAAAAGGTAGTGTCTATATTGGATTATTGGGTAATCAAGTACATTGTCCTACTTGGCTACAACTTGGCCTGAATAGTGAGCCCAAAGGTTTCCCCTAAGAGAAACGACCCAATTTAAATTGGACCTCTGGCTAATATTAAAATTGTTTTAAAATTAAAATAAAAGTTTTAAATTCAAATGTTAAATTTAAAATAAGAAAAAATATTATAAACGTTATAATATAGAATTTCAAATTATTTTGAAAATGAAAATAAAATTTTAAATTTAAAAGTTAAATTCAAAATACAACACATACTATAAAAGTTACGATATAATTTTTCCAAAGTTTTTGAAGATGTTATAAAACTAATTTAAAAAATATTTCTTACTAATATGATTAATAAAATAAATGAATTAATTAGATAAGTTAATTAAATAAAAAATATATATGTATATGTATAAAATAATTAATTATATATGTTATATTGTCTTGAATTGTTTTAAGACAATATGAGTATACATGTGTGTATGAGAGAATTTTCGAAATTAATAAAATTTTATTAAGACTGTTTAATTAATTTAATTAATTAAAAGTTAATTAATAAATTAAAATCCATATATATAAGATATATGTGCATTACTCTAAGGGCTATAGTATATTTATTCAATTTAGCATGTTATAATTGAATAATATTATGATTACTTAAAATATTAATTATCTAAATTAATTAAATAAGATTTAATTAACATAATGTTATACATAAAATATTATATAAGTTAAATAAAGTTATTGTGGAAATTAGCCACAAAGACCTCTTTAGCAAGTGCAATTAGGTTCTAGGACACACAACTGAAATAATTACTTTTAAGGACAAAATGCAAAATTATTAGTTTCTAAGGCCTAAAAACCTATGAAATCCTTGAAAGTAATTGGACTGTTGACTTTGTCCTTAAAAGTAATTATTCTGCTGACTTTGGCCTTGAAATTAATTTCTGTGGATGTGTGTCCTAGAAACTAATTGGACCGTAAAGTTTGTCTTTATAGTGAAATGCCCCATAATTAAACTTATATAATATAAGTGCATAAGCTATAGGTGGAATATTAAAGAAACCCTAAATAGACTTAAGGAATAAATACATGCATAAAAGTAAGTACACCATGATTTCTTTGTGTATGACACTTAAATCATAAGGGTATTTCACAAGAAATACATTATTCCATATAAGTCGATATAACTCAATTAAATATACTGAAGATTATGAATCTTCAATATAAATGTTGTCCTCTACCATTTATATATTACTAAATTACTTACTTGCACACTCTTTGTTTGTTGGGCAAACTCAAGCTAGAAATGTTATGTGTAGTATTATCAATATATTGACTAGACGAGGTAAGATAACTACATGTATTTGTCGAGCAAACTCAAGGTACATATATCATATTTAGGAGGTCGTGAAATGGTAGGTACGAGTGAATAATTTCTTTCAATTTGTTGAGAAAATTCAAGGTCGAAATGAGATTAGGATAAGGAACCATGGGTTTAAAGTTGTACATAATAGAACTGAGAAGGAGTTATCCATTGTTTGTGGAGCCGTGACTTGTTGAGCAAACTCAATTTGAATCCTAAGGCAGACGAGTCCTAACACCCACTAGTAAAGTCAAAAGATTTCTATGTTTAATCTTAGGGTTTGGAGAAACATAAGAAATTAGTAGTAGCCTTATTAAAAAATGAAATGACAACATTTGACCTTTCTAATATTGTAAGAACATCTGATATTTAAAATTATAATAATCTACATTGATAAATTTTTGCAGTTAATATGATCGATAAAATGTTTATCAATTAAAATATACAAATGAATTGAATTAATATTAATAAATAGAAACATAAAATATACTTACCAATAACTTTTTGCGTGTTGGCCCATGCAAGCACCTAAGTGTAAACCACTAAATATATTCATAACTTGATCACTTATGAGTTTACTTTCCCAAGACGGCATATTGTCTTCAATGAGTTTCGAACTCCAAAAGTAATATAAGAATATGGATATATGACCCATATACGACCACATATAAGTGTTATATGATGAACGGTCAAAATTCATAATGTATGAAAGCTCGATGAAATTAATCCAGTTAAAAAGTAAGCAAACTGTAGTATGAGATTGTGTATTCAATATGATTGATTATAATAATGATCTGTTGTGTTAAATATAACATCAGATCAAAGGCTACAGATAGATCTAAGAATTCGATCACTAAAATGACTATTTCAGTTTGATTAGTTTACATAATGTGCAATTTATTTGATATCATTTAAAGTTAAGGATGACCAAATGTACTTTTTTAAGGAGTTTGTTATGATATTGTAGTAATGATTTCCTTTGAATGGTTCGAAAGTTTAGAAAGGAAATCAAATGTATAAGAGTGGATGTAACCTAAGGCACGGTTGGGATGAAGAGAGTGAATGATCTTTTCTGTCTTATAAAGAAACTTAGACAGAAGAATTGTAAACAATAATAGATACTTAAGATTGGAATGAGAATTATAATTTTTATTCCGAAAAGTATTTTCACATAGAAAATTGTTTTCTATGATATTTATTTCTTTGCATTTAAGATACTTGATCAAAAGTTCTCAACCGTAAACCAGTAATAGTAAAGGAAATAAATAGCCAACATTAAATGGTTGAATGGAGTTTTGTATTTCATACTCTATTATAGTAATGGTGGAATTAGTAAGAGCATGCCACATAACACTTATTGGTCGTGCTAAGTTAAGAAAATTGTTTTCGTAAAATGTACCAAACATTAGTTATAAAATAATTATTGTTATTCAATGTTGACTGAAAATAGATATAGTTATTTTTCAATCTAAATATTATGACTATTCATTATAAAATAAAACTATAGTACTGGTATTTGTGATGCATTGGAAATAAATAAGTTTCTAAATTTATTTGCAGTTAGTTTGGAATTATGAACTAAGCCATAGTTTTGAGAAATAACTTTTGATTATATGATTATGAATCATATGGTACTAGTAAACTATATCTCAAAAAATTAAGGGCAAATCACCAATTCAATAAGAGCATCATAAGAATTGTCGAACTCTTCAGATTGATGCATAAGATGTATGCAATCGCAAGTCTATTGATACCAAAAGGTTCCACGTATTTTGTTATATTCATCGATGAGTTATCACTGACATGGACATATGTATTTGATACACATGTAGTATGTCTATGATAAGCTCAAAGATAATAAAATCAAAATAAATAAAATAACATGTAATTAAAAATAAAATGTATTTGTTAAGGTCGACTAGACCAGTATATTAGAAAGAGTTCTGAATGTACCTAAAAATGAATAAAGATTCAATCTCAAAAGTCACTCTTCCCTATGATGTATCGATAAGGAGTAACCAAACTTTGTTGAATTAAGTATGATTAATTATGAATAAAAATGAGTCAACTTCTTTCTATAAGGCCGTTTAATTAAGAGGAGTACATAAGGTTAAAATTAATTTCATCTAAATAATAGTTTACAAAATCATACAAGATAAGAGTTTGTAAGAACCTAGTATATCCTAAGCCAAAGGATTTGGTAGATTATGCGAGTTAAAAGAGTGTACGTAATAATTATTTGTGAGGGATCTTTTAGAACCTCCCCAAAAAAAGTTTGGGAATGATTGTCATTGGATGACTACTTATGTTTTGACATAACTATCGTAAACTAAAACCAAATAAGTTTTATATATAAGAAAACTCTTAAAGTGTTTGTGAATACCTATTTTGTTGCACTGAGAAACAACTGTTGTTTCAAAAAATACCAACTTGTAGTTAAGGAATTTCTTTGAGAAATCATTGGTAGTAAAATGGATTTGGATACGATCCAAAGACAAAACCAATTATGTGGGATGAAATGAAATTAACTTAACCTAAATGATCACATCGCATTAGAGTGTCTAGGAAGTATTCTCATGCATTGAAGCGAAACTTGACTTTCCTATCGATCTTGAGAATAGAAAATCCCCAGCGTCAATTAAGTCATTAAGAGTACTGACTGTACAATATGGTGTGATGTACAAATCCAAAAGGTATTCCAAGTATGTTATCAAAATAATGAGCAATGTTGATAAGAATAACATCATAAATTTTAATAGTTGATATTGGCACAATAGATTCGTTATTCAATGGGCTCAAATTAATTCGGATTTACTCACAAAATTATCGCTTAGTATGACTTGGTATTTGGTACATATGTATTGAAATGGAAAATACTAAATAACGATTTAGGGTGGACTATTTGCACATAACAGCCAAAGTATCTCAAAGTCAGTGGGAGCGATATTGAATTTGTGGGTTTCAGGGTATGATTCAGGAAATGATATGAACTTATCATTTTATAAGCATCAGAATTGAATATATATTTTGATAGAAATATCGAAGTGTTTGCTTTTCAGTCAAAATGCAGAGGAAGCGTATGTCCATAGAAAGAACCACTAAAAGGTACATAGATATTTCTAGACTATAAGTAAAAAAATACTTCTAATTATTAAAGATCATGTTAAAATCAGTAATTCTTTGGTTGTTTAATACTTGATGTTGGATTTGTATATTATATCTTTTATAATAAATATAAAGGATATTAGGAATGTCCCAAATGACATATAAAGAAACCTTTCTAAAATGTTTAATATGCAACATGCAAGATAGATTCCCTATGCTTTAGCAATAGGAGTAACCATACATAATGTATTGTCTACAATATCTTAATTTGCTTATGTATTTAATACATGAAGCAAATGTCAAATCCAAATTAAGATCACTAAAGTGTTCATGACGTAGTAGAGCACTACTTATAGAAATAACGAACTCCTTATGAAGAAGTGTACGAACTCAAATTTCATGAGTGATATTGAGCATAATATGTAACGTCCCCAATTGGAGGCCCAAAACTAACAGCTACGGATGTTGCAGTCATCTATAGTTATTAATCCTCAGTGACCAAATATAGTAACGTTAGATACTTTGATATAACGGAAACACATGGATATGAAAAAAAATTAAAATCATAAACAACTTTCACATTCCATTTCAAAACATTTCAAATTCATTACATAATCACAATACAAGTAACACGTTCAAAAAAAAAATAATTATTACAACATATGCCAAGAGCGACATATGAAGATGCCCCCGGGGATGATCAGAGTATATAACTAGGAAATTAAACAACTTTTCCTTTAAAACAAAACACAACGGAATCAGAATAGGAAAGAACTTTAAATAGCTATCATGCCTCATGCATGTCTTCGGAAGCTTATTCGTCTAAAGAGGTACCCAAAAACCTTAACTCTCAAACTACTCAAAATCAATTAAGCACCCGAGAGTTTAAGAAGAAAACATAAACTTCAAGTCAGACATAAAGCCTAGTATGAATATCAATCTACCATCTCAAACCATTTATATATCTAATGAGACCATGCCGCTTAGTGGAACGGGTTTTCCCCTTACTAGTATCTTCCAAAATTTTATAAAAACATATAATATTTTCCTACATCCGCAATGGTTAAAACATGTCAATTCAAAATATTATGATGATATGTGAACAAATAAATCAATTATGGATTACCCATCCCCCTTCATTTTGACTATATGTCTTAGTTATAGTTTCTAGGGTCACTATTAACCTATTGGTTTTCATGGGATGACTAATAACCTGATTAATGTTTATGGACTCCCTGTCCGGTTTCATAGTTTTCATAGGATTACTAAGAATCTATTGGCCCCTGCCAATAACTTCATTGTTTCATGGGTTCGTTCTGAACCTATTGGCATCTCCAATAGCTTCCCACTTATCCTAATTTTCATGGGTTGACTAGGAACCTACATACTTCTGTCAATAACTTAATCTAGATATAGTTCTCACGAGTTCATTAAGAACCTATTTGCCCTTGCCAATAACTCTTTCTAATCCTAGTTTTCATGGATTTACTATGAACCTATTAGCCCCTGCCAATAATTTTTCTAAACATATTTTTCATGGGTTTACTATGAAACTGTCAATCTGACAACTTCTTTAATCAGTATGGCATCCTGTATTCTAGTCTATCTGACCTCGTGGATGCGATTCTACTCATTTAGAAGTTAACTCAATTTATATTCACTATTGGATCAACCTAGATGGTTATTCTGCCCTTTCTCCCTAAAATGTAGTTAAGGGTCCATTATAATGTGAATACATATATATATATGCACACACACACTAGAAGAAGCAAACATAATAATACCAACACTTGTGATTTAATATCCTTGAAATCATTTTTATATAAAACATGATTAATCCATTTAACATATTATTTTATCAAGGAAAGCTTCTTCAAAACTTCATACTTAAAACCATTTCAAAACTCCTTTATTTTAGCCATGGGCTTTCCTTTAAAAATGAGATTGGGTTCTTTGATTTGAAAACTAAGGCTTTCGAAACCTTAAACTTTTACTTTCGAAACCATTGGATAACATCATTTAAAAGAATTCAAATCTTCTTTTTAAAACACTAAGCATATGCTTTTCAAAACACTTTAAAACAACTCTTTCGAAACCACAAACTATACCTTTCAAAAGTATTAAAGCATTACTTATAATCTCTTAGAAGCATAGCTTCGAAACTACTTGAAAATACCCCTTTCAAAAGCATTGGGTTTATCTTTAGAAATACCTTTTCGGTCAAAATGAATATATTCTAAAGTACCCCTTTCAAAACCTTTACTCTTCATATAAAATTGTTTGGGGAAAAATCGATGGATTCGGAACAATCCTTTCGAAAGCTTAAATCATTTAAGTAAGGCATTTGAAGGTTAGCTTCGAATCCACCTTTCGAAGCGATTGCCTTCGAAACCCTTAACCCTTTTGAAAGCTTTAGGAAGTGGATTAGTACAGGTTTAAAACAAAAGCTACCTTTCGAATTGGCTGATAACTTCAATCCATTCGAAAGGCATAGGGTCGGCAGCATGGTTTCGAATGGATTGAAACTACCCTTTCGAAATTATTAGTTTAAAACATAGGGACTCATTCGAAAGCTACACTCAAACAAAAAGGTGGCAACCCCTTCAAAAGCTATTTAGAAGACCCTTTCGAAAGCATTTGTTTCGACTCCTTCGAAAGCTTTTAGTAAAAACAGTCAAGCGCATTTCTTTAGAACGTAAAACAAAGGTTTTGTCCCCATCGAAAGCAAGGGTTTCGACACCATGCCTTCTACCCTTCTCTAATCCACTACGTACCAATCATATTGATACCTTATGTATTATTTTCGGCATTGTTTGGTTTCGATTTGTTTAGTTTCGACTTGGTTGAGGCAAAAGCACAGGGTCGAAAGGTTGCTTCTGAAAGAGGTGGAACATATTTTCTAAATACAGTCTGATTTTTGTGCCATTTAAAGTAATTACTTTATAGCTAACCTACCTATTTGTAAACCTTTAATTGGTTGCCATAAACTTTTCAAATCCTTTCTCAAAATAACTAATGCATGGTTTCAGATCTAAACAAAGATTAATTTAACAAATCTGCCCTTCTTTTAAGCAAAGCAATTAAAACAATTAAGTCCTCCTTCTAAAATATATTAATTTCCATAGCTAATTACTTAGGAAAATCGCCAAAAATTACAAAAGTCACGTTCAATATGTTATCTAACAAAAAAAATTAAGACCCAAATTCTTCATAAAATAACCGAAATTAATTTCTAAACCCAATTATTCAAATTTTCCTGTGAAAATTCATAATTAATTTTCTATAGCTTGGAAAATATAAAAACTAAAATCCATCTCCAAAATCATGTTTTACATAACATATAATTTCCTCATAGCATTGAAAATTCAATATAATTGGTTTTACCCTTAAAACCGTATAACCTATTATCAAACAATTTTGCTTGAATCAAATATGTTATAACATCCAAGCATATCGTCATCAAAAATCACCATAATGATTTTAATCATAACCCAAAAATCAAATGGTCATAAAAGAAAAATAGAGATGGCTTTGATTATTATTCGCCTTGATTAGGACAAGGACCTTGAGATATGATTTTTGATTAATTCCCCTAGCTTGATCCTTAGATTTAAATTTAATCTCTCCCTTTGGTAATAGCTAGCTTCTCCCTTTGATTTACGTTTGTTTGTGTTTTTGAGATAATGAACCTGAATAGAGAGTATAACTGTGAGTATAAAAGGTGAGACAATTCCTAATATGCGCTTGTATTAATTAATTAACATATACGATCATTTATAAGCCTATTTATTTAATTAAGCTCAGCCTCTAAACATAAATTTTCAAATCTCAATCCCCTTATCACTTTAACATTTACATTATTCTATTTAATTTATCTAATTAAATCTCCTGAATAATGTTATCAAAATTAGGGGTGTTACATAATATGTCAATATTAAATTATTTGTAACGTACGCGATTTTTCGTTGCCGAAAAACCGAATAGTTATGGGTTTAAGAAAAAGAAAAGAGGAAGAAAGAAAAGAAGATAGTAGAAAATGGAGAGATAAGAGGGAAAAGAGAATAGAAAAGAGAGAATAGAACAAAAAGAAAATAGAACATAGAACGGAACAGAAAACAACAGAACAACATCAGAATCTCACAATTCGCAGCGGAACAACATATAATAATAAATGAATAATCTTTAAACAAAGAACTATATCAGTTATTACATTACATCACATTTCATTACATCATATCATCAGAGTCTACAACAACAACAACAAACAGTGTAGCGGAAAAAGAAATACTATATAAGTAATACGCCATGCCATCCAGCTTGCCTCCAGCAACTCCAGAATATCCAGAATATCCTGATAAACCTAACTCTTGACTGCCCGTGTGGAAATTGGTGGGCACCCAGAGTTTAGGAAGGAAAACAATAAACTCCGAGTCAGTCATGTGACTGGTGTGAGAACTCAAAACAGTTTATTTATCTTTAAAATCAAAATAGAGGAATATTTTTAAAGTCAATTCGCAATGCTTTTAAAAATGAGACTACCATAAGGCCTCCCGCACACACACACAATGCAAACGCAGAATCGGAGGAGATTTCTCCTTATGATAGTCAAAGATGCTTGATACGTATTAAAAAGAACATTTGATATTATTACTAGTGCATAGTGTAGGAAAAATTCATTTCAAAAGTAGAATATAAATCTTAGCCAGCATAGGTACCATTATATTATGCCTACTAATAGCTACCATATTAGATGGCAGGTTCTACAACTAATACCGTACAAGTTTCGTATTGGGAATTGGATTTCCAACGAATGATCAGGCCAAGGAACTTCCCATTGCCACATGAGAATGCCTCTGGATGGACATCCCCGAGAACCAAACCGGATCTCTACCAACACAAGGCCGGGTTACCCCTAACTGAGTAACAACTGACCGAATATACCATCCCCCGGTCCTTTGGGACCTTTCACCGAGCGCTCGTAATCAATTCACACAATCATAACAAAGTGTTTTCAACATGAGTAAGTATCTGGGCTCCATACCATGACACCACCCTTTTCCATAAGGAAATGCACACATCCTAAAGGGAGCTACCCCTCATAACCTTGCCGCATCTTTCCTGTTTTGACCATTCCGGGGTGTGAGGCTCGACGAAGTCACGTCCACAAAAACATACTTTATACAAAAGCCATGCTTTGGGTCAACAAATGATCATAGAAATGATCACCAGGATAGACGATCAAATAAACGATCCTATCACAAATAATCAACACAATGATCATTTACAGCAACACTCAGCATGTCACATTACCAAATTGGGAATATATCGCTGATAACATTCAACTACATAACCTCTAAGCTCGTACGTCTCAGAGAAGGGTGTTAAGATAAAAGAATAAATTCTTCGCCACCAACAGAAATATATTTGAAAGAAATCTGCTTTATATCTCAATTTGTAACGTCAGACATACAATCCATACAAGTCTGTTCCAGGCTCGAACAAAACCGAAGGCACTTACAAAGAAGTCCTTGCAATCCGGATATTCACAATCCTGATCGGATTTCCCATAACTTAGGGAGTCTCTATACCGTTGCAACTCAGTGCAGAGACAATCGACGGGTCATCCTATCGCTCTCGCAAATACCGGGTCTTCAACACCGATCTTCAATGCTATCGTAACGACGTATCACATATTCGGAATGGGTTATAAGACCCCATGGTCCTTTCCCGGTTAACCCGAATAGTGAGCGCTTATTCAAAAATAAGTGTGGCATTCACATTCAAACAATTCACATCAATTACCCATTCAAAGGGAAATATTGATAGTCGGCTATTGAACTATCAATGGATATGCACAACATCACCAGTTTCCAAGTAATTTTCCAAAATATTTATTTTCCAAAATATCTTTACAAGATATATAATTTCACCCTTCAAAAATAAATCAATATTTATTTTCCTACAAATTCCACTTTTCATTTATAAATTCAATAGTGAATTTATATTCCAAAATATTCATGCATATACGATTTCAATTATCCATTTTCAATTTATCTTCCAAAAAAGATAAATTCTAAATATTCACTTCATATTGGAAAACATTTCCATACTTATTTATTCATAAGTAATTTTCAATCCATTTATTTTCAATACTTGGAAAATATTCAATATACTTAAATCGAGATTAAGTATATATTTCATTCTTTAAGGAAATCATTCTCTTAAACATATTTATTTGGGCCAAAACGAATGTTGCGTAAAACATCGTTACGACAACCCAAAATCACTAGTATAGGGATTCGAAATTAAAATAGATATATAAATCCCAATACTATACAAAACATTTCCTTTCGGAAATCATTTACTATAACAACAATGTTATAATCCACCATTTCCTTTTATTTCTCGAAAACGTCTATTTCAACAATAAATGTTGAAATCTATGGTTTCGAATCTCAATGCATTTAAAACATCGTTAGATCGTTTTAATTCCATTTAAAATATCACATTCTAAACATTTTCTTTAACATATTATTCACTATTCAAAAACGTGAATATACTACGTTAACAAATTTCATCCTTTCATTCATTTTATTTCAAAGGATTATTCATAGTTCAAAAGCGTGAATATAACTCCATTTATAGGTTTCAACAATTTACTTCTCAAAATAAGTCGTTTACGAATTTATAAAACAACGTTTATAAATTCCTTTTCTATCCTATATTCAATTCATAACTCAATTATGTACCAAAGGTTCATATTATAAG